>OX638224.1:4845000-7245000 GCA_951805285.1 Thymelicus acteon
ATTAATGATTTCCATGTCAGCATTACAAATCTGAAAATTATACTATTAATTTTAAGTATTTTAAAGGCTGTGTATTATAATAACAGCTATATTATGTACTACCGTGAAAGCTGTTGTTTTTTTTGTGGAAATAGCCGGCAAACAAGTTGACGATCCACCTGAATGATGGTAAGTGGCTATCGTCGCCCATGGACATCAGCAACACCAAAGGCATCACTGATGCGTTGCCGGCCAAGAAAGAGACAAGAGAAAGAAAGAAAGAACTGGCTCTCAAGCCCCCAGCCGGAACACGACGAGTTTTTTGGCGGCTGACTCATGCTTAAGGGTGGTAGCTATCCAGGCGAACCCCATGGAGAAATAATAATAGTAATAATGGTATTAACCATTAAAATCAATACTGCCAATATAAACCCTCGAGGGGCCCTACCACCAGCGGGCCGGATTTAATCGCCTCTTACGGCACCCATCCGGCGTGGGATTGGGGTTAGTATTCTAAGCCGCCCCAATACGGCTAAAAACATATTTTATTTTTTTATATATTTTATTTTAATGCTAATCTCATCAAAAACAAATGTGAAATGACAGCAAATGCTCGGCAGTTCTGTTTTAGCTTGAAATTGGCTTGACACGCTTCCGCGTGTCTAGATAAAGACTTTGATGAGAAATTATAATGACTTACTATTTGCACATTCAAGGAATGGTAATTTTTTCTACAAAAATATCTTTCTTCATGTTCGTTTGGCCTTACAATGGCTACATGCGTCCCATCAATGCAACCTATTACACCTGGGATACCAAACTGTTCATAAAATCTGTCAACAAAATATTGGTAATATCAGGCCTGGCGCACTCCGCATCTATACAAATAAATAAAAATAAATAAAATTGGAGTGTCTTTTCGTAATATTAAAATAATCGCTTTTTACTAAGTGCATGTGGATGTATACAGGGTACATATACCAAAACAACATTTTTTACAATTTTTGTCTGTTTGTTGCGGCTAATCTCCGAAATATCTGGACCGATTTTGACGGGACTTTCGCTGGCAGATAGCTGATGTAACAAAGAGTAACTTAGGCTACTTTTATTTTAGAAAAAAAATAGGCGGTACGAAGTTCGCCGGGTCAGCTAGTTTTAGCTATGACGTTACAAGTACATGCCGCGTTCGACGTGTCTGGCTAATTCAGAAAATTCATAATGGCTGTCACACGTTCGTAATCTATCACACATATTAAAAATAAAAGTTTCAGAAAAAAATACAAAATTAATTAATATGTCATCACACATGTCACACGTTAGTTCGATACAACACGCTGCGTCACGCTATTTCTACGATAAGAACTAAAATGAGGGCAAAAGCATACTGCATCGCATTCCGCTGCTTAATCGATAACATAGATCCGAATCTCACGTTTTTCACACTTTCTAAAGACATTGAAAGTTAAAAAAATTAACTTCTAGCTTATTAGTCATTAGGTTGACGTTGTTGACATTTGTTATCCTTATTTATGTCTCTCATATTCACATTATTAATTATTGTAGTATAGTTACTAGTTTTGTACTTACAATTAAATAAGAATTCAAAGAATATTTGATGTTTGAGATTGAGGATCGACTGTTTTTTCTGTTTCCTAAACACCTAAGAGATAATATTTGTTTCACAGACAAAGTATGTACACTAACATATGCCGTATGGCCATCTTCTCATTTCTTCATAAAAGTAGCATGGGCATTTAACTTGTTATTAAGCTTTCAGATTAATTTTTTATTCTTTCAAAAAAGACTACCCTATCATTGCCAGAGAGGAGAAGCGATAATGTTAAAAAGGAAGGCAACTCAATACGCGTTTTTTATTAGCACTGTGCAACCTGAATTACACTTTATTGTATTGGAGAAAGAGTCACTATTTATTTAAATGTTTTTGCAGAGTGCGCCGTCTTTTTAAGTAATATTAATTTTACATCGTCAAGATATTATGTACAATAGATTAATTAGTTAATGAAAACATAATAATTATATTAAAAATGTAACAATATGAACCCATTATAAACACAAATAAACGACATGCCATAATGTACCTCAATTTATTTGCACCCCGTTCTGCTGCTGTTTGAGGAAACTTAATATATTTATTTCTCATCTCAATATGGTTTATGGCAGCAGTGACCTCTGCCAATACTGCAGATACGGTTTGTTGAGCAACTTGTTGTGCACGCCCAGTAGGTTTCTGATAGGACCCATGTGCAAAGACATAGACTGCTGTTAAAACCTGAAAACAATTAATTTAACCTGTTTTAGCTCCTTGTTAATAGTCCTGTCCCTTATAAAGCTCTTTATCAATACTGTCCTTATAAAGCATTAAACAATAATAATAATCTATTCTATACTATAATAAAACTCAAAAGGGCAAATTTTCAGTACATCAAATATTTTTTTTTTAATTTCGATTAGGGGACACTTCAATAACGTGTTAGAGCACAAAAATATTTATTTTAGTATTATTGTCTGTCTGTCTGTCCAGCTATCACATGAAAACCAAACAGATTTTAATGAAAATTGGTAAAATTGTTACTAATACTCCGGGACTTATTTTAGGACACTTTTTATTCCAGAAATTTAAAAGGTTTCCCTGGGAAACAGGATGAAAGTTTGTATAGAATATTTTTAAAACATCAACAGATTTGCTTCTCTGCAACAAATGTTCCTTGCTTAAATTGATGGAACACATGTTTCTCCGTTTTACAAAATTTTGCAAGAAAAATAATAACAATAGAAATTAATGTGAATATTGCTTATTTTTCAAAACCCGCTGCTGGATGAATCCTTTGTGATTGTAACATGGGTTTCAGTATATAAATTACTAAGTATAAGTACTTTAATATAAATTCACCGTTTATTTAATTTTCTTCTGCAAGAGGTATAAATAAGGTAAAACATAATTCCCATATGCGAAGCTGCACTTAACAGCTAGTTAATTTACAATAATTATGTCTGACATGCAGACTGAAAATTTCTTAAGAGTAAAGTAACAACTTCAAATAGGACAAGGACAGTTTCTCGAACAAAGTGTTCTGAGTTACTATCTCAGCATGCACCACTGATTTAAAAAATGTGCATATTACAAAAAAATATTATCAAAATAATGTCTTTTGGTGAAGGAATCACAAAGAAACCAACACGTGTGAGGTTTTGATAGGAGTTCTGTGTTTGAAGTCTGCCAATTCATACTAGGCCAGCATGGTAGACTACAGTCTAATCCATCTCAATATGAGAGGAGACCTTATGGTTTTATGGTTGTTGAGCATAATTAATATCATTATCAAGTGTTGGCCTCTCACCTTTGTCTCTATGCTCAAATCACTGGATCTATGAGGATTTGTTTGCATTATAGGTTCCAAATCCTCGCACAATTTGTGGACTAAATCCTTTGATAACCTATAAAATGAAAAATAAAAAATTAAATCTACCTCGATTTATCATACTACTATTGACATAGCACATGTATTTAATAAAGATACTTATTGATTTTTAGTGTCCTATTACCTGTATTGGTCGATAAATTCCCTTTCATTCATATCGAAAGGATTGTTTATTTCCCTCATGCGCTGGCGTCGGTTCCTTTTTTCAATCCGGTATTCGCTCTCCAAATATTCAAAGATTTCATGTTCGTCACACATCTACAAAATGGAGGAAAGGCAAAAAAAAGTGATGTCGACTGTTTTGAACAGTTTTGAATCACTTTATAACCCAATAAATAATACCACGGGTTAGCAGATATGTATAATTCAAATTGTAACAATTTTTAGAAAACGATTATAATATTGCATTTAAAAGGTTTAAAAGTTAAAACAGCTTACCACTTACCTCGACAGTAAACTATATTATAATAAAATGACAAAACAATGCTGAAAAAGCTGGTAATATAGTAACTTTTTTATTTGACGTTTCGGACGAGCAATGATCGTTCAACAGACGCTCAATTAACGCGTCATGGTACGAAAATCTATACAAAAAAAGAGGTGAACGGTTTTAAAATCAATAACGCAGCAGTCCTGCAGCAGGCCTGCTAATATCGATGTCATGGTACGATAATGCCGCGCAGTTCAATTTCTGTCCTGCTTTAAGAGCTCATGGTTAGGCCCCTGTACTGAATTTCGAGACTGATCGTATCGCTCCAAATAGGACACACATTTTCTTATCGCACGATCAGTTTCATCCTACGATAAAACCGCATCGCATCGTCGCTTAAGCAATTTATTTATTTTATTTATTTAGCAATAGCCAATAAGAATAAAAATTTAAGACAAATTCGGCAGAATCATCATTTTATTGTAGGTAAGAGTTGAAATAGATACATATAGCAAAAATTACAAATAATTTCAATGAATTACTTACGAAATATTTTCGAACCTCCGAAACTAATCAGACTTATTTTGATAAAGATTTGTTAGTAAGAACATTTAGCGAGTCTCGAGATATAACACAGTTCGCTCTAGCATTATTAATGGTTAAGGTCCTTAATATCTTATTTAGGGGACTGAGACAGACACTAATTTGGAGATATTATGTCGACAGGTAAGGTAAAGTAAATGTATTATCGAGCGGTTTTAGGTGAAGCTATAATGAAAGTAGTAATGATCATTATGTACCTGTAGTATACATATATAATACGAGTAACCGCCCTCGCTTTGCTTCGGTTTTCTTATTTTTTTACACCTTGGGTTACATTATTTCAGTTTTATTAAGGATCCCTAACTTTTTGAAAACATAATATAGCCTATGTTACTCGGGGATAGTGTAGCTTCCCAACAGTGAAAGAATTTTTGAAATCGGTTCAGTAGTTTCGGAGCCTATTCAATGCAAACAAAAAATCAAATCTTTCCTCTTTATATAATAGTATAGATATACGTGTACTAAAATAGCAATGTAACTAAATGATGTACATGTCTGTAATTTTAGAAAACTATCAGTAGGTGTTTATTTATCGCAATAGATTAACAATATTTTTTCGAATTTAAATGTGCGTTTCATTCCGTTAATATAAACGGCTTAATCGATTTGGATAAGGTTTTTACTAATGTACTGTAGTAAGGTTGCAATAAGTGCTTTATTTCAATCGGCTTACGAATAAATAAAAAAGATAAAATTTTGTCTTTAAATCTGGATACATACATAGGATTCTCGAAGTAAAGCGAGGGCGGTTACTTGTTCAGAAAATAAATTCTCTGTGTATTGATGTATTGTAAGTGTAAAAATCACAAATACTTGGATCTCTCTGTTATTGGCAGCTACTCGTAATTGCTAGACACATAATTTGTATGAGTGTAAAGAAAATATTAATAAGATGATGCTGATAATAAAAACTAATGAAGCAAAAAATAAACAAAAAATTACATGTGGCAGGAAAACCTCTTGATGTGTAAATTAAATAAAAATAAATAAATTTAACACGGGAATCCATGATTGCATTAATTTATTTTTATAATTTATAAACAAGTGCCATCGTGGAAAAACTTGATTAGGCTGTTTTAAGCAAAAACTTATTAAAACGATTTAAATAAAACATGTCAATTAGTGCGACGTCAATCCGAATAGCTTAGTGATTATTACGCTCTTAAATTGCTATTTTTACTCTATCCTTTTTATTGAGTTAAGGGTCTAACTTTGGTGCCAAAGCTGAAAAGAAATTCATTTATTTATCTCCGTGGGTCGCTATCGGGGCTTTCATTCCTACTCTCAACGTTAAGTGGACATGCTTAAGTGGTGTTTGGTCAGAGGGATTTACCTTTGCTCTTTTCCTACTAACCTCATCCCACTCAATCAGGTAACGGCAGGACTTAAGGCCTCCGTTTCTAACGTTTTAATACCAATCTCTTTATTTTTATGTGCTCTTTTATATATGTTTGGGTTCGATGGGATTGGATAGCGATTTTTTTATATTATCTTATACATAAGTGGAATAAATTGAGTGCTTATTTATAGGTTAATCTGAGTTCGTATTATATTTTATTTTTTGTGTGTTATAAATTTATCATAATTTCACAGTTCCGTTCCGTAGTTTGAATTTTTGTTAAAAATAAAGGAAATAAAGAAGATATTTTTCACCACCTGTGTGAATAATTAATTGCTGATTTGTCATTAGGTGGAGGTTGCAAAAAGGAATATGATTTCAACGAGCACTGCAGACCTTTATAAATCAGATATTTTGCCTAAATGTTTCCTATTCAAGTAATGGGAATCTCTGCCTAACAAGCAAAACTAGCACTGCTTTTTAACTTATCAGAGATTTTTGTTGCTGCTGATATCCACTGACGGCGTTGACTACTTTATACCACGAGGCCAGACGATTCGTTTTCCGGATAAAATATCGTATCACGGCTACGTGGTTTGACAGGAAATTTGTTTACTGTTGAAAATGAAATTGGTCGCGCGGACCCTCTTGTTTCTCGTTATATTCAGATGTGTAACTTGACCCCGGATATAGTTCTTCACTTTGATGTTTCGTTGTTATAGTAACGTCTATTGATGTTTGAATATTATGTGTTTCATGATCCCAGTGTTTGTACTACTACTTGCGTTCGCTTCTGTATTGTAGATCGCGGTTTTTCGTCATTCGTTTTCCGGACGTTTTTAGGGTGGCTATTTGTAATTAAAACGAAGTATTTAGTCGTATTTCGAATGTATAATCATACGAGACTTTATTCTAGCTTCAGGACACAAAAGACCCATTTTTAAAGGCCCTAGAGTTCCTATACCCAACAAATAACGTGCACTAAATTGCTCACGACCTTCCATCAATTATCATATCATTCATGTAGCTAAGTCAACGTCCTATTATTAAAATCCTTTAAAATCGTGTGAATAATTTCAGTCACTCTTTGAATTTTCATTCCTTGAACCACAGATTTATGTGTCCCTCAAAGCTTATATACCTACTCGTATTTATAAAATGTGACGAAGCAAAACACCATTAATACAATATTCTGGTCTCGTCACAGACAGACGTTTGAGAAGTTCAAGTATGTAATCAATGGCACCCGATAGTCTAGATAGCTCGTCGCATTTCAAAGACGGTATATTTGTGGTATAGGAGAAGTGAGAGAAATCGATACCTGGGGTTTGCAGCTTCCAAACACTTAGTATGCGGTCCACGGCCCTCATGTGTTACGCTCTCCTTCAGAAAAAGGTACTCTATAATTTTATTTCCCGACCAAAACGTAGTTACCTCGAAACTGATACTTTTATAAAGATATTTCGTTCCAACTTTCTGTTTCTGTCTTTGATCAAGGGTAAATTGAATCTATACGAGCTTATGCTGGCACGGCCCTATTTTTATTTTATACCTTCGTTTTCCTTTCGTTTTTATGACATCTCCTTTGTTCTGTTTAATATCTGAGTAGTTTTGATTGAGATTGATCATTGATACTTTATCGCGATGAATATAATAAAATTTTCGCTTTATAATGATGACCAATAAAATGCTGATAGTTATTTTTATTACTTATACACTTTCAGTTACTGCTTTTTGTACTTTCAAACTCATTCTTCCAAGTACTTAAATGTTAACAACTTTTAACTGATACCTAACCTCTAAAAAATGCAATCTAAACTGAATCATATGGGTTTTAATTTATAAGAATTTTTTAATGTTGTTTTACTCTTATAATATTAATTCTTATTTTTATAACATTAATTCTTAGTTAATTTTGTTAATATTAATGTAAAGAAAAAAAATAAAAAAATTTTTTAGCTTTTTATCGTCATTTACCCTTGAATCAAACTCGGAAACATTCGTTTGAGTGGCACAGGGCAGTGAACTGTGACTAATAAAAAAGTATTTGCGTAAAAAAAACCAGTATTTTGAAAGGCAAAACAATAAAAACAGATCTATCGAAGGTAAGTACATAATATCTAAACAAAACTATGAAATATCACTTTCTGAATATTTCGTGAGCCAAATCAGTTAGAAGAAGGATCTGACAGTTGTAAGTAATTTCAAAACAATTCCAAAGCACAATTTTGCCCAGTACCTAGTAGGTAATAGAGGTACCTTTAAGTGCGGAGAAAAGCCATTTACACGGTAAGTCATAAAGGTAGCTATTTCGTGCAGTGCTCTTTCTTTCACGATTATTGCACAATCATTACCGTGACTATTATTACAATCGATTCATACAATACATACAATCATCATTCGACGATCCTGTAGCCTAGATGGTAGCGACCCTGCCTGCGAAGCGAGGGGTCCCGGGTTCGAATCCCGGCCGTGGCAGATATTTATGTGACAGATAAATATTTGTACTCGGGTCATGGGTGTTATTGTGACGTGTTGTATGTGTCGTCCATGCCACCCGCGACACAGGTGAAAACCTACTGCGGGGGTATGAATGTGTATGCGTTTTATTTTATACCTTTCAACATGAAATTATTATTATAATAGTTTGTTTATTATTATTTTTTAATTATGATTGATTTCAATTCCACCTTATTATAGTAAGTGGCGTTGAAGTCCACGATGGGCACTAACTTATCTCTTTTCTTGAAGGCTCTCTCATCGTTCTTTATCACTCCTTCTTTATTAAGACTTGCAATGCAATAATTACTTGCAAAGACAAATAAACGTGAAAGTTTTTATAGATGATTGCTACTATTTCATGCAAAATCTATTGGACGGATTTCCATGAAATTTAGCACACAGGTAGGCCATGGTCTAGATTCTAGAATAAGATAGAAGGTACTTAGTGTATCTGTATAATCTTAGATTATATAATTCTTGAAAAAAAATCGACATCAAAATTAGGGATAACTCAAAAACTACTTGTCAGATCTTACTCAAATTTAAGTGGGACCACATGACAAGCACCAGCTTTCGAATAAAAAAGAATCATCAAAATCGGTTCACCTAGTCGCAAGTTCTGAGGTAACAAACATAAAAAAATACAGTCGAATTGAAAACCTCCTCCTCTTTTGAAATCGGTTAAAAACAAAAGGCAGATTTGCGAGCGCTCAGTATTTGCTTTGGTGACTTCACTTTCATGTACTGCGCGCTCTATCTGTCTTTTATTTTATTTTATAATCTGAGGATAAACAAAACTGGATTTACCGTCGTCTTCGTGAAATAGTCGTGCCATTGTCGTGTCGCAATGTAAAACCGTTCCCATTCCCCACCAGCGCGGGTCACGTGCGACATCGTTTCATGTTTGCTGACTTTTGTTTGTCCTCGAGTTCTTTACTCGATTTGTTTGATATCTGTTGTTTTGTGAATAGACTGACTCCGTGGGCAATTACGGCGTCTTTGTAGAACAAATCACAGGCAATTTGTAGTTGGATATAAGTTGATTTGTCTTTGTTTATAATAAGAAGAAAACGAAAAACAATTATGAATCATTTCTTTTAAATATGTGTAATTTATGTAGTCATAGATTACTATTAGCCGCTATTTAAGACAAGAAGCCTGGAAAGCACATCGTAGATGTACAAACACATTGGGGATGTGTCACCTAACCATTACTCCTAGAATTCGGGACTTTAGTATCTTTTTGTTATTAAGGAGGCCTAGTGCATACGCTTTGCTACTCTAGTACAGGCTGGTGTCTAACTCAATTAAAACAACAGCAACTCATGCTGTCTGAATCCCACATGGCTTAACTACTGCTATCTAGCGATAACAATCGTGATTGATCGCTAGAAGTGATGTCTGAAGCTTGAAAGAGGCTCATGAGACGTGACGCTTTATCCTACCATGATTGCCTTTAGCATCCGTCTACCCAAATATTGTCCACACGAAAAATTGTTTAGCTCGGTCGACATTGACAAACCCTTAGGATATGAGGGCGTATTTTGCTACAATGTAAATATTACAATGTATCTATTTCAGGCCCCGACGCAGAGACACGTGACGTCTCGAGTAACCTCCGTGATGTTTGCTCGATTGTTTGTTCTCACTTTGTTTGTTCGTAGTTACTTGATTTGTTTGATGCTCCGAACATCGTAAAAAACTTTTATATCTCCCGGGTGTTTCGGTGCTCGAGTTAAATACGGTTCCGAAACTTTTCTATGTCTATTAAATTTTCGAAGCTGTTATATGTTAATACTCACAAAATATTGTTATTGCAAATCAGTGGGCACTGTCCTTAGTATAGTTTTATATACTAACTGTATTATACTAGCGGTTCAAAGTTTTATATTCCAATTTGAAAAAGTTGGACAAAACTCTAACGGAAGGAGGATGAATAGATGGATGGATAACTGGACGAATGGACAATAGATGGAATAATCTTTAAGAGTACCTACTATATGTTGATTAATTTGAGTAATTTCAAACAATTCAACATATTATAATACAATCCAAAGGCTACCAAGTCCGTATTGAATTATTGATGCAAGCTTAATAGATTATCGACCTAGTCCAGTGGGTCTCATTATATTATTTACACCATCCATTACTAATAGTATTGAAAGCTTAAATACCCGAGGCATAATTAGGGCGTAATGGCCAAAAGTCTCAATCATAGGTCAACACTGAAGAAAAATACTGGTTTTATTACATAATGAAGGTATTTACTACAATTCAGCGTGTTCTCCATGTGAAATTCTACCAAACAAAATTGAAAATTTGAGGGAAACATGAATTCGGATATATTTTTTAACAATCAAAGGAAAAAATTGCACTACTTAGACGTGTCGCAAACTATAAAACACAGGTCCGTTAGAGATTTTCCAAAGGTTTCTTCAATAAATCGAAAAATCTTGAAAGGTGATAAACAGCTAGGCCACTATACCTTGTCAATATACGTGAGTACTGTAAAGGCCACGGACATAGTTACTACATAGTCTTGTCAGAAATACTGTTACAACCTTGTTTAATTTAAGTATCAAATACTAGCGAGAAATGTTTCGATTGATTATGAAGGAGGATCTTTTGCACTATCTTAAAATAAAGAAATAATTGATATTTTGCCATTTAATAACAAGGACAGGACAAAATAAGACAGACGGGTTATTAAGTTGCACCGCTACAGCTATGCAGCTTGAGGTTTTTAAATTGCTGAAAATTTGAAAAATAACTCACGGGATTGTTTTATCTTACTATCAAATGATTCCCTGAAGTTTCGAGCTTCGAAGACCGTAAAAGAAGCGCCCGACCTCGTACGGTTAGAACGCCAGCGATCACCCAAGCAGTATGGGCGCGAATCCAACGAATTTCCATCCGGAAACAAATCATTTTAGCTCTTCAGGTAGGGTTAAGAAAAACTACCATCAAATGAATGTTAAATGAAGACCTCGGACCCTGAGGTTATCGACGACAAACAGGGCATTTCCGTAATGAAGCTCTAAAAAAATTAAGGCTCGAGAGATGACCAGCTTTGTTAAGGAGGTACGTGAGAAAAAAATACCGCCAAATCCTTATTTCAAATGAATTTTTTTTGGCATTGAAGAAAGTTACAAAAAACAAATTGATAAAATATTATGCCCATGTCAAAAAAGAAGCAATCGAGCGTATGCCGATAATCCAGCGTAGGCATTATCCTGCATCAGTCATGGTTTGACTTGGAGTCTCATATTTGGGCTCATCTGTGATGTTTCTCTGTGAAAAAGAAGTGAAACCCAGTATTTTTGGGTATCAAAATACTGTCTTTGTAAAGATTGTTTAAATTCTTCTTCAAAAAATTATCGAAAATCCACAGTAAGTATTCCAACAACATTTAGCGCCAGCTCATCTGAAAACAGGACACAAAACTGGCTGATTGCTCATAAAATGTACTTTATCAAGCACAACGAGGGGCCCTCTTAAAGCACAGACTTACATCCGTTGGAAACAAAATATGGCAACAATTGAAGCAGAAAGCATGCGCTAAATCTCACCAAAATTTGAAGTTTCTCAAAGCATCCATGATTAAAGCAGTGGCTGATATAGACACGAACCTTGTGCATGCTATGATTGACGACTGATCTAGGTGGTTGAGGGCATGCATTCAAAATCAGGGAGGGTATTTTGAATAACCTAAATACAACTTTAATTAACATTAAACTACCTTTGTTTTTATATAATTAATTAACAGATATACTAATTCCAAAAAATTACATTTAGTGAAGTGTTTGTAACAGTATTTATGGCCAGACTAGGTAGGGTATATGTTTCTGGTAAAGACTATAGTGGAGTGCCTGGGGGTTTCCACCTCGGACTTTTGAGTGAATGAATTTGAATTATTCAAGTGGGATTTTCTTTTTTATAGTATAAAGTACAAAATTTTTCTAAACATTTTTTTGCGCTTTTGCCTTTTTTTAACAAAAACTATGAAAAATGAATACAATGCATACAATTTTCTGGATAAACTTCCTTCTACCAATACCCCGTTTGATCTGAATTTTGGTATACCTATGTATTTTGAGTGCTGATAACGAATATCATAGGTAAAATACCTGCATATTTCATTTTGAATGTCACCTTGAAAAAATATTATTTTTAATTTTTCACGTTTATTTGTCAAAATATTGATTTTACAAGAAAATGTGTTGGATATAAAATGTCAGTCTTTTTATGGTCTACAACTTTTATTGAAAACATTTTTCTGTAAAATTAATATTTTGACAAATAAACGTGAAAACAGAAAAAAAATATATTTTTGAAGGTGACCTTGAAAATGAAATTTGCGGGTATTTTGCCTATGAAATTCGTTATCAGCGCGTCGAAATGCATAAGTAAGCAAAATTCAGATCAATCGGAGGTATGGGCTAAAAGGAAGTTTTTTTTTTAATCGAGATCACAATTTCTAAAGAGGTAAACTTTTTTATATAGTATAATTCATTCAGTATTTCATTCAGTATAACAGAAATCCAAGGTTTTCATGTTTTTAACGCTCCAAGCACTCAACTACTAAGGACGGTTGCGTTGCGTCATTCGTCAACCGTAGCCATTGGAGTCATGAATGATGAATGTGAACATCTTATAGTCCTTATACCCTCTTTCAACTATGCGGTGTAAAAAAGGTCTTGTAAAAGAGATAAAAATATGTTCTGTTTCGGACATCGTATAACTAAGATATGAACTAAACCCCAAATTAATTATATTATTATCTAAATCGGCCGATTCCGACTAGAGCGCCACCACAGAAAACGTATACCATGACTCCAATGGGTTTAGAAGATGCATGGTTTCGGCTCGTTAATTTATGGTGTTTTTTGTTCCACGGGGTTAATAGCCTTTAATGGGGTACTTACGTAACAATTACAATGACCTCCCGTATCGGACCGTAATTTGTCGGCAGATCAATGTGCCGGAACACGACGGCCGAATAGAAGGCTTAGCCGTTCCGAACTTTGCAATTTATCGCTTTGATTACTAGTGGGGATGCTGGGGTTAGATGGTACATGTGAAAACATACGAGAACATACGTTACTAGGGTGTAGGAGAGGGGAGAGTGGGGTAGAACTTACCTGAACTTATTAAAAAGTTTTGTTAAGTGTATTAAGGCGAAAACATTTATTTTTGACCCTGATTCAACAAAAGATACTACTTATAATTCTGACTTAGTAGCATGAAAATAGCAAAGGATGGCAATTTTGTACAGGCATACCGATTATTAGTTATCCTCATTTATTAGTTAAGGACACTTTATGACAGTTCCTTTTACAATAAGCAGCAAAACTAACATGATCCCCTCATAGAAGGATTCTCGAAAGACTACAATATCCATAGTGTCTATATTAGATTCCTAGCCGGTGCGGACATTTCTGTGACAGAATAATCTTTGCCAAGTCTTGGCTGTTGTGATACCCTCTGTGTTAATGCCACCTGCATTGCTTGGACGAGTTTGATAACTGATATATTAAATGCCTCCTACACAATCCAGTGGTTTTAGATAACTTTGCATACCAGGCCTTGATAAGATAATTGATGTTTGTAAGGAACAAATGCTCTTTCTCAGCATACAGTTTTAATGAAATTGAAAAAGTTCGTAAGATAGAGCCTTGATAGGAACCGCAATTAAAAAAGTTTTGAATTTATTGTCCTTATGTAAACATTCATACTTATAATATCGCTGGGGTGAATTGCCGCGTTATTTCTTCGCTCCACAAACGTGAGTGCAATATTGCACCTGGGCTCCATTTGGAGAAAACGCCATAATATTTGTGACATATTGGTTCTCCGCATTTATTCGTAGCACTTCCGTCATCGCCAGCGAGTAAGCGGTGGATAATAAGCGATATTTTAGAATATGTAAGGTCCATTGACGATCATTGAATTTCGTATCACCCATCAATCTATACGGTACTCCAAAAAGGTGGTAGAATTTGCCTATATGTATACCTACAATTCCGTTATTTTTACCTCTTACCTTTGTAAATTTGAACAGGCAGATGGGCTATTAGGCGATCTGTTTAAAAATTTAAGGTCTTGGTCCACCACTATGGCTTATGAAAACGTATTTTTTTTATTCGATGAATTATGAAAAATAAGTTAAAATAATACATGTTAATACTATGATCTCGGATAGGCTGAATGAAGTTATAGGTGAGTCCGAGACTTCGAAATTAGCCATTTATCCATTTATTGACTGATTCGGTTTTTAATATGATTTATTAGTTTAGATATTTGTAACCCTTGCTTCGTTGAGAATATTTCGAAGAATTGTTTTGTTAGATTTTTAGATGATTGTTAAATTTACTTGTTGTAAGATTTTCGAAGAAAGAAGTAACGTAAAACCTTACACTGCTCTGTTATTGCTTGAATCATCTTGATGCGATGAAACTTGCCGGAAAAGTTGGTGCTTTAGTTTAATTGGAGACCATTCAAATTAGAAATGTGATCTTTACTAACGCCCCAACTCAGAGTCACATAATGGTTACATAAATTGCTCCTTAGTACAGAATCGCAAAAAATCACTCTGTTATTACTTACAATCAACAAAAAAGTGTATCGTTACTTTGAAATAATTTCCAATTTTCATCACCTACTAAATTAAATGTAAATGTTTTCTTTCAATACAAACTGTAGGTACTGTATGAAAGTATTCAACTATTCACTATGCACTCTCACTTTATATCTACACGTCACTCGCAAGCAGTGAGACTCTACGCACCGGTGCCTTGAATACTCAGAGATTTCGAATATTAATGCAAAGGAATATGTTTTATGGAAAATTTTTAGGGTTCCGATAAAATATGAGGCAATATAAATGTATTTCCTCAATCTATTAGATTAGGTACGTGACGATTGTATCAGTTTGGAGTTGTACATTAAAGTCTTGTGAGGTAAGCGCGCAAGGTGATGAAATAGAAGGTTTTCTTTGTGAATTGAATGATTATTAAATCTCAATGCAATGTACTTAGTAGGACCTTTCTTAATAGGCGGAATATTTGGAGATTGCGACAATGATGATGATATTTTAACGAAATAATCTAAAACTATACTTTAATGCTCAAATATTACACAATCCTACTAACGCCCCAACTCAGAATCACTAACGGCTTTAATCGCTCCTTAGTAATAAATCACCATACAAATTCTGTACTAAGGAGCGATTTAAGTAACCATTAGTGACTCTGAGTAGGGGCGTAAGTTTGTTTGTGGGGATGGATGGATGTTTGGTCTTTTCAAACTACTGAACGGATTTTCATGAAATGTAGCACACAGACAGACTATGAGCTGGAATAACATATAGGGTGTTTATTATCCTGAAAAAAGCACGCAAAGCTGCAATAAAAGCACTAGTTAGGTAAATAATATCGTATTGGACACTTTAAGTATCTGTTTCGATAAACCTGACAAGTTGAAATACAACGGACAACAGAGTTAAGCCCAATGAAATTTACTTCGCCAACTGGGTCGTGATCTCATTTAAACTTGTTGTTTCTTCACTAAATAAATTATTATTTGCCTGCGACCCAGGTGAGCGACGGATACTTAAAGAGGACTTCTAAAAATTAATAATATAAGCAGGTTTTTAATACTGTCCAAAATGTCGTATTTATTTGAAACGATAAAGAAATAAACAGGCAGTCGGATAAGTAAATGTAATTGAATTTGATTAAAGAGTTTAACAATATTAAAAACATAAAAATACCATTACTATAATAAATTAGCCTACATTTTTTTCAGATCAGTACCAGAAAAGCCGTCGAATACCTGTATCGACACATTGATAAGTAAATTTGATTTAATTATGATTTAAAATTAAACAAAATTATTTTGAGTTAACCAAATCTAATTGGAATTTTTCTTTAATCGAAGTCATTTATTCTCTTTGATTCATTTAGATTCTTCCTTCCGGCTTGCGTTATTATTGTCTTATCCAATCTACTTTGTTAACTAGGTCACGATCCTGTTTAAACTTACTGCATCCCGGTAAATGAATTATTTCCCGTGTAACGAAGGTGGCTTGGCCGTGGGACGAGTTGAATCATTAAAGAGGAGCTCGGGGGAAATCACCAGCGGGCTCAAGATGGCCCTTTGGTGTACGGAATGACAGTTAACATCGCGGTCTACTGTAATACTTTGATATTGACGCACTTGTTTAATCATTTGAATAGTGGGTATTGGCCAAGGTTGAATGGGTTTTTATGTGTGTGTGAAGTGAATAAGTTAGGAGTAGGCAGACAATAGCTGGAATAGTTTTCTAAGGTCAATAAGATATCTGTATCACTTTCACTATTGGCCAGTTTAACTACCTGCTTAATTACAACGAATTGTGCTATTGTTCAATTTTTTGTACTGCCTTTTTATGTAAATAGTTAACAAATAACCAGACTCAAGACGGCCTTTTGATGTACGTAATGACAGTTAACACCGCGGTCTACTCCGAGTAACAATTTGATTTTGACGCACTTGTTTAATCATTTGAATAGAAGCTAGTGACCAATGTCGAAAAGGCTTTTATGAAGTGAATAAGTTAGTAGGTAGACAATAATTTAGTAGTTGGAAAAGTTTTATAAGGTCAATAACACATTTGTGTCACTATTATTATTTAAGGTTTATGTTTCATTTATTCTTAATTGAGCCTTATTTAAGTAGTCAAAAGGCTGACTAAATGCTAAGAGATATATTATATCAGACCTTGTACCTATTGGTCACGGACATAAAAAAAGAACAGACGTAACCTTGTCTAATGGAGAATGAAGCTGACAGTTGACAGCTCGCTTACCATGTGTGCGTAATTTTGTAATTTTTGATTCGCGATGGTGTCAATGTCGTAGCCGTATGGTGTCAATGTGTGGGTGTGTGTATTTGTACGAATACAGAGTTGGTATTCCTATGGGTGCTTCACTGAATCTGTTCTTGGGATTACGTCCGTCTTTTTTTTACGTCTGTGCTATTGGTATGACGATTTTTCATTTCAAATATGTATTTTACTAGTAGGTCGATTTACTTTTATGTCATTCAATACAAGGCATCTAAAAGGACATTTTACTAGATTGTCATTTTAATACGCACCCATATTTTTGCCAGCCAGCTTTAGGTGCTATGTGAGAATATTTTATATTATGTATTCCGTATTACAAAACAAAGCTAAGTCGGGTTTATAGTTTGCAATTAACACAGTTTATGCTCCAACGTTAATCATAACTTCGGATTACATAGTTACTGTAGCAATAGCGTAATAGGTTTTCAATAATTAGCGCGATACTAGGCGCAAATATTCGATTCCGAATCTAATATCTGTAGGCAAACATGCCGCATAATTAATAATCCATTTCGTGGTATTATCACTATCATTAAAGACTGAATTATCTTTATTCAGAGAGTGAATATATAAAGGAGTAAATTATCTATTAGCAAAAATTTGCCGGGATTTTAGGTACTTGTCGCACGGTGATTAATAATAATTGAGGCGATATCTAGGCCAAGTAAGATGATGGCAGCGATCATTACTTGCACTTCCATTGAAATGGTGCAATTTATATTTTATTTATACTTATATCTATCATTGACATCCAGTTTTTCCAGAAATCGGGTGCTAATCTAAAAATTACTACTTAGTGCATTTCACTTATCGTGGAATGTCTAGATTTTACTATATTACGGGTAGGTACTTAAGATATAAATTTCATTCGCCAACAGACGTAAAGTAGATAGATAAATTTAGTATTTAATGTCATCTGTCATCCTGTTTGTTGTGTGTCAAAAGTCTCTCCACGCCGCCGCGCCACCGCTGCACCGGCGCAGCTCAACCTGTATAATTAGTCCAGTCATCTTAGGAATTCACTGCGGAATGAGAGATACCCGGGACTATACCAATTGACCTTACATTATGCTCTAACCGCGCGCTCTCCGACCTCTATCTCGAAAACGATTCGACGTATAAAAAAATTTTTGAAACAAAAGTTGTAGGGAATTTAATTCTCTACAATATTAATGGAGATACAAATAGCGAAAAACCCACAGGAAATGAGATATTTGCAAAGAGTCGATTTTTATGACCTTTGTCCTCAAATTTTTAATAGACGCGGTCACCCTACCATATGCAGGTTTTAAGACAAGTTTTAGAATGCTAAAATACAACTTTATACAAAAAAATCAGCTGGGTATCTCTCATTCCGCAATTCTTACCTAATTTTGACTAAGATGACTGGACTAATGGTAAACGCATATTTTATCCGCACTGACATATGCGTCCGCATCTGTCATCCGAATCCGGCTCTCATGTGTTTTCATACAAATGCAATGCGTATGGCGTGGACGATGCCGATATATGTGCGTTCACCGTTAGGGGAGACCTCTTCTTTCCGGACAGTAATAACTTCGCTCACCGCCGCTAGTCGTACCAGTACGCACTCCAGTTTGATTGGGAGGGTTGAGTGGAAAGAGTGGTTGAGGTACCCTCGAAATTTAATTCAAATAGACGACTTCATTGGTTTAACCCCAATAGATATCGGATAAAGGATCGGAGTTTGCCAACAAGACGTAAGTGGCTTGTTTTTCATACCGATCGGCGCAATATCTGACGATACTTATCAAGATTCTTTCCAGTCTAAATAACTCTTCGGTTATTTATACTTTCTTTATGATCTTTGATTTCACTTCTTTGTTGAATCTGTTTGTATAATAACATTCTCTCTGTCTGTGGCTCCAACCAATTAATGACCCAGTTCTGAGCACGGGTATATCCTGTTGAGAAGGCATCTGCTCCACCACGCTGTTCTACTGTGTATTGGTGGACAGGTTAATAGCCAAACGAAGTGTTGGAAGTTTTCATGTCGCCCGAGGGTCTCCAACTCGGCTTAACGACTGTTATCTTTCGATAAGAACCGGGACCGACGCGGCGATGGAAGCGCTCAAGAAATTTTGCCACTGCCACTGAGTTTTTTTTTTAATAAATTTTCTTTTTTTTTTCTTTTTGTTCCAAAGTATTAAAAAATTGGGAAACACGTATTTCATCATTTATGTGTCTTCTAAATTTAATTTTTATTATATAAATAGAAGATTATATTATTAGAATAGATAAATACGCTCCATTTTACCTAACATTTCTTTCCACCAATCCGTTGGCTGTAATGATTGAAAATAAAACAGAAAGCAACAGCTGCCATGTTCTAAGTAAAATACTCTAATAAAAGGGCTTTAATGTACTTAATTACAGCATGTCGTACTTATCCCAGTGCGGTGGTTAAAAAAAAACCAATAGCAATTAATCAGGAGAGTGAATGAGCGTTGACCTTTTTTCCTGAGGGTGGAATGAAAGGGTTCACTCGTACAGTCGTTAGCCTTCGGCAATTATGGGTTACGATTTCTACTGTAAACTTGATTGAATTGCAAGTTGTAAGGATTGATTGATCAATGCTCGGTTTGATAAAAGTAAATCCCAATAACTATTGTAAATTCGTCTGATGCGAAAATTACTCAACGTATTTTGATGAAACTTTAGTGTGTTATTTGCATATTATGCCCCATTTTAACATACGAGTATAAGTAGGTACGCTTAATAAAAAGGATAACATATTTATATTATGTATGTAAGTCGTAAAAAGTACAACCATGCTACGTCGTGACCTTGTCTGCGAAGTGAACGGTCCCGGGTTCGATTTAATGACGTTATCCTATTTTAGGTCTTAATAACGTCTTGTGTTGTCCATGCAACCCGTGATACTATTATACAAATACTATAAAGCCGTAAAAATCCTAACACGTAAGTATGAGTGATATGAGTGTGAACAAATGATTTAAAATAAGCGTCTATAAAATGTTTTATGATACTTTTTGACCATATAACATTATGTCCATGTCATTAACATCCGGGATTTTTATATGTAGGCGTTAGCGACAGGTTGAAGAAGGAAGGAAGACAGGAAGAGGAAGAAAGAAAGCCCCCAGCCGAAACACGACGAATCTTTTGGCGGGTGACTTATGCAAGATTGGAGTATCTACCATCCTTTTAGCTAGCTAGCTTCATGGATAGATAATAAAACCAGTAATAATATTATGTAATTATTAATAATATGTCAGATATATGACATCCGATCTGTTCTTTTGCAGGCTTGAAAAATCTTTATGGAATGATAAACAAATCTTTGCGATATTGACTCTCAATCAAAAACACAAGGAAGTTTAAAGCATCTTTCACAACAGAATTACATTCTCATCTGTAAAGCTTACCGTAATATAGTGGGGCGCATGATGGAGCAGGTATTATGTTAATGGAGCAATGCAAATACAGTTGTTTGGGGAAGGGGCCGAAACCTTGTTTTGTTTTGCCCCTCTTATTCTGAACGCACATTTATCCGCATCGTACGCGCTGGACGCATCGCATTTATATGAAATCATAATATGAGAGCCCGATCCGTCATCCGCATCGGGCTCTCATATGATTTCATCGTCCGCATCAGGCTCTCATAATGATTTCATACAAATGCGATGCGTCCGGCGCGTACGGTGCGGATAAATGTGCGTTCAGCATTATGAATCTCATGGCATTGACAACCCTGTAGCTTGGTTATTTATGATCTCCCAATCCAAAGGTTCTCAGTTCATTTCTCGTAGTAATGTGACAAATCAGTAAACCTTGGTTGTTATGTCACGCTACAGTAGAGAAACCTACAACATGCATAACTTGAAATACACGCCATTACGGACATTTAACTTTATTTTAATGCATACATTTCTTAAATGTAATTTTTTAATTAGGTGCATACGTCCCATCAACCTGTACATATGTCTACCCATTTACACGGTTACCGTACGTACAGTATACTATGTATCGTACAGAAAACCTACTATTTATATGATAACATCTATGTTTTTCCGCCGATTATCATAAATAATGTCTAGCTTAATTTTAGCTTTGATGAATAACTCCATTTTAGGTCAGCAAAATCAAAGGCATTACATACAACCAACAAAGAAGACAAGAAAAAATGTATGCCTATTCTAAGCATGTTTTTACATCAACCTACAAAAATGCTTGAACGTGGCATTCTAAGATATTAAATGCTTCAGCAACCCTCCACTCTAGCTGTTTCTGGCTATTTGTATTCACGAGGGAGATAGCGAATGCATTTTGGCTTGCATGCCGGGGAATCGTGACGAATATTCCCAACAAAATTTCCAATGTCGAAATATTCATGTGGCGTTGTTTCGGCCGGAGTAGATAGTGCACTTACCGATATTGAGACGCAATAGTTGTGGCTACACTTCATTGAATAGAAATGCGAATAAATCTTCAGGCACTGTTTGGGTAATGGATCTGGAGTGCTCTGAAGTAATGACTGCATATAGTAAAAACTGGTATATATGTTATCTGTTTTATGCAGGAGAATATAATAAAACTAAGTTATCGATGTCTATATCTGTACGCAGAAGATATTTAAGATAATCTATTATTAGGAGTCTAATCGATCCCATAACAAGATTTTTTTTTAATTTTGGTTTTTTGTCTGTTAGTCTGTGCATTTTTCCCGCTACTCTTCAAAACAGCTTTACCGATTTGAATACGGTTTTCACTGATGATCTTGGCAGAATTTTAGTCTTTTGTTTATTTTAATTGCTTTACAAATTTTACTAAATCAATTTAGAACCCAGTCTTAGCGTATTTTTTAAATATAAGTACTAAGAAAATTTTTTTTCGACCAAGTGAAGAGGGGAACTTCAGGGTATATGCATATACACCAACAGAGCTACGATAATCGAATAAGCAATTTAACAAAAATCTAAATCCCAAAGAGATTTTGAGGGAAAGGAGATGGGGATATAGAATACTGATGACAGTGTTTTTCCTACGTCTTTACATTTCGACTTAGGCTATTGTGTAAGTCCTTTTATACATTTTTCTTGAAGTAACTAACAGTCTTTTGATAAATGTCTTCTCAAACGCAAGTAAAGTAATAAAACAATACCTAACACGGATCATCCAAACTCAGCTCCCTGCTCCCTACTGATTCGTTTAAATGAAACTTTTTACGACAAAACGCTATACTTAATTAAGTATTGTTGTTTCCTTCTTAAAGAGTTTAATGAGGAGTTTCCAGCGTTAGGGGAGAGTTTAGACAATTGTCCCTCTTTAACGGCTTTTAAAACGTGAAATAATTTGAGCTATTTCTATGCAAACAACTCAATGTGCACTTTAGAGGCAATTAAGAGCGTTTTTTGCTGTTAACTAAGTACTGTAGTTTTCTTCGCAGTTTCAACGACCCGGGAAGGGTAATGATCCGAAATGGTTTAGCTCTTTCATTGTCCCCTTTTCGTTATAAATATTTTCATTTTAGCATATAAAGGTTTTAATTTATGTCGTATAATGCAATTTTCTACCCATATATATTATCATTAGACTTTTCTCCTTACTATTTTTTACGTGATAAGGATAGCAAATGAGCTTGCAGTAAAACCATCGTGTTATCCGTGGATATTTGTGACAAACCTCTAAAAGAACAAAAGAAAGAAGTAAAGAAAGAAGAAGAACAAAAGAAAAGAAGATAAGAAGAGGCACAGTCTTGCTAGTACCGTACATACAGTGGTTAGTTCTTCTTCTTTTATTTTTTCTTATCCTGTTAATTCTAGCCGCCACCTTAATCCCGACGGTACTTTAATATGGTGGTAGGGTATACGTCACTGGATACCTACTACCCACATCCTAGAATCGAATCTGAAATTTTACGTGTTTCACACTGTCCATGTTGTCTACGCGCGGTCGCTTTTTCTGTCTGATATCTACTGATGTTTATGGTCGACGATAATAATAATCAGATAAGAAGAAATGAGAAGATATCGATCAAGGATAACCTCTGCATCATCCACTGGATTCACAAGGCTCTGGACCGGTCAGAGTGGTGCAAGAGGGGTGGCCTATGTCCAGCAATGGACGTCCAAGAGCTGATGGATGGATGAATAATACAGACCAAGTGTCTTTTCTGCTTCGTTTATCGGCTATTTACATTCATTCTGCGCTATTTACAAAATAATATTTAATATTTGGTATCTACAAACATTGAGACGCAATTAATGTCAATTGATGTCTGAGGTTAAATATAATTTCCCTCCGTCTCCTCTTTTAGCAAACTGAAGACATGAATGTGATTAGTTTCATCTTAATTACCTGTAACCTAGTTTTAACTGTAAAAGGAAGATAATAATTAACATGTTCTTTTAAAGTTTCTAATAAATACTTATGATTATAACTAAATATTTTATTGCAGCTGTAGAGAAAGACACTACAGTTTTATCAACTACTATTAGTAAGTAGAATGTTTTGAATCATTTTAGAATATTCCGTAGAAGTGGTTGATTTTTATTCGGTTGTTACTCTAAGTCCAGGCTTAGAATTCTAGTGAACAAAATTAAATTTAAACCAAAAGTCGACTGACAAAGAATGCTTAAAGCATTCACGCCCTAACTCAGGGTCACTAATGGTTACTTAAATCGCTCTTTAGTACAGAATTTGTATGGTGATTCTTTACTAAGGAGCGGTTAAAGTAACCGTTAGTGACTGTGAGTTGGGGCAAGTCCATCTTGTACCACTTAACTTTAAGGTTATATTAAGTCAATACATAAATCTTACCTTAAAAAATAGAAGCTGAAAATTCTACAATTATTTAAGAGAAACGTGAAATTCTTTATAACATTTTGATCCCATGTTCATCCCAGATAAATTGATTAATATAAATGATTAATAATACGTATACGTCGTCCGTACATTGAGCAAAATTGAAATTTTTACGTTCGCCCAAACCTTGGCAGGTTCATCTACTCAGTAATTTATTTACCTCGGCGGTAATTTAATAAAAACTTATTTTCAGCTCTTGCTTTATTCCGTATTTCCATTCCATATTGAATGTAGCTGAGCGAAATTCTTATAGAACCATTAATATAATTGCAAATAAATCAACATCGTTTTCTTTCTAATAACTTCTAATATCTTTGAAGTTGGCGGCTAAGTTTTTAAAACTTAATATTAAAATTTATCTTACCTGCAGAAGAGAAAGGAAGGGATGGAGCATGGTAGAGATGATTAAGGCTTTAAGTTACCAGAGAGAGTAGTTAGAAGTAGGATTACTCCCGGGATAAAATGGTACAGCCTAGAAAACCCCAAAAGAAGCAACATAATTAAATACTTTGGCTTAGACACATTTCTCGTCTGCGGTTCAAAGTTCATTGACGTCAATTCAACTGATAGGAGAAAATTGAAATATGAGCAGCCGTCAGGACTGGATATTTAGCAACTTTTTAAAATGTCTTTTAAGGCGCCATATATAAAATGTCGTAGTGATTAGAACAAAAACCAGGCGAAAATTATAGGAAGGCGTGGTATACGAATGGCTTTAATAGCACGTCGTTGAGGAAAGTTCTTCATACTTTTATAAAGTGCGCGATATATTTCGTATTGACGAGTTATTTTCGTGCTGCATCAGATATAGTGTAATAGTATAGTATAGCGAGTATTATTTTTAATGAACCCGTGCATTTTATTGAGCCCATGCATTTTAATGAAAAAAATCGACATAATACTCTTATGATAAATGGCAAGAACCATCCATGGATCACACCAAAGGGGTACCAGCCAATTTTGACCCCAGGAAAATTATATACCCAAAACAGATTATTGAATATTAAAGAAATAATATTATGTTAAAATTATAGGGTTAGTGGTTTAAAAACATTGTCGAGATCTTTTTAGCTTTTCCAGCATTTTACTTTACAAGTTTCTTATAACTTTGAAAAAAGTCCATTAGAATTTGTACGTAAGTTTATAGTAGTTTATTTATATAGTATAGTAGTTTAGATACTCGCAAAAATCTAATGTATAAACATCTCGTGTCACAGTGTTTGTGGTCGCTCTCTTTCGATACGGCACGATCGATTTTTGTTGTGTATATTTGGTAGATAAGAGAATAGGTCGTAAAGTATATACCGCTAGGTGATAAGGGTGTCCCTATCCAGCACGGACCTGAAAAAAGACGGACGTAACCTCGTCTAATCGAGAGTAAAGCATAGCAATGGCCGCCCGCTTACCATGTGTGCGTAATTTTTGATTTGCGATTGACGCAGTATGGTGTCAATGTGTGGGTGTGTGTACTTGTACGAATAGAGAGTTGGTATTACTATGGGTGCTTCACTGGATTTGTTGTTGGGATTACGTTCGTCTTTTTTTTAGGTCCGTGGTCGTAAAGTATATTTCATACCGCTAGGTGATTAGGGTGTTCCTATCCAGAAAATTTTTGGCAGAACAAAGTTTCCCGAGTCAGCTGGTAAATATATATGTAACAGAAGGGGTATTCTACGATATTGCGTGGGTATTCTTTATTCAATAATATTCCTTATACTTTGCTCTATGATATATTTTCAGTGTTCCTAACGTTCACATTAATATTCCAAAATACTTCAATATCAATAATCATCAGGAAGGCTATTCTGTTTTGTAACTCGACAGCGGAATCCGCGATGAGTGTCAAAATCCTATCTTTAGTCGTTTGAAGTTTGACACTCATCGCGGATTTCGCTGTCGAGTTACAAAACAGAATAGCCTTACTGTTTTTCCTTATTGACAATAATTCCTTAATCTCAATATGATATGACATTTCTTATATGCCAACCTCTGCATTGGACAAGCGTTGTAGAATAAAGAGATCCGTCCCTAGACCTTCGCTGGAGATTCGTGGCCTCACCAACATATACAAAATACTTAGCCAAGTATTATGAATATGTTACGACAAAACGATCCCGTTAAATGCGTGAAGCGGCATTCCACTTCAATAGACGACCGTTTTATGGAAATATTATAACAAAAATATGGGTCACACTGTCAGAGATGAAATGAAAAGAATTCAAGCGATCGCATAACTTTAACTGCGAAGTCCATTAAGAATATGAAATGTAAGTGGGGCGAATGTTGAAAAGTTTTCAAATAGTCCGGCAGTTTGTACGAGGGGTCTTGCACTCTTGCTTCTTGTTTTATTAAACTCTTTCGGGCTGAAACTCTGAATTTTAAATCTTGTTCTTGTCTTCAACGGTCAAGGGGACGGAAAGTAGTTCTTCGGCTAATGCTTTGCTGCTGCTTGTTTCCTTACTAAATTTTAAGCATTTATAGCATGTTATTATTTGACGATATTAAAATACTTCATAGTATAAAGCATAATAATACTTGGCCAGCTGCCACCCTCTTGTATGAGTCAGCCGACAAACGACTCAGTGTTTCGGCTGGGACCTGAGATCTTTTGTATTGCTTGTCCATTGGTGACGGTGGCCAATTGCCATCAGGTGAATCGTCAGCTGATTTGACGGCTATTTACATAAATAAATTGATAACAATCTGTTCTACAGTCTGAAACAACCTGTGTGAGATGTATCTGAGCATCAGCTGAGCAAAGCAGGAGACGAGCGCACAGTTTGTTCTGGAAGTCGCTGGTTCTTGTACCACCTAGGTTAATCTCGACGGTACCTACTCATGCGTGGTGGTAGGGTATTTTTACCTACCTGAGATAATGTTATTTCCCCTGGACTGAAATTGAAATTGAACTAGGATGCAGGTCGATTTTGGCTTTTACAGAAAACAAACCTTACAAACTTTAAGATGCCTAAACCACAAGGAAATCCGATCCAAAACAAAGTGTAAACATGATCATATCCCGAGGAGTTCATAACTTCATACGTATTACTTAGCACACTACGAAACACCAGACTAACATTAGGACATGCGATATAAGTTTAATTTAGTTGTTGATTGTTGCCACAGTTCATGAGTTTGAGGATCAAGTGTGTAATAACTGTAGTTAGATCTAAGCCCCTGAGGGACTTTGAAATACGATCAATTAGATAGAACCGTTGAACTGATGTTGCTAGTGCTGGTACGTGTTTGCACTTGGGAAATTATGATACGTTCATAATGTATTCTGACGTGCTCTGGGCTGTGGGTGTTAACGTAATCATTTCTATTATAGCGAGATTATGCAGCACACTTAATGTTTTCATTATAAACGTAGGCTGTTCCATTATCTTGGATTGTTCAACAAAGTGGAAAAACATATGGATATAGGACTAGGTTAATGTCAAATACTTAATTTAATTTCTGACCTTATTTTACTTATATTTTCAATAAAGATTCTCCCAATTATTATACAGAAATGGTACTCCGTTGTGAATAGAAGAGTGAATTTTGATAGTACATAAAAATCGAGATTGAAAATTCACTAATAATAGTATGCATCACTACAAGAAATCCATATTTTATTTTCATATTTTATAAATAAGTTCTAAAAGTATTTACAAATTGTCGATACACAAATTCAAATTCATTTTGAATTAAAAGTACAGAATTTCAGTTTAGAAATTAGCTATTGCGAAAATTGTGTTCTATGGTTTTGCTTTATCAAAACTCTGTTTATGGTTATGGAAATGCTAAAATGTCGTATTATGTGGTGTTATGTACTATTCATGATATGTATGTGCCATTATCTCAGGGTGCGATTTTGGTTCCAAATTATTCAGTTTTAAGAATTACTGCCAATGCGGATCCTATAGCACATACAAAATTTGGTATAATGAGATCTCTTTTCATTTAGTCAGTATATTTTATCGCCTTTATTCATAACTTTTCTTTATGAAAAACGGTAAAGATAAATCATAAAAGTGCAATAGCTAAAATAGGTTTATTAAGCGTTTATGAATCGGCCTTATTCATAAAGGAATACGACGCTACTGTCTAGAATCTAGATCATTATTCCTCTGAACACTAAACGTCATCTGCTAACGGGCCACCTGATCAAGAATGACAGCGTTGGGGGAAATGCGGCGGATGTCAGAAGCATCCTGACGCATTTGCCCCGTACGTTCAGCGCAGAAACCACAATGTTTAAACAGAATCCTCAGTTCTACTGGCTTTGTACGACTTGTTATTCAAATTCTATTTCATTCTACATTTTTATTCCGTGATTGTTTCAGATGCTGTTAGTTCTTTGTTTGTTGGTGTTTTACTTCTGTATAAAATACTGATAATTTTAAAGAACTTTTTAAAGGAATTAATTTCAAATTTATATCATACTATGTATTAAACAATAATTGTAAGGACCCTGGGTCTATGATTGTGAAATCCATTTATGTAAAAGTATATCTAATTCATGGCATTTAATAAAGAATAATAATGAAAATATTATCTTTTTTAAAAGTATACAATTGGTCTGTTCTTATCTCCATCTAATTCATTAGTTCCTCCGTCAATCCGCACTGGTTTTAGATTTCCTTCTGCGCCATAGTCCGTCAATGAAGAAAATATACGCAATAAACCGTCTATGGTAGATTCTTTCCATTGACGGTCTATGTAAAGAATCTATATGTAACTACACATAACATTTTAATTTTTATCAAATTGACAAACAAATCTAAATTCCTACACAATAGTCAAACGAATAGTGGCATAAAAATACCTGCACCGATTTATATGCGTATGGAACCGGCAACCACAATATGTTCCGACCAATATACGGCGCGTTGTGGTGGCATTTGGTCGTGAATGATCGGTGGCACGCGACATCTAAAATATAGAATTTTGCTGCCATGTGTTTGTTTTAAATCTATACAAATAAATAAAATTAGAGTGTCTGTTTGTAATATTAAAATAACAGCTTTTAGATGTATAAACGGAACACAATACAATTTACACATTACAATTTTTATCTGTCTGTCTGTCTGTTTGTTCCGGCTAATCTCTGAAATGGCTGGACCGATTTTGATGGGACTTTAACTGGCAGATAGCGGATGTAACAACGAGGCTACTTTTATTTTAGAAAAAAAAATGTTTGTTAGGCAATACGAAGTTCGAAGGGTCAGCTAGTTGTTTATATGTAGCTTACAATTTATAATATTGTGTTTACATACACTTGTATTGACACAGATTTCGTGGCAAAATTGTACTCCTGTGTGCAAAATATCGAGTCAGTACTGCTTAGTATTTAAAAATATTTGTGTTCCTTATAAAGAAAATTTTCATTTAAAAGCTAAAGTTAACTACGCCATTAATTTATATCATTGAACTTAACGTACACATTTCGTCAATTTGTTTTTCTTTTTCACATTTCGCTTTGTTCTTTTGGTTACTGAAATTGAAAAATTGGTTATTGAAAAAGTGGGACAAAAGTGAATAGAAAATATGCTTACCAACCGGGGTTATAGTATATCCCCACGTAGATACAATACAGTGTAAATTAAATTCAACCTCAAACAATTTACAACATTTGAATTACTTAACATATGACCGAACATACTAAGCAAATGTTATTGTATGAGTAATATAAGATTACATTACATAAAGTAAAATGATTTAGAAACGTGTAGGTAACCCTTTTACCGATATCTCGTCGAAATAACAAATCATATATTTCAGTAGACCCGTCCTATCTAAATCCTCATTACATATTGTTCACTCGACAACATTTTCAAATACGTGCCTTATCTACAAATGAACTACAAATAGAGAAGGGATATTTGAAAATGGCGGCCCGTTCGTCAGAAACAACAATAAATTACTATTTACAATTGTTTAATTACAACGAATGCAAACAATTTCTGATAAGTCTGAACCTCTCTGAAATTAATGCTCGATTATATTTGAAACTAGTTAACGTTTATTGGGCGGTTACCTTAGGGAAATTCCGTGCACAGAATTACAAGTTTTCGTGTTGATAAAAGCGCTGGAGTTGAGGTTTGGGGCTTGAAACGTCTAGTTGGATGAATACTATTAGCGTCGCGAGCCTAGTTTACTTCACTCGCTCTGAAGACGTTTGTTTAATTACCTAAACTTAACACTTTGTAAGTTTAAACATGTTTAGAAAATAGTTAATTGGTGAAAATGGATGGGATTATTATGAAACACAGAATAAAGAAATAAATAACTATAATAATAATAACTTTATTTCTCAAATACATAGATGTTACATTTTATATGTATGCAGTAAGTTGATTTTTAAATAGTGCGGCGGATATTACATATAGTATGTGATGCACAGACCCTACACTAAGAAAACTTGTGTTGTAGGAGTCTGCTAACCCTTCTGAGTAACTGTATAGCCGGTAAGTAATAACTTGACTAAAATTATACATTTGAAACATATTTATAAAACTAGACAATGATATTGCAGTTAAACTATTTTTACTAATAAATCTGTTGCATGTGTGTGTGTGTGTGTGTGTGTGTGTGTGTGTGTGTGTGTGTGTGTGTGTGTATGTATGTGTGTATGTACGTGTGCGTGTTTTGAGCATATGCGTGAGTATAATATGAGTGAGTACGCGTGTATAGTGTGTGTGTTGCAAGAGTTTAAACATAGTGCTTCATACAAGTAATTTCTCCGTATCTTCATAATTAAGGCTTTTTAACCAGTTAGTAACTTCAGCTTTGGCATCTATGTAGTTTAGTGTTTTTAAATCTTTAACATATTTGCTTGCTTTATTGTACAAAAACGGACAAAGGTATGTTTGATGGCGTCGGGCAAGCATTGTGTTAACCCTTGGCACAGTAAAAACTCTATCTTTTCTACGCCTATGACTGTATTTTAATTTTTCATGTGCAGATGTGTTTTTGTGTTGGGCCATAATAAGGTCCAAAATAAATAATTGGCGTACCGTAAGCACACTACAGTCATTATATAGTTCAGCAGTTGGGTATCTTATGGGCTTGGATGTAGCCACTTTTAAAACTGCCCGTTGTGCACGTTCCAATGGCAGGAGATGAGTTTTACTAGCACCAGCCCAGCTGGAGTTACAATAAGATAGGATGGACCTACAAAGTGCATTATACATATTAAAAATTGTTTGTTTGTCGGCCACCTCTCTGATGTTCTTAAAAATATAAATAAGTTTACGGACCCTGCTTGATAGGATGTCAATATGCGGTTTCCATGAAAGTCTGTAGTCTATGGTCACTCCGAGATATTTTATATTTTGCACGTTATCTATTGAAGGGCATGAGCAATTCACTGAATCGCAATTGTAGTGTGCAGTTATATTTATATTGGGAGTTCGGCCACGTGTATTAGAAAAGGTCATAAACTTAGTTTTTCCCACATTTAGTGTCAGCAAGTTCGTATAAAGCCATTCTATGACTAATTTAAGACCTCTTTCAGCATTAGTCTTTGCCTCTTCCCAATTGTCGCCTACAAATATTAGTGCAGTGTCATCAGCATAGGAGATGATTTTGCCACCTTTCAAATTAAGATTGCAAAGTTCATTGACATAAATTAGGAAGAGCGTAGGACCCAGAACACTACCTTGAGGTACTCCACAATCAATATTCTCCTCTACACTTGTCACATTGCCGATTTTCGTCTTTTGGGTTCGGCCTTTTAGGTAATCTTCTAAAAGACTAAGTGGGTTTCCACGAATTCCAACGCGTTCAAGCTTGTTAAGGAGCATGGGTACAGAGACAGTGTCAAATGCTTTGGCAAGGTCAAGGAATATTCCAATAACCTTCTTTTGTCTATCCAGTTGATAAACTACAAAGTTCGTGAGGGTAGAAACTGCAAGTTCTGTCGATCTGCCCCTCCGAAAACCATATTGTGTAGCTGCAAGAAGATTGTATTTCTCCAGGTAAGATATCAGCCTGTTATTAATAATTTTCTCAAGAATCTTTGATATTACTGGTAGGATGGAAATTGGCCTGTAATTATTGACACTGTCTCTGGAACCACTCTTATAAACAGGAGTTATTATTGAAGTTTTAAAAATTTGGGGGAATGTACCAGTTGATAAACACAAGTTACAAATATGACTTATAATAGGTGACAAAATAGGAGCAAATTGCTTGAGAAGTTTAGTTGGAATTCCATCCAATCCCACTGCGCAATCATTTCTTAAGCCCTGAATAAGGACGGAAACCTCATATTCATCTGTTTCCAGTAAGCCAATTGAGTTAACTTGAGATGGAAGTTCTGCCTGGGATCTGTTAGGTTCAGCTTGTAGTGTATTTTTTAAGTGTTCACACAATGATTTCCCTACATTTGCAAAATTTTGCATTTTGTTGATATAATTAATGGATTCCAAAGAGTTTGAATGAGATTTTAGGAGGTCTTCATTATTAATCTTTTCTTTGACAGTATGTGTAATTTGCCTAATGGTGTTCCATGTCTTTTTAACATTGCTTTTGTTTTTATTTAGTTCAGCTCTAAAGTAATTATTTTTAAGTTTTTTCAATAGGTTAGTACAAAAGTTTCTATATCTGGAGTATGTCAATTTTAGAAGTTCATTGTTTGGATTTTCCTTTAGACGTAAATGCATTCTGTCTCTGTTACGAATACATCTAAGGATGCCTAATGTGATCCAAGGTTTAATGGTGCGCTGACTGTTAGGAACTTTGAATAACCTGGAGTTAGTTTTCATAATCTCAATTAAGTGATTAGTGAGCAGGTTGGTGGCTTCATTAGCATCACATGTACCTAAGATGTCGGCAAAACTTAAAGACCTTAGACGAGTAGCTATTTTATCATAATCTATTTTAATGAAGGATTTTACCTGAATTACACTTTGTAAATCTCTATTTCTATTTACGATGTTTAGGAGAACAGGGGAATGATCGGTTACAAAGGTATTAATAACAATTGTATTGTTCTCAAGATTACTTTTTAACATAACATGGTCTAGGCATCGATCTCCTCTTGTAGGAATATAATGAGACGGCAGGAGTCCATGACTTGTAGTAAGTTCTAAATAACAGGTGGAGTTTCTATCCATATTGTCTGGATGGATGTCTTAAGTCTCCCATAATAATAAGGTTTGGAACTCTTTCATATGTTGACAATATTTTATCCAGACATTGAAGAAACAAGTCAATATTTAAAAAGGAAGGGGATCGGTAAATAGCAATAATAACTACTTGGAGGCCTAGTTTAATCAAGAGACAGTTTGCTTGGAGAAAATCGGGTTCTTCGATTGACAACTCTAGGTTACCCTTTGAGTACACAATTATACCTCCATTTTTATTAATACAGTTTTTAGTGAATGCTGAATTGTAGTTGCTAAGTTTTGGAAATGGTTTATCGTTTTCTATCCAACATTCAGTCAGAATTATAATGTCGCATTCGAAACCCAATCGTAACAGAAGTATTTCAAAAGCGGGCAAGTTCATATTTACACTTCTAATGTTCATGGTCAGGATTTTGATATCGTTATTATTGGGTGATATCAAAGTGTGGCATAATTCCGGTACACATATTTTAGCATTTGTAGTTGTTATCCCATCTATTAGCTGACATAATTCATTTTGTTTTACGTTATCCATAATTATTAATGTTGTTATTAGATGCGTCACTTATTACGGTGGTTGTCAGAGTATTGTACGGAGAAGAGTACTTATATAAGTATGAAAGTTTGTGCGTAGGTGAGTATATAGGTGTATATGTTTGTATGAATGGCCATTTAAAGTATAGTGTTGTGTGTAAAAGAATGTATATTGTATTCATTTTATATGATATGATTTTTGTGTATAGTGTAGAATGTGTATTAAATATTTTAAGACTTAACAAACTAAATACAAATATAAAATTTAGATAAAGAAATAGGACACTATTAAATTTAACTAGTTTTTTTGTTTCAGGTCTTCAAGTTGCTGCTCGTTCGTAATAAGGATTGGAGGTTTACCTTCAGATTTTCTGAGGAACACTCTCCCATTTGCAGTCCAACAGAAGTCATACTTGGAGGTCTTCGCCAGGTCACGTGCTAAATAAAAAAGTCTCCTGGCCTTCGGTGTCAAAAATTCTGACACATATACCGACGACTTTTGTCCATCAAGGCCCAGGGCGATTGTATTTAATTTATCTTTTATATTACTTCTATTGAACTGTTTAACAGCAAGAAGGGTGTTGGATTTAAGAGTGGAGGTGGCATATTCTATTATTATAGGTCTTTCTCCATTTTGTTTTCCTTTCAGCCGGTATATATCTTTAATTGCATGCGGTTGTACTTCGGTCCGTAATTTATTGTGCATTTTTTCAGCTAGGGTGTGTAAGTCCTGCTTGGTCTCTTTTTGTTTGGGAGGAATACCTCTTATTTCTAGACATGTACTTCTGCTTTGCCTCTCGAATTCTTCAAGTCTATTTTATAAATTTTTGATTTTCAGGTCGCGTTCATGCTTATCATTTTCTAGAGAAACGATACGTCCACACAGGTCATCATGTTTTTTCATATAAAAATCTAGCGATTTTTGCATTTCGGTATTAGCTTTACGCAATTCAGTCACTTCAGATAGTACTTGAGTCATAATCGACATCATTTCATTATGACCCCCACTCTCATCTTCCCATTTTGGTGAAGAAGGAGTACTATTTCTACGCTGGCGCTTAGTAGGGTTTAACGAAGCAGGCAGCTGTTCAGTGGCTCCCTCTGTTGATCCAGAGTTGGGTGGCGTACGGTGCATCTCTTACTTTTTTTAGCGTTATTAGGAAAGCATATAACTCGATTAGTGTAGTGCCATAAATAGGTATCTGAGTATATAATTGAATCGAGTATCGTTTACGCTACTCTTTACTAGAAAACGAATTGTAAGCACAGTTCATGTATCAGGCTCTGAGCAGTAGTAGGATATAGAACGATTGTAGATCTCAAAGTTAAGCAGCTATTGGTGGCCTGAGATATACGCGGCGCATGCGCAAGCAGTGGGCGTCTCCACGAAGCAGAATCCGTGATGGCGGGTGTCAGAGCGACAGTGAATGGCTCTCGATATGCAAGCAACAGGTGGCCCAGTCTGTAGGCGGCGCGTGCGCAAGCAGTGGGCGTCGCCGCGAAGCAGAAACCGTAATGGCTGTTGGGAGAGCGGCAGCGACTGGCCCTCGAAGCACAAGCAACAGGTGGTCGGCAGTGCAGCGATGGCTCCCGTCCAGCGATCAAAATGGTGGATGGGCGGAGACTCTTACTTGGTGAATGAAGTTACCGTCTGCAGTAGAATTTTGCGCGTACCCGGCGCTCAGCACGAAGATCTTTGAAGTGGCAGCAGTAATTCACCTTCTTGATAATTATGCACTCCTATTATTTTATTATGAATTAATTTTACTAAATTGAATAAATGAATTTAAATAATATTTTAATATTAAATAATATTATTATTTAATATTTAAATAATATTATAATATTTTAACAATAATTTCACACACGACTGCTCGATTTCGAGGTCCGGGGGGAAGGGGACTCAAAAGATTTCCATAGTTAAACGGTGTGTAGCATGTTGTTCTTTTGAGGAATTTGGTTTTTAATAAAACATTTTAAAACTGAAGAAAACATCAAATACTATTTTTAATATACCAAATATTTTTCTGTAATCTCTAAGCCGGTCCTTACTCCTGAGTTTGTATGTAGCGCGTATTGATCTTCTATAATACTGAAAATTGACTGAATAACTGACCAATTAATAGTTGACTATAGCTTTAAACCCTACTTTGCTATGTTATTTAGATCAGAGGTTGGAATGAGCTCGTGGTGTCTATATCAATACCTCTCTAGCTCTAAACACTTCTCAGTCAGGTGTTCAACTAGCATTAATACTATTGCAATTTATTATTTAACATATGAATGAAAAATAAAAAAAGGTTATTTCATGAATGAATAAAAAATACGATAGCAAGCTTACAAGCGTCTCGTACATATTTTAAATCTGAGTTTAAAGTTGAAATTTCAGAGCCAGTGACTAGGAGAAAATAAAAAAGCGGGTGTGTGAGCTAGTCACGAAACTACGTTTTACGAAAAGAATTACAGAAAAAGAGTAAAACGACATTTCTAGGTGAAATCATACGCGACCTGTCGAGAAAAAGTTGTTTTAGCGATGTTTAAAAGCGCATTCGTAGCGGAATGAAGTTTACGCGAAATTTTTGTAAAATTTACATTTGTTGGAAAAAATCTGTTTCAAAACTCAACCGAAAGCACTGTACGCTTTGCAACGGCAGCCTGCCTTGAATTGAAATAGGTCCTTTTAGAACTTCAGATTTCTATGAATATTTTTAAGGAACACATAAATAAAATCAATAACAATACGTTGCACATATTGCGCAATTTATTGTTATCGTAAGCAAATAAAAATCAACGTTATACAGTGAACAAAAAAACGTGGTACAACAGGCAAATGTTTTACAGGTTCTATTATTCTAGTTATTACACGAATAAATCTGAACATTTTCAGGATTTCCTACAGTTTGGCATCTTGTTTCTCGTCCTAATTTCTTGTGGTGTAAAGATTATCATTTAAAAATAACTACTTTTTTAAACGCCAACTGCAAGGCGCGATGAATTTCAAAATTGAAGTTCGAGTTCGAGAGTCACTTCACTTCGCAAGTGCGTACTAGATGATTATAGAATGACATATCAAGATGATGCAAGTTCGCTTTCGAGTCTGACTTGAGTGAGATTCGATTTCGAGTTTGTTTTTTTAGAGAATAGCCCTCCTGGTCGCAAACGATTGAAGACGCAATGAAGGCCTATGATTAACTCAATTTAATTTTCGATGTCACTGACTTTTATTACTGTAATCAATGATATTATAATGTAAAAAGAGGTAGATATGTCACTAGCGCGCCGACGATGAAGAGCGTAAGAACCGTCAATTGACCGTTCTGCTCGTAGTACCTCGGGCGGTTTGGAAACTTCCGACACTCGGGTTGGCCACTAACCCCTCCATCAATCCGCACTGGAGCAGCGTGGTGGAGTATGCTCTAGGCCTCCTCAAGAGGAGAGACCCGTGCCCAGTAGTGGGCCATTAATGGGTTGAAGCCAGCCATTTATTCTTTTTAATTTAGAATTTGTGAGGTTTTTTTCTTATTAAGTGGACAGCATTCATGAAATATTATAATTACATTAATATGTATTAACTTAATCTAACTTCAAAAACATGTTTCAACTGATTCTTTACAAAATGGTGTCTGCTACAAATTAAATTTTAAGAAAATACTCTAAAAATTAATTCTAAAATCTAAAGAAGAATAAATTCATATTTAGATTTTTTGCTTTTAGTGGGAAGCTAATAACTTACGCCCCAATTCAGAGTCACTAACATTTACTTTGATTGCTCCTTAGTAAAGAATCACTATACAAATTCTGTACTAAGCAGCGATTTAAGTAGTCGTTAGTGACTCTGAGTTGGGGCGTTAATACTGCATTCAATAAAAAATTATTGTTTGGCTTAAATTTAAATCCAGTCAGGATTGTTACGAAACTGAAAGTTTTAATAAAATGGTAAATTGATTCATAGTTTCCCCGCTGCACTCTGTTTTGAATGCTCGCTCTTATTTTATGCTAACGTTTTATAATAGACGCCATTCGTTACTTTATTTTGTTTTTTACAAAATTCAGTCGAGTTGGAACTAACTTGTTCTAAAAGGTCAAAAGGTTAAACGTTTGTAGATCCAAGCAGTTTAAAAGTGTAGTGAAATAAAAATACTATTTTATTTCCTACTAATGCTAAAACTGTATCGAGATCAAATCACACTGGTACACTGGATACTATCTGGAAACGGAGGCTTGCTTTATATACAGAGGTCAAAACAATTTTTGCTTCCCAATCTGTGCGAGATTTACGACTAAGTATTAAGATCCAAAAAAAAGAAAAACTTGTAAAACTTAGCGTACTAAGCGAAAAAATATCCCAGTTATTATGGAATAAAGATTTTTCAGTAATTTACCAAAATGAAAATAAAAAGAAAAACCAGGAACTGTTGTTCTGCTCTAACGTGAAACTTCACCATAACGTGTAATTAGAAATTTTCCAAAGCGTCCATAAAATTGAATTTTTTCCTTCGCTTTTAAGAGAAATACGGTGTTCTGCTAATAAAGGCAAGTTTTGCGGAACTGTGGAGTTTGTTGTTAAACTTATTCAGAGCGATAATTAACGAAGATAAGTTATCGCTTCCCGAGTGCAGTTTTTATTTGTTTATTAAACATAAAAATATTGCGATGATAATGTATTTACTATCGTTCATTAATTGGGATGAAAATATTGATTAGTCTCAAAGCTCTTCTTAGAGCTTTGAAAAATGCACCAAGTGCCACTATTTATTACGCCAAGAGTTAGAATCTCTCTTCATTGAATTTAAGAATTTTCACGATCCCATTTTTTCACGTACCCACCTTTTTGTTTATTTTCGAATTTACTTTAATTTACCGTTAGTTGTACGAGAGCTTACACCGCACCACAGTATAAGGAGATATCTTTACTGTGACCGCACGTTATACATATAGCACAGTACAGTATGATTATTATTCTACTTTGTACATTACAATTTTTTAATTCCATAGATTGAGAGCAACACTTTCTGAGAACAGCCGACAAATGTAATTTGGCAGTAGTTACTATTCTTACATAACACTTCGTATTGTGTGAAAATAAGCTAAAGCAACTCACAACTAACTCTTATTATTGAACTAAACAACTACACGGAATTACACATTTTTCAGAGCGCAGGAAAAACGAGGAAATCTTGCAAGCAGCGACATAATGTGTATCGTGTTAAGTGCAACGTAGAAAGCAGGTCAAGACATGCGTAATGCTGTAAGTAATTCCAACTTAAGAAAGAGGTTATTTTAAAAAAGAAAGCAAAACCGACTGTTTAAATCAGAATTTCCCATGCTTTATCTGAAGCGATGGAGAAATTTGATGTTCGGGAAGCGTTCGTAAAGAGTAGACCTAAACATTTGTTAATGAAGTATTCCGAATTACCTAGGTACATTTCATGAGATTAATTTTGGTGGAGCCATAATTATGAATTTCTTATCTGATTGTTTTCATTGCCATGTTGGAGATTTTCGAACTCTACATAAAATAAATGAGAAAGTCGCGCCATAACTTCGTTGAAAAACCGACCTCATCAAATGCGAGATTTGAATTCGGCGTTGGAAAGACGCTGAATGGGTTGAAGCCAAAAAAGCGGCCAAGTGCGAGTCGGACTCGCCCATGAAGGGTTCCGTAGCAGCAAGTAACATAATATAAAAGTTCTTGTAGTTCGTTGTAACTTTGATCAATGTTTTTTGCGGTTTACGATTTATGACGTATTAAAAAAAAAAACTAGTTACTAGATCTCATTCAAACCAATTTTCGTTGGAAGTTTTCATGGTAATGTACATCATATATTTTTTTTAGTTTTATCATTCTCTTATTTTAGAAGTTACAGGGGGGGGGGACACACATTTTACCACTTTGGAAGTGTCTCTCGCGCAAACTATTCAGTTTAGAAAAAAATGATATTAGAAACCTCAATATCATTTTTAAAGACCTATCCATAGATACCCCACACGAATGGGTTTGATGAAAAAAATATTTTTGAGTTTCAGTTCAAAGTATGGGGAACCCCCAAAATTTACTGTCTTTTTTCTATTTTTGTGTGAAAATCTTGATGCGGTTCACAGAATACATCTACTTACCAAGTTTCAACAGTATAGCTCTTATAGTTTCGGAAAAAAGTGGCTGTGACATACGGACGGACAGACAGACAGACAGACAGACAGACAGACAGACAGACATGACGAATCCATAAGGGTTCCGTTTTTTGCCATTCGGCTACGGAACCCTAAAAAGGTGTATATTACAGCAGCCAAAAAAAAATATTACAGCAACTCAATCCGGCCCTGAATGTTAGTTTCTTGGAACGACGAGTATAATATTAAAAGTTACAAGTGCAGCGCGCAGTAAGGAGGTCAAGATGAACGAAATTTGGTATAAGGCGGTACTCGCTCCATCCTAGCTCAACTCTAGTAAGCCAGGGCTGAACTCGTATTTAATAAACGAGAAAAAAGTTTTTTTTATTTGTTTTATTTTTGTGTCACATAGTTTTACCTAAGCCACATGTCTTAAAATATTTAGGTTTTCCTATCATTTCTTACTTTTATTTTTAAGTATTTGTTTTATATTATACAGTGTAAATAATAAATGTAGTATAATTTTAAATTAATATGTTAATAAAATTTCGAGTTAACATTTATTTTTCGTATTTTCAATTTTGTTAATTTTCTTACATTGATTGTCATCCAATTTAAAACATCTACAAAATTTTCTATTTCATTAGTTAATTTAAAAAAATACATTAATTCTTTCGGTACAATATAAAAGCTGCTGGAGATAAACTAAAGCTGCAGTATGATCTTACCAAGCCAACCAAGTGGGAGTTAAGCTTATGTAATGCGAATACGTAACATGGTACAAGTAGGGGAAGGGGGGGCATAACGGGGACGTTAAGGAAAATAGCCAATAAAAGAATAAACAAAATATATTAAGTAATTAACACTAATCATAGCACTTTGGTTACATATTAGGCTATCATTTGGCATAGAATTTGGCGAAGCAACTAATCAAATAATGTTGTAATTTTAATTTTACGAAACCCTTATGAAAACCCCATTGTGCCCCTGGGGTGGGGCAGTATGGGGTACATGGTTATTTTATTCACAATATGTGCAGATGTGGATTCCTTTTGGGTTCTCGTCGTCAACACCAGCACAGGCTGTATGACACAAACGTCTACATAGCTGGCAGGCCACCCAACCCTCCGCAGACTTCAAATATAGGTAGTTTAATGTATGGTTATCGTCAATACAGGCATAAAGTATCCTCGTCTACGTTTTGAATATATCAGAGTGAGCTTTATCGATGTTTTGTTTTTTCGAGGTTTTATTCAATACTTTTTCGTCCGTTTGAGGTTTCTGTAGCTTACTGTTCTGCTTAAAACCATTCGTACCATTTTTTATACCTAAAACAAAATGAAAATTCTATCATCAAATGTTCACATAATTCCTTTAGAATATCTTACATAAGAGGGGCATAATGGGGACAGCAGTTACGTGGTACAATGGGGTACCCCATCGTGCCCCATAGCCATGGCCCCGTTATGCCCCCACACGTAACATTATTTGAAATAATTGACAAAAAAAATGAATAATAGTTAAAGTGATTTTGTTCAAAATATATCAATAAATAATATCTCTAGAAAAACACAATAAATAGACAATAATAGTAATAAAAACACTTACCTTTTTACATGTGTTTTCGTATTTACTTAAAATTAGATGAAAAAACGTCGCAACAAGTTTATTTTCATAAAAACCAAACGCGTGCAGACTAGTCGCCATTCACGATTGGATTAAAGATTGATACAAAATGGTCATCTATTAGTGAAAACAGCAAACGTCTAGTGTTCGTCGTTACTTGTTTTTGTGGGTGGCCCCGTCGTGCCCCGCGACCCCGTCATGCCCCCCCTTCCCCTACCATCAAGATTATAATGTCATGTTAGGGATTTCCTATTAATTAACAATGATTCCTTGTCGTTGACATGGCAAGGTTGTATGAGTATGTTACAGTTTCGTAGCATTATTAATTAGGTATCAAATTGCAATAGAGGTATTGTTTCAAAATTCTGAACTGAATATAATTTAATGTTACAATATTATAATTTCAGTCGTGCGAGTTATGTTTAGCCGTATTGGGGCGGCTTAGAATACTAACCCCAATCCCACGCCGGATGGATGTCGTAAGAGGCGACTAAATCCGGCCCGCTAGTGGTAGGGACCTCAGAGGGATTGTATTGGTAATATTGATTTTAATTGTTAATTAATACCATTATTATTATTTCTCCATGGGGTTCGCCTGGATATCTACCACCCTTGAGCATGAGTCAGCCGCCAAACGACTCGTCGTGTTCCGGCTGGGGGCTCGAGAGCCAGTTCTATCTTTCTTTTTCTTCTTTCTCTCTTGAACGCATCAGTGATATCTTTGGTGTTACTGATGTTAATGGGCGACGATAGCCACTTACCATCAGGTGGATCGTCAGCTCGTTTGCCGGCAATTTCCATAAAAAAAAAACCACAAAAGACATAATAGTACACATTTAAGTAGAACTCTCAACTCTTAAGAAAGCAGATTTCCTCACTTTTCCTGTATATGTATGGGTCCTTCATTTGTTACATGCATTTTTGGACATGGAGATCACGTAATGAATAACCTGATCAAACAATTTACACACAAATTACGTAGTTCCGGACATGTAGAGGATGTAGGTCAAGATGGGTCTAATCTACTAAGTATGACATATAGCCTCTTATTACATTTTGTCATCGTTACCAGCCTGCCTTAGTAACGTAAATAGGACACGAAACTGTCACACTAACGAGTATGATGTATTTTACTTGTAACAAGTCATTAGGCGAGTTGGTAAACAGTTGGCTTGTAAACGAAAATCATTTATCTTTTATTCGGTTTTCGATATAGATTAGATCTTGTATTCGAAATTAAGAGTGTTCTTTTTCAAAGACGGGAAGCATTTTTATACTTATACTAATCATTTTACGCGTATCAGGCAACCTGTAAGTATATTTTTCTTACCTTTCCAAAAAGCTGCTATATAAAGTTCAATTCAGGCCTCACATGGAGTACTGCTCCAACCTTTGGGCAGGGGCGCCACAATACCAGATTAGCCCATGTGACGCCATACAGAAACGCGCGGTCCGAATTGTCAACGACCCACGCGTCACTCATAGGTTAGAACACCTGAGCTTCAGAAGAGATATCGGTTCGCTCTGTGTGTTCTACCGACTTTACAATGGTGAGTGCTCCGAGGTATTGTTTGACCTACCTACTTCACCTTTCCATTTGATTTGATTTGTGGAGAAAGAACCTCTACGGTCCGATTCTCACGATCTTTTTTGCCTCACACTTCTAAGCTGTGGAATGAGCTTCTTTCTGAGTTATTCCCGGAGCGCTATAACATGGGGTTCTTCAAAAACCAGGCAAGTGCATGTCAGGCCACGCGCAATATTTCGCAAACGTACCCCTAATTCCAAAAAGCGGCCAAGTGCGAGTCGGACTCGCCCATGAAGGGTTCCGTAGCAGCAAGTAACATAATATAAAAGTTCTTGTAGTTCGTTGTAACTTTGATCAATGTTTTTTGTGGTTTACGATTTATGACGTATTAAAAAAAAACCACATACTAGATCTCGTTCAAACCAATTTTCGTTGGAAGTTTGCATGGTAATGTACACCATATATTTTTTTTAGTTTTATCATTCTCTTATTTTAGAAGTTACAGGGGGGGGGACACACATTTTACCACTTTGGAAGTGTCTCTCGCGCAAACTATTCAGTTTAGAAAAAAATTATATTAGAAACCTCAATATCATTTTTGAAGACCTATCCATTGATACCCCACACGTATGGGTTCGATGAAAAAAACATTTTTAAGTTTCAGTTCTAAGTATGGGGAACCCCCAAAATTTATTGTTTTCTTCCTATTGTTGTGTGAAAATCTTAACGCGGTTTACAGAATACATCTACTTACCAAGTTTCAACAGTATAGCTCTTATAATTTCGGAAAAAAGTGGCTGTGACATACGGACGGACAGACAGACAGACAGACAGACAGACAGACAGACAGACATGACGAATCCATAAGGGTTCCGTTTTTTGCCATTCGGCTACGGAACCCTAAAAAAGGTCTTAGAAGACCCATAATATTCTTGAAAAACCTTTTCAACGATATCCCACACTATAGGGTACGCGAAGAATAAAAAATTCATCGTCACGTTACCTGTTGGAGAGGTACCCTGAAAAAAAAATGTTTTACAATATTTTATTCTACGACAGATGGACGGACAGACGTACGGACAAACGGACGGACAGACAGACGGACAGACGGATGGACAGACGGACGGACAGACGGACGGACAGACGGACGGACAGACGGATGGACAGACATGACGAAACTATAAGGGTTCCGATTTTATTCGGAACCATAAAAAGGTGTAAAAAGAGTTCTCCTTCAGGGCCGTGGATGCATTGGCGATTCCTTTAGTATTGCTCATGTCCATAGGCGACGGTGACCACTTACCATGAGGTGGCCCGTCTGCTTTTTCGTCAGCCCCTCAGGCTATAAAAATATTTTGAATTTAATATACTTATTGTATTTTGTATAGAAAAGCATAATGTTAAATACTGGTAAATGCAGATACGATATCCAACGCAAATATTCAATCCATTAGAACATTCTAGCTTTCAGGATTTCTGTATCGACAAGCGCAATGAATGCTAGTTACATTTGTAAATCAGTCCACTGCAAATTGGACCTAAATGCGACGCTGTGTTGCCATCGAAACCTCGGCCCATCCCGCACGTTAATTATGGTTCACCTCACCGTTGTAAACTATGGCAACACCATAACTACTTCAGAAGTAGGTAAAATACGATCAATTAAATAGGGTATTTGGTTCAAAGTTTGTGTGCGTTTCCATCGTTAGGACGGTGTTGACGTTGTTAAATAATGTGACTTTGGAATGGTTTTATGCAATATTTATAAGTTTTGAAATAACGGAGCTCCAGTGGAACAGAAAAGAGTTCCCGAAAGAACTCCTGAGAGTCTCTGGAGATGGAAAAGAATGGAATAGTGAGATTATACCTGCATAAAACAATGTTTTCGCCAAATGGTCGTGATTCGATCATACATATTTTTTTTAAATTTTGAGATCGTTGAGGCTTCCGTTGTTTCTAAATATTCATAAAGCGCTGGGTCCGGTGGCTTGTGTCCATCCTAAGTTATAGGCAGGGTTAAGCAACTGCTTGGATGGGTGATCGCTAGTAGCAAAAAAATTCTAGAGCGCTTCAGAGCTTCGGAGGGCACGTTAAGCCAACGATCCCGGGTGTTATCTTGAGACAATAGTCGTTAAGCCACCACAGAGGAATTCAGGTGGCATGAAAACTTTCGACACTTGGTGAAGTATGCTCTAGGCCTCCTCAAGAGGAGAGACCCGTGCTCAGAAGTGGGTCGTTAATGGGTTAAACCTATTCAGTAATAATTTTACCATTGATTTAATCCCCTCAGCAAAATCTAACTAAATTTTGACAAAGCCTGACTAAACTTCACAACCTTTACTTTAATACTGCAATACAGTTCAAAATTGATGCAACGTATTTTATGGAAATTAAAGTTTAATAAATTAAATAAATAAAACTTTAGTTTTATTGAAACTACCGCAAAGTATACTTTTGCTATAATAACAAGAGCTTTTGCTATAATAACAAGTATACTTTTGCTATAATAGCAACCAAGAGACTGTTTTATAGAAATGCCGTTAGATAAGAACAACAGTGGAAATAATTCTTCGCGTACCAGTATCACAGTATTATTTACTACCAATGAGGTCTCTGGGGAAATCTCCTCGGACAGGGAGCATGGGCAGTCGGTAATAGCGAACCTTGGAATAATGAACTCAACTTTAATTGTGTGTGAAATTTAAATTAAACTTAGTAAGCCTTAATAATTATGACAGTAATAAAAGTGTCATTATTGAATTTTGCTATAACATCAGATTACTGATGTTCTCTTAATGATGATCTCTTAATTAAAGAGAATGTAATTTCGAGTCAGATAAAGATATCTATGGACTACAATGAAATTAAAAAACAAACCCCATACAAAATTACGTCTCAGATACCGTTTCTACGTTCAAAAATGTGTCTAGTGTTAGGTTTTGAAGGATACAAAGCTAACTTTTGCTTAAACGTTGCCTAAAAGAACTTGCGTTTTCATTACTAGGCACTTTACTCTGCAATAAGCCCACCAGGAATTCATAAAACCTCACCCATTGAAGCTAAATTCGCATATGGAACTGACAAGCATCTCAAGCCATGCTCGTTGCACAAGCTCAACACATTACGACAACACAGTACCAATGTCGACTCGTACATAAATGCTGACACTTAGACCAAGTTGCATGTCTTTGAAAACCAAGCTCCCATGGTAATGAGTGCTCCGTTCGTTCTACCTTTGAAACCGAATATTCCGAAAGTAAAGGGTTACGACAATTCATTGTTGGCGGCGGCTTATTATACACGATCACGATTTTTTCGGTTGGTTTTAATTTCGACAGATTCGCAGTGATGATGTAAATAATCTTGTTGATTAAGTTTTTGATTTATATTTGTTTATCTTCATGCTAGGTGTCGTTACTGTTGTTAGTATTTTAGTATTTTTTAATAACATGGTAACAATTAGCTTCCTGGTTTACGTAAGCATATTATGGCAAATCAATATTAACTTAATAAAGCTTAAGGTTTTTTGTTTGTTTTGTGGCGACAGCGCACATGCATCACACGGTGACGTCACGCACTTGAATCACGCTATCGAAGTTTCTACGGTCGCTGGCATATATATAACACTCCGACAAAATCAGTCGGGGCTCCGCCACCTCCCAGGCAACTTACCTCGCCTGATAGGAGATCTCCCTTTGCCAAACTGGTGACCCCTGACAAGAACACGTTCCTTCTGAGCACCGATAGCACCGATAGTTTGAACGCGCTAATCTCTGAAAGTGGCAGTCGGATTTGAAAAAACATTTTTGTGTATGAATGCAGTGATAGCCTAGCGGTTAGAACGTTGAACCCTTCGAGGCCCGAGTTCAAATCCTGGCACGCACCTCTAATTTTCAAATATTATGTGCGTATTACAAGTTAATTATCACTTTCTTCGGTGAAGGAAAACATCGTGAGGAAACCTGCACACCGGAGAGTTCTCCATAAAGTTCTCGAAGGTGTGTGAAGTCTACCAATCCGCACTTGGCCAGTGTGGTAGACTATGGCCTGTACCCCTCACATTGTGAGAGGAGACCCCGAGCCCAGCAGTGGGACAATTATGGGTTGTTGCTTTGTATGATAGACATGTTCGTGATGAAGGCAGTATATTATTAGTTCATTGAATGAAGGCTATAGACATAATCGCAATAATACCTCAAAGTAATATGAAGTTGCTTCGGGGGTATGGCGTATCTGAAGCGAAGCGAGGGCGGGTTACTAGACTGAATACTACCAAGCTACGGGTACCAAGTATTACTATACGAGTAGTATAGGGTATTTGTATCGCTATTCGCTAGTATCTCGTTGTCCACACGATAGGTCGTGAGACGTGATCGTTGACTGTAAGCGTATTTCCTTAGTACAAACATGGTTTCAAACAGCTCTTTGGTGTCCCGAGACGCGGTACGTTTACCGTCTAATTTCAGATTATGAGGCTTTAAACTCGCATCCAATAACTTCGAATTAACTCGAACATTGCAGCTGCATGCTTTGGAAACTTGGTGTTGTATTAAAGATTATGGCAGTATTGTTAGAATGTTCTAGAACGGGTGAGTTCTCACGACTTGTTCTTCATATCTATGGATATATGGATATACTGTTTCGTTTTTCTTCTTTTAATAACGTTATTGGGATTAATTGAAGAAGAAGAAGAAGAAAAAGAAGAAACCTTTATTCATACACATTAGGTACAGAACACAGTAACAACTAAAAAAAATTGCGTCGTTCGATGATTGCCTAGATGCTTGTAACTAAATCCTTCATAGCAATCTTTTTCTTTCTTTTTCTTCTCTCTTTATTGGCCAGCAACGCATCAGTGATGCCTTGGCGTTGCTGATGTCCATGGGTGACGATAGCCACTTACCATCAAGTGGGTCGTGAGCTCGTTTGCCGGCTATTTCCTTAAAAAGACAGTTCTTTTAATCTATATGACCAAACGTTGCAGATACCCGCATAGCTTCGCTGACAAGTTGTTAAATAAATCGGGATCAAAACAAGCAGAGCAATCTTCTTAATAGCAGCAACATCAACCCAGCTAACTGCGACTATTCTATCAGTCTGCTGCAGTGTTTTACGTAACGTGCGACTGTTAATCGACTTCGAGCAAAGAACGCTGGTCTCTGAAGAAAACCTACAAATTTAGTGTCAGATAGATAGAATCACGGTTTTTATAATACAACTGGTCAACAGATACTAAAATTAAAAAAAAGGAAATGTGGAACTTGTAGGTAAACTCTTTTGTTAGAAATAAATAAATAAATATTGAAATGTTTAAGTCTCAAATGCATGTAACGATAGTAATTTTAAGACTTACAAGTATGTCAACATGTTTTTCTTTATTCGTCAGTAAGTCATCGGTTTGTGGACCCAGGTTTAAGAACTGGAAGACTGACTTTCTGACATAATTATTAACAGTTTAAAATGTTTCACGATATAATTATGTAAGAAGATAAAGTACCCCACACATGGGTCCCACCGAGAGTTAACTGGGTAGGGCCCATCAACCTGCAATAGCAGAGAAGGTGCACCATTTGATTGCTTGCACATTTTTAGGCGCATAACCGGCAAGATTTGTTGACTTTGGACTTTAGAGCCCCTTCCCAAAATTCCGCGTAACTCTGACAATACCGATGATCATGGTAACCAAGCAAATGAAATTATGTTTCTCGCCTTTTCGCTGTTCATCTCACTCTTTCATATAGGTTCATCTCACCCAACATGGGGATTTGTCTGTGTTGTATTGACAGCCTGCAGCCTTAAACGTCGTGGACTTTATTGCGACATAATTTGAATCCTCCGACAGCTAATAATGCAAGTATTCGGTATTGTTTGAATGACTTGAACTTGGCGAAGGATGCGGTAGACAATAACGAAGTACTTGAGTGAGAACCGAACTTTATTAATATCTACATTATTAAATCGTTTCAGATATTACGACGTCTCGGGACCCTTCTTCGATATACTGTCGTGACACCAAGAGATATTAATAGGTATATTGCTGTTTCAGAAGCCGTGAATAGGTGTCTGCTATATACAGTAGATTTAAGCTGACGATGACAATAGCACAGAGAATCAAATCAAATCATTTATTCATTGCTTCAAATATGGTTACAAAGGATGTTATAAAATAGTTAATCGTTCATACATATTTGGCTTTCGTGAGCATGCAACATCAAGTAAAATTTAATTTTAATTTAATTAATGCTATATTATATTTATCATTCGAATTATTATATTGTTGTTATACTTAACAATACTTATATTTTGTCATTTTTGAAGTAAAAACTTCTTTAGGCGCGTTGGGCATTTCTGAGATGGGAAAAAACCATTGAACTCGCGACACCGTTACCGACACCATTACCGACACCTTGACACTTCTGTATATTTTCATCGTCATACATTGGATGTCGCTTGTCTTATATCTGAATCAGCTAATGAGTGTACGTTGGAGGTAGTTATAAGAGTCACTAATATTAATTATATAAGACACTTGGGGATGTATTTGGTCATACGACCTTTAAGCCCTCATCGGAATCTATATATATAAAATTGAAAAGCGACACACCGCTGATTAAACAAAAAAACTCAGAAACTGCCGAACCGATTAAGATGAAATTTGGTAGGTAGATAGTTCCTGCTAAGGAGACGTCCACTAAGAACGGATTTTTGGAAATTCATCCCCTAAGGGGTACAAATAAGGGTTAGAAGTCACTTTCATACAAACCAACTTCGTCAGTTTTAGAGTTATAAATATGAAATTTTTTATGTTAGTTTATAGTAATAAACAAAAGTTAACTTTAACACATTTTTTTGGAAAATCATCCCTTAAAGGGTTAATTTCTTCAATTTAACTTAGTACGCAACTTCGTCATTTTTGAAGTTAAAAACATGAAAATGTATATATTCGTTCAAAATTAGAAACAAAATTTAAGGGTTATGTGTTTTTTTGGAAAATCAACCCCTAAAGGGTCGAATAAGGTTGTTCAAGTTTGTATGGGAACTTCGTCAGTTTTGAAGTTAGAAGGGTGAAAATTTATATATAAGCTTATAGTTAGACACAAAAAATAACTGTATCACTGTTTTCTCGAAATTCATCCCCTAAAAATAGGGGTTGGAAGTCTTTTACATATAAATCAGCTTCGTCAGTTTTAGAGTTATAAGTATGATTTTTTTATGTATGTTTATAGTAATAAACAAAAGTTAACTTCAACACATTTTTTTGGAAAATCATCCCTTAAAGGGTTAATTTCTTCAATTTAACTTAGTACGCAACTTCGTCATTTTTGAAGTTAAAAACATGAAAATTTATATATTAGTTCAAAATTAGAAACAAAATTTTAGGTTTATGTGTTTTTTGGAAAATCAACCCCTAAAGGGTTGAATAAGGTTGTGCAAGTAGTATGGCAACTTCGTCAGTTTTAAAGTAAGAAGGGTGAAAATTTGTATATAAGTTTATAGTTGGACACAAAAAATAACTGTATCATTGTTTTCTTGAAATTCATCCCCTAAAAATAGGGGTTGGAAGTCTTTTACATATAAATCAGCTTTGTCAGTTTTAGAGTTATAAATAGGAAATTTTTATGTATGTTTATAGTAATAAACAAAAGTTAACTTCAACACATTTTTTTGGAAAATCATCCCTTAAAGGGTTAATTTCTTAGATGGACTTTAATACGCAATTTCGTCATTTTTGAAGTTAAAAGCATGAAAATTTATATATTAGTTCAAGATTAGAAACAAAATTTAAAGGTTATGTGTTTTTTTAGAAAATCAACCCCTAAAAGATTGAATAAGGTTGTGCAATTAGGTAGTATGGCAAATTCGTCAGTTTTGAAGTAAGAAGGGTGATAATTTGTATTTAAGCTTATAGTTAGACACAAAAAATAACTGTATCATAGTTTTGTTCAAATTCATCCCCCAAAAATAGGGGTTGGAAGTCATTGACTGTATTTTATAGAGGAAGAGGGACAGGGTGCGTGAGAGGGAGAGAGAGGGAGAGGGACAGGAAGCGGAAGAGGGCCCGAGAGCGGGAGAGGGAGAGAGAGGTACAGGGGCAGGAAGCGGGAGAGGGAGAGGGAGCGGGACAGAAAGCGGGAGAGGGACCGAGTGCGAGAGAGGAACTGGGAGCGAGAGAGGGAGAGAGTGAGGGACAGGAAGCGGGAGAGGGACCGTGAGCGGGCAAAGGAGAGGGACAGAGAGCGGGAAAGGGAGAAGGAGAGAGAAAGAGAAGGAGATATATATATATATATATATATATATAAGGAAACAGAGAAGGAGAGAGAGAGTGTGTGAGAGGGAGGGAGGGAGTGGGTTTAAGTGGGAGAGGGAATGGGAGCGGGAGAGTGAGTGTAAGTGTCCGGATGGAAAGATATTTATACTGTTCATGTTGACATCGTAAAACCAGTTCATCATTGATCCATTTAGGATCTGGTGGTGTTACTTGGAGACAAGATATGTAACTCCTGGATGGATGGAAATAACGGAACCTTTTTGATTTTTTTTAATAAAACTCAAGAGCCAGTTTTTCTGTACATTAAATATTTTTTCAATATTTCGGTTAGGGGCACTCAAAAAATTTGTTTTTAAAATTATTGTCTGTCTGTCTATCTGTTTGTCTGTCCGGGCATCACATGAAAACCCTTGAACCGATTTCGACGGAAATTAGTTAAGTTGTTCCTTATACATTGGATCACGTTTTTAAAAACTTTTTGTCCCGATAAAATTTATAGTTTTCCCCGGAAACAAGATGAAACTTAGTATGGAATATTTTAAAAATATCAATGATTTGCTTTAAATTTGCAACAAACGTTCCTCATTAAATTCATGGAATATATGTTTTCGAGTTTTTCAAAATTTTTCCTGAAAAAGAAAAACTAATTAATGTCAATGTTGTTTATTTTTCATAATCCGTTCCCGGAGGAATGATTTGTGATTGTATCGTAGGTTTCCGTATATAAATTCCTAAATATTAGTACTTCAATATAAATTAACCTACAAATATGATAATCATAATTTCCGCATGCGAAGCTGCGGGTAACAGCTAGTATACTATAATATTTAGTATTTTTGAAGTGAAAACTTCTTTAGGCACTTGGGCATTTTTGAGATGGGAAACCATTACTGTATACTATATGTATATACACAATATATGTTTATCCTAAATTACATATATATAGTTATATTATATGTTATACATATATATATATATATATATAGTGATGACCTAATATTGATAAAAGTTTAACGCGTCTTACGAACGCTGCCTGAACCATAACTTCAAATATTGAACCTTAACCATAAATTCAAACATTTGCCAAGTAATTTCACAAATTGATGATAGTCCTTGGGACCTTGCTGTTATAATTAGTATAAACTAGCTGACCCGGCGAACTTCGTATCGCCAAACAAACTATTTTTTTTTCTAAAATAAAAGTAGTAGTCTAAGTTACTCCTTGTTACATCAGCTATCTGTCGGTCTATCTATCGGTCCAGCCATTTCAGAGATTAGCCGGAACAAACAGATAGACAGAGACGGAGTAAAAAATGTTGTTTTGGTATATGTACCGTGTGTAAATCCAAATGCACTTAGTAAAAAGCGGTTATTTTAATATTACAAACAGACACTCCAATTTTATTTATTTGTATAGATGTATAGATTATACTATGACAGAGAAGCGCCGAAGTGAGAAACGTATAATTTTAATTTTTAAACGAATTCATTCTAAAGTAGTTGAATAAGCCCACATAAAACGTTAATATGTAAAATTTAAAGGATCATAAATCCTCGGAACTGCCCAATATCGAAAAGCCCCGTCAATGGGGTACGGGCGTGTAGTACAGTCGGCGCAGCGTTCAAATAAACCACTCCGAACCAGCTTGCACAGAGATAAATTTCAGGACTGCATCGTATTCACGACGGGTGATGTAATGTGTACGCGAACCAATACATTGCAATCCTGCAATAGACTATATCGGATGGATAAATAGTTGAATATTCGTTTGAATTTACTGATGTTATTTTAGTTGGTCTGACTACTGAGCAGGAGAAGTTTGAATTTGGACCGATGATGCATTTAATGTGAGCTTAACAATGACAATTCATTATAAGTCAAGTGCTTTGGTGTTTTATTGGGGAAATACTCCCTCTCCCCTAAATATGGTTGACTAATGTTAAGTATGGAGTAATGAGTATTATCTATTCTATGGTAACACGCAAATAGAAACATAGAAATGTTCCGTAAGTTTCATCTATAATAATAATAACAATAATAATAAACGCTTACACACTCATACCCCCGCAGTAGGTTTTTACCTTTGTCGCGGGTGGCATGGACGATACATATAACACATCACAATAACACCCATCACCAGAGTACAAATATTTATCTGTCACATAAATATCTGCCCCGGTCGGGAATCGAACCCGGGACCCCTCGCTTCACAGGCAGGGTCGCTACCTACTAGGCTGCAGGGTCTATAGCTGTTACGCATGCGATTCTTCATGCCAACCTCATAAAGGCGCTGTTATGCAAACTAAGGAGTTCTGAGGTAAACATAGTATATATCGCTTTAAATAATATAATAATATATTTACACAGACTGAAAGCCTACAAAGCCTAAGCCAATTTCCTTAACAATATAACCTTACAAAATCGCATTTGCGTATAATTATCTTAATAGACGCTACATCGCTCCACATCTCAACCGAAGGTTATATATGTATGCGGTGTTTCATTTAGACTTTAAATGTAATTAAAAGCTTAATTTAGGATGCTGTATGTGAAACGAAATCACGGTTGATTCACGTGCAACGCTATACGTGGCAGGCTTTTAATGTCTTAGGCAGTGGATCTCAAACTGTTGGCTCTAAGCCTTCGTCGTCTTTGTAAAAGACATACAATTAATAAATAAAAATACCTTATTTTGTACTAGCGTTCTGGCGGCGGCTTTGGCCACGTTTTCCGGTATAATAAGTACCCTATATCTAATTATAGATTGTGGTCTTCATGTGTGTTTAATTTCATAAAAATCTGTTCTGTAGTATTTGCATGAAAGAGTACCATTCTATACATCCTACCACTTCTATACTACATTACCGGATTATATTTTAAAAGGATTAAAAAATTAAAATGTGTGCAATTCACACGTGATAGAAGTGAAACCTTCAAAAATAAAGGTATTAATTTAACAACGTGTATCAGTTTTAATTATCTTACAAAAACTATTTTGAACCAAATAAAAATAAAGCGGTGGTAACTAACGCCATCTCTTAACATAATATGATGAGTAAAATGAGCAGCTAGCGCCATCTATCCAGCAATAAAACGAATCTTCTATCTTGTTCCTCGCGCCATCTATGAATACAACGTAGCACTTTTTAAAATAACACGTAAGAAACACTGATAATACTTCCTATCTCATTTTCTCCCACGTTAAATCTTATGAATTTATGTGTCTGTCTGTTTTTACTTTTTCGTTTCATCGACTTTCAGATGACAATGATGCTAAAGAAGTTTTCACTTCAAAAAGTCTTGAAAATAAATTTCAGTGGAAATTTTTATCCTTCAGAATCGATTTTCATATTTAAGCCCGCGGTATAAAAAAAATATGAGGAGTAAAATCAATCTTTCTCTGTTACGTTAGGCGTTATGTGTTATGCGTTATAATGATAATAATATTCTTGTTACTGATTTGACGATCGCAAATTAAATGGCGTTGTTACTGATTTGACGATTGCAAACTAGATGGCGTTAAACTTCATTAGCGCGTCGGAGCTGACACACACATTTTTTACCCCATTTTTGATGGTTTTACTAATAATAACTAGTACTACAAATAGTTCACATAATGCGATGAATTACGAAAGCTTTTATGAAATTATCAGTGTTTATCAATGCTTAACCGAAATCGGTGGGTATATTGACAGAAACTGCTTGATAAGCCAACGTATTTAAAGCAGCCGAAAGTTTGACTATAACTGCTCTAAACCGACGACATCGTTTAGGCAACAGCCTTGAATTAAGCTCCAAGCTTTGGAATTAATTTCTCCATACAACTTAATTAGAATAATAATGTTTTAGTTTGCCTGTCTTTCCGTTACAGAGTAAGAAGCGTTTTGTAAATTATTACGAAATGCTTCTGATTGTGTACGTATACACGGTGAGTATAATTATTATGCTTCGTTTTAGTGACGTATTAACTAAGGAGTGAAGTATTTTATTATGTCAACATAATTTAAGATATTACGTAGTATTTTTTTTATGCAAAGTGATTCAAATGATTACACTTCAGTTATTAAAATCTATCATACAATATGTTAGGATTTTTTACTTTATGTTTCACTTATATAGCCAGGATATAATCTAAATTTTACTAACAAAAAATAACCGACTTCAAAATCTCAAAAACTACTTTTCAGATCTCGTTCAAATTTATGTGGGACCACATGACAAGCACTTGCTTTCGATTAAAAAAAGAATCATCGAAATCGGTTGGCGTGATATTGAGTTATTCGTCCATTTGTCGCGCACATCTTAACACAAATTTACGACTTATGTGGTTTTCTTATGGATGCCATTGTCAGATCTCAATAAAATTTATGTGGGACCACATGACAGCCACCAGCTTTCGATTAAAAAAACAATCATCAAAATCGGTTCGCCCAGTCCAAAGTTCTGAGGTAACAAACATAAAAAAAATACAGTCGAATTGAGAACCTCCTCCTTTTTTTGAAGTCGGTTAAAAAGTGGAATTTAGTAATAAACTATAGTCAATTTACTACTAAATTTTATTTTGTAAATAAACTGATTAAGATACTTGAACCCATTGATCAACATAATTTCAAAACAAAGGCAAGCTTTACGAAATTTTGAGTCCTTGAGGTTCGAGAGAAGTTAGGTCTAAACGCTTATAGATATGCTGCAATTACGAGTATGAAGCAAACTAAGATTAACCCGTCGGCTCGCTAAAACAGACATAAAACACTTTACATTAATAAATTCAGTGCCCATGGTGACAAAACATTGGGGGAGGCGTACAAAATGTACGCGTATTAACACGAAAAATAATAAAATGGCCTTTCGCAACGCAACAAAATGCAAACAGGAGCCAGACACTGTTTAGGACAAACTTTCAGATCTGGTTTACGCCAACACAAACAGAGGGTAAGTGAACGGCCATTTAAAGAGAGCCCCAGCGCTGGCAACTTTGCCTTTACATCAGCCCGGTTTCGTAATAGCGTGAGGTCCGGTGAAACTGGTTGTTTTAGTTCAAACTTTATAATTGGTCATAACCCCCAATATGTACCCTTCCCCCGGGGGCCCGTCGTAATTAACTCTTCGATTGTGCTCGCCGAGTGACAGAAACTTGATAAGGATCGCGCCTACCTGAATGGGTTAGGGAATAGTAATTAGGGTTTATCAACATGTGGTCCCATCAGTCTCATTTCTAACACTGTATTTTTTATCGAAATCAAAAATTAATGAATAGTGCTGTACTCGTATCTATCTTTCTATCAATGCTGAAATCAACATCACTTTTATAAAACTTTTGTGAAGATAAGAAGAGATAGAATGCATTCATGCATAACCCCAATCCGACGCCGGATGGGTGTTGTAAAAGGCGACTAAATCCGGCCCAGAGCCCCCTCGAGGGATTATATTGGTAATATTGATTTTAATTTTTAATTAATACCATTATTACTATTATTATTTCTCCATGGGGTTCGCCTGGATAGCTACCACCCTTGAACATGAGTCAGCTGCCAAACGACTTGCTTGCTTGCCTTGAGAGCCAGTTCTTTCTTTCTTTTTCTTCTCTCTTTCTTAGCCGTCAACGCAAATGCCTTTGGTGTTTCTGATGTCCATGGGTGACAATAGCCACTTACCATTACGTGGATCGTCAGCTCGTTTGCCGGCTATTTCCATAAACAAATTACACGTATGATTCGAGAATAAACATTAATTTATCAGTCTGCCTGCATTATCAATCAATCCAGGGAACCCTCGATTCACAGGCAGAGTCACCACCCACTGTACAACGAACAGTATACCTCGTAGTATCTGAAACAAAAATAATAAAAGTCTATCATTATTGCCGTAATTAATACCCGACAAGCGAAACAGCTTAAACGTTTACACTGAAGTACAACATTAGGGTTAAGTGAGGGGTTGTACCTTTAGATTATGGACATTTATCTAAACTTTTTTATCAATGCCGGTCTATCAAACTATTTTGTTGACATTAAGACAAAGAATTGCGTTTTCTTTAAATTTCTTCAATATATGTATAGTATGTATCAAGCGTGTTAAGCTTCACGTACGTAAAAGTCATCGGTCTGTTGTTATCAGTCCAGAAGCCATGTTAGAAGATTAGCTACTTACCCTTACACTCTCACAGCCCTACACTAAGATTCCCTGTGTCGTGAGTGCCATGGACAACACACTAGACAAGGACATTCACATCCAGACCGAGAGCAGAAATTCAAACTCATCATTCAAATTTCCGTCTCACTGGGAATCGAACCCAGGACCCTCGGTGCGGCGATCCGGTATGGTAACCATTGCGCCACACGGGTCGTCAATCACATCTATGTATTTACACTGGAACAGCCTGGTGGAGAAGCTCTAGGCCTCCTCAGTAATAAAAAAAGGTCCCGTGCACTGTAGTAGGCCATTAATAGGTTGAAGCTATTATAGAACAATATACAAATTATTTGTGAGACTAACCATCGAAAACTGAGACCAAGTTAACCGTTAATCCTGCTCCCTGCAGCTGAACAAATCCCTAACAAAAACTAAGAATACCGAACCCTGCTATCTTCGAAAAGTAAGAACTTGGCACCATTGAATCCATAGTTGATAAGCAAGGTAAATCATAGGGCTTCAAAAATAAGGCCGGATCCATCAAAATAAAAAAAAACTTCTGTTAATAAAAGAGCATGCTGCAATTCTGAGGTATCTAAAGTTATTTTCGCTATAAAATCCCAAAAGGAAGAACTTGGCACCATTAAATCCATAGGTGATAAGCAAGATAAATCATAGGGCTTCAAAAATAAGGCCGGATTCATCAAAATAAAAAAACTTGTGTTAATAAAAGAGCATGCTGTAATGTTCAGGTAAAGTTATTTTCTCTCTAAAACTATCTTCTAGAATGTCGCTGTGTAGGACACAAATGGCGTGACCAAGGTTTTAGTTCGCTGTTTCCAAGTCCGCGGTAATTTAAAACCTGAATCTCAATTCTAAGACAGTTTGACGTAAACGTAGCGTGTTTATGTTGCTATAAGCTCTACTGGATACGACATGGAATGATCGAGCAGCATTATTAGCTTTTAGCAAGGAAAAGATAATTTATTTATCGTCTTGTCCATTTCCTTTCTAGATTGCCTGAAATAAGTGCTTTAAAGTATAAAGGCTTTCCATTTTTTCCCTTTGCTGTCTTTTTTTTTCTGTCGAAGTAATAAATAAAGAAAATTTACTTTGCCTTCAGGGATGTAGCTTTAAGCCATTATGTTGATGTTGAGTTCAGCGTTATCTCAAAGCGTTATCTTTCGTATCTTTCCACACACTTAAAGTGGAAAGAGAAGCATACCTCAAACTATTAATTACATACACAAGTACTGGAAGTCGGTTACAAATATTGGATGGAGTGATATTTCACGAATGTTCGACTGCCGGTCGATGTTTGATTATACTCACTATCGTTTGAGACAAACTTTGTAAAAAAGAAACGGTACAAAATTAAAAGTGAATGTTCCTTTAGACATTTTAATCAAAGCACATCCAGTGGCGTAACATCCACGTTTTCCACCCTAGACTAGACCAGTCTCCGCATGACCGTTCTAAATTTTCCTTTCACGAAAGCTCTTTGCAGTTGACAGGGGAGGGGGATTTCCTTTCGGTTCACAAATATTGTGTTCCAAATTAAAGTTTTCAGCGCGTTTTAACTTGTTAGCGAGTAATTTGCGTTCCAGTAGCGCAGAGTGCTTTGAAACGCGATAGACGAACTAAACTGAATTATTACTGACGTGCGCAATTAGGAACTTCGTACCAAATTTTGTGTTTAGTTCTGACGTCTTAATTATGTTGATGGTACCTACCTCATTATCCGTCTGCCTTTTTTGGGAAAAGTTAAGTGGTGAATTTAGGTTGAGTTTAGTTGGTAATGCTGAGTCCCCGATTTGATTCCCAGCACGGTTGATGGTGGTTTATAAAGAGTTCTCCTTCAGGGCCGCGTTGCTTCGACGGTCACCATTTAATATCAAGCTTAAACCCTCACGTCGTTTAATAATTCGGCTAATCCTAATTTGTATGTAACCTAGTTGGGTGCAAATAGAATGGAATCGAAATTACTGGTAAATAACTTGTATTCATTGGATTTCCGCGGAAACCTAGTACACTGAAATGTTGTTATAACGATAACTTTAAAGAATTTGAGACCTTAACTTACAATTGATGTAAAATTCAACAGCTTAAACTTACAGCGCTAAATTTTATAACAGCCATAAACTGCTGCTTACAATATAATTTTTTATGGTTTCGTTATAAACGTGAAATAAAAGCCATTATAACTTTGTTAAATTAGTTTTAGCTAGCTTTATGCCCTCATAAAGTTCAGTTAATATGAAGTAGTTGTATTCCATTAGAAAGAAGCAAATTATGACTGCTTCGTACCCCCAAGTGTCTTGTTTAGACTTCGTAAACAGAGGTAGTAATACCATATGTTGAGCAAGAATTTCTGGGTTCGGTTCCCGATATTTATTTTACAGATAATTGTTTGGTGTCCTGTTCTTTAATCTGATGTTCTCCTGCCGTGATTGCTTGATCGTATATTATTATGTCCGATGTTTATAAAACGCAGTGAAGATATGGACGATGTCTATGACATCAGTATGTATCGAACTGACAGTAGAAGGTATAAGAATCATCAATCTATCGATCCATCAGCCTTTGGATGGAATGCTAAGAAAATGAAAAAAACCGAAAGTTCTTATTATCCAAAGTTCGCTTGTAACATAACTATACGAGGTTTTAAAGTATTTATTGACTGTAATCGAATTACAGCCCGAAAAGTGAAACGAAACGGCTAGTCGACCCGTGTGGCGTAATAGTTATCATGCTGGACCTGAGATCTATTCCCAGCGAGGCAAAAATTGAATTACTGTTTTCGGTCTCTCTCTCTCTCTTTCTCTCTCTCTCTCTCTCTCTATCTATCTATCTATCTCTCTCTCTCTCTCTCTCTCTCTCTCTCTCTCTCTCTCTCTCTCTCTGTGTGTGTGTGTGTATTCAAAACACACAAAGCATTATGATTTATAACCGGCGTTCTTTGAAGTTTTTCGTCCTGAAACCGCTGTCACATTAGACGGGATCCCACATTACAGCGCCAGTTAATTAAGGCGCAGCAAGGCGCTGCGCGAAATGGGAAATAGCTAATTATGAACTGCGGACTGGCTCAAATGAAGACAGGGCTTTAAACAGCTAGCTGAAGCGATGGTATGTTGAATTTTTTATAAATATTTTCTTTATTTAACAGACTGAACTGAATTATTTTTATTGGTGATGCCTTTGGCGTTACTGATTTTCATAGACGACATAAACCATTCATTATTATCCTGCTGTCTGGAAATAGAGCCGTTTATGACTGGCTCTCTCGCCCTGGGATTCTATGTAAAAAAAACACATTTAAATCTATACTAAGTGGGTATAGCAGCTAGTCAAAAATGCAAAAACTCTACTCCATACATGAAAATCATCAAAATGGGTGGCACAAAGTTCAGGAACCTCAACTAGAAGTCCCTTAGGTCGCAAAATTAATTATACAATAATATTTACGATACTTAAAATGATAATGAAAAAAACGTTTAGGTAAAACATGCTGTAGATTTAAGAGCTAAAGATTTATGATCGTACTAATTATTATTTTTTACAGTTTACGTATTTTTAATGCCCAACGAAAAAAGAGAGGTGTTATAAATTTCACGTGTCTGTATATCTGTGTGTCGGTGTACATGTCTGTCTGTGGAATTATACCTCCCAAACGGACGAACAAATTTTGATCTAGTTTTATTTTTATCTGAAAGGTGATTTAATAGAGAGTGTTCTTAGCTATATCTAGTTTAAATAAAACTGTCAGGTTTTTATTTTATTTTAATTAAAGATTATTAAATTAAGAGACTGAAGAACTAACATGATAATTTACAACTAGTCACTAGTTAAACTACCGTCTCTTGTTTCCATACGTTGGTCTCTTGTAACTTGGTCTGCTTCCAGCTTGGGGCTTTGTGATAGTTTGCGGGATTAAAATATGCTTCTAGTTCATTTGGGTGTTAACATTATCAGTAGTCTAAAAGCAAAAACTAGTTTAGTTTGTTTGATAGCGTGTCAGTTTGTTAAGACATTTTATGACGCTGATTTATTCAGTTAACTGTCTGAAGCTGGAAAAGACTGTGTATAGTTGATTGAAGCTGAACTGAAATGAATGGCACGCTAGGAATGTCACGAAGTATTTATTCGTCACCACAACAGATCACCACCGATAATAGTTTGTTCGAAAAAGCCGCGACAACGAATCGGTTAACAACAAGGGTGAATTACATGTGACTACTTAGTCCCTTTTTGTCTTTCTGAATCTCAAGAACTATTGGGTAGATTCACGGACATAAAAAAAGAACGGACGTAACCTTGTCTAATCGAGAGTGAAGCTGACAGCTGACAGCTCGCTTACCATGTGTGCGTAATTTTGTAATTTTTGATTCGCGATGGTGTCAATGTCGTAGCCGTATGGTGTCAATGTGTGGGTGTGTGTACTTGTACGAATACAGAGTTGGTATTCCTATGGGTGCTTCACTGAATTTGTTCTTGGGATTACGTCCGTCATTTTTTTAGGTCCGTGGGTAGATTGTTATAAAGTTATTTAAATTCTACGATGTATGTTCATTTTTGGCTGCCGTTCAAGTGACATTATTATATTCCCGGGTGTTAATTATTTGTTTCAAATGTCTTTGTTTATGTCCAAAAAAGTGCACTGTCAAAAACCAGTGCGGTATTAGTGTCCGTTTACTTATTTGCAAAAGGTAATACTCACCCGAGTATTCCGAGAATTGTAAATACACATATAATTGGAAAATCCCGTAATTAAATTTGAATCTCATTGCACAAGGCTAATTAAGTTGTTCACAGTCTAGATTATTGGTATAGATAGGGTACAGTATGTAATGTATCGAATCGTTTTCTTGGAACTCAACGTGAGAATTTGTGTTTTCAGTGTAAGGTATTTGTCACATTATAAAATCGTTACACAAGCTAAAATTAAAAATACACTTTAATAATAATAATATTTTGACTCAGGTGTCCCTGAACTTATTTCCGTAAATACTTTTATTTAGGTACTTGAAATTTTCGGGTAGGTACCGGTGGAGTTGTGTTCTGGGTTTCTTTATGAGAAAAAACCTGTGTAATGAAGCCATAAAGCCTCTTATAAATCTATCTAGTCAAAACTGTCAACGTCTCAATATTGTTCAAGATCTTTCGTATTTCTTCATAAACCTTTAGCCAGCTTAAGACCAAACTCCGTCGTAAGCAATACCTAAAACGCTTGAGGGAAAACGGAAATAAGTAATTATAAAGTTACAGGCGAGTCCCGATACGCGTCTATTTAATGGCGTTTGCATGTGTTGTGAAACATAATTATCTCAGATATTATTAAACGTTTGAACAAAGTTTTAAGTGAGTGGGGCGATTAATCAGAGAATGAGTTGTAAGAGAGAGAAGTTCGTATTAATTAGGATGTACAATTCGTCTGTTACGTGGCTCGCGGCTGTTTTAAATTTTTCATTTTTGTTTGTGTTAGGTTGGCTTACAGGAAAATACGCGCGCATGTTTTCTTACATATTAAATTACATTTGAACAATATTTACATTTGCTGTACTTAATTGTAGCAAAAAATATTGCGTGAGCGGGAATCTAAGCGATTTCTTCAGAAACTTATTCAGGGTGCTTAGGGAGAAAACATACTAAAAATCCTCACGTCTAGGAGGCGAGCTAGAGGGGGGGGGGGACAAAGATCTCAATTTTAGGTTTTTCGCCAATATCTCAAAAATGGTGATAAATGTATTCAGAATATTATTTACGCTGTTTATTTATGGACAATTGTTTGTTGCACACATAATGGCGAACTTATGCTTAGTTGTTAAATGGCATAAATTTACAATTACTACCTACATAATTAGGTATATTTATAATTAAAGGCTTGTTAAGTCCTATCTTATATATCAGAATAAGCCTCAAAGTAGATTGCACTAAGCGAGTTAGTTATAAGCAAGATGGTGCAACGCTTTGAAAGCCGGCGCAGTGTAAATGTCACTCTATATGGTAATCCTTGCTTTTACTAGAACCGGGGCGTTATGGGCCGAGGCATCTTAACGTTATTTTTATGCTGCAGAAATTGCATACGACTCAGATTAGGGAGTTTCTTCGCGTTATTAAAGATTGTTCTGGGCTCAAGATCCTCTTTGTTTGTTTTTATAAAAATGTAATTAATACGTGAGATAAGTTTTTATGCATCTTTTAATGTAAGCCAACAAGACTTGAGAAAGAGATTGACGAGTTGAGAAGCCACCTGATGGTGAATATATTATACCTATTATAGTATTACTTCGTATAGGGCGTCATTAATACCGAAGTCATGACATGACCGATGCATTCGAGAAAGTTAACAAGCAGATGTATCATGTTTTTACGAATAGCTCGTGGACATTAGAATACCTTAGTTTTATGGACATTCGAATGGCTGGGGGAGCCATTCTGGTAAAGAAGGTATAAGTAATTCTAGGTTACATAGGTAAGTTTTAAGTATTTTGTACATGCTTTTGCAAGAATCCCATTTTGCATAGCACGTAGGACGACTTTTGATAGAAGAAGCGTCGTTTTATGTTTGAACTATTTAATTAGTCCTTCCTGTCGCCTCCATAATTTAGTATCTCTGTTCACCTTGAAGCGAAATAGATGAGAAGTGTAGGTATACAATTTTTATATGTTTAAAACTTACGTGTATGCATAATTGCACCTACTGTCAATTTGTAAGCGCATTTTTAAATTTATAAGAGAATTTATTTAAGTTTGTGTTTTAGTAACTACGTTAGTAAATAACTATGAGTACTTGAGAATACACAGTTATTTTGAAATCACAGACAGACAGACAATTTTATTTATATGTATAGATAAAGATTATGGATACAGTTAGCAAACGACTGTAGATAATTGTTTCTGATGACTTGAGAAAACACGGTTATTTTGAAATCACAAACAGACAGACAATTTTATTTTAGATGTATAGATGTATAGATAAAGATTATGGATACGGTTAGCAAACGACTGTAGATAATGTTTCTGATGATGTAGTATCTATGTATTGCAATAAGTCTTAAAGTTTAAAAGATGAGTTTGTATAAACCTTAAGAAAGTTATCTTTATTAAAAACCAAGTCAGTAAGCACTTTAATTACTTTGTAGGGTAAAGCAAAGTCAATGTTTGTGTAGCCGTGGCCTTTCCAGGAATATTGTAGGTGTGTTAAAGTAATTTACGTCAAAACAACAAATTTTCCATCCTTTGGCGTTTCAGAGCCATCTTGTATAGTATCACTGTACTTTAAGAAATAAACATTAACATTTCTGGTCGTATCTTTCTGAAATATTGTTTAAAATGTGATAAATGTAACAAATATTAGGTAGTTGTTGACAGGGACATACCACATTTTCTCAAATCTCTCTCGCTCTCTTAACTGCCCTCTTTGACAGTAAACAGTTTGACAAAGCTTTTTTTGCTTTAAACCTTTTGACTTTAAGAAAATTATTTAAGTTTAAAAAATAGCAAAAAAAAAATTGATACGGTTACCTCGACGTCTCTAAATGTTTTTTTATAAATTACTAGCTGCCCGGAGAGACTTCGTTCTGTCAAAAGTTTTTTTTTTTTATTTATTAACACCTTCCGTGTGCCTTAAGGGAGATGTAATCTATCCTATCTTTCAAGTTGAATCAAACTGCACACGGTGTGCAAATTTTATTAAAATCGGTTAAGTAGTTTAGGAGTCATCGCAGACAAACAACGTGAAACGTAATTTATATATATTAAGACTAGCGCTCAGCCCGCAGCTTTGCCCGCGTTTTCCAGGATAATAAGTACCCTATATCCTATTTCAGGTCATGGTCTACCTATGTGCTGAATTTCATGAAGATCCGTTCAGTCTCAGTTTTGTGAACGAGAAACAAAAATCCATATAAACTTTCACATTTATAATACTAGCTGACCGGGCAAACGTTGTTCTGCCAAAAAATTTTAAGGGGTAGGGGGATTAAAAAATAGATGTTGTCCGATTCTCAACCCTAGCCGGTATGCACGCAAAGATTCACGAAAATATGTCGAGCCGTTTCGGAGGAGTTCAGCTTCTAACACCGTGACACGAGAATTTTATATTATATAATATTAGTAAAATTCCATATTCGAGTATAAGTACAGTCACCTGCAGAGAAAAGTAACCAATCTGTTACTGGGTGTTTATAAACAGATGGGTTACTTTTCTTTGTAGGTGACTGTACATAACTACTTAACTACTAAGGCACAGGTTTCCCGAAACAATATATTTCCTTTTCTTACCTTAATAACGGTAAAGAAAAACTTTTGTAATAAAAACATCTCCAGCTCACGTCTGTTACTCTAACACCAAAACAGTTTCATTATATCCTCATTCCCTATCGCTTCGTAAGTGATTTTACTTCTGAGTGTATTCTTTTGGTGGACTCAGCGAAGCGTGAAATTGAGAACAAACATTCCGCCTTTCCCAAAGGACTTATAAGTGGAAACTATTCCTGGATCTTCCTTAGCGATTGCTTTCTTTTTTGGAATTTCCTAATAGGATCGTTAAACAACGACTACCAAGGTTCAAATACAATATAAAAAACAGTATTAGGTGTAAATGAAGAGTCGAATAATGTTTACGCCATGAAAACAAGACATCTGATTATTGTGAATGATGGGAACAAATACGTTGCAGTCTAACGGCCGCAGTCAGACTCTAGAGTAAGTAACCGTTTAGTGAGTGAGTGCGGCCGTTAGATGTGGTATAGTTAAAGTTTACACGAAGAAATGCAGTGCTTAATTTTATAATTTTATTTCTGCCTTATTTTATCAACTTATAATATGATGAACACAGGTGTATCACTCAAACATAGCTTAAACTATCTATATCTTCTTCTTTATATATCTTATTCTTTATAGGGACAAGTTATAATATTAAGACCAGTGAAATTGTATTATAATTAAAAAATTTCTACTAAACTCTAGACATTAAAAATAACTATTATGTAAGTATGTAACATTATGTAACACTCCGGAAGAGTGTGGTAACCCACAACACAGGGTATCCTAGTGTGGGAACTACGTGTCCTGTAAAAAATGTCTTTGTACTTTTATGCAAATAAATAAATTATAATTATTAATTATTATATAGGGGCATAATATGTTAGTAATACATTTGTTTATGACAATTAAAATGATACAAAATATCGTTAATGTGACGTAACCCTTTGACAAATCATATTACCACGTATTACGGTCGATTTTCAAGCGCACAGCGGGTCTCTAGTAAGAATTATTAAAAGTACTACGTTCTGTACGATAGCTAAAGAATAATACATTTAAAATTTAGCTATTTTACCATTGTAGATAAACTCACAATACATGAATAGATAAAGGAAACAATGAATGTCCTACAGAATGCATAAGTGAGCAGATTGTACGAAGAAATTTACTACTTTGCTTTGAAGTTTTTGCCAAGAAAATGTTACTCTGCGCCTTCTATATGTAATATTCTTTTTATTTAATACATACGCTATTTCCATACAGAGTGAATTTGCGTTTTCAAGCCAAGTGGAAAACCTTTTAAGTCACAGTCAAAGCTGAAATGGAATATTCATACTCGTATGAGTATTACTTGAAGATACGAGTACATAGTACATATATCCGAATACAACTTAAAAGTAGTAAAGCAAAAATAAAAGCAAATTTGCTCGCAAACAAATTCGTTTTATGAACTAAACCGGCTAGAAAAATCCATTAGGTACGATTTAGAAATTAAAACATTAATAATACGCTCAATAAAAGTATTTTTCTAAGAAGCACTCATAGCCCGGCGGCTTAAGCAACAGCGGGCGCGGTCGGTTATTGGATGTGTGACTAGTGGCAGTCACTAGACAAACTACTCGTTAAATATTCTTAAACGTTTCCTTGCTTCGGAGGACACGTAAATACGTCGGTCTTGGATATTTTCGAAGATCGTCGTTAAACTAAGAGTATATCGGAGCCATTCGAGCGGCATGAAACTTTTAAGTTGACATTTCGGTAGGCTACTAACCCCTCCACAAATTCGCACTGGCGCAGCGGGGCCTCATGAGAAGAGACCCGTGCTCAGTAGTGGCAAATTAATGACTTGAAGACAACTAATCAACCAGGATTTTTTTTTTGTTTTTCATCAATGCATATAAAGCAAATTCCCTTGTTCGCGGTGCACACTGATCAACAAAGGAATAGGCTTTTAGCCAGGTCCTTCCTGAGGATCAATGGACTGCACTATCCAAACGACCAAAGTTTTCATGATTGGATATATTTGGCTTGTTCATCCATTATTTCCTTCTAGGCTGTTAACGCTTTAGATTTTCAATAGTCACTTTTCACCAAGTAGAAAAACTAACGTTATCGTAAACGTAACATGGATTATATTGGAGTAGCTTGCACCATGCGATATATCCTTTAACCCTAAGATTGTACGACAAACAGACAACCCCGAACCTGCGGCCGTACGTTAAATAATAAATAATCCTCGTGTAAATCCTCCGGTATTACCCGCATCTCGGTAATCATGGACACCCTACGCTCCGTGGTGCAGTATTACGGGTAATCTCGGGTAAATTGGGTCTACCATACTCTTCATTAGCAAAATGTGGAATTTGTGATAGATAATACTAATGATCAAATCCTAAAGAGGCTGAGTTTGCTAGATATTTCATCAAGATTTGTTAGATATTTCAGAAAAGATTATTCAAATTGCATTACATTTTGTATTTTTTTTTACATTTAATAAGTATTACGCTTGATTGTAATCTCACCTGAAGGCGATGAATTATTGTTTTAAATATTTCGTAGTCTGTTATGTCATCATGTGGAAACTACTTACAAAATTTACGACGATGAAATTTCTTTACAATATAAAAATATTAATGAAATTAAGAGGTTAAAGTTTGGGATATTTACACGGAAAATGGTACTGTCCAATACAAGACAAAAATTTAGATTGTGTGTTTTAATACTATTTTAGAGGTTTTTTATAATTACTATATTATCCAGAAATAAATGAATAATTAAAAGATTAACTTCGAAAATATAACTTCAAAATCCTGTAACAGGGTAAACATGATTTTCCAAACACGTTACTAATTAGTCACTGTTACTAAATTGTAGAATTCAAACAGAAGCGATTAAATACTAGTATTTAATCTGTGACACTGTATACTAATGTCGGCCACCCCGTTCTTCCTGGTGGTATAATGACGATACGACTTAATCTCGAGTAAAATTAAGCGCCTATCTCCGACGAATCCAGTGCGGCTTCTATGCAGTTAATTAAGACGATATTTGTTATCTGCCCCCCGATAGGCTACATGAGGTTTATTACCGCGACTGGTTTGTTCTAGCTCGTTGTATAAGTGGTAACGTAGCTGTAAGACTGTCTTACAGTTCTGAGTTGGCTAGAGGTTTGGATAGGACAATCATGCCGCGTATTATGACTCGTTCCTGAATCTCATACAGCGATGTACACCTTTCTAGATAATATTTAGTTGAATTATAGATAATGTTTAGCTACTAGATAATGAGTTTGAGTGCTGAAACTCCGCTGAACCAGTAGCCCTCTCATAATGGCAAACGTGATAGTCATCATACACAAAGTCTAACTTAGGTCAATATATCCAACACATAAAAAAAATCGATTAGCTTGGTGACCTAAAATCTTCACTCATTTAATTCTATAAGAGTCACAGTATCCTAATGTCCAACAACTGTGACGAATATAATTATTATAGCAAAGCAACAACCCATAATTATCCCACTGCTGTGTCCTCTCACAATGTGAGAGGTACAGGCCATAGTCTACCACACTGGCCAAGAGCAGATTGGTAGACTTCACACACCTTTGAGAACTTTATGAAGAACTCTCCGGTGTGCAGGTTTTCTCAGGATGTTTTCTTCATCGAAGTAAGTGATAATTAACTTGTAATACGCACATAATATTTGAAATATAGAGCTGCGTGCGATTTGAACTCGGGCCCCTGCGTTCGGGAGACCAACGTTCTAACCGTTAGGCTATCACTGCTTTTTAAACATTATTATACCAAATACTAATCTAACATGGCATATGACCCATAACTCATAATCAAGTTAGAAGTAGAAGAATGGCCCGTAAATCCCTTCAGTTGTAAATTGTATAATTCTTGACAAAAAATTTAATAACCGACTCCAAAATTAGGGATAATTCAAAAAGTACTCGTCAGATCTCGCTCAAATTTAATGACAAGCACCAGATTTCGATTAAAAAAAATATCAAAATCGGTTCACCCAGTCGAAACTTCTGAGGTAAGAAACATAAAAAAATATGGTCCAATTGAATACCTCCTCCTGTTCTGAAGTCGGTTAAAAAGGCCCATTGCATTTGACGAATATCAGAATACCAAGACAAGACTCTAAGCACACCTTCAATTCGTACTAAAATCCGTCACGTGCAATGATGTCATTAGTAGTGTAGTGTTATTTTCATTAAATGCATAGTTCTGGCACTCGCTCGGGGAGCTACGTGCGTTGAATTAACAACAGACAGACAGACTTATTTGCTGTTTTAATACGCTGCGCTTGTATTACTATCTTCATTGTGGTCTGTTCTGAAATCTTCTTGTAGTTCATGCTCGTATTAAGTGCTAAAGTTTACAAATTTGTTATTTATGTAGACGTTGGAACTAAGTTCGCTGGAGTTAGATTAGTACATTCAAACTTATCATAGTGTTATCATAGATAAAGTATTTGTTATTGTTATGTCCATGATTTCTTAACTTTTTTTTAGTTAGGGATGTATTTTAACTGATATATTTAATAAACAACTCAAAACCAGTTTGCTGACCTTAAGAAAAAATTTTTTATTTATCGAGTTTTATGGAAATTATTTTTGTGTATAAATAAAAATATGTATTACCAATATACTACCCTACTTCCAGCGGGCCGGATTTAGTCGCCTCTTACGACACCCTGCTTCGATGTAGCTTATACAAAAATTTGTAAATGCTGAAACTTAAAATTTCCTTAACAATAAATTTAAAAAATATTTTTTTCTATTAACAAAAACTAACTGACTTTAAAATTAGGGTTAACTGAAAAACTTTCGTCAGATCTCGCTCAGATTTAAGTAGGATAACATGACAGGCACCAGCTTTTGATTAAAAAACGAATCATCAAAATCAGTTCACCCAGTCGAAAGTTCTGAGGTAACAAACAAAAATAAACAGTCGAATTTAATACCTCCTCCTTTTTTGGAGTCGGGTAGAAAGAAGAAAAATATTAGCTCTTTCAGTCAAACTTTCAGTCAAAATTTGTCAGAATAGTCATTTTGTAGCTGACTCAAGCAAACGGGAGGTAGGTAGCTAGCCTGGACTTGACAAGAAGAAAATAATACGATACATAATCAATGCATACCTTACCTTATACTGGCTAAGTGCAGTTGAACAGACTTCATATTATACATTTTTTCAATCGAAAGCTGGTTCTTGTCATGTGGTCCCACTTAAATTTGAGCGAGATCTGACAAGTACTTTTTGAGTTATTTTGAAGTTGGTTATTTTTTGTCAAGAACTATTCCTTTTTGAACAGCAAAGCAGTGCTTTTATTGTTGCTGATGCATGTATTGCTGCCTGTAACCGTCATCTGATGACATGGCGCGCTGTTCGATTGTCAGCTATTCACAAAAAATATTCATACTTGTTGGTAAAAAATATCATTCTGTTGTGAATGACAAAATTGGAACATCTCATTTTATATTTTACATACCCAAAGTACTCGTATCTCGAATGGTTTGGTTGTTAGCGTAACGAGCACGACCTCGGCATATTGTGGCTGGACAGTTGACCTCTCTTGTACAGAAAATATATAAAAATACAACTGGGTGCTCATGTCCGTAATATATTCACAGATCGTGAGTTTTGGTTTTATTAAAACTTGTGTAGTGAACGAATCGTAGATACGTACTATAAACAACGCGTCTATAGCCACTTCTTTATTTATTTATTGCGATAGCCTCACCGTAATCAAAAATTGTTACTATTGAGCTCGAGTTTCGTTTTGGAAGACGACGGAAGAAAGAGACGAAAGAGATTAGAAGATTGTGATTTGTGAAGATTTATGCAAAATGAATAGCAGGTTGTGTAATCTAAAATGTTACGTTATGTAAAAGAAGATTCGCAAATATGATAATTGTCAATATAATTGCTAATGTATATAGTTACGAGTATCCGCCCTCGCTTTGCTTTGGTTTTCTTTGGTTTGCTTCAGTTATTTTTTTACACCTTGGGTTACATTATTGGAGTTTTATTAAGGATCCCTAATTTTTTTGAAAATATAATATAGCCTATGTAACCCGGGGATAGTGTAGCTTCCCAACAGTGAAAGAATTTTTCACATCGGTTCAGTACTTTCGGAGCCTATTCAATGCAAACAAACCACGGAACACAGACACCAGAAACAAACAATGAAATCTTTCCTCTTTATAATATTAGTATAGATAATAAAAATTGTTAAATGCCTAACTTTCTTGTCATGTGTGAACGATTTTTCGATTTAAAAAAGTTGTTAACTTTTACTAAAATAGGTATTCTGTAACTTTCCTTTACCTTAATCAGATAGGTCGGACAAACATAACTTCCTACAGATTCTATTTAAATACTCACAAAATCCAACCAGAGTAGTAAGAACAGAGCCAGCGCCCGCTAAATTGTCCTCGACATCCCTCAATAGACTTTATTCAATTAGAGCGACGAACTTCACAGTACAAATAAACCGACTGCATTATTCACTTTAGGGTGAGCATTGCAAGAGAATCGAGATTTAATCCGGGCTAAATTACTTACCGTCTGTTAAACCGCGGTCACGGCACGAGTGAGTACCCGGCGCGAGCTGTTGTCGCGTTAGCTCGCTTTGTGACAGGTTCTTACTTAAGTAGTATTCGCTAGACGTTGGAGATTCCTGAGCTCCTAATAGTATTTTGAATAGGGATGAACATGCTTACTACATAGCGCAACAATTTAAAGTTTCATCGGAAATCATAAAACATAGTCCTCTACGAAACGTTGAACTCATCGAATTACAGTATATCGATGTTCATGACATCGAAAGCTTACATCGATTTTTCATCACATCAATTTTGCTAGAGCAATTTTTCATGATGGTTCAAAGCCTTTTTACGAAAATAACCGACAAATCAAAGACGAGCCGCCTGACGATATGTGGTCACGGTTATAGACATTGCGAACACTGTACGCATTAACGTTGCGTTGCTGCTGGCCACGAAAGAAAAAAGAAAAACTAGGCAAGTGCGTGTCAGGTCACGCCCAATGTAGGGTTCCGAAGTAGTAAGTTTATCGACTATTACTCATTAACTACTTATGCTAACATAACCGTGATAGTTGTCCTTGTAAATTCATGATATTATCTATTTTTGAGAATTTTTTCACTTGTCCAACTCCAATCGTTCAGCCGGCTGACACTTAATTCTAACCAAAATTATCACTTTAAAGCCAAATATTTTGCAAACGATCCTCTAGATTCAAAAATAATCTTAGAAGACCCATAATATTTTTGAAAGACCTTCTTAACGATACCCCACACTATGGGGTACACAACGAAAAAAAATTTCATCCTCACGTTATCTGTAGCGGAGGTATCCTGAGATTTTAAGTCTACTAAAACAAGCGCCATATTATACTACATCATAACGGTGGTGCATGGTGAATAACCTCGCTTTGTGTGACCGAAGCCTTAGGCTGTACCGATTAACTCTTGGAGCGGGTCTTTATCGCTCGGTTATTCAGCTTATTTACATTTGGAGTTCCTGCTCGGCTTTGGAGCCCTGGTACCTTTGAGAGGATTTACTCACAGAGAGATTGGCAAAAATACTAAGTTAAAGAGACTGCCAGAGGCTTAATGGCGCATCAACATTGAATTTTTGATTTAGTATGGTGGGTTTAGTCCCATGTACTTATTATAAACGTTTATTCGCTATTAAATCTGATTCGTTCCATGTAAAGAAACAAATTTAGTAATGAAAATTTTGGTTGTCTGGAAAAAGAAGGATCGTCAGCTAGTTTACCGGCTATTTTCATTAAAAAAGGTGTCTCTTAGCTCCAACGCACGACTGGAGTTTAACGCCATGGTGATGATGATGATAAAAAATTGACTTCAAATATTGACAAAAACAAATTACATTATAAAAATTGATATATATTTTGAGATAAAAAATGAAAGAATATTGACAAATGACAAATAAAAATTGACATAAAAAATTGATGACGATGATGATTGATGGTGATGATGATGATGATGATGTTTCACATCATCAGAATAGACTATACCAAAATTATTATTATCATTACATGGCGTTGTTACTGATCAACCATCCAATGCCAACTAGATTCTGTGTTGTGAATTACAAACATAACGCATAAGTTAACATAACGTAACGCAAAAATTTTATTTTACTCCCCATAAAATCTCATACCACAGGCTTAAATATGAAATCGATAGATAAGGAGTAAAAATCCAAAAATTTGCCCATTCTGCAAGTGGTTTTAAAAAGTAAGGAATACACAATGAATTAGGTATGTAGTTTTGGTGGCGATATTACCAAAATAATAGTTCCAATACTGATAAAATCATATTGACCTACATACAATTCGCCGGAACCTATCTAAGTATTAGTAGGATACTTAAGCTAAAAAGACATTTCTCGATGTAACAATAAGATTTCCGGTACATTAGTACTGAGTGTATTTTCCGTATTACGGGTTACGGTTCACAAACAAATTGATAAAATAATACGTACGATTATCATTATTTATTTTATTAGCAGTAATACTCTCTTAACGGTTTGGAGTTTGGTATTCAAACGCTGGAGCCTGACTTCGAATCAGAGCCAGTCGTAATTTTCCAGAGTTATATGCGTATTAAAGTTAATTATGAAGGAAAAGTAATTTTTTTATGTCAAGTTAGGGGAGGCCTATGTCCAGCAATGGACCTCCTGATGGATGGTTGGATGATGAAGGAAAAAACAATGCAACCTGCACGCCTAGAGTTTTCTATATTGATCTCAAAGAGGCGTGAAATCTGCTAATCCGCACTTGACCAGCGTGATGGACTATGTACCCTTCACTTTGTGAGAGCAGACCCGAGCCCAGCAGTAGGAGAGTCAAAGATACACCCTTACAGCAAGAATACATTAAAACAATGTGTCAAAGAATGTTACATTTATATTTGTGTGGAGAATCCTGTTATTGTTTTAATTTTTCGCATCACCGGTCCTCACCCTGCTCGAATTGAATTGGGATTTTTGCTCAAACACGGGTTTCGTCTTGTTTTTATTTTATTACTAGGTACTTTTACCTATCGTCGTTAAAAAGCTCGTATTCCGATATAAGTTCACCTTTTTATTATTATTCAGGCTTATACAGGACAATGTCAAATTATTTATTTTATTAAATTTCATTGGACTTAACAGGACCTGACCAGGGTTGCCTGCTCAAAGCTTTGAAGATTATTATAGTGGATTATTGTATTGTATTACTTTTCACCAAATCAGGATCGCCAATTAGAATTTTTGCGCGTCTTTTCGTTGTGTCCGTCACAAGTTTCTTTTAGTAACTCCGGGGATACCCTGTGAACCCCGTTTTTTACAGTAACCTCCCTCGCTTCGCTTCGGTTTCTTATTTTTTTACACCTTGGGTTTTATTATTGGGGTTTTATTAAGGATACCTATTTTTTTGAAACTATAATATAGCCTATGTCACCTGGGGATAGTGTAGCTTCCCAACAGTGAAAGAATTTTTCAAATCGGTTCAGTAGTTTCGGAGCCTATTCAATGCAAACAAACAATCAAAATCCTCTTTATAATATTAGTATAGGTTATTAGGATTTCATATTCAAGAAACTGATGTATAAAAGTCACGAATATTACTGAAAAGAAACTTAATGCAAGAAGAAGCTCTTTCCTTGCATTCGTTCAACTATCCCCAGTTATTGAGCAGGAAGTATCGCTTTTAACGTAATTTCCGAAACGGAAGCTTGGTCCGTCGGGACGCAACTAATGGATTTTGTTCATACTTTTTCCTAGAAATCGCTGAGCCCAGGCGGCCATATTAATTTTCTCACGGATACCGTTCAATCTTGCGATGGCTAGCTTCAACGGAAAATTTGACTCAGAAATTTAATATTCGTAACTGTAAGGAAATTTGCAGGGAATATTTTTTAACTCTTTAGGTTTTAATAAAATAGTCCAGGAACTCATGAGACGTGTGGAGTTAGATGAGATAAAAATCTGAATTATCAATAAAAATTTACTAAGAAGTAATGCTATTTATTTTCATACGAAATGTATGCCACTTTCTTACGCACGATTTATTTAAAGGACATAATGCAATCCTTTTAGAAGAACCTACAAGAACTAGGTACGGTTTTATGGAAAAATCGTAAACAACAAATAGGTCACCACAGGCCCAAGCGACTATTGAAGAAAATGAAATGAAATTCATGAAATAAGTTTTATTCGAAGTAGGTTTATTACAAACACTTTTCGAATGTCACTCAACGCCATCGCTTCAACAAATCCCTACCGTGAGTGGTCCTGGGAGAAGAAGCGGCAAGAAACTCCCGGGATTATTTTTTTCCTACTCACAGTTACAGACAGCACTTTATACTACTTATTGCAATATTTAATATAAAAAAACTCATGTCCAAGCAGTCTTGTCATATAAATACTCATCAACTTTGTAATATGCTTTCTTCATGAGAATACCTTTTAAAATATCTTGATGTTCCAAAATTTATTCTAAGAATAACGATTTTAATTTAATTAATCACTTTAGTTTAAGGTCCATTTCGACGTCCAAGAATATTAATATCTTACTTTGATTTTTTCATTTAAATCTCTTTACTGAAAACGTCGTCAGCAAAGCGAAATGCGGAGTCAGGCGAAAGAGGAATTCAATTATATTTCTCAACTTTTCAGTTTTCAGGGCAAAAAGTCCCCTTCTATATTTCATTTTCGAGCTGTTTTATTATTGTGAGGACTTAAAGGCGGACCTAATTTGATCTTACAATTTTCTTGCCGTCGGTCGCTGGCGGCTCAGTGTCAACGTTTCATCTGGATTACATCCTACCAATTTACTATTGCTACCAATACCGACTCTAGCACGTGACAATAGATGTCAAAATCCTGTGAAAGAACAAAAATGAGACGGGTTTCCTGGGATGCGGTGCAGTGGTCATTCTGCTTCCGTTTGAGCAAGTTGAAAATTTTCCAAGACTTTGCACTGTCATTATTAAAGGAGAATGAGAATTGTTACGGCTGCTTTTGTATTATTAACAAGGGAATACGAAGCATAACAAGTTGTTATCTTAACTGTTTACGGAGACGTTATTTCTTGTTTCGTAACCGCAGATAGCGGAATGGCAGTCTTGGAGCCTAAGCGGTTTCATGGAGCTTATGTTTCCGAGGTCGTAACAGAATACGGGGTATGTAATATGTTTGTACAAGATAAAAGGTTAATCAAAACCTAAATGGGTATGTTATACAGCAGTTATGTTATACAGCAACAATGTTCCAGCATCACCTTGGATAAAGAAATTTAGGTACACCTTTCAGACTGAAGTGCGTACGAAAGTTGAACCTAAGTTAGTTACTCCTATCTTAATTCAACTTGTGTTATCGCAAAATGTGGTATGGCAGTTATGCCACTCTGTGAACCATCCAACTAATTGTTCATCCAACTACGAGTTGTTGGTAGTACAAGACTACATAGTTAAGTTTATTTGAAAAATTTTCTATCTACACTATTATGCGTTTATTTACGATATGCAATTGGGTACTTTACTATATTTCTGATTACAAGGAACTTATTTGAATATATTTCGACGGTAATTAAATAAAAATAAACGCTTACACACACTTATACCCCGCAGTAGGTTTTTACCTGTATCGCGGGTGTCATGGACGACACATATAAAATCCTGCGTGCCGAATAAAAAGTAAATGATATTGTGTTAAATCCTGTCCTAATAATAAAATGGCTACCTAATATCAGCCGTATCTTTCCTGAGATATGCACCATTTGTTACGTATAAATCCAGAGCCGTCAATAAACGCAAGCAATTTACACTTGATCCTCACATGTACGCATGAAATATAGTTTTATGCATGTAACTGCCTTTGGTTCGTACAAGTTTAGCTCTTAAACTTGTGGCTATAAGATTGTTATTACCCATGTTGATAAAATGAAACCAGCATAAAACAACGCAGTGTCTAGTGAACCCCTAAAATCGGAATGAAAGCCTTCTGGAATGTGCATGGCACATCGATAAGGTTGCTATACACACCGAAGACTAATATTATTGTACAATGGTAGTTTAGTCATAATTAAATATAACCATTTTATTCAGATGTAATGTAGTTTTCTACTAGTTTTTGAGTTTATCCATTACAAAGAAACAAACGAAAAATGCTCTTTAAAATATAATATTCATCATAAAAGTTTAGATAATACCATCATACATGTTAAGCTAATTGAAGCGTGTGTATAATATAAGCGCAATATTTTATAATATATGCAATTTATACAAAAGGAAGCCATCGTAATCATCATTATTAATTAATTAAAACTCCTTTTTATAAACGTTCACGCGCGCTACCATCTAAGTTCCAAAAATGAGCACGTGACTTTTTCGCACCTATTATTTATGTATTATTTGCTGATCATTTCGTTTTTAACACATTTAAAAATGTTTATCTACAAGTTATTAAAAATACAAAAAGTCGTAAAAAAGTCGCAAGCGTGCAACGCCCTATGCTTCAACAATTGTAGAAGGCATGGCCAACACGGCGGGACGACACGACAAAGTGAGAAAAATATGGTTGTTCAATATTTATAGGATTTTTATTTCCGTCGTTTAACTTCGGATACACGTTCGTACAGAGGGGACAATAACATCACACGACGTCCTTTCAACTGGAAGTGATAAGCTTGTAACTTAGGGTGACGTAGTATCAATATTTGTGATGATACGCGGTAATTAATAAATAGTTTAAAATAATTTAACTCTCTGTTTTTATGTCTTTAATTAGTTTAGTTAAATCGAAGATTATTCACATTTTAAAATGTGTGATTGTACACAATATGCATTAGTTGCTGTATACATTAAATATTACCATATTCATATATATTTTACAACCAGAAAACAAACGGTGCCTAGTAAAAGCTCATTTTAGGTACTATGAAAAGAAAAATAACATACTCACGCACCTACAAAATTAATTAATTAATTGTCCATGTACCGTGAGTAATCTAAACACAATAATCACAAAATATTGTCAACAATAACTAAAACATTTTATCTGTTATATTATGTCACATGTCGGCTGTTGTCATTAGATTTTGAGCAATTGGAACGATTGTTATCAAATTCAAGCATTATACAAAAGTAATTAAATTTAATAAACTAATGTAGTCTGTTTGTAAAACACGACGCCAAACACGTTGCCGGTCAGGACACCGAGCCCAAAAACGCCGAGTGTAAACGAAGCTTAATTTATACAACGCGTAAAGCCGCAGCAGGCAATTGGCGGTGCAAAAAGTTGCCGGTCGCTGGGTGTTACCGACCATTATTATTTGTCTGGCACCACAGGATATTTACACCTTCTGATAACGAAGATCAAAAGTCTCTAACAGGCTACCAACTAGGACTAGAACTTTTTGATGTGAAAATGTATAAGTGGATTTTTATAAGAAACGTATACACTGACACTGTTAATGAAATATATAAACTATTTAAACGGACTCGTAGTTATGTATAATGGAACATAAGGGCGCAGTACTTGGCAATAGCAATTAAAATCTTTTCTTTATTACATAAATTACTCAGATAATTATTTCTTCTTCTGTACGATTAAATGTCCCAAACAAATAATTTATATTTCATACCTATTTATATCTTTCATTAAAATGAAAACATGTGAGAAATGTTGCCCAATATTATAAGAAACAAAGTAAATTTTCTCAAATGCTTAATAAAAATAAAACAAGTTTTATGTTATGATGATATAAGCTTCTCTCTGTCAATTATAAAAGCTTTAGAATGAATAATAATATTTACATGTAGTTATTTTAAAATACTTACATGGTATTATTTTAAAATTTATTAAAATAATTATTTTAAAAGTAAGGTTTATATTGTATGTTTATATAGATAAAGATAAATATTTACAAAGTATAAAATAAAAATGAACTACTACCAAAGTAAAATTAATTACAATAAATGTATATTACTAGGCCTTTGCAGTGCAGTACCTAAAATGCTGGCTACAATCCTTCTATACCTATAGCAATGCTAATATACGTACGCTGAGAAAGCTGCGGGCTTTACGTTTATCAAGTTTATTATTTTCTGAGTTTTGTACAAAGACATTTTACTATAGATAAAGTTATGTTCATACATTGCGAGGTTCAGTTTTTGATGACAACTTTACGCCCTGACTCAGAGTCAGTAACGGTTACTTAAATCGCTCCTTAGTACAGAATTTGTATAGTGATTTTTTACTAAGGAAACTTAAATAACCGTTAGTGGCTCTGAGTTTGGGCGTTAGACTCAATCACTCAAAGGCAGCTGTCAAATGTCTTAATGAAATTGCTACGCTTCATTAAATTCGACTATCTTAATTTCAGCGCCCTCTTGGCATATCTACAAGGCCGTCTTCAACCTATAGGAGGCCCTGGGCATATTAGGATAATGGGGCTCCTATGAATTTGACAGAACACTAATTTGTTAGAATAAACAAAGAAAGCAGATAAGCAAGCCTCTAGATTTATGCAAAAGCTAATAAGCAAATTGGTATTGTAGTCGGTAATTTAGGCTCGATTTATTCGAATAAAAAAGTTTTTCGGTATATATAGTAAATATCGGTTATCGTTTAGTGATCTGGCAGGAACTATGGGGCCCCTATCGATCAGGGGTCCCTGGGCACTTGCCCAGAGTGCCCAATGGGAAAGAGGGGTCTGCATATCTACCTCTTTTTATACATACAGTATCATTGGTTTTGTATTATATTCTGTCACTTCCAGTGTCTCTACATTCACGTGAGTGTGTACGTTGTTTTTCTTGGGCGGTGCATTCATTTGGGCGGCCTTAGGCGGATAAATAATGCATGCGCCGCGGGCATCGGTATTCTGCGACTGTGACGACGAGCGACGACCGACCGAGGAGAATGCTTTTAAATCTTTAACGATTTCTCGATGCGGTTTTTATGTGCCACTTCTGTTGTAGAAATACAATCTATTACTTAGTGGATTATTAAATTTTTTGAGTAAGCGTAATGTGAAATTTAGATTACGTCTTGTCGTCCAAAAAGTTACCTCAGTGAAGTCGAAGTGATAACATACGGTTCCGGAGATGTGGTGCTTTACTGTAGTTTTAATCTAGCACAGCGGGCTATGGACAGGGCTGTGATCAAGATTTATTGACGTGATCGCATCAGAAATGATGAAGTCCCTGCCGACGTAACCGACAGAGCTCAGAGAATGAGGTCAGCTGAAGTGGCAATAGGCTGGCTACATTATGCGAAGGACCGATAACCGTTGGGGAGGAAAGGACCTTGAATAAAAAGCAAGTCTCAGAAAAAGGAGCACAGGATTCCTCCCGACCAGGTGAACTGACGACCAAAAGAAAACAGAAGGAATTCATCGTATTCAGAAGACACAAACCGGTCAGCGTGGTGATATTTAGGAGAGGCCTATGTCCAGCATTGGACTCGCGAAAGCTGATGGATGGAATGTGAAATGTAGATACTTTGGATGATTTAAGTGTGTGTGTGTGTGTGTGTGTGTGTGTGTGTGTGTGTGTGTGTGTGTGTGTGTGTGTATGTGTGCGTGAGTGTGCGTGTGTGTGCGCGCGCGCTTGTGTATGTGTGTGTGCGTGTGTGCGTGCGTGCGTGCGTGCGTGCGTGTGTGTGTGTGTGTGTGTGTGTGTGCGTGTGCTATTTAATAATATTTTGATTTTATTGTATAAAGGTACGCCAACCCCCAAAAAGCTGTTGCACTATTCGCAGATAGCATAATAATGACCTTTTGATGATGATAATGTAGGTAACTATACTGTATTCTGATAAGTTTTTTTATCAATAATATCTAAGTATGTTACGTCTGACTAAAATATGACAATGTACTATTTAATGTTTCATGTCACAAATAACGTAAACCAACAAAATAAACAATAGATGTAGGGCAGAAGAGGCTAAATTGGTTAATGCTTACAAATCGCTTCTTAAATGAACCAGTTAGAGAAACCTGAGCCAATTTAACGAAGTAAATCCAGCGATAAAGTTTTGTCTAAACCTTGCGATCCCGGATTCTTTATTTTATCCGAATTCAGCCGAGAGTACTGGTATTTCCAACTGTACATTCTATTCTAAGGCGACCCATAAAAATAGCTTGCAAATCCATGTAGTTTGCAGAGTGTTGGCAAAATAGTCGAATAGAGCATGTGATAGCTTAGTCGAAAGTTCCTTTCGAAAGGAACTATTTCAGTGACGTTCGATAAATCCATATTCTAAGACAGTGACCTTTAGCAAATAAAAGGTGACTTTTTTTACATTTTACGCAAAAAATCTGCGGAATGAAGTTTAAGTTTTGTAAGATTTCCGCATAGGTTTTTATTTTCCACTATACGTTGATAATTTAATATAATTTATATGTATGTATAGAAGCAGAAAAATAGATAGGTACATGAAAACTAAACCTAATTGATTCGATTGGTTTAGATTTGTATTTAGAGGTATGAAAATGCCCATTACTAAAAGGCCTCCGGTTTAAAAATATGATTACCACCTTACTTACGTAAATATGTACTTACTACTACTTACTTACTAATATACTTACTAAAATGAAATTTTTCTATAAGATTAATTTCGCATAATACCACCTTTCTACAAAAAGACTTTCTTATTTTCATAATTCCGCTCTTAAAGCTTTTCAGACAAAATCTTTCATCACAGACTGCCAATTTTATATCAATATTTCGTTCTTTTAATCTGTGCGCTGTAGTGTACGTACTGAAATACATATTATATTTGTATTAAATTAAAGATAATTTTACTGCGACCGCTCACTTAATAGACCCCTGGAATCCCAACGGAGTCCACTTTCATACTGTTCGCTATTTACCGCCTGCGTCTAGCGAATCGATATAGCGTCGCATATGCATCTGCTCTAAGACGAGTTTGTTCGCAAATAAAATTGCGAACGTGTGCAATGTCGCCGAATATATTTGAATGTACCTATATTAAAGTTGTGAATTGGATTATGCCGCCTTTTCAAATAAATATTCCTCAACTGCTTCAGTACCTTCATACAATAATGTGTTCATACAATATTTTGTTCACTGGTATAATAAATTAAGTCAATACATCATAAAGGCGTGTTGAATTTAATAATGACGTTTAGAATATTGTATACAAGTGATAAACACAAGTCGAAGTTTTGATAGGTATTGAAGTCAAAGAAGAAAACATATGTCGTGGCGTAATTGAGACAAAACATAGATACGAAGTGCCTTCGGACATTCTCGAGTCTAGACGCTGTACTGTAAAAGTTCGAAAGTAAATTAGATTTCGTCTACAAATGTAACAGAAACCGTAGCTGGCCTCTGCACTTATCGAGATGTGCTTGGCACGTGTCCATTGTTGTTCAGCGACACGATTTTTCCACAAAAAATGTAGTTTATATGGCACGTGTAACCGCTTTCGCTTTGCTTCGGTTTTCTTATTTTTTTGCACCTTGTATTACATTATTGGAGTTTTATTAAGGATCTCTATTTTTTTTAATATAATATAGTCTATGTAACCCGGGGATAGTGTAGCTTCCCAAGAGTGAAAGAATTTTTCAGATCGGTTCAGTAGCTTCGGAACCTATTCAATGCAAACAAACAATCAAATCTTTCTTCTTTATAATATTAGTATAGATTCATAAAATCAAATGCGGCTCGCGGATCATTTGACATCAATATAATAGTGTACCGGCTGTCTGATTGCCGGTAAATTCTTGATAAATTTAGGAAAATTAATTGTTATTTAAGACTGTGCAACGACTTTAAGATAATACATTATCAACTTCAAGATTTATTACAGTAATTTTTTGCTGTGATATAGGTACCTACTCATAAATATTGTATAAATTCAACTTCGAACACCGTGACATGAGAATTTTACATATTAGATACAATGGAAACAGAGCCAGAGTTCCATATAAAACCGATGATATCTGAAACGTAAGACTTCGAGTCTTAGAGCGCGCTAAGAACTGATTTTCTTTTTTGATGTAATCGGTTTTACTAATATCTGGCTTCGATAATGTAATTAATTGTGTTGCCGTAAAATGTGATAGTGTGATGTCATAATGATGTGCTCATCACAAGCCAGTTTTAGATTTACGTTGACAGACGTCACGTACCTTTGAGAACTTGGAGAACTTTACGGAAAATAGGCATGATGACAATAAGTAAAAATCACTAAAATTATGTATTTATAACGCCACACACTCATAGCCCCACACTAGGATTCCCTGTGTCGTGGGTGCCATGGACAACACACTAGACAAGGACATTCATACCCAGACCGAGAACAGAAATTCAAATTCATCATTCAAATTTTCGCCTCGCTGGGAATCGAACCCAGGACCCTTGGTGCGGCGATCCGGCATGGTAACCATTGCGCCACACGGGTCGTCATTTATTTAATGAAACCCTATTAATGGATTACAAAACACGCTATATCGTATTATTATGAGGGAGATTAAAAATATTTTTGATAAAATAAAACTACAAAATACGGCAAGCCGCCATGTTAGCTTGAACGCCAGTCTCAATCAGCGCGAATTACGTCACACTTCTTAAAACAAATGAATATCACCATACTGCTATAGACGTCTTGTCTATTATTTTCCTGAAGAGTGATGTCATAAGCGACGCCATGACACATTGAAGCGTTTTGGTGCGAATTTTAAACTTATAAATATTGGAATGTATTTATTTTATACTAAACCTTATTTTTTGCGGAAAGATGATAATATACGTTGTAATTATATTTCCCAACAATATGGAACAGTATTTCAAAATCTGTCATCATTACTATTCTTATCAGAGGTTTGCTCTGACGCATCTTTCCTATAAAACATGTTTCAAAAACTGTTGCTAGACACTGTCTTTTATTCGGCTTATACCACAGATATAAACTGTGACTTGTATTGCGTTTCACGAAAGAGTTCAAGGCATATATATGTACGTAAAGTCGAATGTTTAAGGAGCGAACACACGGTTACACGTACGTAATAAGACGTTTTCTTGCATCAAAGTATTATTACTAGCATATAGAAACGACACCGCGAACACAATGTCCAAATGTCCCAATGAATTGGCGCCGATCGGCTTCAATTTTAAATGGATTCGTTCGATTTTGAAAGGAGAACGGGACTCAATTTTGAAAATAGAACCTCCCGGCGGGACACATTTTCTTCGTGATGTCTGTTCTATGACATTATACTTCAATGTTTTCTTGTAATATTTTCCTTCGAGATGCAAGAATGTGTGGATGATTCCTTGTGATAATTATTGTCTAAAACCCATTTCACTTTTATTATTTCAACGTCCTTGCAAGATTTGTATCTGGCCTTCAATGGAGGACACCGATCTTTGAACCACACCAAAGAAAAATGAACTTATTTTTAAACAAAGCGTGGGTTGCTCCGAAGGGGATCAATTCATACTCATTATTCAACGATGTGTGTTCCATTTTAATTTGTGAAATTAGTAAAGAAGATTCATATTTCATTTTAACTTTTAAATTGGTAAAAGGATACATCATTACAGATACATTTTAATATTACTCCTTTATTGTGGGTTATTTTGGGAACTTGACTGAATATTATTTTCTTTCGTGGGATATTTTTTTTTTATTATGCGATATGAAATGAATCACTATAGCTTGTTTTTCTGAAAATATTTATCCCATAAAGTGACACAATTGCCGCCAAAAAAAGCATAAGTATACGGATTTGAGAAGTCTAAACATGCAACCTACGATTCATTACGTGGATGGGTAATTTATTTAATTAATTATTTGTAATATAGCGACTATTGGATTTTTGGTAACGATCTATTTTGAGATGAGTAAATGCAGAATTAACTGTATTGTTTGTGCTTCCTTTACAAACCACTATAAAGTACAAAACAACAACGCTTTTTTTATGGAAATAGCCGGCAAACGAGCTGACGATCCACCTGATGGTAAGTGGCTACGACGCTTTTGACGTTTTTACCGTTTTATCCTTAAGGATAGCGACTAACAGGTTTTCTTGAAATCCATCGATGTCTGATGTCGAAGTCTGGATAAAACCTCGTTTAGAAGTAAAAAGATTTGAAAGTAGCTTTCTTAACTAGTTAAGCACGTCGCAACACTTGGAGACTCGTTTTAAAGTTGAATTAACTCGGGTTAGTTTGATAAAATTCAACCAATTCCAAGACAAAGTATCAAAAGAGTTTAAAAGCATTTATCATTAAAACTTTGACTATTTCAAATATAATATTTTATAGGATTTCAGATTAAGTTCCAATAACTTAACTGAGTTTGTCCTGAATAACTTACTAATTTTGTTCTTGATAAAGTTGCTACAGTGATTTAAAAATATATTAAATGTATTGAACAATTTTAATCTTCGTAGGTAGCAATAATCAAAATACATCAAATTACATGGTAGCACTTAAGGCAGCGAAATTGGCCTTAGCCTGACTCTTTTTAATTGAATAAATAAATAATAAATAAACACACACTCATACCCCCGCAGCGGTTATTTACCTGTGTCGCGGGTCGCATGGACCACACATAGTTATATGTTACATCACAATGTCACATAAATACCTGCCCCAGCCGGGAATCGAACCCGGGACCCCTCGCTTCGCAGGCAGGGACGCTAACAACTAGGCTACAGGGTCGTCGTATCAAAGATAGTGGTGATTAATAAAATTACAACGAATACAAAACCCAGTCAAAACTCCTCCTCCAAACTGAAGCAGCGTGGTGAAGTATGCTGTAAGACTCCTCAAGAGAAAAGACCATTGCTTAAGGTGAAGTAAGTCGCAAATTAGACTATTTGACTCTACGTGAAAACCATTATAGACATTGAAAACCAGCTACACATCATTAAGAATATATATTTAATGAAAGATAATGATATATTTTAGTGAAGCATCGGCTCTGAAACACGATTGACTAAACTTGACTCGATAGAAAAAAATCTCAAAGTTTCTTAAAATATTACAATTTTCAGTGTGCTCACCGGGGGGAAAATCAATGGCATTCGGTCATTGTTAAAGATATTTTAACGATATTTTTTTTTACACTTTCTCAATGAAATGTGTAAGTGAACTATCGGATAACATTTTTGTAAAAAGAAATATTTAATTTTATTAAATTAAGTGAGCATGTAAAAGCAGTCATTCAGTTGCGCGCGAGCCAGACGTATCGCTGGGTCCGCGCCTCCCGCTTCGCCGCAGTCGGCCGTAGCGCCTTGTGGAGAGCAGACCTGTACGACTTTTTCTCAACCTTCGCGCGCCTTTTCTAGGGATGTTCGTTCCAGGTGCCTTGTATCGATACTCTGGATCGATATGGATCCTATCGCAGTGTATCGATCCAAGTGATTTGATACGATAATCTGGATCGATCCAGTATCGAATGATTTTTTTTACACGCTTTATATTAGCTTCACCTGTATGTTTGTTTGTTTGTTGGTTTGTTTGTTTGTAACTTCTCTTTGGACTTGATTTTGACCCACTTCAAACGGTCAGATTTCTTTCAAACTTCGTGGACTTATTTAGGACCGATGACAATTCAATATTTAAAGAAAAGAAGAATGAAAGAAAGAAAGAAACCTAATTACACGCTTTATATTAGCTTTAAATGGTCAGATTTCTTTCAAACTACGTAGACTTATCGAGGATCGATGACAATTCAATATTTTAAGAAATAAAGAATAAAGAAAGAAAGAAAAAAAAAACAACCTAAATTTCATTTAAAAAAATCAAACTAAAAATGAAAAAATAATAGTTAAAAAAAAACTAACAAACACGCTTTTATAGATCATCCAACTAAAAAAAAATTAGAAAATAAATTTGAATTAAGAATCGTGTAATTGTAATAAAAGCGTGGGGTGCATGGTGTCAATGAGTAGAAGGGATAATATCTTTAAAAACACCGCACGCTTTTTTTACAATCACACAATTCTTAATTCAAATTTATTTTCTAGTTTTTTTTTAGTTAGATTTTCTAAAAAGGCGTGTTTTTAGTTTTTTTTTTTAACAATTATTTTTAATGGGAATAGCCGGCAAACGAGCTGACGATCCACCTGATGATAAGTAGCTATCGTCGCCCATGAATATCAGCAACACCAAAGGCATCACTGATGCGTTGCCAGCTAAGAAAGAGAAGAAAAAGAAAGCAATTTTAAATAGGAATGTTTGATCCGGGTGTTTTATGTATCGATACTCCGGATCGTCATGAATATCCCAATATAACTCCGGAAAGGGAAGATCTAGACCCTGCGTGTTTTGGCTCCCCTGAACCAGCCCGTCGAGGTGTTTTCACCAAGGAGCCGCCACCCCTAACATCCCCATAACCCCCCCCCCCCCTACCCCCAACCAACTTAGTGGTGACACCGAGCCCATCCTGACATTAAGGAACATCACCCCCTCCCCTACAATCCTGTCACACCCCTATCACACACTCCCCCCCGCCACAAAAAATTAAACTCCACCAATCTTACCCTCACGAAACCCCCCCCCTCCCCCCGAAATTTTAACCTCACCCCGCGGGCTATATCTCTTGAACCGGAAGAGATAGGATACCCGAGTTTGGGTTCAAACGACTCGTAAGGAGATTTACCATCTTTTGGCTCCGACGGAATTAAATCTCCTCCTGGTAAATTCCTCACTCCCCCGGAAACCAACTTTTGACCCAGGCGAGATAGGATACCCGAGTTTGGGCTCAAAGTACTCGGAAAGAGATTCTTTACCATCTCCATCTGACAGAATCTCGCTATCCTATCACGCACACATCAAAATCACAGAAGGAATCGAGGTTTACTCCGGCCAAGATACGCCGCAATTACAGGACCATCACAGTACTTTTAAGTTAATATCGTTATATAAACTATCGACATGCTTAATTCATTGGGTTTCTAAATAAAGATATATCATTCAGCCAATATTATGGTCAATCGTTTTAGATTAAATTTTATAATAGATTAAATTTTATTCAAAATATTGCATATTTAAATATTGAAAAGTCACTTAAGTTTTTTTAAAAAAACAATGTGGTATGCAGTAGGAATATCATATTATAAATAATAAAATCTCACTTTGTAACACTATATTTGAATTAGAACTCTTGTGTCTTTTAAACTAAATAATCAAATAAATTCATATCATGCAAAGCTACATTTGCCTATCCTTAAATTTTAATGAACGCAGGAATAGTAAATTGGTAAAACGCTCAGGATCCAATCGATAACTTTCGCAGTGCTATTTGCTCGTTAGCAACTAATATATATAATATACTATATACTATACTATATACTACTATATTCGTATGCGCATTATTAAAAGTACCCTAAGAAAGGTACTCGATACTTTTATGAGTCGGTGGTCCACAACTGTAACGGAAGTTTTCATTCTAAGTATGATATTTTTTTCGATACCACTCATGAGTACAGTATCGATACTTTCTATTCGATACGTGTCCCTAGCCAGACGAGCGCGCGGGGATCAGGTCCCCGCGCGCCGGCTGCCCGTACGCGTCTCCTTCACCCCCTCAAAACGTCTGTGAAGTCGATACCACGTCGCCTTAATAGTGGGCCGTTACCTAATGAGTTGAAGCCTTGCCACAAAACTCAGTTTTCTTTTATTTCTTCTTTCTATTTATCTTCACTCTTTCTTGACCGGCAACGCATCAGTGATGCTTTTAGCGTAGCTAATATCCATAGGTGACAATAGCCACTTACAAGTTGATCATTAGCTCGTTTGTAGGCTTTTCCTAAAAAAGTTTCACCAAAACTGATCATTCGCGCCTTATGTAGTTTTAACTAGAATGCTAAACAACCAAAGCGTAGCAAAGCAACAGTAACAAAAACATATCAAAGACGGCAAGCAAAACAGGCAGCGAGCGAGGCTGGCGCGGCGGACGCGCCTGAAGCAGCCATAAAATACACATCAAGCGAGAACGGTGTTTTGTCACGTGACGTTGATGCCGATTTTAATTTGCATTTTGATTAAACAGAGGCGTCGGCACCGAAGAAGCACGTCTAGGCAGCTTGTCAGTCGCGAATGAGTTTTGGATAGATAACTCACGTGCTTTCGTAAGGATATTGGATTCTTTGGCTTGCATGTTTTTAATGATTTTGTGATGAAATGAAATTTATTGGTTTTTGAATCATAATTTATGAAACGTTTCGTAAAGCACTTGGAAGATTTATTTTGCTTGATGCGTGATTTAATTCATGTGGTTCATTGCACAGTTTTTCCGATTATGTATGAGATAATAAATATATTTCCTATCGATTCCTTTGCGAAATATCGTCGAATATTAAATTTAATTCTTGTTTTTGCTGTATTGGGGCGGCTAAAAATACTTACCCCAATGGACCACGCCCGGCGACTAAATCCGGCCCGTGGTAGGGACCTACCACCGTATAATGTTAATGCACGCTCCATCTTTGACTGCATCGTCACTTACCATCAGATGGAATTGTGTTCAAGCACTAAATAATGTTTTGAAAAAAAAAAAAGTTTTTTATCCGAAACAAACAGCCGTTTTAACCCTCTGTTACTTTTTCCAGTAAAACGTTGTGGCGGAGTTGTTGCCAAAATATATTGAAGGATTGGTTACTACTTGGTTGGCAATGCATCGTTGATACGTTGGTCAGTGGTTAATTATTAAAACTTAGGTGTAGCGTAATGATAAACATTTAGCTAGTTAGTCAGTTGAGTTCAAAAATATCCCATCCCAGTTTTTTCTTTACGCTTCATAACAATAAGTAGAATCACAACACGTGCCGATTGCACCCAGTTGAAAATTAAAAAATACATTAAAAACGCAAAGTAAATTTTAACGCGTACAAAGTTGCTCAACTTTGAGCAAATTACCATGAAAATTAAAAACCAACAGCAACGCGAAATCAAAATACGGCCCGAAAGCACCTGCTGCGAAAGAAAACAAGATTCAGCAATTTTGATTAATTAAAACGTCAAATTATACACAACAGGGTGGTATGGAGTGGCAAACTTTTAAGGCTTCCTCGAACATTCGTCAGGGGAGTGGCGACGTCTAACCTATTTGACAGTCCAATTTGTCACAGAATATTAGCGGAAATAACAGAGAATTGGCCAAGTTGTATCAAACTTTTCTTTCAACATGAACTATGTTCTAATGTAGTTCTTGGGCACAAAAGTTTACGCGTCTATGATTTGTTCAGTTGTTGTTTTGTTGTTGTTGTTGCTTTTGTATTATTTTTATTAATATTCCCTATTCATATTGGTTTTGTTCTTTTATTTTCCTTGATTATCAATAGTATGTAATCAAAATTTGTGAATTTTTTATAAGGTGATTTTCATTAAAGGGCGGTGACATTTTACTGGAAGTAGCAACTGTGGTAAGTACGAAAAAATATTAATAAAAACACTTCAAACGTATCTAAGCCTAAATCATGATATTGAAGTTTCTACGTCTGCAATCTAAGCAGCCATTTCTCAAGCAAGAACTTCAAGCACGCAAGCTTTACGGCAATCTCCTTTTAATAAAGATGTGATCATTTCAAGAAATTTTTTGAAAATATTGTTACTGTTATTAGTATCTGCTATGTTGTCTGGAAGAAATTGCTGATTAGCAATAAGACCACCGATTGTTTTCTTATTTTTTATCTTTTGTATTGTGTTGAAATTGGTGAACAATAAATTTATTTATTTATTTATTTACACTTTATTATACCCTTAAAGCTAAGTGGTACAAAAGGTGGACTTAATGCTATAAGCATTCTCTGCCAGTCGACCTTTGGTTTAAACAGAGAACAGCGAAGGCGGTACAAAATACGGACAAAATACAAAGTACTGAAAGTAAAAGTAGAATGAATAGAAAAAGGAAACGGAATACGGAAAATACGATAAAATATATAGTGATAATAATGAAATGATAATGTATAGTGATAATAAGTACAAATACCAATAAATAATATTTGTATTTGTATTTGTATTTGTATTTGTATTTTTATTTGTATTTCCGTGAAGCCTGCTGCTTAGCTAGCAACCACCCTCTTGCTTAAGTCAGCCGTCAAACGAGTCGTGGTCTTTCGGCTGGAAGCCAGTTCTTTCTTTCTCTCTTTTCTTTCATAGTCGATATGACTTCGATGATGCCTTTCGTGTTGCTGATATCCATGAGTGACAGTGTTCACTTACCATCAGGTGAATTGTCAGCTAGTTACGTAAAAATATGTAGCAGATTTTATTTGTAGCTGGATGTAAGGTTTTCTTCATAAAAGTATGAGTAACTTTTTATTCCTCATTTCCAAGATCTTATCTGGTTACAACATTCAAATGGTAAAACAAAGTTTCTTTGCCACAAAGCAGCCAGTGTGGCCGTGGCAAACCATACAAATGCGGATAATAAGAAGAAATACTCAATGAAATGGTTTCAGGTAAAACCTAATTGGCCGTAGAACGTATCACGTGGAGCGAGAGTACAATAGCGTGTTCTGCACTGCGCATTTTGTACCTCTCAACTGCGGAGACGCTCTTTGTTGCGACTTCATCTACAGACCTGTGGGACACGAGTACTGGTAATATAGGATTTGTTGTAAAATATGCTACAATATTTGAAAATTAAAATTTATTTCTTTCTTCCCTTGACGACTAAAATGACTGAAATTGATGACGACTCATGTGGCGCAATGGTTCTGATGCCGGATCGCTGCGCCAAGGGTCCTGGGTTCGATTCCCAGCGAGGCAGAAACTTGAATGATGATTTTGAATTTCTGTTTTCGGTCTGGGTGTAAATGTCCTTGTCTTTGTCGTCCATGGCACCCACGACACAGGGTATCCTAGTGTGGGGCTATGAGTGTAAAGCATTATTTATTTTATTTTTTGGCCAGCAAAGCATCGGTCGTGGAGTTAGTCGTCGTCATCGTCGGTTAAGCGTCCTTGGGCAACGATGACCATTTACAAACGGCCACGTCAGCTCCTTAGAAATTAACAACCTTTGTTTCGGAGAAAAGCATTTGAAAGTTCTTCAATACAATACAATACAATTACTTTAATCTCCTCTCGACCCCAAGAGTAGGATGGATATAGGTTTTTATTATGATAATTTCACGTCTAAATGGGAGCCACGTCAAAAAATGGAACCTATTCACGCGTTCAGAATGGCTATTTGCGCCGTATACAAGTCGTATTTCAATTATCCAGGCCACAATCTCAAAAAGGCTTTAATTTCGTGCTAGGGTCAGGGCAATATTTTATTAAACTTTCAGCGAACCATTCAATATTTAGCCTTTTGTTCATGCGCCCCTTCCCCATATTGTTTCGCATGAGTGGATTCATGTTTGCTCAATCTAATTGCTATTCAGTCACGGGAGGCATTCATTGGAACGAAATCATAAAGCGTTGAAAATCCTGTATGCATTTTGTTCGTTAACATTGATCATTTACCTGGTGCAGTATTTTTAAGTACACTCAAGTAGATGGTTTGTAGATGACAATGGAGTTTGGAGATGCGGTAAAATTGTAAATTCCATGTGCATGTTACCTATAGTTATATTAGTTATAGTTTGTGGAACTTATGGAACTGTTTTAGTAGAACTTGATTGTGACCTTACGACTTACGTTTGAGTACAAATTTACGAAATTATAGATCTAAGTAATTCTGTCTTTCAGGCATTATGGTTGCAGGAACGAATTGGGAAGGTAACTGAAGTTTTACTTTTGCTTTTACGGAAAATTGCATGAAAATACTTCTCATAAAATGTAAAAATACGTACCTATAATCTTTTGTCAGGGCAGGAACATACCTGACATGCGGGACTCACGGAATATTCACGAAAACTTTAAAGCGGGTTTTCCTTCTTTATTTTCGTAAGACTATAGCTGCTATAATACACTTTAATGTTTAAAAAAAAATGCTTCCAGACCTTAAATTTGACACCGTGACCACACCTTGATGCAACTTTTACATGTACGACATATAAACTGAACCTAGTTTGAAAGTTGGATTGAATTTGTTCTATCTCTATTCGAACCTTACAAAGGAATCTTGGACAGAGATCTGTTATTATTCTCAGACTTCCAATTTCATTTTGCCCGATTAATGCTCTTTTAGCCTTAATTTTCTGAAAAGACCAAAATTGAAAAAACACCCGTAATATCTGAGTAAAGTGTTAGTGAAGATTTAAGCACACTGTTTCAAAGCAACCCTATCCCAAGACGCCACGCCAAACGTTCACTTGAACCCGCTTCGTAACGGCATATTAAATTAAAGTGTGCTACAGTAAGATAAAGATAACGCGACGAGTAAATGGAAAATGGAACGGAACGGAATTGAATAGGCGCTGGTAAGCTAAATATGATAGCGTAATCTGCTTGCGTCCACAGTATTCAGAGGCCAAAACGGTTTAACTACAGTGTTTTCCTGTAAAAGAGGCTTGACAAAATAGTCTAAATATTGTAATGTAGGTCAATATAATTTTGATCCTCGTTTCTGTAAAATATGACAAACGTAGATGTGCCGTTGTATTACTGGGTGAGCGATATTATAATTGCATTTTTTTAATCAAGAAAATGAGAACATGGGCCAAATATTATGTAGGTACTAGCGCTCAACCTGGCTTCGCCCGCGTTTACGGGGTAATAAGTACCCTATAGTGTTATTCCAGATTATTGTCTGTGTTCTAAATTTAATGAAGATGAATAGATAATGTTCTGTAGTTTTTACATGACAGAGTAAAAAAAGATGTTTTTTACAGAAAAACTTTCACATTTATTGTATTAGAAGGATGTAAATGGAGACAGACACATTAATTTCATAACTTTACAGAGAAAATCAGTTGCGACAAGTAGTTAGACACAAAATTATTGAACTAATAAGTTCAGTTTTCTCATCAAGACTTCAAAACTGTATAAACGACGAACAAGCGTGCTTTCTCATACAAGTCTCGCACACTTAAAACAGTACACACTACAAGGATCTACTTGCACCAACATTCCCCTATATTTGATCAGTTTAATTGGTTCCTCTTCCCTCACTCGGTTAATGAATAAGTAATGATATACCGTGCTTAATGCACAAGTAATCATGTGGAGTTGTTAGTGTAAACAAAGCATTTGGTAATTGGAAACATGTTGACTTTGATGTTTTGTCTCGGAGATGCAAGACTTAATGGATGTTGAATAATTCGGTCTTATTCTCTAATGAACTTGGTTTTAACTACTCACGCGCTATTCCACGAGGAAGTGAAACTTGATTACCTTGATAGCTTAGGTAAAGGTAATTATTTATGTAAGATAGTTTTACAGGCTGTAATTGGCAGGGCTGATAGCCAACGCTTATTTTGGGGTTGACGAGATGGGGTCATAGTGTTTTGGGAACATTTTTTTTCTGCTAACTGTGCTATATTAAAGGTTAAGGCACAGATCATTTAAGATAGTACGGTAAGAGTTCAAATAAAAAGTATTTATAATATTTTATTGTAGGTACATTAATATTTAAATTTACTTTTTTGAGCTCATAACTGCACTGCTCAAAGCAAAAAGCAAAGCTACAACCCATAATTGTCCCACTGCTGGGCTCGGGGTCTCCTCTCACAATGTGAGGGGTATTAGGCCGTAGTCTACCACGCTGGCCAAGTGCGGATTGGTAGACTTCACACACCTTTGAGAACTTTATGGAGAACTCTCCGGTGTGCAGGTTTCCTCACGATGTTTTCCTTCACCGAAGCAAGTGATAATTAACTTGTAATACGCACATAATATTTGAAAATTAGAGGTGCGTGCCAGGATTTGAACTCGGACCCCTTCGTTCGGGAGACCAACGTTCTATCCACTAGGCTATCATTGCTTACTGCACTGCTCATTTGATAATATTGTTTCAATTCAATACATGTATAACACTATAAAAACTTTTGACTCAATTTTGAAGAATACAAAATAGGACGACTAGCGAAAACAAATGATTTTACCCGTATAGAGAGCTAACCCTTAAATATATTCAGCGCAAATAATTTTGGCTCAAACCTACTGTAGATTAGATTAAGCCGGCTTAACTGACTTCGCCTCAGAGGCAGGCTCTGAGCTAATAGTCGGGTTCACATTAAGGTTTCAGATGTAGGGTCATGTAAGCTACGTCTTACATATTGTTTGGGGTAATTTGAGGACAAACACAATTATATCAAAAAGATTTTCATTTATTGGGTTAAATTTATACTCGTCCTAATTACAAAGTTTAATAAGATTAATTGGAAACATAGTTATAATTACCAAAAAATGTTTATCAAATTATCATCAAGCAATAATTTACCTAATTAAAAATGATAATGTACTCTTTATTAAGTTTTCTTAAATATTAAGATAAGTATACTCTGTATTAACAATTTTATAAGAATATACTATTATTGCTTAGAATTTATACACAGTCCTAAAGATTCAAAAAAGTTTCGAACTCCTACGAGACCCCAAACCTAGTTCGTATGTGTTCGATCGTAAAACTCAAATTATCTAGAGATCCAATAGAGGTGTGCAACCACTGCCCGACCTTAGATGATATCTCGATAATGTGGTAAAAAAAGGTTTCTTATAGCGGACTTGAACGGAAACACGGGTAGCGAAAATAAAGGAAAAATTCTATAGATATTGTTTTAACTTTTAGTACTTTTAAAATAGGAGCTATGTTGGAGGCTTTTGGGCGGCATGAAAACTTCCAACACTTGGATTGGCCACTAACTGCCACTGGCATGCTTTAGGCCTCTTCAAGGGGATAGACTAGTGCTCTGAGTAGTGGGATATTTATAGGTTGAAGCAATGATATTATAATGTAAAAAAGAGGTAGATATGTCACTAGCGCGCCGATGATGAAGAGCGTAAGAACAGGCAATTGACCGTTCTGCTCGTAGTCGCTCTGTCAACACAAGACGATCGATACGTACGCTTTTGTTGTTGTCAGAAGTACTTGATTTTGACATATAGCGTTAAAATACCTTCGTGTATTACAATGTAATTGGTGCAGTGAAACAAAACATAAACGTGTGTGTGTTGTAGCTCTTGTCGGAACAGATTTTTTGGTCGATTTGTAAGGGTATAACGTATCTATATATTTTTTAATATCATTGGTAGTGAGACATTTGTAGGTTGAAGACAATTACAATTTTAATAGATTTTAGTAGTCCCTTCGTAATATTTCCGTTCTCAGATATTCTTGTACAACTATTTGCAGGAGCGACGTGTAATGTGCCAACAATTACATGTAAAATGACAGTGAGAGCCGTACAATTATCTTTAATAGGTATCCTCGACTATATTCTCTGTATTGTAACTATTCCAAATTAAACCAGAACATTGTGACCCTTGTTCATAATGTGGTACAAGGGATTCTGTTAAACTCGTCCGCCTCAATTAGGGACAGGGTTGATTGTAGTTTGGAAGTGACATTTCTGTTCTTCATCTTACGATCCAATAACATCAATGCTTCATTATTGTTTATTGAGAATTTGGAACTAAACCAAATATCGACGATAGTTTTCTTACGATGAGAGGGAACGTACGTTTACCTTACCTTGGAGGTTATGAGAGCAAGCGAAGATTATAAATTGCACCTTGTCTAGTATTCAAATAAGAACCATAAAACACCTAGCAACATCTGTGATTAGACAGTTAATCTAGTTATCAGTAGTTCTCTAAAATAACATTATAAGAAACGTGTTAAAGACGTCGCCTCTCGGTACGCGTAAATAATCAAAGTTCGGCTTTAGTCACGTAACTCGTACGTTTTCGACCGTCAACTCAATCATCTCCATTAACTTCAAACATGGTCAGTATTTAGATCAGCCACTGCTCGTCTTGAGCATTCATGCTTCGTCATTAACTCCATTAACGTGGTCAGTATTTAGATAGCAACTGCTCGTCTTGAGCATTCATACTTCGAATGGCACGTATAACCATGGACAGAGACTTTATGCTGCCGGCACCAAAACCAATAGGGTCATGCTGCTTCATTACCCTAAGCATAATAGAGTAACTAAAATACCAAATCTCCTTAGTTCCTAGGAGTCTCTCTTTATTTTGTCCTGCCCATTTTATTCAATTAAAAAAAAACTTCTCACTGATCTCATTACTCTATATCACAGGTATTCTATACTAGGTTGGTAGGTAATATTGATCACAGGAATACCATAACAGGTAGGCGTTACAATTCCCGAGTTATTAAACCAAGACACGGAATCATATTAATTATGCAACCTGATAACATTGTATGTGATTTAAGAGGTCACAGTGGTATTACGTGATCATTGTACTTAATTATAGCGCCAATGTCTTTGATATTCAGATGATGTTCATATCTCGCCTGTAATTCAGATGAGATAGTTCGTGTGAGCATACTTAGTAGTGTTATTTCATGTAATAAATTATTAATAACGAGTATTCGTAAGTAAATTGGTCTCGTTATTCAACATTATGACACGCTCTTAGATACTTGTTATATTTTTCTACATTCTATTTATTGAAATGAAATGAAATTTATTTATTTATAGAAATGTGGTTACAAAGTTGGTCAAGTATTATGCAATCTATTTCACATTTTCCATATTATAGCGTACAAATAGTATTAGTTTAATAAGTTTACAATATGTATTATTACATTTTATGTATATTATTACTTATATATATTATATTACCTTAGAAAAGCTCATAGCGACGGCTTGCGTTGATCCCAAGCGATCGATAAATTTAAGCAACAGCGGGCGCGGTCGGTAGTTGGATGGGTGACCGTTAATGGCAAAAAAATCTTGAGCGCTTCCGTGCTTCGGAGGGCACGTAAAGTCGTCAATGCCGGTTGTTATCGTAAGATAACAGTCGTTAAGCCATATCAGAGGCCCTCGGGTGGCATGAAAACTTCCGACACTTAGGTTGGCCATTAACCCCTTCATCAATCCGCACTGGAGCAGCGCGATGGAGTATGCTCTAGGCCTCCTCAAGAGGAGAGACCCGTGATCAGTAGTGGGCCATTAATGGGTTGAAACCAGCCATTAGCAATACTGGGCCTGTATTAATAAACTAATTTTAAGATTTCTGATTCGTACGTCGATCAGATCGTATGAAAAATTTACATTTGTCAGATGTGATCGCGCTTTTGAGCTGAGATCTGTTTATTATTACCTCAACAATGCGTTACAATAATACTAAAGTTAACATTAAGAGCATTAGTAAAACAAATGCTACAGTTAAAAACGGTAATGACTCATATTTATAATATGCCAACCCTCACTTCCCTTCTGGAAACATGATCCTTGGACACAATACCAACGTCGATACACGATGTTATTCGTTTACCCTACCACCATACCTTCGTGAGTCACGTATGACGTTACATTTGTTTCCATATTAGCATTCACACGAGCATCATCTTTGCAAGATTCCGGTTGATTATTGCCATTCCAGTTTGTCACTTTGATACAAAATAAATTCCGTTGTCCAGGCTCTTATTTTCATACATTATCAAAAGAATATCCGCGTCGATCGGGTCTGAATTGTTATGCTCTTGTACAGGCCAAAACAATGTATGTGAACTGTGAACATGTCAGTCCGTTTTGTCGGATCCAGTAAAAAGTAGTTCCCGCAGAACGGGATTGCTGTGGGAACGTAGCCTAACGGTCAGAAGTGCAGTTATTATGTCAAAAGCTATAGCAATAAAACCAATCGAACGTTATGATTATTGCACTCTTTCATAATTTACCAAGTAGAAAGAGCGCGATATATGTATACCTAATTGTTGTGAAATTAACAATGATGTTATATCTTTGAAAATTAATATCAGCTACTCTTTTTAAAATTCAAAATCATTTATTCATATAGGTATCACTTATTCATATAGGATACACTTATGCATGTATTTTTTTAATTAGCCAGCTTTTCGACAAGGTGCTTTGCCATGGAGGAGAAGAAAAACCGCAAACTCCTCAGCACATGTTTTAAAAATAAGTATATTTTAATCATGGACTGTACCAAAAAGTACAATTCATAGAAAATCAACGGAGCACAATTATATTCTGGTTTCTAGAACCAAATGTGACTGTCAAGAACACAAGTTAAATTAAAACCATTACTTATAAAGACCCAAGAAGCTCTTGTGAATTATACAGGTGCTTCAATAAAACCATTTTACTCATACACGTACGACGTACGTATTCAGTTTGCTCCCTTCAAAACCGGTAGCAATTGGACAGAAGATTGATTCAAATTGAGTTTGTACCATTCCCAATTTGAATGCAACCGAATAATACTTCAAGTTGATAGATCGACCAGTTTAACCAGACCTGCAGGGCCTACGTGTTTTTATTTTTACTTTATTTTGTTTTAAAACAATGTATTTTGGTAGTTTGCGGTTTTAAAGGGTGCTTAAAATTTACAGCTAGTTTTCGGATTCAGATCAAAAAAACTATCGTTTTTGACGTTTACCTACTATAGTAAAAGTATTATAATTTTTAGCTTGAAAAATAAACTGTCATTATTTGAATTTACTGTTTTTGACCCAGTTCTTTTAAAATACAATTAAGTTCTTTTAAGGATAATAATTAAGTAGGTAATTAAAGGAAGTTTGTCTTATTATATTAATTAGATGATAAAAGTAAAAGGAAGAAAATATCGACAATAATGTGAAACGAAGAAGGCATAACGGCACCATACAAAATAATAAAACCCGAACTAGAAACTGTCTACAGAACTACGAATAAAAGGCAAAGCTTCATCTGTTTGTTCAATTGTCTCCTGACATTTGAAAGGAGGAAGCGAGAGTTACCCACGAAGAACCCCTTTTTGGGGCGTGAAATTGAATCTTGTTGCGGACGGAGGGTGCACGAAAACTTAAATATTTAAAGGAAATTACCAGATCACGAACAATCGGTAGAAATGGCCATTTATAAAAAAATATGTGGAAATAGCCAGCAAACGAGCTGATGATCCTCCTGATGGTAAGTGGCTATCGTCGCCGAAAGACATCAGTGACACCAAAGAGGGAAGAAAAAGAAAGAAGAACGGTTCGAAGTTTTTTTACATAAAATAAGTTAATGCTCGACGTCAATCTCACCTGATGGTAAGTGGCGATAAAGTCCAAGGTGGTAAGCGCACCAACTTACTTCACTTTCCTCTTGAAGACTCTAGGTGGGTAAGCTATTCCAGTTTTTCGCGGCGTGCATGGTGAAAGACAAGGTAAACTGCGTCTTGCGTATCGAGGGAATGTTAAGGACACATCCATCCTGGATACTAAGAAAATCATGTCATAATTATTAATTTTTAAAGCTTCCATAGTTTATTTTACTTGTCATTTCTATCAATCATAATCCTATGGAAATCTATTCAGACACGAGAACTGACAATTTAGAGGTGAGGTATTAATTTTATGACCCCATTGTAGCAGACAGGGATGCATGAAGTCGTTATGTTTTAGCAGCCGTTAGTAGATTCTTGAAACGAGAGTGTGAGTCAAGTTAGCAGTACAATTAGAATTAATTAAAATTAGCACAATCTTGGGGTTATGTCCCTTGTGTGTAACTATCAGAGATTTTATCGTGACCTGTTTTTATCAGCAACTATGCAGGGGTCTGATTTTTGTGTTCTAATGTTTCCAATTTGTTTTAAGCCTTTTGATATGTTCCCTGACATTTTCGAATTTTCTTTGTTTCATAATATATGAAATAACTAGCTGACCCGGCGAACTTCGTATCGCCTAACAAACTATTTTTTTTTCTAAAATAAAAGTAGCCTAAGTTACTCCTTGTTACATCAGCTATCTGTCAGTGAAAGTCCCATCAAAATCGGTCCAGCCATTTCAGAGATTACCAGGAACAAACAGATAGACAGACAAACAAAAATTGTAAAAAATGTTGTTTTGGTACATGCACCTTGTATACAACCAAATGCACTTAGTAAAAAGCGGTTATTTTAATATTACAAACACTCCAATTTTATTTATTTGTATAGATGTAGCATCTTTTTGAGTCAGTCAAGGGTCAGTGGGCAGAAGAGGCCACTCCCAAGAAACTTTATTTTTGCTTTAATCAATTTCACCTCATTTAATGTCCGGTTTCCAAGTACTACTCGTCTGACTGAAAAATATTTTTCATTCTTTGTCAGATTTTAATTACAAATTAATGAAATTAACTATAAATATTTTTTAGCTTTTGAAGCGAGATATGAATTAGTCCTTAGCATAGTATTTTCTGTTTTAATAATTAACTTAAATTAATAAAGTCTTCGTGGAACTTTACTAGCATTTTATTGAACCCTTGAGTCCAGACACGTAACAATATTATTTAATTAGGAGAATTTTGAACACTTAACCCCTCTGGCAATTAAAGTGTCTCATAACAATAAGGTGGGATAAAACTTGGGCAGTAAAAAGATTCAGTTACTTGAAAGTTGAGGTATGAAAGGTATATTATATACGTGTAACGTGGTCTTATTTTTCGATCCTGATTTTGAACTTCATTTCTATTAGTTTTAAAATGATTTTTCTATAATTGTGTATTTCGCTCATTTGAAATACACGTAATTGGTGTGTAAAGGTAAAATTGAAATTGATTAGGCAGTAAATAACTTAAAAAAATAATAATGAAAATCATAGCTTATAATTCGTTTATTTTTCGTGAATTATTATTATTATTTATTTTATTATGTTGGTAGGTATCTTGGTTTATAACTTTTACGGAAAGACCCACCTTTGGGTATTCCAAATATAATTATATACGTAAATATGAATTAATAAATGTAATAAGTTTATACTTTTACACAAACTAAGTTAAATATTTACAAAACAAAAGATCGAATGTGAAATTGTTGCGTTGTATCTAAAGGGGAGAGAACGAGAGAAGTTATAATGACATTTTATTAACCATTCCAGAGAAATGAGGATAAATTGCAACCGCGTCTGGTTAAAACAATGCTGTGACAGACACCACGTGCCCCTCTCACGTCTCAGTGGTCTCCAGGGAAGTCAATTTCATTAATACCGCGGTTATATTATATGGGGGAAAGCTTTGTATATAATAACCATAACAGGGTACTTGTATCTTATGCCATGAATTAAAATTAGGATGCCTTATTGTACGGTACAGGAAGAACGGGATAGGAGTTGACTTTTTTAAATGATTTATCACTGTGTGGAAATACTTACTGGAAAACAGAATAATGTTTAAAATAAATACAATAATAGAAAGGAAAATAAATTTTGCAAAGATGAGTGCATAAAATAATTCTCTTTGAATTTGAATAGGTACACAGAAACAAAATAAAATTTTGGCTTAAATTTCGTACGGATTAATTTTGTAAGTGAAGAAAGGTTGAAATAATAATAATCATTTATTATGTCTATAATTCTGAGTACAGTAATTACAAAAGTAAGTAAGTAGGTATTTATGGAAGTTATATAACCAAAGCAATCATAAACAAAACAAGCACTTCTATCCCATATTTTTTTTTTATAAAAATAAATGAAGTCAAGTAACTGTTCAATTCCCCATTCAAAATCCTATCTAATCTTAAATACAGATGTTTATAAAAAGTTACGTTTTAATAATCTTCATCTAACATATTACTAGGTAGCAGCTGTTTATAAAACAGAATATAAAATATGTTTGTAATAAAGTTACTCCCTAGCAAAGACAAGACAGGGCACGCCACAAATTAAAGGAAGAAAAAAACATTTTATCCACAAAGAAAACATGGAAGCTTAAAGAGTTTCGAGTTTTCGTATAGTCTTAGGAGATTACCTTGAAATACTTTTAAAGGGGAGAGTGTTACAGCAACGAAAATTACTTTGGAGTTGTTTTTGTTTCGCGAAATTATGAAGCCGGAACTATGGAGCGATGCATTTTTGAATGAAATTTGAATATCGTAATAAGCAAATGAGATAACCAAAGGACGAAACATGACGAGTTGTTTGGCGATTATCGCGACAACGTCTTTCTGTTACTTCGAAATTATTCGGTTATATTTATCTCTAGCGATTAACTTAAGGATATTTTATAACCTTTTAAGTCAAAAGAAAAATAATTGCATTGCAGAATTATACGTTCACTAAACGTGCACCTAACAAAATAATGTTATTCTATTTTGAACACGTATCTAAGATAACTTTTATAACGGTTATCAAAATTCATAAAAAAATACACTTATGACACGGATATTTTTACAATTCTGCCGCATTTCGAGAAGTTACCACGTCTGAACGAATTCACTATGGTTAGAAGATATTTGGCCGTATTTATTTTAATCTGCTTAGCAGTTGATTCAGAAAATACGGAGATTGAAAGTCTGAATGGTAAAATCAAGATCACAATAGGAACAACTTCAGCGTGTGGAAATACCGTCAGTTTTATTGCTGATCTGATTCCCGTGTATGAAGAGTACAAGCAATACTTGGAGATAGAATTCGTGCCTTGGGGTAGAACCAGAATCGAAGATGGAAGCTTAGTGTGCCAGTTTGGAGCTAATGATTGCTGGGCAAACCGTCTTCATAGATGTGTGCTGAATATGCTGAAAGTTGACCAGGATGCTCAAGTTAAATACATGGCTTGTGAGTTTACTAGACCTCTGCCAGCATTTGATCAAGGGACTTATACTTGTGCAAACGATGCTGGTCTCTCTCTCATTGATCTGGACTATTGCATGTTGACAAGCGGAGATAGCCTTGAGGGTCCAGCATAAGAAGCCTCGGTAAGACCAATGGAGATTATAAATCTGGTGCCATGGATTATGTTTAATGACGTCATTGATCGCAGTATTCGTGATGAGGCCAGGATACGGTTAAGGAGTCTCATTTGTTTCGCGTTAGCCAATGACCCTAGCACAAATGTTACTCACTGTTCCATTTAATAATGGAAAAAGTGGTTAAAGACAAATGTTATTAATTTCAAGTCATAATTAAATTAATTTTAACTAAAAATATATATTCTTTCGATCAATTATAACTATCTAAAGTTAATGAAAATTCTTTTTCACATGTTACGTACACAGTTTAGCTGTTATCAGCTAAATTAATTATCGCAACGAATTCGTGGTCACATTAATAAGGTATTGATAACACAAAATAGGAGTCAGTTCATTTTAGACGCGGCAGTAGAAACGCTAAAAGAATGGCTAGCAAATATGTGATAACATTTGTTTTAATCAGTTTCTTCTGTTCTACATTCGCGGAAATTCAGACCGTGAATGGGACGATAAAAATGTTAGTAGGAACGACGTCAGCATGTGGAGACACTGTTAATTTCATGGCGAACCTAGTTCCCGTGTATGAAGAGTTCAAACAATTCTTGGAGATAGAATTCGTGCCCTGGGGCAGAACCAGAATCGAAGATGGAAGCTTAGTGTGTCAGTTTGGAGTCAATGATTGCTGGGCAAACCGTCTTCATAGATGTGTGCTGAATATGCTGAAAGGTGACCAGGATGCCCAAGTTAAATACATGGCTTGTGAGTTTACGAGACCTCTACCAGCATTTCAACTAGGATCGTACATCTGTGCACAAAATGCCGGACTTAATCTCATTGACGTGGACTTTTGCATGTCGACAACGGGAGACGGTCTCGAAAAACCCGCGCAGGAAGTTTCGATCATACCAATGCAAGAAATAAACTTTGTGCCGTTCATAGTGATCAATGATGTTGTAAGTAGGGATATTTCAACCCAAGCTAGACAAAGACTGAGAGGCCTGATATGTTTCGCTTTAGCTGATGATCCCAGTACTGGCGTAACACATTGTCAGGTGTGATTGTCTAGCGAGTAATAAATTATCTTAAATTTAAAACAATTTACGTAAAATGTGGTTTTATTTAAGGGTTAAATTTATTTTGTGCTGCAAAGATTAGATTTAAGCATATTGTTATATTTGTTGCAGTGCCCTGTGAGCGAAATAAATGTTTTTCTTTCTTTCTTTCTTTCTTTCTTTCTTTCTTTCTTTCTTTCTTTCTTTCTTTCTTTCTTTCTTTCTTTCTTTCTTTCTTTCTTTCTTTCTTTCTTTCTTTCTTTCTTTCTTTCTTTCTTTCTTTCTTTCTTTCTTTCTTTCTTTCTTTCTTTCTTTCTTTTATTTCTTTCTTTCTTTCTTTCTTTCTTTCTTTCTTTCTTTCTTTCAAAGATTAAGACGTTTAAAATGTTTACTCTTCTCGTAGATATTTTGAGATACTTTGTATCCGTCGAATACAATCAACTTAAAATTTGAATTCATATCCAATTTGAATATTGTGGTTGCAATAAAGGTTGAAATGAAGAATAAATAAATTATAAAGCGTGTAAAAAATAACCCGTCTTTGCTTCCATTCAGAATCCGTTTTTCTTCCGTTTACAAATAATTCAGTATTTAAGGTATAGGTATTACTAATAGTAGTAGGTATACTATAATATTTTATACTTTATTTTATACTTCATACTTTTTAACAAAATAATAATATTATACTGACTTTTCTATACTGACTTTTTATCTTTGGTCCTTCGGGAACAGATTCATTTCCCGGCTTCACGTTATGATAATGCAAACTGCCATTAAAATTCTATATAGCATTTCTTGTGTAATACAAATGGCAAAAGACAAAAATTTCAAAGATAACACACACACACACTCTCACACACACACACATATTAAATGTACCTAAAACAACCGTTCTTAGCATAAGTAAATTTATTTTATTACTATGTAAAATAGCCATTAAGTAACTAACTGTGTCATCCATTTTGGCCGTAGTATGTACTCGTATATTATAATATAGTATCGACTGTTGTACCTTTCACGCTGTTGGATTGCCTAAAAACGATTAAATAAATAAATAAATAAATAATGTTTTAGCCTTTACTTTGATAACATAGTCAACGACACTCAAATTAAAAGTGTATAGATTCGGTCCCGTTACGTTTTTTTATAAAAATTACCGACGAACGAGCTGAAGCTCTACCTAATCGTAGGTGGCTATTGTCGCCCATGGACATTAGCTACACCAAAGGCATCGTCGATGCGTTGCCGGCCAAGAAAGAGGTAAGAAAAAGAAATAAAGAACTGGCTCACAAGCCCCTACTCAATGATATTCAAAAAATATAGATACGTTATACTCTTACAAATCAATAAAAAAATCTGTTCCGAAAAGAGCTACAACACACACACGTTTATCTTTTGTTTCACCACACCAATCACATTGGTATAATACACGAAGGCATTTTAACGCTGTATGTCAAATATCAAGCACTTCTGACAACAACAAAAGCGTGCGTGTTGTCTTGTATTGACAGAGCGACTACGAGCAGAACGGTCGATTGTCTGTTCTCACGCTCTTCATCGTCAGCGCGCTAGTGACATAATTATCTACCTCTTTTTCACATTATAATATCATTGCCCCTAGTCCAAACTCGAACACAACGAGTCATTTACCCGCTGACTCAAGCAAGGTGGTAGCTATCCAGGCTAATTAAAATCAATATAACAATAATATGGATTATATTGGTATATTAACGTCACCGTATGAGTGGTAGAATATCGCCATGTTGTAACATTCACTAATATTATATTTACTAGGGCTTGTTTCACAATCTTCAAGTAGAGTCCTGAATAAGCTATTCGCCGGTTAAAGTGACGTTCAAGTGTCATTTTACATACACGAAATGTCAATTTAACCAACGAATAGCTTACTTCGGACTTACTTGAAGATTGTGAAACAAGCCCTTAGTGTTATGTATGGAGTTGTGCGCTGGTGTCGCTAGATGGCGCCTCGCTTGATGTTCGTTAAACCTAACACTTATATTAAAGAACGAATATAATAATAATAGAAAATATACCGATTTTCTATTAATTTAAAGGTAGACATTATGTGATTGTTTATCAGCTACTTATCTTTGATTATACTACTTCAAAAACTCAAAGCGCTGATAAGCAAGTATAAACCATTACTATTGTAATTGATTTATAATAAAATTATTAAGATAATTACAACGATTGTAATCGAGGGCGTTATCTTTATCACATCTTATCTTAAAGAAGGTAGGAAGATAAGTTATCATAACAAAAAATAATTTTACATTTAAACATTTTTCACAAAAAAATTAAAGGACGTTACTTAACGCTCCCATTCTGTAAGGCATTTTATGCATTCTATACTTTTTCTTTAAGATCATGAACATAGTAAGGGTCTCGACCTATACCTACCCTACCTAGTCAATAATTAGGTATACAAATCCTCGTAGAACACAAATGTAGCGTGTAAAAGTTCCTTAATCATCGATTAGAATTCTGTTAACTCGAAACATAATTCGAATGAATCGACATTGTATGGCAAATATACGTATGTAAACACTATAGACGCACACTAACATAGACTGACGGGCAGTCTCGGGCCATAACGTGTAATGGAACTGCGCACGGAACTACTAACAAGCCCATTCGCAATAGAATTTAGTTCTCGTGCCTCATAATACCTGTCCACTGCAGAATTTTAGTATATAATTTACCAAGATTGTAACGTTATTTATAATTATTTTAAACGGGCGTAGTTCTGGATTATTACAAAGATTAATTTAGCTTCTTAAGTAAATGCAAAACATACGGTGCGCTACATCAAGTATGATGATGAGTACTATCATGTAGTACAGATACATACATGTATGTATATGATGTATATGATGTAGTATAGACACAATACTATGATGTAGGATCAGGTATGAAGTGTAGAGGAAAAGAGAGCCATTATGAAAAAAAAACTTGAGAGGTGTCAAGAGACACCCGGATGGAACGAAGTTCCTTGCAGTCAGTACTAGGATAGCAAAAACATGCAGCAAGTGTGCCAAAACAAATCTAAGGTATTAAATTTCTCACGAAATTTCTCACGAAATTTCTCACGAAATTTCTCAAGAAATTTCTCACGAAATTTCTCACGAAATTTAATACCTTAGATTTGTTTTGGCACACTTGCTGCATGTTTTTGCTATCCTAGTACTCTGGCTTGCTTTCTATGTAAAAAAAACTACGACGGCAAAAAGTGTCGTTACCGGCAAAAAGTGTCGTTACAAAATTTTCCGCCTAGCCCCTTTTCGCAACGCGCGATAAGGAACTTCGTTCCAAAAGTATCCGTAAAAACGCGTCCAATAAGGGTGGCGCTGCGGTAGCCTAGGATACATTTTAAAGAAACATGTTCTCACAGCAGTATTTTGGTTATATTTACTAAAACATTTTAGACTAGGTAAATAGTTGAGGTTTTGTATACTGGCATTTTACTAACTACCGGTCATGAAAATTTTTAAATATTTGAACTCAGCAAACTTCACTCCGTCTACAGCAGCTATGTACATATCGTAGGTTTTCTGACGTCAGCGCTATTGTGGTAGGTACTGGAACCTCTATTTTCAGTATACAGCTGGGCATTTTTTCAACTTTGAGATGAGATATGAGATGGCTCTCTTTACCTTTACCTTCCATACTTGATGGTAAGTAGTCATCGACCATTGACATTGGTAAAGCCATCATTGATGGGTTGTAGGCAAAGAAAAAGTCTAGGTACTATTTTCCTTTTTAATTCCGTAAACCAATAATAGTTTAACGATTTGTAAATTTTATTCAGTATAGATATTTATACGTATTATACAACATACAAAAATGTACCAATGTCAATGGTCGATGACTACTTACCATCAAGTATGGAAGGTAAAGGTAAAGCTAAACATCTCTGTTAATATTATTGAAGTTATATGTACTTCTTATGTGACTTGCAAAAAGGTTGCGTTAAACGTTTGCGCTACCATGGAGGGGGTATGAAAGCACTGGATAGATGGCCTTAGCTTCTTATAATCTTTACCTCGTTTAAAATCTAATGTTATTACTTATCCAAATCTCACAGAGTCTCAACAGCGTGATTCAGGTTCTTGAACTACGCCATCTAGTTTGTACTTGTGTAAACATAGGTAGTACACAAGTAATATTTTATTATATTAGTGACTTGAATATTGAAGACGTATAACTTCTCACGCGCATACAAAAGTACACGCAACCTTTTTCTTGACATGCTGAATAGTTTCGGAGACATCATTCGGTTACAGTGACAGACGAGTAAACACAAATACGCAACGTAACCTGTTAATATTACATTTCGTCAAACGTCTGAATGCCTAAAACCTCCAACAATACTGTCCAGTTTCTAATCTAATAGAATAGGTCATTACCGACCAAGGATCTAGATGTCACGACCTCATGAGGCACTTGACGCTAATTGCAGAGACGGCAATTAATCTGACAAATGGCTGATTCGTGCGACTGATGTACGCGATCTGTTGGATTGATTTGCTCTTAAGGAGATTTGTTCGTTCCGGCTATCCAACTACGCTCTCAAACTATGGAGTTAATGTAAAACGTTTTGCTTTAGAATGGGGTAGAACGTATTTTTTAGGAGATTTATAAAGAACCGAAAATAAAATACATTGATGAATTATTATTGTCCCGTAATTCTGTAAGATACAAAAATGTAAGGGTTAAGTAATAAATATTTTAATAAAGTACAAAAGATCATCCCTTGGCCTAATCCAAACAGAGATTCGGCCTAGAAGGCGAATGGTTGCGAGTTGAGTTCCAGGATTGCTCGGGTCATATTTCACGTAACAGACACCTACACTTACGTGACACAAAGTTTTTGGGTCTTTCACTTCTTGTCTTCAATGAAAGTCTCTCTTCGTCGTCAGCATCCCTCGGGACGAATGACGCGCTTTGCTTCGTCTTCAATTATCCGTACCGCGAAGGACTGGAGTTCTTATTCGATTGTAATGTAGATGTCTTCCAGTCAAGCGTGAATAGGCTTTTACTAAGTTAGTCTGCTTTACCATCCAAGTTGTCATTTACACACTTCATCAGCCCAGATATGTTTGTTAGCTCATCATTAGCGTATTCATTACGAAAAAACCCTAAACATCTAAACATTAAAGATGGTCAGACCATTAATAAATGCTACGTTACATAAAACTTTGCCATATTTGTTATAACTATATTTGATATAACGTATTTTTTAGGAGATTTATAAAGAACCGAAAATAAAAAAATACATTGATGAATTATTATTGTCTCGTAATTCTGTAAGATACAAAAATGTAAGGGTTAAGTAATAAATATTTTAATAAAGTACAAAAGACCATCCCTTGGCCTAATCCAAACAGAGATTCGGCCTAGAAGGCGAATGGTTGCGAGTTGAGTTCCAGGATTGCTCGGGTCATATTTCACTTAACAGACACCTACACTTACGTGACACAAAGTTTTTGGGCCTTTACTTTTTGTCTTCAATGAAAGTCTCTCTTCGTCGTCAGCATCCCTCGGGACGAATGACGCGCTTTGCTTCGTCTTCAATTATTATCCGTACCGCGAAGGACTGGAGTTCTTATTCGATTGTAATGTAGGTGTCTTCCAGTCAAGCGTGAATAGGCTTTTACTAAGTTAGTCTGCTTTACCATCCAAGTTGTCATTTACACACTTCATCAGCCCAGATGTGTTTGTTAGCTCATCATTAGCTTATTCATTATGACAAATCCCTAAACATCTAAACATTAAAGATGCTCAGACCATCAATAAATGCTACGTTACATAAAACTTCGCCATACTATATTTGTTTATTCAAACGACATTTTTTCCTACACCATAAAAGTAAGCAATACACTCAACGCGAGAGAGTAACAAACGACCGTTACGGAAGTAGGCGGTTGAATAATTGAAGAAGTATGGTCCCGGACTCCCCGTGGATAGTCTAGCCAGCCGATCGATACCGCCCAAATATACGGGATACAATAAACGCAGGCTTACTTCAGGAAACTTTCAGCGCTGTAGCTTGCGAGTGCCTCAGATAAATGTGAATAGTTACATGTCTAATTGTCAAGCATTAGAAAGTAATAGGGCAACTTAATCTATTACAGTATATTACATTATAAAGGTACATTATAGGTATAGTCGCCAAAAGAATTAGGTACGCAGGGTATGAAACAAAAACGTTCTCTTATGTTTAATATTATAGAATGTTTTTGTTATTATCAATGTTAAATAGTACCTTACGTATATAGGTATTTAACATTGATAATAAAACAAACATTCTGTAATATTTGTAATTACTGAAGGTTTTAGTCGAGATATTCATTTGTTCGACGGTTGCAAAGAGTTGCGTAACCATAAGTGTATTTTTACGAAGTAAACGTATTTTCTTTCTTTCTTTCAAAGAATTTATCGATGCAAGAGTTATTGAAATTATTTAAAATTTACATGTAGCATTGTCAGATATTGTGCTACACACGCAAAAACTTTCACCGGTTTCAGAAGAACGAGGGAACCAAGCCAGGTGAATAAGAAAGGAACCAAACACTACCTTCGGGATAAAACTAAGTGGTGCAGAGGTCAGCTATCGTAAAAAGAAGACATAGCACCGCTTTCAAAATTAAGCTCCTTAAAACATCCTAGGATGCATTTTCCCCTTTTTCGATCCATTGAGATGTGATTTAAGTCATTCCTCATTCCAGACTCAACCATGTAACGTTTTTACGTGCTTCGATTGCATTGTAAAAAGTGACAATTCTTTTCCGTTCCATAGGTCATAATTTAGGTCAGATGAATGGTCATCAATAATTATAATAGCTAAGCCTAGCTGCATGTTTAGCAGCTATTATAAATAAGAAGCATTGAAACTGGTCTCACATGTAAGTTATTATCACCTGTACGGAGAATTACCAAGAGAAGCGCAAACGAATTATGAACCCGAACGTATAGATATAAGGCTTATGGCTCTTATTGCCGGCAAAGGGAATTGCTATTCCGTGTAGCGCGCTCGGTTGAGTTCGCCAGTATTCCTCTTATTTCAGGAATTGGACGATAATTTCGTCATTTTTCTCTACAAATTGAAAAGAAAGGCAGTAGATATCTGCACTTACTGATGATACAAAATTGAACAAGAAAGACACAAAAAATAAAATGTTTTTCTTGTAATCAAGTCTATTTAAGTGTGGAGCCATTGAATAATTACTAAAATAACAAAGTGGCTTTATTAATATACCTAAAAGTGATAAAGTAAGATAATATACGATAGCAAAATAATATCATTTTTCAAATCTGTTTCAATCGAGATTATCAACGGGGCTTCAGCTATCATGTGAATATGGAACAAATTATTTCTTACTATAACCACGAAAAATCATTGAAGAGCTCTACCATTAGGAAATCTTTGGAAGAATTTGCATCCTTTTATGGCTATAAAAAAGAACTACCAAAACTATTAAACACTAAAGAGAACTATTAAAAATAAGGAAGCATAAACAGAGGTTAATTCTCTTCACAGATGTTTCCACAAAGAACTAACAAGTTCCGTAAAAATTCATTGTTTTTGAAAAAGAAGAGAATTTTGTCTTTGAATGCATAATTTGGCATAATTGAGGGAAGTTTTCATCAGCGTTCTGTAAGCATTGCAGAATTATAACATTAACAAATTAGGCTTTTACTAATTAGCTTACGCCCCAACTCAGAGTCAGAAACGTTTACTTAAATCGCTCCTTAATACAGAATTTGTTCGTGATTCTCTAATAAGAAGCGATTTAAGTAACCGTTAGTGACTCTGAGTTGGGGCGTTAGTCTTTGACCAATTAGAGAAAATCTATTGTACCCCCCAAAAGTTAAATATAATGTAGGGATGTCTTCAAGTCAAGGGTGAAGAATAAAGAAGCGAAGAGGCTTTAACTAAGTTAATCCGATTTCACATCCAAGCCTATATTCCCACTCATTTGTGGGATTGAAATCAAGCATTAACTTAAAATTTTATAAAAACACTGCCAGAATATATAATAGTTTTCAGAGAAAAATACAGACAAATAGTTCAAGAAATTTAATTCCACTTCCAGTATACTGTTGAGTTTTAAAATCATTCTTTTCTTACCGCAAATTTCAACAGACGTCTTTGAGAACTGAGTAAAAATGTAAGTGACATAAAATTTTATTGAAGTTCGAAATAAACCATAAAAGCGTAGAACTTAAAATAAATTTGTTCACTACGCTAGCGAACTTTCACAGACTAAATCAGATAAAAACTTACTCTTCGCTATCAATGTTGGCAGTTCAAAAGTAAAATTCGAGTCCTTCTCGCCGATTCCTATCATTTGAACTTCGTCCAAGCTTTCGTCTTTCATAATTAAAAAATAATATTCCAATTTAAAATTACGAAATTTTCCAATTTCAGTTTCAATTCTGGGTTTAAGGCAATTTGTTCTAAGTTTAATATATTGTACACGGGTCATGAAATATTGGTATATAATTTGTTTAACCTTCTGATGGCAATTTCTCGTAGTAAAAAACAATAGTTTTACATTTCTTCTTTTTCTTATATCAGCTGAAATGTTTTTCAAAACATTTTTGTTTTGCGTGTTTTGGTCGCAGTGTCCAAAAGCCAATAATAGTTTAAATCCTCTGACTCCCATTTGATCAGCAACGCATTGACGATGACTTTGTGTGTTGCTGATATCCTCTGACGATATTGACCACTTACCATCTAGTAGACGATGTTGTTGACCGTTGTCATCTATTAAAAAAATTGTTTTCGTTATTACAAAGCAAAAAACAATGTTATTACCTATAACACAATCGAAACCCAATAATGTTTCTTGCGTATTTTTCTCTGTACAATCCCCATTATATGGAAAGTATTTGTTGAGTGGCAATAATAAAATATCGAGCAGTGTCGGCGCGGGTCGATTTCAATAAGCGATAATTTCTGCATGAACGCCACCGTCTATCACAGTTCCGGAAGTTGTTTCGAAAAGTGCACGATCGAATATTATACTAGTACTTATTCTACACGATGCTATGACCTACATAGTAGAATATTTTAGTTGGGTATTTTATTACTGTTTTCTTTATTAAATCGCTGGAAAATGAACTACCTGATTGTAAGTGGCCAATAGTAAAACCAAATACATTACTGATGCGTTGCCGGATAAGAAAGTGACTTGGCGGTTGACTGATGGTCTACCGGTTGACGGCAATTTTTACGGAAGGGTAATTCCTAATAGCCTAATACCAGTAATAATATTAATGACTTCAAATAATTGACACTTACGCAAAGCCCTATCACCAAGCAGAGGATCCGGTTTCTGCCCGATCATGTCATAAGATTGTTCTTTTGAAGAGTGGTAATTACATACCATCAAGTGACCTATCTGCACTCTCTAACCAGGTTTAACTTTTGAAAAATACGTAGGCTGTTCCTCTTCACTGACAAACTGTTACTGAGAATGAAAGATAATTATGAAGCTGATTCATAACAAATAATAACTGTTAATATATTAGTTCGGTTACGTATATATTTTTTGATAATATATTTTATTGGTTTCAAGATTTCATATATCAAACATAACTTCAAACGTTCAAAGTCAGGCGGTTTGCTTCAATTGACAGTAATTGACCCAGCTCAAAGTTATTATATTTCTTTGTGAAATTTATTATTTTACTGCGATTCATCAAAATGTGTCTTCAGATAAAAATATTCTTTAAGTTTTTTTTTTCAGATTGCATATGATTAATTATTTTTACAGATTTTACCTTGCAGAAAAAATAGAGATTCTTTGAAGATATCGCAAATTGCTTAATAGTTGCTGCTGTTTCAATATTTCGATTCGAGAAAAATTTCTAGCGATCTTTCATGCATGTATGTATAGATGAAAACAAAATAAATATTTCTGTGCAACAATGTACAAAAAATGAACCGAATCCACGAGCGACCGCCAAAGGCATAAGAGGGTCTGCCTTTAAAAATTGCAAATTTAATGGACCATAATTAAAACTAACAAACGATGACACCGGTTTCCGAGAATAAGAATATAACGAAAAAATCATTCTGGTGGAAAAAATCTTAGAACTAAAAGTTGTTCTAGCAAGCTCTTGTCAGCTCCTCATTGCTTTATAACCCTTCAGGCACGTATCCATAAAGACAACCTTTGAAGTTCCAGGAAAAATGAAGACAATATCGCACATCCTTGAATCTGCTAAACGTTGATAGCGAGAAAACCTCTTCCACGCCTTAGCGGGTAGTCGTTGTCACCTTTTCAATTTCACGTCAAAGGCTCGCTTTTGATCGGTTTCCATGTCCCTAATTAGCAAATTCTCGTTCGTGGCCTATTCGTGTGGAAGATATTGTTTATTGGCAATAGCTCCGCTCCACCCGAAGCACCAAGAGGGCTATTGGCACGGAAAATTGAGGCAAAATCGTGTGTTGTAACGCTTGGCCCGGTTTTCGTATGAATCTTGAATTATTTTCAACGCTCCCGGCGTGTTTAGCCAAAATGTTCCTGCTATTATAAACCGCGAAGGACATTTTCAGGAAACAATGCAGTTTGGTGGCTGCAACGTACCACTAAATGAATGATTAGTGACGCACGGTGATGTTAATTATTGACGTGCAGCGTTGAGCACGTAACGCAGAAAATTATACAGGAATGACGATTACTCGCCATGACCTGTTTTTGGCCACTAGTGGTGTCATCAAACTTTACTTTTCGATGTTAAAAAAGATACAGTTTATCAAGTCGTAAAGTTATTATTACTTGATATATTGAATATAGAAAAAGTTAAGTTTCTAGAAACAAAGTTTTAAAGAACTTTGTTTCAGACATTGATAAATGATAAAATATTAGAAAGAGTGAGGAATCAACCTACTTAACAAAATAGTTATAATCATAATCTGAAACATGGGAGAAAACTTACGGTCACAAAATGTTTATATTTTAATAAATTGAATGCGGATACACCATAAAAGAGTTCCGTTATTTCGAAACTCGGCCAAGAAAATATCCGATTGTATTCTTCTGTAATCTATTATTCACTTTAAGTTTGTGGTGCGTTTCCTTAGTCACGATCGGGGTACTGAATAAGAAATGTCATCCCATTATTCGGGATTCCGAGGAAAACATGTAAATAAATTAACCAGACCAAAAGTCTACCCGTTCGGAAGATATTGCTTATTGGAAACTATTACTATACCATTATGATCACGATGGGCATTCGTCCAAGTGATATTTTAAAAGTTGGTGCCGTTTTCTTGTTGGATATTGCTCGGAAGCTTTTTGATATCATTTTGTTAACTTAATAAATACTCGTAGTGTACTTAGTATTTAATACCGCCATCGCTGTTTTCTGCTTTGCCCAAAGGTTGGCTGGTAGAGAATGCTTTTAGCATTAAGCTCGCCTTTTATACCATCCATTTTAGGTATAATAAAGTTTAAATAAATAAATAAATAAATATTAACGACCGCTTTAATCCTTGTTGTGATTTTCTATCCTATTTTCCTCAGTTTGATATCTATACTCTATACAAATAAATAAAATTGAAGTGTCTGTTTGTAATATTAAAATAACCGCCTTTTACTAAGTGCATTGGGATGTATACACGATACATATACCAAAACAACATTTTTTTTACAATTTTTGTATGTCTGTCTGTCTGTCTGTTTGTTCCGGCTAATCTCTGAAATGGCTGGACCGAATTTGACGGGACTTTCACGGGCAGGTAGCTGAGCAAGGAGTAACTTAGGCTACTTTTATTTTAGAAAAAAAAATAATTTGTTAGGCGATACGAAGTTTGCCTGGTCAGCTAGTTATGAATATAATAATCCTGTAAAATAAATTTTGATTAGGAAAGAATGCAGGTACAGGTATATTCTTCTAATTGAAGACTTGCTGCGTATATTCTGGTACTCTACTCGTATAGTAGGTCAAAAATTGTTACCTTAAAATCTTATGTTGATCGAAGATCTTCAACAAGATTTAAAGCATAATATCTAAAGTATAATAACTTAGTACTTAGAAGTTACTACCTTAAAAATATAAACTACAGAATGAATTCTGTTACTATCGATCATCTTCATTAAACTACCGATGGCATCTGAATTTGTTTAACTTTGTCGAACCCTTATGTCAGATTTATATAGCTAAAGTGCTTCAGAATATCAAAAGCAATCATAACAAAACGAAATACCTTTTATCATTCAAAAAGGACGAACATGCATCTTATTCACTTAAAAAGGAAAAGACAGGAGTAATGTTACAAGAAATACATATTTTACACTTTTGACAGATGTGTCCCTCCCTAAAGATTTATTGTTCGGGGAATATGAAGTAGCATCTTTTCGTGTAGAAACGAGAGATTTTCCGTTGTTTTCCGTGAAGATAATGTCCCTGTTGTCAGTGACACAGACGTAAGACGTATAAATCATAGCTTTTCTGTGAATCCAGGTGCAGTGAGGTGTGAAGAAACTTGGCCCATTGCAGAAGTGCATAATGTTTCGGGAGTCTTCATTTTATGTGGGAAGTTCTGTTCGACGGAAGCTAAGTAATTTTTTAAACTTGACTATTACGGTTGTTATCTTCTTTCGAAATTTTAAAAATAAATGAAGTCCGACGCAGTGTTTTTATTTACAGCAAGAATACTCAAGATGGTTATAGTCCGATATGAAGTTGGCCAATTTCAATGCATCTTTTTAGGACTAAGAAAACAAGGTAAAAATGAATATGATTCTTTGTAAATTTACAAAGTTGCAAGTTTTCTCTTTTTTTTTCTTTGACAATCCTTACAACCTTCAGAGTTATTTAAGAAACGAAAAAGAAAAGAAGGACAGTGTTTTCATTATCAAATTGTTTTATATAAATAGCCGACATGAGCAGAATTGTTCCAACTGATAATAAGTGCTCATAACCACCCATAGACATCTGTAAGTGTAATAGCACCGCTCTCTTACATTTAGGAAGGATCCCTCTCGTTCTTAGTAGAGTGAGTTTTTTTTATGTATTTTAATATTTTTTAATATTTCAGTGAAATATTATGTGAAATGTTCGTTAAAGAAAAAATAATATTCTAATTATGTTTTGCTTCCATTAAGAAACAGGTAATTCAATTAAGGAAGAAGTTTGTTTTTATAGATACTATCCATAAATCGAGACCGGCCTACAACTTTATTGCGGAAAGCGGCAGAGGACTAAAGAGGGTGAGCAGGGTTAGGCAAGGTAAGGAATAGTATATTGAAATGAATTTTATTAACTTTCTTAGGTCCGAAGCTATTGATATTACTTGTGGTTTGGTTAGGAAAACCTATTTCCTTTGTACCGTATTAGCTCACGATTCCTTGGATATTGAGTTGACCTTATTTGTGCTCGGTTGTTAGTTGGACGGTGACATTTTTTTCTTACATAGTTACAATCCTTCCAAGCTTCGGAAAACATGTTACTAGGTCGGTCCCAATTGTTATCTTCATAGTAGCTGCTAAGTAGATAACAAAGGCGGAAGTTTTCAGGTGATTTGAAATTTCCGTCACTTGACCAGGTCACAGGTTACCTACTAATCTCTTCATCGACTCGCACTATATTTGCAGGGTATAAGTTTCCCGTGATTAGAAGCAGGCTATTAATAGGTCAAAGCCATGAGTAATGTACCTCTTGAATGTATTTAAACTGTCTACAATTGTGCCTAAAGTCAGTCACCAGTGCCTTTTTTTTGTTAGAGTTTAATGAGTACAGTAGAAGTTATGTTACAATAATTCCTTCCCGGTGGCAGGGGGACCGGTGAGTCATGCGTAAACATCACAATGAACCAGAAACAATGAACCAGAAATTAATGTTTTGGACTAATGCTTTTTATTATAATAACAAAAATTTTCATAAAGTTTCTGCCCCAATCAAGAAATTAACTCAAGGTCGTCCAATAATCGTGCAAACGGGGACCAATAAGGTTAACAGAAGAGCACGAAAGAACAAAAATGATGTAAGTGTATCATGTGTTAACTCCATGAATTTGTTTTTTTATTGCCTACCCTGTCTAACGTGTAAAAGTTTTAGCACCTACCATGTTAAAATCAAAAAATTGGTAATTGTCCAGTTCCACAATCCTCTGGAGGCTAATAAGAAAAGTTTGGTCGGGCCATGTAGGTAATTTAATACGGCAAAGAAGTCTATACTGTAGCTAAATTAAATTTCTCTAGCGCGCTATGGTTCATGGAAAACTTTTTCTACTTAGTATTCTTCGGTATTCTAACTTTAGGCTTTTATCTGTAGAGTGATCTAGGTCCTAGATTTTAGTTGATAAGGTCTTTTACAAAGTTCATGGCGTTTAACATTTTTTTTAAATGAATGAATTGTTTGAAAAAAATAAAATCTTTCTAAAAATTTTTGGTTAAAATGTTTTGTATCAGCGAAAACTACCATTAAGCTTAGAAACTATCTAGACATGCTAGACCAATAAAATGTTCCGGCATAATGTTATTGGACTTCAAATCGACCACTTTGATATGAAAACAAAAAGTTTTATTCGGTCGTGCCAACAAAACTAAAAGTGATATTTGGAAATATGAACACCTAACAAAATATCTTTAAGTGTGAATCATGAGCAGAAAACTTGTGTTCTGTATATCTTTTACTACTAAGGTATCCTTTTTTAGGGTTCCGTAGCCGAATGGCAAAAAACGGAACCCTTATAGATTCGTCATGTCTGTCTGTCTGTCTGTCTGTCTGTCTGTCTGTCTGTCTGTCTGTCCGTCCGTATGTCACAGCCACTTTTTTCCGAAACTATAAGAGCTATACTGTTGAAACTTGGTGAGTAGATGTATTCTGTGAACCGCATTAAGATTTTCACACAAAAATAGAAAAAAACCACTAAATTTTGGGGGTTCCCCATACTTAGAACTGAAACTCAAAAATGTTTTTTTCATCAAACCCACACGTGTGGGGTATCTATGGATAGGTCTTCAAAAATGATATTGAGGTTTCTAATATCATTTTTTTCTAAACTGAATAGTTTGCGCGAGAGACACTTCCAAAGTGGTAAAATATGTGTCCCCCCCCCCCTGTAACTTCTGAAATAAGAGAATGATAAAACTAAAAAAAATATATGATATACATTACCATGAAAACTTCCAACGAAAATTGGTTTGAATGATATTTAGTAAGTAGTTTTTTTTAATACGTCATAAATCGTAAACCGCAAAAAACATTGATCAAAGTTACAACGAACTACAAGAACTTTTATATTATGTTACTTGCTGCTACGGAACCCTTCATGAGCGAGTCCGACTCGCACTTGGCCGCTTTTTTTGAAAACCGGATCATTCAACAATTTTCACACATTTTTATCACCCGCATGACCAAGCAAGACCTTCGAACAACTAGGTTACTACAATCATCAATTATATTTATAACTGTGAAATCTAAAATCTTAAACAGTTTATAAAATTTCACACGGGCCTCTAAAAGAGAAAGATAAAGGAATAGCATAATACCTACTTATATATTTTGGTTTTGAATGTCCGCAAGATGAAAGCTTTATTCCATTATTTTGAAAGGGTTTCGACGTATACGAATAGTTCGAATTGGAATGGGTTCAATCTTAGAAATAGATCAAATATTACCTATTTATATGTAGAAACGGCTCACCCAAAATTTGAATTTGTTGGATTTGGATAATATTACGATAATAGATCAAGCTTTTTTGTAGTTTACTGTTGTTCAACCTTTGCGCCTGCACGTCAATCCTTTAGTGTCGAGTGAAGATTGTTGGAGTTAACGGTACTATGAGGAAGGTAAAGAATATACCAAGACAAGTTTTGAAAGTTTTATGGCGACAAGAGACTCTTGTGGCTTCACATCTCTTGTCTAACCATAACAGAGAAACGAACCACCACATTCTATTTTTGATCGACCTTTTGATGGTACTGATGGTAGACTTAAGCATCTTATTACCTTGTCAAGGAATCGATGAACCAGATGGAGAGAAGAAAAGAGATAAACCTCTTACAAATTTAGACTAGGTTAGATTTTAAACTAGTTTCAAATTTCAAATACCAATCGGCTGCAGTGAATATTGCTTGGTAATGGTCTCATTTGCTCACAGAAATACCCATGACATTTCTGTCCGAGGTGTGATCTATAGGACGAATCCCTTTATCTCCTAAAGTATGTACATGAGTATTGGCAAGATAGGGGTTCGCCCACGCGAGACATTGGTGAATTTCGAGTAGGATATCCAATAACTTAAATGATCGGCCACTTATAGGGGTATTTTCTTGTTTTGAAAAACTTCACCGTGTCCCTCATGATTAATGTTTGCGGTGGATGACAGATCTATAGGGAACAATCTCGGTAGCTGTAATGGAATAGTTTTCTGCTGTCTTGTCCATTAGATTAACGATTCTCATGTTATATGCTTCCCTATTACATACGTACTTATGATTTATTATTTAGCAAGTCAACCAGGTTTTGGATGAATTTTTAGTGTTACGTTGTTGATGGACTTACAAAAATATACTTTGTTAATTTGCTTAAACTTTTCTTCACTGGGGTTTCGATGCGTAAGCTGGTAAAATAATACAAAATATTTTCCTTTTTTTCTTCGTGCCTACCCTTAAATTTTACTTACCCTTATGGTACGTTAATGCTTCCGTTGTAATGATCATGGCAATTGTTATGTCAGACGCTTATGGGCATATGAACTTCTGAAGAGATGGAGTATATTGTATGCCTCTTCAATTAGGTAAGAGGTAAGTCGCGTGTTTTCAGTTTTAGTGATTTAATAATCATATTCATAGTTTTTTAGCGAAGGGTATCAAGTTTGATTGGATGGCGTATTAATTTTCGATTGAATATTCATTGTTCTTCGACAGCTTTTAACAAAACTTAGATTACGCTTGGTGACCTTATTTAAATTTGTCGTCTTAAATACAATGGAATAATTTATTCAACCGTTGTAGAATCTAGTCATCTGGAAATGCTTTTCTTACTCTAAATACAAGAGGAAAAGTCAATAAACTTTGAAGTGCTCATTCAAATTTTTATTACAAGGGTGTCCGAACATTAAGATGTAGACAGTTTAATCATTCCTTTTGTCTTCTCTGGTTATTCTCTTGTGGTATTTCTTTCTAATAACTTTTCTTGGTAAAGCGTATAAAAATTATCGATGCGAAAAGTTTAAGAATTTTGTGTTACTAAATGTCTTAGAGTTTATTGACTGTATAGATTATTTAAATAATATATTTATATTGTATATTGTGAAGTATTTATTAAATCTATTTTTTATAAAACATTATATTTCATATTCAGTTGCACATATAAGCGGTTTCGTCGCTATCTTCTTGACCAGTCAAAATTTCTTCGACAAGCATGACTAGTAATCATTTATTCAAACTTGCGTTAAGTATATTGGGTATGTCAATTAAAGTGATTTAAATATTAGTCCATTCGTTCTAGATTTCAATGTATGGGCGAAACGGCAAAATTTATAATTTTGTAAAACTGCTGCCATGTTGTACCCATATGTGAGTACATTAAAAAAACACTCTCCCCCTCCCCCCTGTCCGCATAACCCCTCCTCTCCTTGAAATGTGTCCCATTTTACAGATTTTCTCAATGGGACACATTTCAAGGGGGGGAGGGGTGATGCGGACAGGGGGAGGAGGGGGAGAGTGTTTTTTTTTAATGTACTCCCATATGAGTACAACATAGTAAAAGTTTTACAAAATTATAAATTATGCCGCTAAAAAATCTAGAATGAATAGACTATATGCAAGTAACAAAGTGACAACTATTTAGTGGTCGTTTAAAATTATTTTCAATAACTGTAAAGTTATTGCTTTTTCATAGTGAATAAGCCACCCCAAAAATTCAGTACATCACAAAGCAGGCTTCATAATAAAGAAGCTAAAAAATGTAAGGGGAACGCTCTGCAACAGATGTTCTTGAATGATGAAAAGTTTAAGGCGATTACAAGATTCCGTCTCGGTTCGAATTTAATATAAAAATAAGAAGATAATGCTCCTTTAAGTGTATTTATTCCTGGTACTGAGATATGCGACATGTCAGAAGTTTTTGGAATGTTTGTGAATGTTTGAGAGGGGAGTAAGTGTATGTCAATATTTCTTTAAGTCCTTCATATCATATTCTGTCTGTGATAGGTATGCGCTGTTAACTTTAAGCTCTCGAAAGGTACGCGACGCCCGAATGAAATATTTAGAAATGTTTACAAGTCTGTACGTGTACCTGAAGGTCAATAGTTACGTAGAGACCTGATTTGTTACTAAATTTGCTGAAGGGCAATAAAATGCGCAAATTCCTAGTAAATAGTTGATTGTTGTTAGCGCTTGAACTACTTCGTACATAAATAATGCTTTATCTGAGTCTCCAGCAAATTGCCGTAGGCTTTAGTATATTGTTACATTGGGGTATTACTGTATAAGCGTGCTTTAAAGTGAAATATTTTAAATACGTTTTATCGTTTAGTAAGCCAATGTGTCATGTTCATTGTACTCTAATGAATATTAGACGACGGAAGCAAATTCTTGGGATTTATCTAATTGGTGGCGAAATCAATCGTAATTTTCACTGTAAATTGATTTGTGAAACTGGATTACATGAGTTTTATGAATATAGATTATTGTAGATGATAAGTGCTATCTGTAACTGTGAGCAGGAAAAAAAGCTCCCGGGCCCTCTCAGAGTAGGGCCTTGTCTGAAGCATTGCATAACTTGCATGACTTTCAAAAAGTGTTTGTAAACCAAACCAATTTTGAATAAAAACATTGGTTTGATTTGATTTGGAAGCAATATGCAAGTATTAGGTTTTCAGGTTGTCGTGAACCCAGTCGCGTGATGCTGTCGCAGCGCCGTATCGCGACGGCTTATCGAGAGCTGCCGCCGGCTGCGTGATCCATCTTCGGTGAGCTGGCGTAGAGCAAACGGGCGTGCGGCAGTTTTGTCAATAAGTTTTATTAAGTGCATTCGTACTTAATAGTTTTAAGCGTAGCAGTTTTAAATATTCTGATTATGATTGAACAATTCACCACAGTTTCACTGGCTAAGTAAGTATCCGTGGTGTTCATGTGGCATTGATTAATCTATGATAAGTGGTAATCGCATCCAAATTATTATTTATTTTTATCAGGCATTTTTTATGTTACCCTTTTGTTTTAAACATGTGTTCTTTTAGGTAATCCATAGATTATTGTCACTATTGCATACCTTTACTTTAAAATTTAAACCAAATCTGTAGAATTTATTTCTTCTACATTGCAAATATTGGATGTATTTATTTACTTAGAAGCCAAGTTGTAATTTAATACTTATAAAACGACACATTCACTTTATTAGATTGTCTCGATATGATTTTTCTATCGGTCGATGATAGGGAAAAATTGTTAACATCGAGCAAAGTCAAAGGAATATTATTGAATAACCATACCGTAGAATATACCTTCTCCTCTATAGATTTTCGTGTCACAACCGCAGCGTTCAAAACGCCAAGCATGGCACCAGTTGTCGGGCACAGATGATCCATCTTCGTGAAAACGCGCAAGCGACGCGTGATTCCACCAACAAGGGTGTGGCGGAGGGCTGTGAAATATTTATTTTTTCCCTCCATCCCTAACGACTAAGTTTGGTGTCAAACTTATAGCGAGGGTGACAAAGGACTGCTACGTCCGATGTAATGTTTTGTTAAAAAAACTATTGCAAAACGCTACGGTTTCTTTTTATAACATTTCAGAGAGTTCTTTTCAAAAGTTGAAGTAGCGAGTGTCTTGACGTGAGTTTATTTCTGTTTCAGTTTTATTACAATGCTTGTAAATAAATATGAGGGAGATATGTATATTTTTTTGTCATTGAACTCAAGAGCTTAACTCTAGAGAGCTTTATATCAACACGAAGAAAGATTAAGTTGTGGGATAAGAACTAATTTAATTCAATTTGTATTCATAAACTGAGTCTTTATAAGTTATTTTTACCCGACTGCGCGACGCAAAGGTGGGTAATGTGTTTATCAGTCTGCGTATGTATGTATGTGTGTTGCTATGTGGGGTTAAAGAGACCTAACGGGTTGATCGATTTCGATGATTCTTACGTCAATTGATTCGTCTTAACATTGCAAGTGACACTAAAGACATGACAATAATTTAAATTCACCACAGGGATAACCAGATGCCATATTGTCTAAATGAAAAAAAATTCGACGAACTACTCGTACGTCAAGTGGGGTATCGTTGAATAGGTATTCAAAAATGAGTTGTAGGTCTCTCATCGTTTTTTATTTTAAGTGACAGTTTAGTGACAGTTAAGTGACATTATACATAACGATTTTAAGTTGGATAAACAACCATTATCGTTAATTTACTAAGTTCCATAGTCAAACGACAACATTGCGAATTTTACCGTTTTATAACGTATTCTTAATCATTCCATGGTGTAGTTGTTCAGTATTACTTTTAAAAAAAATCTGAATTAGTGGGCTTGTTTTTTTCTTTTTAGTATTTTACGAAGTCGGGTTTTTTATTAATTTTTTATTACTCTGCGAAGTCGGTGCAAAAAGTTTAATAAATAAACAAACTCAGTCTCCGACCAATTACCATAAAACGGTTACTTAAGCAAAATACGTCATCAACCCTTGAGTTGCAGCTGATAAAATTATGCGTAGTCAATTACAATAATCAAGTAGGTAGTGAAACTCCTACCCTTGCAATAAACAAGAAACAATTAGAAGTTTCACCCATATTTTCGGGTTATTAAGCACTCCCTTGGAACCCTTATTTCAGAAGTGAATAAATTTTCCTCGGCGATTAGATTTATGTTAAGAATCATATACACCATACGCCCTGGAACATCACAGCGATGTTTTAAAATATTAATTTTTAATGCCCATAATTAAGCAGTATTTGTTAATATCCTACGCTTAGTTACGTGTAATTAATTTTGTTTTATTTTATTCAGTACTGTCTTAATAGAAGTGTTTTTCTTTTGGTTTATAATTGGCTCTAATGATTACCCTTCATGTTAAAATACAATTATAAAATAAACATAAATAAATTACAACTAACTTGATTAGCAATCTAGGAATTAGTGACTTGATTAGCAATCCAGGAATTAGCGATCCCTTTTAGTTAACTATTGGAAACAGAGCAAAGTCGTGGTAGATTCAAGGGTAGAGTGCTCATATTAGGAAAAACATTAAACAACGGTAATTAAAAATAATACATCATATCATATTATTCAGTGTACAACAAAACAAGAGCTATAAAGATTCGAGCAATTGTCTTGATTATCAGTTTAATGTTATACAATACAATACAATACAATACAATACAATACAATACAATACAATACAATACAATACAATATAATACAATACAATACAATACAATATCTTTATCTGCATGAACATGGGTAATATACATAAAAGATTACATTAGATTTTTAGGTCCGTTAAGTTCCACCTGTTGAGGTATGCAAATATTAAAATAAATAATTTATTTTACCGTTACAATTTCATTACAATTACATCATTATAATTAAAATCTTATCATTACAATCTTAACAATAAAGTGTTGTAGCAGTAAAATAAAGGGTTAGTGTACACGGAGCTCTATTTTCCTCATCGATTAAATCCACTAAATCTGTGTAATGATTCACGCATTACTTACCCTAAGAACGAGTTTAAATGCGCATTATTCGATCACCAAGTAAATGACCTTTCAGGGTATACTGTTAAGCGAGTACATTCATCATTTTAGGGGTCCGTTGAGATACTGTAAAAAATACGAATTGAGAACCTCCTCCTTTTTAGGGTTCCGTAGCCGAATGGCAAAAAACGGAACCCTTATAGATTCGTCATGTCTGTCTGTCTGTCTGTCCATCCGTATGTCACAGCCATTTTTTTCCGGAACTATAAGAGCTATACCATTGAAACTTGGTAAGTAGATGTATTCTGTGAACCGCATTAAGATTTTCACACAAAAATAGAAAAAAAAAACAATAAATTTTGGGGGCTCCCCATACTTAGAACTGAAACTCAAAAATGTTTTTTTCATCAAACCCATACGTGTGGGGTATCTATGGATAGGTCTTCAAAAATGATATTGAGGTTTCTAATATCATTTTTTTCTAAACTGAATAGTTTGCGCGAGAGACACTTCCAAAGTGGTAAAATGTGTGTCCCCCCCCCCCCTGTAACTTCTAAAATAAGGGAATAATAAAACTAAAAAAAATATATGATGTACATTACCAAGCAAACTTCCAACGAAAATTGGTTTGAATGAGATCTAGTAAGTAGTTTTTTTTAATGCGTCATAAATCGTAAACCGCAAAAAACATTGATCAAAGTTACAACGAACTACAAGAACTTTTATATTATGTTACTTGCTGCTACGGAACCCTTCATGGGCGAGTCCGACTCGCACTTGGCTGCTTTTTTACTTTTGATGAACCCTAGTCCCTACTGAACAAATAGGCTGTGGCTGGAGGTCCATTCTAGTGACGGTAACGGGGCTTTGTATCACTGCTTGCTCCTCGTATGAAGCTATTAGTAGAAGTAAGTGGAGATGTCTGTAAATGTAAATAGTAAAAAAAGCCTCTGTAGTTTCTTGCAGCTTCTTCTCCCGGGACCTCTCACGTTAGTGTTTATATTAATATTATTTTTCTGTTATTCTAGATATTCCTAACAATATGACATACCTATAAGGAACCCCTTTTATACTTCGGCTGGGTCACACTTGATGTAGTTTTACTTATTTTGATGTGTGCAACGAAGGTGAAAAACTGCCAGTAAGGGGAAGCTAGGGTAAGTGAGACGTGAGGGGACAATGGATTGATTTCCGACGTTAACTTAAAATGGTAGTCGATCCGTCAGTCATATTAACTTGTTCTTCGTTTCAATGGAAGGTTGTTGCTTCTGAACTGTAATATTAAAATCACGATTTGACTGAAATGTGTACAGAGCGTCGTATAAATGTGAATGTGAACTTAAAAAATCAGATTGTGTAACATTTCTTAATGCAGCTTGATAGTGAAAAATATATAATATTTATTGCCTATCCACTTAATATGAAAAATTCGGCCTCAATGCCTTTTGGAACGAAGTTCCTTATCGCGCGTTGCGAAAGGGGGCTAGACGGAAAAAATTAAGAGGAAAAGTTGTAATGACACTTTTTCCCGTCGTTTATTAATTAAAGCGAGTTACTAGGCGACCAGAAGTGTTCGAGGGTGCGACATCAGTGATACTGTACAATCATAGTATGTGGCTGTCTTATTCACTCTTCGGTATTTAGCATAGGCACAACAGGGACGTCCATATCACGATCATGCACATTAAGCTATTATTGCCATTTCTCCCGTCATGCCAATCAATATGCGGAAGAGCGACAGTGATAGAACAAATCCATCACTGCCACTCTGACAAGACACTTGACGCCTCTCATTTTTTTTAATTTACACCTTTAACTGATAACTGCGATACCATAAAGGTCGTACTAAAAACCAGTAGCCGTGGTTCGCTGCGGCATATGCTGTGTGCATTCCTTTTTTTTTGAGCAGTGCTGCAGCAGGTTATTTATTTATTTATTTATTTGTTTGACACTTTATTGTTTGTACACCATAAAATAATATACATAAGAGCACAAGATTGTGTTATACATAACTGTTTTTCATAATTGTTATATTAAGTGAAAATGCTTAATGAAATAAATCACTTCATTCTTTCTTTAAACGCTGAATAAGATGGGTTTCTTAATTTTCGGTAAGCGCGAGGAAAACCTATATGTTTCTTGTTTAATTAAATGAATGGTTAATTGCATCAGCCGTGAACTACACCGATATTCAAACGGCTACTGTGCCTCAACTATCAATAATTACTACGAGTATATTTACACTGTGCACTTCAACATAGATGGGAATGTCCGCCTTTATAACAATAGCAATTAATAGCAATTGATTCAAAATGCCTACGCACCACCATTTCCACATGGCTTGTTTTTCCATCAAACCGAACACACCTCTGTTATTGTACTTAAAATGACTAAACTAAACTACACAGGGAAGAGGGGACTTTCCGAACACAAGTTCTTTATACTTAAATGGAAAGATCCCACATATAAATATGTAATGTAATGTCAGTATAATAAACGATCTTGGATTTATTTTTATATTTGATTAAAATGTTATCTTTCTGATGATATTAAAGATAACCAATGATATATGTATTTATACCATTATAAGGTCTAGATAAAATATCTCCAAACTATCCCCGGTTACTGTGATATTTCAAGATACATACATATTTAAGAATATACATACAGTGCAATACGTATACAGTCATACGCTTTTCTACTTTCTGAAGAACTAGAAGTTTCATTTATCTGCTACTAGATCAATTGGAGTTTGGTAATCCGTAGTAGACCATAATGAAGACCATACACGATCAAGTGTACTTGTCAAGTCTGCAGTCTAACTTGTCCAATTTGCAGTTTTACTTGACGCGGCATCCAGTGTACATGAGATAGTTATATGGCCAGATCGTTATACCGTGGCCATACACGATCAAGTTTATCAGATCGTTATACCGTGGCCATACACGATCAAGTTTACTGGATGCCGCGTCAAGTCAAACTGCAGACTTGATAAGTACACTTGATCGTGTACGGCCTTCATAACATAACTACATGGCATGACCTGGCATGACATGTCATGCGCGACGTAGACTTTTCGCTAGCCCTACTTACCACTGAGAACCTTTGATCATACCAGAGCTACAACATAAAAAGCTATCATTTTAATTAATCACTAACGAGATCAAAATCCAGTGATACAAACGAAATTGAATAAAACAAGCGCGGACGTGAAGCGTGCATTTCAATCGTAAATCAACGCGCGCATTCACTTCGCACAGACCACTGCTTCCGTTCTATTAAATTTGCCGACAAAACGCGTTTGTTGCGAACACGATGCTTTATTGCGTTGCGGAAGAATCCAATAAACGACCGAGGATTTTGTATGCAAATGAATTCATGTGATAAGGCTATTTGGGTCAATGGCGAAGAATTGTAGACTTAGAAGAGCAGATTTTCAGGAGGCATTTTATTATAAACAAGCGCTCTGCCTGCAGCTTTGCCCGTGCTTTCCGGGATAATAAGTACCCCTTGTCTTATTCTAGATCATGATCTGCTTGTGTGCTAAATTTCATGAAAATCCGTTCAGTATTTTTGCGTGAAAGAGAAACTAACATCCATATAAATTTTCACATTTATCAGGGCCGGATTTAGAGGTGTAGAGGCCCTGCGGCAACGAAGAAGTGGAGGCCCCTAATTACTTTCAGTGAAGTAGGTAATTATTTAAAGTAAAATATAATTTATTAAAAACTAAATTATCGCATTAACAAAGGACACTTTGCGAGCTTTGTAGGGATCCATACTATTTTTTTGGAGTGAACAAATATAGATCAATGATTTCTGTTAATATATAAGAACAATATAATCTTAATATTTATACAAAGTACTGTACAGTAGGTAAAGGTAAAATAGCGAAAAAAATCAAAGGAAAAGTTGTTTACTAGTGTTTAGTAATCGAAATTTGAAAGGTTTTTTTCCGAAGTCTCATTTGTGGAGGCGCCAGGGCTGTAGCCCCGATTGCTCTCCTCTAAATCCGGCCAAAACATTTGTAATATTAAGTAGGAAGAATTTTATTTATTTTAGAGGAGCGCGGACGCCTGGAGCGTCTTTCTCTATTCAGTTTAGATTAGTGACGCATCGTCACCTGATCACTTCAAAGTATTTTATTAAGTTATTGTGTTAAACTGAACAATAATAGCCGACAAACAGTAACGAGCCAATTGATGGTAAGTGGTCACTGACGCACTTGAACATTATTGCGTATCAAAGCATAGGATATTCCCGTATTGCACCTAAGCAAGGTACCCGCAAATTATACTATTTTAGAAAACTGAAACCAAAACACGTAAAAGGACATTCAGATAACCAGAATCGTATTAATGTACCTAAGTCAAGAAAATGAAAAAATGTACAGAGATAAAAGGAGAACAGTTTAGATATGCATAATTATCGTGTTTGTCTTCATTATTCATTTACTTAACAACAACAACAACAACAACAAAATCTTCTTTATTGTACATCAAAATTATATCTAAATACATTGGATAATACAGACATTACAGTACAGTAGAGTACAGTACGCGGATAGCAATATCTTCCCTACAACCTGTTAAGCTAATAAAGTGAACAATTTTTGAAACAGGGTAGGGTGCACAATTAAGAACAAATGTTTGTCAGCAGCCAGTATTTAGGTATGGAAACTACAAAAGAAGAGTAGGCAATGATATAATTAAGGGTAGGAAATAGAAAAGAAAAGATTAGAGCGACAGGTTATAATTTTACACTTGATTCTTGAAAGATCAACTAAATCAAACTCAGATAAAATGCAGTTAATCTTACTGATACTAATTTATAAGATCCCGATTGTCGGAGCAATTTGGACGATAAGCCAATCATAGGCTTACATTGATGTGCTAAATTGGAAACTAGCCAAATGGTAGCCTAGCTTAAAGTTGATAAAGCCTTCAAACTGAACCCAATAGTCGTTGTCATGCCTGGATATCCAGTGACTTAGGATAGACTTAAACCCTAAATTATCTAACTGATATTACAATTTGGTTCAAACCCTGTCAGAATTATTCCCGAGAAGGTGAAATATAATGAAATATAATATAATAATTAGAAGGTATACATTTTTCTTGCCTAACTGCTCTTACTAACAACATAATTTTTTTTATATAAACAATTAAGAGTTTTTGTGACTCTCATCTAGAAATCTCCCGTGGACCGATAGTGACCAGACATTAAACATCTAGATGGTCCTAGAACAAATATCTGGGTTCTGTTACATAAATGTCTGCCCAGTCACTTGTCCAAAAGCCAGAGTTAGAAAGTCGTCTATCAGAACATGAATAGCAGTGAACGAATCACGAAGCGAATACGAGTATATTATTATGTCTATCAAAACTCTCAATTCGTCAACGTACTCTCAAGTTGTTTGGTTCCTTTTAATAAACTTCCAACTATACCAATAAGTGGCTCATTATTACTTGCTATTACTACTGAAAGTAAAAAAAATTAAGTAGTAAATAACTACACAGTCTTTTGGCGGTAAATAAACCAGTAAATTCAATTAGCGGTTCGCACTGGAGGTTTTCAATAACGACTTCCAACACATTGATGTCATACCGACAGAAGCTTTACAACTCGCGTTAAATTGCTGACGATAAAATGTTATAAATCGATTCCGCCAGGTTAAAGAATTAAATGGATCGTAAAAATTAATAGGTCTCTGTCGCGCGGGATGAATCGACGGAGTAGTGGAATGGCACTTTCCCAGTTATGAATTACTTGGGAAGTTTATGACGGCTTCGTCAGACTTGGCTTTTTCGTGCGTCACGTGTTCTAGACGGATGCAAAATTGGATTTTTGGATAGAGAATGAGTGACGTTGCGATTTGGGGGATATCTGTAGATTATTCTAAATTTTTGCTTTATTTATTACGCTTTATCTCACTTTTCGAGCCTTGAAAGTGTGAAGAAACTGAACTTTATGTTAACAACTTATGGTAATGTATGATAATGATATTATATTAATTCTGTCAGTCTAAATAGATTAATTCAGTACAATACTAGAAGAAATTAATATTGTAGGCCTTATGAAGGAAAAATAATAATTAATTATTCTGTTTCTTTTATACATCTCAATAATTTGGACCTTCGGCACAAAATATTTTACTGTTTCCGACAATTTCTATGAAATGCCCGCGTATAAAGTGGTCGTATATTCTAAAACACCATTTTACATAAAATGGCGAATATATTACATATTCACGCTGGCGTGACGATAGCAACACGTACCAACTAGGCACACATAAAGAAAAGGAAAACATATCACATCGACCTTTATGCCGTGCATTCATTCGACCTCCTGCCGAGCTCGGCACGCCTTGTGAACAACTACTGAGGTGGCGAACGAAATGTTTTTAAATATGCTCAAAGAGAAAATCTTAAAAGGCTTTCGTGTTAGGAACTTTTTAATAGTTTTTATTTTTTAATGTCGGACAAAGTAGATTTAGATGGAGCAAAGAAGAAACTGGTCTATTGAACAAATATCTCGTCAGGATTCAAATAAATCCCTTCGCTCTGCAGATCACACATACCAACTAAATAAATAATAACGCAATACCCTCATATCCTCTCAATGGGATTCATGTGGATGTCATGGCTGACACACAAAGACAAGAACTCAGACTGAGAACAGAAATTCAAACTCATCATTCAAATTTCTGCTTAGCTAGGAATCAAACCCAGGACAGTTACTGCGGTCCAGCGTGGTAACCATTGCGCCCCACAGGTCATCATAATGGGTCTTATAAAATAGTTTTTCTGTAATAATAAAGCAGAGATCATACACAAACAGGTCGTGTGTACCCGTGTAAGGAATGCTGCAGGCGCGGCGTGAGTGGCCGCGCATTCGTCGCGCGCTCAATGCCCGGACATGTAGTACTATTATCTATTGTGCCCGGACACACCCCGAACCAGCTTTGGTAAGGTCTTGACACCGATGCCATAGGCATTTGCCATTCTTGTACAAGGACCGTGTGAGGAATGAAATCGATTCCAGCGCGTGCTGTGGCAATAATTTCCAGCTTTTAGGTATCGATAACTTAGCGGGCGTATCAAGAAGGTGCAGGACTAGTCTGGAGTATGTATACAAGGTAAATTTTTCAAATGGGCGTGGATGGCCATATCCGAAACTATGAGGAATAGCGAAAAGTACTCAAAGGAGTCAGGGTAATTGTAAAGATTCACCCTGTATAACGTACATGAATGCGATGCGGCAAACAGCTAGGATAGGTTAGGTAAGAGCTCAAGGTAAGGTTCAAAGACGACCGAGGCAACTTTGCCTTGAGATTGAGGGCAGAAAAATTATTGGATGTTTTCTAAATTTTATTCCAGCCGAAGTTAAGCTACAGCGCCATCAGCGATAAGAAGAAAACATAATAAACAAAATATGATCTATTTTTGTGGCAGTAACAAATAAAAGCAGGTTCGTTCCAAGTTATTATTTCCATTGTTATTTATAGCTTTTATATCCAGGCTAGGTTATATTAATTTCATGTAATTAATACCTACGTCTTCCAAGAACTGCAAATGCCACGTCAATAATAGCCTCTATGTAGTGATTATTTCGAGTGCGGTGGAAATTGGTTCACATTGTGAATTAGGAACGATGTGTCGGTAAGCCACTGTTTCTATACAGTCTGTTACTAATACGTTTCATTTCATTGATGAATACCTAATAGATGTGTGCATTGTAATGGAATTTTTAATTTATTTTTAGTTGTGAATAATCAAATTTAAAATTCATGTCAAAGGCATGTTAGATGCGAGGTTAAAGTAGGTGATTATTTAAAAAAAATTGAGGCTGCTTAAACATAAGCTTCGTTGTTAAGTAGTAGTGAGTGTTGTCTGTCTGTGAGTAGCGTAATAAATGAGTTTCTTGCCGCTTCTTCCGAAACTTAACATAGAGATTTGTTGGAACGATGTCGTAGTTTGACTTTCGACAATAGTCGAAAGACTTCTATTAAAACTTCTGCTAAAATAGACTTCTATTAAATTTCATTTCATTTTGACGACCCGTGTGGCGCAATGGTTACCATGCCGGATCGCCGCACCGAGGGTCCTGGGTTCGATTCCCAGCGAGGCGGAAATTTGAATGATGAGTTTGAATTTCTGTTCTCGGTCTGAGTGTGAATGTTCTTGTCTAGTGTGTTGTCCATGGCACCCACGACACAGGGAATCCTAGTGTGGGGCTATGAGTGTGAAGCGTTATTTATTATTATTATTTATTATTATTAATTTGTTTGCGTTCTACGAAGTCAGAGAATTGGCCAGTAAATAACAAAATATAATGAAATAACCTTGTTAAAAGTCACCTACATTAAGAAAAGGTCAGCACTTTTAAACATGACAGATGATTCGGATTACTTTTGACTCGAAATTTTCAGTCTTCGCGCTTCAAAGCGCAATTCAAAATGTCATTAAATCAAAATTCGTTCACATCATAATAACATCTGACCTGTAATCGAGACTCAAGGATAAAGTTATATTAAACTGGGATTGACCTGCGAGTTTGCTCATAATTTGATTTATTTTGAATAAATAATAAAAATTTATACGCAATTACTTAAGAGCTTAATTTTGAAATTTAATGTCCTGCAATAAAAAAAAAACTAAAATTATCTATTTCATTTTCTGAATTTATTAACTTCAAACTTGTAGTTACATATTATCATCTAACTTCTAGATAACCTAATGTGTAATTTCTAAGCTAATCCAAAATTGTAACTAAAATACAAACATTATGCATATTACGAGTACATTTTCCTAGTTATGTCCTATTCCCGATCACGGTCTATATATGTGCTCAATTTTATGAAAATCCGTTCATTGGTTTTTGCGTAAAAGACATACAAACATCCTTAAAAACTTTCGCGTTTATAATAAGATTTATCAACATTTAACAGTGACACTTACGGCTCATTTTCAGTTTTAAATAACCCCACTTATGTTAAAAGACAGGCTCACAGCGATAAAAAGTTAAGTCGACGTTGGATGAGCCGTGTTTGAATAATTTACACTTAAAGACATCGAAAAGACTACTCTCCATTGGAAACATATTATAGATTGCAACCTACAAACCCATCCTAATGTCCATGGAATAAAGTTCAAAATTGAAATTCGCAGATTTATTCTGGCAAAAATAAACGCCTCTACGTATCTTACGATCTGAAGCAGTCACAAGAGGTTTTCTTTATTCACAAGCACGTCTAAACGTCAGTTTTTATTGCTTGAGGGAGTCCCTTTATTTAGCGATGCGGAATCGGTATAAGCTGGTAAATTAACATCACATTAATCTTTAAAAAGCGGTAACTTTCCATTCCAAATTGTCAAGTTCTTTCGACGCACCGAGTGTTGGCTCTGAGTTGTACGGATTACGAGAGTGAGGTAATTCATGAATAAGTTGGTAGACGGAAACATGTATAGCAATAAAAAAAACTTTCAAATTTTTTGTCGTTTTATAATAAGTGATACATACACGAAGTCTGAGCATACAGCTTTGAATATCAACTTTAAATTTATTAATCTTTGTGACGAACGGCTCAGGTCTTTCACGACAGTTTTCATAACCAACTATAAAATAATTAATACCAATCTGCAAAAAAAAAAAAAACAGAAAATTCGTGTTAGATCTGAGTAAAAATGGATAGTACGAGATCTGGGGCATATCTGGAGCACCAAGCGTCTTCAGAGTCAATTGACTGAAATGGAGGATATAGGTTGCAATACGGCCCCTAGAGTCACAATATTTCTCAGAAATAAAACATGTTTTGGTCGGATCTAGACATCTTAACGTGTTTCAATTGCAGAATTCGGAATTCTTGTTAAAATTCATGGTTAAAACAATCAGATCGTTAGCTTTTCTTCGGCTAGCAACGCTTCAGTAACCCTTAAAGGCTGCAATGATTATGTATGCTATTAAGACTACAACAATTGAAAAATAACCGGGTCTCAAAGTTATGAATTAACAATAAAAATTAATTAGCATAAAATTAAATGACCTGGCTTTAAAAACATTGTTGTTAGTAGCTGTGGCGACCTACCACCAGCTCCTGTTGGTGCGTTTCTTGATATATAAACATAGTTTATCTACGCACAATGTAGCGTTAAATTACGCGTCTACTCAACAAACAAGCACCACGCTAAATAACTTTTAACATATCATCCATCATTCGACAGATTGATAAATGGTTGAGCGGCCGACATGAATGAATTTTTACGCCCGCATCGCTTGCATTTGCCACGCTAATTACTTCCCTGAGTAGACCGCAATGAGATGGGCCGAGATTACTTTACGACACGGATACTGTACGGATATAATATCAGGTCGTTTAAATTGTTTCTAACTTTTAACCGAATTTAAAAAAAGGAGGAGGTTCTCAATTCGACTGTATTTTTTCATGTTTGTTACCGCAGAACTTTCGACTGGGTGAACCGATTTTGATGATTCTTTTTTAATCGAAAGCTGGTGCTTGTCATGTGGTTCCACTTAAATTTTATTGAGATCTGACAATGGCATGCATGAGAAAACTATGTAAGTCTTAAATTTGTATTAAGTATGTGCGCGACAAATGGGCGAATAACTCAATATCACGCCAACCGATTTCGAAGATTCTTTTTTTAATCGAAAGCAGGTGCTTGTCATGTAGTCCCACATTTTGAACGAGATCTGACAAGAAGTTTTTGAGTAAATTTGAAGTCGGTTATTTTTTGTTAGTAAAATTTATATTATGTTTCTTCATCTTATCTTTAGAGATTGTTATTTCAAAAAAATCCTATTTTTATGCGGATTTGTTATTTTATCATTGCAATACTAATATTTTATTAGGTACGAGTAACCACCCTCACTTTGCTTCGGTTTTCTTATTTTTTTACACCTTGTGTTACATTATTGGAATTTTATTAAGGATCCTTAGGGATCCTCAAAAAAAATTAGTTTTTTTTGAAAATATATGTACCTATATCACACGCGGATAGTGTAGCTTTCCAACTGTGAAAGAATTTTTCAAATCGGTTCAGTAGTTTCGGAGCCTATTCAATGCAAACAAACAATCAAATCTTTCCTCTTTATATAATAGTATAGAGCATAGATATAGAAAATGCTACATGCAATCAGATAACTGCTAAATAAATAGTAATTCGTTAGACGTATTGCTTAACACGTTCCATGCGAAACCAGGTCGAAAATATGTTGTGCATGACTCGCTTGCAGTGCGGCTAAGAAAAACATAGACTTCCCTGTGGTGCGAAAGGCATAACTTCAGTTTGCTTTGGTGCAGGAAGGAGATGAATATATATCTAAGATGTGTTTCTAAAGTAGAGTTCAAAGGAGTGGCCAACTTATTACCAGATTTTTTAGATCTGGTACCGCACTGAAGAAATAAAATATAAATATAGTGCGGTACCGGGTAGAATGCACCTGGTACCTCCGCGCACCTTGTACCGCACCCTGCACTAGCTTTACGCGGCCAGTGTTGTGTTGCAGTCGATAAAATGCACGCATCCGTCAACATATCTTCAAAGAAAAGGTGCCGAAAAAAGATCGATTTCAACTTTGATGTTGATGACAACAAAGATAACAGCAAAATGAAATCAAATTATAGATTGTTATATCAAAAACAGGTAAGTCATCAATAGATACGTAATAAACGTTCTCCATGTTATAACAAAAAAACATACGTGCAGATTAAAAAAAAAAGGTATAATGTACCACGGATGTCTCGCTTTTTTGAAATAACACGGTCAATGTTTGAGTGAAATGAGAAGGTTATAAGCAGATGAGCCACTTGTCTAGTTACTGCATACAACTTTTTAGACCTAAATCTACTTTTTGTTCGAGTTTCTTAATAGGTTAGACCTATTATCGCGTGTAATACTCGTATAAGAGAAATTGTATTAATAATTAGTTAGTAGAAATTGTAGAAAAAAATATTGAAGCTTTTTTTTAGAAAACAGCCTGGAAACTGACACAGGTAATTTTTGAAAACTAATATCAACAATATATTTTATTCACGCGTCTATGTTTTCCATGATTGAAAGATTGTTATATAAATTTGTTAATAATACATATATTTTTTCAGAGCTTGCACCGAAACTAAGTAAACTCCGTCTGGTAAAGGGTGACAAGAAAAGAAATTGTATCATATGTTACGAAAAATTACGAACCTTTTTAACAAGCCGACAAAAAAGTAAAAAAAAAATACGAAATGTGCTGAGTGTCAAAAATACTTCTGTTTACCTTGTTTTAATGAAAAACATTGAATATAATTATTTTTTCTTTTATAATAAACCTTACATAAAGTTATCGATATTTTTACTTTTCAACTCTAAAATATGTGCAAAAATTCCCGTGTTCAGTGCGGTACAGGGTTTAAAAGACATTGTATCTTATTTTAGCTACAGATTCTAAACAAAATAAGCTATTGACGTACGCCTTCAGATTTATATAAATCACTTCATTATAGATAATATTCAAGGCAAAAAATTATATATTTTTTGTTAAAATGATGCCAAAAACCGACTTTAGTTTTTGAATCGCTACATGGTCTAATAGAACTTGTATCGCCACAATGAAAGGTTTAGGACCAGGTTGAAAACATCTTGTACCGCAGTAATGGAAAGAAATAAAAAATGGGTGCCGCTTCGAACGTGTTAATGCAGTCTCAACGGGCTTACCATGCTGAAATGAAGTCGTAAAATGTCAGATAATAAATTTCAAAAATTCATTTACATTGCAAATCCACAGCTGGACATAGCCATAGCGCCAATCTAATCAGTCCTGGGCCTTCTGGATACCCACAGGTTGTCAGTTTGTTCACCTGGTCCGGAAGATTTTTTGAGCTATTTCTTGCTTTTGATATGCTATGAAAATTATCGCTCAATAAAACCGTTCTAAAAGGCCGCGTTAGCTTAGTTGCTTTGCAATTTTAATCCAATTGATCATTTTCAATCGATTCAATCCGTCAATCCTTTGTATCTATTTCTTTTTGACACAATTATTTATAGAGACTAGCTGCCCGGACAGACTTCATTCTGTCAAAAGTTTAAAAAAATAAAATAAAAAAAATTTAGGGGTGGACCACCCTTAACATTTAGGGGGATGAAAAATAGATGTTGTCCGATTCTCCACCCTAGCCGATATGCACGCAAAGATTCACGAAAATCGGTCGAGCCGTTTCGGAGGAGATTTGATTAAAATAATCACTTTAAAAAAATCAGATGAATAGCATAATAAAAGATAAAAGTATATAAAAGTATAAATTATAAATATAAAAGTAAATAAAAGTATATGAAGTAATAACTGGATCCTTAATTCTAACATTTCTCGACTCGTTTCCATTTCGAAACCCTTCGCAGTCTCTACGAGAATCGTATCGTATGGGAAGGAATTTCATTAAGAGGAACATAGGACAGTTTAACGAGTTTCCTCGACATCATATCGTCATATTGTTTAATCTTCTGTCTATATAAAATTCAGTAGTATTAGCTCAACATTGTTTATGTACTCATACCCTTAGACCCAATGATATTATAATGTAAAAAAGAGGTAGATATGTCACTAGCGCGCCGACAATGAAGAGCGTAAGTACAGGCGATTGACCGTTCTACTCGTAGTAAGCTCGTTGTCAGAAGTGCTTGACATTTGACATACAGCGTTAAAATGCCTTCGTGTATTATAATAATGTGATTGGTGTAGTGAAACAAAAGATAAACGTGTGTGTGTTGTAGCTCTTTTCGTAACATTTTTGGTTGATTTGTAAGCGTATAACGTATCTATATTCTTTAAATATCATTGTTTAGACCATAATGTACGTAAGCTTCTTTTGTGATAGTAACGATTAGTATAAAGTAATGATACTATAGTATTTGAATTTATTTATTTCTGTCTCCCAAATACTAAAGTGAAATTCCTAGGTCCTGGTGAATAAAAGAATACTAAGAGCATCTGCCGATCAGATTGGTTGTCAATTCGAAATAAGGAGGGTTGTAGACTAAAGGAGCACCTGATTGGGAGTAATTCAATCTTGAAGACATTTCTTGTCTAATCTGCATTTATAATGACGTGTGTATTACATTTATACATAGATAATCGTATGCCAAATAAATAAGAACCTTTTCATGTTATTATTGTTCTTGAAGTTTGAACGAAATCATTTTATTTTGTCTCAGTTTCGAAGTGATTGTTAAGTACTAACCTTTCTTTGTGATACGAGATTCTTTGATGTGCCATTATTATTTTTGTTGTATTTTCGTTTGGTGCCGAGGTGATTGCTCTTTGGCTTCAAGTATTGAAATGTGTTTTTTTTATTTTTCCACATAAACGATTATGTTCAAGATTGTTTTAATAAAACCTTGAATATGTTTTGATTTCACGAGCATAACAGGTTTTTGTAAATTTTACAAACATCATAATATAACTGTTTCTGTTTTTTTTTTTATGGAAATAGCTGATAAACGAACTGACGATGCACCTGACGGTAAGTGGTGATAGCAATACCAACACGATGCTGACGCGTTGCTGGCTATAAGAAAACACTGGCTACTAAGATCAATACACGATCCAGGAGGGCTATACTGTTTTGTAACTTGACAGCGGAATCCGCGATGAGTTTCAAAATTGAAGTTCGAGTCTGAGATCTTGATATGTGATTCTCTAATCATCTGGTACGCACTTGCGAAGTGAAGGGAGTCTCGAACTCTAACTTCAATTTAGAAACCCATCGTGGATTCCGCTGTCAAGTTACAAAACAAAAGTGAACTTGCATCATATTGACATGTCATTATCTAATCATCTAGTACGCACTTGCGAAGTGAAGTGATCCTAGAACTCGAACGTCAATTTTGAAACTCCGCTGTCAAGTTACAAAACAGAATAGCCGTCCAGTAACCAGTCAATACACGACAAGTCGTTTGGTAAGAGGGTGGTAGCTAGAAGGATTCACGGATAGATAATAAAATGATTAATAATATTAATGACTTAGTAATAATATTCATGGCATAAGGCATTAATTCCGCCGGTATTATACCTAGCTTTAGGTCTTTCAATAAACAGTGAAATTTTATTTTAATGTGATCTTCAAGGATAAAAATCCTCCGTTGTCGAAGTTTAGTAATGAACTTATTTTCTCTTAAGTTCTATGACATCTACTTAGATGTACCTAAACCCAAACGGCATACAATTTCCGAGAAAGTTTACTTAACATAGTTTTAAAATTTAAGGCTCAGAACAGTTCGGTTTCAGCTTGACATTCTGAATAGGAACATACGTCGTGGATGTAGGGTTCATTTTATATCAATCAAGTCTCGACGTCAGTAGCACATTATGAACTGAACAGTATAGGCAAGGTCGATAATGATATGTAAAATTTGACACAAAGGTATGTGAATAGTGCAGTATGCATGAATGCATAATGTTGGCCGGGAAATCGCTGGAGCCTGAATATTAGCGGGCATGTGAGGGAAAATCTCTCATACCAACTTAGCGCTTAGGATCTTTACGAAACAATTGCAGTGAAAGTTTCATAGAGTTTCACGTGAAAAGGTCGTAAGCGCCATAAGTCAAAGGGTTGGTGTTGTTCGTCGTGTGTCCTGTAATGTTTATTGCTGTGATTTATCTAAGCGGGCTGATATGACGTGTGCGTTGAATGTTTCACGTTGTTTACGGCCGTGGCAGTTTTATTGTGTAACTTCGGCTTCAGGGTCGACGACCTTTAGGGTGTTCGTACTTGGCAACAATGTTGTCGAAGTAACTAAAGTGAAGTAAAAACTGTAAGTTTCCTGTGTTAAAATTTACATTGATAGATACGTACTGTTTTAGTATCTATTTCAATGATAATTTATACTAATATTATAAAGAGTTGTTGGGAAGCTACACTATCCCCAGGTGACATAGGCTATATTATATTTAAAAAAAATTAGGGTATCCTTAATAAAACTCCAATAATGTAACCCAAGGTGTAACAAAATAAGAAAACTGAAGCAAAGTGAGGGCGGTTACTCGTATCTAATATTTATTATTTTTTTATAACCTACTTAATGGCCTCGAATATAGATAGATTTGTTTAAAAAAGTCTTTGATTGCTGGCCATTATTAGGTATACGAAAAATTTTTTCTTTGTGTCTTTTTGCTACTGTAGAAAGGTGTGGGCCACGAGAGAATAGTTTTTCAGTTCAATTTTCGTAAAAATACCTTGAACGTACCTACATAAAACAGTATTTCAAATTTTAAAATTTTAAAACGAATAAGTTATTTCGTGGTAAATCGAAACGACTGCGGTGCCCAAAGTTTGTAACTAGAAAATTAATTGCTCCCGACCGCCCGATTATTGTTGTGGATGCTTCGGAGTATACTGCCGTCGTAAGAAAAAAGAGCATAAGTAACATTTTTTTCGAAATTGAGTTATATATGTCGCAGATAGGTGGTCCAGAAAATAATAAACTGTGGGCGTTTTCATCATTTTACTTAGAAACCCATTGAAACACATGTTTTACACTTGCTACTAATTTAGTAGGCAATTACTACTGATACACATGGCTCTGAACAGATTGCTATGTCGCTCGAATAACATAACCAATCGCTAATGGAACGCGGTGAAGTCGGATTTACATCGCGGTGCGGCATTCAGGGTAACCAACCATAATTCACACGTCGCATTGCACACTCGCAGCCATCCCGGCTCCACAACTTGCCCGCGCCTCTCGCGCTTATTAAAACCCGTGTGATAAAACCGCCAATCGCTGGCACTATGACCTATCTCATCAGAAGCGAACCATCACAGCCGCATGGGTGCTACTCTTCGCAAAGGGTATGACTGTGCATAGAAAACAGTCCACGTGCACTTCTCGCTGGCTCCGGCATAACGCGCTACTGACTGGTCAACACACGCAATACCTGCTCGATCGCAGTCCATCAGTACACACTGTACCCAGTTGTGCTCTCCATAAAGTAAACGTTGTGCAATGCTAATGCAAATTAAACTCGGCCATAATAATGACGTTCTACTTTATCGTCCGCTCAACTCGGAGGCTGTCTAAAGAGTGCCCGCTGCCGGTTGGCAAGTCAATAGCTGTCCTCTGTGACCCCCGCCACTGCGTGTACTCAAATGACAGTAGACAATTTGCACGGTGCTGCCATCTTCAACTTCCGAATACACCCAAGCTAGTTCCGGCTTGACGTTCCATTTTATGATTTGAAATTACTGATTTCCGACACGGCCATCATGACAGGCCCCACGTCCTCGTGGGTGCTTTATGATCCCATGCGATGGTGTATAAACCATGAAAAAGCTTGTGAGCTCTTGAATCTGAACGCCGTATACATCATGGAGTAACTTCACTATCATGGTTTACCTGTAACCAGAAAACAAACAAAAGTATCTCTTAAGCTCGGCCTTTCCTGATCTATTGGAAAGCTCAATGAGGCATAAAATTTCTATTGTTGTTGAGGGTCAGCATTGACCCTAACCCCTGATCAGAGTAGAACGTAATGGTCTTTTAGCATCTCTCGGTCAACTCGATTCACATCGCTACCATTCAGCCGCCACAGGATGTCATAGTTAGCGCTTTTAGCTAACCCGCGCACGGTGACAACGCTATACTCATTGTAACGATATACCCCAGGTATCGGCTGTAGATTGTCGGCCCCTCATCATTTACACGGCCGATACTTCGGTAGCTTATCTAGTAATTATTTAGGGTACTTCACCAAAATTGAAAGGAGTTTGCAAATATTGAAGGTAGTTTGCAAAAAAAAAAAAAAGGGTAATTCGTAAAACTTGCGTGTCTAATTGAATAATTTATGATGTAAATTATTATGTCTGCAATTCAAACATTTCGTTCCACGCATCATTAAAAACCAACCGAAAACAATGTCACTTTGTCAAGTTATTTTCACCTTGTATGACTAAATTGACTAAGGTATTTTTTTCCACCAAACATTGTTTCAGCATTGATCTAATATTCAACTAACATTTACACGTGACGTAGGTACTTCATAGTCGTGGTCAAAGAACGACGAAGTAACATGGTAATTTCAAAACATAAAATTCAATGTTGTAATTCCCCCAGATAACGTCTCTGGTTTCCTCTAAAATCAGACTCCCATCAGAGTTGACTGTGTACCGCGTTCCCCAGGACAATTAATAATTTCCGCAACTAAAAAAAAATAGGTAGCTTGCTTTTCGCATTACCATCGAATGCTTACATTAGATGAAATTCAACAAAGCAACAATTAATTTCAATAAGATTCGTTCAAATAGTAACTCTATGAATTCTAGAACTCAATACCGATTGATTGCTATTACTGTGACCTCTCACTATATGGTAAACCAACAAATCATTTGTCGAAGAAAGTGAAAAGCATCTCCAGGATACAACCAACAAATTATTATTTTCCAATTTGGTTTGTACACTGAAATTGACTACATAATAAAAAAAAAAAAACTAGACATTACGCGACCAATATACGTGTACATTCACCACCCTTACGAGTGTTTACTCGAATTTTTTTTTTTTTAAGAAAATTACGTAGGTAGCCCGTTTAAGCGTAACACTGCGGCAAAAGAGTACCTACCTGCTAAAGTAAAACGTTATTACTGTGAAATGCAGATCACCTGTTTCAAACAGTCTTTCTGAACTAGCTGAGAAGGTAGTGACAGCTATTATGAAGTTCCCCATGAAAATATGTGATACGACCACAAAGAAAAGATGTGTTAATTTTAGTAATATTTAAGCACTTTAACTTTTACCTAATATAATTATCACACACAAAGATCATGGTGCATCTGACGAAACTGGCAACTGGCCATGGTACGTTTCTACTTTGACGAGGTTAGGTATCCTAAGCAATATTTTAAAATAAAAAAAAACTGCACCTATTAAATTTTCTTACTATGTCATCCTGTCTGTCTTAAGGATAATTAAAAAAACAGCACAACTCTTCAGTAAAGTAATAATTATCTTTAGATGTTTCTTGTAAGTAACAAAACGTCTATTCTTCACTCATTTGGTGCCAGTTACTCAATGTTGGGTGAGCAAAGACCAGTGACCTTTGTTACCAGATCCTTTGTTACCAGAAATCGTCAAGTATCCAAACCCAGGTAACTATCAAATATCAAATGCGAAATCGCATAATTATCACAAACTCGACAAGGAATAATTATTGTTTAGTTAAGCCATAAAGAAAAGAAACAATACAGATCATCTGTTATAATCATGTCATCGTCTCTGATGGTAATTGCAAGCCATAGTGCAAGAAGCCGGATACGCTCCCAACAGTATCACTATCAACAAACGCTACCTGCATTGATGCCCGGTATCATTACGCCGCAATCGCAATGATAGCCTCTTGGTTATTTCCAAGCTTGCATGTCCATACAACAATCACTGTCACTTAGTTTATCTGAAACACACAAAAAAAAACAACGACAAGACACGAAATTTCTAAATGTTATTTTTATGAACTGAGGGTAGACGATAAATTAAATAATAACAAGATGTTAGAAAACAGAAAATTCTTTATCTCATTTACAGAACGCTTCTAGTTTCACAAAACAATATACTTGGACTGATTTTGAATAACTCTGTTGGCGCAAAATAATAACTACGATGAAAGATACTGTGCAAAGACTTTATAACACTTCGTTTAATCAAGCACAAATAAAGCGAAACGATTTGTTGTTTACGCAAACCTCCACTTTAAACACTTTCACCTCCACTTTAAACTCTTTCCGATCAGTCCTATTTTCAGAAAAACCTAGATGCTACAAGAAGCACAATATTTTTATTAAAAATCAAATTCACGAGACCTTAACTTTGAACATTCTGTCAAGTGTTTTTACAGTTCAAGATGACGGCACCATTTACACTGGAAGTCAAGATATTACACAAAAATACCTTTTATTATTTTGTCGCTTGCAGTCATCGAATAGAAATTAAAATAAAATGTGATTCAGTAAGGGTAATTAAATTAAACAAATGAGAACAAAAATGCCATCCATGTGGGGGATTGCACTATCGCAATAGCTTCTTACCTCTTTCACCTAAGGTAACTATTTTTTTTTAAAGTGTGCGCCGTTTAGAAAATAACTTTTCTTTTAATACACCCGGTTACTCGGTAACTCGGCACCATACTCAGCAAAAGAAACGTATGATCCTGGTGCTATGTAACGCGCCACAAAGACGCCACGGATATGACAACCAGGCGTTGCCTGGAGACTGAGACCAGTGTTGGCCAGGAGTTCAGGCAGATAATAAGGAAAGCTGTTGCCAACGCGTCAGTCAACGAGGATGTTCATCAAGCATCTGTTCGTGATAAATGAAGAGCTCTAGCTCTGTTCGCCACGAGATAATATGCTGTCTGCAGGAGCTTACCAATAATAATAATAATAATGAAATAAAAATGCCATACCGATCGCTGTCTTACTTTACTTACGTTTATAACCTCAAACGAATCCTTATTTGGCATGTTCGCCGTCCACTGTTTGTAATATCATATCAAGATAGCCATCTGAAAAACCTGAAATTCGGATTCATTATCCCACGATCTGATGTCGCAGATAGGTGGTCCAGAAAATAATAAACTGTGGGCGTTTTCATCATTTTACTTAGAAACCCATTGAAACACATGTTTTACACTTGCTACTAATTTAGTAGGCAATTACTACTGATACACATGGCTCTGAACAGATTGCTATGTCGCTCGAATAACATAACCAATCGCTAATGGAACGCGGTGAAGTCGGATTTAAATCGCGGTGCGGCATTCAGGGTAACCAACCATAATTCACACGTCGCATTGCACACTCGCAGCCATCCCGGCTCCACAACTTGCCCGCGCCTCTCGCGCTAATTAAAACCCGTGTGATAAAACCGCCAATCGCTGGCACTATGACCTATCTCATCAGAAGCGAACCATCACAGCCGCATGGGTGCTACTCTTCGCAAAGGGTATGACTGTGCATAGAAAACAGTCCACGTGCACTTCTCGCTGGCTCCGGCATAACGCGCTACTGACTGGTCAACACACGCAATACCTGCTCGATCGCAGTCCATCAGTACACACTGTACCCAGTTGTGCTCTCCATAAAGTAAACGTTGTGCAATGCTAATGCAAATTAAACTCGGCCATAATAACGACGTTCTACTTTATCGTCCGCTCAGCTCGGAGGCTGTCTAAAGAGTGCCCGCTGCCGGTTGGCAAGTCAATAGCTGTCCTCTGTGACCCCCGCCACTGCGTGTACTCAAATGACAGTAGACAATTTGCACGGTGCTGCCATCTTCAACTTCCGAATACACCCAAGCTAGTTCCGGCTTGACGTTCCATTTTATGATTTGAAATTACTGATTTCCGACATATACATATTCGGAATCAGGAAAAAAATGCCTATCTGCCTTATTTTTCGTAGATTTTTAAGATCACACTAAACAGGAAATACCTTAACCTTAAAGGGCACAACTGAACTGTGACAAATGTGCTCTTTTAATTAATGTTTACCAATACTAAGACTTTTAACATGGAATGTAAAAGAAAAGGCATAACTGGCAGATAAACCTTCATGTATCATATTACATGTACTATTATGATCACTTTTTACTACAACAAAAAGGCACAGGTGAATAAAAGTGCCTTTTCGTTGTAATATTTTATCTATACTAATATATAAAGAGGAAAGATTTGATTTTTTGTTTGCATTGAATAGGCTCCGAAACTACTGGACCGATTTCAAAAATTCTTTCACTGTTGGCAAGTTACACTATCCCTGACTAACATAGGCTATATTATATTTTCAAAAAAAAATAGGGATCCTTAATAAAACTCCAATAATGTAACCCAAGGTGTAAAAAAATAAGAAAACCGAAGCAAAGCGAGGGCGGTTACTCGTTACTTATAATATTACATTGAAAAGTCATATGTGGATTTGTGCCTTTTATGACTTTTGTGACGTGATATTACTGATTTTATTTGGATTTTTAAACTCGATTTTCTCGCTGTTTACACAATGTTACATGTGCTCTTTTTCTTATGACGGCAGTATGGAATAGTTTATTGTACACTGTTGCGTTTTAGTTCATATTATAACTCTTTAACTTGGGTTTTTATTATCGAGCAAAAATATTATCACATTAATGTATTGATAACCGGCACAAAAGCATAAATTTAAATGCGAAACAAATTCTTAAAAACAAGCAAAGATTAAAAATATTATTATGCTAGGCTTTTAAAAAATCTTTTGTTTCTTTCACTCTTGTGAAAAATTATAAAGATAAACATAATTATGATAACAGTGCAATAGCTAAAATAGGTTTTTTAAGGCGTGTTTATGAATAAGGCCGCATCACTATCCCAAAAGAAAGTGTTTTGAAATAATAGAATCAGCTACGAAGCTGTTGTTAATAAAATGAGTATGCAGTGAGCACCAAAAAATGGATAAAGCAGCGTTAAGAGCTATTAAAGGACCAATTTAACTTGATACTTTTAAATGTTTTGTTTGCATTTAATTTCTTTTAGAAAATGGTGTGGTTTTATTATTGTGATTATGAAACAAAATTTGAAAATGTAATAATTAAAAAAATCAATTGGTGCATTATATAAAATGGTCAACAAATGTACCTACCAACACTTGTAATGTAAATGAGTAAGAAAAAGGAAAATTTGTGCTTAAATGTCAAATTAAATTCATAATCACTTAAACTACCAGCATATCGTTTTTTTTTACCACCATTTCGAAAAGATGCTTTGTGAGGAGGAGAAGCAATGGCAAAATATTAAACTGAATTTTCTAATAGGTTCTAATCCACCTTTATATATATATATATATATATATATATATAAATAAATAATATAAATATAAATATATATATATATATATATATATATATATATATATATATATATATATATATATATATATATATTAATTTTCTTCACAAATTATTTTTATAATAATTGCATCGATATTCCTTGACGTTTTACTGTATTCGTAGTACCTATAATTCTTTTATTTGTGATAGCTAATAATAAAATAAGATGTTACTGTATACATAAAAATGTTGAATTTAAGTTAAAAATAGAAGTGAAAACACTTCTAATTTTATCGCGATGGGAACACTATGCAAAAAAGATTGGTTTTGTACGTACAATAATACACAATTTCACACCCTTTTTCGCATTCATTTATCTGTTTAGGAATCCTCATGGCATATTCGATACCACGTGCTCTTCACAAGTTCACAAGGGGTCAAGTTACATTGGCCGGTGAAGTCCGAATGCGAATTTTATGGCCCGTGAATATCGCGCAGGCATTTCTTGATGTTGAAATGTATTTTTATTGTAATGCAAATTCGAGTTTTCCGTTAGTGAGGATTTCCAAAGGGCGATTAGAACGACTGAGTTGGAAGGTTATGCACAATAACCCCCGCGGCTTCAAGATGGAGCCTTTTTAAACCAGAGGGTTAGCTTCCCTTCTGAAACTGATGACTTTAAAAGTTTGCGAGAATTGAATTATGATTTGTGCGGTCGATTGAGTTTTGCAGTGGAGTGAATATTGTAAGGGAAAACCTTTTGTGTAAAGGCCGACGTTTCTCGGCTTTCCGTTTTATGTAGTTATGGATTCAGTTCGCAAAATGTTGAAATTGATCAGGAAGTATGTGTCGTGCCCGTATGTAGGCACTTTGTAGAAGCTTGCTTATAGGTTACGAATCAGGAATTCAGTGTTGACGTAAGATGTAAAAATATATACAGGACAGACTAACTACTTATCTATTCTACCTATAAGTAGCTGGAGATGATCGTTAACACATGGTAATATCTTAAATGTGTCTGCGTTTCAGATCTAAAGTCTCAGTAAATTATTTTGTGAGGTCGCGGTTGTTTAGCAATCTCAAAGACCGTTCTAATTATAACTTCCGTCTTGAGTATGCTATTGACCCCTCTACCAAGCTATATTGGAGCAGCATAACGTATTAGTCCGCATTGAGGTAGTTCAGCATATTTATGCCTGTGAGTCTTCTTTAGGATCTGTTTCCAAAAGAGAACGAAGAAGTAGTGCTAATAGTAAGAACCAAAGTTTACACATACCTGAGGAAGAAATTATTTAGTCGTGAGGTTGGTATCCTCTGGAAAAACGTAGAAACAGGACCAAAATTATAAGTTACCAGAGCAAACGTATACGATAAAAAAAAAAAAAAAAATAAGCCTTTATTACTGTCACAATCAATTTTTTTTTTTTTTTTTTTAATTACAATTTTTAGCAACTGAATATACCTATTTTTATCCTGTTACTATCGACGATCAGTTTTAAACGACAGCTTGTCCTTCGACATAGGCCTCCTCTAAAGCTTTCCACACCGTTCTGTCTCTCGCTATTCTCATCCACACTGGACCAGCCACTTTTTTCATGTCATCTTCCCAACGTTTCATTTGTCGCCCTTTACTTCTTTTTCCACTCCTGGGATACCACTCTGTTATTATTTTTGTCCTTTCTCTTTTGTCTCTCTTAGCATATGTCCTGTCCATTTCCATTTTAAAGTCTTGCATGTCTTTTTTGCATCTTTAAATTTAGTGATATTTTTTATTTCTTCTAACCTTATTTTATCCCTTCTTTTGACTCCAATCACACTTCTCTCTATTCCGTTTTGACATACATTTACTTTATTCATTAGATTTTCTGTTAATGCCCATGTTTGGCAACCATATGTTAAGCATGGTAAGATGCACATATTGTATACTTTTCTTTTCTCTTTGAGTGGCATGTCTTCATCCTTCATTACTTCGCTAAGTGACCAGTATCTTTTCCATGTGTTAGCTATCCTTCTTTCTATTTCTTTATGCATAGTATTCTTTGCGGCTATAAGCTGTCCTAGATATACATACTCTTCTACATATTCTATTTTCTGTGTATTGACTGTGATGTTATATGTCTGTGAGGAGTTAGTCATAATTTTTGTCTTTGCCGTGTTCATTGTAAGCCCTGCTTTCGCGCTTTGATCTGACAGTTGTTGTAACATTCGCTCTAGTTGTTTTGGACATTCTGAAAATAAAATTAGATCGTCTGCAAAACGTAAATTGTTTAATTTTTCACCATTTATATCCAGTCCTTCATGATCCCAATGCAGATTCCTGAATATAATCTCTAGAGCCGCTGAAAATAGCTTGGGTGAAATGGGATCCCCTTGCCGGACGCCTCTCTCTATAGGAAATTCTTCTCCTGTAGTTTCTAGCCTGACTCGGGCTGTGCTTGTGGAGTATATAATCTGGAGTATTTTTATGTACTTATCCTGTATTCCCTGTATACGCAGTGCTTCCCAGATGTAATCATGTTCTAAGGAGTCGAATGCTTTATTGTAATCAACAAACCCCAAATAATATGTTTTGTTGTATTCGTTGTACTTTTGTAGGACTTGCCTTAGGACATGTATATGATCTATTGTTGAATATTTACTGCGGAAACCAGCCTGTTCTTTTGGTTGGTTTTCATCAAGGGTAGAAGTGATTCGAGATAGAATTATTTTTGACAATACTTTATACACATTGGACATCAAACTAATAGGTCTATAGTTCCCTATATCTCCTTTGTCGCCTTTTTTATGCAATAAAATTATTGTAGATTTAGTCCATTCTTCGGGGATAATTTCCGTATCTAAAATCTTATTAAATATGTCTGTTAATATAGGAGCAATCACTTTTGTAGTAGATTTTAATAACTCATTTGTTACTTGATCCGCACCTGGTGTCTTGTCCTTCTTTTGCGTGTTGATTGATCTAATTGTTTCTTCTTTTAATATTTTAGGGATTGGCTCAGATTCTGTAGTAATTATTTTACTTGTTATTCTTGTTTTATTTTTGCTTCGGTAAAGATTTCTAAAATATTCTGTAGCTACTTTAATTATTTCTGTTCTTTTATTTGTATAATTATTATCTATAGTCTTCATCTTTAACATCCAATCTTTTTTGTTATTTAATTCCTTTATTGCTTTTTTAATTCCACCTGATCTTTCGATATATTTCTTTAATGTGTTTTGTCTTTTAATTTTCTTGTCTTTCCTGATATTTAAATTAATTTTTTTTTACTCAATTCTGATATTTTGGGACGGTTACTTTTCTTTTCTTTCTTTTGTAATAGATCTTTCCTTTCTTTTATTAACTGGTATGTTTCATCTGATATTACTTTTTTGCTATCTGTGTTAACTTTCTTGGTTTCTGTTTTCAATAGGTTTATAAGTTTCACGTATTGTTCCTGGATTGGTAGTTGGTTCATTGCCTCTTTATTTGTTTCTTTCTGTAAGTTATTTATAAGTTGAGTGGTATCGCCGGTACATACAATGGGTGAGTTGTCTGTACGAAATTGTCTTTTGGTCTTTATTTTTGTTCCTGTTAGTTTAGCACGTACCATTTTATGATCCGAATTAAAATTTAGGTTGTGTATGATGGAGACATCTTTGATAATTTTTGCATTATTAGACATGATGAAGTCAATTTCGTTCTTGTGAATTCCATTTGGGGACATCCATGTCCACCTCTTTGTTTCCTTTTTCTTATAAAAACTGTTTAAGATTTTAAGTTTGTTTTCTAAAGCAAAGGTGACTAGTCTAGATCCATTTTTGCTCCTTTTACCCTGTCCATATTTTCCCACCGTATATTCTTCTCCATTATTGTTACATATTCCTATTTGTGCGTTGAAGTCGCCCATTACAATAATATTTTTGTTGCAATTTTGTGTTGACATCCTAAGATCTTCGTAGAATTTATTGATTTTTTCTACGTCTTCCTTTTTGTCCGATTCAGTTGGTGCGTATGCTTGGATGATTGACCATTTTTCTTCTTTATTTAAAGGTAAAGTTATATTTAAAATTGTTATTCTTTCAGATATTCCTTTTATTTCCTGTATTTTGTATGCCAGGTTCTTTTTTATCAAAAATCCCACTCCATATTGCCCTAGTGTTTCACCTTTATAATGTAAAATATAGTTTCCATAATCAGTTATCCCTTCTCCATACCTCCTCATTTCACTGATTCCTATTATGTCCCATTTTATGTCTGCCAGGGCTAATTCAAATTCTAGACGCTTCTCAGTGGTTCGTAGTGATCTAGCATTAAAAGTGGCTATGTATATATCCGATGTAGATTTGTTTATCTTTAGAGGGTCGTGGTCTTTTTCGTAATACAATAAAAACAATAAAAACGTATACGATATCCGCAAACAAATATTTGCGTAGGTATTTACAAATAAGGTCTATTTTCATTGATGTTTTGAAATAAATATGTCGGGTTGTTGATATATTGTACGAAATCAAACATACTTTAAGCAACGAAGCAAATTATTTGTACAATTCACAGAAGGCACCTATCCATGATCGGCCCTTAGGCCATTAAACCTTCCACCAATCCGTACGTAAGCTACCTGGTGGCTCTAATTGTAAGCCTCCTCAAAGGGAGAGACCAGTGCTTAGTTGTGGGCCATCAATGGGTTTGCCTATCCATGAGCATTTAAGGACATTGGATATTGAGTTTGGGAAAAGATTATAGGATTTATTATTTTAACCACAAAGACAAAATTCAAATAAACTGCTCGTGTATAAGCTATTGATATGAAAGATAAGAGAGTTAGTGTAAATATGACGGCTGATAGGGAAGTGTGGAAAAGGAAAACATATTGCGCCAACCCCAAATAAAATTGGGAAATGGGCAGGATGATGATGATGATGATGTACCACTTACCATCAGGTGGGATAGTAGTCAAGCATTAACTTATAAGATAATATAAGAAAAAAATGTATAAGCTACTGATCAATATGATCAAGTCGAGTGTTAACGTTAGCCTGGTTATCCTAATCCTCCAACCACTAGAGCAGTATTTAGCTCTAAGCCCATTTTAACCGACTTCAAAAAAGGAGGAGGTATTCAATTCAACTGTATTTTTTTGTTTGGTACCTCAGAACTTTCGATTGGGTGAACCGATTTTGATGATTTTTATTTTAATCGAAAGCTGGTGCTTTTCATGTGGTGGGACCACTTAAAATTGAGCTAGATCTGACGAGTACTTTTTGTGTTATTTTGAAGTCGGTTATATTTTCTTGGTAAAATTTATAGTTTAAAAAACTGAAGACAATGTACTATAATTAAAAATTTCTTAAATGTAGGTTATTAAAATATTATGCTTACAATGATATTATTTCGTATTCGACAAAAAAACTTGACAACAAAACGCGCCAACATAAAACAAGCTTAGGAACTCTGAGGACGCCGTAGCTATCTTGTATGATTCACCAATTTGTAATTACAAATAAGTTGCATACTTATTACTTATTATCAAAAACATTTAATTCACCATCTGTCAATTTTTTGTCGCTAAGTAATTCAGTTTTACCTCTCGCTATGGAAACGTCGGAGCAGATTTCGTTATTTTCACTGCGCCACATATTCATGAGTAAGTTTTTATTACGCTCACGTCGTTTGTCACCGGAGACAGAGGGAAGCGTTAATTTGACAAGGGATCTCCTGCCACACTGACCTACTTGTACAGTCAGTAAAAGAGATACGTGTACAGGTCATGATAAAAAAACTTTTATAACTCCATAATGTTTTATACTACTGCATTTTTGTGTTAGTATCAATGTTAATGCTACATTTAAACGTAAGACATGAATTGACATTGATAAAATATAAACGTTCTGTAATATTAAACATTACACGTTTTTTTACTTTGTCCTGTATACGTAACTTTTTTTCTGACTGTACATCGGAGGTACGGCCTGAGGGTACAGATTATGTTATTATGGAGCCATGTCGCTCTTTTTATGAGCTGTATTGTAAGAGATTTTGAAGTCCATTGGTGCTTATGTAAGTGATTATACTGAAATAGGAAATTTGGATGAAATTGTTTAAAAAAATGTGCGAAACACTTTATTGTAATTTGTACGCCACAGAAATAAAATTTTGGATATCAGCAGATTCACGGTTTATAAATAGGTGATTTTATCACTGAAAGTGATCTCTGAAAGTGATTTCAACAACTTAAGGATGAGGAATTCAATAGGTACATAGGTCGCACCTACACATCACCTGGCTTTGCTCCATTAACATATACCTAATGTTCAAATGTTCAACATCTTTAGTGTTCATCCTCATGTAATCCATGGATTACGGTGGCCACTTAACAATTATTGTGGGTCGTTGAATAAAAAGTGCCACTTCATGTAATTTTTAATACTTTTCTAGGCTTTGTCTATGTCGTCAAATAACCCCTGCGAGTCTCTAGGGGAATGAATAGTTTGAAGATGTTTGGCAGGAAAACTTTGAGGACAATTCATTGCATTAGTATTCTGTGAAATCCGCTAGAATTTTCATCCCATTGTTATTCTGTTTGACTAGCTTTACAATAGTGTTCTGGGACTAATATGATCATAGATCTTTTCTTCTACTAATAATAATAATTTATTAGATCCACAAACTCAAATAATACAGAATACGTATTTAAATACTTTTTATAAATATTCTTTGATAAAATCTCTCTTACTTACTCTTACTGTGTGAACCTTATACAATTTTAAGGTAAAATCTATAATTTAACATTTCAACAACAATTATAATCGAGTATTCAAACTACTACGCAATCACAGCATCGTGATTATCATTATTATATTACATATTCCGTATAATAAAATTGTAAGTTATTGATGTCTGTCCATGGAACATTTAAGAAAAGTTCTTACTGGGGTACTTATTAACACAATATAATTCATAGCAATGATTTTTAGAATTTTTGTCTGTTTGTTTGAGTTTTGCTCCGGTTAATCTCAGAAACAGGTTAACCAATTTGGATGTATTTTTCACTTTAACATTAAGTGTTTGCTTTGTTTCAGCCGTTCCACAAATAAAATATACGTAGATGTTAATTTAATAAATAATATTTCGGTCCATAATTTTTTCTTGAGTCTGTGCTCAAGATACGTTTCCCAAAACGAAGAGAGGGCAGTTACTTTTATAATGCAATGAAAACATAAAAAAAAAACGAAAAATAACAAAGCACGCTTAGAAACACAATAAAGCTTTCTCGCAGGCAATTTGAACTAAACCTCTTAACAAAATAAACAATACTAATCCCCGTAACGTTATTAGTACCAGTACATCACACTTAAGAGTATTAAATGAAAAGAACCTCAAATGAACTTGGCTCCTTCCCAAGCTTCATATTTTCTTTAGATAGCCCTTTCGCAAGTCCGACGAGGAAATTTGATTTAAACTGAAAAACCTAGAACTTAAAGAACAACACAATATTAAACATTTATTCAGCAATACATACTATGGTATATCCCTCGAAAAATTGCTATTGATTTACTTGAGGCGTCTTAAAAAATATTGTTTACATCATTTCATTGATGTAGAATAGAGTATCTACAGTTTTTGTATGTCTATAAATTACAAAGATATACACAAATACTGTTAAAACGTTAATGGTAGTCTTTTTAAAGGATTCAAGCAAATGTTATTGTATAGATATTATCATACTAATATTATAAATGTAAATGTAAGTTTGTTACGCTTTCACACGAAAACTACTTAACCAATTTGGCTGAAATTTGGAATGCAGATAGCCTTTACCTTGGATTAAAACATAGGCTACTTTTATCTCGGAAAAGTTCAGGGTTCCCGCGGGATTTGTAAAAATCAATCTCCACCGCGGGCTAAACCGCGGGCAACAGCTAGTTATAGATAATGCCGTAGACTATTTGGTAGTGACGCTGATGGTGAAAACATTAATATCAGCCAAGAAGATTGCAAACCTATTAGCAATGTATTCAAAACACGTTAAAACGTTTCGTTTTTTACAGCAGCAACTGTTTTTTTATTTTATTTTTATTTTATTTTAAAGTTAATCAACGACTGTTACATTTGAATGCACATAAAAATAAATTAAGAATATACAACACGAAATAATGATAACAATAGACGTGCTTAAAATAAATATTTTACAAAAAAGAAATAGTCATAATAAAATGATAGTTAATACAATACAATTAAAATTTCGAATTTTGAACAAACAATGTACTTTTAAATGTGTAACAGCATTTATATCGGCGTCCGGTGAACCATCACATTCGTTGTACGATTTGACTATTCTAGAAATGGGAGAGTTAGACCCGATGACGGTTCTTCGATGTGGAGGAATGAAGAAAGAAAGGAGTTTGCGAGGTAATCTGGCAGGTACTCTAATAGAGTTTAGGAAGCAGTTGCGGACTATGTATGGAATTGTTAAAAAGTTTATATAACTAGTATAAATATGAAAAAAAAAGCCTGGTATCAAAAAAGCTATCATGATATACCCTTTTGAAACCCTTATGGTGAGCTCTTTAATTTGATACTCATATTGCGTTATTCAATTTATTTTTATTTTTTGATACTTCAAACAATGGCATCTTACAGCCACCATATTTGTTTTTTTTTAATTTCACTTATCTAAGAACACTCGGGTTATCAAGACAAATTTAACGATATCTTAATTATATAAATCCGTCCAGCGGTTTGGAAGATACGAGGTAATAAATATTATGACGTGCATACAAACGTACATACAAGGACCGCGATGGTTCTTCTGTTTTCGAGTTTCTATAATTCAAACTTCTCCATTTCGGTTTTATACGACAACTTTATTACCATCATCATATCGTTTGTCGGCGAGCGACCTCTTTGGTTCTACAACGATCGGCCGATGCAGATGCTGTCATATAAGAAGCCATGAAGAAAAGCTAAATATATCATGGAACAAAGTAAAAGGAATATTATTGAATAATCAATACCGTAGAATACCCTTCTGTTACACGTTCACATAATAAAACTGTGTGATCGATGTCTGCACATGCAAGATATCTGAGAAAAACTACTACTAACAATAAGAGTATTAATAACGCAGTAGATCCAATAACGATGGTTTATCAAATTTTTGTCTATTTCTCAGTTTGTTTTTTTTATCTGTGCATTTGTTCACACTAATCTCAATGGCTTAACCGATTTGAATATAGTTTTCACTGGTGTATTGTAATAAGCTTTGCTTTGTTTTTTTTATCTATATTTAATATTTGTTTTATCTGAATCGGTACAGAAATAAAAATTCAATTTAAGTTTCCAGTCCACACTGTTTTTGAGCTTGAGCTGTCTGTTTACTAAAACAGGATTCCCGAAATGAAATAAGGCCATTCACTAGTTGAAGATATATTTAAATTTTTATTCGCGGCTGAAGAGTAACACTGGCATATAAAAATACAGGAATTGTAAATGTAACTTCATTGGATTTCACTGAAGTTCAGTGAAAACAGTCTCTGGTGCGCAGTTTATTTGAGCTGTACTCGAAATCTGGGAATAGAGCCCCATCGCTGGAAATAGAAGAATGGTTTTCAGGTGTTTGAGATATTTTTAATCTGTACGAATCTATGGGTGTCTTTAATCTACATTTAAAACGCTACACAACAATGAAACTACATAATATTAAGTTAATGTAGAAATTTGATACTAGATAAATTATTCTCACCTTGTAGTCTCAGCTGTATAAAAAATTCGGAAGTAAATTCATCTTTTTGCATTTGTATCAGATCTGGGGGCACGAGGAACAATCGGGCCAAGACGAGGGCACTACATACCTTTTCTCGAAGCGTTTCGTCGTTTTTTCTAAGACCTCATAACTTGGGTTTAGATTAAATACCAGATAAACAAAATTCGCTGGATATGATGTCAATAGTGTACTTATAAAATTGATGATTATCAAAATTCATTCGTACTTCCCGAAGCCCTAGAAAGCTGGAATTTGGTATGTGAATTATTATTTGTACATAAGCATTAAAAAAAATCTAAAACTTGGTACATCCACCCCCCAATTCCTTAAACTAGGGGGTGGAAGTTTATATGAGACATTCGTAAATTTTGATGCTAGAGGTCTGAAAATTTATATAGAGACTCCTTCTTATAAATAATAAAATATCTATTGCAGGATTTTTAGTAAATCACCCCCCACCCTTTAAATTAGGGGATGGAATTTTGTATGGGTTTTTCGTATATTGTCATGAGCAACTTACAAAAAGAAGTGAAATCCCAACAAAAACATTTTCATGTTAAATGTTGTCAAGAAGAGACTATATGGCTCTACATCAAAAAGTAATCAGATTTCATGTAGAGACAAGCTTCTAACTCTACATCGAACTACTCTGCGTCTACGTCAAAACTGCTAGGATAGTATATTTTACTTATTTCCACAGTGTTATGTCTTATGCCATCTTGCTATGGGGCAAAGCAACCAGTATAGAACAAATTTTCGTACTCCAAAAAAGGGCTATTAGGGCTATTTATAAACTTAAGTCTCGGGAATCTTTACGTGAAAAGTTCAAGGAAATAGGCATACTTACAGTAGCGTCCCAGTATATCTTTAGTAATGTAGTATTTATACGGAATAATACGCCTTCGTTCCGCCCAAGTGCAGCTATCTTTCATAGGGCTTGGTGTACATTTCTATACTAAAATTCCAAAATCAATATGTGACTTGCCAATAGAATCTTTCAAAAAACATGTAAAAACACAGTTGTTAGACAAGGGATATTATAGTGTAGATGAGTATTTAAATGACAAAGATGCATGGAAATGACCAGTTCTGCAACCAGTTCCGCTCAAATTAGTAAATATTTTTGTAATATTTTTTTTTAATATGCTGAGGAGTTTCTTTACGGCTTTTTTCTTCCCCATGACAAAGCACCCTTCCGAAAAGCTGGTAAATAAAAAAAATTATAACGTGCATAAGTGTATCAGTGATACCTGTATGAATATAATATTTTGACTTTGACTTGACAAGCCCTAAATATGCAAGTCCTATCTTCACAAACGATACCTTAGTCAAAATATGTGAATTGGCTGCTTCGCTACCATCACATAGGTTTTATGGTGAAACATTTGTTCACTGTTTATTATTTTTCTGTTATACTATTTTAACTAACTTGTAGAGTTTGTGAAAAAAGTGCTTGTAGAGTTAGGACGCGTAGAGTTAAAAGCATAGCTCTACATGAGATCTGATAACTTTTTGGGTATTTGGTGGGATTCCATTATTCGAAAAAATATACCAAAATAATTTACATCTATGGAATTTTGTACGGGTTTAAGAACGAGGTTTTTACTACTTTAAGGGTTAGTTGAAATTTAGGGTCATGGAAATATCCCAAATAAGAAAATATAAATGCAAAGACATTGTTAGCAATGAATGATTTCATTACGGTGTCTTATTTTTACGATACATAAATGTTTACAACAGTACAAGTATAAAAATATGACATTTATGTTAAATGACCCTTTTAAAAATAGCAAATACAATTACCAAGACATCAGACCCTTATTTCTTTTAGGAAACCCGTTCGCAACTTCAGTAGCTTTCCTTTGAATATTCGGCTAACAAGATCAGTATAGAAAGCTTTTTCATGTTGATTACAGCTAACAAAAATGCGGCAGGAATGAGTAAAAAGGTTTAATCTTAAATATTTATTCTTTGCTAACCCGCCCGGGGAAAGTGAATCTTAAGACGCTTATAAGAACCATTTTTACTTCACGTAATGTTTGTTGTTATACTGACACAGGAATAGAAGCATGATAATTATCTATACTAATATTATAAAGAGGAAAGATTTGATTGTTTGTTTGCATTGAATAGGCTCCGAAACTACTGAACCGATTTGAAAAATTCTTTCACTGTTGGGAAGCTACACTATCAAAGTGTAAAGAAGAAATAAATAATCTATACTCTATAGAAATAAATAAAATTGGAGTGTCTGTTTGTAATATTAAAATAACCGCTTTTTTAAAGTGGATTTGGATCTATACATGGTACATACTATATACATATACCAAAACAACATTTTTTATCTATACAATCTATACATCTTCTATACAAATAAATAAAATTGGATTGTCTGTTTTTAATATTAAAATAACTGCTTTTTACTAAGTGCATTTGGATGTATACTCGGTACATATACCAAAACAACATTTTTTACAATTTTTGTTGGCCGTCTGTCTGTCTGTCTGTCTGTCTGTCTGTCTGTCTGTCTGTCTGTCTGTCTGTCTGTCTGTTTGTTCCAACTAATCTCTGAAATGGCTGGTCCGATTTTGACGGGACTTTCACTGGCAGACAGCTGATGTAACAAGGAGTAACTTAGGCTACTTTTTTTTTAGTGTAATATGCAGGCAGACGAGCAGACGGGCCACCTGATGGTAAGCAGTCGCCCATGGACACTCGCAACACCAGAGGCGCCACCAGTGCGCTGCCGGCTAAGAAGAAAGTGATGGACCCGCTTCTTGAAGGTCCCCATATCGTAGCACTATGGGAATACCGTCGGTGGTAGTTCGTTCCACAGTTTACACGTGCGCGGTAAATGTCGTGTAAATCTTACCGTGGACGAATGCCAGGTATCTATATGGTGTTTGTGATACTTGGCATTGCGGCGCGTTGAGCGATGATGGAAGTTGGCCGCCGGTATTAAATTAAACAGTTCTTCAGAATATTCCCCATTGTACAGACGGTAGAAAACGCACAGAGAACTCACATCTCTTCGTAATCCCAGCGATTCTAAACCATCCGTGAGCTTGGGATTATCAACAATACGAACCACCCGTCTCTGAATCCGGTTAAGGGGATCCACTTGAGTAGTTGGTGCTCCAGCCCAAAGATGGGAGCAGTACTCCATATGAGGTCGGACTTGTGTTTTATAGAGCAGCAACCTATGTTCGGATGTGAAGTACTGCTTTGCTCTGTTGAGCACACCCAGTTACTTTGAGGCTAGTTTGGCCTTAACTTCCAAGTGGTCCCTAAACTGGACTTCTTTCGTAATGTCGACAGCTAAAATCCCAATGCTCTTGGAGATGTTTAGGGGAACATTCTGAAACTGTGGTGCCACGATAAATGGGGATTTCTTTGCGGTTAATGCGCAAACTTGTGTCTTCGAGGGGTTAAATTGGACTAAATTCAGTCTGCCCCATTCTGTGACAAAGTGTTCAGATACAAGTTCATTCCGTTTGTCTTCTAACTGCGTCCGAGAGATGTTTGCATGGCCGGAGTAATGAGTGTAACCGGTACTGTCATCAGCATAGCAATGTATGCCCCCGGTTTCGAGCATATCATTGATATGCATGATAAACAAAGTAGGTGATAGGATAGAACCTTGTGGAACGCCAGCGTTTATGGGTTTAATATCCAAGCAAGAACCGTCAACAACGAATTTAATGCTGCGCTCCGATAAAAAGCTGGCGATCCACTTGCATAATCTCTCGGATACTCCGTAGGAAGGTAGCTTAGATAATAGTGCCCTATGCCATACCCGATCAAAAGCTTTAGAAATATCTAAGCTTACAGCCAAGGCCTCTCCCTTGCTCTCAATACCCTCTGCCCAACGGTGAGTCAGATACACGAGAAGATCATTAGGCAACACGAAGTTCGCCGGGTCAGCTAGTAGTACTTATAATAAGTAGTATGTGCTAGCAGACAGTGTTCTGAATTAAAAGTGTAGCATAGCTCTTGAGTTTGATGTCTCTTAGCCCCAGATTACCCCCATTAGACCGCATACAAGGCAAGTGACGCGCGCCAACACTTACTTGCATTTGCATGTTCAAGACATTAGTATCGACGAATACTGACCCGTAAAGTCAAAGTATGAATTAGAAATAGCCAATCACAACGCATTTTATTGTGTAAATTTTGTGAGTTCAAACTAAGAAAATTTAACTTATATATATGCGGTATCTATTGGGGGTAATCTATGCTGTCAGAGCTTTGGTTAAGTTTAAGGTGATCATACGTCCCGCTTTCAGGCTGTCTGTGCCGCTGTGCCCCGCGAGAGCAAAAATATCGACCACTTTGAACCAAATGTATACTTACTTGTGTACATTAAATTCATTTAAACTACGGGATTCAAACTACGGGATTGAAGCGCTCATAGCCCGGCAGCTTACGTCAATCCTCAGCGATCGACAAAGTTAAGCAACAGCGGGCGCGGTCGATAGTTGGATGGGTGACCGCTAGTGGCAAAAATTACTTGAGCGTTTCCGGCCTTCGGAGGGCACATAAAGCCGTCAGTCCTGGTTGTTATCGTAAGATAACAGTCGTTAAGACATGTCGGAGGCCCTCGGGCGGCATGAAAACTTCCGACAATTGGGTAAGCCACTAACCCCTCCACCAATCCGCACTGGAGCAGCGTGGTGGAGTATGCTCTAGGCCTCCTCAAAAGGAGAGACCCGTGCTCAGTAGTGGGCCGTTAATGGGTTGAAGCCACGAGATTACACCTGATGACCTTTTTTTTACTTATAAATACTAAATTGTAGACAAATAGACGCTCGATGACCTTTTTTTAGTCCAAGCGCTGAACCGACAATAATTATTGTATCTTATAAATATATATAAAATTCCGTACGCGTCCCGCTTTGACACGAAATAAATGGTTAGTTTAGTTGTACTGCTCGTTCTTATGTTATTCATGGAAAGAGTAAAAGAGATAAGAAGAATTTTATTGATCTTAACTTAGTGCGCAATTTTTTGCTACAGCACAGCCGGACTATTAGAATACATAGAAGTCTTTGGTACCGCCAAGTTTAATCCCGATGGTATTCATGAATGGTAGTCTTTTGACCGGCCTGGCAACAAGTCGCTCATGAAATATTTTTCACGTATTCCGTCGTAGTGTCCAAGAGCCAATAATAATGCGGATACCCGGTTCCTTTATGGAATAGGAATAGCCGGTAATTGAGCAGACAGGCCACCGGATGATAAGTCAAAGATAATAAGACATCCGATGTATTGCCCTCCTTCTTTCGTTTTCTTTGCATATTATTGCATAGAATCGTAGAGAAAGAAATATAAGTTATACATTGACGTTAACAACCGTACTACACACTTTTGTGACTATATTTCCGAGTGGAACTGCCGTGACACAACAGTATAACAGAATACTTAAATTTCAGTAAGTATTCAGTAGGCAATTTCAGTAGATTTGCTTGAATATGAAACCAGAATTGAGTAGCTACGATGTTCCAATTTTCTCCCTCATATAGCGAATTTTACGTCCCTCAGTCTTCTTAACTGCGCAGAATTTCATTGCCGTCATTACAAAGAGATTCGAAAGTGATTTCGTAAAGATATCGTTTGTATTTCATAAAATAATGTTGTTTCAAATTGAGTAAAATTCATACATTTCTGAGTTTTCTTTAAACGAACCAGAACTTTGTAATTTGAATTTCATCAAAGAATTTTGATTTTTGTATTCATCACTTTAAATTAGTTTTCATAATTTATTTGCTGACAGTTCACCTGTTCTGAGCTAACTATTGTATAATGGAAGAACCATTATTAAGAAACGCGATGAACGACTAGACGCTTGACAGTTTTCTCTTCAAAGTTTTCTTTGTTGAAATATTCTCACAGAAATAAAAAAGACGCCGTTAAAGAATTTCAGTGCTTGACAATAAAACCTCTAGGAAACTTTTTCCGTATTGCGATAATCAAGCGTCTTTAGAAACTGACGTTACCTTGTCTTGAAATGAACGAATTAATCGTCTAGAGTAAGTACGTCGTTGGCTTTATTCATTTCTGTTTTGTGGTTTATTTTGGCAAATGGAAGGATATCGTATTTTTCTGTCCATCCTTGAGTTCTATCCAACCTTCCTCTCCTTATGTTGGGGTTTGCTGAACGACGAAAGTCAATGGTGCCAGGTTCCGCTTGTAAAATATTTCTTGGCTCTGTAGTGGGTAATATTTGCGCTGGCCTTGTCACTCACAGCACCACTAGGCCAGGGAGTAGATGACTGTATTTAAATAGCGTACAAAATCAATTCTCAGCTGTTGCATCTTTACCAAAACCTGGAAGTAGACTTGATAGCCAAATAGTAGCTTATTTATTTTAGTTATAAAGAATATCAATACAATGAAATATAAAATAATATCTAAAGATACATTATATTTATTATTTCTCTTGTTCATTACCTACTCCATTACCTCCACTCCGACTCCGTTTTCAAATAAATTCATTACAGCCAGCTCGAAATACGAAAACACGGAACTTAACTGATCCCTTGTCACCGCTAGGCAAATAAAACTGTCGTCTCATAGAACTGGGCTGGGCATGCACCCGCTGGTATGCCGCCCCGAGCCCCTAGGATCTAGGGGATGTCACGCGCCATACTAAACCACACAAATCACGCACGTTGAACACGCGACCTCACTAACATTAGAACCTTGTTAGATAAGAAAATACTTAGTTTCGTTGTTTTGTGTCTCATCCACTGCGAGTTTTGTTTGTAGTTAAAAATACAATGTTTTCAAAATCAGCAATGGGTGTATCGCAAAATGAAACCCGCGAGTTAAACCAGCATTCGTGGTACGTCAGGCTTACGCGAACGATATGTCAATAGCTCTGTTTATTTTCTGGTAAACGCCTCCTTTTTTCTAATAAAAAATACCGCTGAAATAATAACTCAGCCGTCGCGGACACAATAGATAGCACGCTACATTCCACGTTTGACATACCACGCGAGAACTATGCAAATGGTGGTTTTGTTTAGCTATAAATAAATGTGTGTTACAACGTAAGGCTTTTATGAAGTGTTAAGCGGAGTAAAGTGTTTTATAACTTGGAAATTTTACTGTTGTTTCAACACTTGTAAATCAGTGAGACGTGAAAATATTAGAGGAAATATAAAGGTGTATTGTAAAATTCTATCATTGTTCAAAATTAATTTTGTGCTGAAGAAAAAAAATTGCGTTTGTCAATCTTTTTGTTCAAAACTACGTTTTTTTTACATATCTCAATTAACTGTTCTAAAAATGTTATAAAATGTGGGTACGTGTAGTTATTTTTGCAATGTACTTACAGGTTTTATATTATTGGACACTAAATTATTAATGAAATTATTAAGTAAAAAAATTGACATAAAACCACGTACTTACCTAAAAAAAAGACGGACGTAATCCCAACAACAAATTCAGTGAAGCACCCATAGTAATACCAACTCTCTATTCGTACAAGTACACACACCCATACATTGACACCATAATGCACCTATTGCGAATCAAAAATTACGCACACATGGTAAGCGGGCGGCCATTGCTATGCTTCACTCTCGATTGGACGAGGTTACGTTGGTTCTGGTTGGTTCAGGTTTTTTCAGGTCCGTGGTTTTAACCTAATTATATTTTATCGAGTGTCTAAAATGTAATGTATCATTTATAATCCTAATAATTGTCGTTATTTTAACCTAATTAAGGAAAAGTAATTAATTCCCGTACCTACTCATTATTTTGGAAAGAAATTTCTTATATCAAAAACCGCGATGCCAACGCACCCTAAACGGTGACGGGGGTGAAACAATACGTTTACACATTGAAAGTAATGGATCTTTCATACAGCGAGCGTTTGCACGCCGCGTTTTTGTTCGATACGATAAAAACTTAGATAATGATATAAGTTACAAATCTGCTTGTGGTTAGCAACATAGATTGCAGCCTTTACGTACGGATGGTATTTACAGCACATTTTAAAAATAAACACAAGCGCAGCAGTTGGATTTGGGTTTTGGATATAGGTGATGAAAATTATTACGATGAGGATGATTACGTGACCACGACGATGGCGATGATAAATTATTACAATCTTACTAGCTGACTCGACAAACGTTGTTCAGCCAAAAATTTAGGGGTGGGACCACCCTTAACATTTAGGGGGATGAAAAATAGATTTTGTCCGATTGTTCACCCTAGCCGATATGCACGCTAAGATTCACGAAAATCGGTCGAGCCATTTCGGAGGAGTTCAACTTCTAACACCGTTACACGAGAATATTATATATTAGATGAATTGTTATAAAACTATTTCTCGTTCAGTCACGTGGTAGTCTTAGTAGGCACAATAAACACGTTACAAAAAACCAAAATTGAGTTGCACAGCTACCCGAAAATGAAATAGTAAAAGATTTTCCAGTGGTAATGTTTTTTATGTGCATAATTGTTGGCATACATTATTATTATGGATTGGATTGTTATTACTTTATACGCACGTCATACGTCGTGTATCCTATCGTCAATTGTCGCTTGCTTGCATCTTGCGTTGTTAAAGGCGAAATCTGTCCTCGGAGCGACATCGTCCTGTTTCATTAAGCACCTTGCAAGCAATCATCAAATGTAGCACCGTGGACATTAGGCCTTAAACAGCTTATAATCTTGTAGATCCCTTATAATTAGAACCCTAATTAAGCACGCGTTGGTCACATGGGGTCACAACACCACCCTGTAATCGTGAAGTTGACGCCTCTGGTATGCGGTCTGTTCCATTTCGTATTGTTTTTAGCAATTATCGTGGAAAGTTAAAATTAATACGTTCTATTTCACAATTAATTCGACGCGACTAACAATATTCTGAAACGCAATATTGTAATGCTATATATTACGCTAGAAAAGCCCATGAACTCATTACGGAGTAATTCATGGGACGAAAATAGCTCACGAAATTGTAGCTAATTTTGTTTTGTTATAGCTTTACAGGTTATTTGATGAGTTCATAATAATTTTATTTAATAGGCGCACAGATAAATCTTTTGCTTAACTTGGGGTTTGCTTAAAGAAGGTTAATATGTATTACCAAGGATATTATTAACGCCCCAACTCAGAGTCTTTAACGGTTAGTTTAATCGCTCTTTAGTAAATAATCACCATACAAATTCTGTACTAAGGAGCGATTTAAGTAACTTAACGTTATCTTTCCGTGAACTCTCTTGTTTAAGTCAGCCGTCAAATGACTCGTCGTGTTCTGGCTGGGGGCTCGGGGGCCAGTTCTTTCTTTATTATTTCTTTCCTCTTTTCTCTTCTTTCTTCTCTCTTTCTTGGTACACGATGCATTAGTGATGCCCTAGGTGTTACTGACGTCCATTGGGGTCGGTAACCAATAATAAAGCTTAAAATAAATCTTTGTTACTTACGTCCTTAAACAAATCATGATTATATGAATATTATTTTATGTGTAATATTTATTGATTATAATGTTAGTACTTTAAACTGGTTCTGTCTGAAAAAATTGCTCCTAAACATATCGATAAGTTTTAAAACTCGTTGACGTTGACATACAAATGAGACATTGCAAATAACTCTTAAAAAACAAACAATAATACCTCTCACAAATGTATGCATGTAATTGGATCGAACCCGTTAAATACTTTTGGTAATCAATAATCATGATTGATCATTACTACTTGAGTTTTCCGCAGACGCACAGTCCGCAGAACATTGATAGTCTATTTTTTTAACAAAAAATCATCAAGTAAATACACTGATACTTAAAATAAACTCATAGTTAATTGGAATGGCTTTTCAAACTAGTTTTACGGAAGAATAGTTAAATATTCCGCCCACCGTCACATCGTAGGGCGGGCGGCGATATAAAACAATAAGCTTTTATTATGGAGCGATGGATTATACTTCGTTAACACGCACTCTTACTTATTGTTCTAACCTTAAACCCTGCGTCTATAGACATAAGATTACAATTTCTGTGATTATTGATTGCATTATTCTTATTAAAAACAGGCTTGCAAATGTGTATTGTAAAGTAAACGCAACTGATTTGATTAAACTGTGTAAGGTGTTTTTTTAATGATTTATTACAGTATACTATACAGGGTATCCCGTATCTTATGGAGGAACGCGATGTGGGTGATAGAGGAGCTTTCTTCATCAAAAACACAAAATTTTGTCGTTGTTAAAAACTTCATTAAAGGGACATGTTTTTTTTTACGTTAGGTATGTACTAGTTTACGACTAGCGGGTCGGATTTATTCGCCTCTTACGCGACACCCATCCGGCGTGGGTTTCGAGTTAGGCTGCCCCAATACGGCTGACATAGACACAAAGTAACTGACATAAACACTCTTTATGTAAATTCGTGCCTTTTATTCTCAACTTATAATTATATTTTCTTCAGTTATACAGTAAGTTCGTTTAAGAGTGCACAATTTAGAATGAGAAATAAAAAATGTTTCACATCAAAAATTTTATTGTAATTCCGTATTTGTCCTACAGTTCTCTCCACAAAGAACTCAATTCAACGCGTCGACTGAACTCGTAGATGGCAATGTACAAAGGGTATTCCACTCAAAGTAGTTCTCTTCTCATTTTTGCAAGGATGTAATTATACGGGTGCTGAAGGCATCAAAGTGGACTCTTTTTCCTCGATGACATTTTTAAAATTGCTGCTGTTAAATTTGAAGACAGTTGAATGCACATAAACACAACACACATTATATTAAAATCTAAATAATTTCATTCCGTAGGCATTTTGTGAATGACCGGCATGAGATACGATCATGAGTGCATATTTTTGATTTTACCACCATCATATCGACAAGAAAGTACGGCCAAAAAATTTAACAATACATTTTCAAAACGAATATACAATTTTGATAAGTCAAACCATTTGTCACCACAACAAGTCTTTTTTAGATTTTTTGGCTTAAAACCGACATATTTATGATTTAAACATTCTACGCTACAAAGTCGTGGGCAAAAGAAAACAAAAAAAATCAAGTCAATCAAAATAATATTTATCTGACACTGTGGCCACTCCCCTGGTAGGTATATAAAATTGCCAAATAAATTACAGCCAAAAACAAATCCCTTAATTACAATATGCATAAAGAGAATTTAAAAAGAAGAAAATTACTGTGTGTTACGAAGGATATAAATCTACAAAGAGCGTTCTACTGAAAGCTTCGCTCCGTTTTGCTTTATTTCGGTTAGAAGCGGTAATGGAGAAGAGGATGTGATTATACGGGCAGCAAACAGATTGTTATAATATTAAAAACTAGCTGTTGCCCGCAGCTTCACATACGGAAATTATGTTTTACTTTATTTGTACCTCTTGTAGAAGAAAATTAAAAAAGTGGTAAATTTATATTGAAGTATTTATATTTAGTAATTTATACACTGAAACCCACGATACAATCACAAAAGATGTCTCCAGGAGCGGGTTTTGAAGAATAAGCAATATTCACATTAATTTGTATTGTTTTTTTTTCTTGCAAAATTTTGAAAAACAGAAAAACATATGTTCCATCAATTTAAATGTTCCTTACATTTGTTGCAAATTTGCAGTAAATCGGTTAATGTTTTAAAAATATTCCATACAAACTTTCATCAGGTTTCCCAGGGAGGCCTTTTAATTTTCCGGGATACAAAATTTCCTAAAATGTGACCCGGAGTATTAGTAATGACTTTACCAATTTTCATCGAAATCCATTCAAGGGTTTTCAGGTGAAACTCACAGACAGACAGACAAACAGATAGGCAATAATTCTAAAAAAATATATTTTTGTGCTTTAACACGTTATTGAAGTGCCCCCTAATGGAATTGTTTTTTTAAATATTCAGTGTACAGAAAATTTGCCCTTTGAGTTTTATTATGTGTGTGTCGCATGGAGACAAGAGCACACACATACACTATAAACATAGTATGTACAATACGATCTGTGAACAAATATTTATTTTTATCTATTTATTTATGTCATATAAATATACGAGTATGCCCTGATCAGCAATAAAACCCGGGACCCTTGGCTTTGCCGGCAGGTTCACAAATCATACCAAAAGTATTATTTCTCCTCATATTGTATAGCTATTATTTTATGTTTTCAGTATTAAAATATAAGGTTTAAGATCATTTATTTCTCAAAAGATTTTACAAATCACTTACTGAGAAACAAGAATTACATTTAGATAATTACTTACTTAAGCGTACTTATAGAAAGTGGGTAGTTTAACATTTGTACTGTGATCCGATATGGGAAAATGTACCTAGACATCCTCGCTCAAACTTGAGTAATTAACATTTTAGCAATTTTCTGGTGATTTCCTAATTTTAAATTGATTGAAAAGTAATTAACACCAAAGAATTTTGTATTTCTAATATATACCCACTTGAAAAGTATTTTGAGTATAATACAAATTTTTTTTCAACAGAAATAAAAATTCTGCATTAAAAAAAAAGATAAAACAAGTAACATTTCTGATTGTATCTGCCACAGTACGTGGCTTATTCCAATAAAACCAACAAAACATAATATTTCTCTATCCAGATTGTTTGTTTAATTGGAAACAATTGGAATTAAAACAACAACACGAGTTTGAAATATCTGCGCTTACTGAAAATCCAGCATAAACAAAGTTATCACTCAAAAATATTCGATGACGAATAAAAATTCGTTTTGCGATTGGTTTTGCACGGATCAAGGAAAGTTTTAGTTTATTTTCGAAAATTTCGAATCGGTTTTTGGCTGGTAAATTCACGTTTTTGAAAGTTGATAATGCCATGAAAGGGCACATAATATTTGTTAATTAGCGGCCTCTCACACAAATCTCTCGCCGCACCCATATTGGTTTTATTGTCGTTCACTTTTAATGAATACCATGATTTCTTAAAATTTCCGTGCTTTTATACGTCTGTGCTATTCTTACAGTCAAAAGTCCCCTGTAAAGTTTTTTTTATATATTTTATTGATTATAAGCAGCATCGAGACTGAACAAAACTAAATGTTATCAGAGTATAGGTAAACTATATTTATAAAGATTGACCTAACGACGAATCGAGACAAACATCAAATCAAATTTACGGTTTGACACCGTTGCGCGTTGGTCACAAACTTAGATTGAACATAAAGCCAACTTTAAAAAATAAGGGGAAAAATCGATTCCCAAGTTCTTATAACCAAAGCTTATTAGTGACGCTAATACTGTTCTTAGCATACAAAATGCACCTCAAGATGCATATGAACCAATTAATATTCAGACCACGGTTCTCATCAGTGTAAATCGGTTTTATCGATGAGTTCAAATAGGTACGCGTCATGAGATAGTGACTGCTCTTTAACGGATTCTTTAAAGCTTGTATGAGAATTTTGACATACGTTAAACGAACGAGCACTAATGCACAAGTTGAAAAAAAACTAGTATAAATAAAAATAAAAAAAACCCGCTTGCTGTGAAATAAACTATCATGATATACCTTTCTGAAATCCTTATGGTGAGGTCTTTAATTTGACACTTTACTTTAATATTTCAAACAATGGCATCTCACAGCCACCATATTTGTTTTTTTTATTTCACTTATCTAAGGACACTTGGGTTATCAAGACTAATCTAACGATATCGTAATTATATAATTCCGTTCAGCGGTTTGGAGACGAGGTAATAAAGAATATTACACACATACATACATAAATACATACATACAAGATACGCGCGAAAAACATAACCCTTCCTTGGCAGTCGGGTAAAAAAGAGTACTGGATGACTTTTTCCTCCTGGCCTACCCTGGCTTATCTATATCTACACTAATATATAAAGAGGAAAGATTTGATTTTTTGTTTGCATTGAATAGGCTCCGAAACTACTGAACCGATTTCAAAAATTCTTTCACTGTTGGGAAGCTACACTATCCCCGAGTAACATAAGCTATATTATATTTTCAAAAAAATTAGGGATCCTTAATAAAACTCCAATAAGGTTTAAAAAAATAAGAAAACCGAAGCAAAGCGGTTACTCGTGTAAGCTAAGTATAATGCATTTTTTATTATAAAGCTGATGGTAAGTTGGATAATGTCTATCGAGACATTAAATTTTTGATATTGCTGTAGGATTCAGTAGTGATTTCTAAATCAACAACTTATTTTAAGATAATACAGGTATAAGTAATGTTTACTATATTTATTTGGTTAGAAATTTGTAAATTTTGTCTATCGTCGACTTTCGAAACAAATAATAAAATGACATTGACTTTGAAGCTAGTATAATCGTGCTAACGTTTCATTAATTGGCATGGATAGATCAAAGTACCATTTATCCAATTTTCTAAAACTAGAACTCACGGAATTTGTAAAATAAATTCTCATGTTGATTTATGATTCAAATGCACGCTTCGTGTTTGCGTTAGTTTCATTCAATAAATGTTATCGAAGTATTTAATTAATCGTTAGATATTTTATATGAAGTATGTTTTTATGGAAATAGCCGGCAAACAAGCTGACGATCCACCTGATGGTAAGTGGCTATCGTCGTCCATGAACATCAGCAATAACAAAGACATCACTTGCGTTGCCGGCCAAGAAAGAGAGAAGAAAGAAGAAAGAGAAGTTTTTTGTTAGCCTTTTATGATAATACTCGTAGTTCGAAACGGATAGTTAGACTACTTTGTCGTAGGTTGGGCTAAAGTAATCAGCACTTAGTCAAATCCATTTTGAAATAATAATATTTTTACAGTTATTTCACACCAATATACCAATGCATTAAATATTTCAATTATAAAAACCGTTTAATATCAGTTTTCTAAGCCTGCGTAAATTAATTTACCACACAAAATGTATCTGATAGTTATAAAGTATCTACAATCTTAATGTTAATTAAATTGTCAATGGAGACAAAATTAAATTCTTTGATCTTGATTAACCTGATGTTACTAATAAATAAAATGATAAGAATGCACCTGATCCTACATACGTTTACTGGTAGCCTTATTATTCCAAGAAATAAAAATCTTAATAGGCATTTTAAAAGCTCTCGAATGCTGAGGCGACGTACAGGCATGGATAAATTAGTTATTTTTGGAGAAGGTATATACATAAAAACTATACATACATGAACGTATTCATTTATCTTTGAGACAGCTGAAAATCCAAATAAAAATAATAACCCGAATTTAATCGAAGAGAGTTTTTTTATATATATAAAACTTTGACTTTTTCGCACAAAAAAACCTCTACGGCACCAATAAATAATTACATCCTTCTGCTCATTTCGCGGTTATTACCATAAACATTTATTTACATTAAGTATTCTTCTGAAAACTGAAATTTCAGTACATCATTAATTTTTTTGCCTCGCTGGGAATTGAACTCTGGACCTTTCGAATGACATCCGGCATGGTAACCTCTGCCCCACCTGATGTCATTAGATATTATATTGTATCAAAGGTGTTGCATACAAGAAAAAACTGTTTATAATGTTATAAATATAAAGAGAGCTTTCTATAATTATTTTATTAACAGCTAGTGTTTTAAATGAACACTAAAGTATAAAGCCATATCCAAACATTCTGTTTTCAGTACTCCATGTTCCGAGTGTCATTCTTTTAATTCCTTATAAATTATGCACGCGTTGGTATCGCTTAAAGGCGATAACTTAATTGGTAAAACTGAAACCGTTCCGATCCACGGTAACACCGTTAAAGTATTAATGTACCGATGTTTTAATTAAACTCGAGTATTTTTCGTATAAATTGAAAGAATTCTCGTCTGTCAGTTGACCTTTATCGTGATTATTTATGTATTAATATTCCCATGTAGTTCAGGTAATGTTGTGTTAAGAAAATGGCCTAACCATGGAAAAAATATTTTTTTTATTGACATAGTTCCATCTTTTTTAGGGTTCCGTAGTCAAAAAGAAACCCTTATAGTTTTGTCATGTCCGTCCGTCCCTCCAGTATTGCGCCTACCAGACCCTGATGAAGATGATGATGAGATGAAACAGATATTAACTTAAGTACCCTATGACGACCCGTGTGGTGTAATGATTACAATTCCGGACCACCGTGCCAAGGGTCCTGGGTTCGATTCCCAGTGAGGCGGAAATTTGAATGATGAGTTTGTTTCTGTTCTCGGTCTGGATGTGTGTATGTCTTGTCTTTGTGTGTTATCCATGGCATCCACGACACAGGGAATCTTAGTGTGGGGTTATGAGTGATAATCAACAATTTCACCACCTCTTGAAGGACCTTACATAAGGTCGCCAGATGGCAAGACTGAAATATCTGGTGAAAACTTCAAAAAGTCAGGATTTGTCGGAACAAAAAATTTTGTATTGGAATTGTCGGGACATTTTGTATTTTGTCGGGACAATCCAGACGAATCCCGACTATCTGGCAAACCTAACCTTACCCCATCAATTATTATAATTGTTATCGTAGGACAGTAATCGTTCACCAGTCCTTGCACACAGTATTATGACGGTTAAGTTAACCAATACAACAACCAATCTGCATTTGAGTGTACATAGTGCTGTGACCACTCAAGGCCTCCTTACCTATGAGCATAGTCACAGCCAGTTGAAGCCAAATGGTATTCCCAAGCTTCTAGATAAAACGCAAAAGCTTCTTTAAGTTATTATGATCTACGGTAGATGAGCTACGGCAACTCTCAAGGCGAGCCATCCACTCGGAAACTCGTGAAGTATAAGTACCTATTTTAAACAAAATATTGCGCTTGTCGTCCAAGAGAACACATGAAGAAACTGTCCTCATATAACTTTAGCAATATTCTCGAGAAAAGAAACTTGGTGAACAAAACATTAGGTAGATACGAAAGTATGAAAGTGTATGAAACAGAAATTCTCCCGAAACTTGTCGTCGGCAGATCCTTAATTAAAGACATCATATCCAGCCGCACAGCTGGCACGAGGTCCGATGGCAATTGTAATGCGCACTTTGTTGACGAAACGCGGCGTGTTTAAAATGTGAAACATAATTATCTATTCAGTTTTTACATACAATCTGTGACTGTCCCACAGAACTGGGGTCAGGTCTCGTCTTAGGAGATGATTTAAAATTTATCATTATTCTGTACATTAGAATAGCTTTAATTTATTATTGCTAATAGTTATGTCGCTGGCAAAGTGTTTTACATATCAGAATGTATTAATTACTTTAGCAGACTAAGCAATAAAAGTATTCGTCGTATCCATATCACTAAATATAAAAATACCAATGATAATTTCAATGAATTAATAATATTATTGAGAAGTAAGAAAAAACGCTGCATTTCATACTTACAGTGCGTGAATACATCCGAATCCTTAGTAGTCTAGCTAGAAAGTTTAAACTTATACGGTTAATAGGTCGTGTGCTTTGAATAGTTGGACCGTTGGATTCTCAAGTGCCTGCCTCGACGGTGCTCATGTACCAACTTTGGTCTATCGCCAAGTTTCAAGTGTGCATATATGTACAACTACAGGATAGATCTCTAATGACTCTTAAGTATCAGTTACATTAGGATTACAATTTTCGGGTTTTGTAACGCTTATACCTAAATTGAAATAGTTTAATTTCACAAATACATATATTCTTTCGTGATTACAATACAAATTTTCTATAAATAGTAAGACTCTATCCCCAAACCCTATCCAAATCGGATCAGTAATTTTTGAGAAAATTAGGGACATACATAAACCGTTGATTGAAGTCGGAAAGTACTTCGGCAATATAGGTGTAAATAAATATAAAGCTAATTAATCAAACGTTTGATCAAATATTCGCACCATTGTTGGCTTACTGTCTCATTTGTCTTGCCAAGTTGGCTATGTTGAACAGTTGAGCAGATAACATACAGTAATCTAGCATTAACAGGCGTATATCCGTTATGTTTCATGCTCTGTGACGAGTCATGATGTAGGGATGAGGGTGTTAAGTGGAGCAATTTGCTTTTGGACACTAAGCTGTGCTGATTTAGTGTGAGTGTCACGATTATAATAGTTGGCATTACAAGGCAACACTTGGAAATGTATAACTTGATTTCTGTCCATAATCAATTCTGTGCCTCCTGTGTTAAGTGATACAAGTGAAATATTAAAAAAATATTAAAAAACCGGGCAAGTGCCTGTCTGGTCACGCGCAATGTAGGGTTCCGAAGTGGTTTTCTTTGTTTGGGTTCCTAAAAATTATCATTTAATTTTGCATATTTTACATATTTTCGTGCATATTTCAAGCATTTTTCATGCATATTTGCATGCATATAACAAGCTTTTTATGTTGCATATAATCCGGTCCCTACTAATCAGTATTGAAAAAAATTGGTTTATAGTGATATAAATCTAAATAAATACCTAAATATTCACGATAAATATATTGAAAAATAAAATGTGAAAATTAATATAATAGTAGTTATAGCACGAAGCACAAAAAACAATATTCACTGTTTTTTTGCCAAAACCTGTGCAGTTATATCAGTTTGCACAAAAAATATCTCCAAAACTATAGCAGATAGAATAACGTGAGTCAGACCAAAAAAAATCTGATTTTTTCTTATAAATGTCTATGTTAAAATCACGACATGGGTACACCTGACTTAGATCATTAACCACAGGAGGCACAAAATTAAACATAATACAGTAAATACACTGTTATTAAAGCCAAGATAACTAACCACATATTTTTTTATTAAACACTTCTTGTTTGTTTGGGTTAATTCTTCCAAGCTTAATCCCTAGCTAGTTCTACTTCCTTTTATCCTAATGAGTTGCCATTTTATCGGTATATTATTTCTGTTCGGTAATGCCAACACATTTTTGTGACATAACCTGATAATACTCAGGTTAGGCTACTTTTTTGCTTTAGTACATTTACACTATAAAAGCCTGTTTTTAAACGATTAACTTGTTGTGTTAGAACCTACATTGAAAAAAAATTTCATCAGGATATTTTGAATTTGCTCTTTTTTTGGTGAACCGATTGAAACAAATGAAATAACATGTTAACTGAAGCTTACTACATAATGTTTGTGAAAATCGTATAAAAATCAGCCAAATAAGTAGATTACCAGACTAGCGGTTAAGGAACATAAAATATCTAAAATCACTTGTTCATATTTGAGTGTGATTCAAGTACCACATTCCGTAATATAAATAGCTAAGTTATTTAATCTCGGATTTAATAAAATATCCTATGCAAGAGACGATTTATTTATAGAGACATCCACATCGGCTGATAACAAATTAAATTAGCGCTCTATTTTGCTAATGTACTGAATTAATTTAATTACAGACATCCAAAACAGAATAAAGCACTCAACATATTGAAATGGTTTGTAATCAAAGAAATTAATATAATTAGAAGTTTTTAAGAAGATTAAGTTACTTAGCGATAATTACACAAGTTTAAGGGCTCAAAGAAATTCATATTGAATCCGTTTCATTATTGATTTTACAAAGTACTAAGCGTTGAAAGTTGGAGCAAACTTGGGATTATTTATCATGGCTAATTTAATTAGAAGGATACTTGTAGACAATCTATTCATTAGTCGCTATGAATATAAGGAATCGGAAGAGCTAGTTCTTTCCTTCCTTATTCTCTCTTTTTTCTTGACCGGCAACCGTTACTGAATGCATGGGAGATGTCATCATCTACGAGTCTGAACGGAGACGTTTACCATCTGCCATTAGAAGACTCGTCTAATCATATTAATAATAAAAATAAAATCGGCTATTTACATAAAATAAAAATACTTAAAATTAAGTGCATTCACGTATTAAATAAAAATACAAAAAATTACAGAGATTGTATGTTGTTGTTATGTTTATGTTACGAAAGTTTTTGAATGGTTGTATCATTGAATGAACCCTTCCTGCTCGTTTGTCAACATGAATCATTCCTGATGAAAATCTTATTATCATTCGGGCCTCTTTGGTCTTTAGTCAGTATTTATTGTTTATATTTTACTTACTAATTATAGCAGACAACTTCGTCCTGAACCAAACAGAACAACCTACATTGTTAACTCTGTTTGCTTTTATGTCCTAGAATTAATCACAATGACACGGACAATTTCGTTTAAGGCACGCAAAAGACAGGCAAAAGGATAGTAGCGAGACGAACCAAATAAATTGCGATACGCGAAGGGCGGGGCGTCTCGTCATTCAACGTACGCTTCTTTTACCCTTTAATTAACTTTTTGTTGCCCGAGGATAAATTGAGCTGAAGTCATAGATCAACTTTCATTATAGATTAAACTGTAAAAAATAGGTTTAGCCTCGCTAACGCATGCATGTTTATTTGTAGCTTCAGTGGATGCAACATGTTCGATTTAATTTGCTTCGGCCATTATCTCACGCATTTGCATATATATTCCTTGAGATGTTGTTAATTTTAAGTATTTTTATGTTTTGCTTTATTTTTATTCCCTTCAATTGTTCAATGAATAAATGTTCTTGCTCCTGCTGCATAATTTAATGAAAGAAACAATGGAATCCAGCTTATCCTCCCGGATGTCGCTAGTTTAGTATCACTCAGATTAACAACACGGTTTCTCTGTATTCTAGTAGTTCTTTTTACCTTTGGCTAGCTTCCTTCTAGTATCGACTGTGAATTTATTTTAGTGACACTCTTTGAAGGACACTGATCTCTGAGGAATCTGAATATGTTCACAAGCTCAAACCAAAAATAATGAAATGATCTTTGCATGTGGTTTATTGGAGTATTAAAGTTTATTAGTCACAAAATAAATGTCACAAATTTTCACTGCATATTCAAACATGTAATCCGGAAAGATACTCGTATGTGGATGAAGCGATAGTAAAACTTTTCTTATCAAGAAATGCGCTCGAGATAACATTTATTTCTAATTAAGTTGAAATACGTTAATGGAACCAAAGTGTTTTAACATCGATAATGATCTCATTATCGGAGCTGATAAGTAAATTATGTAAGGCTTTGTATAATTATGTATTTAACTCAATGATTTGTTTTATCTGGTAAAGATAAATAAAATTAAGTGCACGTTAGTTTTTAAGATTGTAAATACATATTTCTTTAATCGCGGTAGAGAGAAAAAATTATTGTCGTTTTGATTTTGGTAACATATTTATAAAATTAAATCGTTAATTGTATGTTTTATATTACATTATCAAGACTGCAGTGACCGTCTCATCGTGACCACAATCCATATACAACTGGGTCAAAATATCGGTATTATAAAATAAGAGTCGTAGTACCTACCCGTTGCATTTAAAATCTTCAGTGTCCGTGATAATATAAGTTTAATGTCAATAATTGTTTAATATGCGTGGGTGATAGTGAGAGTAATTATTTTTTAATATATAAATAACTTCTAAAAAGTAAAAAATGCATTGCGGAAGTCCAATATTTTATCTCCTTTTTGTACGACATCGACATTTGGATACTTCCAAGGTATTGTTGTATTGTACTTCCATTGGTAGGTAATATAAATAAATATTACATATTATTAGGTCCTTACATATGAAATTAGCGTATTGATGAACTGGCAACTTTGATCTCAAATATGTGGCGTTTGGTTTGGAATTTCAAATTCAAATTTATTTCAAATTAGGGATTATTTATGCTACACCGAGCCGGGCACGAGCCGTGCCCCGGACGAGGCATGGACGAGGCACGGTACTGACATTTTATATGACGCAGACATGAGCACATACGGGGCTCGGCTCGTGCCCGTCACGGTGTAGCATGATTCATCCCTAAAATATTAGTACCGTGCCTCGTCCGCGCCTCGTCCGGGGCATTACGTATGCATTGGGCTTTAGGCTTCCCGCCCATGTCAGTCTTTTTGTAGGACCGATAATCGGGCCGATTTTTCCTGCTATATTATTTCTGACCGACTTTTTGATGGACGTGTGCGTTGCACTATTGCTATCAGTAAGTTCTATTTTTCTCCTAAAACAAATCGGTCACCGATTATCGGACGTGGGCGGGCAGCGTAAGTCTCATGTATTTCTGTTTTAAATTTAGTGATTCATTTGTTTTCAAACAATTTGACTTTTCTTTGACATCATTTTGTTAGCAAAATGAAAAACTTAAAATATCGGGTTATTTACGAACACGATTTCCACCGCGGCATCAACGCTGCAGAAACAGCTCGAAAAACTATGTGTTTATGTAAAACTATGTGTATAACGAAAACATGATGTGTGTGGAGAAGTTACTGTAAAAGAAAGCACGGTACGTGTTAGGTTCCAAAGTTTCTCTAGTTGATAATAAGGAACTTGAAACAAAATGGAAAAGTGAAAAAACTCGAAAAATTTATACCACATGAATGGAGTGAAGTACGATTACACCAACAAACACGCATTGAGTGCTGCGTAACTTTATTCAACCGTCACAATAACGAGGAAATTTTGAATCATATTGTTACTTGTGATGAAAAATGGATTCTGTAGAATAATCGTAAAAGCTCATTAAGTCATCACAGTGGTTGAACCCAGGAGAACCGACCAAATCATGTGCTAAGCGAAAGTTGACACCGAAACTAGTGAGTGTTTGGTCTAGTGCTGGTTTAATATACTACAGGTTCCTAAGATCCCAGACGATTCCGACAGTGCTGTATTGTTAACAATTGCAGAATATTATGGTAAATCTAGCTGTTAATCAACCGAGATTGGTCACTTGTTCTGGCCCAATGCTACTCCAGGACGACGCTAAACGCCATATTTTACGACACACGGTCACTATGTTAGAGAAGTTGCGACTGGAAGAAGACACCCACCAAACTCCCTGGACCTTGCTCCAACAGATTACCATTTTTTACGTAATTTGGACAACAATTCCGATGAGGCAGCCCAAGCCCTCTTCAAATATTTGATTGATTATCGCTCCCACAATTTTTTCAGCAATGGAATCAATGAACTATCTATAAAATGGCAAAAGTGTATAGATAATACTTATTGGTATCTTATTGATATTTTTTTTTCGTTTTAGTTTTTTCTTCATAAAAAGTTAATTTTATGCTTGAGGACCTAATATTAAGTACTGAAAACGTAATCTAGTAAAGTCGACGGCACCCTTAATTTGATTTAACAGCACTTTATTGACTCATTTATGTTATAACTACAACAGCTAACTTTTATTACAGAATACATCACAGTACATTAATGTACTTATAGATCAAATTAATGGCAATTTTGTATTATTCTAATTATTTTTTTATTAGGTACATATAGACAACATTATACAGCGCATTTTCGAAATGACCTAGATCAACACTTAAGTTACTTTTCATTGACATAAATTATATTAATGTTCTAAGTTAATCACTTTTACTTAGAAATACAGTTTGGTTAATTTATTCGCAAAAGACTAGACACTAAATCAGCGAAAGATAAAATGCCCTTACCACGTCATGACTCAGACACAATGACATACTTCTTAGACTTCAGACATACATCTTAGACACCGGAGATCGTAAAATTAACCACAAATGTGGCGGTTTAAGCATCAGTTATAAATTAAAAAAGGCATTTAAATGTATCACTGGAATTTTCCATTGTATCCAATGAATTACATCAAGACAACCAATAAAAAATAATGAACTAACCTTTTATGTGCTAAATTTTAATTACCAGGGGCCTATCAAATTCCTATTTATGCAAGCCATCTGAAGTTATAAGGTTACAACAAGAAATCTTTATAGACCTGGCTAATAAAACCAGCGTATTAATTTATCCAGTTCGCCGTTTGATATTATTTTGAAACCTGATTATTTTAATGGATGGAAAGATGATCTGTCTTTTGGTCGTGAGCCTCCTAAATCCTACGAATACCTGATGTCTCCAGCAGATTCTCAGTTCATCTTTTTTATGTAAACTGGGTTAAGGAACTGCCTACCATGGACACCTTTAACATCAAAGGTATTAACGAATTACGAGTACCTATTTGACCAAGAAATTCAGATATTTCTTGGAGGTCCAGTTTTTATTAATTTCTTTCTGAAACTAAAAGCGGATCACATAAAAATTCACTGCCAGGCAAGTAAAAAAATACTATCCTACCGTTTAAAATTTCACGAGAAGCACCTGGACCAAATTAGATGGACACTATACCCTTCATGACGCGATTAAAAACATTTATTTGTTACATAAATATCTGCCGCGGCCGGGAATCGAGCCCGGGACCCCTTGCTTTGCAGGCAGCTTCACTATCATCTACAGGGCTCGTCACGACGTATCATGATCAGGAAAATGGGAAGAGATGACTTAAATCTCATTCTAGCGATGCCATTTTAGATAAATAATAATAAAAACATTAGAAGTTATTGTAAAAATGTTTCTTGAATATGAAAATGAGTCACCGAAGTTTGGAGTTTCATGAACGAGGTTCACGGACAAATAAATTTCGTAATTGAATGACTCGAAAATATTTTACAATTTATCATCATCCACGTACTATGTCAAAAATTTACGATGACAGCTTTTACGTGTTCGTTTTATTTATTTACATTTTTGGCGATATTCTGACAATGACTAATTTCGTGAAAGGTTTCTGGAGTTCGGGTCGAAATAAATCTTGGTTTTATGTGTTTTCTGAAACTCAGACCGCAGTCAAACTTAATATTACTTAATAGAATTTATAGTGTGCCAACTTGAAATAACTGACTTTGTACGTGTGTTTCATCGTCAAAAAGTGAAGGAGTAGCTAGGAATATTAATGAAATGGATTAATTATGCCTTCTGATTAAATAGACCTTATTCATTAAAAGACAATCATGATAGGCGAAGTTTGAATCCTGCATGCGCATAATACGTTTTTTCAAATATTAAAAAAAATAATACAGGTAATTTTTTCGATTTCGTAGATCACTAAATAAGTTCTGAGATAAAGAAAAGTACTCAAAATATTAATGAGTACTATTTAATGCACCTACATGTTTTTGATATACTCTCCTCAATTACCTTTACAAAGTTCTATTATAAGAATAGAAATAGTCTTCATTTTGCTAAGCTTGACAGTTACATGGCTTTTGCAGCACTTAAAAGAAACATTACTATTCTATTATTTTCGTCTCATTTCTGAAGAGGAAAAATCAGAGGTTATTTTATCGCTAATCGTTATTAGACGGAGACGAGACAAATACCTTAAATGCTTTTACACCGTGTTACGTGAATAACGACCCAGATTTCTGTGAATATTAGATAATTCGTGGAAATAAAATGCCACATCATGGAGTTCAAGCAAATTAATGAATAAGCTTTTCTAATATTCAGTATCAGTGACGAGGTGGAAGCCGGAAGTCTCAAGGTCAAAGCCTATAAGATTATCAACTTACGTAAACATGATTTTTTAGAAGTTTTTCGACCTTGTAACTTATGATCAAAATAATATTTTATATTTTTAAAAGATAAAATTATATCAGTTAATAAATATTAGCAACTAGCTGACCCGGCGAACTTCGTTTCGCCTAACAAACAATTTTTTTTCTAAAATAATAGTAGCCCAAGTTAGTCCTTGTTACATCAGCTATCTGCCAGTGAAAGTCCCGTCAAAATCGGTCCAGCCATTTCAGAGATTAGCCGGAACAAACAGACAGACAGACAACAATTGTAAAAAATGTTATCTTGGTATATGTACCGTGTACACGTCCAAATACACTTAGTAAAAAGCGGTTATTTTAATATTACAAACAGACACTCCAATTTTATTTATTTGTATAGATGGGTTCTACCATTCTTGAGTCATACTAATCTTTTATGCTCGTTGTATACACAATTGAACTACAACGAAGAGGTGCATTGGGTCCCTCCTGATATCTTGTTCTTTTCAGTCAGTGAACCAGTAAACACTTTCTTCTCTTTTCTTTCTCTGCTTGCAAAGTATAATGCTGTTGGTGCCTAAATGCTGGTGATAGCTAAGGTTTTACATATGCCTATATCAGACGATGACCACTTTGTCGTTTGTTTGTCTCCTTGTCAGTCGTCTTGTTAATTAAAAAATTGGTTTTGTAGACGCTGGTGAGCAGCCAGCTGAAATGACAGTCAGTTTGATGTGATGGAAATTTTATAAATTGAAATATGAAACTTGAAGAAAACTGCTTTAGTTCATCCGTGTAAGGACTTATTACATAATTATACACGGACGTTTATATCTCTTCGTATAAAAGTGCAATAAATATAATTCACAAGGTATAAAACTTCATAAATAAGAAACATCGTTATCCACACCGCCGCATATAATTCAATGTCAGTAATCTGATAATCGAATTCATTGCTGCTTTTAATTTGATGCGTCACGCGAGCGTTAGTAGCATTTGTATGAAATGTGTTGAGTTTTTATGTTTCTAGTTTTTTATTTTTATTGCACTAGGAGCAGTGCACCAAGAAAATGTGCACTAGGTACCTAATAGTGACTAATTTGTATATATTTCGTAGTATCGGACATCGAGTAAGTATGGAGTGAATTATTTCAAAAAAAAATATTGTAAAGGACCATGAGTTTTGATGCTGTTCAGCCAATAACTAATTAAGATATCGAAGAAGAAGGCTATCGTCAAGCTGAGTGACAGTCGGAGAGTTTTAAGCGCGTAGCAACGCGAGACCACAGCCAACAACCGGTTCTATCCGCCGCATCTAATGCGGTTTCACATCAAAAATATTTCGCATTTGTTTCTAACACAATAAAAACGTCAACTCGGTTAATAGCCTAGGATTGTTGTAAAACTATGCGATAACAACCTTTCAGTTATAATATGTAACGTAAGATTCGCCACCGATAAAGCGTTTTACGTTTTGATGTGAAACATCTATACGCGAGGGGTAAACCTGATTTTTGGCGTGGTGATATAGGCCGTGGCGACGCATCGCTGGCAATATGAAAAAAATAACCATGTATAAAATTGGTTTGATAGGCTGTAGCATACGGTAGGACAAATTCGCAACTTCAAAATAAGAAATGGTGACGTATTAGGAGATGGTGGGAACTATAAACCGCGATACCGGGGTTCAAATCCTGGCTAAGTGGTAAATTTATGTGTTGTTAAATGTTAAATTTGAGAACAATAACTATATTTTGTTTAGTTAATTATTAATTTATTTTAAATTTTATTTTTGTGATTAAAGTGTGCATTTATCTGCATTAAGCACGTGTATATTTTGTATGTTTCACATCTGCTAGCCGTCCCGCGACGGCTTACATTTTTTTATACCGATGGTGGTTTATTATATTTTAGCGTTTTGCCCATGGCTTTGTCCGCGTTTTCCGGGGTATACGTATCATGTATATTAATCCAGATCATGGCTTACCTATGTGCTAAATTTCATGAAAACTGGTTCAGCACTTTTTGCATGAGAGAGTAACAAACATACATCCTGATTGTGAGTATTTCCACACTTGTAATATTAAGTAGTATGTTCCATAATATGTATGAATTTAAATGAATGCAAAACAATTAAATACTTGAGAAACCTGTGGTGAGAAGAGAATAAACCAGGCCAAAACCTTTGCGGTTCACCTGAAATAGGTACCCCCAAAACTTTCGCTCGGATCAGCGTCCACTAAATCTATTGTGAAGTTGTTCCTAACAATTTTGTGTTTAGGTCTAAATTTCTAAAGTAAAATGAAATTGGTCGGTTTTGTAATAAATATACCGAGGAGTACCTTGCGTTTCCTGTGATAACTATAATAAAAGTCGATTTCTTTTCTCTTTTTATCTTTCTTAATTAGGGTATAGTAGTATTATTATGTAGTATCGACCGATATTTTTATTAGGCAATTAGGTACCTATTATCAATTAAGACATTCTTTCATTATTTTTCTTCTTTATTTCTTGGCCGGCAACGCATCAGTGATGCCTTCGATGTTGCTGATGTCTATAGGCGACGATAGCCACTTACCATCGGGTCGTTTGCCGGCTATTTACATAAAAAAGACGTTATGACAATATTTTGTTAAAAATAAAATTATTCAGTTAAAAATCTTTAATTACTAATTCACTTAGATCATCTTATCAGTTTAATAGAGTACACTTGTGCACCTTACATTTTGCCTTACACCTTTATTGCAAGGCAGATGTTTAACCAAGTGGTTTTTATTCACTTGTTACCAATTTATCGATCGGTGTCTAAATCATTACTCGAGCTTGATAGCTTTCCGCATTTCACACAATGATATTATAATGTAAAAAGAGATAGATATGTCACTAGCGCGCTGACGATGAAGAGCGTAAGAACAGGCAATTGACCGTTCTGCTCGTAGTCGCTCTGTCAATACACGATACGCACGCTTTTGTTGTTGTCAGAAGTGCTTGACATTTGGCATTCAGCGTTAAAATGCCTTCGTGTATTATACCAGTGTGATTGGTGTAGTGAAACAAAAGATAAACGTGTGTGTATTGTAGGTCTTTTGGTAACAGATTTTTTGGTTGATTTGTAAGGGTAGGTATACGTATCTACATATTTTTTTTAAATATCATTGATTTCACATGATAAAGATATTACAATTAAATATAAATTAATAAATAAATTCGACTTTTCTGAGATGGCTAGTCGGATCGTTTGTCGGCTATTTACATAATGGGCGATGGTGACCACAGACCACTAATTGTCAGGTGGTTAGTTGTGATCGGCTAAGTATAAAAAACCGGCTAAGTTCGATTTGGACTCGCGCACGAACGGTTCCGTACAATTATCTATACAACATTAGACACTATATTATTTTCACTATACTTTTTTTAATATCGAGCAAAAGACGGCAAAAAATCACATGTGTTGTATGGGAGTCCCCCTTAAATATTTATTTTATTTATTATAATTTAATTATTTATTTTTAAAGTGAATACACAACTAATTATTTTGTGAATATTTCAAGCGTTTACTTGTTGCCGTTATTAACATCCAGCGAAAAAAACTGCAAAAAAAAAACACGCTTGTTGTATGGTAGTCCCATTAAAAAAATATATTCTGTTTTTAGTATATGTTGTTACAGCGGCAACAGAAATACATCATCTGTGAAAATTTCAACTATCTAGCTATCACGGTTCATGAGATATAGCCTGATGACAGACGGACAGTGGAGTCTTAATTAGTAATAGGGTCCCGTTTTTACCATTTGGGTATGGAACCCTAAAAATAAACATAAAATTAGTTAACCTGTAGACTTGGAGAAAATTTAATTGATAAACGTGTAGACACGGTAATTCTATGTAGACCGCTAGTATTCACGGAACCCTAAAATCCTGATCACTTACTCTCACTAGTTTTATCTGTTCGTAACGAGAACTCGCTCCGTATTTCGCAGCCATCTTTGATTGAAGTGTAACCGGATATTTGGTAGCGGCTATCGGTTTCTTCTTTATCCGAAACGAATGCCGGGTTATTGGGTTACAGACGGGTCAGAAGCTCAGATTTATTTGTTAACTATTTTTGCCTTGGGTTTTCTGATAAAATATTGTCTTTATCATAATAGAATATCGTAGTTTGAGAACGATAACAGATAAGAGTTTCATTATAATAATACAGTCTGATTGAATCGTAATGTTAAAGCATCAATCAGCTGGGCTCTGACATAAAACGATTTTATTACTAAAGGATTCGTGAGCGGCCATATTTGTTATCCTATCATAATGAACATACACATTCATGTATTCAGTCGGAAGTCATGTAGTCAGTTCGGTTACTAAGAATATCTTACGTTTATCTAGAGATTTCCCTTAAAGATCGTATTTACTGGAAACAATACCTGTCGAGTGCCTTGATTTGAATTAACCACTGAATGAAAACATTGAATATCAAGGTTTAATGAAATGAAGTACGTGGTTACGATCCTTTGTTCATTTATTTTGCTGTTACAACTTAGGTTCTTTGTTGTTTCACTTGTATTGAATGTAAATTAACGAACTAAGGGAAATCAAGAAAGTGAAATTAGAGATGAAAGAATGTAGCACATGCACATCCTTAAGACTCAATAAATATTCTGTCCTCTTTTTAACCTACTTAAAAAAGGAGGAGGTATTCAATTTGACTGTATTGTTTATTTTTATTTTTTATGTTTGTTACCTCAGAACTTTCGACTGGGTGAACCAATTTTAATTATTCATTCATGTGGTCACGACATTTGACGAATATTTTGAATGATCTCTAATTTTGAAGTCGGTTATTTTTTGTCAAGAACTATTTATGGAAATAGCTGACAAACGAGATTATAATCCACTTGGTAATTGGCTATGTGGCTATGGCCAGCCAAGAAAGAGAAGAAAAATAAAGAAAGAAAGAACTGGATCTCAAGCTCCCAGAACACGATGAGTTTGATGTTTGTCGGCTGACTCAAGCTAGTCGTCCACATTACTGAAGAACAGAGCAATGAAATTCATGGTATCATCTAAAGACCTTTACAAAAATCGTGCATGAAAATTCTGTAAGATGGACCGTCATGTAAGCCATCAATCAGTTTAACGCAGAACAGCCTAAACAACACAGTGATGCGGTCTCCTGCTCAGCTTATTTATGAAAATAGCCGGAATATAAAATTGAAGCTCTTGGAAAACTTTTTGTCGCGCTGAGTAAGATCCAGCATAACAAAAATGTAACTACCTACAGTAAAAATAAAAGGAATCTTCAGCTCAAGTCATATTTACTTTAGTTTATCTTCAGTGAAATAATTTAGAACAATCTAGACTAGTGGGAAAACAGTATAAATCTAGGTTTAGTGTAATGAAGTTCGTGGTTCAGTTTCAATTCATTTAGCTGCGACACCAAGCTCGGTTTTATTGTCTCAGTTCAACTTGGACGTGAGTTTGGATTTGTTCTACGTGAGATAAATGACATGTAACTTAAACGCTATGTTATTGTTTGTTATCTCTATATAAAACAATGAAATAAATGAATAGTAAATTAAAAAATTTCAAAGATTGTTTCTCTGATTTGCGAGAATAAACGCAAAGACACAACAATTACTTATTATAATAACTATTCATGTATATGTCGGCAAGGCCACGAATCTCCAGTGGGACGAACCTCTTTATTCTACAACGCTCGTCCGATGCAGAGGCTGGCATTTATGAAATGTCATGTCATATTTAGATTATGGAATTGTCAGTAACGGATAACAAATGATTATTGATCACGTAGTGTTGAAGTACTTCGGAATATTGATGTGAACGTTAGGAGATCTGGAAACACATATATCATGGTGCAAAGTAAAAGGAATATTATTGAATAACCAGTACCGTAGAATACCCCTTCTGCTTTATACATAAAGCCTAGTATAATTTTCTAAGTAGTGATGACCCACGTATGTCAGATACCTAATGCTATCGATATAATTTCAGAAGTTCAGTTACATTAATCATAACATCTGTCTCATAAAAACTTATTCATTAACACCTAAAGGCTAAAGCACTAATATCAGTGTAACAAATATGAAGCCATTAAAATTCAAAGCAAATTAAATTCTGATGGCGTTGCTCGGACCATCACTTATCAACTTTTAAAATGTGAAGTCGCAATTGAGCACGAAGCGTGATTACGTGGGGATGGCACCCCATGGACTCCCATAACTAACCACAGGCCCTTTGTCTGAGGACTAAGTTGAAGAGGCTGCCGTTAGTCTGAATTCGCTTTTAACTTTCCCTCGCACGGCCATGTTACCTATGTGACGTCAACTTAAAGCGATTTTAACGAAGGTGAGTCATGTAAAGAGGTATCTATTATTGAGTTTTAATACTTACATATTAATTCATGTTTAGGATTTAATATGTATGAGTAGATATTTTACGTATTTTAAATGTGAGAGATTTTATTTTTGGTAGTTTGATACACAATTAGGCAAACACTCTATAAGAATTTCGATTAAGTTTGAAACAGAGTTTATACATATCGAATTTTGACATGGAGATTTTGAGTAATTAAAGTTTTTTTATTGATACATTGCTTTGTGATCGTCTGCAATTAAACAAACAACAAATCAAACTACGTAACATTATTGGGACAAAATTATCAAATAGAAAAAATATTTTTTTCTTTTATAAAGTTAAATAGTAATACCTCAATCATCAGCAAAATTGTAAAAAAAAAACATGACCAAACGATTTGAAAAAAACGCACGCTTTATGAAAGCGTTTGTCTCCCCTAAAATTACTCAAAAAGTTGCGTTTTTATTTCGCAAACACCAGCCGCTTTCAGAGTTAATACAGATAATGTCGCAATATTGGATCCTACAAATGCAAAAAATGTATGTAATAAAGAAATAAGGTATAATAATAAAATACTGGAATTGGATTAATACTTTGTAATTATGTAACTTTTTGGTGTGACATAAAAATAAATGACAATTTTATTGCTCCTCCGTGTTAAAAGTACAAAATATGTCCACGGAGCGGAATCTTCGACAGAAATACTGCGATTTGGTATTCGGTTTTAATTACATAAATGTAATTTATTTATATTTGTTTCGCACTATAATAATCCCACCAAAAACATTTTCATGTAAAATGTTGCCAAGCCGAGACCTCTACTTGTATATCAAAAGGTTATCAGATCTCATGTAGAGCTTCAAATCTACACGCCATAACTATACAAGTCCTATCTTCACAAACTACACCTTAGTCAAAATATGTGACTTAGCCGTTTTGTTACGAAAATAACTATCGTATATCAGAAAAGTAATAAACAGTGAATAAGTTTTTCACCTTAAGCCCGTGTAGCGAAATGACCGTGGCCCCAGATTTCAAACAGCCTTTCTTTGGACCGTGAAGAGTTTAGAAATAATTATAGAATTTTTATCTAACTATCCACCTCATAGTAAGTGGCCACTGTCACCCACGGACATGAGTAATACAAAAGGCGTCACCGATGCGTTGCTAGCCTAAATAAAGAACTTGCTCCGAAGCCTCCATCTGGAATAAGATTTCTGTGTTTTTTTATACTGAGCACACTTATATTAATATTGCTTCTGTGTAGTGAATCTAACAAATGGAAGCATCATATGAAGTGACATTAACGACAGTACCGATACTCTCGTCGGTGTCGGGGGACGTCAGGCAAGTGACATGCGTGGCAATGATTGGTTATTGTGAAATAATGGCCTATATATAAAAACGCCTGATGTATGTTATAGCCCAAACTTGAAATATGTCGTTTTGTTACAGACCGAAGTTTCAATAGGCCCTTATTTATGTTGAAGTCTTAGTTACTAAAAACATCGCAATATTCTTTTTAGACTTTCTTGTCAATTTTACTTTTAATTTTCATTTTACTTTGTTAAGAAAATAATTTAAAAAATATTGTAGGTTTGGCATTTTTGGATTTAGGGATCCGTTGAAGAAATATCAAGCTAGAGCTAATTTTGATTACAGTTAAGCAGTCAAACTGTCCCCGGAGTGGCATCTTCACGTTTGCCTATTGCTTATGTAGGCTTGCATGCAATCGTCAAATCAAGCGCCGTGGACTGAGGACTTAAAGGTCATGTTCTGCAGGGTTCATTACGAACCGAGAAAGATGTTTGACTCAAGGTTGAATTTTCTAACAGAAGTGTATGTGTAAGCAGTAATATTAGTTGACCAAATGGATTGTTCGTCATCGCACGGCACACATCAATAAAAAAAGATTAGGCAAAACCAATTTATACTAAAAACGTCCTTTTAAACGTTTGTAACTGCGGCATAATAAACTTTCCTACAAAACATTTCTTGGACAATGGCGGGTAATCGCTTAGCAGATTTTTCGATATTGGGCAGATTTTGGCACGTTATTGTATGGGAGTACGATTCCGCTCGTTAAAAATAATGAGCGTGTCATAAATAATACATTTGTCGTCCCTTTTATGTCAATAATGGGTATAGAATTTATTAAACCCACTAAACCGATATTTTTGATAATATTCCCTAAAATAGATGTTCATTGTTCGAAATAATACGATCTTAAATCAGTTTCATTTGAGTTTATTTGCTTTAGAATTAAAATAATTGCCATAATTATTTAGAATAGTTACTTTAAACACTTGGTTTATAATCTCTGCTGTATTATTTAACTTCTACTGTTTTGGGATACATTTATACTTATATAATAAATGTCACCGGTACACCCGATATGAAATGTTTTTTCAATTACAAATCATATTACATAGTTATTAATATTTAAATTCAGCGTATTGTAATTTCAACGCTATTTTTATCAAGCCTAAATTACAATTCTTAAGTAATACAAAAGTTTTATCAAGTTTAGCTAGCTCTTCTTGTCAAATTATTTAATTTTATTTGATTGCAAGTACCTTGTTTAATCGCGTGTAAATGACTGTAGTCATGTAACTTTATATGACAATAAATAGATTTTGTTATTATTACTATGCTACTGTTATTTATTTCAATTACTGTTTTGAACATGGACAAGACGAAAATTGTGTCGAATGTCCATGTCGCACCCGTACCAATTGTTGTTGATGGCACTGCTCTTGAAGTTGTAGATGAATACATTTACGTGAGACAAATGATCCAAATGGGTAAGTCCAACTTCGAGAAAGATGTCACTCGTAGAATAAAAGTCGGATGGGCTGCTTCACTAACATTACATCAGTGCCTGAAGTCGAAAGTGTTCAAGCGCCGGTTCAAGCAGTGTGTGTTGCTAGTGATGAGATACGGCTCTGAGACGTGGTGTTTACTGTTGGCCTAATCTACAAGCTCAATGTTACACAGAGAGCTATGGAGAGGGCTATGGTCGGTATTTCTCTACAGTCTACGCGATCGCGTTAGAAATAATGAAATCCCTAGACGAACTAGGATAACCGACATAGCCAAACGAATAAGCCGGCTGAAGTGGCAATAAGCTGGCCACATAGTTCGAAAGACCCGTAACCGGTGGGGAAGAAAGGTATTCGAATAGCGCCCACGTCTCTTAAAACGGAGTATAGGACGCCCTTCAATCAGGTGGACTGACGAACTGAAGAAGACAGCGGGCATCCGCTGGATTCAGAAGGCTCAGGACAGGTTAGAGGGGAAGTTAGGGGAGGTCTATGTCCAGCAGTGGACCTCGAAGGGCTGATGCATGGATGGATGGACTATTATTTTGTTATCATTGTTAACATAATAAGCGAAATTATTTCAAATACTATTCAACAACCTAAGTGCCGTTATACTATAAAAAAAACTCTGAAATTTTTTATTACATCATTCTCATTACTAAGATTTTTGGAAGTTTCAGAAACTTTGCAAATTGAATTCATGACAACCAATACAATATGCCTGCAAAATTATCCAATTAATTCTCTCATTGCTATTTACTGTCCAACTTCCGAAACTTGGCCATTCGGATCATAGCGTTGTTATTTACTCTGAAACTCGATCGTAGCTCGATTGTGAGTAGGGCGAGTTCAATAATAAGCGACGATTAACAAGTGGGGTGCAACCCGAACAGAAGCATGTTTATGTTTTGTAAACATAGGGGATGTTTTTGTCAACGATACTGCTCTCTGCAATATAATGTTGGATGACTGTACTGTGAATTTTTTTAGAAGATAATAGGTTAAAAGTAAATAAAATACAATAATAATATTCCGCTTTTACATTTGTTTTTTAATCGATATAAATCTTCCCAATAGGGTAAAAAATTAGTAGATACTCGTAAATATTAAATTTATATTAATTATTATTAGTACTATTATTATTATTATTATTAGTACACAATTAATACAATTTTAATTTCTTTCAGTTACGTAAATAAACCTGTACCTAAAATAATACAAATTTTGTATGACGGCGCAACGACAGTCAGGGCGCCTTTTGTCTTAATTCTGTTTCTTATTGTAGTATATGACAGCGCCTTAATTGTTAATAGATCATTTATTTTGTGAGCTGGCAACCTTGACGGGTGACGTAACACCGAGCAATGGGGATGATTGCAGGAGAGTTGTCAAGGTATAAGGACGTTGCGCACGCGCCCACGTGTTCAGGTGGAACGTCGGTTAAAAAATAATCGTTCTGTATCTAAGCGATCCGTTAATATTATGATTAGTAATTGTTGATTCTGTAATCAGTAAAGGAGTGTCTTTTGAATCTACACCGTATTTTCATTACAACAAAGGCCTGATCTCCTCGCCCGCCTACCCACATAAATGAATACTTCGCAAAAAGGCACTGACGTGCCTAATAAAACAGGTTATTGCTTCTTTATGACCAGCTTACTTCATGTATTCTATGTTAAGTGCAAAACACTCAAAATTTGCAAGAAAGTAACGGTTTTGTACCAAATACAAACCCGTACATACTCGCCACCCCACTTGATACTGAGTTTGCAATATCTTTGTTTAAACTTGAGACAGGCCCTGGATTAGATTAGATTAATTTTGATGGACTGCACAGAATTGTTTAGTTGACAGCCGGCTTAAGGGCTGAAATTATTTTATAATTTTCTCGTTACAATTTAGAATTGTTTTAATTAAAATTTTCATTTGTGTGAGTTAGAAACGAATGTACACGATAAAGAGAGTTTATGCACAACGGTTAGAAATTGAGATTAATCAGAATTATTTATTGTTTTCATAAACATAATTATTGTGATTAGCATTCGGGGACTGGAATGATTAATGATAGCGTAATAGCGAAACATGTTATTTGTAAAATAAACTCACAACATTTCACATAAAATCACAAATTATTTCTACGTGTTGTATTTTGTTATTAGCTAGTGCAGGGTATCACCAAAAAAGAGACAAAGGACCTTTATATTAATATTGCCGAGTTCAGCGACCTCCAACAGACGGGACCTGGTATCATGTTTCAGCTTAAAAATTATTAAAATCCGTAACCGTATCCGAAACCCTATCATAAACAAGTAACGACATCAAAATATTATTTTAATAACAAACTTGATACTAAGTAAACCCGAAGTGTAATTTCGGACTGCCATCTGACGGTGAGTAGCGTATCGAATAGTTAGTATAAGAACTGCTCGCTAGATGGCAAGATTAGTATCTGCGCATGCACATAAATGTTCTCGATAATTTGGTTGAATTACACAATTCGAGAGATATTCTGTATTTCACTAGATATACTAATCGTATAAGAGAACAAGCACCGTAATTACAAATTTATATAAAAAACTGCACAAGAATTATAATCGACACATTCTTTGTATGAGATAGACGTAAACATCCCGTCATAAAAACATCATAAAACATTTTTATTAAATCCAGACCACTACTCAAGCTAAGACGGCTTACCCACATGCTTTTAATAATATTCCGTCTTCACTAACATTCCAAATTAACTAATTCAAAATTCCGGCCAATTTTTGACTCCAATTGTCATGTTTGTTTTTTCCGTTAATGCCTGTGTTCCGGCTTCGTAATTGGATACGAGGCGTTCTCCGTGAAATCACTAATCCGACTAATTCTGACAGCCATATGTCACGCCATAACGACTACGGCGTGTTAGGCCATATTCTGACGAACAATAAGATGTGACCTTGACTTTTATTACACTAAGAATATTTTGAAATAAAATAAATTAATAAAAATGGTATAGTCTTCATTCTAAGCAACAATCATTTTGAATTTACGTTATTGCCGTTATTTTTGACCAACATTTTTGTAATAAATATTTTTTTTAATGATCAATCAATGTTACCAAATCTTTATTTGAATATTGGATAAGCAATATATATTTATATTATTAATTTTTTATTAAGAATATTGAAAAATCTAATTTTAAATCTGAACTAGCAAGTTGTATATTATCATTATCAATGATAATAATAATTTGGATATTTGATGTAGCAGATATAAATTAAAATAAGCATTCACAAATTTGTTTGTGTTTTGTTTTGGTGTGAAAATTCCACCATTAAAATTGCGCCCATACTTCAAGATTAACATTCGCAAACATCCTTGATAGTCATAAAAAATATTAACTGTATCGCGTGAAATGTTAATGTGTACTCGGCTTAAATATGACTTATACACTAACATATTTCTGTCTGCAGTCAGCGAAAACGTTTTGGCAGAAAACGGAGTTAAAGCCAAGATTGATATCGTCCCGCGTCTTATAAGCAGCAAGCGTGAAATAAATAAATGGTCTTTTATTAAAAAATGTTGTGCATTCCTGTCTTATGAGGTCGTTTATAAGGGATTATGTTAAGTGGTTTATTACGGAATGATTGGCGTGGCGTATGATATGTTATGCTTATCCGAGTGTATTGTATGCATTAGTACACGAACCGTAAATCGTTTTTAGAAGGCAGCGAAGATAAATCCTTGCGTTTACAAATAGTACCCAAAGTTTTAATGTCATATTTTGTCCTGATTTTACAGATTCCGTTATTATTTTTCTTCCTGACTAATTTATGGAAAGAAGAAAAATAAAAAAGCAGGATTATGCGTCTATTTAAATATCGATAACAACGCCTTAACTATCTTATTATCGGGTGGTTTAAGCCATGAAATTCTCTTCACTTTACCTTCAACATCATCTTACATATCCCTAAATCATGCTGAATGACCTACTTCAAAATGAGTTCAAAAACATAGAACATAAAATAAATGTCTTCACATGATTTAAAGGCATCGAGTTGACAGCTGAAACAACGAAGGGTTTTAATACTCCAAACACTCGATAGGACCCTGACGACATTTGAATACAAAGCCACATTTATCACCTGAAGCACATTGAGTACATAAATATTATTTCATGAACGAAAAAATATGTCTCGGGTCGCCGGCTCGCATATTTCGGTTAGGATTATAACATGTGTCAGCGATGGAAGCGTATTTTAAAATTGGGTTGGGATTAGTATGTCCATGTTTCGGGAGGTGATTTGCAGAACTGACGTTTTTGGACGGGTGTAAATTTTCTGTTTATTAATTTAATTAGGAATGTAAAGCCTGGAGTATCCTTTTCTGTCTGTGGTACATCTTGCTGAATAACTCACGAGGATAGAAGCCAGACCACTTATTAGATATCTATTTTTCTTTGAGATTTTTTTAGATTATTTCAGATTTCTTTGAGATTTCTTTGAGATAACACAAAGTGAAGCACATTACTACTATCTTGTTTAAGTTTGATGGTGCGAGGTAGTAGATTCCTTGTCACCACCCTTCTAGAAAAAACTTAATTATTTTTTAATCTATTTTGGATACATGACAGACAGTTAAGAAGCGATGTCCCCAGTTCGCCTTGACGACAATGCCTCCTGGATTCCTTCAATATTGCAGAGATGCATCCAGTAATACTCTGCAAATATATCATAAAAGAAAATTGCTATAGCACATGCTTTAAAACGTCACATATGAATATTCTTCTTAGTGTATAATTTCAAAAATACTGAAAAAAGTAATTCTAAGTTAGAATTTGGTCTCGTTTAGTATTCAGAACATATAACAACCACGCCACATCTCAGCAACTGTGGTTCCCTTGTGGGTGGGTGTAGTGTAACTTTGTAGTCGTCGGTATCATCTTCAATTATACTATGAACAAGGTCAGCGAAATGAGGTCTGTGTACTATTAACTTTGGGATTTTGTACAAATTTACGTCCACTCATTCGTGAATTCATGAATCTTCATATAAGTATTGGTGATTCAATTATGCATATTTTCATTCTATCACTATCTTAGAAAAGTTTAACCATAAAGGATCAGAAACGGTGAAATTCTCGAAATAATATTTTTTTAAATGGTTACACTCTTTAAACATTTTAAAAGCTATATATTAGACAGACGGATGGTGCGTTAGCAGGATTATCTCAAAGCGGCCACCTGCTTAGTAGACTTAGTTGCGACCGTGCCCTTTGAAACGGATGCATATATTTAGATTTAGTTTTTGCAGCCTTGTCTCCTAAATTTTATTTTTTGAAACCTTTCGTAAATTTAATCCATACAGAATGTCATGTTATAATGTTACAGTTTTGGAAGTTCTTTTTGATATTACAGAACTGCAAGCTATGTATAATTACTAATAAAATACTATTACAACAAATAATTTATTCTGAGAAATAAAGTTTCATTATTATATTATTATTATTATGTTGGGACTTTGTTTATGTACTTCATCGATATGACAATTTTTTTTATCCTGATATGTAATATCTTCATCACCCGCGTCATGTTTTTCCGTAATTTTCTAAAAATGTTGAATCAAATGGTTTAAGTAATTTCATCATAATTAATCATCGACTTGTACCTTCTCCAACTGACGTAGTTGTGAGATATATCACAATATCTCAAATGTTTTTTTTATAATTATTATCAGTTAACTGAACTACTACAGAAGGACTATAACTAACACAAAATCCAGGTTTGTTCTCAAGTCGCGAATGATTAAGATGTTACATTTGTGTACGTCCATGCCACCCGCAACACAGTTAATTCTTATGCGGGGACGTGTGGGCGTATGTTATTTATTATTACAGTCCATAATTGGTCCACTGCTGGGCTCCGGACTTCTCTCGAGTAAGAACTATGGGCTAACACCTTAGCTTGGCAGGAATGCATGTGCGAATTAGAAATTTTTTGACGTAAATAGCCGTCAAACTACTTGATGAACCTGCTAATGGTAATTGGCTATCGACCGCTATGGATATAGGAAGAATAATAATATGTATCAACCTTAGTTATGACGTATGAGGTTTTCTCACGATGTGTTATGTATTATAGCAAGTGATGAATAATTTCGTTTTGACCTTGAATTTCCTGTAGAAGACCGAGGTTGAAAGCACCAGACTAACACTCCTTAAAGTATAATCAGTTATAGTTAATTACGATGATTCATTTGACGCGGTCACTTGCACGGTCCACAAATAACTTGCAATCAACCAGCGCATTAATACCCTTATACCCTCGATCTCCGTCACAGATTATAAACGATAGGATCGCTGCGAAACGTCAGATGTTAATAATGCGATTACTCGAGATGTTCACACAAGCGGACTGCAGTTCTATATAATGTGTTATAATGCAACAATCTTTGTCACATTTGTAGCTGTGAATTGGTAAGTGTCTTCTTAAATTCGTCGTACTCTTCGATGAGTGATAAGGTTATTTATAAGATCTTTGCGGTTTTCCATGTAAAGACATATTCCCACTAGTTTTATGAACAGTCTTTATAAATATATCTTGTATAGATTCTTCAAAGTTCAGAATGTTTAAAGAAGTAGTGTTCACGCAAATTCACATGTAATCATTACTCTATAACCTAAATTATTTATCTGTATAAAATCAGTACGAAGCCGTAATAATCTGCATTAATTGTTCAGTGTTTTGTTTTTAATCTGTGCCCGCTCTCTGCTTAAAAGTGCCTTTTGGCCCGAACGATTGCTTTCAGTTATTCAGTTATAAGATTCAGAAATATGTAATAAGTGATAAGTTCGGAAATATAAAGTGCTCAAGAACTCAGTTGTTTAATTCAATCCGTACTGCGATTCCGCCGAGCCCGTCTGGTGGCCCATGCAACTCCAGGCAATCCCGCGGTGTCAACAAGAATTCATTAAGACTACAAAATCCAGTAAGATTCAGATGAGAAAATTAATTCCACATTTAGCGAACATGTTACCGAACCTTATTCAGCAGACCCATAGGGGAGTACACAAATAGTATTCTACAAAAACTGGACGAAACCTGGAAAAAACTTCCACGACGATAATAAATAGCCATGTCATGTGATGTGATTTTCGGCCCGGCTTCAACGTTTCAGTGACCCATACATACGTATGAGGGGTTCAGATCTTGTTGATATAGAGGAGTCTTAAATACTTCAGCTTAATAATGTGTAGGTAAGTGAAGGGATTAGTGGCTAAAATTATTCGGCAGTCAGCCATCCAACTACTGATAGTACCTGTATATCCTTAACTCGGTTGGTCACTTACGATCGATGCAGCGCTATCAGCTCTTTTTAACGGTTTTATTTAGCTTGCCCTACTTGTTTGGATCAAATCTTGCAAGCCTAATTAGACCTACTTTCACTTAGCCTAAGGAATTGAAATTTAACACATTGCATTAGTTCTGATGATAATGCATTTTGTGATAAGCATGATCTGATACTAAACAGCACAATCATTTTTTTTCTTTAGGATCTATCTACATTGACATAATAAAACCGTGTATTTAGTTTTTTAACCGACTTCAAAAAAGTAGTATTTAATTCAGTTTATTTAGGTTTTTAATTTGACAGTATTTTTTTAAGTTTGTTACCTCAGAAATTTCGACTGGGTGAACCGATTTTGATGATCCTTTTTTTAATGGAAAGCTGGTGCTCCTCATATAGTCCTACTTAAATTTGAGCGAGATCTGACGAGTAGTTTTTGAGTTATTTTGAAGTCGGTTATTTTTTGTCAAGAATTATTAAAGCATTATCTTCTTTCATTTCAAGAGAATGACCTATAAACAAGTAGCAAAGGTCAGGACAGGTCAGAGGTCACCCTAGCCCATAGACATAAATAACACCAAAATCATCATCGATGCGTTGTCAGCTAACAAGAGAGAAGAAAGAAAGAACTGGCTCTCAAGCCAGCCGGAACACGACGAGTCGTTTGGCAGCTCTCAAACACTGCACCGCCTTCTACAGCTACCCGTTAAAGTTTATTATTAGTACAGATATAGATTTTAGTATGGTGCTGCAGCTTATCTACCCTTATTTCCTTTTCATAATGAGCCCTTAAGCGGGACATTAAAAAACGGAACTATATGATGTACGATAATGGAATAAACATTCGAAGTGTCAGTGTGCCACTGTGAGCCATGTTTTGTGGTGAAAAATTGTTGTACGTATATGGATGTTTTGCTTACGCAGTACGCTATATCTATTATTTACTATTTGATACTTAAAAAGCTGTATTATTTTATAATTATACAGCCTGTATGTATTTAATTAACATCATTTTTATGCCGTCCTTTTTTCTAATAACTGAGTACGTCTATTTCTCTTTAAAGCATGTTATATCTTTATAGCTTTATAGCATATTCTTAACATCAATTACGAGTAATTTAAAAATTAACAATCAGAAATAAAACAGATAATAATTGTAGTAGCATAGTTTGCGCGGATGTTAGTCTTGTCACTGTAAAAATAAAAAAATTGGAATTAAATCTGATAGGCCCACAAGATACTCAATTATAAACATGATCAATTAAATTATATTCAATTGCTCACGAACTTACTTGAATAAGAAATCTCTATTTAAAATCACTGTTACCTGCATATTTAAAATAGATCGCTTAAAAAAAAAAAAACATCAAAAGCATGACTACTTCAGACCCCCTCGGCTACGGTAGCTAAATAACCATGCCGTATCATGAGCGGGGATAAGTGAAATGTGGTGTTAATTTTCACACAAACTTTTTTATCCATTCCCGAGGCGCTCCAATGATTGAACACAATTGGTTCACCAAGGATGTAACCACTTATCTACCGGCGAAAATATTTTTACAAAAAACCTTGTGTTTTAGCGACAGGAGACAAAAAACCTACAGCGGGGACTTGATTATCTTAAGTAGCGGAGTCGTTTTTAACACCGATAATATTCTTACGTTTGGTTGAAGAAATGTTTTTATAATACGCTGTATAAAATGTTGCTTACGTTGCTTTTGTAGTATTCCCACTGCCTAAGCCCTAAAGGTTGACTGGAAGAAAATGCTTCTAGCATTAAGTCCGCCTTTTGTTCCTATACATAATGTAAGGTGCAAAAAAAAAATATAGAATTCGGGTTTGATACTGCCCGCACTGCTCCCCTAATTTAATACGTTTAAAAATTAATCATCATTAGCCTGGTTGAAAAAAACATCGTGAAGTTATCAGACTCAGCATATCTCAGAATTTTCCAAAAGTTTCTCAAAAGTGTGTGAAACCGAAACAGTATTTGGTCTAGGCCAAAATATCTTTTACTTATTTTGTGTCCCTGTAACCACTAATAATATTGTCAGGAAACGTTACTATTTGAAATAGGTCACTTATCGTGATCCCTAATCGATATATTGCGATCGGTTTAAAGTAAGTGTAAATTAACTTTGATGTATTCGTAACATTCGAATAAGCATAACATGATTGTATACTGAAAACCAGATGAAGCTAATATAATTTAAATTTAACTTCGGGGTGGTTAAAAAGAATGAGTAAGAAAAATCGATCATTAATGTCTTATTCATAAATAAGTCGTTCATTTAAAAGGTCAAAACGACCATAAAAAATTAACTGGTCCATAAAACATGCACTATTTCTAAAGAAGCTGGAATCTATTCCGAGTAACGTTCGACCAATTGATTTAATACTAATTAGCTGTCACTTGGCAGTTGTGTATACGATATTATGCAATTTAGTCCACATTATTTTTTCTGGTTTCAACCGTCAACCATTGTTGGAAGACTCAGGATGCTATAAAAAAACATGGTTCATGTACTACTTAAGGTCGGCACTTGAAACCAATTATACTTTTAACTAAGCTCGGCGGGGCAAAGGACGAAAATAAATTACAGGGCCGTTCCATATTAGGTGTTTTACTTCCTTAAGTAAATTGAAAAAAATCCATTGAGAATTATGTAATTTAAGATTCTTGATAAGTATATTCCAATAACGTAATGAATGTAAGTTTGAAACTTAAGATTTTTATCGGAAGGCGAATGAAATATAGTAATAAGAATAAAACCTACTTCCTTTGTGACTAAAATTCCCATAACCTTCAATACAGCGATTTAAAACAGGTTACGACGTCTTACTTACGTAGGAAGTATCAACATAAAGGTATTTATTTTCAAATAATTAATTGCAGGATTATAACATGTATACTAGGTAGTCTGAACTTAATTGTTGAATTTACCAAGAAATGACAAAAATATACATTAAGTGCAAATCCACAAGATTAGAGAACTACAATATTAAAGATCAGCAATTAGTTAAAGTAAGAGGACACGTTTCATAACCTTGAGTTATTTTTTATTTAGTATTTTTTATCTTGACATGACATCAACTAAAATACAAGAAGATTCTGTGTTATTTCTAAAATTTGCTTTTTAAAATAAACAAATAAATAAGTGAGACTGAAAAAAAATGTGTGCAATTCACACGTGGTAGAAGTGAAATCTTCAAAAATTTTGGTTTCAAGATAATGAGAAGAATGTAAAATTTCGGGAAGATGTTAATTGTAGGTTTTAGTAATGATCGTAGTAATGCAAAGTTAAAAAATTAAACATAAAAGAGTGGTAACTAACGCCATCTCTTAACATAACACGAAGAGTAAAATGAGCAGCTAGCGCCATCTTTCCAACAATAAAACGAATCTTCTATCTTGTTCCTCGCGCCACCTATGAATACAACTTAGCACTTTTTAAAGTAACACAAAGAGAACCAAGAACATAAGAAAAACTATAATGCTTCCTACCTCATTTTCTCCCACGTTAAATCTTATGAATTTATGTGTCTCTCTCTCTCTGTTTACTGTCGCTTTTTCGTTTCATCGACTTTCAAATCACAACGATTTTAAAGAAGTTTTCACTTCAAAAATGGAAGATACTTTATAAAATTTAACCTATTTAGACCCGTCAAAATATTTTGATACGTGAACATAGGAACTTTTGTACTGATTTGTAGCAGGATATTATAATGTAGTGACAATCCCTAACTCAACTGCGAGAAGGATTAAAGCAGCTACGCTTACAAAATGAAATTTGACATTGACCGTCAGTCCTTACAAGACAAATTCGTAATCATAATATTCAAATTTAACAGCAAGTAAAATAAAATTCTGCAATCGACTTGATGAAATATTACCTATTGATAGCGTATGATCTGCACTCAATATTCAATAGATATAGAGGGTTTGTTTAAACTCAACCAATGGTAGGCAAAATCCGCGAAATTTCGGTTGTCAACATAATTGCATCACACGCATTTCAATTCGCAAAAACTAACGCAGCCATTTCAGCAAACAAACAAAACAAGATAACGTTGCCACCTGTACTTTAAATTTAAAACCGGCATCACAGCGAAATGGATAACTCAATCAATGTCAATCGGTCCGAGGCCGAAGCGAATTTAACAACTCGTGTCCGTGTTGTTACTGGCTGCTTGTTTGCGTACGCGATGAATGTGTAAAAGGGATCGGCGTATTCCGTGCGGTGATTGTATGAGCGGGGTATGTCAGGGAGGAACTATGTCACCCATTTCTAAGTCAATAAGCAAGTTTGACGTCAAGAACGTTATTCGTATGTATAAGGGCTATGTTAACTACTGTTTGATAAGACCAACCAACCAACAACTAATTCAATTACCTGTTTGATGCAAGAATTTGATAAGTCTCTTCTTCCTGTTCTTTAGTTTTAAACTTCATAATTAAATTCTTATCAAGGCAATATGCTTTAGCATTGTTTTATAACGCAGTGAACATCTTTGAACACGATGGAAATATGCATATTAGTAATAATACAGTAATAATAATTATTTACGATAATACTTCTTATGAAATATAATTACGGTGAAAAAATTATATAAAAATATTGTGTAGCCGGTAAAATTATTGAGAATACCTATTCTCACTCGCCAAAATTCATGTTGAATTGATTAAGGAAAATTGCTGTTGCCAGATAATCCGTTAGGCGCTTGCGACAGAAGTGTCATTTGCCAGAAAAAACAAAACATAATCGGGTTGTGTGGCCCGCGCTTCAGTTCGAACAAGCTTGTCACTACAATGAATGTGCCCCACAAATCACCGGTTCGGTTGTAGGGGCATTTTTTGTTGCTTCGTTCATTTCGCAGTGAAATTGAGTTTGGGCTCTCGAAAATTTGACCCATGGGCTACGTAGTGAAGTCCGGTAAAATCGTTGCTTTGTTTAACAGATTATATCGATTATACTAGCAAGATGTTTTGTGATTCGAGCGTCCCTTACGCTTGTGTTTTGACAGTCATGCTCAGATGACCGTAACGATTCTTTTTATTTACAGTTTTATCTCATTATGTTAATGTTTGAATTAAAATATGTATAAGTGCTAACTGATAGTATTAATTAGATTAGAGATTGGTTGTTTGTTCATTTTATAATAAAGAACCGGAAACAGGGTGAACAAACCTATGCTCAAAAATAATAATTTTGATGTTTTATTCTACGACTTTAAAGATTTAGTTAATATATGAATATCAATGCCAAATTAAAGTTTTCTAGCACTAAGTTAATGGTCTCTGCGCTATGATATGACGACATGACATGACGAAACTATAAGGGTTTCTTTTTGACTACGGAACCCTAAAAATATCACTGCATCTAAGCTTAAGTACCAATTATAAATTCGTCACAAATCACAAATACAGTATGTATTATATAAAGCAGATTCAACGATGCAAACAAATACATTTACTACTTTTGGCGTGAATGTAACTATCGATAAATCAGTAAACAAGTCTAAAGAAAATATCAAATAATCATTTTAGCCCGTAAGATCTTCAAAAGGCTTATAAAACTAAATTTATTACTGGCGATGTGTAATTTGAACTCCCGTGTATTATATTTCAAAGTTTTTAGTCGTAAATCTTCACGGATTTAATTTTTATGTGCCATGCGATGCGTTTTGTGTATCTTTAAGAATAAGCCCCTAATACCTCAAGTGGTCGAAAGTTCGGTTGTACGAAGTTCAAATCGTAAAACATTTTAGTGTTCAGTAAAGGCATAATTTCGTTAATAATCTTTCCAAGAATAGATCAAGCTTCCTTCGTAATTATGGGCTGTAAAAATATCAAAGTTATCACCGTTCCTGTAATTTTGAATATTACGATTTAGATAATACTGATGATTTTGGAACGGAAGAAGCTTTAATCTGAAAATTAAACCAACTACTTCGCTTGCACCTTGCTGTTGAGAAATATTGATTTTCAAAATATTATATGTACCCAATGTTATAAAGTATTTAGTCAGTGTAGTAGTGTAGCCAAGTTTTTTTTTGCAAATGAATTGACGAATTAACATTATTTAATTGAACAATATTTTTTGCACTTACGTCAGATTATGAAGTATATAGGTTCTAAATCAAGTATAGGTATATACATACGTACACATTTACATAAATATAAATTAATAGCGAGACATTCTACTCAACCTGAAATAATGCAAACGTTATTCGAAATTAATTAAACACCTCGGATTAATGGCGACAGTAAAATTTAAATGTGACAATTAATATACATTCATTAGCGTTATATCTCACGCTACGGCTTAATTTGGATAAATATGTATAACAACAAATTAATAACATATTATGTCTCATCCTAGCATTGATTGCAGCATAGACCGGCGTTTGAACGCAGCGTTTTAGAAGCTTGGAAAAGGTGAGTTATTTTTATAAAATTCCTTTATTCATACTTAGGGTGTTCCAAATTATTAATATTAATAAAAGTAATAGCCATAGACCAGGACATAGGAAACAGGACCTCCAACAGAAGGGATTGTTCGTGTAAGAAGGGATAGCAAGAAGAGATTTGGTAGAGGATTGGCTTGGGCTCAGGGATGGCCAGAGAGAATAAAAATCAAGAGGCGAAGCCCCTGCTAAACTTTAGGTTGTTCATGGGTTGAAACCATAGTACCACGTAACTGTTCTATTGATAGAATGCTAATAATCATATTAGACTAGGTACTTTTTAGCCGTATTGGAGCGGTTTAGAATACTAACCCCAATCCCACACCGGATGGGTGTTGTAAGAGCCTACTTAATCCGGCCCACTGGTGGTAGAACCCCTCGAGGGCTTATATTGGTAATATTGATTTTAATTGTTAATGAATACCATTATTACTAGAATTATTTCTTAAAAGTCACTAAATAAACAGCTCGTTTATCGAGATTCTGTCTTTAGAAATTTCTTTCTTCGTGGGCGTGTTATTCCAGACCTAATTAACATTATTCAAATTTAAGACCACTCCTTACGAATTGTTCTTATATGATCATTTAATTTATATTAATTTTATGTTGTCTCCCTTTAATAAAATAGTCTTTTTGACAAGCTTTTGGTGTTGTTTATTTATTTTATTTTAATTTAGTAATGATAAAGTAATTACATATTTATTGAAGCATACTGAAGTTAAACAAGATTATGATGTAATAATTAGGTATTGTTATACGTTATATTATATGTTATATATATGATGACTTTTGATGAATAACGGAATGAAATGAAATAAATAATTTTAACTGATATACTAGCATAACTACCATGTCTAATAAAGCGATTATAGCTATTCGTATTGTGTCAAAGGTAAATCGATCAAGTACTGTCAGTCGAGGTCAGGAGTGAAATGGGTGATCGTTAATTCTAAGTTTCATGAGTTCTACAGACAATATGTACAACAAAGCACTAAATATTAAACAAAAGGGTAGATCTATTATTGCTATACGATATATGTACTTATTTTAAATTATACGTATATTATTAATAAAATATATACTAGAGCCACGAGTAGCCTTAATTTTTTCTATAAAACTGACGATCACAGACCTTCTCTTGAACTTAAAACGATATACCATTGCTAACTTCCACTCAAATAACGGAATATAAACATATGCAGCGAAGATTCCCGACAAAGATTTTCGAGCAAAATGGTTAAGTATTAGTCAGAATACACGTTTCCTAGATCGAGCCCGTTATTGCCAGCTATAAGCATCTCGTTGTCACGATTTCGGCGGAGATTATAAAATTGACTTCACATGCTATCACCACTTGACCTTTGACTTAGACCGACTAACACCGATGTCAGCTCATCATATACTCGTAGTTAAGTGAAAATCACGACTACAATGAATTATCTGTTGGCTATCCTAAACTAGAACAGTACTAGTTAAGAATAGTACAGATACAATACGAAATAAGAACTTTACCAATAAGAAGAAAAATAAGAACTTTACCAAGAAAAAAATAACCGACTTCAAAATAACTCAAAATGTACTCGTCAGATTTAGCTCAAGTTTAAGTGGAACCAGATGACAAGCATTAGATTTTGAATAAAAGAAGAATTATCAAAATCGCTTGACACAGTCGAAAGTTCTGATGTTCCAAACGTAAAAAAATACAGTCAAATTGATTACCTCCTCCTTTTTTGAAGTCGGTTAAAAAGAAAGCGAGATGTCTATCCATATCATGTATTTTTTATGTAAATAACCGATAAATGAGCTGACGATCCACCTGATGGTAAGTGGTCATCCGTCATCGTCACCCATTGATATCTCTTCACTCTTGCTTGAGTCAGTCGTCAAACGACTTGTCGTGTACCAGCTGGGGGCTTGAGAGCCAGTTCTTTCTTTCTTTTTCTTCTCTCTTTTTTGGCCGGCTTTCAGTGATGCTTTTGGTGTATCAAGAGGACAGTGGTATAATATTTGCATCCCCAAGATATCTTGTTATTGAGCATAAACTTGAAATTTCAGTCTATGCGTAATTCGCGAGTTAATAAGATTTTTTACAAGCGCATACCCTTGGCTTTTTTCATGGTCAGCAAAAAAGTAATTTTACAATTCTCTACCCTTTTTATACTTATAATATGCCTGGTCAGCAATGATTCTGAGATAGTATTGGTATCTAAGGGTAACAGTGAACATAAAGTGGAACAATTATGAGAAGTGTAAAAATAAAATGTTTATTAAACTATCGACGTGTAATAGGTCGTGTTCTTGGTATTTCCACTATGACCAACTTATCTGTGAATTGAAGGAGACGCTGTAGCTTTGGACCAATAATTGGACGCAATTCGAGAGGTAGTAACAGATGGCAATGACAAAGTACTCATGAATGAATTTTAAACATGGCGGCATTAGTTCCAATTTTCGCCACTTCACAGATAAGTTGGTCGCTCTGTAATGCAATTCTTTATTCTAAGATGCTACTTGTAAGAAAGAAAAAAAATATATTTATATACTACAGTTTTGAAGGTTCCACTGCCGTAAATACCTACTTTTGATTTAAAAGGCTATCCTTTGAACAAAGCAAGAACTACATCTTGTATTAATATTATACTAGTGGATACCTGGCGTGTTCCACTAGGCTAAAAACTTTTCTGATGAGAATTACTGATTAGTGTTTTTGTGTTGACCTCGGTGTTGATGCGCCATCTTTACATATTATTATCTTCAAATTGTTATAAGGAAAAAGTGGAAAATTGACTTTATCAATGGACCGAATGAGCTGCATTGTTGTAGTCGTCTCAAACCACCTTGACCATTTTGAGGCATATTGGTTGGATGGTTTCAGAGTCTATAAAGGACATCCGTACAAACATTGTTTGTGTTTTATGTATATATACATATAGATGTATTGTAGGTATATATGTATATGTATATGTATATCTTATAACGTAAAAAGGAGCTGCATAAATAGTATTGCTTATATCTGTTTAATTTGCACTATGAATATCAGTGTGCCGCGGTCGGCGTGGTTCATCTGATCGCACGACGTAGAAGTCAGAGGGTACATACGTCACATCACTCATCGCGCCCTTTTACCTCTAACGTATTCTGTGCCTTACGGGTACTTGAACTCCATCCCTCTCAACGTAACTTCAACAATATGCTGTAAACAATAAGGCTGAATTTCATTTGGGCCTATATTAGTAATTGTGTGTACAATCGTAGTTGAGAAAGAGTCTTATTTTATCGAGATAAAGTCGAAGTTTGATCGTAGATCGTTAGTATACTAATGATGGTTACAGGAGTGAGAACGGGCTACGCCGTAACGTGTCGGTTTGTAATACAATAAGGACTACCTAAATTGACTCGGATGCGCTTCGGGTTTGTGGGCCGGCTAATTTGTTGGCAAACATATTGTTTGATGGACCGCCGGGCAGCACTAATCTCGTTTGCGAAAAAGTATAATGGAGATTTGCACGCGAACTGGTGTGAAATGAACTTTACAATATTGTTCGAAGTGAATAATGGGGCATATTACATTGTCAATATTATCACGATCCTAGTATCGCAATATCGCAAGTATTGAAATTGGGCTATTACATTTTCAATAATATCATCATCAGTACGTCGTTGAATTTACTAGAGTAAGTCGTGTTATATTATGGACTAGCTCCTACTCGCGACTTTGTCTGTGTGGAATTGAGAATTAATAATTAAAAAGATCCCGGGAAATGACAGTTTTTGGCACCGAGGGTTGTGTTCTTGTCGAGGTCTTCATTCTTTTTGATAGTATTCATATAATACTAGCTGACTCGGCAAACGTTGTTCTGCCAAAAATTTAGGGGTGGACCACCCTTAACATTTAGAGGGATGAAAAATAGATGTTGTCCGATTCTCCACCCTAGCCGATATGCACGCTAAGATTCACGAAAATCGGTCGAGCCGTTTCGGAGGAGTTCAACTTCTAACATCATGACACGAGAATTTTATGTATTAGACTAGCTGACCGGGCAAACGTTGTTCTGCCAAAAAAATTTAGGGGTAGGGGGATGAAAAATAGATGTTGTCCGATTTTCCACCCTAGGCCTAGCCGATATGCACGCGAAGATTCACGAAAAACGGTCGAGCCATTTCGGAGGAGTTCAACTTCAAAAAAGCGTGACACGAGAATTTTATATACCTACTCGTATTAGATTTATCGTTCGGATTCCACAAAGACGGGCACGTTTCAAATACAAGAATGAACTCTTTCAAGTAATTTTTTCCCTATGTCATCAACGAGAACGACAGAGCGTAACTTTTCGTCATTCTCACTACTCGAACGTCGTTCCGCCATGGCTGCAAGCGAATAATGACAGAAAAATATCGCGAAGAGCTTACATTTCAATATTATTGAAGCCACGCCCCCTTAGTATCGCGGATTTCAAGATTTCCGAATATTCTGTGATATTATCACGATACTGCGATACGGCCTATTACACTATCAGTAATATCACAATATCGTGATAATATTGACAATGTAATATGCCCCATTAACATAAAAAATACGTAATAATGGGGCTGAACTCAAAGGTTAGGTTTTTCTTCGAAAAACGTTATTCAATATCGTGTCGTACTCTTTGCTCTATTGTCATCTAGTATTTGGTAACACAAATATTCCCGAATAAAGCTAGGCAAAACTTGGCATTTTTCCTACCTACATTACTACATAAGGTAGTTTCCAGGACATTTTTCTATTCCAAAAATTAAATAATTTCTGCGTAAAAGCAAATACAGTGTGGAATTTCTGTTAAAATAATTTATAAATATTGCAGTATTTTTCCCCGTTAATTTATAGGAAACCGAATATAAAAAATAACAAATTGTGAAATATTAAAAGCCTGAAATTATTATATTGAGACAGCGCAAAGATTATACATAATATTTTATTGCTATAGCAGAATTTATATTAAAAAGTATTGCTTTCTCGTGATCATTTTTAGACCTTAATTGACTAACTATTTATCATTTAATCAGAATAAGATAATTGATTGCACCGCCGCGGCGCCGGTCAAATATCTTTAAATTTTATCGTAATACTGTGTGAAGACACCTTATAAGAACGTTGGTTTGATTATTCTAAGAGTATCATAAATCACTTGAAACCTTATACAGATTACGAGGCTTAATATATTATGGCGCTAAAATAAATTATGTGGATTAATTAACAGTTTCAAGTTATGATTAATTGTTGAAATATTAGTATTTTGCTTCGTGTAAATTTTCATCCACCTGTGTTGTTAGGGAGCTTGGTGTTATTTGAATATTATTATTTATTATCTCATAATTACTCAATTTTTTAATTGTGCGCTTAATCTAAAAAAAGATTTTTCGTTTTTTTTACATATTAAATTCGACTTAGTAAGCTTTATCGTTTTGAAAATTTCTTTTCGAAGTCAGAACGTTAGGATTTTTGTAAAAGAAAACTTTTACATACAAGAAGAGTGTCGCACTTTCTTAACAATAATAATACCTATAGTAGGGTCGATTTGCAGCCGATACAAATGTAAACAAACCATTAATATCGTTTTCTAGGGTTTTCACCAACTGACATGAATTTGTACACCAAATGCGTTTTAATTAGACAAACTCAATGAACTAATCGTTCACTAGATAAACTACTCATTAAGGCAAAATAGTAAAATGTTAAAGGTTTCAAATCGCTTCTTGGAAATAAGATTGACATTGAAAAGTGTTTGAATGATGACAGTATTATTTAATTTTGTTTGTTTCCACATTTACTCGGAGTTGTTTATAATTGTTATCAGTGTACAAATTCATGTCAGTTGTTGAAAAACCCTAGAAAACTATTTTAGTGGTTTGTTTACATTTGTATCGGCTGCAAATCGCCTACTATAGACGTGAATTAAACTGTAAATGAATAAGAAGAAAGAACTATTTACCTTCAATGTTATTGTTACGTGCCCTTAAAATGCATACAAGCACGTGTCGTATTAGTATATTGTATAGTAAAATATTAATGTTTGTATTTATAACGACTCCGTAGTCAGTAGTGACTCTACCTGCAAACAAAGGGGTTCCTGGTTAAATCCTAGGCAGTCATTTATCTGAAATGTATTGTTAGTGTTATTTTTAGTGTCACAAGGAATCCAAGTGCATATGTACTAATCATTACACTTCCCATCCGCTTTTTTGTTGAGTACTACATAAAAAAATAGCCAAACATACCTACAATAAAAGGAAAATATCCAGTTAAAGGACCGTTTTAATTTCTCGCAAATGCACAACTCCCTACGAATATTGTCAACACATTAGCTTCGTAATAGGGGGCCTATTCTTAGTTTTGTTTTTCGAAGACAGCGTTTGTGCTGTAATCGGAGTGTCTGTTACACCGTGCCGAACAAACTTTTAAACTGAAACACATTTTCATGGTTGAAAGAAAAATTGGAAATATTTATCCAGGTTTATTAAGAGACATTAGTTTCGTGTTTCTATTTGCATTTGATGTTAAGATATAGACATTATAAACGGGGATGATTAAAGGGCACTGACTTAGTAAAAGTACACTGTTCACTCTGTAAATTGATTTAACTCAAAAACATATATTCATATAGGTATCACTGATACATTTTTGCACGTCATTTTTGAAGGAGGAGAAGAAATGCCTTAAGAAAACTCCTCAGCATAATAATATGTTTAAAAAAATTACATATATTTATTACAAAAATATTTACTAATCTGAACGGAACTGGTTGTATTGCAGAGCTGGTTATTTCCATGCGCCTTTGCCATTTAAATACTTATCTACACTTTAATAACCCTTACCTATCAACTGAGCTTTTGCACGTTTTTTTTTGAACGAATCTATTGGCAAGTGATATATTAATTTTGTGATTTTATTATGGAAATGTCCACCAAGTCCTATAAAAGATCGTTGCACTTGGCATAGGTGGAACGAAAACGTAACTAATTGGTGCATTCTAATGTGTATCTGTATTTATATCTTGTGGGAACTTGTGAGAACCATTAGTATATTGCATATCTTGTGATATATTGTGAGGATACTGGTTATAATCTTAAAGGCCAAATATCTGTTATAGTCGAGCAAATAGTACTTAGTAACAGCATTACTGTGTAAAATAAAATCTATAGGAGTTTATTGTCAGTATACGACTGAATCAACTTAGTATTAGTAGGTAAATACGTATCTGATAAAAAAACCTCATATTTTTTATTCCACAATCTAGTTACGCTATAGTGTAACAGGAACCCTCTTTAGCACATGCGAGCCTAGTCGCCAATACGCCACGCGCCCGCCACGTGCACGTCTGCGGACGCCTTTATCCTCATCCTGACAAGCTATGCACATTCACAACTCAACGCGCACTTCAAGAGAGACGGGTTTTATTGGATTATGTCGCACGAGTCCGTTATCTTTCTGTCTCTCTGTGTTCTACGAGTTTTCATTCAATCAGTAATACTCGTATATGGAATTGAATATAACTTTATTTTTTGGGAAATTATTTATTTATGGAATAACTCAAAATTGGTACAAGAACATGAGTATCATGTCGTATATTAGATACAATTAGTAAATGCATCGCATGTAGTTCATTTATTAATTTAGTCTTTATAATTTTCGGGCAGGTAGGTAAGAATGAAGTAGATTTAAACTATAATAAAAATTCGAAATAAATTCGTTTTTTAAATTTTAATATTCATCGTGTAACGTAAATTATATAACACGTCGAAAATGCTCATACGGAAATGCGCATTTCAGAATGATGTAAACGATTCAATTGGAATTTCCATAAGTGATCATGAGATGGAATCCAATCGAATGCAATCTCGTTTTTTAAATACCAAACACGGGCTTTATTTATGCCAACCTCACTCGGGACTGTTCGTTTAATACAACGACGTTTTAATCGATATTGGTTTTTAACACCCATCTCTAATTTAATCATGTCAACGTTTTGTAAGATTATAATTCTGATAAACCGTATGATTTCAATTACAATTCAAATTAAATTTAAAATATTAGTAATAAAAGTGTCATATTTAAGATACTCGTTATTATAAGATGATTTCTTATTATAATACGAAACTCTAGTTACATTTATTGAGATCAATTGTATTTTAAACAACAAAATTCTATTTAATAATTTTAGGCATAATGCAATCCTATTATTTTTAACTAACGTAAAAAGAACTAAAGCACTTATTAAAATCTATCAATCTACATCAAAAGCAATATAGTTACGTACCTTTTACGAAAAAGTAATTTTATTAAGACTATTTTAAGAAAATTTGATGTAATCAGACACTGAGTTCACTCTACATGTTTTGGTAAAGATTTAATTTATTAAAGAAAAAAAAAACTAAAACGCAATTTCTCTATTTCAAAATAGAGTGCGTCTGATGGCTCGAAAATTTTATCCGTACTACGCTTTGAAATATAGTCGTTTTATAATCCAGAACATTCGAACAGGCACTTCACGCCGGCTCCACTTTGGTGTTTTGATTTCGCTGCTTCATACGACAGCCCTAGAAGTTACAACATGTGTAGTCTGGCCAATAATTGTGAACAAAGCTGGCAAACCTTAATTTATTTTTGTTTATTTTCCGTCTAAAACGAATATATGATTTATTTTTAGTTTAACTTTATTCCTGGCATTTTTTGTGAAGCTTGAATATTTTAACTATTTACTAACTTTTATTTGTATGTATTCGTACGGATTCGTCGTGTTTTGGGTAAACGTATCGATGTTGCCTTGGGTGTGGCTAAGGTCACTCAAAATTAACTATGTAGACGTCAGTTCGTTTGTCAGCTCTTACGTCGTATTACCACAGAAGAAATAATAGTACATTTAAAAGGTATTACTAAGCTTTACTTTGCTATTTTGAAGCAACTTTACATTGCTTTGAAATCATAGTTTGAAATAGAATTCTGAATGTGAACACGTGTTTGTTAAACAGTTTTTTTAGCTTGCCCTGTTTGAGTCAAATCTTGCAAGCCTAATTAGACCTACTTCCACTTATCCTAAGGAGTTGAAATTTTATGTGTTGCTTTAATTCTAATGACAATGCATTTTTGTGATAGCATGACCTGATACTACACACAGGTTTGGCTACATCCAAAGGGAACGGTGGCTCGTAGAAAAAAAAGTATTGATACATTTTTATAGATAATTTTATGAACTACAATTTTTGTCTAGGGTCAACTTTATGATAAAACTTACCGTTTTGCTGAAAATCGCGAAAAAGTAATTTATTTGACCTTTGACCTTGAATTTTTTTTTCCATACACGGGAATGATGGGGAACTTAAATTTTTTATTTATAATTATGTTTTGAACAATCTTACTGATTTTCAGCTTGTTGGGAATTTATGCAACTTCACTATCATTTTTTTGGTTTAAATTGACCGGACTAAAAATAAAGAACGCGCGTCACAATACATATTGGTTCTTATAATTATGTATTTCTGCTCCTCAATAAATCGCCCTCGAGAGACTAGAACTCTCAAATCTGAGATAAAATCGCAGTTTTAAATTGCTGCATGTCTCTGAATCTTTGTTCAGACAAAACAGTAGTGTGTTAACGTTTACTTCAAGTTTAAGTTGAAGATGAATTTTGCAAGAGAAGGATTGCGAACAATTCACTGTAAGCTAGCAATAGAAGAAGATTAAGTTTTCTTCTAAATTGAAGGCAATGAACTTGAGATCGTTGGCTGCACTGTATTTGATACTTTTCTATTTAACAGTCATTGTCTCCAGACACTGATTCTGTGAGGTAAATTAAGTCAATTATTGTTATTATTATTGTATTGTGGTTTTGCTATTTTTCACTTACTATATTTACACCCGATTTACTATTTATAGGACGGAAGTATCTCTTCGAACGATACACCTCACAATTTATTATAGAACATCACTTGAAGGTACGTTCGTTTAATAATCTATATCTATACATCTATACAAATAAATAAAATTGGAGTGTCTTTTTGTAATATTAAAATAACCGCTTTTTACTGCATTTGGATGTATACACGGTACATATACCAAAACAACATTTTTTACAATTTTTGTCTGTCTGTCTGTCTATCTGTCTGTCTGTTTGTTCCGGCTAATCTTTGAAATGGCTGGACCGATTTTGATGGGACTTTCACTGGCAGATAGCTGATGTAAGAAGGAGTAACATAGGCTACTTTTATTTTAGAAAAAAAAAATGTTTTTTTAGGCGATACGAAGTTCGCCGGGTCAGCTAGTTAAAAATATGTTAAACACAATAAGTTGATACACAGTTACTGATATAATATCATGCCATTGATTTATTAATTTTTATTTTAGGGTATTTAAAATTTGTTAAAAAAATTAAGAAGTAACAAATTAAAGCACTTGTTTCTAGCTTAACATGTAAGAGGAAGAAGATATATTTTTGGTATTAGACAAGTGTATCGTTAGAGTTTCAAAGACAGTTTCTCATTACATTTAGCTTAGATTTCAAAGTGGGTCAAAATTTGGTGTGAACTGGAGCATGAAGCATACGGCGTCATGTGAACGGATTTGATCATATGATGACTGTTTTGTTTCTTCGATTTCAAAGGGAACATGTGTGTGTTAGTCGTGGACGCTCTGTTATTTATTTGTATTTTAAAAATAATTTCTTATTACTAAGTAATGTGAGAAATTTTATTTCGGATTTATCAGACGTAAGATCCATAGAATCTTGAACCTGCGACAAGTGGTATGATGATAAAAAGACAGAGTTTGCTCCAAATGTCTTCCATCGCAAGATGAATGTTATACTTGATAGTACGAGTTGCTTCGCAGCAAGCTTTACACAGCACCATGAGCATTAGTTTACTTAATCCAAATCTTGCTACTAGAAAAAGGTCAAAGCTAAGTTGTTGATGGTAAAACTAGAACACAGAAAAATAAGGGAAATGTTTGAGGCGTTGAAGAGTCCACGTGGAAAGCTTTTGTGTGAATAATTACACTAAGCTTTTTCTGTTCGAAGTACAGCATTGTGCATTACAACTTGAAAGCTCAAAAGGCGAGAAAATGCAGGTACAGTTTTACTTTTGACTTTGAAAGAGAAAATTAGAGAGTTCCAAGAATGCACTGAAAATGAACTTGGCATCAAATATCTCATAGTTCAAACTTATAGGTAATATAAAGAGGAAAGATTTGATTTTTTGTTTGCATTGAATAGGCTCCGAAACTACTGAACCGATTTGAAAAATTCTTTCACTGTTGTGAAACACACTACCCCCGAGTAACATAGGCTATATTATATTTTCAAAAAAATTAGGGATCCCAAATAAAACTCCAATAATGTAACCCAAGGTGTAAAAAAATAAGAAAACCGAAGCAAAGCGAGGGCGATTACTCGTAGCTAATATAATTAATATAATTATCGTAGCAGCCTTAATTTAAGAAAATCCAAAATCGTATTAAGTGTTTCAGGTTCTTAAATTATTTGTATACGTTAGTCAGTACCTACTGCCTAGGATACCTACCCTTTTACGTCTTTGACTTCGTTCGGGGCTCTACTACTGGGTTCGGGGCTCAATGTAAGGGGTAAAAGCTTTTTTACGCTACACTTTCCTAGTACAGAATTAGAGATTTCATACACCTTTACGGAGAACTCTCGCATAGGCAGAATTCCTAGTAATATTTAAGACATTATTTATTCTCCACAGTTTATAGAATAATGTAACAATTGTTTGTAAATAAGATGTACGTTTATGTTGCTATAAAACAGCGTATAAATTATGACATAGTATAAAGTAAAAGCGACCTACCGTGACGTTCGAATAAATTTGATTATCACTTGAATTGAAGAATCTAAAATCATTCAGTAATAAGTTGTGATAAATATTTGTTTAATAAAAAGTTTTTATTTTGTGCTTATTTTTTAAACTTTATTGTTTCTAGCGTAACTTAGGATTTACAAAAGGCACTTTATTTATTGGCTGTTGGCTTGGCTTTAACCCATTAATGGCCCACTACTGAGCATGAGCTGTTTCTCCTCTTGGGGAGCCCTAGAACATACTCCACCACGCTAGTCCAGTGTGGATTAGTGGAGGGATTAGTGTCCAACACAAGTGTCGGAAATTTTTATGGCTTTATGTTTATATTGGTATTCTCTACAACAATTGAGTAAATTCAACATAACCTGGCCTATAAACGTGATATATTCCAAAAATCCTTATTCAATGTAGGTCAAAATTGCACAGGATTAATTGAAGTATCTGATCGAATTCGTGCCGTTCCGAATGTACATCTAACAGAATAATACACGGAGAGCCTAAACCATTTAGATCCGACAGCCTGAATATAAATTAAATCTATCTTAAGAGTGAACCCATTGAATAAGGCTAGGTTAGGATCTAGGCAACTAATATCATCAGTTAGTGAACCATTAGTGAATAGCAGTATGTTATAGATATTCTTGAAATGATTACTCAAAAAACAAAAAGAATAAATCAAAGGAAGCGTACCATAAACCATAACGTAACCCTTAGAAAAAGAAAGAATGCATTTGGTTACTTGTTTTCTAATATTGAAAACGAAATTTGTTTATAATTTCATTTACTAGAAAATAGGAGGTCATTTGCAAATAAAGAACCCAATCAATAACAGAAGTACCGTCGTAATTGTAAAAGCAATATGAGAAACCAACTAATTAAGTCATTTCATCGTGTGCGAGCGTAAGCAAAAATCTTAACCCCTCAAGTTCTATTTTTTGAAGTTCCGTTCCGGTTCGAACGTTACGTTTTATGTCCGCTCGTAATCACATCCTTTGTGAAACGTCTCAATTAGGTACGGGAAGATGTGTGGACACGGTTCGTTTTAACGGCCTTCGAATAAGCTTTTGATGGGCAGTCACGTGATGACTGAATTATTATAAAACTGTCGAGCGATGTCGTTTTATCTTTGACGGCGATTTTATGAGCCATTCCTCTAAGAGTTATAAGTGAGCTTTTGTTACTGAAATTCTGTTTTAGTACATCGTGTCGACGAATTTTAACTAACTAAAACATTAGCTGAATAAGAATCGGTAATTTATCGTCTTACTAGCGCTCTGCCTGTGGCTTTGCCTGCGTTTTCCGACATAATAAGTACCCAATATCCTATTCTAGATCATGTGTTGATCATGTGATCATGCAAATTTTTTGTATTCGTAATCATGACCACGAATCGTAACAAAGACTAAAGCGGAAGTAGTCATAATACGTGTACGTGTGTATACGTATAGGTGTCGTGATCACATAACTGCATTCTTCCTGCATTTCGTTTCTAACAAACGTCGATAACTAGCATTTCTAAACTTTTCTACTTCCTATTGCGCAAGGTAACATTTCTAAAAATTCATTATATCGCCCCCGCATTTATCCGTATCTAATAATATCAATCGACACCTACGTCTCATTGTGTACCGTAATAGATACAGGGAATGAATACAAATTGGAATGATAGACAAATTTTCATCGTCCATCGATGACTCGGGTAATCACGTTGCTCTTGTGATGCGCTTATTTCAATGTAGATTTTATTAGCGTTTTAGTGCGGACTCTATTAAGTTTATAAAGCCTATGTATTGTTTACCGTTGAATAACATTTCTATGATAATATAGCATTTTAATCGTGTTATAGAATTTATATGTTTTGGAAGTTGGAACACATTAAGGCCGATCGCAAGTCGTTTGTCAGCGTTTTTCATAAAATAAATTGAAATTATGTTATATCGTCTGGTTATTAACTAAATTTTACAAGCAACTATGTAATGTTTTGACGTGTTTTGGTTTGAGTGTCAGAGAACCAGGGAAAAAACGTTAGTTTTACCTTTTTGAATTTACGTCTTTGGTCAGTGGTGACGATTGATATAAAACCTAAAAATTCAAACAGAAAAAACATAAGTTCCTGCTTCGGTCGTACGCTCATTGCCGAGCATCGTGATGCTCCGATCTCATTTGGATGTTTTTTGGACAAGCTGCCGCCATCTTCCGCGTTCTGAGGCACAGTATATGGCTTCGCTCAGTCTGATGTTAAGTTGTTCGGACACCTTGATCTTAAGAATTAAGAATTAATTATTTATTCGCCATTGCCAATAAAACGACATTAGTACCTGAGTATTTTTGTGTCTAATGATAAGTATTTTGACTTTTATGTAATACATATTCAGGTTTTTAATTACTTATGTTCATAAAACATACAGTTCTACGAACAGCTGTATGGGTATAAAACATTAATTTATCAAAGTAAAGGTATTTTCCAATTTTCTCTGATACTGGTCTCAATACTGGTAGTTGAATATTGACTGCGGTACCACAAAGATCCCCTACGCTGCGTCAAAGCAAACGCATGGTCCTGGTTTTATTTTAAGGGGTGCGACAACCGTTATTTAACGAGCTCTTGTTTTTAGAGGTCCGTACCTTAGAAACTGAAATCCGAATGAATTTTCGTGGTAACTTTTTTGAAATACATATATATTAACTTCATTTTGGTTGCAAGTTCCGTTCAATGTCAAATATACAATTAAATTGAAATATCCAATCCACATTCGAACAAACTACGGTATGCGTAGATAACTATATGAAGGGGACTCCTTAATCAGGAGGATTCATGCCTGTTTTGCTTATGGGTTGAAGGCACTAACAATTCAAACACTCACTAGAATACAGTATTGTAAGAGATTGTAGGTGATTGTTCTCAAGTTATTGGTCTTCTTAATGTCCCATTTTTGATTCACGCAATATAGGAAATCGTAGTCGACGTATTATTCTTTCGTGTTCTTAAACAACAATAAAATAAATACATTTCAATTTATAAGTTTAAAATTCGCACCGAAACGCTTCATAGAGTCATGGCGTCGCTTGTGACGTCACTCTTCAGGAAAATAATAGACAAGACGTCATTATCAGTATGGTGATATTCATTTGTTTTAAGAAGTGTGACGCAATTCGCGCTGATTGAGACTGATTGGCGTTCAAGCTAACTATAATCTCGCTCATAATACAAGTAATAGAATATATGCGGGTTTTGTAATCTATTAATAGGGTTTCATTAAATAAATACATAATTTTAGTGATTTTTATTTACATCCTGCCTATTGTGACTGCCGCTGCGGAACCCTTTGTAGACAGTGTTATTTGCACTCGTTTATTTTGCGGTCGAATCCTACTTTTTCAGGATTTTTTTTATGACCGTGGTGTAAGTAATATTCGTTCGGTGTGTGGGATAGGTACTTTAGATTTTTACACTTACCTTTACAACCAATGAATGTCAAGCTGTTAAAGTCTAAGTCTCCTCTCACAACCCTTCAGGTAACGTGAGGTAAAATTCACAAAGGTGTGTATGGTGTAGAAGTCTTCACACATCCTCAAGATTTTAGATGAACTCTTGAAAACAAGTTTTCTCCAAATCCAAATCTGAAGCATACAACAATAAATATACCCGTGTGGAGTAGTGGTAACCACGCTGGACCGCCGCCGCGCCGGCGCCGCGCCGTACTAAGGGTCCTGGATTCGATTCCCAGCGAGGCGGAAATTTGAATAGTGAGTTTAAATATCTGTTCAAAGACACACCGGTCTTTGTGTGTTGTCTCATGAAACAGGGACCTACGACAAAATGACTTGACGATTACTGTTAACGCATAATATACCAGCAAACAATTCTATACAATTTTCTAAAATAGTGACATAGTTGTAAAAAACCAAGCAATACAAATATAAAAAGTCTTTCTTGGAATTTTATATGGTATTGTGTCCCACAAAACAATGTTTAAACCTGGTTGTGTTTAATTAGATTAACGGTAACATTAATACAAGGAGGGCGCAGTTATTGACACACAAAGGGTTCACAAAAAGACATTCTTTCTTCGAGCTTCTAAAGCCTTTCAAGCGTGCTATCTCGCGAACGGATCGGAACTGTACGATAAATTTATGAATGGATAAAACATAGCTTTTGTTTCGGTCACCCACGGTGGCCTGTGACTTGTTTATGCCTTGTTTATGTTTACGCGACTAAGCGAATAGCGATGAATAGGGATTTTATTACGATATTGAGTTGACAGGACGTAAGTGGATGGATGGATCTTGAGCTCTGTCCTCCTGGAGGAGGTTACTTTCCCTGTACCACCAGGTATCGGGTGTATTGTATTGTATTCGTTGTAAAGGAGATGCCTAGAATAGGAGGGCTATTCTCTAAAATACAAACTCGAAATCGAAGCTCACTCAATTGAGACTCGAAAGCGAACTTGCATCACCTTGATATGTCATTCTCTAATCGTCTAGTACGCACTTGCGAAATGAAGTGAGTCTCGAACTCGTACTTCAATTTTGAAACTTATCGCGGATTCCGCTGTCGAGTTACAAAACAGAATAGCCTTGCTGACCCCAATCCCAAGCTTGCAAATCCCTTGCTTGTGGTTCGTCTCCTAGTAATATTTTTTGTACCGTCACTATTTTAGCTAAGTTATAGTCCCGCCATTTGCAGCGATGAATTTAGCTTTCAGATAAACAAGTAATGTACTTTTCTTTAATCGGTTTTCATTTTTAATACACTCGTAACTTCACATTTGGATGGCGTGCAATCGTGTTCCGACAGCCGAAATCGAAAGTTTAATTTTTAACCGCTGAAACGATTATACATACCAAATACCATCGATTTGAACGTTGTTAATGATTGCACTACGAGTCGGTTTTATAAATGACTTCAGGTAATTTTATTCTTCCTTTTTAAACATAATTATGATATTTTAATAAAATAATCATATATCATTTGCTAACTTATGATCTATCTCTTTTTGCTTTTAATATATTGATCTATAATAAAGTTTTGAGGTACTAAAATAAAAAAATACACTTCATTTATCAAGGAGAAAGCATGGAAGATTTTTTAATAAATTTATTTTTACTTCATTTGTACTATTATGACCTCTGATTATAGGACATATTTATGTAAAGCTAATCAATTGTATTCGAAGCCTAGAAAGTATATGCTCTATATATCAACATTTCTTTAACTCGCTTTACGTTAACAGTTAATATTATAACAAGTACCGAAAATTGTTAATGAGACTCATGGCTTTACTAAGTTATTCATGTATCTTATTTAGTACTTGTATTGTTTTTAAGGAGTAATGGGTGGCGTATAAGCAGATGGAATCTCTCGCTTGAAGATGTCGTTATGAGGACATTCATTACTTAATTAACATCTATCTTGATAAGAGCCATACTTGGTCTATAAATTTTGAAACATCATTAAGTGAGTTGACTGGTAGAGAATGCCAATAGGCATTACATCTACCCTTTGTACGTCTATATTTAGGTTACAATAAAGACTTAATAAATAAATAAGATATTTTGTAACTATCCTAAAAATCGAGCTGAAACTCCACCTGATGGCAAGTGGCTTACCTTGGCCATCCAATCATCATCGATGCGTTGACGATCAAGAATGAAGAGAGAGAAAGAAAGATATGATTAAGTTTTCGCGTTTGCTATTTTGTGTCAGTAGATAACAGCCGATCATTTTTTACCAAAACATTAGTGACCAAAATCAAGGTTATGGATAATAGTTTCAATTTCAGTTCTCATATCATATATGAACAATTGACCATACATCGATCAATTACATACTTATGTATACTTCGTATCGCAGTTCCGCTCAGGTTTTAGAATATTCTCGTATAGGAATTTCCTTGAAGAAAACCATTAAAAGAAGATGTGCTGAGGAGTTTCTTTCACCATCTCTTCTCCTGCGTGAGAAATCTCCTTTCCAAAATGGTGTTAGATTTAAAAAATAGACGAGTATATCTGTAAGACCAATATGAATAAATGACTTTGAACTTTTCATTTCCATTGCTTCGAATTGCAAAAGAAAAACAGATGAAGAAAAATTTCATTAATTAAGAATAAAATCGAATGTGGAAAAGCACTTTCATTGCGAATAGGGATCCGCCCTATATTCGAGTCATGCCTGTATCAACAACAAAGCAAAGAAAAACGCTCCCGAGTTTCCGCGCCAGGTAATCCTGTAGTATAGGGGTGATAGTAACTTACGAGACGACCTACAACTCTAGTGCTCCGGCGACTCATTAGGGACCCCGTTGTACGAGGCCTGAGGGGCCTCCGCCCCTCGCAAAGGGGTCCTTCAGCTCTCGAGAGGCATCCGTGATGTGCTGTCCTTACAACGCTAGTTGAGCCACAGACTAAAAGTATCTCTAGAAACGAATGAGCAAGCTGGCAAAATAGAAATGCTTTATTTGGAATTCAAGTATACTGTGAATTTGTTTGTGTTGCTCGTGATACTCGCATCTGTTTCAATGGTAATTAGGTCGAAAGTTCTGTGCAGGTGTAGAATAAGCACAGAAGAAATAATAGTACTGGAATAAGATGGTTGTATACCATGAATTCTCTGCAAAACGTATATCAGACTTTGCAGTCTCTGTTAATTTGAAATTGTCTTAATTTGTTTTGTCGGGTGCGCGCATTTGTTTCGTGGCCTCTAGGGCTGTCTGTATTTATTTCGTTCACTATAACCTCTGTTTGTTTTCTGTCGCCTTAAGAACTCCAAGACGTAAGTTCTGTTTTAAATGTAAGATAATTTACACTTAGACCTTTTGTAGAATAAGGGAATGGTTTATATCTGGACTACCTTTCCGTTGTTGCGGGAATGTGGTAACTATATTGTTATGTTAATGTACGTCGTGTTTGAATATATTTTATGAACTATGTTTTAAATATGAGATATGCTTATAAAACGCTTTAAGCGAAGCAGAAAGTACCTCTTGGTAAATGTGTTTCAATATTTTTAGGTAGAAGTTCAAGATTTTGGTTTGGTTCGGTTTTGTAAACTGTACTTATTATCAAACACAGTGGTTGCGTATCTTAAATAGCTTTTTGAGGAGACGCCCACTACTGCGTGCCAAACCATGATATTACTATGAACGTATCAGATACGGAAATCAACATGATACTCTCTATTATGATAATTGGATTGGATCAACGGCGTTCTGGCTACGATCGATCTACGCATCTTTACAATTTCGTCAAAAAGTTTCAAAAAGTTTGGAATACAATTTGTTTATTTATTTTGCTTTATTGTACACGGGCATTAAAACATGAGAATATGAGACTTTGTACAAAAGCGAGCTTATCTCTAAAATAGATCTCCTCCCAACCCATTTGATATAAGAAAATTAACGTGGGAGGGACATGGAATGCGTACTTATTGAGGATTATAATAAACCTATATACTACATAGTGTCTATAAACATATGAATATAATATACATACTTACAAATAAACATACATAAATAAGACTAAAATATGACCCGGAGTATTAGTAACAACTTTACCAATTTTCATCGAAATCCGTTCAAGGGTTTTCGTATGATGCCCAGACAGACAGACAGAAAATAATTATAAAAAAAATATTTTTGTGCTCTAACACGTTATTGAAGTGCCCCCTAATCGAATTTTTCAAAAAATATTCAATGTACCGAAAATTTGCCCTTTGAATTTTATTATAGTATAGATAAGAACTATTATTTTATCCTATGATAAGATTGGTCTCGAGCACAGGCGCAGAGTAGCCAGCCTTTCGGTTTTCTACAGGGCACATTTCGGAAAGTGTGCACAGGAATTGTTTGAGATAATTCCCCCATCTCCGTTTCTCCATCGAACGACATGACGCACGCCGGGTATCCATCCTTATATCGTGAACATGCCGCCGGTACGGACAACGCGCTTTGCCTCGTCATTCGTTATAGCACCGCGAAGGACTGGGATAACTTGCCTGCGTCGGGGTTCCCGCCTGCCTATGACGTGGATGTCTTCAAGAAAAGAGTGTATCTATAGGCATTTATTAAGTTAATGTGCTCACCACCTTGGACAACTCCACTTACCATCAGGTGGGATTGTGGACAATCATTAACTTATTTGTGTAAAAAACATAAATAAATAAATACATATATACATACATTCTATATTTTAAACATATATAAAATAAAATACACACTTAGTATGCAAATGTATTTATCTAATAGTGTTCCTCGAGTCTTTTCTTACTTATTTCTTTCTTTCTTTATTTCTTGAGTCTTTTACTATCTACTAGTACCAATAATATTATAAATGATGTTTCTTACTCTTTCACACAAAAAGCACTGAACAGATTTTCATGTAATTTATTGTACCGTTAAACCATGACCTATAATAAGAGGGTACATATTATCCTGGAAAACACTTATCTATACAAATAAATAAAATTGGAGTGTCTGTTTGTAATATTAAAATAACCGCTTTTTACTAAGTGCATTTGGATGTATGCACGGTACATATACCAAAACAACATTTTTTACAATTTTTGTCTGTCTGTCTGTCGGTCTGTCTGTTTGTCTGTTTGTTCCGGATAATCTCTGAAATGGCTGATCCGATTTTGACGGGAATTTCACTGGCAGATAGCTGATGTAACAAGGAGTAACTTAGGCTACTTTTATTTTAGAAAAAAAATTGTTTGTTACGCGATACGAAGTTCGCCGGGTCAGCTAGTTCTATATAAAAATATTTTACAATACAAATAATATTTTTTTGTCTAACACGTTTCTAGTACGGTCGAAGTGATACGCCAGAATGCGCAAAAAGCTTATTATGCAACTAAAATGTACCTTTTGCTTGCCACATTCATATACTTATTCGTGCTTCATAAGTATAAGAACATAATAGTATTATGTGTTTCAAGTATCCATTTTAGGAAGGTCTCTATTATCTAGTAATTTTAGGAATCAACATATATAGTTGTAGGATTTATAAATAGCTAATTCTTGAAATTATCTGATTAAATATTGAGGATAATAAACAGAAACTAATGAAGTTTCCCTAGATTTTTTTTGTACAAATATAGTTTTATTCACGGACTTAAAAAAACGGACGTAACCTTGTCTAATCGAGAGTAAAGCTAACAGCTGACAGCTCGCTTACCTTGTGCGTAATTTTGTAATTTTTGATTCGCGATGGTGTCAATGTCGTAGCCGTATGGTGTCAATGTGTAGGTGTGTGTACTTGTACGAATACAGAGTTGGTATTCCTATGGGTGCTTCACTGAATTTGTTCTTGGGATTACGTCCGTCTTTTTTTACGTCCGTGGTTTTATTATACACGTTTTTTTCTACGCCGTAAACAAGTTTAGAGTTATATTCTGTTATAAATATGATATAGGTAACTAAAACTAAGAGAACGCTTGAGGAAAACTACGAGTAAACGCTTTTTGTCGTCTACGGAAAACTTTAAACTTTCCTTTTACGAATTTACGACCAATTTAACTTCGAGTAGTGTCTTGGTGACAATTTATGGGGCTATGTTTCACTATATATTGACCTGTAGGACAGGAGCAGGTGGAGATAAGTAGGAAAGATAGTAGTTGGATATTTATGTTATATTTATTTTTCATTTCGCTACATTGAATATTTATATGTATCTATCAAATCAAATCAAATCAAATCAAAATCTTTTATTCATATAGGTATCACTGATACACTTATGCACGTCATTTTTTAATCTACCAGTTTTTCGGAAAGGTGCTTTGTCATAGAGGAGAAGAAAAACCGAAAGAAACTCCTCGCACATCTTTTAAAATCATGAAAAGTTACATAATATCTTCTAACCTACGCGGAACTGGATGCGGCACTAACTTCCAGGCGTCTTTGTCGTTAATATATTCATTTATGCTATAGTATCCTTTGCCTAGTAGCTGAGATTTCACATATCTCTTAAACATTTGGATAGGTAAATCACGTATTGACTTGGGTAATTTATTGAAAAAACGTACACCGAGCCCCATATAAGAGCGTTGTACCCTACTTAAGCGAAAAGATGACGTCACCAAATTATGTCTGTTTCTAGTTAGATGATTATGCGTATCACTATTCTGCTTGAACATACCTAAGTTGTTTTTTACAAATATAATATTGCTGTAAATAAATTGAGAGGCTACTGTTAATATGCCTATATCTTTAAATTTCTCACGCAGAGAATCACGTGATTTCAATTTATAAATGGCTCTGATTGCCCTTTTCTGCAAAACAAATATAGAACCAATGTTAGCCGCTGAACCCCACATCAATATACCATAGGACATGAGGCTATGAAAGTATGCAAAATAAACAAGTTTCGCAGTTTCTACATCGGTAAACTGTCTTATCTTTCTAATCGCATAAACTGACCTACTTAGCTTACTCGCGAGAGCCGTTATATGGGTGCCCCATTGTAGTTTAGAATCTAAGGTGACACCCAAGAAAACTGTGGATTTTTCCATAGTTAGAATTTCATTATTTAATTTCAGGCTTTTACTAATATTCCGTACATTAGGTAGTGTAAATTCAACACACTTAGTTTTTTTAGCATTAAGTAGCAAATTGTTTGTTGTAAACCAGTGTGATAAACGAGATAGAGCACTGTTTACGTCGTCAAAATTCATTTTATTTCTATTCGTCTTAAATATAAGGGAAGTGTCATCAGCAAACAGGACAATCTCTGCATGTTTCTTAATATAATACGGCAGATCATTTATGTATACTAGAAAAAGGAAGGGGCCCAAAATCGAGCCCTGAGGTACACCCATAACAGATTGAGATCCCGATGACTTGGTATCATTTATGCTAACACATTGGATTCTACCCTTTAAGTACGACGCAATCAAGTTAAGTGAGTTATTCTTGATACCGTAGTGGCTGAGCTTAAGTAGAAGTGTTTCGTGTTCAACACAGTCAAATGCTTTAGACAGGTCACAGAATACCCCTATGGCATTTTGTGAATTCTCCCAGGCCTCAAAGATGTGTTTGAGAAGCCTAGCACCAGCATCTGTTGTACTACGGCCTTTGGTAAAGCCGTATTGATCAGGGTGGAGTAAATTACAAGTGTTGAAGTGCATCAGCATTTGATTTAATATAATTTTTTCGAATACTTTACTGAGAGTTGGTAAAATAGAAATAGGTCTGAAATTATTAACGTCTGTTTTATCCCCAGATTTAAAAATCGGTATAATCTTACTATACTTCATAAGATTTGGGAAAGTACCTAAATCTACACATTTATTGAATAACCTAGCTAAATAAGGGGCTATCACATCTATTATATTATTTATAACTTTGACAGACATTCCCCACAAATCACCCGTATTTTTAATGTGCAATGCTCGAAAAGTTCGAACTATTTCCAATGAGGAAGTATATTTAAATTGAAACGAAACACTACATTCATCAACGGTATCTTTTAAAATAGAATGTGCTGCTGCCGGGGATGAAGTCAGCGATTTAGTCAACCTAACCGGAATATTTTGAAAGAAATTTTCAAATGCATTAGCCACCTCTTTATCAGAGGTTATTTTATTTTCATTAACTAATAATTCATATTTAGAATCGCGTAAATTATTACTACCAATCTCGTTTCCAATAATACTCCAAGTGGTTTTTATCTTATTGCTTGATTTGACAATTTTTTCCTTGATATGCATAGACTTAGCCATAATACACACGGCTTTAAAAATTTTTGAATAACTTTTTACATGTTCAAGGAAAGATGGGGAATGGTTATATTGTTTTTCTCCATATAGCTCAAATAATCTATCCCTACTTTTAAAAATACCTCTTGTGGCCCAATCACTAAAATTCAAATTTTTATTTAGTTGAACCTGCTTATATTTAAAGATTTTATTAAATTCATTATTTATAGTATCGAAGAGGGCCCTATATAAGTTATCGGGATCAGTCTGTTTTAGTGATAAGGTACTGTGGATTCGGGCTGCGACTCCTACTTTAAAGCGTGTCATCTATCTATTAATACCCCGTCTGTTTTATTATCTACCCACATTCGGTAAAAATGTTAGCCGGTTATATATTTATAATAATAATAATAATAATAATAAATCTTTATTTCAGATGTCAGAGATCCATAGGTTGTTAGTGTGTTAGTTACAATTGTACTTAATAATATGTTAGTATTGTTAGTGCAATTATGTATTTGTCAATTTCAATTTAATTTAATTATATATCAATTCGATTCAATTATATTATATTCAATCTATTATGTATTTGTCAAATTTAATTTAATTGTATATTAAATTCAATTTCAATCAATTATAATTATATTTAATCAGTTACATCACATTAAAAAATTACATTTAATTAACTACTTAGGCCTAGGACGAGCTCCACCCAGTGTCTCTGGATGTAGCAGTCCGGCCGGGCAGCAATCATCTTCAGGATGCCGTTGCTGCTGTTACGTAACCGCTGTAACAAGGAAGCCGCTCTTTTACGCATGATTGCGTGGAACCCGTCGGTTCGTGCGTCAGCAAACATCTTTGATGCGCTACAGCGACACGGCAGCTTCAACAGCATCCTGAAGGTGTTGTTGTATTGTACACGCAGAGCATTGTAAGCCCGGCGCGAATATGTTACCCACAGACCGTTATTTAATTATACATTTAATTTACAATTAAATTTACAGTTAGTTTAATTGAATAAAAATCAGATTGGTTTGGTTTACAAATAAAAGGAGATAACAAATATTAAAATAATTTTAAATTTATAAATAAACGAAACTATAAATGTTACCCCATGGTTACTTATTAAAATTTATTATTATTATTACTATTACTTCCTCTTAAAACCGCGTCCAAATCAGTAAAGGTTTTTTAAATTAAGATGAAAAATCGCACATGAAAACAAACAAACAAAATTAATATTCATCGACACCGAACGAATATCTGTAAAATGACATATTATGAGGAGAAAATAAAGGTAACTATAAAATTTGAATAAAAATAAAATTCACAACGTTACTATAAAACTATACAGTAAATGCGAGCTTACCGCGTGCTGTAATCGCATAATCCTTATCGACGAATGGAACACCGTTTTGCTTTTAGTAGAACTTATTGTACCGTTTTTATTACCAGCCAGGTTTAATATTTAAGGGTTGGACGTTTAACTGACTCTGCAAAGATTTAATTAATTACGTAGCTTTTGTTTTTAAATATTAAATTATTTTTATTGAAGTCGTGGGTGCGAGCGAGAGGTACTTATAAGTAAGAGGTAAGTATAACATCTTACGTGCGTACATAAGTAGGTACACCCACACGTTTTTTTTCGTTGGTCCTGTAATAATTTAAATTTTACCAACAAAAAATAACCGACTTCAAAATTACTCAAAAACCATTTGTCAGATCTCAATAAAATTTAAGTGGGACCACATGACAAGCACGAGCTTTCGATTAAAAAAAGAATCATTAAAATCGGTTCACCCTGTCGAAAGTTCTGAGGTATATTTTTGTTACATATAAAAAAAAAACAAAATACAGTGGAATTGAGAACCTCCTCCTTTTTTGATACGAAATTCTCTTTTGTTATTATGTTATTATTATGTAGAAATTGATCGAGTCAGTTCACCGACTGGTCAACAACACCGATATACATACTTAAGGTGATATCAGACGGGTCATTTTTTGTTCATTTTCTTCTTTCATTTTGCATATCACTCCAAGTGATACATCAGAACACAAATTGAAACATTAGTGCCGAAGGAATTCATTAGTGAATCGATCCAACAGTGTTGGATATTGGCATCTTTCATCTTTCACTGACACTGCTTGTGTGTATATTGGACTTATAAGAATTAGTGGAGAAGAAGAGATATTTTTCACTTCAAAGTGTCAAAGTTAAGTTAAAGTTCAGGTTTACAGATTTCGTCTTGGTTAGCAACAAGGATAATGCCTTTGTTATTACGAATGCTAATGGGTGGCGTGATCACTACCCATTGTGTGGTTTGTCTATATCTAACCGGGGAAGACATCAACATTCCGCAATTTAATGACAACGGTAGTCAACTTTAGGTGGGAAAATATTAGGGGTCAGTACATTTTCCAAAATCAAGAGACTTTATAATTGTATTTCTGAATTACGAATACTAAAGAAAAGCTTACCTTATTTTATGGTTTATATAGAAATTAATAATGAATAGGTCGCAATTAGTCTCTGAATTTAGGAAAATGCAATAAACCTTCAGGCTGTTGGACTGTCTTATTTTCTTCTTTCTTTTTATGTTCGATGTGTTTTTGCTGTCGATAGCCTGAATGAACTCTACTTTTTAAATGTATGCCGTGGGGCTATTTATATCAGATCACAAATTTTACGGCAAATAAACGCTTCACGCTGTATAAAGTTTTATAAATCTATAAAAGTACCCTACGCATCGCTTGAATAAAACTGACGCTTATAAACGCACCCTCCACGTATGGCTTGAATAAAATTTCAAGCGCCATTATCGGCTACAAACCTTGCCCTAATGCTCAACCCAGAGGGGATGAGGGTACGAATAGGGATCTGTAAGGGTCGTTTAAGGCTAAGCCCAAACAAATCTGCCCTATGCGTGATGGTGATATCATGTATAGGTCATTACTATGAGAATAATTTATGATTCCCGTCATATAACGTGCAGTTTATAGCGATATTAAATCTGTGGGTAAATCAATGTGATATATATTATTATGTTTGCAGGTAATATATATTTTGTAATAAAATAATTATAACAAAGAAGATTCAAGCAGGCGTTGTTATTTAATTTTGTGACATAGAAACTACATTAAAATGATTAATAACTATTAGATTCCATGAATAATTATGTAAATGTTACTTTAATTTCTTATTAAATACCACATAAAAAATTGTCACATTATAAGCATTGATAAAACACACGAAAAATTGTATTTCATGTGTAATTTTATCCAATACATCACTCTTTGTGATACTAAATGAAATGTTTGATATCAAGTTATAAAACCATGAAAATGTCCAGCGAATAAACTTTGGGAACCGTTGTGGTTTGCATCCCCTAACGATAGGGTATCGGGGTGGTATCGAGCTAAACCTAAGACAAATCTGCTTCCCCGTTGGACCATCTCATCACTCTTAATAATGAAGGACCGCGATGTTGATTGATAAGCGGACCCTGCCTCTGATATAGAGCTATAAAAGAGTTAGACGCGGCATTTATTTTAAACTAGCTGAACCGGCGAACTTCGTATCGGTCCAGCCATTTCAGAGATTAGCCGGAACAAACAGACAGACAGACAGACAGATAGACAGACAGACAAAAATTGTAAAAAATGTTGTTTTGGTATAAGTACCGTGTGTACATCCAAATGCACTTGGTAAAAAGCGGTCATTTTAATATTACAAACAGACACTCCAATTTTATTTATTTGTATAGAAGACTAGTGCTCTACCGGCTTTGCCCTCCTTTTCCGGGATAATAAGTACTCTATGTCCCATTTTGGATCATGATCTACCTAAGTGCAAAATTTCATGAAAATCCGTTCAATAGTTTTTGCCTGAAAGAGCACCCATACAAACTTTACATTTCTAAAATTAGTAGAATATCTCGATATTGTTCTTGCGAATTTGAATTCTGAATCTTTTAAATGAATGAATTAACGAACGAACGAGTGACAGAATTAATGGATAAATTGATTTATTATTAACCAATGAATGAACCATTCATTTATAAATGGGTGAATAAATTAACACGTTCGTGACTGAGCTAATGGATACATTAATAAATGAATGATTGTTAGAATAACTTAATTTTAATTTAATTAATTTTTAATGATGTTTTGGCTATTGTTTTATATCTGTATAGAGAAAAAGAAAAAATAACGATGATGATTGATCTATATTTTTTAAATTGATCCCTAGAAATAGCAACGATACAACTAAATTTAAATTAGAATAAATTCCTAACTCTGTGAGGTGTACGTGCTCATTACTTAAGAGGATTACAATTTTATCCCGGACGAAGGAACGGTCCGCGTGTTTTTGCTTAATCTTACAGATGATAGGGTTTACTCAATGATTGATGTCGCGGGACTTTTATTAGCTCCGTAGCTTAATCTCTATCGCTTTGGATTTCATTTTGAAAAGCTTTCCTTTTTACAAATCGAATAAGTTACATTTTTTAAAGAGAAAAGAAGAGAAAAAGAGAAAGATAAACATTATTAAAAAAGTACACACATTATATAGTGAATTCATCGGGAAAGAATAATAATACATGAAAATACATTCCTGGCAATAGTCCAGCTAGGTGACTTTTATGAGGTACGGATTTTTTATTGCAATAAAATAAGGTATTGTTTATGCGGCAAGTTAAAAGTCCTAATTACCTTCTAAACAGATTAAGAAGCATTATATGCCCTCATCTAGTTTATGCTTGCTTTCTCTTTAAAGGAGAGTGGTGGCTAACCAGACTGAGAATGAATATCTTCACCATTGTCCAATTTTCCCCGATGTTTCGAGCCTTTCTATAAATTAAAATGGCTCCAAACTTTAATTTTTAGTTGGTAAATAGCTTAAACTAACAATAACTTAAGATAAGTTAGTCACAACATTAAAATGTATGCTCAAACAAGCGATAACTAAATTTTAATATGCAAATTACTTTGAGTTGTAAAATATTTACGAAGTAGTAACAGTTATTTACATAGTTAATAGTTTACGTCAGCATAAATATTGCACAGTAAATTAAAACCAGCACTTGCAGAAAATTAAAAATGTAAAGACTTTAATATGAAACTAATTTACGCGTGTCAAATAAAATTCATAGAATTCAATTTGTGTTAAGAAGATTAAAATTTGAATAACATGAGTCGTACAAAAGTTTACAATTTAAATTTAAAGTTGAGTTCACAAAAAGCGATTAACGGACAAATTTTGTGTTGGTAGATAACTTAGAAATTGAATTTTTAAACGGAGAAAAAAAATAGACAAATTTATTCTGTTCTGTTTGATTTGATTCTGTGTTTTATAATTGAATACTTATCCTATCCATTTTCAAAATAGTTCTAACAAAGTACTTTGGTGTGTAAAGACCTCTATTTATCCCGAGTCGAATGCGACCATGAGGCAAACGAGGCCATGGTTAAAATACTTCTATCTGGAGATAGGTAGACTCTGAACCATCTAGATTCTAGTATTTATTGGTAGGGATAACCATGACTCTATGACCTGCTTGAAAATGGCATGTATTCTGAAATAACCTGGTTTCCTATGAAAGGGGGCACGGGAGGCGACGCCGCGATACAAGGGGGCTTGGGGGGCGAAGCTCCCCGCAATGAATAAAGCTATAGGAATCCAAAACGGAATGGGTTAGGTTAGGTTAGGCTCTCATAATTTTTTTACGCGGAAATAAAGACACCGCGAAGCGGTTTCCGTCGACATTTATGAAAAAGTGTAGTTTTGTTGCATAATTGAATTGAAATTGAACATTTAGTTCCCATAATTTTCTGTTAGATTATAATTTTAGGTACGTTTTGATGACCATTCAATATATTTGATGATAATTTCGGTACATCGGTTAAGTAGTTTACGCGTGAAAGCGTAACAAACAAACTAAGTTTCACATATATAATATTAGTATGATTCATGTATGTTACAAAATATGTAGATGCTAAAAAATAACTACTACGCTAAGTTGTATTTACAGTAGCTTACATCGAATATATATATAGTGGCTAAGATAGTATTTTTTAGACCCGTATTTATGGTGGCTGATTTAGTAATTCAGAAGACAATGTAGATTTTTAGACGAGATTATGCTATTCAATAGAAGTGAGTTTAATTAGTACTCTTTAGTAAAGTTGCTGCTGTATTAAGATAATCTTTTGAAAGGTTTTGAAATGACGTCATAACTGTGATTGAAAACAGAGTAGAAAGAAGGGATTACGTAAAAGCGTAGATACCTCGGACACGTGTCCTTACTTCGAAGTATACAATTTGGGAAAAGGTGGTCGTTAAAGTCAGTCGACGCGGTGGTGTGTTTGCGAGCGGAAGCAGGTACGTCAGCGGTTTTATTTTACACGCTACTGTTATTCGCTTTACATACGAACCATAGATACCTTGTATTATCTTAAGTTGTTCATTTTACACAATAACGCAATACAATGATTTGACTGAAGGATGCAGATAATAATAAGTTTTTTTTACATTTGATTATGCTTACATGCTTACATGCCTCCACCAATCCGCACTGGAGCAGCGTGGTGGAGTATGCTCTAGGCATCCTCAAGAGGAGAGACCCGTGCCCAGTAGTGGGCCATTAATGGGTTGAAGCTAAAGCCAGCCATGCTTACATATGTAAATTGCTTCACTATGATTATTAAGTAGAAATAATGTTACGTTTATCTCTCGTAACAACACAACATTATAATTGTTATAATTTGGTTATGAAGTTCTGAGGTGGACAGTAGTACTCTTCAATCATCAACCTTCACAGCGTACAAACCTTTTCGAGTTTGGACTGATTTACTTGGTTTTGACGAGTCCTATACATAAAACTTGGAGGCAAGAGTATTTCGTTAGTATTATAATACTGAAACAAAATATCAACTATTTTTTTTAACTTATTGTAATTTTATTTAACTCGCCATTACAAGAACCTTACCCGAAATACAAAAGCGAAAATTCAAAGCAGAGGTTTATTCACGAACATCATTATCGTGCCAATAGTCAACAGTTCGGCAAAATTTTGTGCTGAATAACATAGGTATTGTATGAGGGTCATACACGAGTGAAAAGATTCATTCGCGGAATATTCTTATTGAGAACTGAATATCAATAATGACCAATATGCAATATTATGAGAAAATAATAATATAATTGTACTATAAACCAAATTAAATGAAAAGAAATGATATTGATAAATTGATAAATGATTTGATAAAATTTATGTCTCAAAGTACAAGACCATTCGGAAATTACCAGTATTTTGTTGTCAACATTCTTAGATAGATATCTTAACGTTGTTACCCAAACATCTGATGTGATGCAATCTGCTTATAGGATTACAAAAATCCGATCAATATATAAAACGTTGCCGGAAAATTTAAAATGAACTATGTAATTATGTTCTTAGCCAAATAATAATATTACATGGTAACCAAAACGAAATTGTTGACAAAAATAAAACAGTAGAAAAGTAAATAATATACTCCTCGACTTATCTACTATACGGAATACTTTACAGACCGTACGAAACCAACTTACTTGACCAGTTTATCAAAGTTTAATAAACTCACGCCATGTTTATTAAACTTTGATAAAATTAATGTTATCGACTTAAACACCATCCGTCTAAAGGAACCCAATAATGATCCTAAACGAGAAACCTTAAATATACTTTAGTCAGTTTAGTCATAACTATAAAAGCCATGATTACCCAAGCGGTTCATTTAATTCCAACCCCATGATTTGGAGTTTTGAAAAACCTTTTAATTTTTTAACTTAAACCAGTACTTAAGATGTAATTTCGTGAATGACCTTAAACGTTTTGAATCAAACCTAAACATTCCATTAAATCAAGTGGAAAGTGGTAATTTCGATACTTATTTTCTTTGTGTAGTTACATAAGAAAAGGGCTTGGGACGAAATTTCGTAAGGTCAACAATGGCCCATTATTATCACGGATGACCATTCGAGAACGTTTTAAGATTTTATGTAAATTAAATTATATGGTTATGCCGTATTACTTCTGACTCTAACCGTTGACTTGATAATGCTTTGTTCTGTTTGTTACTTATAGTTAGGATTTTATTTTGTTTTAAAGTGTTCTTTTAACGTTTTCTGCTAACAAAGTTTCAAGCACACTAATTTTAGTAAGTTTGGAATTTGGGACAATTCCATTTGTTTTTAATTTAAATTTAAATGTAACTGGCAGAAAACGTTAAAAGAACCATTTTCTTTTAACGTTTTCTGCTAACTAAATTTCAAGCACACTAATAGTTTGGTATTTGGCATAATAATTAGTATGGATTCGCTTCCATTGGTTTTTAATTTAAATTTGGGATTGACCTGGTAACTCCAACTCCTTCAGGCTGTAGAGGGTTAAATCGCGTTACTGCACGCATCTATTTTATTAAAGGTTTATTAGTCAAAAACAAAAAGTAAAATTAATAAATTTTGTGTGTAATTTATTTTGTGTCTAAAACACAAAATAACAAAAATTGCCTTAAAGGTTTAAGTCAAGTTTGTAAAGTCGTTCTTTGTATTCTATTCATAGACGTATTTTTTGTAGTGATGTTCACAAGAATGTAATACGACTCTTTCAAAATATTAAACGAAAGGGTCGTTTTGTCTCGACTTCAAATATCTTTTTACTGACGTGGGTTATACCTACAATACTTAATAGTACCTTATTATACGCCGTTAAGCTTAGCAACCGTGCGCTGTCATTTCCGCTTAATGTGAGCAAGATAGACGTAATTCAGACGTGAGGGCGACCTGTTTTTATTAAATGGTTTTATTTGGTTTACCCTGTTTAGGTCAAATATTGCAAGCCTACTTCGCTAGGATAAGAATAACTTGTTTTATTTATTTATTTATTTATTTATTTATTTATTACAAAATCCACAGCTTTTTTTCAATTTTGATACAAACCAAACCTTTTAATACGTAACTTATCTTAAATCTTTTAGCTTGCATATTGTATATTTTTGATGACAATGCATTTTTTTGATAAGCAAGACCTGATACTACAAACAGGTTTGGCTCCAGGTAAGGAAACTCCTTAACGGTTAACAGCAGTCACACCTACCCAACCACCCACGCAAAAACACATGCGCGCACACACATAAACTCACACTCTCTCTCGCTCTTAAACACTCACACACTCACACTCACACGCACACACACACACACACACACACACATAAACACACACAAACGCAGTTACTAGTCTGACAGAGCAAAAAATTTATGTAAAACATATAAGTACTATTATGTCTTCTGTGGTAAAACTAAAATTAAGGTTACGTAATAGAAGAAGCGCTCATAGCCCGGCGGCTTGCGTCGATTCTAAGCGATCGACAAAGTTAAGCAACAGCGGGCGCGGTCGGTAGTTGGATGGGTGACCGCTAGTGGCAAAAATTTCTTGAGTGCTTCCGTGCTTCGGAGGGCACGTAAAGCCGTCGGTCCCGGTTGTTATCGTAAGATAACAGTCGTTAAGTCATGTCGGAGGCCCTCGGGCGGCATGAAAAACTTCCGACACTTGGGTTGGCCACTAACCCCTCCACCAATCCGCACTGGAGCAGCGTGGTGGAGTATGCTCTAGGCCTCCTCACGAGGAGAGACCCGTGCCCAGTAGTGAGCTATTAATGGGTTGAAGCCAATAGAAGGTGTTAGACCCCATAACACAGGAAATACCTACTAGTATAAGGCCTAGGGATGCATTTATATTTTTATGTTTTGCATTGTAAGTTTCAATAAACATTTTTTATTCTTCTTCTTCTCCAGTTTTTATAGATGAAATTGGTTTGGTGTTACAGCACAAGCTATAAATTCGTAACTAGTTTGCTACACCCTGTGATTTCAGTAGGTACTACTAGACACGCAATTCCTTCATTTGTAAGTCGGCGGATTAAATTAATTTTGAAGATTGTGAGTCTCTCTTAATTCCCACTTAAAACAAAAGTTAAATAACCCAAAAAACTACATCATCTTAAACGTGAAATAAAGTAAATTCCAAGAAATTAATAATATTTCCTTATAGTCCTGTCATCAAGACTTAATCATATTCATGAGTCACACGCGGATTTCATGTCAGCTAATTATGAGCATTATAACATAATAACACCCAAAATATATTATGTTCCTGCGTTATTACCTGAGTCAGTATATAATAACGTAACATACCTGAGTCAGCTTACTAAGAAGACGACTAAGTATGTTTACATCAAATTCTAGAGCATGCGATCATGATTGATATTTAATAGCTCTACGCTTCGCCCCACGATAATTTGATCTAATAAAAAATTAAAAGCATTTCCAAAACATCATAATGATAACAACAACATAATTGCTTAATGACGATCTAAATTGTGATTCTATATTATTTATTCATGAGGAGAATGAACGGCCGCTTATCGTCGTGTCGTACTCCGAAAGATTTCATTTTAAAATTAAATTTAATAAATTGATTTGTTTTATAAATTCAATTACTTTAATAACATGAAACTCATAAACTTAATAAAGAATTAAATTAATTCATTAAACTCCTTTTAAAATATATTTGAATTTGCAAAAATTTTTGAATTTTTTCAAGTGTGAATTCGGCAACAGGACGAAGTGTCTCTAATATTGAGAGGAAAGCGTAGCTTATTAAATATGATATTCAACAGCTGTAATAATAAAAAATGAATTATCAGATTTTGTTAAGTAATTACTTGAATGTTTAATTGTAGGTTTAAACAACGTCTGTTAATTTTGTGTAGTATGAAAAATATGAATGTTTGTGTGTGTATGTGTTATAAAAATATCAAGTAGACCACAATACCGCGATATCTCTCTTATCGCTTATCGATCCTAGTGGGACTAGTGCAACGTATGCCCATTCGCACTAACCTTATATTACTACCCTATTATGTCATCAAGTGTTTTATGAATTTGAATTCTGTATACTCTAGATGTTGAGTTTTTTACCTTTATAAATGTTCGGTCATGGTTGCTTAGCTTCGATTAGTTGTAATAAGCAAAAAAGGATTTTTATGCTACATTAATTTCTTCTATGTTAACGATACTAGATTAAAAGTTTATAATTTTTAGATATATCTATTAGTAGCGCTCTGCACGCAGTTTTGGCTACGTTTTCCGGAATAATAAGTACCTACCTACACTATGTCTTATTCCAGAACAGGTGTAAAATAAATAAATAAATGTATTTATTTTTGACTAGCTGACTCGGCGAACTTCGTATCGCCTAACAATTTTTTTTTCTAAAATAAAAGTAGCCTAAGTTACTACTTGTTACATCAGCTATTTGCCAGTAAGAGTCCCGTCAAAATCGGTCCAGCCATTTCAGAGATTAGCTGGAACAAACAGACAGACAGACAAAAATTGTAAAAAATGTTGTTTTGGTATATGTACCGTGTATACATCCAAATGCACTTAGTAAAAAACGGTTATTTTAATATTTATTATATTATAACATATATTATAAACAGACACTATAATTTTATTTAGTTGTATAGATTATCAACATAAGATACAGTATTAACATTTCTGAAACATCAAACTTCTTCTGTGCTATAACCGGTAACCACAGCATACGTTGTTATTAGCGAAATTTACAACAAATTTAAAATAATAGTAAAAGTCAAATTAACATAAATTAAATACAAATTTAAAAAAAAGTGTAAAAAAGATCTAAAGTGTAAAATAGTAAGTGCTAAATTGCATGAAAATCCGTTCAGTCGTTTATGCGTGAAAGAGATTATAGCATGCAACATCCATACATACTTTCACATCTTATTTTTTATTATTGTATCACTACTCATATAAAAACATCTTAAATATAAAAATTATATTACGGTGCAATAAAATTAAGCAATGAATGCAAACCAACCTCAGGTAGGTTGACCTACCTGAGGATATGGCGTATGGTCACTCCTCATATCAGAGGTACAGTCACCTGCAGAGAAAAGTAACCCATCTGTTAATAAATATACAAACAGCAACGTTTCCGTTGCCTGTTGCGTTGTAAACAGATGAGTTAATTTTCTCTGCAGGTGACTGTACCTGGATCCTGAACCACTCAATGTAATCCTGACGATACTGCATGGTGGTAGGATTTTACGTGAAATAATGCGGGTCTCCCTCTTTCTTTTCTTTCTCTTTCTTTCACATCTGTCATGCTTTTTGGTGTTATTGATCTCCACAGATGCCAGTAACTTACCACCAGGGGGCTGGGCAGCTCCTTTGTCGAGTATTACCATGGACATAAGAATTTGAACCTCAACAGATAATTATTTTATGTAATTATCTACTCCATGTTTTTATTGACAGTTGCTTCGGGAAAAAAATAGTAATTTATAATTAATTGGTAATAGCATGTAAACCTCCAAACACGATGCCTCAAATTTAATCATTTATGAATATCTCTTGGGACAACGAGTAGTAATTTCAGAGTGATGTGGCCATAATTTGTGTACACAGTTACGGAGATTCGAATATTTAATTTTATAACATTGAACATAGATACACAAAATAGAAAATTCTTTCTTTCTGTGTAGTATAAAAAGTATTTGGTAATAAAATTATAGGTACTAAAAATAATGCTCAAAATTTCTTAATTTTAGTAATAATACAGTGAAAGTAATTTAGTGTTTAGGATTTAGATACAATATTTTATATTATAATGTATGATTTTTCACGTGTATAAAAAAAGCCACCAGAGATTTTACTACCTTTATAGTCTACTATAGACACCGGTTATATTATTGGTGACCAAAAAAAGGAAAATTCTATAACATTATAAATTATAAAAATAATCCCCAAATCACATGGTAACCCCATGGTAACCACGCGTTTGTGGGAACGTACATATCAAATTCGACAGCCTGGATCATTGGCCCGGAAAATTAAATGCTAATATAAATGATTATATTCTATTTTGAGCGCACGTAACAACATTATAATGAGGGACCACGGCCGCTGGAAATGGATGCTCGCGAGACGACTAATTTACCACGATAAACGGAAAACCAACTTATACATATAAAATATACTTACTTATTTACTTCTTTATAACATTCAGGCATAAATGCAGTGTTGGGTTGCACTGTAATTTGTAATAATTCTCCAATGGTGTACGGTGAAGTAACCTTTTCAATCTTAAGAAAAGACTGACCGGTTGACTTTTTAAAAGCCTGTATTTAGTTTTTACATCATTTATTTACATAGTCATGTTTAGCCCACAACTATTACCAATTGGTAAATTACCGTGTTGGTATTGGTAAAACCGCATGAAAGCCGATATGGAGAATTTCCCATTGAAAAAGACGTGTACAGTGGTGTTGATACAGTGTACAAAATATTAAAAATACTTAATTCATAAGAGAATAGCTACAGCTTCATGAATAGTTAAAGTTCGGACGATGGTAGCAGCTCCAAGCAGTACTTTTAGACTGTCATATAAAATACGAAATACTTCTCTTGCGTAATATTTAAAAAGGTTTTTTGAATGCACTTGTGATGCGTGAGCGTTTTTGGCGTTCATGGGTTCCTTACTTAATAAAAAAATCAGGTAAATTATAAGGTGACAATTTTTTGGTATCCGGCTCTCCATACATTTCTCTTTCACTCTCTATGTGTTGAATTGTGTGTGTGTAGTCTTTTCATGAACGTCAAAATTGATCCCACAGGCTGATGGTACATAGATACCACCTCCATAGTCGTACCTACGTAATACAGAAAAAATAATAGTACTTATAATAAGGCTTCCCGCCCACGTCAGTCTTTTTGTAGGACCGATAATCGGGCCGATTTTTCCTGCCATATTATTTCTGACCGACTTTTTGGAGGACGTGTGCGTTGCACTATTGCTATCAGTACGTTCTATTTTTCTCCTACAAAAAATCGGTCACCGATTATCGAACGTGGGCGGGAAGCGTAAGGTAACTAACATCACTGACGTGTTACCAGCCTTCTATGTCAGTGAGCGACTTTTTTCGATCACTGTGATTTCTAGAACTTAAAAATTAGCCCATTAGTTTGAATTTAAATGAAATAGTATTTGAAGTTCATTACATGTAAATATCATCAATGAAAATTAACAAAACAGTGACACAGACTTAAGGATTTTTAATTTGGAGAACCCTAAAACTACCCTCCCGGAATATAAGTACTAGGAATACCCTTAAAGCAAACACAACCCCCTCTAGTGGAGCATTTTGTAATTCCAAACGCATAGGCCTTTCCTTTGTCTCATCTTTTGAATGCAGATACAATGCTCTAACACACAATAAGGTACCCTCTGTCAAATTTTCCAACCCATTCTAGCCTTTATTGTGTACCCTTTTTGTAGGAATGCAAGCCTTTTTGCTATATGAAAACACAATGTAATATTTGGCCTCCGTCTTTAAGTAGGGTCCGCTTTGATTAGCAAGCCCTTAGGTCTCAAGATTGCAATAAACTTTAAAATTAAATTTTGTTCTAACTGTAAATAAGTTTTAATATATTCTGGTTACTTTAAATTAAGGACTATGTCCAACAAAATAAAAAATATTTTTAAATTTTACTATTAACTTTGTTTCCATACAGACTAAATAAATAAAAATATTATAAAAAATGCTTTAGAGGCAACTTTGTCACAAAATACTCTGTGAAGGATGCGTAGAAGGAGGGGTAAGAAGTGTTCTAGTACATCTTAGATTTGTAAGTCACTAAAAATACTCTCTTTTTTTAAGTCACTGATACTACCTACCTATAAAGTGTTATACGTGTTTTCTTATTCATATCATAAAGTATAGTACATTGATTTACAGGAAATTATTTCAAAAATGGTCTGGTGACGTTCCCGAAAATAATATCACATACCGAATTTTCAATAGTGTCAGAAACTGAATGACGCTACCGAAGTTTTAACAATAGCAGCTATATGAATACAAGTTTCAAATATTCACAATTACTGGAGCATGGTCGTCCCCGTTCACGTTCCCGTATAACCTAGCCTAACAAGAAGTATGTATCCTTCTCCTATATCAGCAAAGATGTCACAAAATAAAATCTATACATCTATACAAATAAATAAAATTGGAGTGTCTGTTTTTAATATTAAAATAACCGCTTTTTACTAAGTGCATTTGGATGTATACACGGTACATAAAATATACCAAAACAATATTTTTCACAATTTTTGTCTGTCTGTAGTTCCGGTTAGTCTGTTTGTTCCGGCTAATCTCTGAAATGGACCGATTTTGACGGGACTTTCATTGGCAGATAGCTGATGTAACAAGGAGTAACTTAGGCTACTTTTATTTTATAAAAAAAAGTTTGTTAGGCGATACGAAGTTCGCTGGGTCAGCTAGCATGAAATAAACTTGAAAACATTTCGTTTATGTTTGGCTTTGTCACCATTTTTTTTTTGAAAACTGACATTATCCTACTAAAAAATGACTTGTAAAGCCATCACACTAACATTCCACAAGGACATGACGTTAACAGCGCAGTCTTAAGTGCTAACCGCCGATTATCCAGGTTATACGACCACTAAATCACCATACACTTAGCCCTTTACGTCACCCTCGTGAACTATACCCAGTAATATTGAAGAATTACCCCATCACAAAAGGGTTTCATATTTCGTTACGTTCAATAAAAGACCTTCGTCGTAAAAATTGCAAATAAGGCCGATTTTAATATATGATAGTCGCGTAATGAAATGGACGGAACTGCGCACTTGTCTTATAAACAGCGATTAACTATTTTTATATACGAAAAGAAACAGAGTATAATCTGCCACTAGGTGGACTATGAGAGAGCCTTTGATTCTATCGAAACCTGCGCTGTACTATATTCTTCTCAGCGGTGCCGGATCTACTACTGGTATATCAAAGTGTTAAAGCGTTTATAAACATCAGCCACCATGACCGTCAGAGTTCACGTCATGAGCGAACCCCACACAACTGCAGATACATCACACACCTGCGATATGCCGATGATATATTCGTCCGGATCCCTGGAGGAACTTGATAATTATAATGCTCGGGGACTTGAACATCGGGTGGGTCTTAATGACAATGAACAAGGCAATTTTGATGACGCTGCTCTCAAAATTGTAGATGAGTATGTTTACCTAGAAAAATGTGATCCAAATTGCTAAGTTCAACTTCGGGAAAAAAGTCACTTCTACTCGTAGAATCCATTTTGAATTTTGGGCTCTGAACGCAGCCTATTTTTTTAAATTTGTCATATCTTGTCGTCAAAAAAATTACTACAGTGCAGTTGGGAAAGGAAGGTCCTCGAATGGATACCACGCCACGGTAAAAGGAGCAGAAAAAACTATTTAGCTGTAGAACATAATCGCTTACTCGTATGCGGTGAAACAAAAATTTCACTAAAGTAATTTTCGTGGAAAAGTTATGATTCCAATTCATTTTAGGGATGAGTTGGCGCGCGGATGAAATTTATTCACGAGCTAAACTTTTTGGTATAGAACCTACGAAATCTCTGATGGTAAACTTTCGCTACGTGTCGCAGTGGACTAATAAATTTGGTACTAGTTTTGTTGAACATTTTTATCTTTTATACGAAAAGTTTATCGAATATTTCATTTTTCGTTTCCTCGCTGACTGCTCACTTTAATAAACAGTTTTAATTTAAAATTTAAAAGTTAAAATTTAGGTATTTTATTTTCAGTGAGTTAATCATGAAACTGAAATGAAACGCTCATAGCCACCGGGCTATCCACCGGGATTGCGTCGATTCTAAGCGATCGACAAAGTTAAGCAACAGCGGGCGCGGTCGGTAGTTGGATGGGTGACCGCTAGTGGCAAAAAATTCTTGAGCGCTTCCGTGCTTCGGAGGGCACGTAAAGCCGTTGGTCCCGGATGTTATCGTAAGATAACAGTTGTAAGCCATGTCGGGCGGCATGAAAACTTCCGACACTTGGGTTGGCCACTAACCCCTCCACCAACCCGCACTGGAGCAGCGTGGTGGAGTATGTTCTAGGCCTCCTCACGAGGAGAGACCCGTGCCCAGTAGTGGGCCATTAATGGGTTGAAGCCAATCATGAAACTCGTACAGTTGATAACATTTACAAATGTAGCTAAGGAAAAAATTAGATGTTTATGAAAAATACTTTTATTGTTTTATAGCTGATAGAACATTTGAACTTCTATACGGTTCGCCCGGGGCCGTATCACAGCCTCAATTATTTCTGTCGTGTAACAATTGATTTTTAAGCAATAATGTTCTAAGAGGTTGTAAGTTGCCGGTTATACTTATACTACTAGAGTCGACCATGTCACGTCATCAGGGATAGCAAATCAGTGAGCAACTGAGCAACTCAACTCAAAATATGATAACCTGAAGAATGTTTTAACAAAACAGTCTAAGACAACTCGCCTATGCATTAAAATTACATAATTATGTAATTAAGTACTATAGAAAGTAAAAAAACGCACCCGTTACAAACTTCGACTGGGACAAATATAATTTTAAGTAGAGTAGGTATTAGATAGTAGATTTACTTCTAGTTAAATGGCCTAAGTATTGCTAATACAACTGTTATGGATATTCATGGCCGGTAACCATCAATTATCATCAGGCCCATTGCTCTTTGCCTATTACCATAAATACAGCTAGTCTATAAAACAAACTTAACTAAAATCGTTCGTCACTACCTTCGACTACATTTCCTTCGTACTGCGGTCACAGAAACCACATACTACAAAGACGCCAATACACATGGTATTGGATAATAACCACACGAACAAAATGCTCTTCGCACAAATGCCAGTCAAATGAGGTGTCGGCTAGTGAGTGATCGACGTTTCTTGTAATTGGAAAAGGTGAGTTATGACCTCTTGAAGTGCTTACACCCTGGTGTTTTATAGTAGTGTATTACATTTAGAGCTGTCAATGCATTACGATTCATAAACAGGTTGACGTTAAATGTTGACATAGAATGAATGTCTATGAATTAGTGTAAAAGGACGTGGAGCTGGTCCACTCGGATTACCGTTAAATAATACATAATATACTTTTTAATTAACAATGACAGTTGCAGATTTCGGTATGATTAACGCCGATAAAGACCGGCGCTAGGTACTGGAACTTACGCCCCAACTCAGAGTCACTAAGAGTTACTTAAATCGCTCCTTAGTATAGTAGGATCCAACATACAAATTCTGTACTAAGGAGTGATTTAACTAACCGTTAGTGACTCTGAGTTGGGGCGTTAGTGTTTAGTTAGAATTTTAGTTAGAGTATCATAGTATTCCTAGTTGATAGTGGCCTGCGGAGTGACTGGTTTTGGGTTCGATTTCAACAGATTTTAGGTTGCTGTATGCAGTGTTGTGTAACGTGGACGGGACGGGAACGGGACGTGGTCGGGGCATAAATATACGTGCGTGCCCCGTTCCCGTCCCGTCCGTGCCTCCGTGGCGTATGTGCTATCGTTTAGGTGCATTTTCTATGAAACGATGTTTCCAAGACTTCACGTTCCGTCCCATCGTCGTCCCGTCCACCTTACGTATGCATGGACCTTGTGAAAGATAAATATTTCTTCTCGAATCGTGGATGTAAGTGACATCTCATTTATGTAGTCCATACTCCCCATGACACGGACAATTCTAATGTAGAGGTATGTATATGTGTTTAAGTAATATTATAATAGTTAAACAAGAAACCATAATTTATCCATCCATTATAAACAGGTCACAGTAGAATCTAGCCGCACTGCTCCCATTAGTCACTAAAACCCAATACAAAATTACTGCAATCATTCCACTATCTAACAATTGCATGCAAAATCCGTGTTATTATCAACCACTTTACAAAATACGTTCGCTAGACCCTAGAGCTTTCCCTAGCACTGTCATTATAGAACCCTAAGTAATATTTATAAAAATAGCCAACCACTTAAACAACTGCTCACGTGTGAAACTGTTAGGGTTATTTGAAATGGGATTGGTGTTTGCGGAATAATAGATTATTTGAAAATGTGTGCATGTATTTGAACTCTTGTGACAAGTTAGTGTTCTAGTGAACCTACCATATAATATAACCCGTTTTTAACTTAAAAAAGGAGGAGGTATTCAATTCGACTGTATTTTTTTATGTTTGTTACCTCAGAACTTAAGACTGGGTGAACTGATTTTGATGATTCTTATTTTAATCAAAAGCTGGTGCTTGTAATGTAGTCCCACTTAAATTTGAGCGAGATTTGACGAGTAGTTTTTGAGTTAACCCTAATTTTGAAGTCGGTTATTTTTTGTCAAGAAATATTTTTCACGCTAACTTCGTCTGGGTTGAATCAGCACTGCATCGCTGACCGCTACCATAATTTTATTTGTCACGCTCATTGAAGTATTATTACTAGCATATAGAACTGACACAATGAATTGGCGCCGATCGGCTTCAATTTTCAATGGATTCGTTCGATTCTGAAAGGAGAACGGGGGCACAATTTTGAAAATAGTACCTCCCGGCGGGGTACACATTTTGTTCGAGATGTCTGTTCTACGACATCATACTTCAATGGTCCCGCTGATGTGTTTAATTTGCGATAACTCGTATAGATAACTAATATTGCGATAAAGAAATTTCGTAGAGTAACAGATTATTTTTTCTTAGTATCTAACTATTTAGATTAAGGCGATTGGCATATTTATTTATGTAAATAATATTACAACTATAATAATTTAAAAACTTAGCAAATCAACTGTTAATAAAAAAGTTTTAAAGATAAAAATGGTTTAACGGTTAGTTATTATATTTCGATTTGTATTTGCATGCTTGTGGCAAAATTTTATGAATATAATTATTTACTTAACACGTTCACTGCGTTGTGAGGTCATATTGACTCACAGCGAACTTTCATGTGGTGCGGCGAGCAAAATAGCGTTCTTTCCCCTGGTGCGGAAGGCTTAACTTTGCTTATTTCTATCGTAGGAAAAAGATTTATATACCATTGCAATTGCCGCTTTAACGTGAACAATCCTATATTTTCAAACACTCGTGAGACAGTATGACCTCACCCGCACTTAAAGAAAATTGTTTCACTCTAGTGCGGTGTGAGGTCAATATGACCTAGTGCTCCGCGCACCTCACACCCGCACTGAACGTTGCGCTAGCGCCATTTCGCGCGCTTAGTGTTGTGCCACGCGATCGATAAGGAAGACGTCGCTTTGAGCCATTTTTCGCGTGTACGAAATATATGTTTTGCAACTTTTAATTTGAATATTATGTTAGTTATATTAGTAAAGTAATATTATATAATATTATATTAGTAAAGTCGTGTGGTGTTGTCGTCAAGTGTAAGATATGCCATATGATAGATATGATATGATAAACTATACTGTTGAAACTTGGTAAGTAGATGTATTCTGTAAACCACGTTAAGATTTTAACACAAAAATAAAAAAAAAACAATAAATTTTGGGATTCCCCATACATAGAACTGAAACTCAAAATTTTTTTTTTCATCAAACCCATACGTGTATGGGTGGGTCTATGGATAGGTCTTCAAAAATGATATTGAGGTTTCTAATATCATTTTTTTCTAAACTGAACAGTTTGCGCGAGAGACACTTCCAAAGTGGTAAAATGTGTGTCCCCCCCCTGTAACTTCTAAAATAAGAGAATGATAAAACTAAAAAAAATATATGATGTACATCACCATGCAAACTTCCAAAGAAAATTAATTTGAACAAGATCTAGTAAGTAGTTTTTTTAATACGTCATAAATCGTAAACCACAAAAAACATCGATCAAAGTTACAACGAACTACAAAAACTTTTATATTATGTTACTTGCTGCTACGGAACCCTTCATGGGCGAGTCCGACTCGCACTTGGCCGCTTTTTTATGTTACTAACAATCTAATAATATTAAAAAATGCTAATGTTAGTACGTGAAGACACGGTTTTCTCTATCACCACCAATTCCAATCGACTCCCCGTTGGGGTGGTAAATACCCCTTGGTCTCCTGGTGAAAGTGAGAGAGTTTGGTGACGGGGGCTGGAAGGGGGTGGTTGTGGGGGGCGAAAATGTGAAAAATCATATATCTGTCCTTTTCTAACCCATGTGAAAAACATATATCTGTCCTTTTCTAACTCATGAGAACTTTGAGAAAGTTCGAAAAGTTTCTGAAATGATATAGAAAACTCCAGAATGTGTGCATCTGTTGTCACGATCTGGAATGTTCTAGAATCTTCAAAAAAAATTTAGAATGTACTAGAACTCCAGAATGTGTGCAACTTGGTCTCCTGATGAAAGTAAGAGAGTTTGGTGGCTGTGGGTGGAAGGGGGTGGTTGGGGGTGGCGAAAATGTGAAAAAACATATCTCTGTCCTTTTCTAACTCATGAGAACTTTGACAAAGTTCGAAAATTTTCAGAAATGATCTAGAAAACTCCAGAATGTGTGCATCTGTTATCATCGATCTGGAATGTTCTAGAAAGTTCAAAAATTTTTTAGAATGTTCTAGAACTCCAGAATGTGTGCAACTGTTGTCATCGATCTGGAATGTTCTAGAAAGTTCTAAAAAAAATCTAGAATGTTCTTGAAAACTTCAGAATGTGTGCAACTGTTGTAATCGATCTGGAATCTTCTATAGATCCTTACATATTTTTATACCATCAAACATGTGATGTATTTTAACCCGAGCAACGCCGGGTTTCGCTGCTAGTAGTTTATAAGAATTTTGTACTTACTAACATCATATGGACTTTGTCCGAAATAAAGTTTTATTAGTATTATTATTATTTTTCACGTATGTGACTTACAAGGTTAAAAATTAAACTGTCAATAAAATTCTGGGAAAATTTGTCGAGTGCTATACAACAGAGGTGTTTCCCATCACTAGTGTTTTGATATCTTCAGTGCGTTGTGTGGTCCAATTGACCTCTCAAATTATTTCTCTTTTAGAGGCTAAACGAAACAAGCGAGCTAAAAACGCAGCTAGGTATATATTGCTTGGTTATTAGTCTTTGACCTCAAAATAAAATATATTAAATAATACATATCCCCATTGAGAAAAACCTATATCAAAACAGAACTGAATGAGAGCTTATTTGACCTCACGCCGCACTGTAAAAAGGTCCTCTGTGAGTCAATATAACCTCACGACGCACCAGCAAAAAGTACACTAAAAATCCTTACGCAGCGAACGTGTTAAGCGATGTCGTATGTTTATGCAAAAACACATTAACATGTTCGAATATCGCAACACTGTACAAATATAATATTTTCGAAACATGTTTGCGTATGTAGGTAAGTTGTCGTCAGTTGAATAACGTTAAAATAAAAATCATTTAAATCATAAAATCAAAAATTTATTTGTATTTTTATTAACTTTATCTCTTTGCAATATTATTGAGTTTGTCACAATGTTTATCTAATTATTAAATAACACAACATTTGTCATAAATTCTGTTATCCAACATCGTTCAAATGAAAATTGTATTTTTTACACAGCAGGTTAAATCATTAGTTCAATTAATTAATCAAGCTGACCCACTTTAGTCGAATCGGCAATGTGTCACTGAATCACCAATTAAAAACAACTTAAGAACCTTTTAGTACAAATGGTTCACTCCACTATAATTTTAATCTGACTCACTCGCGTTGAAGTGACAGAATTGACGCTGGAAAATGTAATACTATATTTTATTTAAGCATTCTATTCGTCCCTCGCATAACAATTTAGGTTTAATAAACACAGTCTGCTGTTTTGTGTTTTGGAGAAACGTATTTAAATCGTAGAATTCCACAGTTATACACTTATAATCTTTCTAGACTAAAAAACCTGTCATTTACGAGAACAAACCAAAATCTCTAAGTATAATCAGATTTATATATATCCCCAAAATTTTAATATAAATTAATTTTACAGAGAAATTGACTTGTAAAATGAAAAATCTTACTTATATAAATATTATTATTTAAATCAGAAACAAATCATAGTAGCTGTATTTATTACTGCGAACAATAGATACACTGCCTGTTATTTTTTGTAGAAGTTTTGTTTCCACATTACCCTTCGTATAAATTGTTGACTTTGTATATTTACCAGCTAATCAATTCTATTAAATTATAATAAAACATTAAATTATTTATAAAATTATTCAACTGTCCCTTTTTGTCTAATATGTATACTAAGTGTGACCTCTACGAAATTAACATCTAACAGAAAGGTAATTATACTCCCGCTTTAACGTGACGTCTTGACATTGATATCCTCTGTAATTATTCCTCGATTAAACACATGGAGCTATTGCAATGTTTAAGCAACAAAAACTTATATTAAACAGTATTGCGTTGCATCCGATGTGACTTAGGAACGCACCAATATAATATGCGAGAGATATGAGCAGCACTTAAAATATTTAATGAATATCCGGCAAATATTAAAAGGGTCTATAACATATAGTAGCATGTTAAATACTAGGTGGCCGATTTTATGATAGGTGCAAGGTTAGGCTATGTTAAGCTGTTGGCCAAATTTATTGTGAATTTTCCATTTCAAATACATTTTATTCCAAAAATTTAAGATAACACCCCTTCTCACAAGTTTCCGAGCAGATCTTCAATTTCTGACCCTCAGGTAGGTACATACTCTTTAAAAATTCACACTGGAACCGGAATGGTAAAAATCTTCTTTTACAATGACAGATTCGTGTAGCATCTGTAACGAAACCAGCATTAACAAAATCTTTCGCCAAAATATACAACGAACAAAAAAGTAAATCTAAATAACGAGAAATGTAGTCTGAGCTCTGAAAATTACAACAATTTAGGACAATCCAGCTGTTGGCCAGTGAGACCGCGGTGACCGCGGAGACCACAGAGAGCAGAGACCAGAGATCAGGACCACGGAGACCGGAGGCCGGAGACCGTGCGGGTCTTCGAACAAATAAAGCGAGGGCACTAATTAGTGCAACGGGACCAAGTTTGCGATCGCGGTCGTAATGAGTGACGCTTTGTCGTTCGTGACAGGGTTCTTAGGGCTGGTTTTTCGGATACAGTTGATGAGGGTTATAATATATCCAATATGGATACTTACATATTTTATTTTTGTAACGTATTAGATAGCGATGGTGAATGTTTGTCATTAAATTACTTTTCTACTTTTACACCCGTCTATAAATTGTATGTTTACTACTTTAACTCCTTAGGTTGTAAGGTAACGGTAGTAATTAGTACACTTATGTAGTACTTACGTTTTACACCTACCTATGTCTCCACGTATTCCCACTTACTGGATCCACTTACATCTTTGACCCGTGAATTTAAAGTTGAAATAATATTATTATTATCCGCGGCCTAATTTTAAAAGTTATTGTTAATATTTAAATTTCTTAAATACGTTATACCTTTATCGGTGTATTCTATCATCCATGCTTTTTCAGATATTTTCATTATAAAATATCCGAAGATTTCTGTTTAAACAACATCCCTACTGTCCCCTGCTAGTAGTTTTGTGGCTTCGGACGTACAGTGTGTATGGTCAAATGGATGTTCTACGAAAAGTTTGTTCACATACTGGATACAAATTAATTATGTGTTAATCTTTGCTTTAACCTCTGTAGTAACATTACATAATAATACTTTTAAAAAAAGCGGTTTGTAAAAATAATATAATTGATTAATGAATTCGTTTGTACGTTGTAAATTGTATGTCAATTAGTCTAATATTCAGCGCATTTTTTGTTATTTATTGCAGTTAGAAGAAAAAAAATTCAATAAATAATTTTCCCTATGTTTTTGGTATTTTCTAAAAACCAAAATACCTTTTACATTTCGACTGTTGACACCGTATTCTCTCGTCACCGCAAAACTCAAAATATAAGCAGCCAATTTCACACCTGGTTCGTTCCTGCCCAAGTTTCCTAAGGGAGCTAGGACGTGCGGTGTCGTATGTCAACTAATTAGTGCAAGCGCTGACGCGGAATGAGTGACGATGACGACGGAACGAATGCAAAGGTGCGGAGTGAAACCATGCTGTTTCGGTCGACCGAGCGACGGAAAAAGAATGCTGTTCGAAATTCTAATAGCAAGAGAATTTGCAGTATGAACTCCGGTTGGATCATTCAGATTTTCATTTTGGTTACGAATATTTTTATGATCGAATTAAAAGATTAATTTTTCGTTTTTAATGACAAAAATTTTGAATTATCATTAAGTATTAATAAATCTAAAAATAATCTGAAAGATAGCATTAAAATAACTATGCTTTGTATTGCATAACTGTTCATTCATTTAGTTTATTTATTTTTAATTAATTTATGTTAATACAATATTTCGCAGTTTGCCTCTTAGAAATGTTTTTTAATGTCACATATCACCTACGACCCATGGATTTATTTATTTTGAACAATGTCTGTATTAATTAATGTCATCTTAATTTTTTCGTCGTCGTGTACATTATGCGTGGAATTACAGACCCCAACGATTTAATATTAATGAACAACAAACCTATTCAACAACACGTGTTCTCAAAAAATAATCAAAGGTATCGCTATCATCGGGCAGGGGACGTACACAATGCAGAATTGCAAATCACTCTTGAAATGTCGCTAAAGCGTGCTTAACGCAACCACATGTTTTGTTCACTTTGAATAATAATAATAATTTAATTGCCCGCTAACGTCCACGAGCTAAAATTCAATAGAAGGTAGCGAGAGAAATGGCAGTAGGTGAAAAAACAGGTTAAGTTCGCGCGAGTCGCATTAGGTAGGGTTCTGTACTGTATTTTTTTACTGATTTAAAAGCTTACATTTTTTATTTGTTTCGTGTATCTACCTACTCGTATATTGATGAAAGTCTAAATTCCATATTTCCATTTATTTTGTTTTTCCACAATATTAATATACGATTAAATGCCTTATTTCTTTAGTACATTTGGAAGCATTTTAAAATAATAAATATAATGACTACAACATACTCTGATTACTGCCTTTTCACATAGGTATTACAAAAAAGTTTACCACTCTAAATTAACCTCCAAAACATACAGACAGATACATAGTCAGACAGGCAATTACACTACTGATCTTATCTAGTTTTCTCATCAGATACGCGGAACCCTAAAAAACGCAGGGGTCGATATTACCATGGAAGTAAAGAGGGTTGAGAGCAAAATAGGGCAAAGGGGTCAATAGTGGGCCAGATAAAGGTGGCTGCAACAAATTGTGTGCTCTCCATCCTTTGTTAACGTCCCTGGCTGTACTTAATTGTGCTTTTGTCCGTCGTTAGGGTCCGTTTCCCGATTGGTCAAGCCTCGGACTAAAATAATACATGAGAATAAAGTGAATTGATTTTCTACCCTTTATCTTGGCCGTCTTGGTTTATATCAGTACCGTGGGTTTTATTGCTAAGAGTAAACACATTTCGCAAAGTCTATTGATTCTGGGAGTTGTGGTTATAAATTTCAAAGAAATGGTTTTTATTATTATTAACAAGGAAAATTGTACGCCTTTAACATAGCGGACATAGCGATCAATCTGCTTATTTTTAACAGACTGTATATTACCCTGTTCCTATTGTGACATCCTACTTCTGCGGCCGACTGTACCTAAATATTTCAGTAAAATAATGAAATCAAAATAATGTTCTATAAAATCTCTTTTATATATTTTATCAAGAGATAGACAAGCTGCCAGAAAACTATAAAATAATCTGATCTGACAGAATATTGGGACACGTGAGTTACCCAAAGTCTGGTAACATGACAAGTATAGATAGAGTAAATCCCGATTATATTTATGGACGGCTTTATTTCAATAATTTTCTTTATTCCCCATAATCCTATTATTCAGTTGGGAATTTGAGTGGACAGTTGCAATCCGTAATCCCCATTTGCATGCTTATCACACTTATATCTTAATTCACGCCCTTCGATTTATTCGAACGAAAATAGGGGATAAAATATATTATTATACAATTTTCAATAGAATCTGTAACGGTAAGCAATATTATTAATATGTTTAGTGAAAACCAAATCCATAATGAAATTGAATCAGGAAAAAAGCTGGTCGAGAAGAAAATATTAAATTTTTTAGTTATTATATTTTTAAGACTGCGTCAAGGAGTCAGATACATAATATAAGAGAGCGTATATTTACTTGAATGCCTTTTTATGGAAATACCTACCCGACAAACAAGTTGACGATCCTGATGGTAAGTGACTATTGGACGCCCATGGACATCATCGCTACCAAAGGCGTCACTGATGCGTTGCCGGCTCTTAAGAACCGGAACACGATGAGTCGTATGCCGAGACGTTTGCTGATACAAGCAAGAAAGTGGTAGCTATCCAGGTGGACCCCACAGAGAAATAATAATGGTAATAATATTGACAGTAATCACTTTCACTATTCATTATTTTATGGTTAAGAAAATAAGTAATATTTAGAAACATAAATTTCATCAAAAACGTCCTTTATTTTAACGAGAATATACAAAAATACCCTATTGATGATTAGAAGCGTGAGATTTTGATGTACTAATGGAATTAATTTTTTTGTAAACACATAATCTTAATACTGACCATCAAAACTGATCCATTTAGCCTTCAGAGTCCGAATCCGACAGCAAATTACTGCTTTTAAGGGCCTCTGTACACAAAGGTTTTTTGCGAATTACTTGCCTAATCTGTGGTCATTCAAGCCCGCGATATCAGAAGATACACTTGGCTAACGGACAATCGCATTAACGTACGCACCAAAACCCAGCTTTTACCACGAATTGTCATCCTAAACAAACAATAACAAGGAGGGGACAAGCTTTCAAACGATATCCACAGCTCAGCTGACAGATTAACTCTCTTTCGCAAAGTTATGTTTACACTCGAATAACCATTTGAATGTCCTATTAAAAGGACATAAGGTTTATTTTCGTTCAGACATATCGTTATGAGCGTCGTCAAATAATATTGCAATGAGATGGGCTTGCTTGATAGGTGCTTATTGAGTTTTTGACAAAGGGGTGGACGCGAGTGGAGTGTGAGCAAATGTCCTACTGATTTTGTTACTGTGTTACCCTGATTCTGTCTACATTTAAATTTGTTATGAGATTTTTGATAAGAAAATTCGTTTCGTTTGTATTGTTGTACCGATCAAGCTTTACCACTTTAATATACCACGGTAATGTGATAAATTGTAATAATTTTTCGATTAACGGCCGGTCTCAATAATGTACTAACAGATGGAAGACTGTGGATAGGGCTACCATTGGTATCCCAAGTAGCAAAATAAAGTTAGGATATAAATGGTCAACGAAAAACTTAGATAAACTTTCAGTCAGTCAAAATGTTTATATTACAGTATATTAGACGTCTATAAAACGCGGGTTTGGGCGCACCTTATATGACATTTACATCGTGTAAGGGTCGTTTTGTCGTCGCAACGGCGTCAATTACGTTACGTAAAAATCACATAGATGTTGCAAGTGTGACTAATATGTTTTATAATAGTGTCTAGTAATACTCCTACATAACTTAACCGTATATAAATGTAAATAAAATTACAAAAGAGTTCTGTTATGGTTAAACACACAACATCTACATGAGTTTTCTTAAACGAACGGACAATATTTTTTCTTCTTGATATACTTTATAAAAAGTTAAGCCAAATGTTATCATGATTTTCATTTATTTAATATAAAGAAAGCCGATTTGGTTGAAGATGAGGAGGGTGATGATATAGTGGCCATTAAATTTTTTCGAGAATATGTATGGACATCTTTGTTCATATTTTAATGGGCCTTCAAATTATTGATGTTTTAATATTGTATATTAAAATTATATATATGAATTGACTTTAATAATTTCCGCCATATTGCAATCAACACACTGAGCGACTGCTTTACGACGTGTATATGACTACTGGTTATATACATGTATTTTATTCAACTTATGTCGTCCTGTCGTTCACCATTACGGTTGCAATTAGGGTTCTATGGAACAGAAAAATATGAAAAAAACCTTTATTAGTAGTTCTGTTTTTGAAGTGAAACTTCTATATAGACTTCTATACTATATAGGGGTATTAGGAAATTTCTGTCACGAAAAAGCGTTACCAAGGTGTGACGTAGACGTAGCCGATATATCGCCTGGAAATTTTTGAAATAAATATTAAATATAAATACGTTGCCATTCGTTTTAAATATTAATTTATATTTTTTTTTGTTTTTTTTTTTTGACATATTTTTTTAATTTCTTTTTTAATTTTTGTTGATGTTTTTAGAATATTGTTTGTACTTTTTTGAATATATTTATATGTACTTTTTTGTTGTACTTTTTTGAATATTGTTTTTAATTTAATAATAAAAATTATTTTTGAAATTTTTTGTGAAAAAAATTTTTTTAATATCTTCTTTTTGAAAAAAGAATGTTGCCATTATTAAATTTAATTTACTCTGCTACTACTTTATCTAAGGGAAAATAGCTGTATTTTAGGGTATTTCAAATTAAATAAAATCTCATACATCCACTTAAATGTTTATGTACTAAGCTATCATAGAATTGACATAAGCATAAGAAATCTTTTAAAGAAATAGAAATTTCAACACTTTTCCAAAAAGGTCCTTCGGTACGATTTAGGCGCCTGGTTGCCTAAGTGTATCGCCTATAGCCTAAGTGGTAGGTTTAAGGTTGCTACAAAACTGAAACAAAACCCATATACGTCTTTTAGTTGTATTATATGACTAGTTTTCTACTTGGGATGTCATCTGTCATATTTGTCAATTTTTGCCTCTGAAAAATTGACAAATATGACAGAAGACATACCAATGGTAGCCCTATCCACAGTCTTCCATCTGTTAGTACATTATTGAGACCGGCCGTAAATCTATAATACCTAATGGCGTACCCTGTTAATTTTCTCTATGTGCGGGGACATTTTCCTCCTTAGATATGCACATTATGAAAATACAACAAATAACCCTTGTAATAGCAATTGAGGATATATTATGTACATACTCAATGTCAACTTACTATTCAGATGTATTTTATTTTATGTGATGTATTGGAAACAACGCATATTGTAACGCATCGTTTGTGGTCGCGGGTTTTATTATCACCCTCTCCTACATTTTCCTCTATACATTAAGTTAACTTAACGAGTAAATTATTGAACACGGATAGCTGGTATATTTAATATATTATGTATACTACGCATGTAAGATTTAGCCAAACATATAGCCGCCTAATGCCCGTAACAAGGACACGCAAATACGTCGTATGGTTTTAACGTAAATGTATTCGTAAGCCGTTTGTTGAGCGAAATCTCTTAATTTACGCCCCAAAGGGATTTGCTAAAGCCAAACATTGTTCGCTAATTATAACAGGACGCATATGCTCGCTGTCCCACGAGGATCAGACAACTTAACGAGTGACGCTTTGTTTGGGACCAGATATGAAATGTCAGGACCAAGTTTTAAATTTGTGTCTTTAATTTCTGTCGTCGCCTTAAGGGTTAAGGCTTAGGCGTAATGTTTTAATGGGTTACGATATGTAATGTTTATGCTAAGATGGATTAGTTACACTTTGCCATATAATTTATTATTATTTATTTTATAACATTAAAAATTTAAATTGCTTAGCAATGGACTGATCTATTTCTTTCTGTTAAATAATTTTAGCCTAATGGTTTTCAATCGTGATCTCCATGTATGCAACTCTCATCATATTCTGTTGAAATAGCATAATCTAAATTTTACTAACAAAAAATAACCGACTTCAAAGTTACTCTAAAACTACTTGTCAGATCTCTTTAAAATTTATATGGGACTACATGACAGCCACCAGCTTTCGATTAAAAAAAGAATCATCAGAATCGGTTAGTTCAGTCCAAAGTTCTGAGGTAACGACCATAAAAAAAAATACAGTCGAATTGAGAACCTCGCTCCTTTTTTTGAATTCGGTTAAAAAGAGAAGAAACTTCAATGTACATATATTTTAGGTATTACATAAATATGTAGGTATCGGTGAAGCTGATAAATGTTCCTTGAATGTAATTTTCTTTCAACGTTTACACACTCATATTTACTAGGATTCTTTATTTCGCGGGTGGACAACTCAAATATGACATTAAAAAAGTGCATAAAAAAGACAAAAACAATAATCTTATAGGTTTTGGAAATTCGTGTGATGAGGTCTTTAATGGGTAAGTGGAAACATTATTTCCTGCCTCGGTCTAAAATTGAACCCGAATTGAAATCGAAGGGTTCTCGCTAACTGGACTACATGGTCGTCAAACATAAGTTTTTATAAAATATATAACATTCATCCCTATTCAACCCAAATCACAATGAGCAACCGCATTGTATGCAAAGCGTACTTAAGTAGGTGCTATTGTGTTTTAATTATCGTGCAATAATTATAAAATATAGGTTGAAGCTCTACCCATTAGCGCGTTGTAATAAATATTTATTCGCCTGCAAACTTCGCGTGACATGTCGGCTTGGCATGAACATTTTTTACGTATAAACGTATTTAATTTTTAATTTAGCTGCACGCGAGTTTACGTAAGTTATTTTTTTTATTTTTGAATTTGCAATTGTGTTTTTATATAGGACAATTTTTTTATGAAATCTGTATAAAAACATATACGTCAGTGAATCTGAAATTAAAATGAATAGTCTGACAAATTATTGTTTTAATTTACGACTTTTTCAAAACCGAATTGAATTTTTGCCGTAGTTTTTGGGGAAAATAAAATATTTTTTTATGACTCTTTAAGTGGACACTTATCTAAATACAGCTTCATAAATATACAAAATTATGTACTGTCACTCTGTCGATAGATCTCAACTTTATGTAACCGGAAAATCCAGAAAATCAAATATTTTAAGTTAGTTGTTTTTGCAGAAAAAAGTCCTTAATCCAAATAAAACAAAAACATTCTTATCATATGACATGACTTTGCGCTTTATTTAATTTACAGGATACAGTTTTCTCCACGTAATTCTGTTATGAATTTCAGTCAACATTTGTACAAGTAATCTTGTTTGAACACCATTCGAGCTGTCCACGTTATTTGCATACTTCTATTATTACTGGCGCTCGGTTACTCGTTGGTTTGTGCAAAATCAACACGTTTTAAGCTCTGTTTGGTTATGGTTAATATGGTTATATTTATTATTATTGTTGAACTTACTTCGCTTCCGACTTTGATTGCATTCTTCTTGCACATAAAGATACCGTTACGAATTAACGTTGGCAAATCAGATCTATTTTCCTTGTTTTGTAGAAGTTACATGTGATTCAAAAATTATACATTCGAACAACGTTTCCCATTTGTTTATCAATACAAAATCCAGACCTATGTTATTGGAAATATTAGGTATATTTTAATCTAATCGTCCGATGAGATTAGATTTAGATTTAGATGGATTTATTTCCATTAAAATATTTATAAAGTTAATTAATAACATCACTTGATGCTCAAAATTGCAAAAAGTTTTGGGCTAAATTAATTTAGCGATTTGTTATTATAATTATTGTTATTTGTAAAAGAAATAAAATAAACTTAAGCGTAGAAAAAATAGATTACAGTTTCAAATGACAGTCTCTCGTAACTTGAAAGAAAGAGTGTATCTGAGTAGGTACACCATCTGATCGAAAAGTTCGTTAAGTTTTATTGCGCGTTGAGTAGGTATCTATTTATATAGAAAATTTGGGAAGCAGTCATCAGTTCGTAAGTAATTTGTCTCGAAATAGAACTCCGCGGTAGGGGCCCAGCTGTGATGCTTCAGGATGCTACAATTAAAATATCTGCCTAATGGAGTAAACGGAATTCGAAGCTCGTTGATGAACATATTGCCATTTTGTCTTCGTTCTAAGGAGTCTATTTACGAAAAAAAAATCGTGGCCACGTGGGCTACCTACTGTAAAAATCTTTTTTTGCACATCCACTAAAAATAATCGGATACTAATGATTACAAAATTTTATCACCGCCCACGTTACATTGGTTAAATTATGTTATATACTCTTAAATTCTGTTTAAAGGCCAAAGCAAAGCAAAAAAGCAAAGAAAAAAGTATAATATTATCTTAAATTCGCAGCAAAGTAATATTTTTATAAAGGTCATTATTATATTACGAGTAACCGCCCTCGCTTTGCTTCGGTTTTCTTATTTTTTTACACCTTGGGATACATTATTGGAGTTTTATTAGGGATCCCTAATTTTTTTGAAAATATTATATAGCCTATGTTACTCGGGGATAGTGTAGCTTCCCAACAGTGAAATAATTTTTCAAATCGGTTCAGTAGTTTCGGAGCCTATTCAATGCAAACAAAAAATCAAATCTTTCCTCTTTATATATTAGTATAGATTAGCCATAATCCATCGTGTCTTTCACTACGAATACCTACTTGAAAAATCTATGTTTTTCTATTTACAATAAGGTATTAGATTTTAAGACATTTTCTATTACCAGTCAGTTTATTGCTAAAACTGTAAATTTCTATCAATTTCGATAAAAAATTTCCATTCAGAGCGACTCTTAAAACTTTTACTTTGACGCAATCGAGTTTTTACTTTTTTATTTATTGTCATCAATTATTCGGCTTATCTTGGAGTTCAAGCCACTCGTACCCTACCGTCTGACAGACGAGAGCCATCATTTCTCCCCTGTGTAAGGTCGCTAGGCTGTGTTCCAAATAGTTCATTCCCCACGGTATTGCATACGTAATTCTCACCAGCTTGGCTAGCCACCGTTCTCGTTCTAAAAGACAATAGTAAAGTATTTTAACAAGAACCGCTTTTTATAAGAACTTTTTTATAAGAACCGCTTTGTTATATACCGACAACGCATCTATGACTCCCTGGTATCACTAGCGTCGTTTAACTTCAATGGGGCCCACATTAATATAACAAATTTCGCGACTAAATTCGGTACAGCTGCTTGGCTGTTATAAAAATAAGGCAGTATGCTGACGTCGAAACTGCTAAGATGGTTTATTTTACATATTTTCACAGTATTTTGTCTTATGCCATCTTACTGTGGGGCAAAGCAGCCAGTATAGAACAAATTTTGATACTACAAAAAGAGCTATAAACTTTTATTTTTGAAAGATGTGCTGAGGAGTTTCTTTACGGCTTTTATTCTCCTCCATGACAAAGCACCTTTTCATAGAGCTGGTAGATAAAAAAAATACGTGCATAACCGTATCAGTGATATGTATAATAATACGAATTAATTGTTTTGAATTTTGAATTTTAACGTCATTCACCATATCGATGAGCTCTATCTGTTCGTATAGCTATTAACGTAAAGAAGTATAAATTAAAAAATTAAAAAAGTTCGCCTGCTCTCAAAACAGCTATCATGGTATAATTTTTTGAAATCCTTATGATGAGCTCTTTTTGTTACCATTATTCGATTTATTTTTATTTTTTGATACCTCAAAGAATGGTATCTCACAGCCACCATAATTGTGTTTTTTTTTTAATTTCACTTATCTAAGAACACTTGGGTTATGAAGGCGAATCAAACGATATTTTAATTATATAAATCCGTTCAACGGTTTGGGAGATACAAGGTAATAAAGAATATTACACGCATACATACATACGAGCACAAGATACACCCGAAAAACATAACCCTTCCTAGCAGCCGGGTGAAAACCCAAAACATACCTATAATTATCGATTCTAGTGAAGATCTAGATTTCAACCAAATCTAGCAAGCTTAACTAGACCTGCTTCCTTTTATCCTCAGAAGTTGAAAATTTTATTATCATATTGTTTTAATTCTGATGACAATTCATTTTTTTATTAACATGACCTCATACTACACTCAGTTTGGGCTTCAGACGAGGGAATTCCTTATGGTTAACAGCACAGTAATAATCACTTGTATCTAACTTTTGTAACCTAGATAGACGCTGAAAAACCGTGTATTTAGTTTTTAAGCTATTAACTTGTTTTAGGTATAAACGTACATACTATATTTAGTCAATACGCCCAGTAATTTTGTTGCCTTGTGTGATGAATGAAAACTTTAACTGACATCAATTTTTCGTTTAAAAGGAAAAAGATTGACAATTTTTCGACTCATCAAAATACAGCCAATTACTAACTTGTCGATTTTAACACTCGCCAACAAATTTTCCGACAAAATTGCCTCTTCGGCCAATACAAATGATTAAGAGTTTTATAGACAAAAACAAATAAGTGGGTAAAATTCTTTTTAATCCGCAGCTGCAATGTTTTACCGCAGCTTTTTAGGGTTCCGTAGCCAAATGGCAAAAAACGGAACCCTTATAGATTCGTCATGTCTGTCTGTCTGTCTGTCTGTCCGTATGTCACAGCCACTTTTCTCCGAAAGTATAAGAACTATACTGTTGAAACTTGGTAAGTAGATGTATTCTGTGAACCGCATTAAGATTTTCAGATAAAAATAGAAAAAAACAATAAATTTTGGGGGCTCCCCATACTTACAATTGAAACTCAAAATTTTTTTTTTCATCAAACCCATACGTGTGGGGTATCTATGGATAGGTCTTCAAAAATGATATTGAGGTTTTTAATATCATTTTTTTCTAAACTGAATAGTTTGCGCGAGAGACACTTCCAAAGTGGTAAAATGTGTGTCCCCTCCCCCCTGTAACTTCTAAAATAAGAGAACGATAAAACTAAAAAAAAAATTTTTATGTACTTTACCATGCAAAATTCCACTTAAAATTAGTTTGAACGAGATCTAGTAAGTAGTTTTTTTTTAATACGTCATAAATCGTAAACCGTAATTTACCTCGATCAAAGTTACAACGAACTACAAGAACTTTTATATTATGTTACTTGCTGCTACGGAACCCTTCATGGGTGAGTCCGACTCGCACTTGGCCGCTTTTTAATTTTATTTGATTTTATAGGCTGTTATTTTTATTTAAATAGCCGATATCAAGCAAACTTGTCACCTGATGTTAAGTAATAAATAGTAAACAAGTAGTTACAACAGAGTATCAAAATAAAATAAAAAAAAAACAGAACATGTTCTATATGTATACATGTACACTATAGCTGTAATATTGTCGTATTACACAGGGTGTGAGGAACATTAACTATTCTGATTTCATCTCCTATATATGTTACAGTGCCAAATAAATCATTTTTATTTATTTAAAGGTATTAACAACTCCAAAACCTTCCCACAATTATTGTAACCCGTCACGTGTCTAAGTGGCTACTGTTCTACATGCGAATGAGCTAAGTAACCCTCAATAAATTAACCTCTGTTTGGCCAACGGATCAGCATATCAAATTTCGGGGCTATAATTCACGGACCCAATCAGGCGGACCCCAAAATTTCATAGCAATTGTCCGCGCCCCGATCCCACTATCTTGCCATATATCATATTCAAATGATAATTCAATAACGACGTGATTCCCGAGCCTTGGTATTGGGGTCGAGATAAAAAGAATAATCGGAATGAGCATAAAATTATTTCTCTGGAACTCGCTTGGGACCTTAATAAAGGAGTAGCACTATCACCGCTTTCAAGAGATTAGCGTTAAAAACTGACATATTTCATTGTATCTATCATGATACGAGCCTTTGTCATTGTCTACGAGAAATTCATCTCTAGTTTTACTAATCATTTATGTAAGTGATTTTATTGATTAAAATCTCACAAAAAATAAACGAATATGATTTTCATTGCTGTTTATTTCTGCTGTAAAAAAAAGTTTTACTTTACAGAAAATAAGAGTTAACTGGGTAAACATTACTTCTTATTTAGTCAGTTTTCTATGCTTTGCCGGCCAAGAAAGTGAGAACAAAAAGAAAGAAAAATGAAAGGATTGTATAAATTTTAGCTGAGCATTATTATTATGTCAGCGATGATTTTTCATCGCATGCAGTTTGTGGTGAATTAGTTGATTGAAATTTTATGCTACAGATAACTTCCCACTGAATATTAGACCAGAATCTAATAGACCAAATTTATGTGCAAATGCTTATCGTGACTGCGGTTAGGCGCGTGGCTGTATCAACAAAACTATTCAAATTTGATTAAGAAACATTAGAAAGTGATTCTATTATATGTAACTTTAAAACGGGTCCTATTATGATCTAACCATAAATCATGGATAATGTGTGATAGATATCAATTATGCGTAAAATTGTGCGCAAAATTACATTACATGGTAAGAAAAGCATAAAACTGACAATTTGACTAGAGATAAAGTAATTAGTGTCTATTACTTTTTGTCGTTCCAAACTGATCGACAAAATTAATGGACAGCAGGCACGGTCTTTGGCTGAATAGGTGACCGCTAGTGGCAAAAATTATTGAGCGCTTCTGTGCTTCAAAGTGCACGTAAAGCCGTCGGTCTCGGTTGTTATCGTAAGATAACAGTCGATAAGCCATGTGGTCGTTAAGTCGTAAGGTCCCCAAGCCTCAAGTGGCATGAAAACTTCCGATACTTGGGTTAGCAACTAGGTGTCCACCAATCCGCACTAGAGCAGCGTGGTAAAGTATGCCATAGGCCTCTTCTACAGTAGAGCGCCATTAATGGGTTGAAGCCTAAAGCCATGTACATAAATGTACTGTTTTTTATGTCATGGTCATAACGTGATGTCAAAGAGATTAAGGGCTTATTGTTTGTTAAATTGATATGAACAAATTAGACAACTTAAATAGTAAATCAGTTTGAAATATTACGTTGTGTATGTACATTTTTATTACAAAAGCTAAAAGAAAACGGTTTATAGTTTATAATGTAAAAAATATATTTTTGATGGACTGAGTGCGCGTAAAAGATAATAAAGTAACAGTGAGTATGAGTAATATGTATATTAAATTAAATCAGAGTTCGTTTTATCTGCAGACTGAAATATTAAGTATTTGAGGAGCAAATACTACAAACTGGAACAAAGCATTACGAGCTTCTACCTTGTATCTGGTTACTGAACAAACACGCCACCATCAACTTAGCTCTCCGGTTACGCTTAAGTGACTTGTCGGCCACCGGAATATTCCATTAAATTGTTTTCTTTGCTAAACGCCATCCGTCTTGCACAAGATAAATAATAGCCCTTTAATGGTCGAGGTGCAAGGGATAAGAGAACTTGGAGTAATTTTCTTATTTTGGCTAAACGTTAGCTTTGCATCAATTTTTTTTTGATGTGAAACATCTATAGACGCACGTAAAACCGATTTCTGGCGTGGCGACGCATGCCGTGGCGACGCGTCGCCATCTTTCTCGCTACACTGAGCTCGAATACCTATAGTGTATACTCCGTAGTGTACACAGTGTTGTTTACTGCAGTAAACATAACCTGTGTTTTACTTGAAAACAAATTATTTTTCTGATAATAAAATCGTAATATTTTATTTTATCATTATGCCATTTTTAGTTCCTATCACAATATGTTCTTTTCTGCATATTACTTTTACAAAATAATGTCGATGTTTCACATCTGCCAGGCGTCCCGTGACGGCTCACATTTTTTTATATACTATATTTTTGCTATCGGTGACGCCTTTGGTTCTTATGTCTATGGATGATGTTGACAGTGATGATCAGCAGAGTCGTCTGCCCAATTGTCGATTACTTACATAAAAACAGTTACGATTCTACTGAAATAGTTTCTTTCACTTTTATGAAAAACAATAAAGCCCAAGTGCAATAGCTAAAATAGATCTAGGAATAAGACCGTAAGATATTAGAAAAAGTCTCCAATTTCCATTTTTGGACGCTAAGCATTTATAGCTTGGACCTACTGCAACAGGAATAAGAGCAAAACTAAATACAACTTAACTACTCGTTAACATAAAAGGTAGATAAATATTTATATTTCCTGCAAATTACGAGTGTAATATAAAGTTATTGTAGGAATATTTCCTACCAAAACATAGGGAATGTTTTATGATGCAAACTTTATTTACAACAGAAAAGTACCAAGTTACATTAAAAATGTTTGCAGGTGGAAAACATTCAGATAATGCGAAAAGTAGGTACGTTAAAGTAAGACAAAAACTACATATATATAATAGTAACTTTTTACTTTACTTACTCATATCTTTATTGTATCTTTTATCTTGCTACACTTTCAAACGTGTATTTAGACCTTCAAGTTGATATTTTATTAAGTGAATGAAAAAAATACCGACTTCAGAGACACAGTCTTTGAGAAAAAAAATCTGTTTTCTATACTAATACATATATAAAGAGGAAAGATTTTATTTTTTGTTTGCATTGAATAGGCTCCGAAACTACTGAATCGATTTGAAAAATTCTTTCACCGTTGGGAAGCTTCACTATCCCCGAGTAACATGGGCTATATTATATTTAAAAAAAAAAAAAATAGGGATCCTTAATAAAACTCCAATAATGTATCCCAAGGTGTAAAAAGATAAGAAAACCGAAGCAAAGCGAGGGCGGTTACTCGTAATATATAAAACAAAAAATGTTTGTACGGATGTCCTTTATAGACTGAAACTCCAACCAACATCCAACCAAGGATATCCTCAAAATGATTACATCTGAAAGGCAATAATCTGAAGGTGGTTTGAGACCACGAAAATAATGCATTAGGTACATTCGTCCGTTGATGAAGTCAATTTTTCACTTTTCCCAGGCAACAATATGAAGATAATATGAAAAGATGACGCATCAACGTCAACGTCAACACAAAACCACTGATCTGTCATTCTCATCAGAAAATTTATTAGCGTAGTGGAACACGGCGAGTATCCACTAGTTACATAAATAGCCATATTACGCTTCCCGCCCACGTCCGATAATCGGTGACCAATTTTTTGTAGGAAAAAATAGAACGTACTGATAGCAATAGTGCAACGCACACGTCCTACAAAAAGTCGGTCAGAAATAATATGGCAGAAAAAATCGGCCCGATTATCTGTCCTACAAAAAGTCTGACGTGGGCGGGAAGCGTTATTATGTTTACACCGTTTACTATGAGCACAGAAGATATAATAGTAAATAATAGCTATAAGTTAATCTGGAAGTGGGCGAAATTCTGAAGTAACAAAAAATAAAGAATACAACCGAATTGATCACGTCTGCCTTTTTCGAAGCCGGTTAATAAATCTACATGTATGGATCCTTAACTAATCAGGTAATCACGATCTTAATGTACGAGTATGTCCTAATAAGCTGTTGAGTTACTTGAAAGAGGACGAATCTAGTTTCATAATACCGAGCGACTCTTCCTCGTGTAAATGAAATGGGTTAACGATCAATACAGACTAATTAACGGGCTGGGAACAAAAGTAGGGACTCTCATGACGATCTATAAATAGAAACTACGTAACTTCACCTAATTTTATATGGAAGATGTGTCACGTAAGCTGTTTCTTATAACAATCCTTATTTTTTTACTTTAAACAGGTTAATGCTTGACCACAATCCCATCTGATGATAAGTGGAGATGTAGTCCAGGATAGTGAGCGCACTAACTTATTAAAAGCCTATTCACTTTTTAATCGACTTCAAAAAAGGAAGGAGGTATTCAATTCGACTGTATTTTTTTATGTTTGTTACCTCAGAATTTTATTAGAATGTTATTTTGAAGTCGGTTATTTTTTGTTAGTAAAATATAGATTTAGATTATATTTATTCCAAATTCTTAAAGATAATAACACCTATTTAGGATACTTATGCCAAAAGTATAGTAGAAATTGATTAGTTTTATTATGATTTTTCGTGAATGGAAGGATTACTTTCCCAAAAGAGCTCGAATTCACCAGAGTTTGTGGTCATTATGGTTGATATTTTATAACCTGCGTCGATTTTGGACATAACAAGACGTTTCGAATAATGTTTCAAATAAAAAAAGCGGCCAAGTGCGAGTCGGACTCGCCCATGAAGGGTTCCGTAGCAGCAAGTAACATGATATAAAAGTTCTTGTAGTTCGATGTATTTGAGTCTAAAGATTAGGTGGGTAGGTTAGTATTTGAGTTGATTGAGTGAAAGGTAAACTACTTATTAGATCTCGTTCAAACCAATTTTCGGTGGAAGTTTGCATGGTAATGTATATCATATTTTTTTTTTAGTTTTTTCAGTCTCTTATTTTAGAAGTTACGGGGGGGGGGGGACACATTTTACCACTTTGGAAGTGTCTCTCGCGCAAACTATTCAGTTTAGAAATAAATGATATCAGAAACCTCAATATCATTTTTAAAGACCTATCCATAGATACCCCACACGTATGGGTTTGATGAAAAAAAAATTTATATGTGAAAATCTTAATGCGGTTCACAGAATACATCTACTTACTTACCAAGTTTCAACAGTATAGTCTTTATAGTTTCGGAAAAAAGTGGCTGTGACATACGGAGGGACAGACAGACAGACAGACAGACATGACGAATCTATAAGGGTTCCGTTTTTTGCCATTGGCTACGGAACTCTAAAAATGTGATGATTTTTACAAGTTATTCTGTATCCCTTTGTTTATATGTATAACGTCATTTAATTTTAGTACAATCATTTGCATAGTAAAGGTTTAATTTTTATTTTTAGTTATAGAAGTAGTATTAATAGCTATAATATCTAAGTTTGAATAGTGAACAAGCACTTTCGAAGTGACAATAAATTTGTTTCCACTCCTAAATTTATCTTCAAATTTTGTTGTGTTCATACGTTTTATTATTGCTGTGTCAACACAAACATTGCATTGTGTTCTCTCCGCAGGGAATTTACAATATCTTCTTTTCAAAACAAAATTTAATATTCTAGCAAATATTTGGACATGCAAGAACAAGACAACTATCTGATATTGAAACGAGTTTTATATTATTTTTGTATTCGTGATTTATTTCTCAGAAGGATTGCAAATACTTCTTATAAAGTAAAATACAAATACTTCTTTATTTATATGTACTATTTTCGATACTCCGATTTTTTTCTTTAATTTATAAGTCTGATTAAAAAATCTGTCGTGTCTTTTAATCACTATTTAGTTCTTTAAAGTTTAACGCTGAACATAGGCCTACTATAATTGGCACCACTCCGACCGGTCCTTGGCCCTCTGAATTCAGCGGATTCTCGGAGCTGGCTAGTTTAGGTCATCAGGACCGTGCTCCTTTTTTCGACACGTAGCCGCTATTCGAGGATTATTGACCCCTTTTGACTTTTGATCTATCCTCCTAATCCTAACGATGTGGCCTGTCCATCGCCACTTTAGCCGGCTGACTATATGAGCTATGTCGGTAACATTTGTTCACCTACGAGCGACGATACGACGATAAGTAGAGCAGACCACTCAAATAATTATCTACCAGAAGGTAACTGATATCATTCATCTAATCCAAAGGCATCCGAACCATTGTAAATCGTCAGATAAAGGACAATAAACATAAATACAGCGACAGGAGATCTAATTGGTTCGTTAAGCGAACTTCTACCGTTAATTGTTGCAAATGACTCCCAGTCAGGCAGTAATAAAAGACGTCCTGCAGTTATGTTAGGACCAGGGTTGATAGACGCTATTAAACCGGCACAAGGAAAAGCACTGAAAATTAAATGCATTAGAAATGTCATCATAATTTTAACTATTCCACTATTGGGCTCGTACATACCATAATATAATGAGTACAGACCATGCGATGGATAGATTTCCTCAAATTTTCCTTCACAGAAGGAAGTGTGAAATAAGCGCAACATTTTTTAGGTGGATGTAGTCCTATATTCGAAAGCTTTGCTAGCAGCTGAAAAAAGTGAGTGCCATTTTTTTTTTCATAAGCATGAGTTAAATTTTTTGGAGTCCTAAATATTTTTATTGTTACTACTGTATTTCCTATGATGTACGCGCAAACTGAATACATAATTAACCAAAGGAGACTAAATTTAATCGCACGAGCTAGGAAAAGATTTTATACGAGACAAGCAAACCAGGCGAAGGCTCGCTTCACTTCAGGTAAAATAGCCCTTGTACTTAATACGAGTACTCACGATATTTATTTTGCACACCGATATTACGACCTTGATAAAACGCAGACATTAATAGATGTTGATTTGTTAATTTTTAACCGACTTAAAAAAAGGAGGAGGTATTCAATTCGACTGTATTTTTATGTTTGTTACCTCAGAACTTTTGAACTGGGTAAACCGATTTTGATGATTCTTTTTTTAATCGAAAGCTGGTGCTTGTCATGTGGTCCCACTTAAATTTGAGCTAGATCTAAGCTAGATTTGAGCTAGTAGTTTTTGAGTTATTTTGAAGTCGGTTATATTTCGTCAAGAATTATGCATAGCTACCAATAAACATGGTCACAATCCAGCAACCCTATGTAACTAGGGCATGTGCAATACATTCATTGTGGAAGTAATGATTGCAATTGTTAGCGCAGATAGAATTCTATCTGTTCGGCTTAATAAGCGCGTGCAGTTTTGATTGTTAATACATTTCGTTCTTGACAGTAATTTGCAGCGATTAGGTCATCTATTTTCATAGTTTTGCTAACAGGTCTTCATTAATGTCGATTTATAGTAGTCTATGCATTCAGTTTTTGGAACGAAGTTCCTTATAGCGCGTTGCGAAAAGGGGCTAGGCGGAAAATTTTGTAACGAAAAGTTGTAACGACACTTTTTGCCGTCTTAGTTTTTTTTTACATAGGAAGCAAGCCAGATATTTTCGTTTCTTGCAGTCAGTACTTCGTTCCATCCGGGTGTCCCTTGACACCTCTCAAGTTTTTTATTAAAATGAGTGGTCTTTCACTAATTAAAATTCGAAATAAATGATTGTAAATTAATATTTGAGGAATCCCTATGGATTTGCAGATCCAAAACTTTTTTCCAAACTTTTCTTTTAACATACCTGATTAGCTGCTTACTACTAATTTCTGAATCGGAATAGCATTCCGACGTCACTATATACTACTAATTCACCTCGGCCAGTAGTAGACTTAAGACACCTGAGTGAATTAGCTCAGGTGAATAATGTCGACAGCACCATACCATACACTTAATATTATTTATTCTATTTATTATTATTTATTTATTCAATTTTATTATTATATTAATAAATAATTAAATAAAATAAAGTTTGCTTTTACATATTACCCATAACACAGAAATTCCTAATTGAGCAGCGTATAAGAGTTTATTTCTTTATTCAAATTCAAATTAAGAAAATTACATGTAACCGTCGAGTAAGAAATTCCACTCACTCACTGGTAATCCAATCTCATTACATCTCGCTTCCATTCCGGAGACATTTTTTCAATTATGCCTCGCTACCACGAACGCTATCAGGTTTTCTTTTATTTACCTACACAACTATGTAATTTCAACGTTATTCTTGGAGCCTGTTCGTATAACCTCGAGATGAGCAATATTACGCGAGAGTGGTTTTTGATACGTGAATAATCAAGACTGTTATTGAAGAAGCGCGCAAACTGAATACATAATTATCCAAGGGAGACTAAATTTAATCGCACTTGCTACAAAGGGATTTTAATGTTATACCTGCCAGGCAAACTTACTACTACAAACATAATTGTAATTACATAAAATCTCACACTATAAAATAAAATATTCAAATTGGATTCACTAATGGGATCTAGTAGTTACAATTCTTGTGCATACACAATAAAAGATGAACAATATCGATCTTATTTGACGCGCCAAATATCACCTTAATATTATTGTTATTTTTATATGAATAGCCAGCATCGAGCAGACGACACCTGATTTAAAATAGGTGCCGTGGTTCCAGTGATCCTTGTGTACTAAGTTGTGCTGACAGAATTCGTTCTCTTTTAAGTTGCTATAGGATCGCACATCCACGAGTTAGGTTACAATTTATAACAGATAAAATATTGTATAAAAATAAAACAAAACTAAGGAAATCAGTTAATTATAGAAAATGAGACAATTTATTCGTAATTTGAACATGTACACATTGTACACGCAAAGTCGGGCTATAACTCAGTTGGATGTACAATATACAATAAGACTAACTTCGGTACAATAAAGCACTGTGCAACGACATTAATTACGACTTATCGTAAAACACGCGGCGTACGTCCTACGGTAGGGTGACCACGCATCTGGTAAGAATAGGAGAAGCGTTACAGAAAAAAAGAAAAAACTTGAGAGGTGTCAAGGGACACCCGGATGGAACGAAGTTCCTTGCAGTCAGTACTAGGATAGCAAAAACATGCAACAAGTGTGCCAAAACAAATCTAAGGTATTAAATTTCGTGAGAAATTTAATACCTTAGATTTGTTTTGGCACACTCGCTTGCATGTGTTTGCTATCCTAGTACTCTGGCTTGCTTTCTATGTGAAAAAAAACTACGACGGCAAAAAGTGTCGTTACCAAATTTTCCGCCTAGCCCCCTTTCGCAACGCGCGATAAGGAACTTCGTTCCAATAAGAAAGAATAACAAATTAATTATTAAATTTTTCTTTATTTTCTCTTTTTTCGTAGCAATACATCGGTGGCGGTTATTCTTTATAATGGACACATTCTATATAGTCAATAAAATTATAGCGTTTCAGAAATATACCGGCCCTATGAAAAATATCAAGCAACACAATTTTATTACAATATAAAAAATACACGTAGCCATATTAATAGGAAAGGAATGAAAATAATAAGATAGTGTTGTGTTAATGAGATTGAGCTTCAACGATCACAGAAAAAAAAGGTTATTTTGTCAGTAATTAATGTTGTATTGTGTGTTATAATACTCGTATTACAAAAAAATACAAGTTTATTTTTTAAGGTTATTTATACTTAAAAATAATAGTAGTTATTTTATAGGAATACTGAAATCTATTATGTCAACCAATATTTCATTAAGCAAACGTGTGGTACCTCTACTAGAAATACATTCAGCAATAGACTCTTATACTCGTATATAAATGTGTTACGTTGGAGGCCGTGTGAGGAGCCGTAAAAACGTTGCTTTCAAACAAACGGTGAATTGTCTTTTAAGGTTGCATTCCTATAGCACCATTTGGGAAGAATTAATTCTAATAATATAGTCGACTTTAAATAATACAAAGTCTGTATTAGCATGGATTAGATATAAAACACTCGTTGTGTGCGACCATAATCTATCTGATAGATGCTTGAGGAAATAATTATTGCAACGGATGTCATCTTAGAGGAATGTATGAATAAGGTCAGTAAAACATCTTGATGAAATAATAGTGATGCGAATTTAATGCAGATGGCATGAGTTGTTCCAATTGTCGGTTTCTAGAGCAGAGTAATTTCTGAACGACAAACAAATGACGAACTAGAGCAATTAACGGAACAAATACTGAACTTGGAATTGATTGTATTACTTTACTAATAGACAAAATCTGTCAATTATAAATTTTAATTCGATATTTTATAAAGATATTTTATAAGCTGACTTATTATCTCATTTGGGTAATGTATTGTTTGATTTACTTCCAAAATTTAAGTTAATTTTGAGATTTCTGGTTTTCTGGAAAATATTTTTTTAATGCTCTATAAACGAAGATTCATTCCACTTGTGATTACCTATACTCGTGGCCAGATAAGGAGAATGACATGAGAGGAATCCGCTGGATACAAAATACCTGCGGGCACGAGATTTGCGACCCGCGCCGCCCCGCAACCGCCATCGCGCCGCCCGTCGCGAATCTCGTGCCCGCAGCCTAAGCAGACTAGTAAAGAAACCTTTCTCGATTTTTAATGTTCCGTATCCAAAGGGTAAAAACGGGATTCTTTTACTAAGACTCCACTGTCCGTATGTCTGTCTGTTACCAGGCTGTATCTCATGAATCGTGATAGCTAGACAGTTGAAATTTTAACAGATGATGTATCAATGACGACCCTATAGCCTAGTTGGTAACGACCCTACCTGCGAAGCGAGGTGTCCCGGCTTCGATTCCCGGCCAGGGCAGATATTTATGTGACAGATAAATATTTGTACTCGGGTCCTGGGTGTTATTGTGATGTGATATATGTGTCGTCCATGCCACCCGCGACACAGGTAAAAGCCTACTGCGGGGGTATGAGTGTGTAAGCGTTTATTTATTTATTTATTTCTGTTGTCGCTATAACAATAAACTAAAAACATAATAAAATAAATATTTAAGTGGAGCTCCCATACAACAAACGTGATCTTTTGCCATTTTTTGCGCGATATCAATAACGGCAACAGGTATACGCTTAAAATATTTACAGAACAATTAGTAATATATGTATTTAGACAATGGTACAGAACCCTTCGTGCGCGAGTCCGACTCGCACTTGGCTAGTTTTCCTATTATACATAGATATATGTATCGCCGATGCATAGTCGTTATAAAATCCAATGGGTAGGGGTGTATACTTAACTTACCATGAAATTACTTCTAATTCTGCTAATACATAAAAAAATGGTTGTCTGTAAAGTCGGTTTACGGACGGTAGTTTAACTCACTCACTCAACTACGATCGCCTACGGCTCGCCTACCGTTCGCGTACGGCATCGGCTACGATTCGCCGATGGTAGCCGATCGTGCCTCTCTCTCGCTTTTGCCGCTCTCTCTCTTGCGGAACGCTACATTTTTTCATGCGTGCGCCCGGCGTTTATCGTTTTAATAGACATTATCAGGTCAAAATCATCAGTTTTTACTCCATTAAGATATTTAACTACCACAACTTCCCTGCAAACTTTTTCCTACAATCAGTACACACTACACTACGACCTCAAACCTACAAATACATTTTTCATCAGGCAGTTTTTCCTTACCAGTCTTACCAGCTTCAGACCACTTACTGAAACAAAACACTACATATTACCATGAGAATGTTCCCGATGTAGAAACACGACGTGTACACGCCGTCCACTGCAGTATAATAGTTGAGACAGGCTTATTGCCTTGTTACTTCCTCCTTTGCAGTAATATTTAAGACCTTTCTCCCCTACCGCCTTTGTTTAAGGCAATAGAGGGTATTCATGAGTATGGCTAATAAGTCACTTGATGCTTGTTAGTCTAGACTGTAGAAAGATATGAATTTATACATTCAGTTGCTTGCAAGGGTAGCTATCGCAAGTGAAAATTATTGTTAAATGTTAATGACTCATTTATGATAATTGTGTTTTATTCAAATATTTCATTCAATTCGTAAATTGTATTTGCAATACCTTTAAAATTTATACAAAAACTTAGAAATTTCGTAAGCGATAAGCATAAAATTTGTACAATGTAGGTATCTGTTATTCGTTCTCCTTTTAATTTTTATGTGTAAATGAACAATAAATAAATAAATAAAAACAAAGATACTTTATACCATGGATAATCCATAAAGTTCAACAATATTTATTAATAGCTGTTACCTGCGACTTTGTCCGCGTGGTATTTAACAATTTTTTTTTGTAAAACTATTTTTTTCTAAAATAAAAGTACATCAACTTGTTACATCAACTATCTGCCAGTGAAAGTCCCGTCAAAATTCATCCAGCCATTTCAGAGATAAGCCGAAACAAACAGACAGACAGACAAAAATTGTAATAAATGTTGTTTTGGTATATGTACCGTGTATACAATATACATTCAAATGCACTTAGTAAAAAGCGGTTATTTTAATATTACAAACAGACACTCCGATTTTATTTATTTGTATTAATATAGATTAGATATTTTAACATAAGCATCTCGCATACGAACTAGTTACATTGTTAGGTACTAATGAACCACTAAATTCAGTAATAAACCTACACATGTTTTCAATAGATTACGAAGATTCTCCTGCAGTGTTTAAGTCCTAATCCATCCAATCAAAAGGAAAGTAGGACACACATTGTGAACTACAATCGTAATTAGACGAAACAGTTAAAATTAATCTTATTACACATCGAAGAATTTTAATGTCTTTGTAATTAAGACTTATTATCATTTGGCGCTTACAACATTTTTGATATACATACGTCCTTATTAGTTTCTTTGTAAACGCTTGAGAATTTATAAAAAGATCTTAAACGACAAGCCGTTGTTCGTAGTGTTAGTATCTTGTCCAGTTTGATATTACACATGTAATCGTTTAGAAAATGGGGCAAAGACCAGCTGCCGAACAGATGATACGTAGCATTGTCGCAGCAAATATTAACAGCAAACATTGCCATTATAACTTAAGTGTCACTTCTGGAACGGTACCAAAACTGTTTTAGTGTAATGTAGCACACTGTTTTCCACTTCGTGAAATCTTGACACTTCTACTTTGTAGCAAACATAATAAGGTTCCAAATCGCTTAATTCTCGGGTACTAGTGAACTGCGAACGACTGGTCGCATATGACAATATGGCATCGATTTCGCCTAAATTCTTGTTTACTAACTGTGGCGGTTGGCAGTTTTGACAATATCGTAAACAAACATTTCAACTAAATGGTAATTTTATATGACTGTATTTTAGTGAATTTAAAATATTATAGTGAAATTACTTTGCAAAGCTGCTGTAAAATTATGTTGTACCAATTTTACTATCAAAATGTGACCTTAAATCAGCCAGCCATAAAAATAACTGCGACTTTTCTCTTCCGAATTATAGCTTTGACTATCGTATCTTCCTTCACATGTTGTCCTTGCTAGCTATAAGGTTCACATAGGGAATATACTTTTATAAAGATACACTCTAAAATACATAACTCTCCTTCGGATGCTCTTGGTTAAAAGTACTCAGCAGCTCTTTTCATAAAGTGGTTATGCTATTGTATTTTATCTATGAAGTTTACATGCATATGTATTGAAATTTTATTGGCAGCTATACAAATAACGAAGATGTTACATAAAACTTAAAGCGGATTCAACTTATGATGGAATCCATGAGGATCTCCTCAAATATTATAGGCGTATTATAGATGACTTTACATAGAAATGTTCAGCAATAATATTCTTCTCCTTTCCTTCTTTTAAATACCATTTCTTAAACCGAATCGAATTTACCTTAAACTACTTTTTGATTTACCTAAAAAAATCTTTATCAACGAAAAATTCATTGAATATTTAATATCATTAATATTGTTATCAAGTAAGTAATTGTAATTAAAGTCAGCCAACCCGCATTTGGCGTAGTAAACTATGGCTTTTACCCTTTAATTTGGAGAAGCCGAAGAATTACTATTGTAATATTGTAGAATCCAATTTCAAACTAGAATCCATATTACAATAATAATCGGCTAATAAGTTTCGGAAATCTCTTTGGTTCCTTTTAGAATCCCGTTTCTGTATAAATCTTACGGGATGACATCGGAGAGAATTGCCAATTTATAAACTAAAATACAGTTAACAATAAATTAGGCAAATTCTCTACATTGGTCTCTCGGCCTACGCAGTAAGCTTGGGAAGAAAAGTGTTATGGCATTGGAAATTTATTCCAAGAATTAAATGTTATCTATTTTTTTCAACTTTGAACCTGTATGAAACTGAATGAACTGTATGTTAAAGGTAATTACGTTTTAGGTGATTTTATTAAACTTTTAACATCATTAAGGCGACTATTTCGGTTCTGATATAATGACTAAGGCGAGGTATTTAAATTATTATTTTTACTTATTTACTATTTACGTTCAATTGTACTTGGAAAATTATTTATGGCTTCCATTTATATTTTAGCGTCCGTTAATTTATTATTACTATTTGACCTAGAACAAATATTTATCTTTCACATAAAATGTCTTCTTTCAGGCATCAAATTCGGTTCCGTACTTGCTTAACAGGCAGTTACCATCCGAGTGTTATCAAAACGTGAAACGAACGAGAAAACTCACCCTTATAAATATTTCAAATTATTATTTCAAAACAGGCTCATTAGGTGGCTATTCTACCCTTCCACGATAATAGACGTAATGCTTACCCCGTTCTTCATATCTCTAGGGGTGCCATTAAATCTTATTAGAGAATCCGGTGACGACGTCGTATTTCATAGTAGCTTGCTTATCACTATGTATGTTATGGTTTTGTAATGGAAATAATAAGGGAAAGGGAGGCGTTAATTGCTTTTTGTACATTATTGGCCTGCTTTGAGGGCTTTCATTTTGGGGAAAATATATTTTCTACACAAACCCCTCTGGAGCAGCGTGGTGGAGTATGCTCTAGGCCTCCTCAAGAGGAGAGACCCGTGCCCAGTAGTGGGCCATTAATTGGTTGAAGCCATATTTTCTACTTCAGTAGGAAATTTTGTAGAGAAAAAAAATTTATGCCAAAAATATTTAAATATACTTATGTTGTACGTCCGTCCCAGGCTTTGTCCATTTCAAAGAGAAACCTTTGACTTGCAGCGGACCAATAATGTGATAAATCTAAATTGGGTAAATAATGAAAAATATTGTTTAATACAAAAAAAAAAACTTTCGTAATAACAAATAATACCACATCGATAATAGGAAAATAATAATAAATAATTGGATTAATTTCTAATATCGCCCCCTCAGTGGAAAAAAAGCATAAGTCGCAAACTTTCAATTTTAGTTATTAATATGAGTGGAGTCATTAATCTTGATAGTTTTGTGCAAGAAATCGTAATGTAAATTCATTTGACTACTTACTGATATTTAACAGTTTTTTTGCTCTCCTGTAAATTTTCAATTTTCATCTTACTCGTATACCTTTTTTCCACTGAGGGTGCGATATCCACTAATTTGTAAAATATTCAAACATGATGTTGATTAATGATTTTAAATTAAATATAAGTTATATTAATTCGTACATGACTGTACTTAACCAACAATAAAAATCGAAAGATGTGAACTTAATATGGAATTATGTGTTTACATTGGGAACAATGAACGGAACGACGCTCTAGCACCTAATTAGATGTTAAACGTCTTGATTACGATTCAAAAATTATCACCTTGAAATTTATTTTATTATCTGTGTTCATTCTTAAGAGAAGCCGAATACGTTTATGATTAAAGGAACCTAAAATACTCGTTTGACATTATTAAATTTATGATTATTATTTTATACATAACATTAACATACAATTAAGAATTATGAAGAACAACTTAATAGTATCTAATTAAAGTATACCCATTAGTATTATTGCTGGTACATATTCTTATCTCTCTGTGAAGCTTGCCTGGTTGAGTCTGACCTCTTGCTTCAGTCAGCCGACAAACGACTTGTGTCGCTGTGTCGTCGGGGTGTTTGAGAGCCAGCTCTTTCTTTCCTTCTTCTCTTTTCTTTTCTTCTCTCTCTTTCTTGTCCGGCAACGAATCGGTGATGCATAAGTTGTTGATGATGTCTTTGGGCGACGATGATCAATTACCATCAGGCTCGTCTGCTACTTATCGACATTTTACGTAAAAAAATGATCAGAAGAACAGATATTTTGTAAAAGCGTGCTTCAAATCAATTATTTATTTTTTCAATATAATAAACCAATGATATTATATGTATCAAAAGAGGTATAAACTTATGTTCTAACAATAAGATAACATTGATGTTATCTTTGATAACTTTATAATTGGCACTATTGTATACCATTCTATCTTGACAGAATACTAAGATCTTAATTGTGGTATAGAATTATTGCCCTTTACGTAAAAAATAATTTACTCGGTAATAAAAATCCATTTTTTACCATTATGAATATTAAAACGCGAGTATTTAATTCAGTTTGTGCCCAAAGTCCTATTTACGCATTATGTTAAGAGGATTACGGAATATTTATGGATAATGGTTCCGTTTCTTTATTATTTTGGAAGGCCATAATTTATATTTAGTCAGTTAGAGGTTTTCACGTCTATAATGCAGTAAATTAGCCCTTAGTATCCTGTCACAAAGTGGTACTGTATATTGGTTTATTAATAATGCTCATCTATATTTACATAAATACTGCTGAATAATCTTTACACAAATTAATTTAATTTAATTATATAACCGACTACTGGAAAATTTAATCACGTTATAAATTTATGAAAAAAACAAATATTTTCATCTGAAGTTATATACAAACTATTCAATACGAGTATTTATCTTTTATTAGATAAATAACTAAACGTTGCAATGTTCATATACCTATATTTAATAAATATTCATAGCGTTTTTTAGAAGATATCCGTGGTCATATTATGCTGTCTTTAACAATAAAGAACACTATAGGTATAAACGACATTTTTTTCGAATGGTCACTGGTCATATTCACACGGGAAAAGCTCCATTCCACGTTGAACACACTAGTTCTCGGCATAGTTAATACGACCAGGAAAACTCACCAGCGTATCACTAAACTCAGGTCAAAATTAATTAGAATCCTTAAAATAAAATCCTTACCATCAAGGATTCAAAAATACTATAATTTCAAATAAAATCCGAGGCAGAATTTTTAATGACTCCACATCGTCTGCCGTTAGGGAGAAATTAAAAAGAATGGTGAGGAAGTGGCGCCGTTTCGCTTTTAATTTTCCGTTCCCAACGGCTGTGCTTTTAAGCTGGCAACATTGCTCATGCCCTCTGGCTCAAAATGTCCTGGCGTTTTATCACTAAGCTGAAACCAGAATATCTACCCACAATGCTTTTAAGTATCGATATTTATCAATGCAAAGAATATCTGTTCTTTAATCTTAACCCTGTTGCCTGCTCGATCCTGAATTTTTTTTCATCTAGAACTATTAGGCTCATTAATTTCGTGGTTACAATCTGAACTGAAAACATGATGACATTATATGAATTATAATAGCTTATACAACACATAATAAGAAACAAGGAAGCATTTCTAATTATATTAGCTATTCATCTTCAAGCCAGCAAAATGCTAGAGATGAATTTGAAGTCAGGCAGTAACTTAAATATGTGGCAGTAATTAAAACCAAATTAACAAAGAAGCTGTAGTTGTGGCCACACTTTGAGCCGATCTATTCTGAAACAAGGCCGAGAGAATAATGTTTCAAGCCTCTTCTTTTGAGGGAGAAAACGTGCGCCCTGTAATAGGCCTCTTAAACTTTATAGCTTTATAATGATTAGTAAGAATAGGAATAAGAATAAGAAGAGCTTAAGAAAGTAAAAATATTTTATTTAAATGACTGTGTACTTATGACAAAAATAACTAACATGAGAGAAGAACTGTATTATAAAAGTTATCAAAAACTTCACTATTTTCCATGTTTTGTCAATTGTAAATCTTGCTCGACAGACATTGTTCGAAGCAGAGTATATAACAGACATAGATTCAGCCTCGTCTAGGGCTTAAACTCTAAAACCCCGAGAAGATTCTTGAGCTAAACTTAACCCAACACATAAAGCAAAGGCAGTCGGGACGAATGTTCCTCAGTAATGAGATTCCACAGCGTTATCGCGCTTGACAACGAATCCCCAATTTGTGGTCAGTCAATCTTCAACGGGAGATTCCGTGGAATTCAATTTGCTAAGACAAAAGTAATGTCTCTCTAAATCAGTCTGGGATATTACTTTGAGAAGAAACTTTTTAGGAAAGTTTGTTTCACCTCGCCTTTGCTGAATGTTTGACCATGAATTGCAAACGATAAGCGATTACTGAACCAGTAAAATGATAAATTTATTGTTTCTCGTCACTGTACTGATTACAATTATATCTAACAGGACTTCCTCTATCATCATTCTTCTAGTGTTCCGTCTTTACCATGAGCAGACGTGGGCTGATGATTCGAGCTTGTAATGAAACCACCGTGTCGCATTACAAAGTGTAAACACGTTTTAAGTATTGTTTTTAAATTCACAATCTTAAGACTTGGACCTCATCTAGACTCTCCACCAAGCAGGTTGCCATGATGCTAACTGGGCAATGGTCTTATTTTAGCGTCGGGCAGACATTTGGGTATGACGAAACTCCATTTAGACTTTAGAATCTTAAAATTGAAGATAGTTATGTATATTTAAGAGCTAATAATGGTTGGACTAGATATCAAATTCTATTCTCATACATACTTTTATTTTCTCTTCAAAGGTGAAACACGAAATTTTCCGATTTATGTTGTTGAGTTTGCGTGGGCCTCAATTATAACCACTTGCTATATTATATCAATTTACGAGTATAATACAGTTTTCTTTTAAAAAGTCTGTACAAAAAACCGATGGCATTAAGCGAAATGATGTCTTCATTTAATATTTCTTCATTTGATTTTAGATGAATAGTACATTAGCTTCAGTTTACAAAATGAATTGCGTAAATTGAAAAAAGCTACCTAAAAAAATTGGGACCTTTGTTGTAATTCATATAATGTAAATAATTTTCTACATTTTATTGTTCTTTAGTTTCAAGACAGATAAAGTTTTATTTCATTCGTTGATTTAATCTTGCATCACGAGATTTTTAAAGAAGGTTAACACCCTAATATTCTTCTATTAAAAATGTTTTATGTGTTAAAAGAAAATCTTTCAATGTTACACTCAAATAATAGCATTTTTCTATACTACAAAATTAATTTCCCTTTTCTTTCCGAACAAACATTTCGTTCCCTTTTTAATTAAACACTTTAAATTGACAAAACCACAAGTGGGTTTTACGTTGAAAAACCTTTTGTCTCTATAGTTTCCAGTCTTTAATGAACCATTAGCGTTTTGTTCTACACTGCCATTAAAACGACATGAACCGGATGATTTGGACAAGCCACTTCCACCTGCACATGTGATAAATTTGCCAAAAAAACTATCTAACAAATAATTTAATGGCTTTTAGAATAAACGGTCCTTGTTTTATCTATCAATTCAATTCTTATTACAGTTAGTTCTGTTTTTAAAGCATTAAAAGGCTTAATTTATTGATAATAGAATTCACAACCGTAGCTAAACATGACATTTAATTAGATGGGACATTAAGATTTTGTCTCAATTATTGCATTCCATCCTTTTTTAATTTATTTAATGAATAATAAATGAATATCTAAGTATACCTAGTATTTTGAAACTGGTTTTAAAAAGAGTTCTGAGAATTTTAAGTCCACATTTTCCATGAAACTATCGACGTCTATAATTATTATAAAGACGATATACATATAGTCTTTATCTATCGTATTATAATTATTTGTCACTTTTTTAAGGAAAACCTCGTGAGGTAACCTTCATAGTTGTAGTAGTTATAGATTTCTATAAAGTTCATAAAGATGTGTTCAATCCGTCATTCCCATTTTGCCACACTTACTACAACGCTTACACACTCATACCCTCGCAGTAGGTTTTTACCTGTGTCTCGGGTGGCATGGACGACACATATAACACATCACAATCATACCCATGATCCGAGTACAAATATCTGTTATATAAACATCTGCGTCGGCCGGGAATCGAACCCGGGACCCCTCGCTTCGCAGGCAGGGTCGCCTGTCACCATTTAGGCTACAGGGTCGTCTAACTTATTGTATAGACTTAACTAACTTTTCTCAACGTGAGTGGAGACAAGTTCAAGAGTGGTATAATTACAGGGTGGGTGATGCATAAACCGATATTATATAAGACATGCATTCTCAGTATTGTGAATTAGGTAATGTATGGGAATTAAGATAGTAAGCTCTCAGTCCTAGTAAAATTGTTATGTTTAGATATAAGTGGTAAAGGATAATTGTCCCATAATATTAGTGGTAGATTTATTTAAATAAATAGAATAGATGGAGGCCTCTAAGCATGCTTAAAGAGTACTAAGAGGCTTTACAAGCTAAGCTAACTTGAGTAGATCACTTATCATTCACTAATTCATCGTAAGAGTATATTTCACTTAATCGTTTGAGCTAACCAATGTCAATAAAAAATTGTATAATAAATTATATAATATTGTATAATAAATCACAAACTTATTATACAATGAAATTAAGCTATTAATAAAATTTATGTGTACATAATTATAAAATGTGCATACTTACTTAGTGCAGTACCGCTTAAAATGTTTCAAGAACATTTTAATGCTATTTCAAATAGCCTATAAAATAAATGTTGACTCACGTAATTATCAGCATCTAATATTACTCTCACTTTAAATGGTACTATAAAAACTTTACACTGCCGTACCTTCTAACGCTAACCTAATAAAACGTATCGACGCCACTGCTTACGGTAGCCTTACAATTTATTGGGAGTCAATATCTCAATTCTCCCAACGCTATCACAATTTATCGGACACATCTAATGATCGGTCAGCTTATAATAGGCAGTGAGTGTCAAACTAATGATAATATATACGGACGGTACACAATAAATTAGAGACGTACAGAAAAACGGTATATTAATTGGACATAAGAGTCGTCGACACATACGGATTGTTGCCAGAAGCGATTTGTTACTTTAAGGAGTGGGCGGGTTTTTCTGAACTAGTTTCAAGGATGTCGATTTTCGATTTGAAAACGATTATTTACGTATCTGATCCGATTGTACATTAAAGGCACTGCGGTGGCAAGACCTAGGGCTCAACGACGAGTCGTTTGGCGACTGATTCATGCAAGACGATGGTAACTATCCAGTGGACCCCATGGAGAAATAACAGTAGTAATAACGGTATTCATGAATGAAGAGGACACATTAAGACTATGGTCGACAACAACAAAAAGATTATATCTATCTAGCAGCTTTTTAAAGTCCACTGCTGGACATAGGCCTCCCCTAATTGGCGCCAATCCGACCGGTCCTGGGCCTTCTGAATCCAGCGGCTTCCCGCCGTCTTCATTAGGTCATCAGTCCACCTGGTCGGGGGGCGACCAGTGCTCCGATAACAAAACGATAACAAAAAGATTGCTGTTACTAAATGGGCAGGTAATGTGTTACCTTAGCGAGCTCCTATGCAGCAAAAAATATCCGACGTATAGTAGGGGTTAGTATTCTAAGCCGCCCCAATACGGCTAAACATAATGCTTACCTTTAAAATGTGTAGCTTTATCTGTAATTATACCGAACATTGATTCATTAGAAATATATGAATTTTAGGAATACATATTAATAATCAAATACACATACTAGACTATTTTATTTTACCCACACATGGCGGTAAAATAAAAAAAAAAAACTATTTGTACGATGGCAAGCGGCCTGCAGATACGGATATTTAAGCCCCTGTATTTATTTTGGGGATAGAGAGAGTTTTTGTTCAGCGCGAGCGATACGAATAGAGTACAACGTACATTTGAGTGCTAAACTATTGAAAGCTTACCCTATAGCTTATATAGATTTTTAATTGATCGCTCTCTAGAGGTTTTATCTTAAAATTTGTAAATGTGTCAATTGGACACATTCTAGGAAGAAAACCCTGTACCTAATATCCATATCAAGCATTCTGAAGGAGTTTAATGGACTGTCTTCTAAAAAAAATTGACGTCTACTGAGATTGATGATTCAAAAAAATAAGAAATTTTATTACCTACCAGAGAAAATTTTACCTAATCACCGCTTACAGCAACGCTTCTATTTGACACGAACCGTCGCCGTCATAAACCATACAATATTGCAACAGATTACTGAAGATATTTTAGAAGTTTCTAGTTATAATAACACCAAATATTATTACCGACCGATAGTCAGTTCAAAGTACTTCGTATAAAAATAGGTGAGTTATTTAATTAAAAAGCGGCCAAGTGCGAGTCGGACTCGCCCATGAAGGATTCCGTAGCAGCAAGTAACATAATATAAAAGTTCTTGTACTTCATTGTAACTTTGATCGATGTTTTTTGCGGTTTACGATTTATGACGTATTAAAAAAAACTACTTACTAGATCTCGTTCAAATCAATTTTCGTTGGAAGTTTTCACGGTAATGTACAGTCACGAGCATAAATATATTACTATGGACACGTCAGCAATAATATCTACCCCAAGATGCGTTCAATAATATCTGTCTGCACGGACGTAGCAAAAATATCTGATATTCATAGACAGCATATTAAAGTGACGACAAAATTATCTGATAAAAAAAGTACATCAAATAATTGTGACAACCGCCCAAAGCAAAAATATGTGACGACATTAGTCACAAAATAATGTGATCACTCTTAGAGTGCAAATATATGTTTGCTGTTCACTAATTCTATGTTTCTGTAAGCATTTACATTTATTCTTCAATCATAGATAAATTTATAACGTTCTAAAGCAAAAATATGTGACAACATTAGTTACAAAATAATGTGATCACTCTTGGAGTACAAATATAAATTTTTGCCGTTTACTAATTCTACGTTTCTGTAAGCATTTACATTGTTTCATATGCATTAATATATGACGTTCAATATTTGGCAAAAATATCTGACGTAAATCTTTTATTATTTTTATACATTTGTCCGACTGCGCGACGCAAAGGAGGGTAATGTGTTTATCAGTCTATGTATGTATGTATGTTCGTATGTGGCGTTATAAAGATCAAACGGCTTGACCGATTTTGATGTATCTTATATCAATCGATACGCCTTAACCTTGCGAGTGTCATTAAAGACATGACAATAATCAAAAACCACAGGGACAACCAGACACCTATTGTCTAAATGAAAAAAAAAATTGACGATCTACGTCAAGTGGGGTATCGCTAAATAGGTATTCAAAAATTATTTTTAGGTTCGTTTCATCATTTTTAATTTTAAGTGACAGCTTAGGATATGTAACGATTTAAAATTGGTTAAACAACCGTTCTCGTTAATTTACTAACTCCCTTAATGAAATAACAACATTGCGAATTTTACCGTCTTATAATCCTAATATAGAAGTCAATGAATCCTAACTAAAATGTGTAAAAAAAATAGTTAAAAAAAAACCCAACAGCGTAAAAAAACTAACTGTCCCGACTGCCTATGTATGGTCCTTCTAAACCCATCAAAAAATCTCATATGTTTTTTTTATCTTTCTTTTATTGCATATCCTCTACTAGTACACTACTCTATGTTCTTGTTACATTTTCCTAAAATACTTTTATTTGCGGTCAGACATTGCATTAGGCAGCTGCGACGGTTTGGCAACGTCGCCAATTTGGAAGCGTAGCGAGCTGGCAACGTCCCCAGTAAAATGTACACGTGCATCTCACTCACTCAGTGTCCAAACCGGCTGCCAAGACGAACGCGCACGCGTGTTTTTTTACAAAACTATTTTATTTTTATTCTTATTTACTATTTTCACTTAACACGGTTCCATTTTTCAATAATGAGTTTCGATACAGAAAGGTTTATTGCAGAAATACAAAATCGTCCATGTTTATGGGATACCGCAAGAACTGATTATTCCGACCGCAATTTAAAAATAAGATTTTGGGACGAAATAGTCAATTTATTTAAATAATTTAAAAAATATATGAGATCTGAGATAACTGACTGACAGAGGGTAGGTTGCTCTTTTGGCTACTCTTTTGGCTACCTTCGAACGCCAAAGGTAGCCGTGGCAACTACGCCGGCGACATTGCCATGACGTCCCGGTGAGGCACAGCACTTATTCTCACAATATGTAACACCGCGGTGAGTTTTTCCAACTATTGAACGTCATAATATATTTATCTATATGATTGAGGAATCAATGCAAATGCTTACAGAATTAGTTAACGGCAAACATATATTTGCACTAAAAGAGTGATCACATTATTTTGTAACTAATGTCGTCACATATTTTTGCTTTGGGGTTGTCACAATTATTTGATGTACTTTTTTCGTCAGATAATTTTGTTGTCACTTTAATATGCTGTCTATGAATATCAGATATTTTTGCTGCGTCCGTGCAGACAGATATTATTGAACGCATCTTGGGGTAGATATTATTGCTGACGTGTCCATAGTAATATATTTATGCTCGTGACTGTACATCATATATTTTTTTTAGTTTTATCATTCTCTTATTTTAGAAGTTACAGGGGGGGGACACACTTTTTACCACTTTGAAAGTGTCTCTCGCGCAAACTATTCAATTTAGAAAAAAATGATATTAGAAACCTCAGCATCATTTTTGAAGACCTATCCATAGATACCCCACACGTATGGGTTTGATGAAAAAAAAATGTTTGAGTTTCAGTTCTATGTATGGAGAACCCCGAAATTTATTGTTTTTTTTTTCAATTTTTGTGTGAAAATCTTAACGCGGTTTACGGTATACATCTACTGACCAAGTTTCAACAGTATAGTTCTTAAAGTTTCGGAGAAAAGTGGCTGTGACATACGGACGGACAAACAGACAGACATGACGAATTTATAAGGGTTCCGTTTTTTGCCATTTGGCTACGGAACCCTAAAAATCAGTAAATGTGAATGAAGTCTGTCTACTTAGAAATTCTGTCTTAGTGTTATCCTTACACTTTTTTTAATTTAATAACAAAGGTTTCTTGTATTGTTTTGTATGGTAAGAGTTTAAATCAATACCTCGTATATATAAGTGATGCTACATGCTCATAGCCCCACCCTATGTCGTGGGTGCCATGGACAACACACAAAGCCCCCAGACCGAGAACAGAAGGGCTATTCTCTAAAATACAAACTCAAAATCGAAGCTCACTCAAGTGAGACTCGAAAGCGAACTTGCATCATCTCGATATGTCATTCTCAAAACTTGCGAAGTGAAGTGAAATGAAGTGAACTCGAACTTCAAACGACTAAAGATGGCCACGGTATGATATTATTCTTACCGAATATGTCATTCTCTAATCATCTAGTACGCTCTTGCGAAGTGAAGTGAGTCTCGAACTCGAACTTCAATTTTGAAATTCATCGCGGATTCCGCTGTCGAGTTACAAAACAGAATAGCCTTGCAGAAACTCAAACCCATCATTCAAATCACCTCGCTCGCGTTTCGGGATCAAATCGTCCTGGGTTCGACCATGGCATGGCGTTCCAGCATGGTAACTATTAGGTACACCATACTACTTCAACAGCAGCAACGCATACAATGAATCAAGGTACTAATGAACCTACCTAATTAAAGTAGAAAAAATGTTTTTCTCTTGAATAATAACTATGGTCGAACTTCGACCTCTAGGCGAACGCTACTATAACATTTCTTAAACAAACCCGCTTTCGACATCACGGGCTTAATAAACTGGTGACGTAATTGAACGGCGTTGTTCAACTCTGTGTTTATGTTAATGCAAGTGCGACTCTCTATTGAGATGTTCTACTCAACATCACTAACCTGTTTTGTTAATGTTCCGTCCACAGACGTAATATCTGAAATAATTCTGTGGCAACTTTATTTATTTCGCCCTTTTGGTAGAAACAAATCATGGTAAAAACTTCGTGCATTAATGTAGGGATTATTGACATCACAAAAAAATAAATGATTTTCAATTTGAATTTTTAAAATTATGATGCAAATCATAATGATTATTGTATTATTGATAAAATCACATTAAACAATTAAAATCATATATAGTAGTTACCGTATCACTGCTCTACTGAACTTGAATTTTGGTATACCCGAATAAGCCAGGGAATTCGATAATTATACAGTAGTGTTAAGCATGATTTTAGTAGGTAGGTACTTCTCATTTACAATGCTCCACTGTGAGAATTATTATTTGCACCGGTTGGAAAAGAAAATAAGTACATAGAAGAAATAAAAATTCCTTAAAGTTACTAAACATTCAATAAATAAAAATTCAAAGTCTTGATTGCTGTCCAATATGTAAGTAAAGATGCACATGAAAATAAATATTAATGTGTCCATGACGCACTACGATTATAATAGGTGAACACTGAGCTTGTAAAACTGTAAACACAATTTTAGGACCATTATAAAAACAGTGGATCTCATTTACTATCTAAATAAACAATGCACTTAACATAATTTAACATAATAACTACTGTTCGAACCTTGTTCAAACCTTCGAACAATGCAGTGGCACGCTTCCAAAGACTGGTAGCTCTTGTAGATTCCGTATTGTCTATACCGGACTTCATATTGTTCCCAGAATGTTTAGAAATATTGTTAAAATGAAAAGAATTGTGTTATCTTCCCTTAGTTACAATAAAGGAGACATGGTCACTTGACAATTAACTGTTTCTCTTTCGAACATTAGTAGCTGCAGATGTTCGAAAAAATGGGTTTTGTTCCAAAGACAATTCAATTCATTTCAGTTGACTTCTGTGTAACATGTTTCCTTTATACGTTACGCAACAGGAGGCAAAGTGTAACATTTGTCTTTGTTTGACAAAGCGTAACGAAAAATGCAGTGTTTTTAATTTCTGTAATTTCCCATTACTCATTGTAACTTGTAACCTTCTCATGTATTGTTTGTCGATTCTTTACTGCAAAACAGAATTTTAAACATCTTTATAATGATAACTATGACAAAGACTATTTCTTTCATACCATCATATCAAAATAAAATTGGTAAGACACATATTGAAACGTCATAATCACGAAATATTATAAGATTGTGCTAGGTTTGATTGTTAGTTAGAACAGACATATTTAATAATGGGTTACAATTGTGTACATACATACAAATATGTCTGTTTGTGTGTGAGTGATGGAGAGAAATTTTTGACGAGGGAAATTTGAAATATGTAAAATATTTAATTTTGCTCTATCAACCGAACCGCTAACATAAATGAAAGAGATTACAGGTTTATAATTCCAATCCAAACCTAAGAATCACCTGCTAGCGACACATGTCAAGGTAATAGGATTAATTTGACAAGAACGTTAAGAATTCGAAACTTGGTACCAACGCAGTGTCAAAATTAGTCACAGTTTTTTATGTTTGACCCGAGATGCCGAGGTGTTCCCCCAAAAAATGCTCTAACAAGGATATCGTAGAAGTGATCTTATCATAAACATCTAAAAGACCACACACCGACGGCTATTCTCGCGTTTAATAAAGGGCTCGGGATTATTACAAAGAAAAGGGAGAGGGGCTGCCTTTATGACAGGCAGACAAATTAAACCCTCGGAGACTCATGAGAATTTTATGTCGCTGTATTAAAAAAACGTCATCAGAAATCTTGTGTAATACGCAGGTTAGACTTTATTTTTAGAGTTCCGTGTCTGGTGAAAAACTAAACCCTCATCAAGTCAATCGGCTGTCTGTCCGTTTGTCACGCATAATATTTTCGAAAACCTTTGACAGAAAAATATTTAAACTTTTAAAAATCTCAAAATTCGTCAGCTCGTTTAGGAATGTTCCATATTATTTTAAAAGCTGTTTTTGTATTTATGTATTAGTAACCTATACCTAGATTAATTAATAAAATAATTACCTTATTACCTAGATTAATTACTTTGATGATGCATAGTTTACAAAATATTCAACATAATGTAAAAAATCTAATCACTATCTTTCCAAAATTTGAATTACGCAATGAAAATAATCCTGGAAACATTTATACTTAGAACGGAACACTACAGTCCAATTTGGACTTGACCAGTTTTTCTATAATAAAAGACCCGTCATATCTCGTGAATTTGTCTACTCCTGCTTTAACACTTTTTATCTCTACTGGGAACAAGCTTGATCCATGCTGTCAGCATTAATCTCTAGAAAAAACGGAATATTCCTGGATATTTACTTCTATGGGATTCTTAACTGTCAGTTATAATTTGACATTTGGTCACACCACTTACAACTCCAAGGGGCCCTACCACCAGTGGGCCGGATTTAATCACCTTTTACAATACCCGTCCAGCATGGGCTACTTTAAAGGATAAATTATGGCTACCAAAAATGTGATTCGTATTATCACTTCGCACTTCAGTATTAATTAAACAAAAATAATGAATAAAGGTCAAATTTTGATAAAGCACTACTGAATTAGTGAGGAACAGAAAGTTACAGCAACTTAGCAAATTCATATCACATCCAGTACAACTCCTAAATCCACTTAGTTTGACGCTTGCTACAATTTACCGACGCAATACCGTGGCGGCTGAGTGCTTGTGATTAAACAATAAATCGTCCCGAACGGTCTACGCCAACCTTAAGAACGGCGTAGTAATAGTTGGAAGTCACTTTTCCTACCTAAGTATTCTAATAAAACTAAGTGTTCCCTCGTATTAAATGTAGCAATAACTTGTGATTCATATTCATGTTCTGAAATTCAACTTCTTGTTGTTGGATTGGACTTGAATTCCATAAGCAATTGTTTAAATTTTACGCATACTAATAATGTTTTAATTAAGATATCAGTCTTCTACAATACACTTGAACATTATTTATCACGTAGTATATTGTTACTGGGCGTTCATTTCGAATTAAAAAACATCAATAAGAACTCTACAAAAATACTTATTAATAATCTGTTGTCTAAAATTGTTCATGCAGTATTAGAAACAATTGAAAACAAATGGTACAAAAGAATGCGTAAAGAGCACGTAAAATTGATTCACATAAACAAATATTACAAATAGTTGAATAGACACAAAAACGTAGCCAAAGATACAATGGTTCGATCTTTTGAAGGCATGCCCCCAACGGGTTTTTTTAGTTTTTTAATTACGCGAATATGGTCCTTATGGCGTATTAAATTACTATTAATTTTGAGTGCAACAATTTACAAGAGAGTTGCGCTAGGATCAAAGAAAACTTAACGACCACTCGTATTTTTTGGATCAAGAATTTTGGCATGACCAGTAGCTAGTACTATCGTTGTCTCTGTCTGTTCTCTAACATGTAATGTCCTAGAATGAGATACAAAAACCAAACTGAGAACAACTTTGGTGAAATGTTTTATTCCGTCTTTGTATTACTTAAGTCATACGTCTATTCTTTGGAACATTGCTTGAAATGCTGTTTTGGGAAAACGATTCATAATTAATTAATAGCTGCCAAGCGTATCGGACATAGTGGGAGCAAATGGGACGGATGCCCACATTCCATTGTCGTGTAACTTACGCACATCGTTCATCAAGTTGACAAGCGTTAATCCAGTTTCCGGGGGGTCTACTATTGTCTCGCTTCAACTCGATTCGTTGACGCAGTGTTCTGTTGTTTGAATTCAATTTTAATCGATTACAAGGTAATTTTGGGTGAGTCCTTTGTTGCTGGAAACAAATAAAGCTATTAGGGCTTTTGCTTTTGGATCACCTATTTTGTTTCCTACGTGAATAATAACTTCAATTTTGGAACTTTTTTGTAGATACAAATTAGTATGTTTTTAGTTTTCTTGATTCTTGATGATTTATTTTCATTTTTTTATTAACCTATCCATTTATTTTGACTAGCGATGAATTGATAAATACTTGCACTTCTCATCTCAGCACTAAAATGTCTAATTGTGTGAGTACCATACATACACGTTCACAAATATAACATTACACACTTAAGAAGAAAACACAAACAGATACAATTGTCATCTCGCTTCTTAATCGAGAGCCGTTGGTAAAACGCATTCGATTCATCCACACCGCGAGTAGGATCTCGATGACAAATTGATAATGTGGTGATGTTAAAAGTTTTGTTCTTGTTGTTTTGTTAATGGGTAAACTTTTAAGACTGTTTGTTCATCTGCTAGAGACATTAGTGAAATCTGCTAGAGAATTCAGTGATTCTAATATTGGTAGGTACTATAAGAATCTATGTATATACGCCGCCTTCACTAACAAAGCAGTTCTTAATAAATCAGTTCAAAGCAACATATATTTTAACAGGTTTTACTCCGTTATCAATCAACGATTTTGACTACATACATGATATGGTAATAATACCTACTGTAGTTTATTATGAAAATTCATAGTTAATAACTATGTGCTAATTACAACTACTAAAGACGATAATTAAACGACTTTCTAGTCCTTTAAAATCTCAATCAGTACCGCCTGCAACACAATCTACTTTTTCCCCAAATTAAGGGTCCAAAAAACCAACATTACAAAATTTCCGTGCTTAATTACCGTGCACACCGGCTGCGTAGCTATGAACACGTCGTTAGTATATCCGTTCAAATCGTCTACACCCGCGCGGAATCTCGATGACAAATTGATAGTGTTCGCGTCGAGAGCACTGTTTTTGTTGTATGATGTATGTCTGAACATTGTTCCTGCTGTATGGTTCGTTGATCGAGTAAGTTATAACGATAAATAGGTTTTGTTAAACGAGTAAACATGTGATGATGCTATTTATGTTATTTGAACGTTTGATATCAATAAGAAGTGCAGCCTCATTTGAAGACGGTACCAATTGTAATTTGTAATTTATTTAGGTCACGAGATAGGGTGTCTTTAAGTGCGCGTTTAGTTCACACTGTCCTATAAAATAGGAAACGATAAGTTTTTTAGATTATTGCACGACGCTTAGCACCAATGTGCCAAGCTGAGAATAGTGAAGTGACCCATCTTGAGCTAAACCAACCTCCATTTTTCGTGAGTAACATCTGAACTAGAGATGAAACGGATATCCAATAACTATCCGGTATCTGGCCTTGTTTCCTTGTTTCTGGCCGGATACCGGATAGCAAAATTTAAAAAATTGTCATTATTTTACACAAGGCAAATCATACCACAATAGGTTATGGACACCGTTTATTTATACACGGTGTAACAGGGGTAGTGGATTAACGGTGGCCCAGGGGTAGGGGACCTCAAGACCTACCACTTTAACCACCATGTACCTATGTTAAGCAATTTCAGCATATATTTGGGAATTAGTGATTTGTTGAAGAAATCAAATTCTTTGAGAAAACTTGAAATTACAGCCTAAGTGTTAGATCTAGGCTCGTGATTTTTTCCTCAAGCTGGCTCAACAGTATGCCTTATGTATCATATAACCGCTGTAAATCATAGGTTTATTAAAATTTAAATAATATTGAAACAATGTTGATTTTTTTGAAAATTAAAACTTAACATTTAACTTTCAGAGGTTGTAGAAAAATATTTCACTGGTAATTTTTTTTTACTACTCTACAATTCATGTAGAATAATCCCTGAAAATTTCATTTGGCTAAGGGAAGTTGACTCTACAGTGGTTAGTCGCAAAGTAAAAGACTATCGTAGAGTCAACTTACCCTGATGATGCTTCGTTTCGGGGTGAAACACGTGTTGGTGCTAGTGTAAATGTTGGGATATACTTTTAATTATTGTAGTGCATGTTTTCGTTGTGGGAGGGAGGGAGGTGCCACGCATTTCTTAAAGTATAATACCATCATACATGTTAACTGCGGATTGTTGCAAAGTAGACTAATATTAACTTAATAACAATGGATTTGCGCAAAGTAACGCCTAATACTATTAACAATATTACCAACTTTATACCTTCCGAGGGCCCTACCACCTGCAGGCGTGGGATTGGGGTTAGTATTCTAAGCCACCTCTATACGGACAAAATTTGAAGATATTTGAATATAATATTTTTTTTACCAGTTATTATTTGCTGTGATCATCCGCTCCCATGTTTTTATGTGTATGATTTGTCAACCTATCTGGTAACATGAGAACATATTTTTTTGTGACTTGTCATTCAATTTTCGTATTTGAAATAAGAGACGTTACTGCACACGATGATTTTGCTGGGTTGATACGCAATGAAGGTACAATTCGCCCATGACTATTAACATCGTCGGAAGTGCAAAATCGCATTTTTTTATTTATTTCATAAAACGTTCCTAAATAAACAAGTCTATCATCAGCTGAAAAGAAAAATATAATTTTATGCATAGTTTTTTTAGTTATTAAAATTAAAAACGTCGGATATTATTTTGATGGCTCGCTAACAATGTCAGATAATAACTACTAACGTTGTTAGCGGTGTAGTAATGTTGGTAGTGTTGTAGGATGTACCACATCCAACGTTGTTAATCGGTTTTAGAAATAAGTTAAATGTCGTTAGTACCACATCCGACCTTGGTAATCGGTTTTAATATGAGTTAAATGTCAGTACTACCACATCTGACGTTGTTAATCGGTTTTCCAAATGATTTCAATGTCTGTAGTTCCATATCCAATGTTGTTTAACGTTTGTTTTAATTAATTGAATGTCGGTTATACCACATCCGCAGCTGTTCAATGTTTAAAATGTCTGTAGTACCAAATGTAACAGTTCCAAACATATAAAATAGTTAATTTTAACTAGTTCTTTAGTTCCTTTATTTTTTATGGGGATAGCCGGCAAACGAGCTGATGATCCACCTGACGGTAAGTGGCTATCGTCGCCCATGGACATCAGCAACACCAAAGGCATCACCGATGCGTTGCCAGCCAAGAAAGAGAGAAGAAAAAGAAAGAAAGAACTGGCTCTCAAGCCCCCAGCCGGAACACGACGAGTCGTTTGGCGGCTGACTCATGCTCAAGGGTGGTAGCTATGCAGGCGAACCCCACGGAGAAATAATAATAGTAATAATGGTATTAATTAATAAATTAAAATCAATATTACTAATATAACTCCACGAGGGGCCCTACCACCAGCGGGCCGGATTTAGTCACCTTTTACGACAGCCATCCGGCGTGAGATTGGGGTTAGTATTCTAAGCCGCCCCAATACGGCTTAGTCCCTCCTGAGTCTCCAATACCGAGAAGTATTCAAGATGAGTTAATTAAAATGCAAGACTTAAAAAAGATCTCTGTGATATTTGTCACACATATAAAAATAAAAAATTACCTACAGAAGAAGAGAAATCGATATATTTACAACATCAAGCTGACGTGTTCAAGCTGAAGTAGTGGAAACGACGTGATCAATGGCGAAACATTACACAACTGCGATATGCCGATGATATAATCATCCTGGCAGGATACCAGAGGAACTTGGTATAATGCTCGGGGACTTGAACAGCGCCTCACGACGGGTGGGTCTTAAGATGAACATGTGATCCAAATGGGTAAGTCAAACTTCGAGAAAGAAGTCACTCGCAGAATCCAACTCGGATGGGCTGCGTTCGGGACACTACGTCATATCTTGTCGTCCAAAAAGTTACCTCAGTGCCTGAAGTCGAAGGTGTTCGAGCAGTGTGTGTTGCCAGTGATGACATACGGATCCCAGACGTGGTGCTTCACTATTGGCCTAATGTATAAGCTTAGAGTCGCCCAGCGGGCTATGGAACGAGCTATGCTCGGTATTTCTCTACGCGATCGAATCAGAAATGATGAAATCCGTAGACGAACGAGGGTTACCGACATAGCTCAGAGAATTAGCCGGCTGAAGTGGCAATGGGCTGGCCACATAGTTCGAAAGACCGATAACCGTTGGGGAAGAAAGGTTCTCGAATGGAGACCACGCCTTGGTAAAAGGAGCACAGGACGCCCCCCGACCAGGTGGACCGACGATCTGAAGAAGACAGCAGGTATCCGCTGGATTCAGAAGGCTCAGGACCGGTCTGAGTGGCGTATATGAGAGGAGGCCTATGTTCAGCAGTGGACCTCAAAAGGCTGATGGATGGATGGATGGAATTTCTTTCAATTTTTGGTGTTTTTTTCAGTAATGTTTACATACGACATGCATGATAATAAATAATAATAATTTAACAATGACGTAAATGGTATTTCCGACAAGCAATCATCAATTCCGCACAAGCAACAATGTCGGTTGTGGTACTTCTGACAAATCAGTATTACTCTTACTCCGTTAAAAAGGTTACAAGTGACTTTTCTCATATTTACACATTAAATACCGGCTACTAATAATATTGCCCTAAACTTAAATAACTTGTACAGCACTACTCTAAATTTTCATGATCCTTCTTAAAATAAGTAAAAAGATGCATCCAATTTACACTTTGCATCGCTCTCCTGTAAAGTTGCTGTTTTTCATATCCGACATTTTTAATAGTCATGGGCGAATTTGTTTCGTGTTCTTTTATATTACTGTGTTACTTTCTGCGTACAATTACGTAATTTCTTTACAATTTCTCAAATCTCACATACTTTAAAATTATCACCATCCTGACAACCACGTTCCAGCTTTTAACGCAAAACCACTTAACGTACTCTGGCATAAACATTATGTTAAATACGTTCCAGGAAAAACTTTTCAATTTAATTTTGAAAGGGTTACATAAAACATCGTTGAACCGAAAACGGGTCTACAAACAAATTTCAATGTTTATCGCGATGTCCGCTGAACCCTTTTAAGGTAGAAAAATCAGATAAAAGTCCACCTGGCCTTAGATTAAACCGTCAGGAAGCATGTGGTGGTCCGATGACAAGGAGTAAATTACACAATTTATTAAAACATTAATCATTACTCATTCTAAACCCTCATGAATCACAGAACAACTGGTGTTTGATGGGTTTAACTTTTCTACGGTATGCCTGAAGCATTACGGTTAAAAAAAGGTTTCAATCGCCACACCTGCTACACTATCAATGTAAGAAAAAAAGGTTTCAATCGCCTGCTACACTATCAATGTAAGTGTTCATTACATCTAAGTAGTGAAATCTAGTGAAGTTTTCTAATTTAATGTTCTGAGTTCGAATGCTGCACGCACCACTACTAAATTATATTTAAAACTTTTTTATTGAAGAAAAACACCGTGAAGAAATAGTCATGTCTTGTAGCGTGGCTAGAACTTTTTGTTTGTTTATTCTCACATGGTCTAGGAGGTTTCAACCCAGACAATGTGAACTGATAAATTATCTGAACACAGCAATTAAATAATTCATTCATTAATATGGTTTAGGTTCCGGGGATTGAAGTCATTTTTACTTAATACAAGTATGTACAATTATTGGCTGATATCAATATGTACTAAATGATTACTAAAATAGATATCGACTATTATATTTGACGACCTGTGTGGCGCAATGGCTACCATGCCGGATCGCCGCGCCAAGGGTCCTGGGCTCGATTTCGAGTAAGGAGAAAGAATGATGAGTTTGAATTTCTGTTCTCGTTCTGGGTGTGAATGTCCTTGTCTTGTGTGTTGTCTATGGCTCCCACAACACAAGGAATTATGAGTGAGAAGTGTTTTAATTTAATTATTTAATTATTAGTTGCAGTTGTATGAACACCTGGTGATGCGAGCCGTTTTCAACATATTTCAAAAGAAGAAAAATAATGACGAATGACAGCGGGTGGGTCCGTTCGACCGCCCTTTCCGTTTCTATTTCAACGCTTTTGAATTCAATAATTGATTAATAAATCAATGACATTCAATGGGTTAATACTTTTCTAAATTTAGCGGTTAATATTTTCTACACCGGTTTCAAACGACCTACGGCAGGGCACGAGTCTCACCTCGTAATTGAGAAGAGCTGAAACGTCCTACTGTGGTACTGGAGTGCGGATTAGTAAGATTTTTTTAATTTTGTCGTTTAAGAGTTTGTTTTGAGTTTGAGATGCGTCACGAACAGGGGAACAATAGTCATAAAAGACACAAGGAAAAACATGTCATCTAACCTTTTGGATTATTTATTTATTTATTTATTTAGTCTTTATTGAACCATACAAATGTATAAGAACAAAAGGCGGACTTAATGCTAAAAGCATTCTCTGCCAGTCAACCTTTGGGCAGTGGGAGAACAACGAAGGCGGTCACACAATTACAAACTAAAATAAATATGAATTGCACCAGAAACAAATGATTATTCTTGCTGTTCTAATATTTTTTGCACCTTTCCTTTCAATTCATTTAAAAAAAAAACGAACCACAAAAATATTTTTCAACCCGATGTTTAATTCGGATTGAAATCTTGAGACAAATTTGATCCGCACTCGAGTCTACATCCACTGCGAGAAAAAAATTAAAAAATCGTCCTTGAGGGCGTTGTTCGTATTTCGATTACGACCAACATATTCACCGGATCGTGTTTTGCTTTCATTCATTTCAACCGAAATAATCTCTACCGCAAACAACGTTTGTACAGTCGACTTGTCAAATATAATACTCCCTTTGTGTGCCTAAAATCGATTATGGCCTTTTTGTTGTCAAAATTGAGGTTCGAATTTCTCGAGTTTCACAATAGTTGCGATGTATATCGCGGCCAGGTGTGTTCGGGGCTTTAAATGTTTTTTAATTGAGTATACGAAGATTACGGAATCTATCCCTATGAGTGGCATCTTTCGACTTCATTTTATCAAATATTATTTAGGTATTTCTTAATGGACAAATTAGGACGATTAGTGTATAGTGTAGTGTGCACTAGTAACCACGTCGAATTGCAGAAATTTAATAATTATGTAGGTATCTTTTTTGATCTAAGCAAAGGCAAATTCATCGTAACTGTTTTAATCTTATTGTCCAATATATTATTAACTAATGTATTTTGGTAAGTTATTGAACAATAGAGCAAAGTCGTATTTCTATACTTGCGAGTTGCGAGTTGCGATTGTAATTAATCTAATGCTTCGGCTGGCTAGTACGGTGTCTACTCATCACGTCATATGGATCAATGAGGGATTTAATTACTGAAGTCATCAGTGATGCACTATTAGGATCACTTGCTCGGATGTAATTTAATGATATTAGAAGATTACGTTGATATGCGGGATGATAATGCTTATATTCTGATTTTACGTTGATTTTGATATTTAATTTTTGAATGGATAGTTGTTGTTGACCCTTTCCACCTTGACTGGATCATGGTTAAGGTGGAAAGGGGGGAAGGTGGAAACTAGATGAAAATACCCTACAATAATGGCATAACAATAGAGCAAGCATCAAGCATAAATAAAAAATCTCTCAGCGTTTTGTGTTACTTTAAAACAATATCATCTTACAAATGTGCAAAAGTATTCAGTCAAAAGTAATTTTTGGTCGATCTTCAAAATATATCACGATGAATGCGTAGTCTCTTCACTGCTTAAAATTTACAACGCACGATTCAAAACAAAACCGAATGAAACTTTTGTTAAGCCCTACGAAATACAAAGGCAAATAGTTTTCATTTAGGAGTCGAGAAGGCCTGAAGTCTGTGTTCAAAGTAATTAAAATGTCGTATACAAAAGTGTACACAAAATTATATTGGTTTTGTTTTCCTCGCTACGTCTGGCAACGTAAGACTAGTGTTTGGGTGTATGGCTGAGCGATGAGCAGAATTTTAATATTTTGTTTGTATTTTTATAATCAACTTGGAGTTTTTACGTAGTCATTAAAGATCTTGGAGATCCATAAAGTAACTTTATAAATTAATCCAATTTCAGGAAAGAGCCAAAAGTACCCTGAATTATCGAAATAAGTAAATAATGGAGGAAAGAAAAGATAAAGTACCATTTTAAGTTGTGCTCATTACACAACGCCGGTTTGACTAACTTCTAGGATCGGTCATAGTCGGCATGAATCCTGTAATTGCGTGCTGTGCTCAGTTTTCGGCATTTATTTTTTACAATACAACTTATTATCTTAGTACCTATGCATGTTTACCTACATTTTATGTGAGTAAAATATAGCAAGTCTTGATTTATTACATTAAAATTCATTTCAAAATACCTCTGCTGTAGTGCTGATAAACGAAGGTAATAATGGTCAACTCGAGTGCAGTTGTTCAAACAGGTAATGGTCTTAGCAATTGCTAATACTTAATCAAATGATATTATCCTGATTTTCACATGACGTCTGAATATTTTTTTGATATTATCAGATTTTATATCGCACCAATATTGATTATTTCGATACCAAACGTCAGACGTCAAGCGTCAAATATAGAGTGCAGTGAATTAACGAATTTCCGAACGGCAAAATATGTCCAACATTTGCCATTTGGCTAAGTTTTCGCATAACTAAACTTTCACAAATTAGTTTTGTTATAGTTCTAGCCAATATCAGCTGTTGACGCGTCGCTGACGCTCATTAATAGGAGCCCAATGTACGTCGCAGACGGGCAGCCTGCCGCCGACAAAGCCCCACCAATTTGCGGATTAGTTGATGCGTAAATCGTTGAATTAGCCATTCGCTCAACGGGTAAGGTCCAAGCAATTACAAACGTAACACGATACAGTAGTGTACGCTTTATGGGCATTTTTGTTCGGGTTTTATGATTATTGGTTTGTGAAAGGATTTGTGTGATACGCTGCCGTCGGTATTTAAAAAACTTATTTTGAAAATAATTTATTTTAGATATAAATGTTATTAAAATAAACATTGGGCATGTTACAATAAGATTTTTTGAAACATAAACACATTTCAAAAAATTCTAAAAATTAGTTCACTTCTAGTTACTAGTGAGTAAAAGGACTTATTTTTCCGACTTCACCGTGAAATATGAAATGACTAAAGGCGAAAAATCTTATGAAAATGATTTTATATTTGGCAACAAAACATAAACATAAACTCATACATACCAAATTATTTACATACATATTGGGACATCAAAAAACCTTATTCATAGATTTTAATCGTATGCTAAACAATGTATGACGTACTTTCAACAAAACCTTAATGTTTTCTATTTCAGTGTAAGCATTTGGAAGGCATTTGGTTCGGGAAATCCCACAGGAATTACAGATGGCTGGAGCCAGACAAAGTGAGATAATGTCCTAAATGAAATATTTTGATATTTTAAAAAATAACATTGCAATATTTTTTGTAGATTTATAGCCTAAAATGATAAGTTTTATATTTCTAATCAATGATAATATAATTTAAAAAGAGGTAGACATGTCACTAGCGCTCCGACGCGCGACGCGACGATGAAGAGCGTAAGAACAGGTAATTGACCATTCTACTCGTAGTCGCTCTGTCAATACAAGAAGATACGCACGCTTTTGATGTTGTCAGAAGTGCTTGACATACAGCGTTTAAATGCCTTCGTATACTATAACATTTGATAGGTGTAATAAAACAAAAGATAAACGTGTGTGTTGTAGCTCTTTCGGAACAGATTTTTTGATTGATTTGTAGTGGCATAACGTACCTATCTATGTTTTTTTTTAATATCATTGTTTCTAATATCCTACTAACAATAATAAATATTTGACAATGTCTAAGTTACTAGGTATGTATTTTTATTCAAAACTACCAATAAGCTAGACATGGAATCATAATATATAGACATAATTTTTCCTATATTCATTTGGATGAAGTCAAATTGTTTCTTTTTCTTCTGTCTTTGGTATTTCTGTTGGGCGACGATAGCCACTTACCATTAGGTGGACCGTCAACTCGTTTGCCGGCTATTGCCATAAAAAACTTAGAACAGTCGTAAAACTAGACTGACACCAATGATATGACGATGAACAGCGTAAGAACAGTATATTTCCAAATATCGCACTGTCTTTTGAAGGTATATTTAAACTGACAAAATCTTACATAACAGCATAGAAAGGCTTTTCAGTTCCGTAACATAATACTGGATTTAAAATAACTGCATTATGTGAAATTCACGCATAAAGATGAAGAGAAAGAAAAGTTTATATTCCAGGCAAATTAATATTGTACACCGTATACATAATTATTATGTATTGTATGCATTAGGAATTTTTAATATTTTAAATTTAAAGTGGTAAAACATACCTACTTGTCTCCATTCTCGCTTTAAAAAAGTGGAAAAGTTTTAAAAAATCTGCGAAATTTTCATCTACTCTTAATAATATTATGTATATTATATTTTTTAAGATGAAAGAAGTTGGTCATGCACTTTTTGGTAGGTACTATAATTTTTACTATTACTGTAATTATAATGTACTAATTTACGAACTAACTCTTGCTATTGATATACACTTGCCCATTGAACAGTTATTATTCTTGTTGTTATGTTTTAAAAACTATTGAGTAACAGAAACTTGAATTTAGAAAGAAAATGTTTGTACTAAAGCGGCCACCTGGGCTACTTCGCGGACAGAATAGGAAACTACTTCAGATAAAAGATAAGCTGGTGAGATCATTACGCCGGCCGATTCAGATGTCTCCATTGCAGTTGATAGGGACGTGCTTTGTTTACTACGGTATACTTCTTAATAATATTTGAAGACAAACCCTTTTTTTATTTACAGCATGGCCTATGAATCATTGAATTTATGAGTGTAGATTTCGTAACCTGAATTTGACGGAACTTGTTAATAATCATGTAGCCAAGTAAAATTAATTTAATGTTATTTTAGAAATGCATAAAGTTAATTGGAAGATGTTGGTCACTAACCTCTTTGTACTTTGTTGTGTGTTGTTGTTGTTGTGTTGTTGTTGTTGTGATTTGTTGATTTGGTACAATTGTGAACTATAGTTTGTCGGATAAAATGTGATGATCATGTGATTTTGTAATAAACTTTATGAAATTGGATACAGCAACACTTTTATCTGAAGTAAAGTAAGGCGTGGTAAGGCACCATACTAGAAGTTACATATAATTTTTGCTCAAATCCTAAAATCGTCGGGATATTAACTTGCGCTTGTATATAAGTTCTAAACTTCAAACTGACAACCCTTAATAGTCTTTGTGCGTGGTAATATCAGACGTTACTCGATGAAATCCCAAGTGTATGGAGTTTGGAGATAACGAGTCAGAATTATTTTACGAGCCTCATAATTACCTTCAGGACGCATAATTTGCGCGTAAGATTACCTTAGCGTAGGTGTGCACGAGCAAATGTGTTTTGAGGCTGTAAATCGGGTAAGTGTAGTAAAATAGGGTCCATCCATAACACCTAACTAGTATAAATAAAAAAAAATAAAAAAACACGCCTGCTATCAAAAATCTATCATGATATACCTTTTTGAAATCCTTATGGTGAGTTCTTTAATTTGATACCCATACCTGTAGCGTTATTCGATTTATTTTTATTTTTTGACACTTCAAAAAAAGGCATCTCACAGCCACCATATTTGTTTTTTTTTTTTAATTTCACCTAACTAAAAACACTTGGGTTATCAAGACGAATCTAACGATATCTTAATTATATAAATCCGTTCAGGGGTTTGGGATGATAAGAGGTAGTAAAGAATATTACATGCATACAAGATACGTGCGAAAAACATAACTCTTCCTTGGCAGTCGGGTAAAAATATTTGTGCAATAAAAAACTATATTTTTCTCTTCGTAATAAAGTTGATATTAGTTCCGGAACACGTAATAAATTGTTTGTTTATTTATGTGAGTTATACTCGGATCTTCTTTTACCTTAGTAACTTGTAACTTGTAAATAATTTAGTTTTACCTTTGTTGCCTATATAATATTACCTTATTTAATACTAATTTTATCGAAAACTTTCTATGACTGTGTTTGGCTAGAACTGACATGGCATATAGCAAAGCAAAAGCAAAGCAACAACCCATAATAATTGTCCCATTGGGCTCGGGGTCTCCTGTCACAATGTGAGAGATACAGGCTACATTCTACCACGCTAGCCAAGTGCCGATGGGTTGATTTCACACACCTTCGAAAACTTTGTGGAGAACTCTCCGGTGCGGTGTGCAGGTTTCCTCATGATGTTTTCCTTTACCGAAGCAAGTGATAATTAACTTGTAATTAGCACATAATATTTGAAAATTAGGGGTATGTGCAAGGAGTTGAACTCACGCCTTTGCGTTCGGGAAAACACGTTTTAACCGCTAGGCTATCACTGCTTACTCACATGGCATATATTTCAGCATTTTTTTGGTCTATATACCTTATAAAAGCTTCGAAACACTGAGCATAAAACATTGCAAAAATGTGGAATGAAGTTGTTTATGTATTTTAACACTTGATTGATGAGTGTCTGTACTATCATGATAACAAGGCAAGGTGGAAGGCGTAAGACCTCGCGGGCGGTCACCCATGCGCTGGACCGACCAAATAAAACCTGCGGTGGGCGGCCCATTACATGAATGTACAAGGATGACGGCTAATAGGTAGAAATGGCGAAACGTCATGAGGTGAGTGACATCAGCCCTTACCGCTTCTTTATGACAACCACGACCGTTCTGTCAAGAACGTACCGACGGAGAAGAAGGAAAAGATGAGTGTCTGAATATATAATGCGTGTAAATTAGGGCTTACTCATGTTTGTTTATATCTTATTGGCCGGCTAGTTTCAGAACTATCCTATACCAGTTCCTTCCCCAAAGGGCGTCTGCGTCGGTGGTTCGCCTACGACTTATTTACGACTAGTCGGCGAATCCCACATAATAAAACGTAAGTTAGCCGTAAATTAAATGCATTATGATATTTACTTACCTGCCTATTATTTTGGAACATTATTGAAAATAAGACATTCCAAGATCATTTTCCGAAATCATATATTATTATGTATTTGATAATACATAACAATGATGACGCTAATGATAGCGTCATCATTGTTACAAATCATATTTAATCTATCTAGTTTATAGAATCTCCTTCCAAAAATTAGGAGTTAGATCCATGGTCTACTGATCGCTGATGTCGAGCGTTTCAAAGACTTCACATGATTGAATTACCTTATGGAGAACTCTCAGGAATGCAAGTTCTCTTATTGTGATAATTTAAGTTTAACAAAATAAGAAAATTGAAATATCGACATTTTGAAAAATTCAACGGAAATGATGCTTGTATGCATGTGCATATTGTGAAATTTTCTCAAGAAATTTTCATTATGTCATTATGTTACGTAAAAAACAAAAACCTTATTTGATATTCTCTTTGATATATTATTCTTACCCAACGGACATCAAACTGGAAAGAAATATTTGGAGTTCGTGCTGGAGGCTAGTTGATGTGTTTGTCCAATATAATGGGTCCAATGTTTGCACAGCATGATTGATTGCAACTCCCGGCCTTACGGATCAATACACGTCCAAGTTTGAGATATTGGCTTTCTTTGTTTGCACTACTTGCGGAACTAAATACAAATTAAAAAGTGAATTGTATTTTTGTGTTCCGGCCTTTAGTTAAGGAAATAGTTTTTTTTTGTACGAGTAATATGATGATACTATGTTACGTTTGACAAACGCCATTATTATTTTGGTTTCAACCCTGTGCTTAATTAATTAAGTAATCAATTGGGAGCGACACACGCCGCTATGATTCCTATCGGAATTATTTTACTTTCCCAATATTCAATTTTGAAACTCATCGCGCATTCCGCTGTCGAGTTACAAAACAGAATAGCCTTTCAGGTCCGAAAGGCTCTTCTCCACATCATCTCTCTCACTTCGAGATTAATTTTCCACTTTGGTATCAACTTCTCATAACAACTAACAAATCATACGAGTATATACAAAAAATAATAACCAACATAATATACAAATCAAAATAAATCGTGAAAATGCTAAAAACTGTTGTATAAAAAAGTTATGTTTTCACAAACATTCGTTGATTCGACGAGTCTTGTTGTATTTTCTTTGAAACGAGGCACTCATAAACTCTGCACAGGAAGCAATGGCGTCCATAGCATAGGTAGGAGTCTATTGGAAGTTGAAGGCAATTCGACTAAAGATGCAGAAAATATAGCCACATTTTCAAATCCGCGTCGTCGATTCGACGAAGTTTTGTGATCTAGGGTTAAAGAGCTGTAATGATTACGTTAAAATTCCTACATTTACTGCTTTAGTCGAAGATATATTTAAAACGGACAAAAATACATAATTTTAATGAACTGAATACTAAAAAGACACCACAAGCCCTCGGTATTTCGAGTACTTACATAATGTTCACATCATTAGTGATCTCGATGTGTGGTAGCTAACTAGGACAAGCGTGAAAGAAACTGTTGACCGAGTGTTAAAAAAATATTTGCCTTGCCAGAAGCCAACACTTGAGAGGATCTTGAATATCATTAGTTTCGTAACTTCTAATGGGAGATTATGTTGTCTCAGTTAAATTCGTGGTTGGATGGGATGGGAGTGAGTATTTATAAACCAATGGCTAATTGGTTTTGCTTTCATTGAATGTGAATCTATGAGGTGTTTTCAGTTTGATTTTATTAGGTAAAATATTGTTTTAGTTTTGTGAAAAAAGAACACTGAAGATAATCAAAATTTTACTAACAAAAAATAACCGACTTCAATATTACACTAAGTACTTTTTGAGAAAGTAAGTACTGATAAGTACCAGATCTCGTTAAAATTTATGTGGGACTACATGACAAGCACCTGCTTTCGATTAAAAAAAGGATCATCAAAATCGGTTCACGCAGTCCAAAGTTCTGAGGTAACACACATAAAAAAAATACAGTCGAATTGAGAACCTCCTCCTTTTTTTTAAGTCGGTTAAAAATTCTATTGAAATTAACTATAGTCACCGCGAACTAAGAAGCCCAATTTGTCGTTTGCCATCACAGTGACATTAGAGATGTACAAAAAAATCGGTTCACGAAAGAAACCAATTTTTACAACAAATCGATTCAAAATTATAAGATCTTCTAATCGATTCGATAATTAAATTTTAAACTAAAAACCGTAATATTTAGGTACCTAGTTACCTACCTACTATCTCGATTGAGCTATGTACCTATTTACGACTTCAATAAAATATTATTTTATCCATTCGCCCATGAACATCAACAACACCAAAAGCATCACTGGTGCGTTGCCGGCCAAGAAAGAGAAGAAAAAGAAAGAAAGATAGATCATGATAGAATGAAAGTCCCGCTCAGTTTCATAATAATATTTTGACATAATAATTATATTATGAGCGTCAGGAAAAAACTACAGTGAATAAATTCTTGCTTATTTCGTAAGACACATCCATGTATACATAATTATTATTTTGTTGAAAAAAAATGTTTACCGCAACCTTAAATACATAATTACATATAACATATTATTATCTGCAGTTACTGTCCATGGATGGCGAAGTGCCCATACATAATGGAAAATGTCCTTTGTTAGCATCCAATTCGTCGTGGTATTATTGGGTACCTAATTTTAAATTCAAATGCAAGCAAATCATTTTTAACAATGTAATTAAATTAATCAATTTTCATTTTTAAACGATTATAGTAATGTATCGATTATGATTGGTTTCATAAACGGTTTTAAGACGTCACATCACCCTACGTCAGATTAGATTTAGGCTTCTTCATATAAGATTGTTTCGACGTCATATATTTTTATTAAATTTTACATAAATTATGATGTGATGGGATTTTTACTAGATTTTAACGTATAATATGATTTATAATCAACGCCAATGAAAATGAGTAGGGATTTTTAACAAATTTTGGCAATATCCTTTGTCCGTAAGTATTCAACTATTCATGTCAAGTAAATGAATATTCCATTTCGCTCAGAGACACCCACACAAGGTTAGTTCATATTAATAAATAGCAGCTATCATTATGGGCATCTTAGATAATTTTGACTATACGTAAAAGTTATTTACAGTTATTACAAAAATTAAACAATAATCATTACGAATATAATAATTCACATACCAAACAATTCATTAGTATTTATCAATATTTTATAACAATATTATTATTAAAAAAAACTGTAACATTTTTGTAGTTCCAGTTCAAAAAACATTTTAATTTCGTTTCGTTAGCTTCTTTATTATTCCGCTGGAGTGTGTGACCGAATTGTAAATGGAAATTCACTCCTTCATTTCATGCACGCGTTGTGTCGTACGGTATTTCATATTTGGAAGCCCGCATGGCTTTAATAATGATCTTCCAAGATGGAAGCTTGGTTCGTTAGCATCTTTTTATATTTCACTTTTATCCGTATTTTTGTCCATACATAAATTTACTGAAATTTCTTAAATTTTGTGATAAAATTACGCCCCAACTCAGAGTCACTAACGGTTACTTTAATAGCTCCGTAGTAAATAATCACCATACAAATAGCTCCTTAGTAAAGAATTTGTATGGTGATTATTTACTACGGAGCTATTTAAGTAACTATTAGTGACTCTGAGTTGGGGCGTTATTAAAACACTAAATTTCCTTTCAAAAAATTAAACTAAAAAATGAAAAAATAAATAATAGTAAAAAAAAAACTAAAAAACACGCTTTTGTAGAAAATCCAACTAAAAAAAATAGAAAAAAAATTGAATTAAAAATCTTGTAATTGTAATAAAAGCGTGGTTTGCATCAGTAGAAGGGATAATATCTTTAAAAGCACCCCACGCTTTTTTTACAATTACACGATTTTTAATTCAAATTTATTTTCTATTTTTTTTAGTTGGATTTTCTACAAAAGCGTGTTTTTTAGTTTTTTTTTTTAATTAACTATATCATTGTCTGTAGTAATAGTATGGAAAGCCAACAAACTATTCTATAAATTCATTTTAGTGACCATCCAGCACTGAAAGCGTGTGTTTTACATTACAATAATTGCAAAGTTTCTTAAAGGCTAATAAAGAACCATACATTTACTAATGATAATACCCAGCAATAACAACCAAATATTGCATAATGAAATGGTCACTTATTCTAAGTCGTGTCACTTATTTATTAGTATTTCATGAATGCGGCAGAGTATCACACGACGTAATTTAAATTTAAGATGAAGTTTACATTAAAGTTTTATGCGGAAATAAAGCCGCGACTAATACAAAATAATAAAGGGTTTTGCAATAAATAAGAGAATTATGATAATGCCGCTCCGTATTCAGTCCTAACGAGAGTCGAACGAGCGGCGTTCGGCTTCAACTACTCGTTAGCATGAAATCAAAATATTTATTATGAATTAATTTACATAAACAGCCCACGAAATATGCGTCTTTGGACGCTTCTTGTTTCGATTGTTCTGTTGATGTACTTTCATGTTCCTTTTGTTCTTGGACGCATTAGATTCTAAATGTTTTGCCAAATGAATATTGAGCTGTCAAATAAGACGTCAGACAGGCAGTAAGCGTGTAATTATTTCTTTGAATGTAGCGTTTAAGTCAGTAGAAAGTATTAAATTACATGCTTCGTCCGTCCTAGATTGCTGACGGTTCAGATTTTCACACGATAAGTTTTTTCGTTGCGACTCGAGAATTCCTTAGCCTATTGTTTTAAAACAAAAGCCATTACGACGATTGGGTGATTGTCATTGATTTAGTTAGAGCAATGCCTTTTTAAATATCTTATTTAGTTTTGGTGTTGTCGTTAATCTTTGAAACTTGAACATTTATTTTGTTCATGATGTCGTTTATACATTGAATCTTTGAGGGCGGATTATACCGAACTCGTGTAGAAGTGTATTGACAGGTGTGAAAATAAAATTTCATTTTGTTTTTTTTATCGAAATAGCCAAAGGAGCTGACGATCTACCTGATGGTAAGTGGCTATCGTCACCTACGATGATGAACAGCATATGTCCGTGGACAATGATGCGTTGCCGGTCAAGAAAGAGAGAAGAAAAAGAAAGAAAGTTTGAAAGAAAGATTGTCATATCTGTCCTTTGAATGAATGGTAGGTAGACGCTTGACATTTGACGTTTGCGAGGTTGGCTAATAGTCGGCTTACAACTTTTTTTTGTACTTGCTCATTCATCAATAATTCGTCAACCACTCAATATAATAAATAAATAAATGACGCTTCACACTCATAGCCCCACACTAGGATTCCCTGTGTCGTGGGTGCCATGGACAACACACTAGACAAGGACATTCACACCCAGAACGAGAACAGAAATTCAAACTCATCATTCAAATTTCCGCCTCGCTGGGAATTGAACCCAGGACCCTCGGTGCGGCGATCCTGCATGGTAACCATTGCGCCACACGGGTCGTCAATATGTGTGGGTACAATCTTTGAAATTTTTGAATTGTATCACAAAGCTGGTTTTTATTTTGATGTTTTTTATTATTAATGTAAACGTCTATATTTTCTTGAAACTACCTACAAGGTTAAATAATTATGTCTGATTCATTTATACTTCTTCATTCCGGGTAAAAGTTTCAATTCAGTAAGTTAAGCTTTTTGTAACATTTATAAGTTACTCCAACTTTTGAGTTAGTAACTTTTAGTAATTAACTTTTTTATTTGAGAATGAGTCTCTTCTGACATATAAATCTTCATCGATTTCGAACGGAAGCTTGAAATTTTTCACGAGAAAAGTTGGTTACCGCATTGCCGTCTGGGAGAAGTAGGTGAATGTCTATTTTAAGGTTAATGAATTCGTGGACTGAGCTGTGAAGTGTCCTTGTGAGTTGTCACTAGATGCATGAAGATTGTCGTTAACATACATCACTACTTAAGTGGGTAACACACGTTTATGAATTCATTTGGTAAGAGTTGGCATGAGATTTCTAACGTAATATCTAAATTTGAACAGTAAAATGTAATTATAAAACTGGGACCAGAAGCAATTTTGTATTCCATATTTGGAGTAGGTGAATCGTATTTATTGAATAATAAAAATAATGTACTTTTTTTAGCATTAAGCAGGAAATTTTCCAACATACCTACCTTTCAACGGTATTAATAAAATTCGTCATTATGTGTCACATCACCTAGAGTGCAAAATTTTGTAAATGTTAAAATTCATATATTTTAGAGAATATTAAGATATTTTTTCTTAGATTTTATAAAATTGCTATGCCAAAGCAGTGCGTACGGCATATGAATTAAAATTAAAGAATACAATAAAAGAATATTAATTTTTTTTTCTTTTAATGTCCACTTAACTTGCTAAACAAACCTCATCTAAAGTAAAGTCAACAAGTTACATTAGGTAAGTATTTATCACGAAGACAAGAATTTAAAAAATGTGGACAAATAATAATGTCCAACCAACGCATATTCTACGAAACACCGGTCAAAGAGCACATATTATGATTCCCCAAGCACATCATAGTAACAGATAGACAAGTCTGAATCCTTTGATGTTAATCCCAAAACTAAATAGAACAAAACGACATATTTCTTGACAGCGAAGGTCCACGCTCAATTTGTCAAACTTGTTTATACTGTTTGAGCACACTTGCAACAACAATCCTTTGTTGACAGTTTTCTTTTGAGCCCCGTGACAAACTCAAAGGCTTTGCGACGGAGCGTGTCCATTTGGGATGAGAACATCTGTTATATTAAATCAAAATGTCTTCCGTTGGCTAAAAATAGTTTTTAATATCTCATCCAAGTAACCGCAAATAACTTGGGTTGGTAATTTCTTGAGAGTCGACCAGATTCAGTTCTGTTTCTGATTAAGAAGTCGACTTTTGACAACAAATTTTCAATATTTTCTTCTCAGAATCATGAACTTCTTTTAATAATATTGTTTAGTTGAATTTTCGTATAATGTGGTTTATTTTATCCATATTTGAACGTTTTGAAATTGGAAAACTATTCGGTGAATATTTTATAATATTTATTTAAATTTCAAAGACAATGATGTTGAATACTTTTGTTGAAGACGAATTTTAAGTACAGAAAGCGGCCAAGTGCGAGTCGGGCTCGCCCATGAAGGGTTCCGTAGCAGCAAGTAACATAATATAAAAGTTCTTGTAGTTCGTTGTAACTTTGATCAATGTTTTTTTGCGGTTTACGATTTATGACGCATTAAAAAAAACTACTTACTAGATCTCATTCAAACTAATTTTCGTTGGAAGTTTTCATGATAATGTACATCATATATTTTTTTTAGTTTTATCATTCTCTTAATTTAGAAGTTACAGGGGGGGGGACACACATTTTACCACTTTGGAAGTGTCTCTCGCGCAAACTATTCAGTTTAGAAAAAAATGATACTAAAAATCTCAATATCATTTTTGAAGACCTATCCATAGATACCCCACACGTATGGGTTTGATGAAAAAAAAAAAAATTTGAGTTTCAGTTCTAATGCGTTCAGTTAATGCGGTTCACAGAATACATCTACTCACCAAGTTTCAACAGTATAGCTCTTATAGTTTCGGAAAAAAGTGGCTGTGACATACGGACGGACAGACAGACAGACAGACAGACATTACGAATCTATAAGGGTTCCGTTTTTTGCCATTTGGCTACGGAACCCTAAAAATTAAGGCTTTCTAAGAAAGGGTGATACAAAATACTATTCAATCGTTCATACGTAGTTAGTAATTGTTAGTGTATTTAGTTTTACATTATAATTGTTGATGGCATTGCATTCTACAAATCATCCGTCAAATATTATAATAAATTTCTAGTCTTTAATTTTGATTTTAAAAATCTCGACTGAGCCTTTTCGAGCTCGCCCCTCTGTTCGCGTGAAGGTTTAAAGACCGCTAGAGACATAACAACTGTCCATTCGAAAAAAAAACAATTTAAAAACCATTTTGAATAATGGAGTTTCTTTTAAATTAAACAATGCGAACGTAGATAGTGAACTGACATGGTGGGTCTAACTATAGCGCATTATGCAAATTCAACCAATTAGGTAAAATAAAAGAAGGTATGAGATCCGACAAATTAAAATACAATTAAGAGGAATGTTTCAGCTTTCTCCACGACCGACACAAGTGTTCATTAATGTATCGTAAGGCATGTCATTTTAGTTTTACATCCTGAACATGCTGAACATGCTGAACATGTTTTCGCGGTAAATAGGGTTCTTGTAAGGTAAACAAAAGAAATGCAAATATTGCATTTTTACACATTTAAAAATAAGTAGAAGAAGAAAAAGGAGTTGATAGAGAGGGTGCCAATACTTAGCGAGAACAATCCGGATTTTATGATTGACAGGCAATGTAGCTGTTTTATAAAAGGCTGATTACTTAATTCGTAAAACTACTGGTCATTTCGTTATTTAACACTATATAGAATTTTTTTTCGCAAAAGTGTATAATAATATGTCAAAAATATTATGGCAATTTGCAAAAGTATTTTTAATTATGCATGTCAAAAATGTTATAAACGAAGGAAGTTTTCAATCTGCAAAAGTGTTCTTTAATTTGACTGAACACATGAAACTACTTAATAAAAACTAAGACGTTGCCTTTGCGCAACCTATTACAAAGCGAATAAAATTTCACAATGAAAATAAGATGGTAAAATATTGTTGCTTTTTAAGGTGTTTAACAAAGCGTGAACGAAAATAATAGGTGCTTCCAGGCAGAGGGCGAGAATGAAATTATTATTATAGTAATTAAGAGCAAACTACCAGAAAATGTTGTCCTAAAAGCATGTTTTGAGGCGGTCGGTAGCGGAACTGCACTGTATTATTACTGGAGTAAAATTACTGAATATTTGTCACTCTGTTCGAAGAAAATATGGACCCGAGAATTTTATTATCGGTTTTTATGTTCTTTTAAATATTTTCTGCAGGTCTTTTATTAACATAATGAAAGAAATGAATAAAATTTACTTTTCATTTATTATTTTATTTACAATTTAATATACATATTTACAAATCATTACTATCTAATCGTAATCACGTAAAGGCACATAAATTATAATGGATGAAATGCCATGAACATCGTAAAATAGTTCTCGCGGGATAAGAAATGCATTGAGGTCTTTTGAAAAAACCACAAAAGTTTTGAAAAAATATTTTGGTTTATTTTTTTTTCTATTCAAATTTAAGTCAATTAAATAATATTTTTAAGAAAGGGTTTTATATACTTCATTATGCAGTACATAGCATAAATAGGCTTATCTTTCTATATCTTGCTGATGGTCTAAAATTGGTTTTAGCTTTGTCCACACAGTTTAAAGAATTACTCGCTAATGATTAAAACGTCTTTTAAAATCGTCTCTACTGAGCCTGAAATTGCTTAGTTTCTTATAGTACAAGATACTCGTACATTTTTATACTCCGATTGATCGATCGAAAACTAATACGATCGTTTAACATCACTATGCATAGCTGTTGTAATGCTGTGCCAAGCCTAGCCTTCTCTACTAAGAACAAGAGTGGATTTCAAACTTATAGTGTTAATGAAGTTCATAAACCATTAATGAACTTACCAATATAAAAGTTTGGTTTACATTTAATACTTTTAATGATTTCCCTAGAACCAGACTGGGAAGTTTCATTTATAACTGTCTGTGACTGTGAATCAAAAAGTTGAGGACACACATCCCTTTATTAAACAGGTGCATTTAACTCATAACTTACATTCGTTGACGAGATAAATTTAACACGTCGTATCCGCGTGTCCTGTCCACACTTTATAATTTATTACCCGGTCGCTTCCTTTCCATGGAACGTCATAACGTCTCAATTCAAACAAAACTGGTTGACAATGGGCAAATAAAGTCGTCCAAGAATCTCGTTCTACGATATGACCCATTTTTGTGCGGTAAAATTATTCCCATCTTTCGGCCTTAAGCTCGTTATCACGGTCTAATATTTGGGTTTTTTATTATCGGCCGAGTTTCAACTTGAATGCTGAGAATGTCTGTTTTAATTCAGAAACGTCTTTTAAGAACCGGCCGTGTCGACACTGAGATGCGGTTATGACAAAGGAAAATTAATGATTGTCTTTATGTTGAAGCGGGACATTGACCGACTTGTCTTACATCACAAGTGGAAGCGATAATGACTGTTATTCAATGTGACTTTGTTTGTTGAAGTGATGATGTAATACTCCTAAGTCCTATTTCTTTATAGTCCGTTGTAATGTGAAAATGATTTCATTACTTGGAAAAATGTAAAAAAATCCATGTTTCATTTTAAATACATTATTATAATGTTATTATCCGTGAATATTATTTCATTTACTTATATCGATTTACGAGATAATTATTAAGTAAATGAAATACATTTCTTCTAATTTTCTAGGTATGATATTTTTATCGATTAAACAATTATACATAGATCAATGCCGTTGTCTGAATCTCGATAATTTTAAGAAACGTTTAGGTCAAAAGATGAATAAAGATGGGTCTAGGTTTATTTGTCTTCACGTTACGTATTTCAGCTATTAGGTACACTGTTATAATTAATTATCTTTAATCATTGTCATTATTCATAAGAGTGAAAGAAACAAAACGCGTTATAAGCCTTTTTTAACATTGCTCGTTTTTATTAATGTGTTACCCACATTATATGTTAGTAGCGTTCAGTAAAACAAGTCACTAAACGTTTGTCTACGTTTGAGCGGTACATTGAATTTCTGGTAAAGAGTTACGTCACTGTTTTCTGGATGACGCCGAAACTTTGCGTTTAATCACTTTTCTTATTTTTCTTTCTGGACGTTATACTTGGCCTATCTTATTTGGTTTTATACATTTTTCTTTTATATTATGTCAATGTTATTAAAAAATACCCAGGACAGTTTCAACCAAATATCATGCTATATTGACGACTATTGAAATGATTTTAGAATTAGGGTGGGAGATCGACAGGCATATAAAAACATATTATCCTAAAATATTCACTAAGCTCAAGTGGCGAAAAGTTTACATCATTGATAATTGATAAGTAAGATGCAGCATGAGCTTGTAAGGCCAGCCTAGGCTTCAGTGAAACTGCTCAACTTGCTCTGAATTTACTAAGAAGCCGAAACAAAAGACCTTCGCTAAAGAGTATTACGCAACCCGCTTCTATTACGTCGAGCTGAGCTTTATCATCATGTGAGTGACAATTTAATGAAGCGTTTCACCATTGTGTAAGCGTCGGAGTTATTAAAAGTTAACTTTAACTAATGAATGGAAACGTGATGAACTGTTTCGTAAACGTTGTGGAGTGTTTGGTTAGATTTCAACTGCCACTCACATCAGTCGTACGTTGTTCATTCAACGTTAAATACCGGATTTTATCTTGTTAAAGACAATAGATTTTCAATTGGATGTTGCGAATTGATTTGCAATAAAAAGGCTTGTATAGCCGACGGACGTTGCTTTGCTTTTAATTACATCATTACGAAATTGAACACAATGCGGTTGGAATTAATTTTTGTGCTGAGGTATCGCTGAAATGTCAAGGAATGTTTGTTGTTTGAATATCGACATATTATTATATTTTTCACCTTTTACAACATTTCTTATTACTATGACCTGAGTTTTGAGTTCTTGAAATTATTGTATCGAAGTTGGAATTTGAGAGTTATCATTACACTTTTTTATTCTCTATTCAAATCAAATCAAATGTTTTTATTCAAAATTGGTTTGATTTACAAACACTTTCTGAAAGTCATGCAAGTTACGCCGATGCTTCAGCAAGGCCCTACTGTGAGAGGGCCCGGGAAAATTATCTATTATTCTACATTCGATTAATTAGGTTTTTAAATCACACTCATTTAAATCCCTGAAAAGTTAACAAACGAGATGTAAAAAAATTATGCCATATTAAACCAGACAGCAATGTAGCTAATACACTTCACAAAATCTTCCTGGAAAATTTCCAGTTTGCAGGTTTCCTGAAATAGTTAAATTATTTCAAATACACTGATAATTTTGAACTTCAAACTTCCGAACCAATTCGAACTATTCTTGCTTATATTATCCGGATTTCTGGATGTATAACTTTTGTAGGAGTTATGTATAACTAAGAAGTATGCGCTGCTTTAAGTTATTCTCATGAAGCTTCTTAACAACTACAACTTAGTCCTGGCCTTCTACATTTCTCGAATAACTTGTTATAAATTCCGTTGTTTGTTTGGCTGAAAAGATTGATAACAGTTGCATAAAAAGGAATTCGTTTTGCAAGATAAGTTTGTAGAGCAAAAAGCGGAACAAAAGGTGCTATATTTTAACGATTTACTACACTATCCGTAGAACAATTCACGGTTTTTTAAGCAAACAATGAGACGTATGTTTCTCAAACTTTATTGCCTGGTATAAGAAAGGTTGCTCAGAACAAAAACCAAAGAATTTATGAGTGTTTGACAAGCTACCCAGTAGCTCAAGAGCTTTTATGACTATCAATTTTTGTATTTATTTTTGATGTGACTACGTTGTAATCGAGTGCTTCTAATATGTATTTTTATTTGGTCATAGAGAATGATTATGGTTTAAGAATCAACCTTTGATAATATTTATTTTTTACTGTGTTATCTTTTTATGTAAAACAAGTCTTGAAGCCTAGTTTATGAAGCATATTGTGTCAATCGTGGGTGTTCGTTAAGCAAGTTCAGGTTGGTCGGTAGTTGATTAGGTCAAAAGTAATATATTTTCAGAGAACTCTATAAACCGACAGTTAACGTTAAATACCAACAGTTGTTCTTTTACGTCTTCTTGTCCCATTGCGGCAGCTTAATAATACTAACCTCAACCTCAACCCGGAAAATCAATATGCCAAGATGCAATAGACGCCAGCAACTTGCTTTGTGATAGAGCTTCTCCTAATTAGGAGAGAGTTGAATGTACCTTACCATAGGATGCATATTACCACATTGAGATTTTCTACCAAAAGTTAATTTTTTTTTACACCGGCAACAGCTACTACAATTATTGGACAAGTAGATACATATAGTAGTGATTACTGCTGTAAAATTATTAAGGTAGAAAATCTCAAAATTGTACAATTCATCTTACGGTATGATTCATCCATCTCTCCCCCATTTAATGAACATCGTTATTAGGTCATTAATATTATTACTCGGATAATTACTTCTAAAGCATGTCTGGCTAGCAACGATTCTTTTGCTTGAAACAACTATCAAATGAATCTTCAAATTCCCTCTGTAAGCTTTTGAGCAAAAATTTATTTGCCATAAAAAATTAAAATCCACACTTCAGCGTGATGACACGCTGACGAATTGTAAAATCATTCCATCAGTATCCATGACAGATAATCTTCGGTTTTCTTCAGTCCTTATTCAGTAGGTAGCCATTGATCGTATAATTAATTGCATTTCTTTTGTAAAACTGCTTATATGTAACATGTCGGTGAGGTCACGAATCTCCAGTGAAGGTCCAGGGACAGACCTCTTTATTCTACAACGCTTATCCGATGCAGAGGTTGGCATATAAGAAATGTCATATCATATTTAGATTAAGAAATTGTCAATAGGGGAGAACAGATTATTATTGATTACGAAGTGTTGAAGTACTTTGGAATATTGATGTGAACGTTAGGAGAATTGGAAATATATCATGGTGCAAAGTAAAAGGAATATTATTGAATAACCAATACCATAGAACACCTCCTTCTGCTATATACACAAGTTATATAAAATGTTAATCCCCGATACCTACCCAAAGGTACAAACTTAACATTAAATTTAATTTTCGGAAAGCCATTATAATGTTTAAACACAAAATATTTAGCATGGTTCTGGGCACAATTAAATCCCAACTGTGTTAATCCAGAGAGAATGAGCCAAGTGAGCGAATGAATGGGCCACTCGTTACGTGAGGACAGTCGCACGATTCATTGTGCGACCGCTTTCAACTGCTACATATTTTTATTTAAATTGAAGTAACAAACTGAAATTTATGTTGGCTAGTGGCGAATAGTATAGTAATTCGTATTTGGCTTAAGACGATTCTGCATGCTCTTCATCTATACATCTATACTCTATACATACTCTATACAACTAAATAAAATTGGAGTGTCTGTTTGTAATATTAAAATAACCGCATTTTACTAAGTGCATTTGGATGTATGCACGGTACATATACCAAAACAACATTTTTTACAATTTTTGTCTGTCTGTCTGTCTGTTTGTTTCGGCTAATCTCTGAAATGGCTGGACCGATTTTGACGGGACTTTCACTGGCAGATAGCTGATGTAACAAGGAGTAACTTAGGCTACCTACTTTTATTTTAGAAAAAAATAGTTTGTTAGGCGACACGAAGTTCGCCGGGTCAGCAAGTGTGTTTATAAATTACGAAGTCCACGAACGACACCAATCCTACTACTTAATATTATAAATAAGAAAATTTGTGAAGATATGTGGATGGTTGTTACTCTTTCACGCAAAAACTATTGAACGGATTTTCATGAAAAGCACACAGACAGACCATGATTTGGAATAAGAAACAGAGTACTTACAATCCCGGTAAACGTGGGCAACGCCGCGGGTAGAGTGTATATTGTTTTCGTCATATATACTAATATATAAAGAGGAAAGATTTGACTTTTTGTTTGCATTGAATAGGCTCCGAAACTACTGAACCTATTTGAAAAATTCTTTCACTGTTGGGAAGCTACACTATCCCCGAGTAACATAGGCTATATTATTTTTTCAAAAAAATTAGGGATCCTTAATAAAACTCCAATAATGTAACCCAAGGTGTAAAAAAATAAGAAAACCGAAGCAAACCGAGGGCGGTTACTCGTCTAACAATAAGTTGTGATCCTTATGAAAGGTTTAAATAAATTTCAAGGAACAAATAAGGACCGGTATCCATCAAAGCAATATGACACGTGATTTGACAATGATCTGGCACGTACCTTGCATTCAACATTGAATGTAATTGTGTGGATTAGCGCTCATTCGCAAGGAGTACCGTGTGGGATGACACGACTGGATGTACCATTGAGCTTGAGATGGGCAGTGGGTCCACCTATAAATCGCCCTTTACTCAGACTTAAATTATGTAAGCACAAACAATGGTCCTAAATAAACCTTAAAATAATTAGCAGTTTTATATAAGGTTGTAATTTTTAAAGTTCCGTACCCAAAGGGTAAAAACGGAACCCTATTACTAAGACTTCACTGTCCGTTTGTCTGTCTCCAGGCTATATCTCATGAACCGTGATAGCTAGCTGCTAGACACTTGAAATTTTAACAGATGATGTATTTCTGTTGCCGCTATAACAACAAATACTAAAAAAATATTTTTATTTACACCGGGACAGGTGAACCTAAAAAAAGGTGATAATATAGTGTCTGATGTTGTGTAGATAATGGTACGGAACCCTTCGTCTTGGCCGGTTTTTTGTATTAACGAGGTGTCAGTCATCTAGTAGGTACATTTGGCTGTTGTCTGAGCAAAGTCCAAATCTACGTGAGATTTATAATTTTACCTTATGAAACATAACTGCAAGGGCCGCTTTTCAGGCACTCACGTAATTGTCGTATAGTACCTAAACAGGGCGAAAGCATCTTAACAGCTGATTAGTACCTATTTGGGGCGGCTTGGAATGCTTGTATGTTGTAAAAAGCGACATAAGGCGGCCCTCTAGGTGGTAATTCTTCACATAAGGATAACATTGACTTCAACCTATGATTGGCCCACTACTGAGCACGGGTCTGACGGGTCTGGGTGCGAATTGGATCGATCAACTCAAGATAAGAATAATATTATTATCAATATATGTATTTGTTATAATAGGATGTAAGTAATGTAAGATAAATAAAATAATATTCTCATTTAAAATATAATAATAAATAATGTAAACTTATTAAACTAAAACTATTTGTACGCCATAATATGGCAAAAATGTGAGATAGATTGCATAATACTTGACCAACTTTGTAACCACATTTCTACAAATAAAGATATTTCATTTCATTTGATTTCATTTCATTTCATAATATTCAAGTTATTAATTTAATTATATCATTAATATTTACCGGTATATTTTCGTGATTTTTATTTTTTCGTGATATTTTAATCGTCATATTCTTCTTTCCTATAACAATTTCCTTTAAAAAAGTACTGTAGTATTATAATTTTGCCAACAAAAATGTATTCGTGCACACTGTACCGTGATAATTAGGTCAAGCCCTTTCATGTTACTCCAGAGAGAATTACTCATGTGATCGAATGAATAGCACTAGATACGTCGTTGACATTCCCATTATTCACTGTGTGACCGCCACATATGCTCGCGACATTTGCATATTATAACATGAAGTGTGGTTGCTGTTCGGTGTAATAGAACTGACGTCAGAGTTAGGTCGATTTCGGAGTGACATGTGTGCTTGTGGCTATAGGTTTTCAGGTTATAAGTAAATCGCAAGAACGATTAAAATAGGGTATTTTTTTATTATTTATACCAAAATTTTCAAACAGATTTGAAATTGTAAGGCCATGATGAATGGTAAGTCCATTTTTTCCCGTAGCAATTCTAAGCTTTTGATTGATGCCCATGGACGTACACACTTACGTTTTTATGTGTCTATTAGTCCACTAGTCTATGTACTACAAATACCTACTTACTCCAACAGTAGAATAATCCTAAGACTACTTATAAATACTTGTGATGTTTAATAATGTATTTAGGTGTTGTAAAGTAACATTGCATATTATTTATTTTCAAAAGGTGACTCCTCCCGCCCATGTGTTTTTGTAGTCCCTGATCAAATGATTATGTTTACAGACATTTATGTGACAGATACATCTTTATTCACAGATCATGTATGATTCTAATTTCTTACTTGTTTTGTCCATGCCACCCGCGACACGTGGAGTTAGTATGAGTATGTAAGCATTTGCCTGAATTAGGTACTAGATAATGAAAGGAAATGGAAAATTTTGTCTACTGAATGTATTGCAATAATTTACATTCTTAACTTTGGAGTACATGAAAGACTTCCGTTTTAAATTTTTACGTGTTTTATGATCAAATTAATGAAAGTAAACAACTGTAACACATTTTCAAGCTAAGGTAACTTAGGTACCCACCGTATGAGATTCTCAGTATATCCATTGTATATAGCTAGCTGATGCATTGTCTGAAGGGTGTGGTTGAGAACATTCTGAGTCACAGACATTGCGATTTAAATCCTTAGGGATAGCAATTCATTAGTGTCCGACCTCAAATGTGACTGCAGTTGCTTGAGGTTGGGCATGTGTGTACTCCTGTACTGTGTAATGTTCTGTACTGTGTACTCCTCTCAGCTCATAATTAACATTTAAAAAATATAGTGTGTGCTGCCTGTGTGACTTCTAAATGGAAACCGATCGGGTTTGGATCGGTCTCACTGGCTTACGGCCGTTCATAATATTATATCTTAATTATTTTATAATAATTACTATGAATAAGTATGTGATAGCGCTATCATAAATCTCTATAACTACTAAATTAATTTCAACTGTTTTAGTTAAGAAATTTTCTTTCTCATCTTTTGAATAGTCGAGACTTCCATTTAATTCATTTTTACCTTTAACAATTATTAGTCAGTAGGTCCTTGAAACAAAAGTGAATACAATAAATAAAGACATAATCCACGTAGGTAAGTACTTTATTAAAAATATTTATGTTAGTTCAAAGCTATTTATTTTACGAAAAAAATGATTAGTCAAGTTCTGACGGCAAGGAATCAATTATTCACAAATTGTTGTTCCATCCAAACATTAATTAATTTAAAAAGTAGCTTCAAAAAGGACGTGCGCCGAGGATTGATCGAATCCACAGTCCTTCCAAACATCAGATAAATTCGTTAAACTACACCACTATATTAAGTATTATTCATTTAATTAATGAAAGACTCAACTCTCAAGTTCATTTAAAATTATACGGGACGTCGACCCAAATTAAAATTATCTCAGAACTAACAATATAATTCACCTAGCTATATTGCGGTGTTCCTTTGTGAGTAAAAGTATTAAATTAAAATTCATCCTTCGTTTTTACCTTGTGATTATGATATGGACTGCTTCTGTCCAGCGATTCTGGTCACGTAGAATATCCAGATTTAGGTGCGGGACAGCGTTCAGCGGTTTATCTTTATCTGTCGCTAACTAATGACGGTTGTTAGAAAAAGACAGATACAAAGTGGCATGACCATAGAATAGTGATTTTTAGATATTTATGTTTTGTGAAGGGTAGAGTTTTGTTACTGAAATTTTAGATTTCAGAAATTATTAATTTGGTAAATTATCACTGTCACAATTTTTTGGACTACTGTTGAGGTAGCAATCATTATGTGAGTATTACGACTCTATAGTTGGTAGCGACCCTGCCTGCGAAGCGAGGGGTCCCAGGTTCGACTCTCGGCCGGGGCAGATATTTATGTGATAGATAAATATTTGTACTCGGATCATGGGTGTCATTGTGATGTGTTACGTTTGTCGTCCATGCCATCCGCGACACAGGTAAAACTATACCTACTGCGGGGGTATGAGTGTGAAAGCTTTACTAGTTTGGATGTCAATAACCGTCCAGTTTGTAGCATCTAGATAAATATATAAGAGAGGATCGTAGTTGCAGCTCTCCTTACCTCTCTTATCTCCGTGTCGCAGCTTAGTAAAGAATCACAATACATACCATACAATTCTGTACTAAGGAGCGATTTAAGTAACCGTTAGTAACTCTGAGTTGGGACGTTAGTTAAGTTACTAAATGTTTCAGTCCTTCGTATTTGTTTAAAACTTATATTGAATAGATAGTGTAACGATATAAAATATGATATTAAAATATGCAAATGGAAACAAAAAAAAATCATTTAATTTGCTTTAAAATTTAACAGTTAATCTCTTTACTTCATTGCGTTGACTAAAGTGCTATCTTTAACTTTCAACTCATCAGTTGTAATGTTAGCTTACGAAATAAATGACATGCTAATTAAGTTCTCATAACCAAATGTTATGTTTACACTTTCGGTGTTAACATAATAGACACTGTTTACTTCAGGTAAAAGTGTTGATGATGATCTTTTCTGAGATGTGTAAAATGTAAATAGATTACAACTACGAGGATATTTTTCTAAGAATATATTAAAATCACTTTTTAGCTTTTGTTATAACCCAGCAATGCAATAAAAGAAATAGTCATTAATAAAAGGAATTTTATTTCAAGCTTTACACGACAACTTTTATGAATATTATTATTGTTTTCCTTAACCTTGTGATTTTACTTTTGATCTAATGAGGATAATTAAGGAAAAGGAAAGAAAATTCTTATGCAAAAATTATCACAATGGCTTTATTAAAGTACATAAATAGGTATACTTGTGACTTATGGACATTTATATACACAATATTTACAATTTCACATAATATTCTACAGCAGTCTTATAGAATTTATTTACACCAACAATAAGAAATGAACGCCCTTTGTAACGGCTAGAAATTACAAAAATAGATTAAAATCTTAATTATTTGGTAAAGCGCGATGCGGTTAATACAATTTACACAAAAGCATTGACTAAATGATTTTAGTTTATTGACGAGTTCATGAGAAGCGTAGACTAGACGAGGTAAGCTTGACCCGAATGCTGTGTATCAATTAATGGAGGAGGCGGTGGCCAATGCCTAAACTCCCGCCGTCTGTTTGGATTACTACCACCTAACTCTAATGAGGAATAGTCTGAATCTATAGAAGAATATATATGGTCTGAAGGAGGCCTGCCGTCAGGCCCGTAAGCTGTATGCACTTGATGTGCACGCCCTTCCAAAAACTCAGGAGTTGTATTAACTCCATCAGCTGAACTTCTCACTTTCTCAGTAAACGAAAACGACCTTATCGTTCCATTCTGCGTCTCACCCTGCATTGTATAAGAATTTATATTGTTCCTATAACTAGGCTTAGATCTAAATCGCCGATCCGGCATCGCATAGCGAAGTTTCTCCCAAAATTTATTTTGGCCCCATCTTATCCTCGAGCTCGTTTTTAAATACGGCCGGAGATCGGGATCGCATTCTGCTTCAGGCAATACTGAACTTTCTTCTATTATAACTAAGGTATAAATTCGCGATTTAAGAATTTCATGCAGCGTTTGTCTAAATTCAAAACGTGACCATTCTGTTTCTATGAAATTTCTTGTTAGAACAAGAACTATGCGCTTCGATGCCTCTGCGGCTTCGGGAAGCGGTAATGTACATTGCATATATGCGACGCCGTGTTGTGGAATGTCTCTGTAATGTAAGCAAAGGTGATACGAAGGACTTCCATTTTCCAACTCAGCGGCTAAGGTTTGAATAACAAAATCGTCATCCTTCGGGCTGTAGCATACGTAAGCATCGTACAATTTATCAGTGTCATCGTATGCTCCACTGAATTGAAACAATCTTATTCCGCAGCTTGTGTACAACCATATACGGATTGTATCTCTAAATAAGAATACTACAAGGGTGACGAGCATGATTAACATAAATCCCGTGAGTGTAGTCACCATCATGGGCATGTAATCTGAAACCAACATGTTATCTATAACAGAATCTCCCGCATAATAGTCACTACATATCGTGCCATTCAGGTTAAGTTCTTTCTTTTGAGGTCCAGGATTGCCACTATTCCAACACCAAACGTCTGACATATCCTTAACTTTAGGAACATTTTCCGATATATACGCAGTGAATCTTTGTAAATATCTACATTTACATGACCACATATTATTACCTATTGTTAAAGAGTTTAGATTATAATTAACATTTAAACTCCATATGTCGAAATCCACAAGTCTATTTCCATCTAATCTCAAGATTTTTAATGAAGTTAATGTCAAAAATGTTGTATTCTCTATATGGCTTATGAAATTGTCTTGTAGATAAAGCTCGTTGAGTTGCGTCAAATGCTCAAACTCATAACCATTTAGATGTTTCAGTTTATTGTCGCCAAGATGCAATATAACGAGGGAAGATAAGCCGGCAAATGTCCTATTCTGTATGTTTTCAACTTGACTCGAATTTACATAAAGCGACCTCATATTTTTTCTCCCGATGAATGCATAATTTTGCAATTCTTTAAAGTCATTTCCATCTAAATAGACCTCGGTTGCGTCCATGGGTATTTTTTCAGGGATTTCAACAGCACGTTGGTCGGAACAGTCTACAACATTTGTATGCCAAGTAGGATCGTGATAACAAGAGCAGTTATTAGGGCAGGTCATTTGACAATCACATGCGACATAATCACAGCAATGGCATAATGTGAAACAGTGCGTCTCGTATGTGCATAAAAAGTTTGTGGATTTTAAATTACCTAAAGGTATGTGAGTGACACCTCTAGTATGCGTCATTTTACATAAAACATTTTCTAAATCCATTATTCTTGGATATTGCCGCATCGAAGTCATGTTATTAATCAAGGGTAACCATTCCATTGAACAGTCGCAATCAAACGGATTTCCTCCTATGTAAAATTCTGGTAAAGATTTATTTAAAGGAACTGGAGATAACCGGAGGCTGTTGATATCTAAATGAGATATCTCATTTGCGTAAATATCGACTCTGGTTAGATTACGTTTCTCCATAAACGTATTAACGTAAATATTATTTATGTGGTTGTTGTTTATAAACAACAATTCCACACTATTTGGAATTGCTAATGGAGATATTTCAACGATACGGTTATGGCTCACATCTAAAGTTTTTATGCGGATTTCATCTTGCAGCTTATAGTAGTTGCCTAAATGCTCAATAAAATTTCCATGCACGTCCAACCATTTTAAATTACTGGGAATGAATGCATAATCAAACCACACTAAGTGATTTTCCGATAAATTAAGCCATAATAAGCTGAGAACTGCGGAAAATACTCCATTGATATCTGATATAAAGTTACCATCTAACCTTATAGCCTCCAATTGTTTGTTACGTTGAAAACTACCTCTTTCAACAGCTTGTATTTTATTTTTAGCTAAATTTAATACTTGTAAACTTGGTAAGTCCCAAAACATACCAACTGTTAAATTTCCTATTTGATTATCAATTATTCTTAAGCCAGTTAACTGATCTAGATTTTTAAAAGAACCATTTTTTATGTCACTAATTTGATTTTCTCCCAAATCTAATGTTTTTAATAGAGCCAATTCCCAAATTGCAGTCGGGACTTCAGTCAATTGGTTTGAACTTAAGTCTAATTCTTTTAAATCAGAACAATTTTTAAAAGCATTCGGGTCAATACCTATTAACAAATTATTATTAAGATTCAACTTACTTAGCACAAATAAACCATTAAACAGGAACTCGTCAATAGTATGAAGACGATTTTCGGCTATGTTCAATGTATGTAAATTATACAGAGGGAGAAAAGTATTCTCTTCAATATATCCAATAGAATTATTCCTTAAATCTAATATCTGTAAGAAGAATAAATCCTTAAACGTCTTACCATCTATCCTCGTCAACGCATTATTGGATAAATTCAGAATGACTAAGCGTATAAGGCCTATAAATGTTCCACCGTCTATATGAGCGCTTGAGAGCTGATTATTCGATAAATCTAAGACAAGCAGCTGTTCTAATCGGTGGAACACGCCTCGGGCTAGTTCAAATAGTTGGTTATTATTCAGATACACTTCTCGTAACTCTTTCGTGTTGGCAAAGGTGCCCTCCGGTATTAACTGGAGATTATTGTAAGAAATGTTTAATATACGTAATGATATTAGTCCGTTAAATATTTCACTAGAAATGTCCGTGATATTATTATTTTGAAGTCTTAATTCTTGAAGTCTTCTTAATCCTGTGATTTCAGATTCTTCCGTCAGTGACTTTATTTCATTGTAACTAAGATCCAAACTTTGAAGTCCAGACCCACAATTTTTTCCGAAGCCAAGACGATCAACACTTTTAATTCTATTTTGAGTAATGTTTAACACTTGTAAATTATCAAGCGGACAAAACACATCCGTCGGTATAGATTTCAAATTATTATTTCCCAAATCAAGTGTTTGTAGCTCCCTGAGTCCATTGAAAGTTCCAAGTGATAGTTCCAAGTTTTTATTCGGACTCCAATCACCGTTTTTAGATCGGATCGATAATTTTTTTAGTTCACGTAATCCTTCAAACGCATTACCTGGTATTCGAAGAATCTTACAGTTCTGAAGTGTCAGTTCGGCAAGCGTTGAAAATTTTTGGAAGTAGTTTGCCTCAAGATAACTTTCAAAGAGTAACAACTGGTTACATTCAACTGAGAGTCTTTTCGTGTTTTCTGATAATGTTGAACTTAAACTGGATCCATCTGCTTCAAGAGTCCGTACATGGCAAAGGGTTCCTCCTTCGTCTTTCGATACAGGTCCACAACTATCTACACCTCTCACGGTATTCACTCCCAAAGTCACTAATAAAAGAGTCAGCAATTGAAACATTTTCTTTATACATTTGTTCTGTTATCCGAAAATATAACGCTAAATTTTCGATCACTTTGTCTTACAATTTACAGAAACTTCACTAGTTATTATTATCACTCCACTGTTCAATGTTTACATCGCGACGCACGTATTTACAGTGTCGGAGGCAACGCGAGCGCGTGCTCTCCTCATAGTGGTTTGTGTGCGACTGGCGACTTGACGAAGCGGTTCTAGTCGGCTGTTTAGCGAGAGAGTGGTGCGTTTGGGTTGCCCCTCCGGCTGCACACCCCCGCACCCTATCGTCCCCACATAGTTACACGTTACCTCGCATGGCGCCACTTGCGCGTCCGACCGCGCTTGTATAATAAAAATTATGTAATGTTTTCTTAATCGAAGTACAGTGAACGGACGCAAAGATAGCAAACCGATGACAAATTATAAAATTATAGGTTTTAGTTACAGTTTCATACTCCATACTTAATTAAGTCGTGCTTTTTAGGAAGCTCTTACTACTTCCACTATTATATGAAGGTAAATTAAGTATAGCTGTTTAGGTATGTAGTACAAGCTCAGGAACCTATTTACTCGTATTTCAGTAGTTCTCCCACTTCAACGATACCAAAGAAATAAAACAAAGATAAAAGAAACATCAAAGTGACAATCAGAAACAAAGCGCAGGTCTGTTGTTTCGGGCACCCTTAATTCTTTTTCCGTCACTTATTGAATTCCCTACGCGCATACTTTGGCGAAGATACCCAATAAAGCTTGTTTGGCGTCATGTACCCCTCACATATTTTTTCTAAAGTAACATATAGAATTTTCAAATAGACGGCCGTTTTGGGCTACGAATTCGGGTATCTCGTACGACCGAGAATAGGTGAAAAGTTGGTGGGAGTTGATAATTTGATTTCCTTGTTCGACACGTAAAGTCGTTTACGGTCTAACTGAAAGTTAGCTTCGAACAGAATAAGGCAGAAGTTTAAGAAGCGGGCTTTGAGAATAAAGATAGTCTCAGTACTCTCAGTAGTTGTTGGTGCATTTACAAGTAACTTTAATAGGCCTATCGTATATCTTGTATGTCTCTTTTAGAGTTCTTATTTAAAACTGATAATGTTTTAGAAGTTATCTACTACAAATAAACCACTACTAAGGGGTGACTAAACCATACTGACTCATTACGACTGAATATCTTCAAAATTATAAATAACGAATAACCGCCCTCGCTTTGCTTCGGTTTTCTAATTTTTTTTACAAATTATTGGAGTTTTATTAAGGATCCCTAATTTTATTTGAAAATATAATATAGCCTATGTTACTCGGGGATAGTGTAGCTTCCCAACAGTGAAAGAATTTTTCGAATCGGTTCAGTAGTTTCGGAGCCTATTCAATGCAAACAAAAAATCAAATCTTTCCTCTTTATATATTAGTACAGATTATACATTAAAAATACGTTTAAAAACAAGCATTCCTTCATCTATAGCCAACTCTGAGCCAAGTATCATCAGGTCACTATAATTATACGACGACCCTGTAGCCTCGTTGGTAGCGAACCAGCCTGCGAAACGAGGGGTCTCGGGTTCGATTCCCGGCCGCGGCAGATATTTATGTGACAGATAAATATTTGTACTCAGGCCATGGGTATTATTGTAATGTGTTATATGTGTCGTCCATGCTACCCTTGACACAGGTGAAAACCTACTGTGGGTATGAGTGTGTAAGCGTTTATTATTTTATTTATTATTTATTCATATTTGTAAAATTTCAACTCCGTAGAATGAGAGAAAGTAGATTCAGACTTTATAAGACTTTATAATTTTGAATCATGTACTACATCAATAAATAAATGATCAATATTTAACTGACAGGCTTCAACCCATTGATAGCCCAGTACTGAGCACGGGCCTCTGCTCTTGAGGAGGCCTAGAGCATACTTCAGTAAGCTGCTCCAGTGGAGATTGGAGGAGAATGTTTAAGTACATCCATCCATCCATCCATCCATCAGCCCTTTGAGGTCCACTGCTGGACATAGGCCTCCCCTAATCTACGCCACTCAGACCGGTCCTGAGCCTTCTGAATCCAGCGGATACCCGCTGTCTTCTTCAGGTCGTCGGTCCACCTGGTCGGGGGGCGTCCTGTGCTCCTTTTACCGAGGCGTGGTCTCCATTCGACGACCTTTCTTCCCCAACGGTTATCGGTCCTTCGAACTATGTGGCCAGCCCATTGCCACTTCAGCCGGCTAATTCTCTGAGCTATGTCGGTAACCCTCGTTCGTCTACGGATTTCATCATTTCTGATTCGATCGCGTAGAGAAATACCGAGCATAGCTCGTTCCATAGCCCGCTGGGCGACTCTAAGCTTATGCATTAGACCAATAGTGAAGCACCACGTCTCGGATCCGTATGTCATCACTGGCAACACACACTGCTCGAACACCTTCGACTTCAGGCACTGAGGTAACTTTTTTTTGGACGACAAGATATGACGCAGTTTCCCGAACGCAGCCCATCCGAGTTGGATTCTACGAGTGACTTCTTTCTCGAAGTTGGACTTACCCATTTGGATCAATTGTCCCAGGTAAATGTACTCGTCTACAACTTCGAGAGCAGCGCCGTCCACAACAACCGGTTCGGGTGTGACATGGACATTCGACATGATTTTCGTCTTGTCCATGTTCATCTTAAGACCCACCCGTTGCGAGGCGCTGTTCAAGTCCCCGAGCATTGTACCAAGTTCCTCCAGGGATCCCGCCAGGATGACTATATCATCGGCATATCGCAGGTGTGTGATGTGTTCGCCATTGATGTTAATGCCACGTCGTTTCCACTCCATCAACTTGAACACGTCTTCCAACGCAGCGGTGAACAGTTTTGGGGATATAACGTCCCCTTGCCTGACACCTCTCTGCAGTTGGATGGGGTTCGTTGCTGTGTTGTGTACTCTGACGGTCATGGTGGCTGATGTGTATAAACACTTCAACACCTCGATATACCGGTAGTCGATCCGGCACCGCTGAAGAGAATTTAGTACTGCCCAGGTCTCGATAGAATCAAAGGCTTTCTCATAGTCCACATAGGCAACACATAGCGGCAGATTATACTCCTCGGTCTTCTGTATAATCTGCCGCAGCGTGTGTATGTGGTCCATGGTACTGTAGCCTTTTCGGAATCCTGCTTGTTCGGGGGGCTGGAAGTCGTCAAGCCTGCGTGCTATGCGATTTGTGAGCACTCTCGAAAACAGCTTATAAACGTGGCTCAGAAGTGTAATGGGCCTGTAGTTCTTCAAAAGGGTCTTATCCCCTTTCTTAAAGAACAAAGTCACCACACTTCTGCTCCACGCTTCCGGGGTAGTACCAGTATTAATGACGGAATCGAATAGGTTTCGGAGCGCCACTAGGAGGGGTTTCCCCCCAGCTCTTAATAGCTCGGTTGTGATTCCGTCATCACCCGGTGCCTTGTTGTTCTTAAGCTGTTTGAGAGCCTCTCTAATCTCATACAGGCTGACGTCCGGGATATCTTCTGTGTAGTGTCGGGTTAGTTTGGCTCGCTTATCGCTCTCCTCGAGGGGAGCTGGAGCTTGAGAGGAGGCATACAACCGTCCATAGTATCTCTCCGTCTCTCTCAGAACTTCGGGTTTCGATGACACTATGGTGCCGAGCTCGGTCTTCAACCTCGTAAGCTGACTTTGCCCAATAGACAGATCTCTGGCGAACACTTTGGAGCCTCGGTTTCGCTCAATTGTGTTTTTTACACGATTTGCGTTGTTGTTTCGCAAATCGCGTCGCCTGCACTTAGAGATCTGTTCATTGAGCCGTCTGTACTCCGCCATAGAGGTCGGAGACTGCACACATAGTTCTCGTCGGTCCCTCATTAGACCGAGGGTTTGTTCTGAGAGAACCTGAGATCTACCACTGGGGTGGGTCTTGAAGTACTTCGACCCTACCTCGTGGACAGTTGCTACCATCCTGGTGTTAAACTCGTCCACTGACGTGCATGATTCTAGGCACGCAAAACGGTTTTGTAGTTCGAGTTGAAAGCTCTCGGAACCCTGGATTTGGACAGGTGTTGGGCGAAGCGTAGACTTCATCAGGCGTAACCGTTCCAGCTTGACGTCGATATTTAATGTGCCTCTTACAAGGCGGTGATCGCTTCCGGTTTTAAGCCAGCTGATCACAGAGACATCATTAAATATATGCCGTTTGTCTGCCAGAATGAAGTCTATCTCGCTTTTTGTTGAACCATCAGGGCTTATCCAGGTCCACTTGCGATGCGGCTTCTTCCTGAAGAAGGAGTTCATCATGAATAAGTCCTCCTTCTCCATGAAGTTTGCCAGCAAGTGTCCCCGGTGGTTCCGTCGTCCAAATCCGAAGGGTCCCACCTTCATCTCGTTGTCATTTCGCGTGCCTAGTCTTGCGTTAAAGTCCCCCATCACAACTGTGAAATGAGTTTTTGAGGTATGTATGGCTCTACTAATGTCCTCATACATAACCTCAACCTCATCGTCGGGATGTGTCGAAGTCGGCGCATATACCTGTACGACCTTCAACGAATACCGTTTGGATATTCTGAGTGTAAGGTACGCTACCCTGGCCGACACACTCCCAACTTGCACAATGTTGTTGACGAGGGACTTGTGAACGAGAAACCCGACACCACCTTGGGACAGGTGTTCGCCCTCCCGGTGATAGAACAAGTTTCCGGATTTGAGTATTATCGTGTCCTCCCCCTGTCTTCGGACTTCAGATAAACCCACAATACTCCAGTTTAACTTGTCTATCTCTTCTTCCAGCTCTTTTACCTTGTCGTCGGTCCTCAGTGTCCTGGTGTTATATGTTGCCAGGCGCAGAAGTCGTCGTTTTGATTGGTAGCCCGATCTCTGCCGGCGATTCTTAGCACCCCCTGCCCCGCCGTTACCATAGCCGCTACCGTAACTAGGGATAGCGGGGCTGCCGGGGACTGGGGGCCGAGGCTCGTTCGTGACTTTCATGCGGGGGTTTTAGCCGGTAGTCACCACGCTTGGCTAGTGCGTGTTGGTGACCGCAGGTGACCTGACCGGTATTCGTCACACACAGAAAGATGCTGCTGCCCATCTTCTGGATTTGTCCTATTAGTCGCCTTTTACGACATCCCAGGAAGAACGGGAGTGGTGCTATTCTACTTAAGTGGACCCGGCACCACACGGGGAAGTTTTAAGTACATAGCTTTCCTGAATTAATTTAAGTAGTTAAAATATTATCACAGCGTTTACTGATAAATTTGCTGAATCCATAAAAAAGTAGGTACATTAGCGAAACTTTCCACACTCAAGTGATAAAACACGCCCGTGACATCCAAAAGCATCTCAAGTAGTACGATATCCTTAATATTAATGTTCTTTTGCCGAGTATCCTGTATCAGAACTTCTCGATGTTGAAACTTGAGAGTCCTCTGTACGCTTGATAAATGACTTTTGCCGCTTTTACCAAAGTTTCCCTATTTTTTGTTACTCTGTTAGTAGGTTGTCGTACTAAACATTATCGACAAGTGCTTTCTGGTGGAAAAGTATGGCTTCTAAAAACGTGTGATCAGATGTAGTTTTCTCATCTTTTACATCCAATGGTGTACCTACATTCATTAAGCCTGTCTTTACCTACAAGCTTAATTTACTAACGCCCCAATTCAGAGTCACTAACAGTTATTTTAATCGCTTCTTGTTAAAGAATCACCATACAAATTTTGTACTAAGGAGCGATTTACGTAACCGTTAGTGACTCTGAGTTGCGGCGTTAGTGTAATAACTACTATAAATATTACTTGAGAGGCGTCATATCAGTATTAGAATCCACTCTGTGACTTCAAATTTAGCATTCTAGACTTCGTCTCCGTTTAAAGTAAAAATACCTCAGATTCCTACGTATGCATTATTCTTAAAAAGCGGCCAAGTGCGAGTCGGACTCGCCCATGAAGGGTTCCGTAGCAGCAAGTAACATAATATAAAAGTTCTTGTACTTCATTGTAACTTTGATCGATGTTTTTTGCGGTTTACGATTTATGACGTATTAAAAAAAACACTTACTAGATCTCGTTCAAATCAATTTTCGTTAGTAGTTTGCACGGTAATGTACACCATATATTTTTTTTAGATTTATCATTCTCTTATTTTAGAAGTTACAGGGGGGGGGACACACATTTTATCACTTTGGAAGTGTCTCTCGCGCAAACCATTCAATTTAGAAAAAAATGATATTAGAAACCTCAATATCATTTTTGAAGACCTATCCATAGATACCCCACACGTATGGGTTTGATAAAAAAAAAAATTTTGAGTTTCAGTTCTATGTATGGGGAACCCCCAAAATTTATTGTTTTTTTTTCAATTTTTGTGTGAAAATCTTAACGCGGGTTACGGTATACATCTACTGTAGTTACTGTAGTTTCGGAGAAAAGTGGCTGTGACATACGGACGGACGGACGGACGGACGGACGGACGGACGGACGGACGGACGGACGGACGGACGGACGGACAGACAGACAGACAGACAGACAGACAGACAGACAGACAGACAGACAGACAGACAGACAGACAGACATGACGAATTTATAAGGGTTCCGTTTTTTGCCATTTGGCTACGGAACCCTAAAAAGGGGTGTACACTGCACAGGTTTTATCTAAATGTACAAAATATGTTCCTTTCCAGAATGTTTAATTATTATTGTAAAATTGTATATTTAAACACAGAATATTTCATTTGAAAGGCAAAGGTGGTTTGAGATCACTAAAACAATGCATTAGGCACATTTGGTCCATTGATAAAGTCGATATTCCACTTTTCCCATAAAAAAATTTGAAGATAATATATGAAGATGGTGCATAATACATACATCGATCTGTCATTGTCATCAGAAAAAAAATTGCGTAGTGGGACATGCTGTGTTATTGCTTTTTCGCCCGGTACTTTTCTATACCTCACTATGAAACAATAATTTATAATTAAAAGAAGTGTACACATCAGACAAAGTTTAGTTTAACTTGTCTTTTCCTAGATTCCCTTGTTCGTGTATTTTCACCATACTACGTCTGTACACTGTCGCAGGCTGGTCGCGACGTGCCACGACTGCCAATGACATCTCACTAATGTGATCTGCTATCTCCCCTCTCCTATATACTTACATATTATATGATAGTAGTTTTTGTAAGTTTTTTGCGGTCTTTGCTATTTTAGATAACAGTCACTTGTACGTTATGCAAAGTGACGCAAAAGATGATTCAAATATGGTTTTAAATCTTGTAACCGTAAAAAAATATTAAATAGAAAAAATATTCAACACAAAGTCTTTTCTATCGATCTGACTTAAATACATAAAGTCATCGTCAATTTTATACACTATTGATGCTCAAATTACATTCAAAAACTTAATTAAATATATTTAAAACGTTAGTAAGTTAGTTAACTAACTAATTGACTGTATTTTGAAGACTTACTAACTCACCTTCACCAATTATGCACACTTGTAACACCAGAGACCTTATTGTTGCCGAATAAGATAGAAACGGTGACCCCAACGCTAAGCAATTTTTTTTTATACCGAATAAGTTAGTGCTTGACCACAAAATCACCTGATTGTAAGCAGTAATGAAGCCTTGGATGGTAAAGCACACTAACTTAGTAGTAGCTTATTAATTAAGTTCTCTCAACAACTTCAAAATTATTAATTCACAATTACAATACCTTCTCTATCCATTTGTGTGTAGATTCCTAAAGGACGCGAATATAAATTAACAAAGTGAAAATCATTAAGAATTTTCAACTGCCTCATTAAGGAAGAGGCGACTTTGCAGTGTTGCACAATTTAAGGTCTCTGCGCTCGTAATTAAAATGCACGCAGATATTCCCTTAGGACAAAGCTTACTATCTACGATCAAATTGCGTAGAGAATATGTCTTGGAGAAAATCCTGTTATTGGTTGTTATCTTTGCGGATATTAACGCGTTGCTACCGTATATCAAAGATTTTCTTGCAGCAAAAGATCGAAGGAGCAGATTGGATATTCCGCCGAATACATTAGGGTTATTTCGTTTGGTCGGCAAGCGCTCCACCGTATGGATGATCCTATCGGATGTGAAGTCAATTTATTTATTAGAGAGCTCTCATTTAAAGTCAGTGCCGTTTTCTAATAGAGCGAAGTTAAAAGATGTAACAGATTTAGTGATAAAGTGCTGTTATTCAATAAAAATCTTTACATCTTATAATCGTAGCCATAATATCTTTTAGTGATAAAGTAAATTCCGAACAATATCATTGGTAATTTTTTATTATAGGCTTTTCCTTTGTACTTTCACGACACTTAGGTTTATGTACATAAACATTAATTATATTTATTTTTGATCTGTAAAACGTTTGTTGAAGAAATCCAAAGGTAGTTAGTAATAGAGATACATACTTGAAGTAAATACATTACAGAATTTCCGTCATAATTTTCATTTACCTATGTACGTTTGTTCGCAACAACATTAGGTGTCATCAGGTACCAGGCTATTTACTCGTGCATATGAATAAAATATCAACATAATTTAAGTAGCATGTACCTATTGCCATCCTTTTCTTTCTATCCTTAAAGGAAAATTTAGCATTTAACTATAAGACTGTGAACTGACAAAAGCCTTCCAACTAAGTTGCTAAGTTGCTAATTAGCAGCAAATCTTTAAGACAAACTTCTCTGATAGAACTTTGATCTAGTTTAAACCTGAATACTACAAGATTTGTAACAGATCTGGTTTGGATCTATGTTCGCAGTCTTAATTTTTGGAAGCTAAATGATTTGAAAGGTACTCTTTTCTGCATACCCTAATTAATCATGATTGTGGACATTGTTTTAAGGTTACTCTGAGAGACAGGGGCGTAGCTGCTGCCGTATCAGCCGTATCAATTATACGGGGCCCCCAGCGTATAGGGGCCCCCACTAACACTCCCAAAAAAATGTTCGCCAGCGGCCTACGATCGCTACAGTTGGCACTCCTTTTATATTTGACAGCTAACGTCGAGGGGGCCCCTCAACAAATATTGATATGGGGCCTTCTTAGGGCTAACTACGCCACTGTTGAGAGAAATAGAATACTTTTCAGATGAGCTGTATGTTTATATGTACCATATCCACTAGCTAAACATACATACATACAGACATAGGCCTCCTCTAACTTACTAACTTACGCCAGATTGCAACAAAAACAGCGTAATGTTACCTATATTATCTTCAATTTAAAATTACGTGAAAATCAACATTCCCATTTGAACTTCGGAATTAAAAGTATATAAAACACAATTTTACTACAATATTTTCTTGTTTATAAAAATTAAAGGTGTCAATAAAAAAAAATGGTTGTTGTAAAGTCGGTTTACGGACGGTAGTTTAACGTGACAACGTCATGACAAAGCTCCGCTCCGCCCCACCCCGCTCCGCCCCGCTCCACTCAACTACGATCGCCTACGGCTCGCCTACGGCATCGGCTACGATACGCCGATCGTAGCCGATCGTGCCTCTCTCTCGCTTTTGCCGCTCTCTCGCTCGCGGAACGCTACATTTTTTCATGCATGCGCCCGGCGTGCATCGTTTTAATAGACGTCATCACGTCAAAAAAAATCGATCGATCGTTTTTCGGCTGATATAATTTTTTTTTATGTATAAGCACTTAGATAGCCTACTTGTCGCCAGCTAGCCAAACTTTATTCGTTCCATTCCATAGCAAAAATATGTTTTTAATTCAAAACCTATTAAAGATAATCGTATGTTGTTTAATAGTTCCTTATCAGACAAGTCAGTAAGTTCAGAAACAGCAGTTGTATGCGAGATCAGCTCTAATCGGCACCTGCGGCCATTGCCGATACAAGCTCGTTCGAATCTTCCGACAACGGCCTACAAAGCCGGTACAACGCACCTAGAGTGTTATTCTAAATCAACACGGCTCATATCGCAAAAATATTTAGCCGGGATTTTTTCAATAGATACTTTTTTGGGAAGTCATTGAGAAAAAAAATAACTAAGTGTTACCTAAACCTTACACCAAAACATTAGTGAAATGTCCAAATTGTTTAACTGTTTCTGAGATTACACATTAATGCATACTGAAGAAACTTTTTTTTTAGATTTATTAGGGTAATTATTTTTACTCTTAAACATCGGACTCGCACGTTCTAAAGATCTTTGCTCAAGGCGTTACCATGACGCATCGATATCAGCGATCGACAATAACGCAGACAATGCTGCTTCGCACTGAAATCTATTCGCGGCAAAGATAACGACAGAGATAGCGATACACGTTCGAGCTAATGGTTACATATTGCGAAACTTCTGACGCAGTTTGTCATAATCGTATCTTTGCACCTACCATTCGGATAATGGGACGATTAAAACTTTAGAGAGATAGCTACCTCCTTAGGCGGTGTCTGAGATATCCTTGAGAGTAGCATGTTAACTAAGTATAAACAGTTCAAAAGCCTACAGCTATCTATTGCTATTAGTTATTGTTATATGGGAAAGTATTTTGGGCTTTTGTAATGTACCTACTGTGTCAAACAAACATATTGAATAAATAAATAAATAAGTCAAATAGCGTTATACTATAAAGTGTCTCTTTATTTTGTGATTATGGTAGTCATCTTTTTTACACGCTTTATATTAGCTTCACCTCTATGTTTCTTTGTAACTTCTCTTTGAACTTCATTTTGACCCACTTCAACCGATCAGATTTCTTTCAAACTTCGTGGACTTATTGAGGACCCATGACAATTTATTAAAATTACACGATTTTTAATTCAAAGGACAATGTCCACTTTGTATGGACATTTGGCTATCAGTGAACACCACATTTCAACATAAATATAATATTATATATTCTTAATACCTTTACTCAGTTTAAAAACGAAAATAATAATAGTTTTGTAACCAGATGTTTATTATACTGGTTATTTGAATAAATATTTTGTACCAATCTCCTTGACATTTTTTTTATTAATCTTACTCGTATGTTATTAATATGTTGTCCAAGAACTGGGCTGGTGCATTTATATCATCTCTGTACCTTGCCCAGCTCAGAAACCAAATAACAGTCATTACATGAGCAACCATACAAACCAAGGGTTAAGGCCCGGTATGACTACGATTTAAAAACGTTGATTTCACTCACACAACCGCATATCTGCGCTAATCTAATGTTTCATTTACGTAACGCTGAATAGGGTTCAAAATTGCAGAGCATATTTTTGCTAACAATGTAACTAGATTGCGAATAAACATTCAATTTGAGGGTTTTCCATGGATAATTCAGAATATACGCATTAAATTCAATATCTGTCCGGTTAAAGTTTTAATAAAACCATATACCTATTATATTCTAAAAAAAATATGTTGTTACCGCTGAAAATACAGAGAATATCGACGTTTAAGTTTATTTTTGTATACCAAATTACGATTTTTTATTGGAAATATTAAACAACTATTTAATATTCTATTAGGTTAACATTTTTCTTTAGACCTTTTTCTATGCTCTGTATTTTTTGCGTGCGATAATTTCATTGGATTTCCTCGTACTCCAGCACCAAAGAAACCCAGTTTTGTGAATATTGAGATCACACCGCGCCTTAACCGTAGTTATACATACAATATCATTGACCATAGGATTAGTTTCAGGGTCCGTAGCGTGCCAAGGTCAACGTGGGAAACAGGGTCTAAATCCATTTTCGTAAGCCAAAGGTCGTAATAATATTAATGATGAAAAACACAGACGAAACACGAAAAAAAAGCGAATGTGACTTGAAAGTTGAACGTAGATTACTATGATCCAACGAATAACGATTGACAGTTGAGATTACTATGTCCAACGATTGACAGTTGGGGATGCAAACAATGCATCGATTCGAGCGTGTTTGCAAAACATCGATATATTGTTCATTAACGTGAATTATTATAAAAGCAACGTACATAAAATAATATGTTATTCTAGTAAAAATAATATCTTATTTATAGTTTATTGCTTCTTAAACGTGTATCTTACCAAACTTAACTTTTTGTCGTGAGAATTAAAACTTCTAAATAACATCGATATATCGTTTTATTATCGATATCGGAATAATGTTGCAATTCTACTGACGTGAGTACTCTGTGTATGTGACAACAGGAAGTATTTATCAGTAGAATGTTATATTAAATATATTATTTAAAAAAAGTAAATTGATACAAAAATAATTCGCGTGTATAAGTTAAAAAACAAAATATATTTTTTCGTGTTATTATTTATTTTTGAGCATCCTGTCCACGAATAGCCGAAAATGGACATCTGGGGGCACGGCAGTGCCCCCGCCAAGTCGAGCAAAAAAGCGGCACGGCCGTACCATCCTTTTCTCGAAGCAATTCAGGCCATTTTCGACCCCCCATAACTTCGTTGTGGATAAAGCTAGAAGCCTGAATTTTTAGTAACCAAGCAGGCATTGTATAAACACATTATATTTCAAATTTCATTCGATTTGAACCAGTAGTTTAAGAATTATAACTAGTCAAAGTTTCTTAATTTCGTCACTCACTGACTGACTGACCGATCATCAAAACTCTAAGGCACTTCTAGCAGACATAGAAGCTTCAAATTTGGAACACAATTAGTGTTTAGTGTATAGATCAAGGAAAAACTAAAACATTTTGCAATTTCGGTCTAGTTTTCTAGATACATCAACTGCATAAATAACTTTGTAATCCTATATAAATATATAGGATTACAAAGTTACATTTGCAGTTAATGAATTACTGTACCTGTATAACAAAGTATCATCTGCAGTGAATTAATCAGTGTACCTGTATATAATATAATGAAATAATAGGTGTAGATAGGTACCTAGATATAATTATGTTCAAAGGTAACTTGTCAAAGGAAAAAAAGTAGAACTATCTACAAAAATAAATGAGATGCCATCAAAAACAAAACTTGTAAAAAAAACTAAGTCTCGCAACTCACTTCTTCTACCGTAAAAAGTTGTGAGATCCATGTAATACCAAGTCGGTTAATTTATTCAGTTCCTACTTAAGGGTCCTTCTGTCTTAAGTTATCACGTAATTAGCTAACCTAACAAGTAACAACATCTTATAGTGACCATATTATCAATATTAAAAACTTTTATGTTTTAAATAAATAGATTGACTTGGCAATCGCACTAAACAATCAAATTTAATATAATATGTAGGTATTACTTGTGAGATATATTGTGTTTTCATGCGATGGCCAAGTCGATCTATTTATTTAAAACATAAAAGTTTTTAATATTGATAATATGGTCACTATAAGATGTTGTTACTTGTTAGGTTAGCTAATTACGTGATAACTTAAGACAGAAGGACCCTTAAGTAGGAACTGAATAAATTAACCGACTTGGTATTACATGGATCTCACAACTTTTTACGGTAGAAGAAGTGAGTTGCGAGACTTGGTTTTTTTTACAAGTTTTGTTTTTGATGGCTTGCCCTTTACTTTCAATTTTTTTTAGTTGGATTTTCTACAAAAGCGTGTTTTTTAGTTTTTTTTAACTATTATTTTTCTTCTTTCAAAACTGTTAATCCTACTTCCTACTATCCTACTAATATTATAAATCTGAAAGTTTGGATGTTTGGATGTTTGGATGTTTGTGACTCAATCACGCAAAAACGGCTGAACGGATATGGATAAAATTTGGCACACGGATAGCTTTCAACCTAACTTATCAGATAGGCTACTTTTAGTCCCGGAAAATAAACCTGTTCCTGAGGGATAAACGGTACAATTTATAGCTATAGAACGTTTTTCGTCATACTGACATGACAGATGTTCGAAATAAAACATGGCCGAACTTCAAACAGCTGATTGAGTGATTAAGTTGTAATATGGTTAATTGTTTTTAAAGTTTTTTAATAACTAACAATATACTAATTGTGCGGTGATGCACATTGTGATATTTTTTATCATACAATGCGAGGTTTAGTAGCCATCGATCTTGTATAAAATCAAATATAACAGGAAAGAAATTTTTGCGGAAAATTTAGGCTACTTACATACTAGCGTTTGTAAAGCGCTTTTTGCACCCAATGAGCAATCAATGAGTTACAAAAAATAATAATTTTACGATGAAGAAAATTACTGATAGCTTATCATTGAAGTACAATGTACTAAAGTACCAGAACAGACAGCGCGAACAAAATTTGTGTAGCGTCGGGAGGTTCTGTTTTTAAATCGAACGAATCCATTGAAAATTGAAGCCCACTGCAGCCAATTCATTGGGCCAAACATCGTGTTCGCGGTGTCGGTTCTGTACCCCAGTTAATAATACTTCAATTTAGCTTATCAAGTTTTTTCCTACCTCTCAATAAGAAGTGCTATCGAAGTATTATAAGATATCGTATCAGGTTTAATTTATTGCAAAAGATCATCAAATTTGGTTATTAACATTCGTAAATGTCTTTCTATGTTTTATATTTACTTTGTAGTAAGAAATATTAATTTTCCTTAACAGATTGAGCAAATCATTATTAAAATGTCAGATAAGCACGTACGTCTTTAAAATCCTAGTGCCTTGTTAGCCTAATGTCAAAAATGCTTTATTTTTCTATACATGTGCATGCGTTTAGGCCAATAATTTTTTGAATCATTGATTTTAGTCATGGATATATTACTCTAACTGGATACATACATAACTTCATATCAAAATTGGACATATTTTGTCTAAGTGTGTACACCCTACAATATTATTATGAAGGACAACCTCAATCCGGCTTGTGATTGGTCGAATGGTCATTCCGATATGACGTTATTGAATTTTTGGTACCTCTGCAAAGTCTATCATCCAGATAGAGTAATATATCCATGATTTTAGTTAATAAATTAGTTGTATATCAAGCGATTTTGATTGTGCTTTTTTGCATAACATTAGGTATTTTGTCAAGTAAATCCTACTTAAATTCAGTGAGGATCTGATGATGGTTTCTAGAGATAAAGAGTGTAACTCCTTAATGGTAGGGAAAAATAGAACCCTGTTTAAAGACATTTTGTTTTTGTTATTGTTGACATTGTAAAATCTGCTCTTCATTGACCAACTACGTTGACCAATTGACGTGTCTTTGAGAACAAATTGTTAACTCCTGAATGGGTGCAAATTACTTAACAGGAATAAAAATTATTTGTTTTTAGTAAGGTTGAAATTTGTAAAACTTAAGGCCTGCTGGTGTATATCTTGGAGGCTAAATATATAAATCTTGAAGTGATGGTAATAACTGAACAAGATTAAAAAATATTTTTGTTAGTAACGTTCAAATTGCAAAGCCTAAATACATCATTGAGCAACTTAGGGCCTGATGGTGTATCTTGGGTACACAAAATAATCAGGGCGAGCGAAGCGAGCCCTAAGTAATAGTCGACAAGCCATACAATTTTCTATCCCTTTTATTGAGAAACTATTACACTTACAGGTTTGAGTTTTGACATAGTAATTTCTATTCATGTCTAGATGTGTTATCTATCATCAAAATATTATTTTGTCCACCTAAAAAAATTTTTTTTTTCAGAAATTCGATTTTTAACGCCATCTATAGACAAGTAGAACAACTAAAAAATACAAGGAAATAATATAATTTATGATCAAAAAGCTACTTTAGTTCTGTTGCAATAAGGTTCATTTTATGTTTTAAATGGTATTGCTATTCGTCTATTGATTTCCAGAACAGTCAGAACACTTTCTGCTACTCGGGCAGGGATGAGCTACTTTATCGATATCGTAGTTTTGTAATTTTATTTACCATGTTATGTTATACGACCAAGATACGACTGATAAGGGTTAAAATGGCTATTTATAGGGAAAATATCTTCGCAAATAACCTATAATTCATACATATAAGTAGTTAATGCCAGTTGGCAATCTTTAACAGTCAACTTGGTCTATACTTTATTATGAATAATGAATTATTTGAATATTATTATTTATTTATTTTTACATAAGATAAGTTAGTGCTTGACAACAATCCCACCTGATGGTAAGTGGTGATTATATTTTTTCGCCCGCTGCAGCGCTGTTCCTTAACTTTGTTGATCGCTTAGGATCGACGCAAGCCGCCGGGATATGAGCGCTTCGAAGCTAGGAAATATAATTCCACCAAAATAAGTTGAGCTACATTGAAATTTCACTTATCCACATGCAATTTAAGTATATTTTATCTTCGTCGCTTAAAAACGAACAGGCATGGTATTTCGTGACTGTTTACTTAGCTAACCTTGATAAAAATTGCTACGGTTACGTCTTCGCCTTGCACTATCTGTCTTCGCCTTGTAAGCTTTAAAAATTTTAAGCATGTTTTTTACATAGACAGCACAAGAACAAGAAGTTTACGGTTACGGTTATGGTTACGAATACGATAGTACGGCCTTGTAGTGTACCAGTTTCGATATAAATATCGATAATTGTCGATAACGCGGTAAAAGCACCACGCACATCTCTAAGCCTCTAAGCTCTCTAACCCATAAATGTAAGAAGCGGGATGATGTTGATAACCAACAATATAACTTACCACTATATCCTTAAGGTTCAATATATAGATTCTAGTCACGACATCTAGCGTTCAGGAGACGGAATTATTTGCTAGATGGCAGATTCTACGTATAGTCTAAGATCCGGCTGCAGGCTTAGTGCGTTAATCTGTATTTTGCTAAAAACCCATATACGATAATATACGAAAATAAATAGACAAAAATTAGCTAACGCCATCTATTAACAACAAAAAGCAAAGAAAGCAAAGCAACAACCCATAATTGTCCTACTGTTGGGCTCGGGGTCTCCACTCACAATGTGAGGGGTATTAGGCCATAGTCTGCTGGCCAAGCGCGGATTGGTAGACTTCACACACCTTCGAGAACTTTATGGAGAACTCTCCGGTGTGCAGGTTTCCTCACGATGTTTTCCTTCACTGAAGCAAGTGATAATTATCTTGTAATACGCACATAATATTTGAAAATTAGAGGTGGGTGCCAGGGTTTGAACTCGGGCCCCTTCGTTCGGGAGACCAACGTTCTACCGCTAGGCTATCACTGCTTATTAACAACATCCGGAACTAAATATCTAGCAACTAACAAAATATCGATCTTCCCATGGGGATGTTTATCGCGGTAAAAAGTAGCCTACGTTACTCTCCATCCTCCTCACTATCTCCACATACAAAACCTATACCATATAATAGCTTCGTTGCGACGTGAAAGACGGACAAACAAACAAAAACACTTTCACATTTAAAATATAAGTATGGATGAATGTACGTTATGAATGTATAAATGTATCGAAGTCATACCTATTTACACCTGGCTGCGAAGAGGTGCGGCGGGTTGCGCAATGGCAACCGTGATTTTTTTAGAATCTTTATTTAAATGGCCGTGATATAGACGAGATTTTATTAAAAAAAAACAAGTAAATGAAATTTTTTCCCAAAAATAAATTAAAAATAATTTCATTAAAAATACTAGCGGCCAAATTTTGATAGGCAACCTGATAATTATATATTCTCCTAATTATGAATATGTTAGGGATGTTGACTAATTTTAGGATTCAATTTGATTTATTATATAGAACGTGTCTTGAAAAACAAATAGTTAACTCCTGAACGGGTGCAAATTACTTAACAGGAATAAAAAATATTTGTTTTTAGTAACGTTGACATTGCAAAACCAGTACATTAATGACCAACTTAACGAACAGATGGGAAGATCTGAACAAGATTTAAAAATATTTTTGTTAGTAACGTTAAAATTGCAAAGCCTATATACATCATTGAGCAACTTGAGCCTGATGGTGTATCTTGGGTAAAACGCAGACGTGTCTGTTCACCGCAAAACGGAGCCTGTTCACCTTGGCTCCCACTTTCCGGAATGTATCCCTGAAATGCACCGACCGCCTACAGTTATTGGAAGTCGAAGTTTCCTCGAACCGCAACTATGAAAGGTTCATCGAATCCAAAGCTAAAGTGGCTGCAAGAAAACTTGGGGTCCTTGCAAGGGTGCGCCAGTACTTTTCACCGAGGCAGATTTTAACAATGTATATAAAGCTCAGGTTCGCCCATGTGTGGAGTACTGCTGTCACATTTGGGCCGGTGCCGCAAAATGTCACCTTTCAGCCTTAGATTCGATGGAGAGGCGTGCAATGAGGCTCATTAACGACCCAGACTTGGTGGTAACCAACGTGCAAAACCTCGCACACAGGCGCAGAGTAGCCAGCCTCTCGGCATTCTACAGGATGCATTTTGGAGATTGTGCTCAGGAATTGCACGAACTAATTCCCCCATCCCCGTTCCTCCATCGAACAACCCGTCGTACGGCAAGCATCCATCCATATGTCGTCAATATCCCACCGCTGCGAACGGTGCGAAACACGTCTTCTTTCATACTGCGTGCCGCGAAGGACTGGAATAGCTTGCCTACGTGGGTGTTCCCGTCCAACTACAATGTAGGTGTCTTCAAGAAAAGAGTGAATAGGCATTTATTAAGTTAGTACATTCACCATCTTGGACTCCGTCGCCACTTACCGTCAGGTGGGATTGTTGTCAAGCACTTATTTTATGTAAAAAAAATGGAACTTTTATGTGAAATAAGCTAATGCTTGACTAAAAAGCCACCTGAGGGTAAGCGGGAATGAAGTATGGGTGGTAAAGCGCACTAACTTACTAAAAGCCTATTCTCTCTTCACTTGAAGACACCCGTATTATAAGAGTAAGAGCCAAGATGAAAGGGCTTCTTTTGCCGGTGAATTGACACGCTTGAGTTTTTGTGACGTTGAATCTCACAAAGTTGGTATGCCAGACCCAATCGAAGGCCTTCGAGATGTCAAGAAAAACTGATAGCTCTTCCCTATTTTTCTCGAGGGCCTCGTCCCAGATGTGAGTGGCATACGCTAGAAGATCTCCCGTCGACCGGTTTCGGCGGAACCCGTACTGCCTGTCGCTAAGAACATCATTGTATTCTAGATATACCATGAGGTGCGTGCTAAATATACATAATAACAGCAGTTATTACATGGGTGACTGATGTTGTTGGTAACATTCACATTGCAAAACCAGTTCATCATTGACTTAGGGCCACATAGTGATCTTAGAGATAAAATAATATGTAATTCCTGATTGGGTGGCAATAACGGAAACACTTTTTTAAAATATTACATAGTTGGTTGTACTTTGACATTGGAAAACTAGCATATTATTGACCAAACTTAGGGGCTGGTGGTGTATCTTGAAGACCAAATAATTATGTAACACCTGAACGAACGGAAATAACGAAATTGATTTCAAAGATATTTGTTGTTGTTTTTAAACCATTTTTAAAATGAAATTATGTGAATGTTTCTTATTCACTAACGCTTAAACTGCTAAACGAATTTAGTTTCAGTTTGGCTCCCAGATATTTAATATCCCGCATTAAAGGATAGGGTACTTTTTATATCGGGGATAGATTTTACTATAATACGAGTACTTATGATATTTATTTTGTATTCCGATATTTCGACCCAGTTGCATAGATCGTGTTCCATGATGGTAAAGTTTAAAACTGGTGAGTTAAGATTAAATTTTATATCGGGGATAGACCGTTCCCTCAAGATAAGTGGTATAATTAAAAATGGCTAGCATATATTTTTTTATCATTTCTTTTATTGATCATACTCTTCATTCTTCTAAAGATCTAATTCTGAAGTCCACGCAGACGAAGTCGCGGGTAGAAGCTAGTTGTTTATATAACGCTAATCCTTCAATTGTTCTTAATCTTGAAAACGCTACATAATTATGTTAAACCAAGAGAGGTTTCTTTATTTCCAATATATCTATAACTGCTTTGTCTAATGTTAAACCTTGTGACTTATGTTTTGTAATGGCAAAAATTAAAAAAAGAATCATTAAAATCGGTTCGCCCAGTCCAAAGTTCTGAGGTAACACATGAAAAAAAATACAGTCGAATTGAGAACCTCCTCCTTTTTTTGAAGTCGGTTAAAAAATAAAATAAACCATTTAGTATTATAAATTGAAATTGTCTTCAAAATTACTAGGTAAGAAAACTTCGCGAGCCCTCCTAAAGCACCGCTTTTTTGCTAGTTATTTATATATTGACTGTCAAGGTAATTCATAATTAAAAATACCGTAGAAAAGTACACGGTAGTGAAACATTACCGTAGACCGTGTTTTAGCCAAAAATACCGTGCATCTACGGTAATTACCGTGTACCTGGTAACACTGGACTTTAGTATCTTTATCATCCTACTAATATTATAAATGTGAAAGTTTGGATGTTTGGATGTTTGGATGTTTGTGACTCAATCACGCAAAAACGGCTGAACGGATATGGATAAATTTTGGCACACGGATAGCTTTCAACCTAACTTACCAGATAGGCTACTTTTTATCCCGGAAAATATACCTGTTCCTGAGGGATAAGAGGTACAATTTAGTCATAGAAAAACAGTTTGCCGTTTTTCGTCACACTGACATGACAAATGAACGAAATGAAAATGGCCGAACTTCAATCAGCTGATTAAGTGATTAAGTTGTAATATGGTTAATTGTTTTTAATAACTAACAATAGTAACAATATACCAATTGTGCGGAGATGCACATTGTGATATTTTTTATCATACAATGCGAGGTTTAGTAGCCATCGATGTTGTGTAAAATCAAATAAATCAACAAAACAATTTTTGTGGAAAACTAAGGCTGCTTACATACTAGCGTTTATAAAGCGCTTCATGCACCCAATGAGCAATCAATGAGTTACAAAAAATAATAATTTTACGATAAAGAAAATAACTGGTAGCTAATCATTGAAGTATAATGTAGTAAAGTGCCAGAATAGACAGCGCGAACAAAATTTGTGTCGTGTCGGTAGATTCTGTTTTTAAATCGAACGAATCCATTAAAAATTGAAGCCCACTGCAGCCAATTTATTTGGCTAAACATAATATTCGCTGTATCGGTTTTATACGCCAGTAATAATACTTCAATATAGCTTATCAAGTTTTTTCCTACCTTTCAATAAGAAGTGCTATCGAATTATTATAAGATATCGTATCAGGTTTAATTGATTGCAAAAGATCATCAAATTTGGTTTTTAACATTCGTAAATGTCTTTCTATTTTTTATATTTACTTTATAGTAAAAAATATTAATTTTCCTGAACTGATTAAGCAAGTCATTATTAAAATGTCGGATGAGTGCGTACGTCTTTAAAATCCTAGTGCGGTTTTAGCCTAATGTCAAAATTGCTTTATTTTTCTATAGCTGTGCATGCGTTTAGGCCAGTAACTTTTGAATCACTGATTTTAGTCATGGATATATTACTCTAACTGGATACATAACTTCGTAGTTGTACCTGAAGATCGATGATGGCATAAAATAATGACCATTTTTGTATTGTGTCCATGTTATCTATAGTCCCAGGATATAATAAAATTATCTTTCGATTGTGATTTTTTATAATGGTTTAAAAACATCTAAGATGAAATTATAATATAGATGTAACATAATTGTGTACCTTAATTTTCAATTTACTCTTAATGCAATTATTTAAATTAGGTAATTTTGAAGAAATTCGTATAAAATGTATATTATTTCAATATTACAATTTTTGCCACCAGAAGAATTACATATAGAAAACATTTTGAAGAACCGCATCAAAATAGGACATAATTTTTCTAAGTGTGTACACCGTACAATTATGAAAGACAACCTCAATCCGGCCTGTGATTGGTTGAATGGTCATTCCGATATGACGTCATTGATCTTCAGGTACCTCTACAAAGTCTATGATCCAGACAGAGTAATATATCCATGATTTTAGTTAATACGAGTTAATTCTTTGTTTAAGAAGCAATTTGGATTATTTTTGTATAACATTGGGTATTTTGTCAAGTAAATTTGAAATTCAGTGAGGAGCTGATGATGGTATCTGGAGATAAAGAGTACTAAATATCTGGAGATAAAGGAACTCCTCAATGGTAGAAAAAAATAGGTAGAACGGTATTTAAAGATATTTTGTTTTCGTTATCGTTGACATTGTGAAATCAGTTCTTCATTGACCAACTAAGGATCTCATGACGTGTCTTGGAGAACAAATAGTTAACTCCTGAACGGGTGCAAATTACTTAACAGGAATAAAAAATATTTGTTTTTAGTAACGTTGACATTGCAAAACCAGTACATTAATGACCAACTTAACGAACAGATGGGAAGATCTGAACAAGATTTAAAAATATTTTTGTTAGTAACGTTAAAATTGCAAAGCCTATATACATCATTGAGCAACTTGAGCCTGATGGTGTATCTTGGGTAAAACGCAGACGTGTCTGTTCACCGCAAAACGGAGCCTGTTCACCTTGGCTCCCACTTTCCGGAATGTATCCCTGAAATGCACCGACCGCCTACAGTTATTGGAAGTCGAAGTTTCCTCGAACCGCAACTATGAAAGGTTCATCGAATCCAAAGCTAAAGTGGCTGCAAGAAAACTTGGGGTCCTTGCAAGGGTGCGCCAGTACTTTTCACCGAGGCAGATTTTAACAATGTATATAAAGCTCAGGTTCGCCCATGTGTGGAGTACTGCTGTCACATTTGGGCCGGTGCCGCAAAATGTCACCTTTCAGCCTTAGATTCGATGGAGAGGCGTGCAATGAGGCTCATTAACGACCCAGACTTGGTGGTAACCAACGTGCAAAACCTCGCACACAGGCGCAGAGTAGCCAGCCTCTCGGCATTCTACAGGATGCATTTTGGAGATTGTGCTCAGGAATTGCACGAACTAATTCCCCCATCCCCGTTCCTCCATCGAACAACCCGTCGTACGGCAAGCATCCATCCATATGTCGTCAATATCCCACCGCTGCGAACGGTGCGAAACACGTCTTCTTTCATACTGCGTGCCGCGAAGGACTGGAATAGTTTGCCTACGTGGGTGTTCCCGTCCAACTACAATGTAGGTGTCTTCAAGAAAAGAGTGAATAGGCATTTATTAAGTTAGTACATTCACCATCTTGGACTCCGTCGCCACTTACCGTCAGGTGGGATTGTTGTCAAGCACTTATTTTATGTAAAAAAAATGGAACTTTTATGTGAAATAAGCTAATGCTTGACTAAAAAGCCACCTGAGGGTAAGCGGGAATGAAGTATGGGTGGTAAAGCGCACTAACTTACTAAAAGCCTATTCTCTCTTCACTTGAAGACACCCGTATTATAAGAGTAAGAGCCAAGATGAAAGGGCTTCTTTTGCCGGTGAATTGACACGCTTGAGTTTTTGTGACGTTGAATCTCACAAAGTTGGTATGCCAGACCCAATCGAAGGCCTTCGAGATGTCAAGAAAAACTGATAGCTCTTCCCTATTTTTCTCGAGGGCCTCGTCCCAGATGTGAGTGGCATACGCTAGAAGATCTCCCGTCGACCGGTTTCGGCGGAACCCGTACTGCCTGTCGCTAAGAACATCATTGTATTCTAGATATACCATGAGGTGCGTGCTAAATATACATAATAACAGCAGTTATTACATGGGTGACTGATGTTGTTGGTAACATTCACATTGCAAAACCAGTTCATCATTGACTTAGGGCCACATAGTGATCTTAGAGATAAAATAATATGTAATTCCTGATTGGGTGGCAATAACGGAAACACTTTTTTAAAATATTACATAGTTGGTTGTACTTTGACATTGGAAAACTAGCATATTATTGACCAAACTTAGGGGCTGGTGGTGTATCTTGAAGACCAAATAATTATGTAACACCTGAACGAACGGAAATAACGAAATTGATTTCAAAGATATTTGTTGTTGTTTTTAAACCATTTTTAAAATGAAATTATGTGAATGTTTCTTATTCACTAACGCTTAAACTGCTAAACGAATTTAGTTTCAGTTTGGCTCCCAGATATTTAATATCCCGCATTAAAGGATAGGGTACTTTTTATATCGGGGATAGATTTTACTATAATACGAGTACTTATGATATTTATTTTGTATTCCGATATTTCGACCCAGTTGCATAGATCGTGTTCCATGATGGTAAAGTTTAAAACTGGTGAGTTAAGATTAAATTTTATATCGGGGATAGACCGTTCCCTCAAGATAAGTGGTATAATTAAAAATGGCTAGCATATATTTTTTTATCATTTCTTTTATTGATCATACTCTTCATTCTTCTAAAGATCTAATTCTGAAGTCCACGCAGACGAAGTCGCGGGTAGAAGCTAGTTGTTTATATAACGCTAATCCTTCAATTGTTCTTAATCTTGAAAACGCTACATAATTATGTTAAACCAAGAGAGGTTTCTTTATTTCCAATATATCTATAACTGCTTTGTCTAATGTTAAACCTTGTGACTTATGTTTTGTAATGGCAAAAATTAAAAAAAGAATCATTAAAATCGGTTCGCCCAGTCCAAAGTTCTGAGGTAACACATGAAAAAAAATACAGTCGAATTGAGAACCTCCTCCTTTTTTTGAAGTCGGTTAAAAAATAAAATAAACCATTTAGTATTATAAATTGAAATTGTCTTCAAAATTACTAGGTAAGAAAACTTCGCGAGCCCTCCTAAAGCACCGCTTTTTTGCTAGTTATTTATATATTGACTGTCAAGGTAATTCATAATTAAAAATACCGTAGAAAAGTACACGGTAGTGAAACATTACCGTAGACCGTGTTTTAGCCAAAAATACCGTGCATCTACGGTAATTACCGTGTACCTGGTAACACTGGACTTTAGTATCTTTATCATCCTACTAATATTATAAATGTGAAAGTTTGGATGTTTGGATGTTTGGATGTTTGTGACTCAATCACGCAAAAACGGCTGAACGGATATGGATAAATTTTGGCACACGGATAGCTTTCAACCTAACTTACCAGATAGGCTACTTTTTATCCCGGAAAATATACCTGTTCCTGAGGGATAAGAGGTACAATTTAGTCATAGAAAAACAGTTTGCCGTTTTTCGTCACACTGACATGACAAATGAACGAAATGAAAATGGCCGAACTTCAATCAGCTGATTAAGTGATTAAGTTGTAATATGGTTAATTGTTTTTAATAACTAACAATAGTAACAATATACCAATTGTGCGGAGATGCACATTGTGATATTTTTTATCATACAATGCGAGGTTTAGTAGCCATCGATGTTGTGTAAAATCAAATAAATCAACAAAACAATTTTTGTGGAAAACTAAGGCTGCTTACATACTAGCGTTTATAAAGCGCTTCATGCACCCAATGAGCAATCAATGAGTTACAAAAAATAATAATTTTACGATAAAGAAAATAACTGGTAGCTAATCATTGAAGTATAATGTAGTAAAGTGCCAGAATAGACAGCGCGAACAAAATTTGTGTCGTGTCGGTAGATTCTGTTTTTAAATCGAACGAATCCATTAAAAATTGAAGCCCACTGCAGCCAATTTATTTGGCTAAACATAATATTCGCTGTATCGGTTTTATACGCCAGTAATAATACTTCAATATAGCTTATCAAGTTTTTTCCTACCTTTCAATAAGAAGTGCTATCGAAGTATTATAAGATATCGTATCAGGTTTAATTGATTGCAAAAGATCATCAAATTTGGTTTTTAACATTCGTAAATGTCTTTCTATTTTTTATATTTACTTTATAGTAAAAAATATTAATTTTCCTGAACTGATTAAGCAAGTCATTATTAAAATGTCGGATGAGTGCGTACGTCTTTAAAATCCTAGTGCGGTTTTAGCCTAATGTCAAAATTGCTTTATTTTTCTATAGCTGTGCATGCGTTTAGGCCAGTAACTTTTGAATCACTGATTTTAGTCATGGATATATTACTCTAACTGGATACATAACTTCGTAGTTGTACCTGAAGATCGATGATGGCATAAAATAATGACCATTTTTGTATTGTGTCCATGTTATCTATAGTCCCAGGATATAATAAAATTATCTTTCGATTGTGATTTTTTATAATGGTTTAAAAACATCTAAGATGAAATTATAATATAGATGTAACATAATTGTGTACCTTAATTTTCAATTTACTCTTAATGCAATTATTTAAATTAGGTAATTTTGAAGAAATTCGTATAAAATGTATATTATTTCAATATTACAATTTTTGCCACCAGAAGAATTACATATAGAAAACATTTTGAAGAACCGCATCAAAATAGGACATAATTTTTCTAAGTGTGTACACCGTACAATTATGAAGGACAACCTCAATCCGGCCTGTGATTGGTTGAATGGTCATTCCGATATGACGTCATTGATCTTCAGGTACCTCTACAAAGTCTATGATCCAGACAGAGTAATATATCCATGATTTTAGTTAATACGAGTTAATTCTTTGTTTAAGAAGCAATTTGGATTATTTTTGTATAACATTGGGTATTTTGTCAAGTAAATTTGAAATTCAGTGAGGAGCTGATGATGGTATCTGGAGATAAAGAGTACTAAATATCTGGAGATAAAGGAACTCCTCAATGGTAGAAAAAAATAGGTAGAACGGTATTTAAAGATATTTTGTTTTCGTTATCGTTGACATTGTGAAATCAGTTCTTCATTGACCAACTAAGGATCTCATGACGTGTCTTGGAGAACAAATAGTTAACTCCTGAACGGGTGCAAATTACTTAACAGGAATAAAAAATATTTGTTTTTAGTAACGTTGACATTGCAAAACCAGTACATTAATGACCAACTTAACGAACAGATGGGAAGATCTGAACAAGATTTAAAAATATTTTTGTTAGTAACGTTAAAATTGCAAAGCCTATATACATCATTGAGCAACTTGAGCCTGATGGTGTATCTTGGGTAAAACGCAGACGTGTCTGTTCACCGCAAAACGGAGCCTGTTCACCTTGGCTCCCACTTTCCGGAATGTATCCCTGAAATGCACCGACCGCCTACAGTTATTGGAAGTCGAAGTTTCCTCGAACCGCAACTATGAAAGGTTCATCGAATCCAAAGCTAAAGTGGCTGCAAGAAAACTTGGGGTCCTTGCAAGGGTGCGCCAGTACTTTTCACCGAGGCAGATTTTAACAATGTATATAAAGCTCAGGTTCGCCCATGTGTGGAGTACTGCTGTCACATTTGGGCCGGTGCCGCAAAATGTCACCTTTCAGCCTTAGATTCGATGGAGAGGCGTGCAATGAGGCTCATTAACGACCCAGACTTGGTGGTAACCAACGTGCAAAACCTCGCACACAGGCGCAGAGTAGCCAGCCTCTCGGCATTCTACAGGATGCATTTTGGAGATTGTGCTCAGGAATTGCACGAACTAATTCCCCCATCCCCGTTCCTCCATCGAACAACCCGTCGTACGGCAAGCATCCATCCATATGTCGTCAATATCCCACCGCTGCGAACGGTGCGAAACACGTCTTCTTTCATACTGCGTGCCGCGAAGGACTGGAATAGTTTGCCTACGTGGGTGTTCCCGTCCAACTACAATGTAGGTGTCTTCAAGAAAAGAGTGAATAGGCATTTATTAAGTTAGTACATTCACCATCTTGGACTCCGTCGCCACTTACCGTCAGGTGGGATTGTTGTCAAGCACTTATTTTATGTAAAAAAAATGGAACTTTTATGTGAAATAAGCTAATGCTTGACTAAAAAGCCACCTGAGGGTAAGCGGGAATGAAGTATGGGTGGTAAAGCGCACTAACTTACTAAAAGCCTATTCTCTCTTCACTTGAAGACACCCGTATTATAAGAGTAAGAGCCAAGATGAAAGGGCTTCTTTTGCCGGTGAATTGACACGCTTGAGTTTTTGTGACGTTGAATCTCACAAAGTTGGTATGCCAGACCCAATCGAAGGCCTTCGAGATGTCAAGAAAAACTGATAGCTCTTCCCTATTTTTCTCGAGGGCCTCGTCCCAGATGTGAGTGGCATACGCTAGAAGATCTCCCGTCGACCGGTTTCGGCGGAACCCGTACTGCCTGTCGCTAAGAACATCATTGTATTCTAGATATACCATGAGGTGCGTGCTAAATATACATAATAACAGCAGTTATTACATGGGTGACTGATGTTGTTGGTAACATTCACATTGCAAAACCAGTTCATCATTGACTTAGGGCCACATAGTGATCTTAGAGATAAAATAATATGTAATTCCTGATTGGGTGGCAATAACGGAAACACTTTTTTAAAATATTACATAGTTGGTTGTACTTTGACATTGGAAAACTAGCATATTATTGACCAAACTTAGGGGCTGGTGGTGTATCTTGAAGACCAAATAATTATGTAACACCTGAACGAACGGAAATAACGAAATTGATTTCAAAGATATTTGTTGTTGTTTTTAAACCATTTTTAAAATGAAATTATGTGAATGTTTCTTATTCACTAACGCTTAAACTGCTAAACGAATTTAGTTTCAGTTTGGCTCCCAGATATTTAATATCCCGCATTAAAGGATAGGGTACTTTTTATATCGGGGATAGATTTTACTATAATACGAGTACTTATGATATTTATTTTGTATTCCGATATTTCGACCCAGTTGCATAGATCGTGTTCCATGATGGTAAAGTTTAAAACTGGTGAGTTAAGATTAAATTTTATATCGGGGATAGACCGTTCCCTCAAGATAAGTGGTATAATTAAAAATGGCTAGCATATATTTTTTTATCATTTCTTTTATTGATCATACTCTTCATTCTTCTAAAGATCTAATTCTGAAGTCCACGCAGACGAAGTCGCGGGTAGAAGCTAGTTGTTTATATAACGCTAATCCTTCAATTGTTCTTAATCTTGAAAACGCTACATAATTATGTTAAACCAAGAGAGGTTTCTTTATTTCCAATATATCTATAACTGCTTTGTCTAATGTTAAACCTTGTGACTTATGTTTTGTAATGGCAAAAATTAAAAAAAGAATCATTAAAATCGGTTCGCCCAGTCCAAAGTTCTGAGGTAACACATGAAAAAAAATACAGTCGAATTGAGAACCTCCTCCTTTTTTTGAAGTCGGTTAAAAAATAAAATAAACCATTTAGTATTATAAATTGAAATTGTCTTCAAAATTACTAGGTAAGAAAACTTCGCGAGCCCTCCTAAAGCACCGCTTTTTTGCTAGTTATTTATATATTGACTGTCAAGGTAATTCATAATTAAAAATACCGTAGAAAAGTACACGGTAGTGAAACATTACCGTAGACCGTGTTTTAGCCAAAAATACCGTGCATCTACGGTAATTACCGTGTACCTGGTAACACTGGACTTTAGTATCTTTATCATCCTACTAATATTATAAATGTGAAAGTTTGGATGTTTGGATGTTTGGATGTTTGTGACTCAATCACGCAAAAACGGCTGAACGGATATGGATAAATTTTGGCACACGGATAGCTTTCAACCTAACTTACCAGATAGGCTACTTTTTATCCCGGAAAATATACCTGTTCCTGAGGGATAAGAGGTACAATTTAGTCATAGAAAAACAGTTTGCCGTTTTTCGTCACACTGACATGACAAATGAACGAAATGAAAATGGCCGAACTTCAATCAGCTGATTAAGTGATTAAGTTGTAATATGGTTAATTGTTTTTAATAACTAACAATAGTAACAATATACCAATTGTGCGGAGATGCACATTGTGATATTTTTTATCATACAATGCGAGGTTTAGTAGCCATCGATGTTGTGTAAAATCAAATAAATCAACAAAACAATTTTTGTGGAAAACTAAGGCTGCTTACATACTAGCGTTTATAAAGCGCTTCATGCACCCAATGAGCAATCAATGAGTTACAAAAAATAATAATTTTACGATAAAGAAAATAACTGGTAGCTAATCATTGAAGTATAATGTAGTAAAGTGCCAGAATAGACAGCGCGAACAAAATTTGTGTCGTGTCGGTAGATTCTGTTTTTAAATCGAACGAATCCATTAAAAATTGAAGCCCACTGCAGCCAATTTATTTGGCTAAACATAATATTCGCTGTATCGGTTTTATACGCCAGTAATAATACTTCAATATAGCTTATCAAGTTTTTTCCTACCTTTCAATAAGAAGTGCTATCGAAGTATTATAAGATATCGTATCAGGTTTAATTGATTGCAAAAGATCATCAAATTTGGTTTTTAACATTCGTAAATGTCTTTCTATTTTTTATATTTACTTTATAGTAAAAAATATTAATTTTCCTGAACTGATTAAGCAAGTCATTATTAAAATGTCGGATGAGTGCGTACGTCTTTAAAATCCTAGTGCGGTTTTAGCCTAATGTCAAAATTGCTTTATTTTTCTATAGCTGTGCATGCGTTTAGGCCAGTAACTTTTGAATCACTGATTTTAGTCATGGATATATTACTCTAACTGGATACATAACTTCGTAGTTGTACCTGAAGATCGATGATGGCATAAAATAATGACCATTTTTGTATTGTGTCCATGTTATCTATAGTCCCAGGATATAATAAAATTATCTTTCGATTGTGATTTTTTATAATGGTTTAAAAACATCTAAGATGAAATTATAATATAGATGTAACATAATTGTGTACCTTAATTTTCAATTTACTCTTAATGCAATTATTTAAATTAGGTAATTTTGAAGAAATTCGTATAAAATGTATATTATTTCAATATTACAATTTTTGCCACCAGAAGAATTACATATAGAAAACATTTTGAAGAACCGCATCAAAATAGGACATAATTTTTCTAAGTGTGTACACCGTACAATTATGAAGGACAACCTCAATCCGGCCTGTGATTGGTTGAATGGTCATTCCGATATGACGTCATTGATCTTCAGGTACCTCTACAAAGTCTATGATCCAGACAGAGTAATATATCCATGATTTTAGTTAATACGAGTTAATTCTTTGTTTAAGAAGCAATTTGGATTATTTTTGTATAACATTGGGTATTTTGTCAAGTAAATTTGAAATTCAGTGAGGAGCTGATGATGGTATCTGGAGATAAAGAGTACTAAATATCTGGAGATAAAGGAACTCCTCAATGGTAGAAAAAAATAGGTAGAACGGTATTTAAAGATATTTTGTTTTCGTTATCGTTGACATTGTGAAATCAGTTCTTCATTGACCAACTAAGGATCTCATGACGTGTCTTGGAGAACAAATAGTTAACTCCTGAACGGGTGCAAATTACTTAACAGGAATAAAAAATATTTGTTTTTAGTAACGTTGACATTGCAAAACCAGTACATTAATGACCAACTTAACGAACAGATGGGAAGATCTGAACAAGATTTAAAAATATTTTTGTTAGTAACGTTAAAATTGCAAAGCCTATATACATCATTGAGCAACTTGAGCCTGATGGTGTATCTTGGGTAAAACGCAGACGTGTCTGTTCACCGCAAAACGGAGCCTGTTCACCTTGGCTCCCACTTTCCGGAATGTATCCCTGAAATGCACCGACCGCCTACAGTTATTGGAAGTCGAAGTTTCCTCGAACCGCAACTATGAAAGGTTCATCGAATCCAAAGCTAAAGTGGCTGCAAGAAAACTTGGGGTCCTTGCAAGGGTGCGCCAGTACTTTTCACCGAGGCAGATTTTAACAATGTATATAAAGCTCAGGTTCGCCCATGTGTGGAGTACTGCTGTCACATTTGGGCCGGTGCCGCAAAATGTCACCTTTCAGCCTTAGATTCGATGGAGAGGCGTGCAATGAGGCTCATTAACGACCCAGACTTGGTGGTAACCAACGTGCAAAACCTCGCACACAGGCGCAGAGTAGCCAGCCTCTCGGCATTCTACAGGATGCATTTTGGAGATTGTGCTCAGGAATTGCACGAACTAATTCCCCCATCCCCGTTCCTCCATCGAACAACCCGTCGTACGGCAAGCATCCATCCATATGTCGTCAATATCCCACCGCTGCGAACGGTGCGAAACACGTCTTCTTTCATACTGCGTGCCGCGAAGGACTGGAATAGTTTGCCTACGTGGGTGTTCCCGTCCAACTACAATGTAGGTGTCTTCAAGAAAAGAGTGAATAGGCATTTATTAAGTTAGTACATTCACCATCTTGGACTCCGTCGCCACTTACCGTCAGGTGGGATTGTTGTCAAGCACTTATTTTATGTAAAAAAAATGGAACTTTTATGTGAAATAAGCTAATGCTTGACTAAAAAGCCACCTGAGGGTAAGCGGGAATGAAGTATGGGTGGTAAAGCGCACTAACTTACTAAAAGCCTATTCTCTCTTCACTTGAAGACACCCGTATTATAAGAGTAAGAGCCAAGATGAAAGGGCTTCTTTTGCCGGTGAATTGACACGCTTGAGTTTTTGTGACGTTGAATCTCACAAAGTTGGTATGCCAGACCCAATCGAAGGCCTTCGAGATGTCAAGAAAAACTGATAGCTCTTCCCTATTTTTCTCGAGGGCCTCGTCCCAGATGTGAGTGGCATACGCTAGAAGATCTCCCGTCGACCGGTTTCGGCGGAACCCGTACTGCCTGTCGCTAAGAACATCATTGTATTCTAGATATACCATGAGGTGCGTGCTAAATATACATAATAACAGCAGTTATTACATGGGTGACTGATGTTGTTGGTAACATTCACATTGCAAAACCAGTTCATCATTGACTTAGGGCCACATAGTGATCTTAGAGATAAAATAATATGTAATTCCTGATTGGGTGGCAATAACGGAAACACTTTTTTAAAATATTACATAGTTGGTTGTACTTTGACATTGGAAAACTAGCATATTATTGACCAAACTTAGGGGCTGGTGGTGTATCTTGAAGACCAAATAATTATGTAACACCTGAACGAACGGAAATAACGAAATTGATTTCAAAGATATTTGTTGTTGTTTTTAAACCATTTTTAAAATGAAATTATGTGAATGTTTCTTATTCACTAACGCTTAAACTGCTAAACGAATTTAGTTTCAGTTTGGCTCCCAGATATTTAATATCCCGCATTAAAGGATAGGGTACTTTTTATATCGGGGATAGATTTTACTATAATACGAGTACTTATGATATTTATTTTGTATTCCGATATTTCGACCCAGTTGCATAGATCGTGTTCCATGATGGTAAAGTTTAAAACTGGTGAGTTAAGATTAAATTTTATATCGGGGATAGACCGTTCCCTCAAGATAAGTGGTATAATTAAAAATGGCTAGCATATATTTTTTTATCATTTCTTTTATTGATCATACTCTTCATTCTTCTAAATATCTAATTCTGAAGTCCACGCAGACGAAGTCGCGGGTAGAAGCTAGTAATTATATATAATTGTCAACATTCCTATTCTGCAGTCGGATCTCAGACTATACGTAGCTGCCATCTAGCGGTGAATAGAAAAACTTGAAAAGTATTATGATCTTACTAGCTTCTACCCGCGACTTCGTCTGCGTGGACTTCAGAATTAGATCTTTAGAAGAATGAAGAGTATAATCAATAAAAGAAATGATAAAAAAATATATGCTAGCCATTTTTAATTATACCACTTATCTTGAGGGAACGGTCTATCCCCGATATAAAATTTAATCTTAACTCACCAGTTTTAAACTTTACCATCATGGAACACGATCTATGCAACTGGGTCGAAATATCGGAATACAAAATAAATATCATAAGTACTCGTATTATAGTAAAATCTATCCCCGATATAAAAAGTACCCTATCCTTTAATGCGGGATATTAAATATCTGGGAGCCAAACTGAAACTAAATTCGTTTAGCAGTTTAAGCGTTAGTGAATAAGAAACATTCACATAATTTCATTTTAAAAATGGTTTAAAAATAACAACAAATATCTTTGAAATCAATTTCGTTATTTCCGTTCGTTCAGGTGTTACATAATTATTTGGTCTTCAAGATACACCACCAGCCCCTAAGTTTGGTCAATAATATGCTAGTTTTCCAATGTCAAAGTACAACCAACTATGTAATATTTTAAAAAAGTGTTTCCGTTATTGCCACCCAATCAGGAATTACATATTATTTTATCTCTAAGATCACTATGTGGCCCTAAGTCAATGATGAACTGGTTTTGCAATGTGAATGTTACCAACAACATCAGTCACCCATGTAATAACTGCTGTTATTATGTATATTTAGCACGCACCTCATGGTATATCTAGAATACAATGATGTTCTTAGCGACAGGCAGTACGGGTTCCGCCGAAACCGGTCGACGGGAGATCTTCTAGCGTATGCCACTCACATCTGGGACGAGGCCCTCGAGAAAAATAGGGAAGAGCTATCAGTTTTTCTTGACATCTCGAAGGCCTTCGATTGGGTCTGGCATACCAACTTTGTGAGATTCAACGTCACAAAAACTCAAGCGTGTCAATTCACCGGCAAAAGAAGCCCTTTCATCTTGGCTCTTACTCTTATAATACGGGTGTCTTCAAGTGAAGAGAGAATAGGCTTTTAGTAAGTTAGTGCGCTTTACCACCCATACTTCATTCCCGCTTACCCTCAGGTGGCTTTTTAGTCAAGCATTAGCTTATTTCACATAAAAGTTCCATTTTTTTTACATAAAATAAGTGCTTGACAACAATCCCACCTGACGGTAAGTGGCGACGGAGTCCAAGATGGTGAATGTACTAACTTAATAAATGCCTATTCACTCTTTTCTTGAAGACACCTACATTGTAGTTGGACGGGAACACCCACGTAGGCAAACTATTCCAGTCCTTCGCGGCACGCAGTATGAAAGAAGACGTGTTTCGCAACGTTCGCAGCGGTGGGATATTGACGACATATGGATGGATGCTTGCCGTACGACGGGTTGTTCGATGGAGGAACGGGGATGGGGGAATTAGTTCGTGCAATTCCTGAGCACAATCTCCAAAATGCATCCTGTAGAATGCCGAGAGGCTGGCTACTCTGCGCCTGTGTGCGAGGTTTTGCACGTTGGTTACCACCAAGTCTGGGTCGTTAATGAGCCTCATTGCACGCCTCTCCATCGAATCTAAGGCTGAAAGGTGACATTTTGCGGCACCGGCCCAAATGTGACAGCAGTACTCCACACATGGGCGAACCTGAGCTTTATATACATTGTTAAAATCTGCCTCGGTGAAAAGTACTGGCGCACCCTTGCAAGGACCCCAAGTTTTCTTGCAGCCACTTTAGCTTTGGATTCGATGAACCTTTCATAGTTGCGGTTCGAGGAAACTTCGACTTCCAATAACTGTAGGCGGTCGGTGCATTTCAGGGATACATTCCGGAAAGTGGGAGCCAAGGTGAACAGGCTCCGTTTTGCGGTGAACAGACACGTCTGCGTTTTACCCAAGATACACCATCAGGCTCAAGTTGCTCAATGATGTATATAGGCTTTGCAATTTTAACGTTACTAACAAAAATATTTTTAAATCTTGTTCAGATCTTCCCATCTGTTCGTTAAGTTGGTCATTAATGTACTGGTTTTGCAATGTCAACGTTACTAAAAACAAATATTTTTTATTCCTGTTAAGTAATTTGCACCCGTTCAGGAGTTAACTATTTGTTCTCCAAGACACGTCATGAGATCCTTAGTTGGTCAATGAAGAACTGATTTCACAATGTCAACGATAACGAAAACAAAATATCTTTAAATACCGTTCTACCTATTTTTTTCTACCATTGAGGAGTTCCTTTATCTCCAGATATTTAGTACTCTTTATCTCCAGATACCATCATCAGCTCCTCACTGAATTTCAAATTTACTTGACAAAATACCCAATGTTATACAAAAATAATCCAAATTGCTTCTTAAACAAAGAATTAACTCGTATTAACTAAAATCATGGATATATTACTCTGTCTGGATCATAGACTTTGTAGAGGTACCTGAAGATCAATGACGTCATATCGGAATGACCATTCAACCAATCACAGGCCGGATTGAGGTTGTCCTTCATAATTGTACGGTGTACACACTTAGAAAAATTATGTCCTATTTTGATGCGGTTCTTCAAAATGTTTTCTATATGTAATTCTTCTGGTGGCAAAAATTGTAATATTGAAATAATATACATTTTATACGAATTTCTTCAAAATTACCTAATTTAAATAATTGCATTAAGAGTATATTGAAAATTAAGGTACACAATTATGTTACATCTATATTATAATTTCATCTTAGATGTTTTTAAACCATTATAAAAAATCACAATCGAAAGATAATTTTATTATATCCTGGGACTATAGATAACATGGACACAATACAAAAATGGTCATTATTTTATGCCATCATCGATCTTCAGGTACAACTACGAAGTTATGTATCCAGTTAGAGTAATATATCCATGACTAAAATCAGTGATTCAAAAGTTACTGGCCTAAACGCATGCACAGCTATAGAAAAATAAAGCAATTTTGACATTAGGCTAAAACCGCACTAGGATTTTAAAGACGTACGCACTCATCCGACATTTTAATAATGACTTGCTTAATCAGTTCAGGAAAATTAATATTTTTTACTATAAAGTAAATATAAAAAATAGAAAGACATTTACGAATGTTAAAAACCAAATTTGATGATCTTTTGCAATCAATTAAACCTGATACGATATCTTATAATACTTCGATAGCACTTCTTATTGAAAGGTAGGAAAAAACTTGATAAGCTATATTGAAGTATTATTACTGGCGTATAAAACCGATACAGCGAATATTATGTTTAGCCAAATAAATTGGCTGCAGTGGGCTTCAATTTTTAATGGATTCGTTCGATTTAAAAACAGAATCTACCGACACGACACAAATTTTGTTCGCGCTGTCTATTCTGGCACTTTACTACATTATACTTCAATGATTAGCTACCAGTTATTTTCTTTATCGTAAAATTATTATTTTTTGTAACTCATTGATTGCTCATTGGGTGCATGAAGCGCTTTATAAACGCTAGTATGTAAGCAGCCTTAGTTTTCCACAAAAATTGTTTTGTTGATTTATTTGATTTTACACAACATCGATGGCTACTAAACCTCGCATTGTATGATAAAAAATATCACAATGTGCATCTCCGCACAATTGGTATATTGTTACTATTGTTAGTTATTAAAAACAATTAACCATATTACAACTTAATCACTTAATCAGCTGATTGAAGTTCGGCCATTTTCATTTCGTTCATTTGTCATGTCAGTGTGACGAAAAACGGCAAACTGTTTTTCTATGACTAAATTGTACCTCTTATCCCTCAGGAACAGGTATATTTTCCGGGATAAAAAGTAGCCTATCTGGTAAGTTAGGTTGAAAGCTATCCGTGTGCCAAATTTTATCCATATCCGTTCAGCCGTTTTTGCGTGATTGAGTCACAAACATCCAAACATCCAAACATCCAAACTTTCACATTTATAATATTAGTAGGATTCCCGTATGATAGATTAGGTAGTATTAAAAATTCACATAATATGTTAAAAAGAAGAACTTTTTAACAATAAATAAAAGTAACGAAAAAAAAACTGAAAAGCGAAAAATAAAATAAACCATTTAGATATTATAAATTAAAATCCTAAATTAACAGTAAATAAATAATTGTGAGACCCTGCCAAACAAACAACCAAAATTAATTAGATAAAATACTACTTAAATTCTTCTACTGCTACCTCCGTAACCGGAGGCAGTATGTTCAGTACAATGGATATGTTTCAAAATCGTATAATACGTTTTCTGGGATCAATCAAGGTTCTAACCTGGGACCTCTAGAATTTTTAATATTCATAAATTACTTACCGGATGTGGTCAGCGCGGCTGTGTGCCTGTTATTTGCAGACGACTTAAAGCTATTTTTGGATATTAAACAGTATTCAGACTGCCAACTGCTCCAGAACGATATAAATCATGTTCTGCAATGGAGTAGACGGACAGTTTGTCGTATATACATTACAAGTTAATTATCTTGAAAAAATTGTCTTCAAAATTACTAGGTAAGAAAACTTCGCGAGCCCTCCTAAAGCACCGCTTTTTTGCTAGTTATGTAACTGTAGAGGATCTTCAGTTGAAGGTCTACTAATGTTGTATCAGGAAGGTTGCTTCAAGTAATACTTCTGCTGGTTATCGGAGGAATATATTTTTGGTAAAAATGAACTGGTTTATATGCAGAAATTGTAAAGAAGAATGACCAATAAAAATAGCTACATTAATTTACAAGAAAAATAAACACCAATGAGAAATAGGATTATAAAACACGTGTATAGGGTAATAAAATTAACAATGATTATTTGCATGCCGTCTCGTTCACTCCTGTAACAATAACGCTATATCTGTCGCTAAGTATTGCCATCTCGTTCTAACATCGCCGCTCTCCTTCGCAAGCGCGAGGCGATGTTATAAATATTGCGCGAGGCTCAAATGGGTGTACACTTCACGGCGAGCTGCGAGCGCGGATACACGACACGGGCGTGAAGATATATACCTACGAAGATAACTGCCGGGTGCCGGGTGCTTCGAAGATGAGATCTTGTGGCTTGAAGACTGATGAAAAGGAACGAGGAAGATGCTGACGGACTGCGCTTATCTTGTTTCTTAAACAGACGTCGTTCGTTTCTTAACAGAACGTCAAAGCAAATAAATATATTTCCCTTGAGGTGTTTGTTTTACTTAGCTTGAAATATAAGTTAGGCTGTTGTATTATTCTTTCCTATTGGTATTTGGTATCCAGGTAACGTTTCGGTAAGGTAAATATGTAGTTATTGAGAAGGTATTGGTAACTGCGTAAGTATTCATAGGAGGTATTCGATAGGTATAATGATAGCTGCGTCAGGCAGCTACATGACTCTCCCCCTAGCGAAAGCGTACCGGAAGCTTACTGGTGCGTCCAAGTCTAGTGGTCTTCAGAATTGATGACTTAACTGGGCTTGACGATGTACTGGAGCTTGTGCAGGTACTTGTAGTTCCATCGTTGGTTTTCGCTGGTGTCTGTGAGTATGTAGCTGAGGTATCCTGGGTGCTTGCTTCAGATGTTGAGTCCTCTGGAGTACTGATTGTGTAGGCAGGCTTGAGACGGTCGATCGAAATAACTGCAGATCGCCTCTCAGGTAACAACAGTTTAAAAGTTTTGTTATTACGCTCTAATACTTTGTATGGACCTTCGTATGTAGGCATTAAAGGCGTTTTTACGGCGTCAATTCTGATAAAAACATACTCGCAGTTTTGTAGATCCTTGTGAATGAAAATAGGTTTCTTGTTACTATGTGCGATTGTAGGTAAGGATGACTTCGTCGAGTTTATTGTATTACGTAGCTGTGTGACGTAATCGTAGTCGAGATTTTGTTCCTTATCTATAGTAGTAGTGAAGAAATCGGATGGTAAACGTAAGTTGTAACCGTAGGTAAGTTCTGCGGCGCTAACACCTGAATCGGAACGAGGTATTGCGCGTAAACCCATAAGTACTGTAGGTAATTCGTCTATCCACTTAGTACGTTCTGATAGACGGGTTTTCAGTGCGGTTTTCAAACTTCGGTGCCATCTTTCAACCATACCGTTTGACTGAGGGTGATACGGACTTGTACGTATTCGTTGAGTTCCCATGATGTTAAGTAATTTGTTGAAAAGGCGACTTTCAAAGTTTCTTCCTTGATCGGTTGTTATCAACTTCGGTGAACCAAAACGTATAATCCAGTGCTCATAAAATATTTTAGCAATTGAGTCGGCGGACGTGTCATCAGTTGGTAAGGCTTCTGGCCATCTAGTTGCTCGGTCGATCATTGTAACCAGGTATCTGTAGCCTTCGGGTGATGGTGGAAGCGGTCCAACTACGTCGATGTGGACGTGTTGAAAACGATCAGCTGATGGAAACGATGTAATGTTGCTCGTTGTATGGCGCTGTACTTTACATTGTTGACATGGAATACACTGTTTTGCCCACGTTGCGACATCTGTGTTCATTGACGGCCAAAAAAATTTTTGCGTTATCAGTTTTCGAGTTGTTCGTATACCAGGATGGCTGACATTATGTAGCGCGTTGAAAACGAGTTGTCGATATTTCTCTGGTATGTATGGTCGAATGAACGATGTTGATGTCTCGCAATAAATAGATTTTTGTGAATTTGGTAGAGTAACTAGTTTTAGTGATAGATTACTCTGTTTTGAAAGTTGATCTATGGTACTTTTCTCTTCCTGTTGAGCTTCTGCGATCTTCTCGAAATCAATAGCAGTAGGACATGTGATACTCTCGATAGGTATGCGGCTCAATGCGTCGGCAACTATGTTATCTTTTCCGCTGACGTGTCGAATATCCGTAGTAAATTCGGTAATGAAGATAAGTTGTCTCGCTCGGCGCGGTGTCTCTGAAGTTGAAGGAGGTTTTTGCAGTACGTAAGTTAACGGTTTATGATCAGTGAAGATGATGAGGCTTCGTCCTTCAAAAGTTTTTCGAAAATGCTTTATAGACATGTAGATGGCGAGTAGTTCTCGATCGAATGTACTATAATTTCGCTGTGTACTTGAAAACTTTTTCGAAAAATATCCCAGTGGTTGCCATTTGTTATCTATGTATTGTTGTAAAACGGCTCCAGCGGATAGATCAGATGCGTCGGTGAAGATAGCGAGTTTTGCGTGATGAGATGGATGTGCGAGTAAAGTAGCGTTTGAAATAGCAGTTTTACACGCTTCAAATGACTTAGTTGAGTCTTCGGTCCATTGGATGATAGTTTTATCACGCTTCTTTGAATTATGGAGGTAGGCATGGAGTGGAGCTTGAAGTTCAGCGGCTTTCGGAATGTGGTCACGGTAGAAATTGATAATTCCGAGAAAGCGCCTAAGCTCTTCAATAGTTTTCGGTTTCGGAAACTGTGATATTGCCTTTACTTTTTCGACAGGCGGTTTGATTCCTTGGCTGTTGACTGAGTAACCCAAAAACTTGACTTCAGGTTGTCCGAATACACATTTTGATGGATTAATGGTGATTCCATTATCTTCCAATCGACGTAACACGGTACGTAAGTGTTGTTCGTGCGTTTTTTCGTCGGAACTTGCGATTAAAAGATCGTCAATAAATGCATAAACGAAATCCAGTCCTTGTAAAACTTCGTGAATAAAACGTTGAAAAGTTTGAGCTGCATTCCGTAGTCCAGGTGGCATCTTGGGAAATTCGAATAGTCCCATCGGAGTGATGATAGCGGTCTTCTGTATATCTTCTTCGCGAACATTGATCTGTTGATACGCTCGGTTGAGATCAATAGTTGAAAAGATATTCTTCTGTGACAATTGATACGTAAAATCTTTGATACGCGGTATTGGGTATCTGTCAGGCGTTGTGATTGCGTTTAATCTTCTGTAATCACCGCAAACTCTGATGTCACCGTTCTTTTTGGGTACAATATGAAGTGGTGATGACCAAGGGCTCTTGCTTGGACGGCAAATACCTTGTTCAATCATATTCTCGAATTCTTTTCGCACTATTTCATAACGATGTGGGGCGATTGGGCGCGCACGACAATGTAACGGGGCTCCCGTAGTTTCAATATAATGTTCGACGTTATGAATGGATGTGAGTTTCATTGATGAAATTCTTGTAGTACCGGGGAATTCCGATAAAATGTTGTGGTATTTATCTTGAATATCGACGCTTCGAATATTAGGTATGTTTGATGCTTCTACGTATGACTGCGTTGATAGGTTGGTAATACCATCTATTAGTTTTTTATTTTTCAAGTCGACGATGAGTTGGTGATGTCGTAGGAAATCGGCTCCAATGATAGGCTTGCTCACTTTCGCGACGATGAATTTCCATTTAAATAATCGACGTAGGTTAAAATCGAGTTCCAATGTTTTCTCTCCGTAGGTAGGTATGACAGTGTTATTTGCCGCGTAAAGTTGAAAATTCAAAGGGCTTTGTTGTTGACCTTTGTACGGAGGTATTACGGATATGTTGGCTCCTGTGTCGATTAAAAACGTCATGTTGTTTTTCTTGTCGGTAATAAATAGGCGGTAATTGATATCTGATACGCTAGGTTCCGCCGTGGCTAACGTATGATTCAGTTTTCCGACTTGGTACTTTCTTTTTTATAAGTACATGGCTTCGTACATTTTCGGGCTTCTGAACCATAACGTCGATGATAATAACAGTAGGTTGATCTTGACTCGCTTCGCTGCCGTGTAGGTATTGACGTGTCGCGACTCGTAGATCGATGTCGATTTTGGCGGGCGAATGGTCTTCGACTATTATTATTGTAGGCGTGCGGCGTAGTACTATTTTGTGATGAGTTGTAATTTTTGAATGAATGGAAATTATTCTGTGAATTCTTGATAGCGGCAACTTCAATTGATAATTTTCGAATTTCTTCAATTAAAAATTGCGTTTCAGGATTTTTTGATGAATCGACGGCTGAGATGTTATTGTTCGTGTTCTCCATCATTTTGTCGGCGAGAAGTGCTTGTTCGTCGAGCGATGTCTTCGTGGAGAATGATTCGCTGACGGTAAGTACTGAACGGACGTGTGGTGGCAAATGGTTTGACCACATGAGTCGGAGAGTTGTATCTGGGACTTTGTCTCGAGCCAGGCTTCGCATCCGTCGAAGTAGTTGAGTAGGCTTTTGGTCACCTAACTCAACTTCCGATAATAATTTTTGAAGTTGGCGGTTGTCAGATTCTTCGTAAGCCGATATGAGTCGATTCTTCAACGTAGTGTATTGCTCTGTAGCTGGCGGGTCGTATAGCAGGTCTGATATCTGCTCAATATCTTGTTTCTCCAGCTGTGCAATTACCATCTGGGCGAGTTGGTTTTGTCCTCTTTTGAGTTCGCTGGTCGCTGCCTCAAAAGTAATGAACCATAGTCGTGGCTTGTCTCTCCAGAATGGCGGAATACGCATGGAAAGAGCTATTCCAGCGATTTCGGGTTGCTGCGGCTGTGGACATGCTGATTGGGTCTGTGGCTGGGAAGTGGCTTCGGCGTGCTGTGCGTGTTTCTCCATGACGATGGGTTGATGACAGGTTGCGGTAGGTAGGTAGGCCTAGTGTGAAACGTGACTTCAGCAGAGACGGATCAGCAGGGTGTCGTTCGCAGTGATTCGACGAGGGATTCGTCGAGCAGGGATTCCTCGTCTCGGGTGACTTGCTTGAGAGTCACCGGCGTAGGTTGGTCCAGCAGGGATTCTTCTGAGAAGGAGGTCTTCTTCCAGAGTGCAGAGGTTCTTCGGAGGTCACCAATGTAGAGGATCTTCAGTTGAAGGTCTACTAATGTTGTATCAGGAAGGTTGCTTCAAGTAATACTTCTGCTGGTTATCGGAGGAATATATTTTTGGTAAAAATGAACTGGTTTATATGCAGAAATTGTAAAGAAGAATGACCAATAAAAATAGCTACATTAATTTACAAGAAAAATAAACACCAATGAGAAATAGGATTATAAAACACGTGTATAGGGTAATAAAATTAACAATGATTATTTGCATGCCGTCTCGTTCACTCCTGTAACAATAACGCTATATCTGTCGCTAAGTATTGCCATCTCGTTCTAACATCGCCGCTCTCCTTCGCAAGCGCGAGGCGATGTTATAAATATTGCGCGAGGCTCAAATGGGTGTACACTTCACGGCGAGCTGCGAGCGCGGATACACGACACGGGCGTGAAGATATATACCTACGAAGATAACTGCCGGGTGCCGGGTGCTTCGAAGATGAGATCTTGTGGCTTGAAGACTGATGAAAAGGAACGAGGAAGATGCTGACGGACTGCGCTTATCTTGTTTCTTAAACAGACGTCGTTCGTTTCTTAACAGAACGTCAAAGCAAATAAATATATTTCCCTTGAGGTGTTTGTTTTACTTAGCTTGAAATATAAGTTAGGCTGTTGTATTATTCTTTCCTATTGGTATTTGGTATCCAGGTAACGTTTCGGTAAGGTAAATATGTAGTTATTGAGAAGGTATTGGTAACTGCGTAAGTATTCATAGGAGGTATTCGATAGGTATAATGATAGCTGCGTCAGGCAGCTACATAACTTTTATGCGAAATAAGCTAATGCTTGACTAAAAAGCCACCTGATGGTAAGCGGGAACGAAGGATGGTAAAGTGCACTAACTTAATAAAAGCCTATTCTCTCTTCACTTGAAGACATCCGTATTATAATCGAACGGGAACACCCACGTGGGTAATTTATTCCAGGCCTACGCGGTACACATAATAAAAGATGAAACAATGAGCATCGTCCGTACCGATTGGATGTTTAGGGCAAGGGAAGAATACTTGCCGGGCCCCGAGATGTTGTGGTGGAAGAAGGGGGGGGGGGGGGAATTATGTCATGTAACTTCTGTGCACATTCTCCAAATTGTAGCATATAGAATATCAAGAGGCTGGCAACCACCTTAGGTTCACCAATAAGCACCTTAGCACACCTTTCCATTGAATGCAAGCAGCCTAAGCTTTGGATTCAATGAACCGCCCAAAGGACACATTCTGGAAAGTAGGAGCCAAGATGAAAGGGCTTCTTTTGCCGGTGAATTGACAGGCTTGAGTTTTTATGACGTTGAATCTCACAAAGTTGGTATGCCAGACCCTATCGAAGACCTTCGAGATGTCAGAGGAAACGGCTAGCTCTTCCCTATTTTTCGCGAGGGCCTCGCCCCAGATGTGAGTGGCATACGCTAGAAGAACTCCCGTCGACCGGTTTCGGCGGAACCCGTACTGCCGGTCGCTAAGAACATCATTGTATTCTAGATATATGTATCATGAGGCGCGTGCTCAATATACGCTCCATAATAACTGCTGAATGGGTATTTGTTGTTGTTGGTAACATTCACATTGTAAAACCAGTACATCATTGACCAATTTAGAGCCTTATTGGAGATAAAATAATATGTAACTCCTGATAGAGTGGCAATAACGGTAATACTTTTTTAAAATATTAGTTGGTGGTACTTTGACATTGCAAAACTAGCATTTTATTGATCAGACTTGGGGCCTGATGGTGTATCTTGAAGACCAGATTCTTAATTATGTAACTCCTGAACGAACGGAAATAACGAAATTGATTTTATAGATACTATTTGTTGTTGTTTTTTAAACCGTTTTTAAAATGAAATTAAGCGAATGTTTCTTATTCACTCACGCTTAAACTGCTAAACGGATTTAGTTTCAATTTGGCTCCCAGATATTTCATATCCCGCATTAAAGGATAGGATGCTTTTTATATTGGGGATAGACTGTTCCCTCAAGATAAGTGGTATTATATATGGCTAGCATAGAATTTTTGTATCATTACTTTTATTAATCACACTCTTCATTCCTCTAAGAAACCAATTCTGAAGTCCACGCAGACGAAGTCGCGGGTAAAAGCTAGTATACAAATAAATAAAATTGGAGTGTCTGTTTGTAATATTAAAATAACCGCTTTTTTTCTAAGTACATTTGGATGTATACACGGTACATATACCAAAACAACATTTTTTACAATCTTTGTGTCTGTATGTCTGTCTGTCTGTTTGTTCCGGCTAATCTCTGAAATAGCTGGACCGATTTTGACAGGACTTTCACTGGCAGATAGCTGATGTAACAAGAAGTAACTTAGGCTACTTTTAGTTTACAAAAAAATAGTTTGTTAGGCGATACGAAGTTCGCCGGGTCAGCTAGTAGATAATACACTTGTAGCTGGATTTGAAAGCTATTTGTCAAAATCGTATCTTTTCACCAATTCATGTACGGAATAGAGCAATTAAAACTTTTGAGCCAGGATTGAAACTGCTGGGTTGGGAGATAAGGAGGTACAAATTAGACAGGATTATCGCCTGAAGGCTCATAGGCGATTGAACTTGTATGTATAACTAATATTATGTTTAACGATGTGTCATAAATAGTAAAATACCTCTAAATAGGTACATATCATATTCCTATACTTTTGCAACACTGAAAAAAGTGGAATATTATAACTTTGTCGTGGTTGTGTGTGTCTAACGTACCGTAGCGAACGCTAGTTGGCAGCGACCCTGCCCGCGAAGCGAAGGGTCCCGGATTCGAATCCCGGCCGGGCAGATATTTATGTAACAGATAAATATTTGTACTCGGGTCATTGGTGTTATTGTGACTGTGTGATGCCACCCGCTACACAGGTAAAAACCTACTGCGGGGGTATGAGTGTGTAAGCGTTTATTATTATTATGTTTGATAATAATCTAAATTTTACTAACAAAAAATAACCGACTTCAAAGTCTCAAAAACTACTTATCAGATCTCATTCAAATTTATGTGGGACCACATGACAAGTACCAGCTTTCGATTAAAAAAAGAATCATCAAAATCGGTTCGCCCAGTCCAAAGTTCTGAGGTAACAAACATAAAAAAAATACAGTCGAATTGAGAACCTCCTCCTTTTTTTGAAGTCGGTAAAAAATACAAATTTTGGAGTTTTACTTATATTTTAAGTGTTGATATTGATAAATCCATATTCATTTGCCACAATATACCTACATAGGTATACATACAAAGAACCAACAACGCCAGTATTGTTTTCAGACCAGTTGGGCAGAAATAAAAAGCCTTTTCATTGTGGATATCTATGAATGCGCTCCGTGCTGTCCTAGTGAACCAATTCTACTCAATCAACGAACGGGCTGAAACTACTGGAGCTGACTCAATCACAATATGCCAGTGACTTTAATTTCCTTCGGTAGAGTATTGCTGGATTTTTTACGTTTGAAAGACTTCAAAATTAGAATGTCATCTATTAAAGGTTTCATATATTGAAATGGAAATATCGAGTAGGTATACGAAGGACAATTGATATCTAAGGAAAGGAAAGTTTTTTGAATTGAACGACCCGTGTGGCGCAATGGTTACCATGCCGGATCGCCGCACCAAGGGTCTTGGGTTCGATTCCCAGCGAGGCGGAAAATTTGAATGATGAGTTTGAATTTCTGTTCTCGGTCTGGGTGTGAATGTCCTTGTCTTGTGTGTTGTCCATGGCACCCACAACACAGGGAATCCTAGTGTGGGGCTATGAGTGTGAAGCGTTATTATTAGCGTTATTATGAATTATATAACTATCTCTGATAATAAGTGTTTTGTATGTCAGATGTTATCCAAGTGAACAAATTGAATTCAGTTTAGAATCTTGACTTCTGTGATGGGAGAAACATCTTTAAAACAGCGTCAAGAAATTCTTGTAAATACTATCACGTTTAAAACTAGAATTTATGGTGACTTCATTTCATCTTTTACTCCTTAATTGATACACACTTCTCATACATATTGGGGCGGCTTAGAATACTAACCCCAATCCCACGCCGGATGGGTTTAGTAAAAGGCGACTAAATCCAGCCCGCTGGTGGTAGGACCCTCGGAGGGATTATATTGGTAATATTGATTTTAATTTTTAATTAATACCATTATTACTATCATTATTTCTCCATAGGGTTCGCCTGGATAGCAACCACTCTTGAGCATGAGTCAGGCGCCAATCGACTCGTTGTGTTCCGGCTGGGGGCTTGAAAGCCAGTTCTTTCTTTCTTTCTTTTTCTTCTCTCTTTCTCGGCCGGCAATGCATTAGTGTTGCCTTTGGTGTTGCTGATGTCCATGGGCGACGAAAGCCACTTACCATCAGGTGGATTGTCAGCTCGTTTGCCGTCTATTTCCATAAAAAATAATACAATTAGACATTTTTTTCACCTTGGATTTAAATCGTAACAAACATAAGCGATTTTGAATTTTATTACAATGTCAATACTACCCCTATACATAAAATCAGGCAAAGTAATTGAAGTTTAATTTCTTTCACTCTTATGAAAAATGATAAAGATAACAGTGCAATAGCTAATATTGGTTTATTAAGTGTATTTCGTCATAACTGAATACTACTAGGAATCGCTACTTCAACGCTATTGTAACCCAGCTTTAATCGATTCGCGTGAACAGCAATGTCCCACTGAACCGATTCTCTCAATCAGGGCTGAAACTATCAGCGCTGTTCGGAGTGATTGGAGTACTCAAGTTGACGACCAATCTTGTAGCAATATCCTTCGCGAGAACTCAATCACAACGTGCAAGCAAGTTTAATTTCCTCGTACATAGTTCACGACTTCCCAATAGAATCTTTGTTAGGTTTCGGATTGGAATTCTTTTGCAGGTATCAAAATATTATTTGTCAATTAGGCACATTTTACTTATAGGGTTTGGTTCTTATTTTGATAAGAACAGTAAAGTTTAAAATTGTCAAAGTATTATTGATTTTATTATTTCGTTACATGACGCAGGTATTTATCCCTTAAAATTATAATAATCTTCGTATTAGTAGTAAAATTTGAATAAAGTGGGTGAAATCTATGAATACTTTCACGACCTAGGCAGTCATATTATAAATACCATTGCCACACCAATTTCGGCCGGGTATCTAATTGTAAGACGAAACAAATCTAAAATTTTATTTGAAACAGCACAATTACATTACAGTATGCCAGCAGTGATCACTTTCTCCTGGTACGAGGAAGTATATTAAACGTATTTCCAAATCAGCATAAAGTAACATAAAGTCTTGCGAAGAAACTCTTATAACATTACGACAAAACGGCATGGACGATAAGCGGCCTCCACGGCGTATATACAGACGTAATCAAACAGCCACTTCTCCTGTCTGAAGTTGTTCAATTGCGTTGTGTCCCTTGTCATTACGCTCTTTGCCTTTTCCTAGTACGAACAATATACGACACTGTACAAAGATTATCCAAGTCAGCGTTGATGGCAAAATACAAAACGACAACAGTGAAAAACATACAATAACTATTTTGCTATGAATATTGCCTCATTAGAGGTTTGAAAGTATTTTTCGTACATTGGAATCAAAATCTGGATTTAAAAAATAACCTGAGTTTAAAAACTATTACATCGCTTAAAAACTATTACAACTAATAAATACATTACGTTTTATGAATGGTATTAACATATTATTTTTTTACATTTTACAATTAATTATAATGGTGATTGTAACTGCATATTAAGTTAAATAACAGAAGACATAATAGTACTTATAATAGTAGTTAAACTACTTAAACTGAAATTTAATTCAACAATTTGGGTATGGGTATATCAAAAAACGTAGTGGACCATAAATGGGTTAAAGCATATAGATACGTACAATACAATAGATACGTACAACAAATCAACCAAAAAATCTGTTCCGAAAAGAGCTAAAACACACACACGTTTATCTCTTGTTTCACTACAACAATCACATTGGTATAATACACGAAGGCATTTGAACGCTGTATATCAAATTTCAAGCACTTCTGACAACAACAAAAGCATACGTATCGTCTTGTATTGAAAAAAGCGGCCAAGTGCGAGTCGGACTCGCCCATGAAGGGTTCCGTAGCAGCAAGTAACATAATATAATAATAATAATAATAATAAAATATTTATTTCAGATAACTTTGATCCATACATTTTGAAATTAGGTACAAATGTTAAAAATCATGTTAAATTTAAAATCATGTCTAGTGTCAAAACCAATCAAAAATAAATAAATTAGTAAATAAATTAAATTCAAAACAAATTATAAATTGCATTAACATTTCGAAAATTTAAAAGTTCTTGTACTTCATTGTAACTTTGATCGATGTTTTTTGCGTAAATTTGATTAAAATTGATTTGATTTTTGATTAAAAAAAATCTACTCACTAGATCTGGTTCAAATCAATTTTCGTTGGAAGTTTGCACGGTAATGTACATCATATATTTTTTTTAGTTTTATCATTCGCTTATTTTAGAAGTTACAGGGGGGGGGGACACACATTTTACCACTTTGGAAGTGTCTCTCGCGCAAACTATTCAATTTAGAAAAAAATGATATTAGAAACCTTAATATCATTTTTGAAGACCTATCCATAGATACCCCACAAGTATGGGTTTGATGAAAAAAAAATTTTTGAGTTTCAGTTCTATGTATGGGGAACCCCCAAAAATTATTGTTTTTCTTCAATTTTTGTGTGATAATCTTAACGCGGTTTATGGTATACATCTACTGACCAAGTTTCAACAGTATAGTTCTTATAGTTTCGGAGAAAAGTGGCTGTGACATACGGACGGACAGACAGACAGACAGACAGACAGACAGACATGACGAATTTGTAAGGGTTCCGTTTTTTGCCATTTGGCTACGGAACCTTAAAAAGCGACTACGAGCAGAACGGTCAATTGCCTGATCTTAAGCTCTTCATCGTCGGCGCGCTAGTGACATATCTTCCTCTTTTTACATTATAATAATATCATTGGTTAAAGCCAAATAAATGCTTGACTACAACACCAACTTGATGATAAGTGGTGATTTGTTGCCTTTGGTTTTTAAGCGCACCACCTTAATAATACCTTAGTAAAATCCCATTGACACAAAGACACTTGAATTTAAGAAAATATAATAATTGTAGCAGAAATAAAGGATTTTATATTTTTTGAAGTTTTCTTTAGGCGCGTTATAAAAAAATTATGAGAGTGAAATTTTAAAATTTGTAACACAAAAGTAACAGGATGAAGTTGCCCGCAAAAAAATGCGCGCACATCACTGTGAAGTTGCCCTCAAAAAGCTACCACCAAAATAGAAATAGAATCTCTATTAGTCATGTATTATTTATTGATATAAATTTAAATATTATTATGTAATATAATTAATACTAAAAATTATTAAATTATTAATGTTAAATATTTATTTAATGATGCCAAAGAAGTATAACTTCTCACTCGCGTACATAAGTACATGTTTATGTTTTTTAGTATATTTAGGATTAAAAATAACGCTGTCAATGTTTATCGAATTAATAATTATAACGGATAATAAATTACTTCAGTTAATAAATTACGCTACTCTGTGATCGGCAATGATATAACAAGTCCTTTACCTGCAATCCATTGGTATAATTAACTGCAAACATTACCTTGCAGCGGTGACAAGTTCAAACATAGCGGTATCAGTTGGAATTGCGTTCAAATAATATCTGTTTCGAACGGTATTTGTTTACGATGTCGAAATAATGGTAGAATTACAGAAGATATATAGAGACGCATTGTGTATTTATATTTTCATTCGATTAGTTATCATGGGCATTGGATTAAAATAATGCAATGTTTTGTTTGGTATGATACATCGTCTAAAGCAACGATAGTCTGTTCACTAAAGTTTTGACGACCCGTGTGGCGCAATGGTTACCATGCCGGGTCGCCGCACCAAGGGTCCTGGGTTCGATTCCCAGCGATGCGGAAATTTAAATGATGAGTTTGAATTTCTGTTCTCGGTCTGGGTGTGAATGTGTGTCTAGTGTGTTGTCCAAGGCACTCACGACACAGGGAATCCTAGTGTGGGGCTATGAGTGTGAAGCGTTATTTATTATTATTATTATTTGAATGTTTACCACTCAGAGGATCAGAGGTAGACATTTTTAATAAATATGTTTTTCCACGAAATTAGCAACCAAAACCAGCAGACGTGCTGGCTAATCATTGTCACCCGTGACCATCGCTAACCAAAACGCATCATCGATACATTTCTAGAAAAAAAGGAAGTTGTGGATCCATATCTTACTAGCTTTACGATACTGTAACTGAAAAATAGCTTAAGTTATATATAGGCATATTCTTCTTAAATATTAATGTTAATTTTGATTAAAATAACGTTGGTTGAAATTTTATAGCTATTGATATATAACTATCAAAATATCTTTCAATATAACCCAATTGTCACCCTTAAACTGTTTATAATAATAAGGAACAGTAATTTTCCTTTGTAAATAAAGCTGTAGCTTTCGTGTAACTGTAGTTCATGGGCGACAATTGACAACTTAAAAAAATGTAGTGAGTCTGCTGGTTTGTTTACGATAGACAGTAATCTGATCAAAAACATAAATGTGAAATGAAAGCCAATTTCAAAAAAAATAATTGAGATCTTAATGGGTGCCAAGTTCTGTGTACAAAAGCCTAAAATTTTAGTCACAAGAACATGTAATTCAAGCTCTACATTTGACGTGATTAGTTTTTACGTACCTACCTAGGCTATATTATAATTGTAAGCTCTATAAGTTTGATGTAATAGCTATGTTACGTTTCTCAAATTTGGTTTGTTGGTTGCTATCTAATGAAAACTAGCCAAGTCAAATGTAAAGCTTGAATTTCATTTTCTTGTGACTAAAATTTTAGGCTTTTCTACACAGAACTTGGCACCCATTTAAATCTCAATTCTTTTTTTTTTTGATGAGATTTCGTTACTTTTTGTCTAGTAATTATAAGTGTTTATAGATAATGAATATACTTATTGTTATTTGTAAAATTACTCTATACAGTGGAACCACTAATTCACTAGTTTCACTAATTATATTATCAATAATTTTCAGTTTTTAGATTTTTTCCTTTAGGTACATACGTCTCATAGTCTACCTTGATGTCAAATATCAAGTTTCTAGGTCATCTAGAACTGGGTTAGAGTTTTGATCTATAGGTCAGTCAGTGATAAAAATGACGATTTTTGGACGTTAAATCTGAATAACCATTTGAGGTGTGTTTATGAAATTTTGAGCACATATGTATTTCGCAAGTTTCAATAAATGAGCCAAATTTGACAGATTTACGTGGCATAATTTTTGAGTTATAAGGGGGGTCAAAAGTAGCTCCAAATAGTTCGGTGTAATATTACACACGGTGCTGCTTGCCAGTTCTGTTCGCTTGAAATTGGCTTAACACGCTACCGCGTGTCTAGATTTGCAAATGCCCTTGTTTATTTAGAAATGTTTTAAGAACACAATATACGTATAGCTTTATTGGTCGACACTAATTAAACAAAATAGAGAGAATTCACGTAACCCTTTTCTGTTTTGTATCAGTTCTGTGGTTCAACTAACTTTTCCAAAGTTTTAATGAACGTTTGATCGGAAACAGTTTAAACAAATTTAATCCCGTAGAACGAAATATGATATCTACGTATACCTACTTAAGTAATAGAGACATTTGTAATTATCAAGTATCTGAAAATGAGCTGTGATGAATTATTACTCATCGATAATATTAATTTATTATATAAAATATCTTTGATAATATTACACATTCGTCTTATTTTTCCATCTCGGAATAATGTGAGAATTTCGTTTTTTGATACATAGTGTATATCAATCGTACTCAGTTTTTGTAGTCTAGGACTATCTATACAAAAAACATTATCATTGCCGATAATCTATATATATTATAAAACAGTAATTCGATAATGTCTGTACATTGAAGATATTTAAGAAAATTTGATATCATGGGACTCAATAGGAGCAATAGATTGCAAATCTGACATTTTTAAAAATCTTGTCTGTCTGTATGTTTGACACCGCATCACGGCAAAACTACTGGATGAAACTGAATGCGGTTTTCACATTTGTATTGCTGGTGGTCTAACTTAAAATCTGGAATACGTTTTATTGTGATACGTCGCTTAAAAACCGAGATATAGACAAATAGGACTTTTTGATACGCCACATAACAGCAAGAAATTGTGAAAGTACCCGATAGAGAGATAAAAGAGACTGTTTAGTATCGGAAATATTCGTTATTTCTTTAAAAAAATCAATGTGTACATATTTTTTTTAATTTATGATTTTGCAGTGAATTAGTTCTGCTAATCAATAACAGATGTCAGTTTAGGTAACTGAGTAAGTAGGTCTGAGCACAAGATTTAAGCTATTATACCGTGAATAAATCTTTTATTGAAATTAATGTGTACAGCTATATATTTTAAAATATTTAAAATAAATAAACGCTTACACACTCATACCCCCGCAATAGGTTTTAGTCTGTGTCGCAGCCCGCAGGTGAGCATGGACAACACGTAACACATCACAATAACACCCATGACCCGAGTACAAATATTTATCTGTCACATAAGTATCTGCCCCGGCCGGGAATTGAACCCGGGACCTCTTGCTTCGCAGGCAGGGTCGCTACCAACTACGCTACAAGGTCATCAAACATTGAGATTTTATATAGATTTAATATAGATTCACTGTACGATGATGTGGATCAGAGTTAGCGATAATATTATGACACAATTTAGTAAATTTACCAATTTTTTTTTTTGTAAATAAATAAAAATCTTAAATTCCGACAAAGTATTATAATTTTGATTTCCTTATTGTAATGTAGAAATAGGAGATAATATTAAAAATACAAATCCTTTATATATTTATTAATAAAAATTAGTAAGAAATTAAAATATTTGCGAATAATCATCTACTGCTGTCACCTACAGTGGTTAATGAGTTCCAAGCCGGTAAAGGCAAATTTGTAAGTGCAATACAAATAACTAAAATACTTTTGAATTTGCGAATAGTCACGTAAAAGCAGCCGAGCCACTTGATTGTAAATGGTCACCATTTTCCATGGATGACTGAGTGCGTCGTCCGTGATCAGACTAAAGGCATCATCCATGCGTTGTCATCCAAGAAAGAAAAGAAGAGAAAGAAAAAAATTATAAAATATGAAGAGGATTGAATTTCCATTCTATCAAGTTTAGAGACAGTTGTTTATGATCTAGCAAAGCTTTTAATTTTATTAAGATATATCGGGCTATATAAATAGTAGTAAAAATAAACTAATAACACGCTGTCTAATCTTCAAAACTTCAAAGCTATCAAAAACAATAAGTTTCTTTTGAATCGTTTTCCAGGTATAATACATACTTCTGGCATTTGGATCAGGTTCTTGGGCGAAAAGCTCGACCTTACATAGTTGGAAGTTACACTTAAAAACCCCAGAGTTATTCAGGAATAAATTCAGGAGAATAGAGTCCTCCGGTTGAGAGGAGGGGATCCTTTCATTACAATAAATCTAGCTGTGTCGCGGTTGCGAAACCCCCCGTATGATCGTGGGCCTCTTCGGGCTTCTGAATTCTCACAGAAGCGTTTAACTCTCAGGCAGTCAAGTGTGGAGGGGCGAGACGTCAAACATTGAAACATTGACCAAAAAACCTAATAATATGGTACATCTCAGGTACCTGCTAAACCACCCGATTTGCGTGATCCGGTGAATAGAATGAGGACCGTCTTAAAGACATTATTACTTGGTCAGATAAAAACAAAAAAACAACTTAAAAAAAACACATTAAGTCAAAAAGAAGGAAGAAGTAGTGCCAAGAAAATACTACGTAATTCAAATGGAAGAAGAATTCGATTAGGTTAGGTTTGGCTGTTTATAGTTACGTACAAAAATTTGTGGACATATATGAATAAATAGGAGCAGTCCAGTATTCCAGTATCCGAGATATCCGATGTATATAATTCATTTTCGCCAAAATGGAGCTTTAGTATTATTGCCTTTCCAGTGACCGATACTTACATTATAAAACCAGTCCATCGTTGACCAATTCAGGGTCTGGTCGTGTATCTTAGAGACAGAATATTACTCCCAGAATGTTACTCTAGAATAGGTGGGAATAACTGAACGTTTCTAAAAATATTTGTTGTGGGTAACGTTGACATTGCAAAACCAGTACAACGTTGACCTATTCAGGATCTGATTGGTGTACGTATATAAAATCCCACTAATATTTCTTAAATTTATATTTAGATATTTTTTATGTAGAAATTTGGCTTCCAGTTATTTCATATTCTGCATTAAAAAATAGCGTGCATGTTCGTCGGGATCGTTCGAGTTCGGGGCTCGGGGATGGATGGATTCTTTAGAAAAAGGGGTATAATAATTTAGCATGGAAGTTGTGTTTACAGATTATAAATATTATTTTCAGTGATTTTATGTATATGCTACCTACTACATAGAATTTTTGTATATTTTTTAGGGTATTGTTTTTCAAAAGAAAAAACTTAACCCTTATAGGATCACTTCGTTGTCCGTCTGTCTGTCTGTCAACCCTATTATCTTAGTAATGCGTGGAGGCATAACTCCAAACAAAATTAAATAAGTTTAAGTTTTTGGTTAATTGATCGCTATGTCCATGTATGGGAACGACAGTTTTCCAGCGGCAAAGTTTAGTTTGTTACTGAATGATTTAACATTGCTCTTATGTTCGGTGCCGTCGACTTTGCCTTCACCTGAGTTAATTCACCCAAGTGTCTTAAGTCTTCTTTTGGCTTCAACCCATTAATGGCCCACTATTGGGCACGGGTCTCTCCTCTTGAGGAGACCTAGAGCATACTCCACCATGCTGCTCCAGTGCGGATTGGTGGAGGGGTTAGTGGCCAACCCGAATGTCGTAAGTTTTCAAACCGCCCGAGGGCCTCTGACATGGCTTAATGACTGTTATCCGATGTTAATGATAACAACCGGGACCGATAGCTTTACGTGCCCTCCGAAGCACGGAAACGCTCAAGAAATTTTTGCCACTAGCGGTCACCTATCCAACTACCGACCGCGCCCGCTGTTGCTTAACTTTGTCGATCAAATAGGATCGACGCAAGCCGCCGGGCTATGAGCGCTTCTACTACTTTTAGTAGACTTTATTCACCTATGCAGCCAGGTGATTCGGTTCTGTAAGTTTGGACAGAACCCTCGGTGTGCAACTCTAACTCACATTTGGCTGAGATCTTTTTTGATTACTAATTCTCAAGTCCACGCAGACGAAGTCGCGGGTAGAAGCTAGTTAGAAATAAAAGTAATAAATACTCCTAAGTTTTATATTTTATACGTATTTATATATCGATCAAACAATAATAGACGTAAAGTTGACAGGTCCCTAAAGTCTACTACTGTAACAATAGATAGATATCGATCTATCGAGTGGTAGATCGATTGCACTTTATCAGTGTGGTAGAAAAACGATGATTGCAGCTTTCGACAATTATCGCCTTTAAAAATTTTTAGATAGCTTTGACGATTAAAACTGTAAAAAAAGCGGCCAAGTGCGAGTCGGACTCGCCCATGAAGGGTTCCGTAGCAGCAAGTAACATAATATAAAAGTTCTTTTAGTTCGTTGTAACTTTGATCAATGTTTTTTGTGGTTTACGATTTATGACGTATTAAAAAAAAACTACTTACTAGATCTCGTTCAAACCAATTTTCGTTGGAAGTTTGCATGGTAATGTACATCATATATTTTTTTTAGTTTTATCATTCTCTTATTTTAGAAGTTACAGGGGGGGACACACATTTTACCACTTTGGAAGTGTCTCTCGCGCAAACTATTCAGTTTAGAAAAAAAATATATTAAAAACCTCAATATCATTTTTGAAGACCTATCCATAGATACCCCACACGTATGGGTTTGATAAAAAAAACATTTTTGAGTTTCAGTTCTAAGTATGGAGAACCCCCAAAATTTATTGTTTTCTTTCTATTTTTGTGTAAAAATCTTAATGCGGTTCACATAATACATCTACTTACCAATTTTCAACAGTATAGCTCTTATAGTTTCGGAAAAAAGTCGCTGTGACATACGGACGGACAGACAGACAGACAGACAGACAGACATGACGAATCTATAAGGGTTCCGTTTTTTGCCATTCGGCTACGGAACCCTAAAAAGCAATATTTTGGCAAAACTAAAAAAGAGTTAACAATATCCTAAACTGATTTGTACAAACCTTACAAACTGCTGTGCAGTGTTGTTTTACTCGTTCATCCGCTATTCATAGCAATATTGTTCAGATTTAGGAAATGTATAGAGACGCCAACTTACATTGGCCCTTAAAAATAATGCAATCTACGTATTCTTGCAATAAATATATTTCATGGAACAAATACACAAGCAGAGAAAACTCGTTTAATAATAATTTTACTAAATAATAATAATAATAACTTAATAACTGTCGTTTTTAGTATGTTATTTAAAATAATAAAATTACCGTCGGCCCCAGTTGTAATGATAAGAACGTTAAATCATTCGTTAACTCATCTTGGAAGCCTTTGGGTGGTATGGCCACTAACCCCTCATGATGCGCAGCATGATAGAATATGCTCTACTCTAGGCATAGATTACCCCCAATAGATACCGCATACAAGGCAACTGACGAGCGTTAACACATACGTGCATTTGCAAGTCAACGACAATAGTGTCGACCAATACTGACCCGTCAAGTCCAAGTATGAATTAGAAATAGCCAATCACAGCGCATTGTTTTGTTCCCCGCAATAGGTCGTTAATGGATTGAAGCCAATAAATAAATAAAAATTCTCGACCAGTAATCTCCATAGAATTCTTCGTCTTCACACAGGAATAGTGATGCCATGCGGTGACCGGCTGGCTGTGACGATGAAATATTGATTGAAAACTAAAATCCATGCGAATTTAGCTTTAGCCTCTACTTTTTACACTACCCTTTGCAGAGGATAGAAAAATGTTTTTAGTTTAAATATTCAGATTTAAAATTGTTTGAAATTCGAAAATATTCTGCTAGACCGTTTTGAAATTTAACAACGAATTCCTAATTTATAACTTTCTATTGTTAGCAATTTTTTTGCAACAAAAAACGCAAGCGCATTCAAAGAATCGACTCTGGACTTATTTTTTCAACCAATCAACATTGCGTTTGGAAACATGTTAATAAAATTACTATATATTTTGGCAGAGGGTGTAGCTATAATAATCGTAGTATGTAAAATATCAACAAACTTTGAAGAGCAACATTAAGCTCTTTGCCTAGTAATTCTCAAAACAATGGAGCTGACGCTCTTATTACATTGACCGGAATCTCGCTATCAACAGTATGTAAACGGTTTCACAGAAAATCTTGAACACCTTACATTAGTACAAAAATAATGCTGACGTTGATTCATCGCCATTCAAGTGATAAGGTAGGCCCTTATCACTACTTTGGTGTTTAAAACAACTGGCCCTCATCGTCTGTGGCAAAAAAGTTACGAACCTAACAGGCGAGGTTTGTCATCGCATTTATACCTTATGCCTCCCCGAAGATTTTTTGCTGTACGAAACGCCTCAAAAAGAAAAACCAAAACTGCCGGCATTGTTCGCAGTCGTTTACAAACAAAGATTCGTAAAAACATCGCCACCCAAAAAACCGGCATCGATATAACAGCGTCATAATATATCTCAGTTAAGGGGCTCTTCGTAAAGTGTGAAATATACGGTTGTTCAATATTTATACGATTTTTATTTGTGTTATTTATTCACGAGGCACGCTTTGTTAGGACAAAAGACAAAAGATACTGGCTATTCTTTTTCGTTAGTATCTGCATTCATTTTACTCATGTTAGGCGGTATAAATAATGCATTATCACGCAAAGGGCGGCTTTACAGGCGGTCAGGAGGAATAAAATTATTTGCACGTATGATACCATCGGCTTCGCGTGGAATACAATGTCTCCCATTTTTATGACCAGCAAGGAATGTATGTGAGACTGATAAGATTACAGGCTACGAACATGAAGATGGTTTTACGAACGTTATTTTGTCTTAGACAATAAAAATTCTCAGACGCCTAGCGATAAATTGTTGTTCGTCTGTGAAAACCCTACAGTTAGTAATGTTGGTATAAGATCTCACGCTAGCCAAGTGCGGGTTCCAGTTTTTTTGTGGTAATAATATGAATGTGATCGTAGTTAGTAATCGTCGCGCATAACAACGCAGGCGGTAGTTAAGTGTACCTTATCGCTAGACATCGGATTATATGCATTTGAATGTCTGCATATGCAAACGCATAGTACTCATTTTTTTTAGTGTTAATGCATATTTGAGTACTTTTTCACTGATAGTGCTTATTCACTATCGGAAAAGGTCCGTGGAAAATCAAATGCTGTTCTATGTAAGAACCCGGGTCTTGAAGATATAAAAAGAAAATTAAAACATTCATCATCATCTTCTGTCTGAAGAGGTTTTTGCAGAAATGGCATAAAATTTCAAGTTTTGCCCACTAACGTCAGTTGACGTAGAGAGCTTTTTCAGCCTACAAATTAATATTCAGTTACAAATGTCATAAATTTGCTGTAGAAAATTTAGAAAATATGTTATCAAAAGAATCACAAAATTATGTTTAAAAGGCAATTATTAATTCGAATGACAAGCAAAACTGGAATTAAAAACGCACTTAAATTACTGAACTTAATTTTGTCCAAAAATAAACAAACATAATTAGTTACCTAATATAAGAATCATTGGGCAACCTTAGGAATCTTATTTTAGGTCTACGAAACTATAAAAACATTGAATAAGGTAAACAAATTTTGTCGTACCCACTTAGATGTAACTAAGCTTTCTAAAGACAAAATTATATACCTTAAAGTACCAGGAGAGCAGCAAAGGTACGGTAGCATCTTTAATTAGTATGCAAATTTAATAGTCTGAGGGATTTACATGTCAACGGCTCCCCAAATACTACGATCTGGCACAAAGGCTGCTCTTGAGGAGAAGACACTATGAATATCGATTGGTATTAGACTAAATGAGTAAATAAATAGGATGTATAGCTACGAATAATCACTATTTCTGTATAATAGAATGACAGGATAAATTTATAAATTTATATGTAAACTTAGTCGATGTATGCTAATCATAAGTTCAAATTGTAGAGGTATTTCAATGATTACCCGTTACACGTATGGAACCCTGAACTGTTCGTATCCTGATCGCACGTATTTTTTATGCCATATTAGAGGTATAATAGCACAACTGGAATTGGACCAAAATAATTGGGTGTTGTATTATAGCTTCTCAAGAAACAGCCTCTCAGGGCCTTTGTTAATACAACTTAATGCTCCCGTATTACACTGAGCATTACCAAGGAATCTTCAGAATCAGAAGGGTGGTTTAGAAAGTATTGATTGACCTCTCTCTTACTTTATAAAATGCTTTGTGCTTGGGGAATTTTTGTTTACTTTTATGCAAGATAGGTCTAAAGGTTTCGTATTTTTCTCTATTAAAAAGTAATTGAGATTCATGGGTCATTTATAATGCAAAATCTGTTAGCGTTGAAACTTTCTTAAAACACTTGCATTGTTGGGGTAAAATTTTTAATATTCCTCAACCAATTGCTTGGCTCGCTAATACAATATTTTGTTTTAATGAAAATTTCTTACTTCTTAGGGTATGCGGGTTACTTAAGTGCAACCTTTATTGCTTCTCTGGCAAGTCTCTATGGTAATGAAGTCATGAATGAGCCACGGAAAATAGAAAAAGTAATAATTGAAAGAATGGAAATTACTTCATTAGAAATACCACAGTTAAATATATTGATTTTGCAACAAATAAGATATTATTTTATGGAAAAGGGAATTAGCAGTGTAACATTGTTTATTATTTAGTTTAATACGCACACACTTTAAAATTTTCAAGAACTCTCAAAAAGCTAGATCAATAAACAACTTGAACGACATTATAGTCAAAGTCAGTGACAAGTCCTCATTTACATTAAACATATTCCCTCGAAATTAAACGCCACCAAGTCTACCAGGTCTGCAAGGTTTATCCAAGTCTGTCGGGTATGAATATTAATTGTTAGTAGCGCACCTAGCCGTGTGTAGTGCTGAATTATCTATCAGACACCCCAAACTTTCCGTTTGCTCGTCAGTTCTGACGTGCAGGCAATTTACTAGCAGAAGCGTAAGGACGCGGCAAATTCAAGTAATATTGGTTAGAAAGGTAGTTAAAGAGTTATCATTACGTTTCGATAAGTGAACGTAAAGACAAGCAGCAGATAGATTATCATAAATCGGTTATCTATCCCACCTATATCGGGGGTCTTAAAAACAAGAGAATGTCACACTCACTTAGGCTTCTTCTCCACGAACACTTATAAAAAGACATAATTTATTTGAAAAAATTAAAATATGAATTTAGCATTTCTATGATTGCTATGCTATTGCTATGATTGATGCATTTATATTTGTTAAACTTATTACGTCAGCTTTATACCACCTATATGCTTGAGTCTTTTTCTCTGTGCTTCTTTCTTTCTTTTCTTTCTTGGTTCGTAACGCATTCATGATGTGATGACATCTAAGGTGTTACTGCTGTCGCTGACGGTCGCCACTTACTATCAGGTGAATCATCAGCTCGCTCGCTTTTTGGCTAGTTACATAAAAAATACTCCGTTTATTTACATTTCAATTTACAATGCTCATTTAATTTCCATAGCTCAAAAGCCACCTACCCGAAAGCAAAAATGAATATTATTAACAATTTCTTAGATGGAAACTAACAGCTTGTGTGTACAAATACCTAGTAGTTACAATGTTAATAATTCAAGTAATCTCGTATGCTGCTAACTAGCGTTAGTTGCAGTTTCCTCGGTTTTGTAGTGAATTAATTTCAAGTGAATGATAATATTGCGGAAACAACCTACGCTGGTCTAAAATTACAAACCTGGATAACGTAAAGTTTGTTTAACTGTTGTTCATCAGACAATGTACTCATCATTAGTATCTGCTCGTCATCCTTCATCTCATCGCCCGTTACTGTTGCACTTTCGATAGTCGAGTATGCTACTTTAAGGTGGAGTTATGTTATCATATTACAGATTGCTAGCTTTTACATAGTTTCAGGATCATTATTACGATGATCGTTAAGACACTAGAAGTTTGCGGTGTGTGTAGGGTACGCATTTTGTTTTTCTTTCCTGAAGTAAGTAATAAATAAGTAACATAAGAGGGAATTCGCGGCGAGTACTGAAATCAATTCCAAATAATTCGTTAGAAATGTATTGGAACAAATAACCCAATTATTTGTTGGCGTAAAATGCATTAATTCAAAGATGCCTACTTTGAAGGCAATACAATACAACTGGACGAACAATACATGTCTTGTGTTTTATTGACCAATATCCAGTCTTTCCTTGACAGAGTAGTATTAACTTACACGTAAGGTTTCCTGGAGCGTATGTAACGTTCCATATTTGCTACTTTGTTAATTAATTTGGAACTGAAATTCAACATTTTAGCAAATGAGTTTGGTAAACGTACAAGCTGATGCAAAGTTTTGAATGCGCGTTTTGTTGTAGTTTCTGGATCACAAAGCTGGTAAGGTATATTTAAATTAGTTTATTAATTGTATTGTCATACTATTTGGCTTTTCGTATTCAAGATCTTTAGAAGAGTCATAAACTAAGTTTTCACTACGATTTAAAGGAAAGTGATTTGGTTCCTTATTAAAAAACTGTTTTGCTACATTAAGTCAAAAACACAATTTGTTTTTTAATTATAATAATGGTTATGATAATTAACAAACGTTAAATTATTAACAGAATTCATGACACAAAAATCTGTTAAATGAAGTTTTCTGATAATAAAGAAGTTTATTACATAAATTTTTAATCAGAATATAATTTATATATTTTTTATTCTATACAAAAATAACAGATAAGCAAATCGGCATGATGACAAGAAGGGAAATAACAATTTCCATACCATGCACGAAACCACTAAATTATATTCTAGCACCCAAATCATCGATATATCAACGTAATACCCACATTTCGTTTCCTAAATTTGGCCCCTTCAAAATTACTGCATCATAAAACAATGTTTTTGATTCCGAAACAGGGTCTTATTTTTCCATTAACGTGGGGAGAGACTGGTATCAAACCAGGTATCTATAGACTGATTTGATAATAATAACTTACAGTCGGAAATGTGAACAGGGGGCGAGGTTTGGGCGTGAAATGTTTATACACTTTCATAATTTTGAGGGGATGATATCGGATCCGGTTCAAAGAGGGACGGTGGTAAAAGAGCTTTCAACAAAATACTTAATATGGAAAATACGAGGTGGAAAATCCTGGTTATATCTAGTCAAGCCATTGTGGTCTTGATAGCGTATTCTGAGGGAGATTTGTCGGTATAAGTAACTCAGTAAAGTTACAGTATTTAACAACGTATGAGGATATGATATGCCATGCCAAATTTCTTCGGTTAGATATCGATGGGTTTTTGTTTCATCCATTTTAAATGCATGTTTCTCGTGCATTCGTGATGCTTTACCTACATAAGGTGATATGTCTACTTTTTGTTAGCTAGTTACATATACAAATCCTTAATTTTTAGGGTTCGGAACGAAAAAAACGAAAAACGGAACCCTTTATGATCACTCGTGTGTCTGGGCGTCCGCCTTTCACAGCCAACTTTCTCTGAAACTACTGGATTAAAAATTTTTTTTTTATGAAATCAAAATTAAAATTGTCAAGTTTATTCATCATGATTGAAGTAAAGTGTGATTGCTAAAGCAGTTAATCTGTTCCTACTGCAGCAGAGGATCATGTTATAATTTTATGCAATGACAAATAAATTCTTGGACAGCAATAAAGGTGGGGTTGTCAATGATATGCGTGGCAGCGGGCAGCCTGGGGAAACTGATAAGAGCAGAAAAACCAGGGAATATAATAATGTTTAATAATCATTGTAATATGAAGTTTGTTTACAAAATATGATTTAAAACTTTAAGCATTTCAATACAAGATTTAATTATTTCATGAAACGATATTTTATAATTTTATTGTTCTTGTAACTTTGACAATTCCCAGTTACATCGTTCCTATTTTGTAACATCACGAAAGTGATATCGCTAACCAATGAAAAATGATCCTGAAATAACTATTTACTAACAAATTTAAACGAATAAAAATATTCACGTACACGTAATAAAATTTACGAGACTATTTTTGTTGTATTTTGCTTCTTTTTAATGAGTTTATTATAAACATAGCATTTTTGTGTTTTTATTTTATTAATAGATAAGGCTTTCAAGCAAGATAAAAAAGATAATAATTAGGAGCAATTTATATTCAAGCTATACTGTTGGATAACGAAAATCTAACATTTACATTGAGTCTAGAAATAAAAAGCGGCCAAGTGCGAGTCGGACTCGCCCATGAAGGGTTCCGTAGCAGCAAGTAACATAATATAAAAGTTCTTGTAGTTTGTTGTAACTTTGATCAATGTTTTTTGCGGTTTACGATTTATGACGTATTAAAAAAAAAACTACTTACTAAATCTCATTCAAACTAATTTTCGTTGGAAGTTTTCATGGTAATGTACATCATATATTTTTTTTAGTTTTATCATTCTCTTATTTTAGAAGTTACATGGGGGGGGGGGAGGGACACACATTTTACCACTTTGGAAGTGTCTCTCGCGCAAACTATTCAGTTTAGAAAAAAATGATATTAGAAACCTCAATATCATTTTTAAAGACCTATCCATAGATACCCCACACGAATGGGTTTGATGAAAAAAATATTTTTGAGTTTCAGTTCAAAGTATGGGGAACTCCCAAAATTTACTGTCTTTTTTCTATTTTTGTGTGAAAATCTTGATGCGGTTCACAGAATACATTTACTTACCAAGTTTCAACAGTATAGCTCTTATAGTTTCGGAAAAAAGTGGCTGTGACATACGGACGGACAGACAGACAGACAGACAGACAGACAGACAGACAGACATGACGAATCCATAAGGGTTCCGTTTTTTGCCATTCGGCTATGGAACCCTAAAAATTATACTTTTGAGTTTTATAGTACCTAGCTCATAATTAAATACGATACGTAACGTTTTATTTCCTATATCATATTAATAAAATGTAATAGTATTTCTTATATGTTCAAATCGGAGTTAATTCATTCACGATATTATATGAATCAATAATTTTATAGGATACGTGACGAACCCTATAATAAGGGTTTCATATTTTTCATCGTATATATACGGCATCGTAAAACTCATGACAGAATATAGCATTCTATAGAATTTCAATTTCAAATAAAAAGTTCTATGCGAACGCACCAACTGTAACAACAGTCTTAAAATAGAAAGGAATATTATTGCACTCCAAAATTAAGTTGAGAAAACAGAACAAGTGAATAAAATGCATTTGGTACCAGCCCTATGGGAGTTGTGGGTAGGGAAGCTGCTAAAATAACAAAATTGCTGGAGTACGCCAAATTGAGCCGCCATTACAGAGTGGCTTGTAATTTTAGGCTCTGCTTAGTTATGCACTTTAAGGATATAAAATATAGGAAAGGTGATTAAAAATGATAATTTGGCTAGTGTTAAATTAAATCAATATTTATGTCCAAAGAGCTTTTAGATTACTTTACACCGACAAGCAAGCGTTTGATAGTTGTGGGTGGTTGTGGTGTTAGTGCGAATAATGATTGATTTATCTTTAATTTTTATATTTATTAATGTACCTATAGATATATAAGCAAAATTACGTACATAGAAGTAGCTAATAAAAGACAAAAGGATTGTCTTGGAAATAAAAAAGATAAACTTTAGAGCAAAACTTGTGCAAAGTAACTAACAATTTTACATGAAAGAGAATAGTAAAAACCAACCATACTTTTCGTATATCTTTCACTTCGCTCTCTCCATTATCATACCAAAAAATAATTCAGGGTAACCCAACGTACGCTTAATAACTTAACACCAAAAACGTGGCACACTGCACTTAGGGCGCAGTTTTCTTCGCTCACTCCTCCCAGCACCTCGGACGCTCTTAATGCAAATTTTATTTATTCATGTAAATTAATATCTATTCGCCGAGACACCCAGTGAGGCGGGAAATTGAGTACGTGCAAAAATAAAGCACGCATTGTACCCGGCTTATGCAAACATGCTACCCTTCCAGTGGTAACCAATTAGAATATCTCCTCGGTAACATTGTTTGTCATTTGAGGAGCACAAGGACGGTAATGCTTTAGTAATGTGCTCTAATCTCCGGATACCAGTTTTACATGAACATAAAGATGCATATGTGATGTCCTATTTAACCCAAAATCTCGAAAGCGGTCGTGTTCGTTCACGAGATGTTTAAATATGCAATTCTCCAGAGAGTGTCCAGCGTAATGGATAAACAGTACTTTCGTGAATGTTTGTGAACAGTATCGTCCAACAAAGGAGTCGTTATAATTTTCCATGAAGATAAATTTTAAACTAAATTGTGTTTGTTGCAAGAAGTTCCAGGTAAATGCGTGTATAACTCATATGCTTGTTGTACCATAATGGTTATGGACAACGAATGGCATCACATGAAAAGTTTTTCGAGGCACCACCTTTTCATTTCTGACAGTACCCATGCACTTTTTGAATGTAACCCACTTAATGTTAAAATGCCAGAATTTTAGTGGCAGTATAGGATAATAATCAACCAGCATTTTAACTGTTTTAATTGGCTGGCAACATCAGTATCGCCTCTGGTACATTATTGCCAATGGCAGTAAATATTTTCCACCAAGAAACTGATCTACTTAGTCAGGATTACTAAAGTCAAAATGCATATTAAATGAGTAATGTGTCCTAAAGTTTGCTATGCGGAATTCAAGTCTCATAGAGGTTCCAAAATCGAAAACGAAAATTGAAATGTTCCCATAACTCGACATGTGATGAATAGTCAGTGAATGAACTCTTCTGAGATGACTAGTAAGAAGTTTCCTCGCACCATTTACCGTGAAAAGGGTTCGCATTAATTGTGGTGTCACTTGTCAAATGGCTCGTCGCGCTCTGTTTAGCCTTGCCTTATCACGTTTCCTTTAAGAATTTGAAGCTGGTCCTAATCGTCATGTACTTGTTTATACTTTCTGTTTTATTTTTAAATTACTTGGAATCTTTTTTAGTGTATTCTGTCATTGCAAGTCCAATTACCGCCAAATATGCAACGTTAAATCTTCTGTATTAATTGGCACCTCGTCAATATTTTCGTGTGCTGACCGAAAAACCACATTTTTGAAAGCTTTTTTAACTTTACAATATATATTTCAAACAATTAATTTGTTTTCTGAATAGGAATAAGGAAGTACAGTTCTTAATATTCTTCTAAAATTAAAGTAAGCGCCTATTTCTTGTTTCATAATGTCACATTATATTAAATGAATGAGTTTCCCCAGTTGGTTGAAACACTTTGGCGAAGGCATCGGGATTTCCTTGCCAAATTTTCTAGGTCGTGGTTTTGGCTAATATGTAATACCTAGTTACTTAACAAACCTACATACAGAGATACTTTAAAATAAGGATTATAATTTTAAATTTATTTACATGCAAATTTTTAATTACTTAAGCTTGCCACGTTTTATGCAGTAACAATAAGTGTGATGCAGAGTTAAGTTTATTATATTTTTTGTACGCTGAAATATTGTCCTTCCTACTATTAATATTGTGTTTCTAAATACAAGCAAGCAACAAAATTAAATGTGACAAATTAATAACGACTGATGCTTGGAAAACAAGAATAGCTGAAAAGAGGGGACTATCTAATGGATCCTTGAAATATGATCGCATCGGAACGAATACATTATTCAAATTTAAAGACAACGGTAGTCTTACGTATTTTAGCGGACGCGAAGCTCGCTCGGATGAGATGTTTTCGGATGAATATATTTTACGCTACGTTAGGATTTGAGAACGGGCCAAATAATATTGCAATCGCTACTTACACCGCATTTGAATTGCTTATAACTGCTCTGAGGATGATCCGGCTTGTAATCCATTAATGCATTGTCTGGACTAGTTTTTAGTGCATAGTGATTTTTATGTATTATTCAATAACGTTTACCATCTCATTTTAACATGATTTAATAACATGCGATATATAAATAGATAGATAGATATCACACACATTTATTACATTGTGATTACTCAGACGTTAAAACTCTAAATTAATTTAAAAAATCCAGAATTACGAATTGTATCCCGTGCGATATTATCCCGTGCGAATTTATGTGCTCATATTTAGGCTACACTTGTCCGAATTTCGTAGGAACAGGGATGGACGATAGGCACAGAGCATAAGTTAAGCACACATCGCTGGTCGCATTGTAACGTCCGCCGGCCGTCGAAGCCGACCACACGCACTCATGTAAACATAATTCTCCGGAACACATGCCGCTTTTTGGAATCTGCACACCACAGTGCTACTGCAAAATTTAAGCAACAATATTTTTAGCACGGTTGCTTTTTTAGCAGTTTGCAAAAAGAACGATCTTTTTTGACTTCTGTGGAAGATTGCTATGGTTGTTGGAATGTGGACAAATTAATGCAGATGTAAGCAAGGCTTAGAGTTGTGTATTTGTTGATGTTATAGCTTTTCTTAACTAAGACTTCTAAAACTGTACCACACCTGTTTACCTACTGTCCACATTAAACTAGTTGATTTAATTAGTCAGTATTGTGAGCGAATAACTTTACATTACTAGCCTAACATCAGTTATTTTCAACAAAGCAATAGCCGTACTATTGGAGATTTCGGGTAGTGAGGAAGTTGATGTTTGAATCTCTGGATATCACTGGATATTGGGCAATAGTCTCGGAGAGAAGATGGTTTAGGATTTATAGGTAAAGGAATGTGCGCCTCTTTCTAAAGGATGAGGAAGGAACTGATGCAAATGGAATGATTAAGAATGTGTGGAAATGTCTTTAAATGTTCCCTTTACCTTATTTGGGATATTGTTATACAGTGATAAATGTCTGACGAAGATCAGAAGGTTACAGGTAAACTTGAAGTACCAGCATAATAATCGCGATACATACAGTAACAAAGTTAGGCAAACTTTCGTTTGTGACATTTAATCCCTTGTTTGTTTTGTAGAAAATTTACTTGTAGTTTTTATAAGTAAATTATATGTATTGTAATTTCAATTAAGTAATTACTTTTACCAGTAATGATACAAATGACTTAGTAATGATATTGATAAATTATATTTTATGTTATAAATTCTCTCTCGTTTTATAGAATTTAATGGTACCTACTGACTAATGATAGTTATAAAATAGTCAAATAAATATAAGTAACTGTATCTGTTGTAACTATTACTACAAATTATTACAATTTTATTACAATAATTTAACATTTTTATGATTATCCAAGATTTAGTTTACAAGTTGTTTGTTTCTAAGTTCATTGTGTCCCATAAATAATTCAGTTTGTCATACATATTCCCCTCTGCAAACATCGAAGAGTGTTAATGGCATGTCATTATAAGTGTTTGCTTGTGGACGTTTGTCACTACATAATGCAACATTTTAATGAGAACTTCTGTCACTCCCTTATCAAGAGTACTCATAGTAAGTGTTAGTGACGTAAGTTATAAAAGCCTTGATATATTTGCAAAGATTTAATCAACGTGGTATTTAGATCTGTAATGTGTTTTGTCAATCGTAGTAAAATCGTTTAGCGCTTCTGTTATTCAAATATCACCTCAAAACATGTTTAACAATCTACTGTTAATAACAAAAGAGCTCTTTTCTCCTTTATTTATTATTTGAATTCCATTTCTTGACATTTTGTTGCTATTGACCTTATTTGGAAAAATATAATAAAGTTAAGTATTGTTATTGAGAATCAGCCCTCGATCGATAGATCCGATGAACTCTGAAAGATTCTACCATCTTGTATTATTATCAATAATAGGACCACAAACACCCACTCGATTAGATTACTCGATAAACTCGCCTAGTTCGCGCGATACTGTTCTCAAAGTAAGCATAGTTCATTGTTCCTCGCGAACTTCTGATATCGTAATGGGCCATTGCATAATTCAGGCATCTTTACTGATGTTTTGCCTATGGCAACACCACTGTGTTTTATATTACGGCTCTTTGTATTGTAACAACATTAAACTTAGAGGGCCACGACTCTTCCAAGTGTAATCTAATGATCTGTTATTCGATTTTACAGAACTGGATATATTGTACTTACTGGATGTTCTTAGAATATCATTTCATTACATATCCTTGTATTGAATAAAGTTAGGTTTACGATAAAAAACATACTTTATAATGCATGACTTGAATGGTTTTAAAGCAAATTTAGTATCCCTATGGTAATGGATCGTTACCATGTATTATAAGTAATAGCAAATAGAAAGTAGCAAGTAGGTTATTTTTTATAATTTGAACCGGGATTTATTGATTACAATGTCATTTCATTACATTTTATGGTATTTGAACAGTAATTTTTTATCCTCCGATTGAAAAAACATTGGTGTTATAAGTTTAACATGTCTATGTATCTATATGTCTGTCTATGTCCGATTTTGATCTAATTTTTATATGAAAGGTAGTGTAAAAATCAAACTATCGGGGTTTTTTAAATTTTAAGTTAAGATTCATCTACAATCATCATCTACAAGATTATGAAACCTAAAGAAAACTTCAATCCAAATCTCAAACTACAACGTTAGAATGTTGTTTCAGAAAGCGACAGAAAAAGAACTATTCGCTTAATCCCCGCTCATATCCGGACTCTTAGTCAGGGATTTTACGAAAACGACAATGATTGTGAAAGTCAGACCGATGCTCGTGACAGCATACATTAGGAATATTTACGACGGAATCGTAATAGAAATGATGTCAATAACAGTTAAAGATTTCGTTCTCACTCTCCCTTTCGCCTCATCACAATAACAGACGTCGGGATCTGGCCTACATTACCATCAATTCTCGACTGCTCGTAATGATTGTTATTCAGATTGAAAGTATTTTCAATTTCAACGATTTGGTACTTAAGCTAACATGCGAGTTGCCTCGCCGTAATTGCAATAATCATACAATCCTTTATTGTGTTTTACAATTGCTCGTCGTAGGTATTTGCATTATGAAAATCTAATCAAAAGTTGTGTGTCAGCTCCGACGCACGACTGAAGTTTACTCCTTACGGACGATTCTAAAATATATAAATGAGGGTAAATGAACGCATTATTTAGTATATTACTGAAAGCATGCTCGACACATTTATTTATATTAAATCGTCAAATTATTAACAACGCCGTCTAGTTTCTTATTGGCAGTTTAACGCATAACGTAACGTAAGTAACGAAGAAAGTTTCATTTTACTCCCCATACATTTTCATACCCCGGGCTTATATGTATATGAAAATCGATTCTTAAGGAATAAACTCCAAATAAAAGTTACTTGTTTTAGTTATTTTTGCCTTTGGTGTTTTTGGTGTCTTGCACTTCCCATCAGGTGGATCGACAACTCGTTTGTCGCCTATTTCCAGTAAAAAACTGTAACTTATATTATTACTAGCTGTTGCCTGCGGCTTCGCCTGCGGTAGAGGTCGATTTTTACAAATCTCGCGAGAACCCTGAACTTGTCCGGGATAAAAAGTAGCCTATACTTTAATCCAGGGTATAGGCTATCTCCTTTGCAAATTTCAGCCAAATCAGTTAAGTAGTTTTCGCGTAAATGAGTAACAAATAAAGAAACTTTCATTCACATTTATAATATTAGTATGATAAATGTTTTTTCAAAGATTCTTTTTACGGTTTCTACGTACGTGTGGCCTGGGTTCCGCAAAACCCAGAAAATTTACTTATGCTCAAATGATTATAGATCATAATGTAAATTAAGTATTGACAAAATTTAAAAAGGCATCGAGTTTACGTAGTAGTGGTAGTAATAAAGTAAATAAACTTGACTATACCTACCCCGAAACGAATGAAGTACTAGGAAAGCACAAGCAGTAAGGCCATCATTTTGTTTTTACTGTTGCGACATTCGACGTCGCCTCGCTCCGACGTCGATGGGCCGACGAAACATTTACGACGTCAGTAATGGATTATTTCGCCCGTTAACGACAACGTGATTCTCTTAAATCTTGCTAATTGTTCATTATAAATCAGCGAGAAACGATTTCATTTTCCCCATATTTAGCGCAGTGTGTGCTTTTTGGCAGTTGCTAAAATGAATCTAGGTTAAAAAAAAAATACATTTGCCCCATTTGTTGAAATGATTTGATATAAGAATAAATGAAGCTTTTTATTTCAACCATATTATTGGCATCTATAGGAATATAATTTTAAGTTAAAGATTGTCAAGACATTTTCCAAGTTGTTCAATGTATTAATTTAAAAAGTAAAGTGACAAAGTAGTTGTTTATAATTGAGTTTAATAAATTAATAATAATTATAAAAATAAAGGTAAAGGTAAAGCATTTGAAAATACTCAGCACATTGTTCCACATAATTATTATGTGGTAAGTATATTAATACCTACCTACTTGTTATCTAAAACACCTATGATAATAAAGAAAGAGTATCAAGTTTTATAACACACTACTGTTGTTATGAGCCTTCGCTAGACGTAACTTGATTGGATCCTAAAATTATTATAAAGCATCGTCTTGAAGAAATAAATTATGTGAATATGACCTTAACCTTAATGAACTCATTCAGAAGTTACATGGTTACTAATTACGTATGAACTATTAGATATGATTGTCAACATAAATTAAACACAGATCACAGTACCTAAAATAAAACCCTCAATCATTGAAGTATTATTACTAGCATATAGAACCGACACCGCGAACACAATGTATGTTCCAATGAATTGGCGCCGCGCGGCTTCAATGTCCAATGGATTCGTTAGATTTTGAAAGGAGAACGGGGGCACGATTTTGAAAATAGAACCTCCCAGCGGGACACACATTATGTTCGAGATGTCTGTTCTATGACATTATACTTCAATGCCCTCAATCAATACTTCATACTCAATGTCGATTCTTGGCTACATTTTTTGAAGTTATACTTCTTAAGTTCTTATGCGACTTGCAAAACGTTTGCTACGGCTACCATGGAGAGGGTATGAAAGCACTGGATAGATGGCCCTAGCTTCTTATTATCTTTACCTCTTTTAAAATTTATTGTTAATACTTATACAAATCTCACAGAGTCTCAACAGCGTGATTCAGATTCCTGAACAACGCCATCTAGTTTGTACTTGTGTAAACATAGGTAGTACACAAGTAATTTTATATTAGTAACTTGAATATTTTGATAACTGATATGACGATGGAAGTTCAATTGGTCGTCGAGAATGATGAATTTATGATTAATGGTTCTTGTTTTTATTTTCAAATTTAGTGGATAAGAATTGTAAAAATTGAGTGAAAACAATCCCACGGACAATGCGACGAATTTAAGGTTATGTCAAGGTACATCTATTGTGACTAGGGATTGTAATCCGGAAAACCGGATCCGGTAATCCGGCCGGATCCGGCGTTTTTAACGCATACCGGATCCGGTCGAATTTACCGGATCCGGTGACCGGATCCGGTCACGCAAATTTTTGACAAAATAACCATCCTGTTGTTAGTGTAGATGCTGTACATGCCTGGTATAGATGTTGTAATTAATCTAGCATGGCATTCCGGTATTCCTAACGTTCAATAAGGATGTTATGTACAACACAAGTTACTGAATGGATAAATTATTGTAAGTTATAAAAGTGTGAAATAATGTTTTCGTTAATATTACTTCTTGTTAATAATTTGTAATATTTGCCCTAAATGGATGTAGCTGTAAGCTGTAGATGTATTTCAATTGATGCGCGATAACACTACAACAGAAAAACGTCCTTAAACATATTATTATGAAGAAGTGTAGTAGTATACAGGTACACTTGTTACTGGCTTCCTTCTTAAAGAAAATAAAGAGAAACAAATACAGCAATTTATATATACGTATTTTTTAGAAGATAAGTTGTATTGACAATCTGTTTTACTTCTAACTAAAATTACAGTTTTCGGACTGTTTACATCCAGATGCATGTATAATATAGGGTGGCGCAAGAGTCATTTTCACCCTTTCGGAAAATGCTATATTTTTTTTTCAAATGGCTGTAAATATCAGTTTTGCTGTGACATTTGTGTAGAAAACAGATACAAAATACACGTCAGTAAGACATGAATCGCTATACTCCTCAAAAACGCGGAGTAATCATAATAATCTCTCGTTTTTCGTCATTTGCACTAGCCGGCAAGATCGCCCGTTTTAACCGCTTTAGACTTATTTTGGGTTCTTGGTGGGGTTTCTTGAAGTCATGAGCGTATGTCAACAAGCCTCAGACTCTTGAAGCCCTCAAAAAAAAAATATCCGTCATAAATGCGGAAACCTTTCGCCAAAAGTTCTGGCGGGAGTGATGGAATATGCCATAAATCGGGACCATACAGGCCCGATTCTAGCGGCAGCCACTTGGCTGATATCATTTTTCTACTTAATAAAAACATATATTTAGACATGAAATAAACACAATCCAATAGCATAACTAAAGTTTTTCATTTATAAAAAAAAATACAGTCAAAGAACATTGGGTGGCAACTTTTGCGCCACCCTAAATGATAATCTAGCTGAACCGTAGCCACTTCGCTGGGCGTCAAACATTTTTACTTCTGATGAAGTAAGAAAAAACATAATAATCACAGTAAAATATAGCCTATCTCACTAAGGAATAATGCATCTTTTTATTGGTGTAAATTTTTTTGAAATTACTCCAATAAGTTTTTGAGTATATCCATTATAAAAAATAAATAAAATGTCAAAATTTTCCTCTTAATAATATTAAGATGATTATCATTAGGTGCTTCGGCTTTATTTCGGCTCGCGTTTGCGTTCCTTTATAATCCAAAAAAAAATATTACCTCAAAAACAGTCTATATTGGAACGAGAAGGAAAATATCAGAGGAATCGCCAATGCATTGCCGGCCCTGAAAAAGAACTCTTTTTGCACCTTTTTTGAAGAACCCCATGTCATAGCGCTCCGGGAATACCTCAGAAGGAAGATCATTCCACAGCTTGCATAAACGTTTTAACATGAATTTTAAATGGAACATAATCTCCAATTAAAGTCAGTTAAAACATTGCATTGTTTGAACCCAAAATCATTATGTTTTGTACATTATACAGGCAAAGTCAATTGCGGAAAAACTTCTTTATCGTCTGATAATCCATTATTGGGAAGACAAGTCAGCGAGACGCACCACATGGGACATTTTACGACGCTGTTGTAAAAGTATATGTCGTCTTAAATGAGACATAAACACAGGGACGTGTAAACGTATGTCGCACATTTATTTTATTAGCGTCATTAATTCCTACGCTTTTGTCGCGACCGAAACAGACCTGGCATTTAGCTAAGCATGTTTAATTGGTCATAATGTAATTAATTATAGATTAATTAACAATTATTAATTATTAATTAATAATTATTGATTGATAAATTATTTATTGATGGTTATATATTTAATAACAGGTTTTTAATTAAGTCAGGGTTTAAACATTTAAAATTAAACAAAATGCTGATGTTTAAGGAAGTAAAAAAAACTCGACAAAACAAGAAAATTACAATGTAAAAATGAGATCAATGTCACTAAAGCGCAATATTAAATTACTTTATTTCCACCTTTCCTTTCGGTTTTGGTCATAATAATTTCGTAATACAAAACTAATATTAGGAATGAAACTATAAAATATTACGTGCATTTTAATAAAAGCAACTAACTAATTAAAATTATTTTAATAATGTAGTATTATTTAAGTGCACAAAAAATATTTTAGAGCAGATAATATTAACCATTATTATTAGATTAACATTAGACTCCGTTATTCAAACATTATTATCCTGTAATAATTATATTCCACAGTCTTTAACGGCAAGATCACTATTAATCACCTAAGAGAACAATGGTCTAACTGCAGTAATATCTGGATGCAATAATTAGAACTTACTGGGCATATCTCGCACTTAACTGTAACGGGTCTGATCGATTGGTCGTTAGTACGACAGTGATCGATTCAACAAACAACATTGAAGTTATCATTTAATTTATAACTACTTAGTGTCATCAGAATACCTGTAATTCTTTTGTTTTTGTGTCACTTTAATCCGTGTGAGTTATGTGTTTATTAATATGGTTTGTTCCCTGTATGTTGATTCCCTTTACGAGTCTGAATTAGTGACTCATGCTCTGCGGTTGAAATTCGGCGCTAATAGGGATGTTGACTAATTATGGGATTCAATTTAATTTTATAGATAGAACCCAAATTAAAAAAAATATATAAAAATAATAATGTTCAATTTAAAAACAAAAACTGATAAATAATAATATCATTTTGAAGCATATCGGTTAGATGGTTTCAGAGTATATAAAGGACATCCGTAAAAAAAATGTCGATTCGATGGTAAAAGTTCGAAATTACTAATAATCACAGAACATTTCGGAATTTTACCATTAGAATTTGGTAAATCTTAGGTTTTACTGGTAAATCTTAAGATTTACCGTAGTCCGGGATTTTACATTAAAATATATATTATATGTATAGATTGAGTTACGAGAGAAGCCAATATAGGGACAGTTTTAAAGTTTTTAGGCTAATCATATTATCTTTATCAGTTTGTTTCTTAAATTAAATTATACACTTATCACAGGCTATCTCAAGGTGTAACACATAATAATATCTCATACTCTAATAGCTTGTTAAATTAGATCCGTTGATTGGCGTTGATTAGATCGCATGCAATTAAAAGTTTTTAATCTGAACACCTACATTTGACGATCTTCAATTAATTCCCTTTAAAATAGGTTTTGGACAAATCATTAATTTTATATTCAAGAACTCAATTAATTTTAACTGTCATGGCAATAGAAGATGTTTTATAGTTGGAATATTACATGTTCCAACAAATTTCAAATGCTTCTACTGCGCACATTATTGTTGATATTATCTTTATTTATGTTACACATACTATAATTTTATGCTTGAACAGAATTTTAATTTTTATCGTTATTTCACGTATCAAAAAAGACACTTTATATTTAGTTAACACATTTCCAGTGCATATTATCTACTATGTTCAATTTGTAGTTATTTCAATATTATGACATTCATAATGAAAGTTACCTATAATGTATTTCGTTTCAAGATGAAACGGCCGCTTAGTACTGCCTGACCGCTGCATTATTTTCTAAAATTCGCGACTTATCATAACTATAGCTAAGCCTATGGGGTTCTGAAGTCTGAACAATGAAAAGTTCAAATTTTACCACTGAGCTTGATATAATAGAAACTACTTATCAATATTATGATCGAAGTATGAATTTGTTTGCGGAACTCATAATTATTATTTGAAATGAAGTATATGTAATGAAGTGTTTAATTTTAAAGGTGCTTATATAAACACTCATTTATTAGCTCAGTTTTGTTTGGTAAACTCAAACCTTAATTAAATGTATTGTTTTTATTAAATATTTGCAATGCATATTACTACAAAACTCCATAATATTACTATAGTCTGTTGATTTTAATTGATATTATTGTTTGGGATGCACAAAAAACTCGCCTACATAAATGTCAACGTATCTGCAAACCGATACGCTACACGGTCTGGACACGTTAATGAGGTAAGATGATTATCGCGATCATTTTTAAAATTACTTAAATATCTATCGGAGCATAAGATCGCACGACGCGATTTCAAAACAATTTAAAAGAAAATTTAAAAGAAACAAACAGGGTGGATAAGTGAATAAAGCAACTCGCGTGATAAGTCGGCTTTAGTCAAAAACTGTCGGCAGGGCAAGCATGAGCTTGCCGAATTGTTTCGTATCGTTAATCTTTATCTTTAGTATACAAATATATCTTATGTAATATTGGAAAATTAAGTAGTTTTGCATAACTAAGCAATATCTTTTCATAAATTTATCAAAGAAGTCAAAGCTTTTTTGTACAGTACTTTGATTCGTCAGTAAAGTGGAACTAGGAAAAAAGATTTAAAAAATGCCCAACTTTTTACAGCATCCACAGCAGTGAAAACCAATTTACAATACATATGACATTTGTTTTAAAATTTTCAGGTTTGACGTGTTGAGAACAGTCTTAAATATAGAACAAATTTTTCTTTAGAAATAAGCCAATACCTGTATTTTTTACCTTCAAATACACCATTTTTTTATGATCATGGGAAATACGTATAGTTAGATTGCATTTTATCTAAATAAATTGTAAAAAATAAAGTTATCACAGTCATGATAAAACATAATCCTATAGCGGTAGAAGAAGATTTAGGAGTGGCTTTTAATTATCTCATATTAAACTTAAGTTCGAGAGCTTGTTGCAATAACCGCTATATCGATTCGAATTCCAACACTGACCGCGCTAGGTCTGCGTGCCGCGTTGTTATACGTTTCACAAACTATATTCGATCAGACAGAGCGTGAGCTTCACCGGGGAAGCGGGCTTAAAACACAAAAATGTCAACGCGGACACGGAATATATCAACATTGCAGACGCGTGTTTGCAAAAACGCTGTAGGTTTTGGATATTTGTATAAGGAATTGATTTATATTTAAATTAAATTAAATTTTAGCACTTAAGTAATTTTATTTAGTCTATTAAATAATAGCACGATTCGAGGCTTGTTTGCGACAATTTTAAAATTTTCATTTTTAAACATGAAGGTAATATTTGTATAACGCTATCTGGTTGAAATTGTCGCAAACAGTTTCAAGACTTGTCTTATATTCTTTGTCGATAAAAATACAATAGAATGTTGTTCACGCCTGTAATTGGCACTCACACTAGTCCAGTTTCTATAAAACTTTTATTTGTAATGTAATGTATATATTGCTATTTGTGTGCTAATAAAATAAAATGAATAATAATAACAAATAAATAAATATATGACTATATTGCTATGATTATAATAATAACGCTACAACAAACGCTACGCACTTATAGCCCCACACTAAGATTCCCTATGTCGTGGGTATCATGGCCAACACACAAAAATAAGTAAACTCACCCAGACCGAGAACAAAAATCCAAACTCATCATTCAAAAATCCGTCGCGTTGGGAATCGAAGCCAGGACCCTAGGAATGGCGTGGCGGCGCGGGCGGTGCGTCATGGTAACCAATATGCCAGACAGAACATCGTGATTGCCTTCATGTTCTCTATTTTACTCAAAGCTGTGTCAATTCTGCAAATACGCACTTCGCCACCAGTTCACATTCGGTAAAACACAAGTACATAGGTTTCGAATATTCTTTGTTCAAGGAATTTTTGGGGTTCTAACAGCTGAAGTTTTATTTACAATTCATGGAACTAATTGAAGTATTCCATGGTAATATTTTTATTTATCACAGGACACAATCTTTGGGTAAACTTTCCTTACCGTTAAAATTAGGTAAATGACTATCGCAATCATATTATTATGATGTTTCGTGACTACTTAAGTTTCAAAACACGCTGATCTTATTTTTTAATCTAATTAGGTTAAATTTGTTTATAAGTATTACTTCTTTTTAAAATTTTACCTACATTTTAACAGGTGTTTAAAGTTCGCGTGATGACGAATTATTTAATAAATTCCTTGAAGTAATTTATATTTTTGTATGCTGTATTTTTTATGATGTGCATTTAGCTTACTAAGTATTAGAATTTTATAAGAAGGGATTTGACGTCATATTTATTGCTTTTTTATTGCTAGAAATAACGCCTCGTTCCTCTTAGGAAAATGTCTATATCGAGACCATTAGATGGATCTTCAGCTCGTTTGCTGTTACCATAAATCAGGAGAGATTTTTCCTGATTCAGGAGAAAGCTCAATTAGGCTGCTCCAGGTGGAAAAATTCTGAACTTTTAAACTCCATCTGAATGATTAAGATATGACTGTATACATTTTGTAACTAGAACTTAACGTGCCCTATCAACTTTTCAATAATTTTCGCTCAAATATTTACCACGCCTTAATAGCCTGTCTAGGCTAACTAATTGCTGGTTATTTTTATTTATTATCTATACTAATATATAAAGAGGAAAGATTTGATTTTTTGTTTGCATTGAATAGGCTCCAAAACTACTGAACCGATTTCAAAAATTCTTTCACTGTTGGGAAGCTACACTATCCCCGAGTAACATAGGCTATATTATATTTTCAAAAAAATTAGGGATCCTTAATAAAACTCGAATAATGTAACCCAAGGTGTAAAAAAATAAGAAAACCGAAGCAAAGCGAGGGCGGTTACTCGTAAGTTATAAGGTTACAAAGACTATAATTAATTCAGTTAGTTGTTAATATTTACTTGAAACGTAAAAATATGACCTTTTAAAAAGTTAAAAAATATGCGATTAAAATACCGTGTCTCAAAACAATTTGTTCAAGTTGTTTACTTTGAAGTGAAAACTTTTACATTAAACCTCATTCATTCTAGGTTAATTGAATGTTTCACGTAATTATTCTACAACTGCACTTACACATATTGAGAATTATCTGTTTCAATAAAAATAAGAATAAAAATTCCAAAAAATTGTACAAAATTTTTTTTTTCAGTCGATATATCTTGTAAATGTTATTTATCTTGGAACTAAAACTTTATTAGAATGTTTTCAGGGTAATTCAGTATTATCGACAAAAGACAATAAATAGATAGTAGATAGATATACTTCAGTAACAATATTAAGGTTAGTTCGTAATTAAGGCAGCATAACCATACAATTTTGTTCACTCTAAATATTTGTTCAGTCGGTCTCAATGTTAAAACACAACAATATTGAATTCATAACCTTCGTATACACAAAAAATGAAATAAAACCCCAGTGTCATGTCACGACGCTATCACTCATAATTTCCAAAGTGAAAACCATTATGTAGTCAAACGAATCGCGTTTATTTTTTCCCTACCCATTGTTAACCTCGCTGCACCTATTTTCCGTGCATTATCGCACATTATTGCAAAGAATGCATTATCCTTTCATTCTGATGTGGTTAATGACGTTGAAAAATAAGCCTGGTTTAGCGAACGAGGCTTGATCTAAGGGCAGAAACGTATCTAGCTTTTAAACAGGTAGCTGCCCACTGAGCGTATTTCTACTCGTAATAATGACTGTGTTCCAAGAATGACAAAATAAATATTTGTATCAAAAACATAATGGCATTTTATTTTTTTTGGCTGGGTCTATTGACCCGTTTAAATAAATAGTCAGTCTGGAGTCAGTCTATAGATTTGTTTCTGTACAAATATTAAATTTTTGTAAAGGTAATGAAATTATATATGTTACCGGCAAAACCCGATTTCAGGTCAAACTAGTTTGGCCTAGGCCAAACTAGTTTATCCTACTCGTGTCAGGACAAACCAGTTTGGCCTAGTCTAAACTAGTTGGGCCTAGGCCAGACTAGTTTGTCCCGACACGATTAGGCAAAACTAGTTTCTTGTCAGGCTAGTCGTTAGTTAGAGTAATAGTTGCATATTGTTTACCAAAATGATATATTAAGTAAGGTTTCGGACCAATTTTATAAAGAAAACGACAAATCATTATAATTACAAAGTTGCATTGTATGCACTTTTAGGGAGAATTCAGGGGTTTTTGATACACAAACAGGCTTCCAAACGTCTCCGGCGCTGCGGGAAATGCAGCCCCTCCGCCCTTGCGTAACAAACTGCAGACACTCCATGCTCGCCTACGCAGCTTCGGCTTTTTGGTCGCCTGCGGCGACCAGCCTCAGCCGCTTCGGCTCACATGGTGCCTGCAGTTTGTTACAGCGGGCGGGGGCTGCTCTCCCTCCGCGCCTCCGGGGTTTACATTCACTCTAGGGGTAGGGCAGACTAGTACCACGTGGAGTCGGGGTTGACTAAGTCGGTTCTGTCACCAATTTTGAAAAATTGATAAAACAATTAATAAAGGAAACCATTACCAACGAGGGGGAAATAGAAAATATATTAACAGGTGCCCCACCAGAACCCAAGAAAAAAAAGTACTTGGACAAAGAAGAAAGAATCAACAGAACTCTTTTGAACACAAATCTTCATATTCAGAGGAAAAATTATTAATGTGCATTGCTACGAATTTAATGTGTTAAGGTTTTTTGTAATTCTTAAATAAAAATTGCATGTAAAAATGAGTTTATTTTTTATCATAATATAAATGTAGGAACAGGGAACTGTTACACAGACGAAACGTTATTCGTCTAAAAGTTGTCTGGCCTAGTGAAGGATTTGACAAATGATAAGTGCTCTGAACGTGTTGTGTCATCATAATAATCAGCTCCATTAATTCTACCAAATGAAACGTTGTCATACAAAAATTTGACAATCGTTAGTTGTCAAAGTGAAAAATAGGCGAACCGTTGGTTGGCAAGTGATAATCGGCCAAACAATTTTCGGCGAGAAAGCAGGATCCCGTTTTAAGCACAAAGATTTGTCGAATAAATATAAATCCGTAACAATTCGGTTCTAATCAGTTTTAGACTGACGAGAAACTAGTTTTGCCTAATTGTGTCGGGACAAATTAGTCTGGCCTAGGCCCAAATAGTTTAGACTAGGCCAAACTGGTTTGTCCTGACACGAGTAGGATAAACTAATTTGGCCTAGGCCAAACTAGTTTAACCTGAAATCGGGTTTTGCCGGTAACATATACATACCTACAAAATCGAAAGATGAATCGCAGGTATTTTATTGTAAGTGGGAATATTCGAAATAATAAAAAGAAGAAAGTGATGTATGTTATTGCCCTAAGCGAATAAGCCATTCCTTAATAGAGAGGGGTTACTTGCTGATGTATTGTGTCTCATATTTTTCCTTATAAACGACTATAATGCTGACTTTTCATAAAGAACATACTTGTCGTGTTTATGAAGTCCAATCTATACTAATATTATAAAGCTGAAGAGTTTAGTTGAATGCCCTAATCTCAGGAACTACTGGTTCGAATTGAAGAATTATTTTGTGATGGATAGTCCGTTTATCGAGGAAGGCTATAGGCTATATAACATCATATATATGTAATTATTAGTTAGTTTTTTCCACAAATTAATGCGGGTAAAATTGCAGGGCACAGGTAGTGTTAAAACTGTGAGCAAATATACAATAATAAAATAAATTCATCATAAGAAACTTAGAATGTAGTGCATAATAATATTATGTCTAGACACGTACTATATTCTTAGGTTTCATGACACGTGATAAATTAATTTGGTTGTACTATTTAGATAGTTATTACTTACGGCAAGAAATAATAATAGCTTGTTGTTGAAAACAATTTCGACGTAAAACATAAAGTTAAACACTGAAACTCGCATGTGAATAAGAATGAAAGAAATATTCAGCAACGTATGAAATTTCCACACGTTATTAAAATACTAAGAACCTACAATTTAAGAGAACATTGTTCAAAACGGCGAGGTTGTGAAAACTGTATGCGAGTACAAGTACAAATTATACGCGAAAGGCCACCTGACCCAAAACGGGAAGAAAAGCTACGTGGTTTTTAAGAAATGTTTTAGCTTATGATGTGATGTAATAAAATGAAGTAAGAATTCGTAATTTGGGACTAGGATTGCGTATAATAAATATGTAATTTGTAAATCTTTCCTCCATTTATTTCTCATTTCATCACTTATCATTACAATTTGTGTAAACTTTTCACCTTCTACGTACACCGCTACCCTCTTTTTATGTGTTCTAACTTTTTCTCCTCTACCCAAAAGTCGCCTGGAAGAGATCGCTTACCTGAGCGATAAGGTCGCCCTTTGTATACCTTACTTTATTTTAATATGACTGTGTTTATTATTGTATTTTGGTGTACAAATAAAGAGTATTTGTATTGTATTGTATTGTAATATAAATAAATAAACGCTAACACACTCATAACCCCGCCGTCGCGGCGTCGGTTCATCAAAATACCACAAACGAAAATAGTAACGATTATATAAGTGAGATTAAAGTCAATGAGGTGCTAAAAGATAATCATAACATATTAACAAAATCTTCCTCTTCAACCAAAAAGTTTTCCAATCAATATTGTATCCTTTGTACGTACACCATGTGTTTTTCAGTAAAGGACGTGCTTTACATGACTGTACTAAAAACATTTGCAGCGCATTTCTTTCCTTACTCTATCCCCTGACAGGCTTCCGGTTTCCCGTTCGCGTTTATTAAATGTCAAGACATGTCTATACGCTGTACCGCATTGCGCACACATTAACACTGTCCGAACATTCTTTATATGTTGTGAATATTCGTTCACTGGTTGTGATTCGGTGTTGAATAAAGGATTTCGAATTTAACAAAAAAAAATGTTTTTTGAGAGTCTTGTTTTTTTTATTCGTGTATGATAAGAAACTTCTGATTAAATTTTTGTTTGAATTTTTAATAAACAAACATTGGGGGTGTTATAACACTATACTAGTCAAACTAAAAATGACGCGAGATTTGAATTTATTAGAAAACTCTGTTTTTTATTGTACTCGTTATTTGAGACCTTATACTTGCAAAGCGTTTCTGAGTGATAAAGCCCACATATACCTACGTATTTAATTTTACGTGATCCTAACTTTATAAAAGTGCATTATATCACTTGTTTATTTTATGTTACGCACTGTGTATCAGTAACACCAATATTTTTTTATTTTTGTTCCCTAAACCATAGAACGTAGACTTTGCTTAGGTATCATTAATGCTTATTATCACCTTAGATTATAAATATTTTTTATATAGCCGTCTGTTTTAACCCCTTTTATGAAAAATATTGGCAAACACTGCAGCAAACACCATGCTTGTTCTGGAGGGTACTTTAGCTGAATACAATTATGAACAAATGTTAGGTACAACTCTTAACGAATTATCGCTAGCTCTGCTTAATGGTATTGCAGGGGCGCGTCGGACGACGCACTCAATGTCATCCATTATAACAGCAGCCTTATTCTTTTTATTTTAATACTATTCTTTATTTTGATCTCGCACTTTATTGTGAGAAAGGTTTTAAATATCATAACAAGAAGGTTTATGAATGTTATTGTATAACAATGTATTATTTTTAAGCTACGTAATTTTCAAACATCTAAATATAAAACATTTTTATATTGCCATTTGAAAACAATTTGACTTAACACTTTTTTATCATTGTATGTATATTATGTTACTTTAATTTCTTTAAGAGGCTTGGGATTTTAGCTTTAATCAGTAGCTTGCACCTACCTAGTAGGAAGTACTGTACTAAGGACAAGCTAAAATAAAAAAAAAACGTTTACACACTCATACCCCCCCCCCCCCCCCCGCAGTAGGTTTTTATCGATGTCGCGAGAGGCATGGACGTCACAAACACCTAACACATCACAATGACACCCATGACCCGAGTACGAATATTTATCTGTCACAGCCGGGAATTGAACCCGGAACCCCTCACTTCGCAGGCTGGGTCGCTACTAGCCCTGTAGCCTACAGGGTTGTCATGCATAAAACAGTTTGGTTGTTTAGGTTTTTCGGATGCTTTATTATAGAATCGATACTATTAGACTTAATATCGTGTTTTGATCAATTACGATCCCACAATATAAAAATATACATACTCAAGTGTTCATTCCATAAACGAGAGTCTCTGTTATCAAACACACAGAACTCAGATGTTATGTTCCGAGCTTATACTCAGAATTAACTCTGAATAAAGCATGAATTTTTAACGATATAAATCATATCCCCAACATTATTACACTAAATTGAACCAGAATACGGACGCTGAAGATGTTCAGTACACTCTGCCAAGAGCTGCATTCATTAACTAATGTATAGACTTTCAAAATATTTGCACATAAATTTTGTTTAAGGAAAAAACTTGGGTGGAGAACGTCAGGACTGTAATGAATGATTGAGGAAACTGGTTGTTGAGAAAATATATTATATTAAACACTGTTATGGACTTTTTCTTGGTTATGTAGCTTTTCTTTTTATATATCGTTTTTTTTTTAAGTCTGAAAATAATAAACTTTTATACGTAAATGTTTGTAGGTCCAGAACTTAAAAGACTTAAAAAAAACAACAAAAAATTATAGTGTAATAGATTTACTAACCGAAAATAAAATTTTAAGTGCCTGTATAGTTATAAACATAATACAATTCAATTTAGATTCAAAAGAAAACATTACACCATTTTACATGCTATAATCCTCTCCTTTTAACTGTAGAATATTCTCTATAGTTTGGAAAATCGAACTCGGGACTCCTTTCTTTGTATATGACGTCACTACCAACTGAGTCAGTAGTTATAGGGAACGTATTATATAGGTAATATAAACCACAATTACTTATAGCGTCAAATGAGTCTTAAACGCATTAAAGAAAATTATTAAGGCACGCCTCATTACAATTTAATTTAGTGAATTGGCCGTAATACTTTAGATACCGCGATCTGACTGTAAACTGGTTAACTCCCATATCTCTTCCACCAGTTACTTGCTTATCTGTGCCTCATTATCACCAGTTAAGTAGTCTCTTAAGTTTCGAAGGGAGAAAATTTACGTACTTTTATTTAAAGCAAATTCGTTATATCTTGTAATCTCAGCACCATTCTTCAAAAGTAGAGTTAAATGGTTACGTCACGAGCAAAAACTAACTCAAAACGGGGTTTTAACTCAGATAAAACCGTTTAGAGTGCACATTTTAAAACTACATTAATAACTTGGAAGAAGGAACAGGAGACAATCTGAACTCAAAAGTAGTCGAGGTTCATTATAAAGTTAATCTAGAAGAGTCATCACAAAACTGAAGCGGTGCCGTGCTTTACAATAATAATTATTTTCTTTTTCTAGTGCAATAAATATCATAAAAAGAAGTCTATTTTTTTTCTTGGTATAATACGAGTGAAGGAATGAAAATTAATGTAAAATAATTTCACTTACGTCAGTATCAATGTATAAGGTTAAACTATATTCAATTCTAATTCCGAATCAACATCTACCAATTGACTGTTATTCTTCAATATTATATATACTATGTCTTTGTTTCAACATTTAATCTGCAAGTTAAGATTAAATTCATTAGCACTCTTTTATCAATACAGACTGAAACAATATTGCGAAAATGTCTTTTACAGACTTTGGACAATGATTCCCAGTAGGTTTGGAATAAAAAAAATACATACCTAATGAGTAATATCTTGCTAAGCCATAACCTTAGTATAACTACACAATGGCAATTCTAGCAATCACAGCACCGTTGCCGCGTCGGTAGATTGCTCAGACGGAACAAGTGTAATATAGCAACTGTCTCACAGATGTCACTCTGTTGCGTCGTCTGGCGTTCTTGTTAACGGCTTTGCCTACCGCGCCTTCCAGTCTCTCTATGCAACTACGAGTATTCTCATTTATTCTTGAGCGTAATGTTTCGTGGGCGTTCTCAACCGCGTGTAGATAAAGTAATATTTTTTCTTTTGAATGGTCCTGATGTTAATTCTCCTTGTTGTTCAAAGTAAAATTTTATGTAATGTATAATGTAGTTGTATTTTGGAATAGAGAAATATATGATTTGCCAGCTTTTTCCGGGATAGTAAATACCTTTTGTTATTCCAAATCATGGGCTACTCGTACCTGTGTGCTGAATTTCATGAAAATCAGTTCAGTAGTTTTTATTTGAAAGATAAGAAACATCCATATCCTCACAAAACAAACTTTTACATAATATTATTACAATTACTCGAGACTGAGTAGGTACAGAACCCATACCTTGAAGTTCAAGCATCACATCACAATGTATGTACAAACAAGAAGAATGCTGTGGACTAAAATTAAAGTGCCCTTCAAGATACATACATTGGACCTACCCAAAAAAGGCTACCCTTGAAAGTAATGTTATTCTAAAATAAAGTACCTAAAATCTTTTAATAACTTTTGACATACATTTCGTAATTTATTTCTGTACCCATGTGCTAAATAGAACGAGGTTCAGCAAAACAGCCCGAAAGCCAAAAGAATATAAATCACTCATCCTAAACTTTATACTACTATAAATTTCGCTTCGGAATACTTCGCGCAACCTGGGATGTTTTATAAATTTCAAAAGAGCATAATCATCAATATTTTTAAAGGCTTGTTTGAGGCTATTTTTAAGCCGCTATCTTTTATAAGATATTATGATTTTGCAAGCACTGAAATGTCACTAAACACTTGTAATGTTTGAATCGGAATAAATAACTAAGATAACAATGAAACTTCGACTACTCAAGCTAAGAAGATAACTTTTAAAGCATATTTTAGCGCCATCTCTTATCAAGTAGTGAAATATTGAAACTCATTTTTTTTAATAAATTCAACAAAAGAAAAACTAACCTTAATCATAAGAAACACACTGATATGAAATAGGTTGTTAGAATCATAGCAAATAAATCTCAAGTTACGATTTGGACGTCTTCATTACGTCGAGTTCTGAGTTTCAAAGTAAGCAATCATAATTGGTAACTTGTAAGTGAAATAATTTCATAAATTTTATTGCGTAAAGCTGCAGTCATAAATGTCCTTACTATGCGTTTGAAAATTATTGTATCAAAGGCCGCTTAATATTTTACGCCTACGAAGATTCTGTCCCAAAACTTATGAAATATGAACCGATAAAAATAAATTATCGGCCTTTTTCTAGCCCACGGCCAGTTGAAGGTCAAGTGGCTCATGAAATAAGGATAAAATAAATAGTTATATTATTTGTAGTTTTACTACATGGGATAATTTACCTATGTAGTAATGTAGTAACAATGGGATAATTTAACTTAGTAACTACCTATAAGATAATCTGCAAGAAAGGTTGAAGAAAGATCGGAGAATGTATTATATAAAAAGTTTGCCTCGGCCGGAAATTGAACCCAGGATCCTTTGCTCAGTAGGCAGGGTTACTACTACAAACAAAGCTATATCTTTGACAATAGTCCAAAAATATATTATAGTAAATAAAATTAGCAGTCAATAAAATTATATAACAGTATTACATGAATTAGTTCAGCTCCATATTTATGCGACAAGCATTGGTTATAATCTTGTCGCTCCATCTATCGCAATAACAGTGTCGTAATAACCCGGTTCTCACCGGAATGCGGTAATTGTAACCGAGATAATTAATTGAATGAACGATAAAATTACTTCACGGCGCTAAGTAAATTTACCATCTAGTTACAATCCACGCCTGCAATAGTTTTACTCGGAAACCCGGGAGTTTTAACCGCGCCAAGATTTACAGTATGGCCGTATTACGGCTTCAAGTGTAGATATTATGAAAACAGTTGGAGCCTTCGTTCCTTAAATGGAAAATATAGATAGTATTAAGTACCAAGACAGAAAATGAAACGTATTTTGTTACATTACTGGTATTTTTTTATGTAACTAGTCGACAGACGAGCTGACGATGCACCGGATGATAAGCGACCACAGTCGCTGATGGACATTAGCAACACCAAAGGCATCACCAATACATTATCACTTATCAGCCAAGAAAATTATTGTGTGTGTCAGTTTCGGCGCATGACTAGAGCTTAACGCCATCTGGTTTGCAATCGTTAAATCATTAACAACGGATGATGATGATCATGATAATCAATGATATTTCACATCATCAGAAAAGGTTGTACCAAGATTATTATTATCATTAGATCAACATCGAACGCCATCTAGATTCTATATCATTAGATGGCGTTGTTACTGATCAGCCATCCAACGCCATCTAGATTAGGTGTTACGAATTACAAACATAACGCATAACGTAACGGAGAAAGTTTGATTTTACTCCTCATAAAATTTCATACCGCGGGCTTAAATATGAAAATCGATAGATAAGGAGTTAAACTCCAAAAAATACAGAATTAAATAAAAAGCGGCCAAGTGCGAGTCGGACCCGCCCATGAAGGGTTCCGTAGCAGCAAGTAACATAATATAAAAGTTCTTGTAGTTCGTTGTAACTTTGATCGATGTTTTTTGCGTTTTACGATTTATGACGTATTAAAAAAATTTCGTTCAAATCAATTTTCGTTGGAAGTTTGCATAGTAATGTACATCATATATTTTTTTTTAGTTTTATCATTCTCTTATTTTAGAAGGGGGGGGGGGACATACATTTTACCACTTTGGAAGTGTCTCTCGCGCAAACTATTTAATTTAGAAAAAAATGATACTAAAAACCTCAATATTATTTTTGAAGACCTATCCATAGACGTACATACATACGTGTGGGGTACACGTATGGGTTTGATAAAAAAATTGTTTTTGAATTTCAGTTCTATGTATGGAGAACCCCCAAAATTTATTGTTTTTTTTTTTCTATTTTTGTGTGACAATCTTAACGCGGTTTACAGAATACATCTACTTACCAAGTTTCAACAGTATAGTTCTTATAGTTTCGGAGAAAAGTGGCTGTGACATACGGACGGACAGACAGACAGACAGACAGACAGACAGACAGACAGACAGACAGACATTACGAATTTATAAGGGTTCCGTTTTTTGCCATTTGGCTACGGAACCCTAAAAAACGAACTGGCTCCCAACTAGCCAGGCAGGCTTCACGGAAATATAATATAGCAGTGATAATATTAATGAGTATTGATATTATCCTTATGTGAATTAACTTCACACAATCATGCATAAAATTATTGTAACTACAGTCAGATACAGTTCTAAGAATAGTCGGCTTCCAGGTGCTCGATGGCTTACAGCAATTTAAAAGTATTTCATATTCTTAAGAACGATGGCTAACGCTGTATGAGTTTGGTTGGTAGACGTCCTTATTATGCTGTTTTACTAAGACTTTGTTTCAAATGCCAACATATTTTTTTTTAGTTCGCTATGAAATAAGAGATTTAAGAAAATTCTTCTTGACTTATCAGCAATAAATTTATATTTAACTTTGAATAGAATCGTAATCTGATTTTAGATGGTTGGATCTTAAGCTTCAGTAGTCAGTCTTGAGGTGTAATGCACCTCCGCATATTTTATTTGATGAATCGATAAATTCTTACGCAAATATCAATAAGCTCACTGTACATTAATCAAGTGAATGTTAAGCAATAAATTACCTAACTCCCGGTTTTCAATCGCGACCTCATACCATTCCATAGAAATCGCATTGGAACAAAATAAATAACCTGTCACGACAAAATGGCGCGGACGAGTTGCGATTGTACATTTGATAATAAAATAATTTGACTTGGCTGCCTCACACTCAACCAGACTACGAAGACCTCTCCCCCTTCTCAATATCCCACAACAAAACGTCCGATTGCTCCGGATTCTTCAACCCTCCAATGCTAACGCGGCTCATTTCAATGCAGTCGTTCGTACAGCGAAACGTATTATGTGTGAGAGTATAATAATGTACGCTCCGTTAAAAAGTATACAATCTGACAAATTTGTGCACGCGATTCTCGTTTTTCATCCCATAGCAATACACTTTGTAATACCATACGAGTTATCATTAGCCTTTTTTGTCAGTGCGTGGCCTTTTTTAATTACTCTCCGTCAATAGTACGGGCAATCATCAATCAATAAGTCAAAAAGATTGATGAATGGGTTAGTAAAATCAATCCGGTGGTGATGATGTGTTTTGCCAGTTAATTTGACACTAAACATCGTCGACGGGAAGTTTTAATGAATGATTTGGTTTTAAAATTGGTTAATGGAAATTGAAGAATTTCATTGAGTAGAACAATATTTTTGTTTTAAGGTCCACGGATACCAATGTATTGTATTTACAGATCATCGCTGATATACGTCCAATGTGATTGATGTTTTATGAGAATCCTAATTGCTTTGGTAGCTCCTATAATTACTTCTGCCTTCGCTTTCGAGCGTTAAGTTAACTCATTTTGAAAAGAAAAATGTGAAGAAATTAATCAGCCCCGTTTCTCTTTCTTTTACACAACCCCATAGCCTGGTGGTGGGTGTTGGTGACACCGCCAAGCGATAGGTTTCAGATTCGATTCCTAGTCGGAAACAAATATGTAGAATTAAATAGATACAACTTTTTAGGGTTCCGTAGCCGAATGGCAAAAAACGGAACCCTTATAGATTCGTCATGTCTGTCTGTCTGTCTGTCTGTCTGTCCGTCCGTATGTCACAGCCACTTTTTTTCCGAAACTATAAGAGCTATACTGTTGAAACTTGGTGAGTAAATGTATTCTGTGAACCGCATTAAGATTTTCACACAAAAATAGAAAAAAAACACTAAATTTTGGGGGCTCCCCATACTTAGAACTGAATTTAAAAAATGTTTTTTTCATCAAAACTATACGTGTGGGGTATCTCTGGATTGGTCTTCAAAAATGATATTGAGGTTTCTAATATCATTTTTTTCTAAACTGAATAGTTTGCGCGAGAGACACTTCCAAAGTGGTAAAATGTGTGTCCCCCCCCCCTGTAACTTCTAAAATAAGAGAATGATAAAACTAAAAAAAATATATGATGTACATTACCATGAAAACTTCCAACGAAAATTGGTTTGAATGATATTTAGTAAGTAGTTTTTTTTTAATACGTCATAAATCGTAAACCGCAAAAAACAGTGATCAAAGTTACAACGAACTACAAGAACTTTTATATTATGTTACTTGCTGCTACGGAACCCTTCATGAGCGAGTCCGACTCGCACTTGGCCGCTTTTTTTATAAATATGATGTGTAAGTAAATCGTAACAGATATATGTCATTGTTATCTAATTTGTATACCTAATCAAAGTACATAATATTGTTGTTAAGTCATACTACTAGAGTAGATACTAGTAGTAATGTGTCTATATTATCATGTTATCCGTGATTTAGGATATTTTCGTGCAAGGGTGTGAATGTGTTAACGTATATTGTTTTTTGTCATGATTTACGTCAATTTAAATTTTGTATATTGTAATGTATATCCTAGCCTGTAAACCCTACCACGTTATACTCGTATTAGTATAGTACCGTTGAAATCAAATCTTTGTACCTCGAAATTAGTTGCTTAGAAGAGTGAATCAAATAAATAATGTACAACAAAAAAGAAAACGTCACAAGTGAAAATTTACAAAAAAAAAAAAATATTATGTTGCAATCAGGTTACCTTTTCACGTCACAATAACTAAAATATCAACAACCAAGACTGAATTCAATCAGCCCAACAACAAAAATCTCAGCCGCGAGCCTCACGTATTATTCAAATCAAAAGTTAAGCGGGTGTCACATTACCTCCATCAGTCGTAACAATCCGGCTTATCACAGTCAAATCTCGGCAGTTGAGTGGTCAATGGCACAATGAAGCTCTAAATAACCATCGGACGTACCGCGGCGCCTCAGAAGACGGCCCGCAACCTCGAGTGACGTACAATGCTTCCCCGTTGACTGGTGGGCCGGCATGACCGCATCCGCACTTGCGGGTTACTGAGTGTGAAAATGAATAAGCCAGTATTATTTATGCGCTAAAATTGAAATTTATTTCGATTGTGTTATCACATTTAATGTTTACATTCCTATTTAGTTAAAAAATCTTTTTCTTTTGGTACCGAGTTCTTATGAGAGGGGTTAAAGGCATTGGTACGCTAATCAAGTGTGGGTAGGCTTCAGACGCTCTCGAGAACGTACGAGTACAATGGGGAACTCTCAGTGTTTTTTCATTTGATTCGGTGAAGGGAAAGGCAATACTTAACATACTTAAATACCAGGTAATTAAATAAATGAATCAATAAAAAACTTATAAAAATTATACATGGTATTACTTAATGATAAACAATATAATTAAGCTATAGTTGCATTTTTCAAACACAGCAAATGTATAAATTTTATTACGACCCAAAACGTATAAAATCCTTCAAAAGCCGTAAATACTGGTATTTTATTGAAACCATCAGACATTTTTCATTGTTTTTTCCAATTCGATCTCATGTAGACAACACATTTTATATCCATCTACTTATACCACGAAAAGTGATAGCCGTATTTTATTTACCCGTATCACGTCGATCTTCTATCACAATAAAATAGTTATCCTGCAAAAAATCTTATTACGGCGTACTTTAAACCAAAACCAGTTCTCTTCAAAATACTCCAATGGAAAATCTTATCATATATCTTTCTTTAACGTACGCGGGCCGATAGAAGACGTGGAACATATCGAATCCAATGAAACGAACCTATTTCCATGGACAAGTTTGGTTTATATAAAAACGTTTGTTTAAACTGTCATTCATCTTCGAGTCTTGACTTAACCTAACCATTTCTGTTTTTTAACCCTAGACCGTGTATCTGTGTGTATGTGTATCTGTATATCTGTATGTCTGTATGTAGCACCGTAGCTCCCAAACGGATGAACCGATTTTGATCTAGTTTTTTTTGTTTGAAAGGTGACATAATTGAGAGTGTTCTTAGATAAGTTTAGTGTAAATAAAACTGTCGGTTTTTTTTTTAATTTTATTTAAAATCATTATGTGATGAGGATACCAAAGCTTGCAGTACAACCATCCCCTACACCCTATGGACGTCTATGATAAATCTCGAACAAGACTGTAGGAGGGACTGGTCGGTTAGTAAACCCTGCTTTGGAGTTTATAACAATATCACTTAGTTACTATTCGTTAGTCACAGTACTTTGAAAGTTTAAAATCAACCAGGATATTTATCAATATATTCTAGTATCAGATGATTTTAAGAAAAAAATGATTTTAAGTGTAGGGCTGGCAAAGATTATACATTCTTATGTTTCTTATTGTTCGTACTTACTTTTTATTAGAATACAATCAAATATTGATAGAAACTTAATATTTCGAATGGATAAAATAAAATAAAAAATACTTAAAACTAAAAGTAAAATTAATTAAAATAAATTTATATATTATATTTATTTATAAATTAATAATTTTCCACCAAAATCTACTTCCATATTCTAGTAAGCTCGCTTTGCTCCCGTAAAACAATGGAAACAGTCACAGTACGAACGCGTAACAAAAATATGACAATACGAAAACTGATACGCGAAAGATAAATAAAACATATTATATGCGTCGTTAAAGTGGTCGTAAACTTGAACCCAACGTACAATGTACGATGCTCGTTCGACAATATCGCAGAAATGTTACACTTTTATTATTTCTGCATAAAACCTCGAAATAGGTTTCACGATAAGGCTGTTTATAAACATTATAAAAAGTTATGGTCGCGTCTTTTGAGGGTACATTTAAGTTAAGGGTACAGGAAATTGTATATTTCGTGACTTTTGTTTCTGCTGAATGGAGTTCCGCGTTTTGTAGACGTATTCGTTTCTACTATAGATGTAGCTGGAGACTTAAATGTAAATACAGCGTAAACGTTGTAGTAAAATTGCCCTTCTATTGATTTTATTTCGGCACGCCAAACTAATCGCTAGTATTAAAATATTTTATGATATTGTTATGCTATATAATCTTTATCATCTACCTTGCATTTTGATGATGTTATTGGTTGTTATTTTTCGATTTCTTTAGTTGTAATTAACTATGAAATTAACTTTCTTATAGTTGTAATTAACCGACGAAAAAAAGCGGCTATGTGCGAGTCGGACTCACCCATGAAGGGTTCCGTAGCAGCAAGTAACATAATATAAAAGTTCTTGTAGTTCGTTGTAACTTTGATCAATGTTTTTTGCGGTTTATGATTTATGACGTATTAAAAAAAACTACTTACTAAATCTCATTCAAACCAATTTTCGTTGGAAGTTTGCTTGGTAATGTACATCATATATTTTTTTTAGTTTTATCATTCCCTTATTTTAACAGTTACAGGGGGGGGACACACATTTTACCACTTTGGAAGTGTCTCTCGCGCAAATTATTCAGTTTAGAAAAAAATGATATTAAAAACCTCAATATCATTTTTGAAGACCTATTCATAGATACCCCACACGTATGGGTTTGATGAAAAAAACATTTTTGAGTTTCAGTTCTAAGTATGGGGAACCCCCAAAATTTATTGCTTTTTTTCTATTTTTGTGTAAAAATCTTAATGCGGTTCACAGAATACATCTACCTACCAAGTTTCAATGGTATAGCTCTTATAGTTTCGGAAAAAAGTGGCTGTGACATACGGACGGACAGACAGACAGACAGACAGACAGACAGACAGACAGACAGACAGACATGACGAATCCATAAGGGTTCCGTTTTTTGCCATTCGGCTACGGAACCCTAAAAAAGGAGGAGGTTCTCAATTCGATACGTATATATATTTTTTAAATATGTTATGTGGAAATTATTCTGAGTTACACAAAATGTTAACCTTTTTTGTCATAATGTAATGAAGAAGTAGATACTTTCATCCGTATCATACTTTAATAATTATTTTTACTTCAATACTCCTAAGAATCCCAATAAGATGTATTCAAAATATGGGAGGTTTGTACGAAACTCTCCTCAATTGATTTTACACTTTTCTTTCAAGCGTGCCTTATTATAGCTTTGACCTTTTATCACGGGGTGCTTACAATATAGCCGCGCCGGGGGTGACTCGAGGTCGACGACCTTAGGGATGTTCCATGGAATTTGTTATGACGTCTGTAAGGTATTGTAAGAGAAGGTAACATTAATTTCCATATGTTCTGAGATAGAGCCCTGTGTGGTGTTATTGCCAGTTTTCTTATTGGATTTGACTTGGTAGACGGCATTATTTTATGCCACGATGTTTGAAGTCGCTTGTCATATTGCTCGCTTTATATTAGCTTCACCTCCGTGTGTATGTACTATTTGATGGAACTTTTGAGTGATTTACATTTAACTTAAATTTATAAAGAAACTTTGTTATATACAATCAATGAAAATTCAAAAATTGTAAGATGTTAAAGATTAATTCTGTTATTTTTTTATAAGAACAAAATCTATTATTTAGTTAAAAAGTTGTATCAATTCATTTAGGCCTTGTACATGACATGTAATAAATATACTTAGCACTATTCTTTGTTACAAGTGGAATGCTTAGCTACGAAATTATAGTAGCTTAATAAACTAAAAAATACCAATTTATTCTTTACAGTTTTAGTTTAATGCGAGAATAAGACTCTGTCTGTACACGAAACCAAAAATATTCAAACGAGTTCTTTAATGTATGGAACGAATATAGAGGAATACATATGTATATTAGATTGTGTTAAAGAAAAAGCTCCTACAGAGTGAGAAAAGGAAACCATTCAGAGTTCTATTTGAGCTCTTTCCAACCAACCACTTACCTCGAATGTTTTTTTTCCACAAAACATCCGTCTTCAACACGGCGACGTCAGAATTACAAATTCAAATATTATTTCATGCGAAAACTTTTGCAAATCCATTTTCCACGAAAGGATTCTTTATGGTGTGCTCGCCACCCCTATGGAGGGACATAATGTATCATACTGAAATAGTAAAGTAAGTGTGACCATGATTCTATTCAACAAAGTAGGACGCACTAATGATCTGTTGTAACGATTAAATTTCTTTTTATTGTGATATTTATGGATATTTTGGGAATGGTGAGGAGACAAACTCTTTTCACAGAAATAATTTTGTTTATTAAACTACAAACATATCATAGCTGTACCTACTACAAGTGACTTTCCAAACACAGTAGGAGTAACAATTTGCAATACAATGTCTTTCAAGTTAGGTATATGTTGCCAAGGTTTTTGAAATGCCATAAATATGCATATACTGCATCTCTGCCTTCATGTGGGTTGAGAACTGCCTTCCTTGGTTCCAAAAAACCCGCAAATTGTACAATTTCTATTTTATTTTTAGACTTGTCATAAAAAATAATATTACACAATTGTACCGACTTGATACCTACGTGAATAAATAATGTAAAATTTCAGCTGTGTGCTAAAATTACCAGGAATATTCCTACAAATACGCAAATGGAAACCCTACTCGCATAATATGTGAACTGGCAGCAAAATATGGCAAATATAAACACGTTAATAGTACTATTTTGCTAGCGGCATCATGCGCTCGCATAAACATTTAATAGTCTGCCCTAATGTTATTAGGTAAATGTACAAATTTTATTCGTGAGTAAATAAGTTCCTGTTGCTGTTGCTTTATAATAATAAAGACGGAAATGTGCCAATTGTGTCTGACTGCCTAATTTAAAAGTTTTACATAATGTGAAACAAAAAACGTTTCATTTATTGACAAATTGAAAATTGACAAATAATAATAACTTATATTGTAAACGTAGGTAAATATACTGATCGTGACAGATAAAATGAAAGTGGCAAGGACGCGTCTGGATAAACACACAAAAAGCAAAGTATCAGACAGCGTATCCATTTTCATAACACGATGGTAAACAGAAGGGCCGTAATAGTTATATTTGCAGACTGTATACTTTATTTTTGTATTGGGTTGATGCCGAAATGTTATTATTTGAAAATTGTTACCATGTTATACCTACATGTAATACCTCGAGATATTTCAGTTGTGGATGGTTTAATTTTTTTATGTAGTTGTTTAACGAGTTGACGCTCACCGTAAATCACCACCGTTGCCTATCAGAACCGGTGAGTTGCAAACCAAGAAAAAATAAAGAGAAAGAAAGAAAGCACTGGCTTTCAGCTGGAATTCAACGTGGGTAGAGCTAGCCAGGAAGACTTCGCGGAAAGATGATTATACCAGTAATTATAATATAACTAAAGCGCCATTTTAGCAAAAATCAGTTACATACGTCGTATGATTGTCCAAAAAGTCCAATCCAACGATGTATATAACTCATTTTCACCAAAATGGCGCTTTAATGTTATTGTCTTTCCAGTGACGAATTAATAATTTGATAATAATACTGCTAATCCTCATGTGAACCTAGTTTAACCACCAAACAGGTCGGCTTCTGTCGCTTGTTACCATCGACCTCTTCTTACACACGCTAGCATGCTGGCATGAGATTGGGGCTAGTATTCTAAGCTCTGTCAATACAGCTAATATCTGTGATTCTTTAATTTGTATTTATAACGTTGAAGCCATAGCGGAATCTATATTCGAAAATAACCCTATATTTTTAAGTTATTGTTAAATCGTGTACAGAATAACAGAACAAAATCAAATAACCAATTTCGTAGCTGTACAATGTTATTGTTGTAAATGGAATTTCAATTTGAATTTGGAATTTTAAAACAAACTAGATATTTGAAATCATAGTGGACTTAATTAAAAATGAGCAATTTTATAGGTTTATTTATTTTATTTGCACAACTATCAAGTATTTATTCAACTCTACCGATTTATTGGAATGATATTTCAAGTATGAAGTTTCCAAAACTTTATAAGCCAGACGTAGCTCCGAAAGATACAACTCAGTCAGTTTGTCACATGTGTCACACAAAGAAGTTTAGTGATAAAATATCGCATGCATACACGAAGCTTTCAAGGTATGCATGCTATGAGCCCATTCGCACGCCCAACTTTGTTTCAGCTTATGGTTATGGCGTCTGGAACATTTGGTAGTATTTTCAGTAGTAAAACTTAGTGGTATTGACAATTTTCTTTTTGCATATTTAAATGAGTTCACATTCTTTTGAACTTCTTTTATAACTGCGAAAGGCGTTACAAAATATTTGTCATATGGGATTTTGGTGATGCGTTTAATGTTATTTATGACATAGAAGCAGAACAGAGAAACAAGTTATTGTGTACGTGCGAGGGTGTAGATCCTCCTCGAGTAATAGGTAAGGCTCTCAGGGCGGGGTTGGTAAATCAAGAAATAAGGTGCAACTCTTCAATTCTTCAAAGTATTATATTACTTTAAATAGCCTTTACACACGGTATCAAAATATCAGTAACATTAAATAGACACTATTAATATAATTGATAAAAGTATTTAAAAATAAAATAACAACGTTTTTAATACCATCCTCCATGGGAACTGTCACGATTTAAAAATTTTAGAAGAAAAATGCCAGGTTTATACAATATGCAAGTTAACCAGCCAAGGAATATTGAACGAGGTATTACACCTCGTTACATACGTAACTGTGTTTTCTCATCATATTATTTATTTTCATGCTTAAAAACCTACTAAAAGACGACTACAGCTTAATAAAATAAATTTAATTTTTTGAAACATTTAGAAAACATATTCGTAGCAAATTCAAATAATTAACTCCTAATTTAATTATCAAACGACACTTGAATCGATTTTAGTACAATTTCAAATGTTAGCTCAACTGACACGGACACAATCCAATTAGTATTCCAACTACAGCTTATAAAAAGCGCAACAAAGGCTTATTATTCGTTGCAAGCTATCTTTTCGGTGCGAAACGAACACGTGAGAATAGAAGTGTTTGGGTTTCGTGCGAGGTGCGAACGGAGGCGTTGGGGTGTCAGGTTTAATTGGTGCTGTATTTCAAGACAGGCACCGAGTTCGTGCGCGTGTGTATCCTGATTTGGGTAGGGTGCTAGTGTGAGCGGATTGAAATATGTAATGTCATTTAATTTTTTGAAGTGAAACTTGTATACGAGTATAGACGGGGTAATAGGATTTTTCTGTCACGAAAAAGCGTTACGTTCACGTGGATAGGGTAGACGATATATCGCGTGGTGAGAGGCAGCAGCGGCGGAGGGAGAGAAAATATATTTATATATTTATATTAAGTTAGTATTAGTCTACTTTGCAACAATCCGCGGATAACTTGTATGATGGTATATACTTTAAGACATGCGTGGCACCTCCCTCCCTCCCACAACGGAAACATGCACTACAATAATTAAAAGTATATACCAACATACATACCAGCACCAACACGTGTTTCGCCCCGAAACGGAGCATCATCAGGGTAAGTTGACTCTACGATGGTTAGTCGCAAAGTGAACATCGTTCACTGAGCGTGGCGTATTTATACCCTACTCGCCCACTGGTTATCTAATGACGTTGTTGATAATTAGTGATTCACGCCGGCAGAAACCGGGTCTGACGTAATCTGGTGATTATTACTGTTGAAATACATATGTCTCGCCGTATTGGGGCGGCTTAGAATACTAACCCCAATCCCACGCCGGATGGATGTCGTAAAAGGCGACTAAATCCGGCCCGCTGGTGGTAGGACCCCTCGAGGGATTATATTAGTAATATTGATTTTAATTATTAATTAATACCATTATTACTATTATTATTTCTCCATGGGGTTCGCCTGGATAGCTATCACCCTTGAGCATGAGTCAGCCGCCAAACGACTCGTCGTATTCCGGCTGGGGGCTTGAGAGACAGTTCTTTCTTTCTTTTTCTTCTCTCTTTCTTGGCCGGCAACGCATCGGTGATGCCTTTGGTGTTGCTGATGTCCATGGGCGACGATAGCCACTTACCATCAGGTGGATCGTCAGCTCGTTTGCCGGCTATTTCCATAAAAAAAAAATGTATAGATACATATATTTTGGAATATTTGTTTTTAATTTTTTGATTGCTTCTTCTTGAAATATTTTTTTAACAAAATTTTATTGAATTATTTTCATTGGAAATTCCACTTGTCCGTTGAAGTTTCACTTCTGCTATGTGTCCCAGCACACATTTCGGTTTTTTTATACTCACTCTGCCTAGCTCTAGCGGCATTGCCCGTGATTTCCAGGATTTAATAATTCTATAGTGCTCTATGTCTAATTCCAGGCGAAGGTCTAACTGCGTAGTCAATTTCTTGAAATTTTTCGTTTAGTAAATAGTTCTTGCATGAAACAGTGACACATATCCATACAAACATTTACATTTTTAATATTAGTTGTATAGTCTCTATAACATGCCATGATTACCAAGAAGTAAGGTGAGTTGTTGAATAATAATTTTATATAACTGCCTCAATAACGTTTATAAGAAGTGTCCTTAATGAAAACAATAATTTCAGTGAAAGCCATAATAAACTAGTGGCGTTGGTATTAAGCGATTTCCAAATACATCGCCGCGTGTTTCATTGTGATATATTAGCGGAAGGTTTAAGCTATTCATATTTCATTAAATTTAATCCACTTGAATTCTCCTGAAATTTAATGGTATTTATGAATAAGGCAGGTTACACATATTTTTATTTTTTGAACTGACAACTGGCTACCAATATAATATAACAGATAGTTATAGACCCTTAATTGTTTGCACACCACGGATAATACAATTATACCTGCAAGAAGAACAACAGATTATACAATAACAATCATAAGAAGTACAAAACAACAGGCGGCCTTATCGCTACGCAGCGATTTCTTCCAGGCACCCTATCAGAAGGATAGGAGTACTTACTTACATCATTATGTAAGTACTTATTTTTATGTTATATCTTATTACAAATTAGAATACTTATACAAGTAAGTTTTGTTTAAGTTTTGCAATAACTTTTGTGAATATTGTAGGTACTTTGTATTTTTACGGCTGTTCCGGTTTCTCATTACTAAAGAAATATCCATTCAATCAATTAAATGTATTTCCCAGCAAGAAAATTTACGTATCAATATTGGAATTGTAACGATACACGAAATTACCTAATCAGAGGCATCAAAAAATTTAATGTATTTTTTTTTAATTTCCGCTACCCGCTCACAGCGCCTACGTATTCAAGAAGGTTGAATGAATTTTAACGTGCTGTATCGAGGGTCGACTCGTCGTTTTGGAGTTTTACTCGAAGGTGCGTCTAATTGGACGGATAGGAACTGGCAAGTGAAAAGGGTTTTCATTTGTTTCTAGAATTTCTGCTTGTCTTCCAGTTTTTTGGGAAGGTGTGTGACAATTAGCGGGGTGCCAATTATTTTCCAGCTTTTTATTACTTCTATTGAATAATGCAGGCGTTCGCGTTGTTGAGGCAATTTTATTGTTGGGTTTGATTGGTACTAAAGTCGGAGGGTCTTTTGAAATAAATTGTTTTAATATTCGATGCTTGACGACTAATAAGGGAGATTTATTGAAATCTCCGTCTGTTAAATCTGTAAACGTCATTTTTTGATAAGCAACTCTTTATGTCGTTTAAAATGGCCATCAATATTTGTTCCATAAACAGTTTTTAGTATTATATTTAGTTAAATATGATAAAAAAATAAAGTAGGTACATTAAGTGTAACGTACATTTAAAAGTACCTCATAGTAAAAGTTTTAAACAAGTATGTTGTTGTGATATAAACTGGGATTATTTATTTCATTCAGCAAAAAAGCGTAATATATCCCGATGATTCTGCATGTGGATTAATCTTTAGTGCACGCTTCGCCCGCGGACGAAATGTGAGTGTCAGATATTGTGGAAAGTCAAAATTTACGGGGAGTCACGCCACGGTCCGAGTACGCGGTCAATTTATTGTCTCTATCAGGAGGCTTTAAGCAATAAAGTGATTTAAATAGGTTACGTCGTGAATTGGTGCACCTAGGTCACTATTTGTGGTTCTATAAATTTTACCGAAACGTAGTAATATTTCTCAAAGTCCTTATTTTTTAAACTGATAGCTTTTACGGGAACTTTATTAATATTTTTGACTAACATAACTCAAATGTTCGTACTCGTATTTCTAAAAATCCTTATCTTTTAGCTTTTTTTAATTAATAGCATTTACTTTACCTTATTCATAAATTTTTAACGAACTTCACTCAAAATTCTCTATTTGAAAGTAAACGTATTTATAAAGAAAAAAATAAGGTAATGATTTATGTAACAAATGTTATTAATTTAATTGTTGTCCATAAAATGTGATAAAACATGAATATGGTTGGAACTTGGCAAATAACCGATTTCTCATGAATGTATTAGATAATACTTGACAAAAGCAGTAATTTATTTCGAGTTTATGATCATGTAATCATAGTCGTAACTTTTGAAACTTGCAACTTTCTTCGAGGTAATTAGGTTTTACAAAATGGCCCCGAAGGGACATAAAAGTGAAATATTAGTCATTATGGCAGGGACGCCGTTATTGTCGCGATACCATCCCGGACATTTGGAATAGCCCCTATTTTGCTACGTAACAAATTGAAATAACGTTTCCATTTTTATCAGCATAAAATGGTTTCTGTTATTTACATTATTTTATTGTGTTTTTAATAATATTAATTAACAGTAGTTATTTTGCTTTTTCTCATTTTTGTACATTGATACATCTTAAAATTTTCTTTCTTCTTTGTTTTGAGGATTTTTATTTCAATATTTAAAACAATGCTAGCTTGGCATTTGTCCTGTATTAATGATTTTTAACCGACTTCAAAAAAGGAGGAGGTTCTCAATTCGACTGTATTTTTTTTATGTTTGTTACCTCAGAACTTTGGACTGGGCAAACCGATTTTGATGATTGTTTTTTTTAATCAAAAGCTGGTGGCTGTCATGTGGTCCCACATAAATTTTATTGAGATTTGACAAAGGCATCCATGAGAAAACCATATAAGTCGTAAATTTGTGTTAAGATGTGCGCGACAAATTGACGAATAACTCAATATCACGCCAACCGATTTCGATGATTCTTTTTTTAATTGAAAGCAGGTGCTTGTCATGTGGTCCCACATAAATTTGAACGAGATCTGAAAAGTGGTTTTTGAGACTTTGAAGTCGGTTATTTTTTGTTAGTAAAATTTTGATTATGTTCTAACTATTCGTAAACGAGTTCATATAACAACTATATAATATGATACTTCTCCGTATAATTCTGTAGTCAACATGAACAAAAAAAAAACAAAGTTATTAAATTATACAAACTTTAATTTCCTCCCCATTTTATCTCTTTATAGGATGAAGTTAAAAACGTCTCTTCTTAGTGCTCCACCAATGATGTGGATTACATAAAATAGTGGATAGTGAATATGTGTGGTGGTATAAGATATCCCTGCTAAAAATGTCATGCTTCTATGTTAATACTAAGCAGTGTTTCAGTCAGTCACCTTAACGTTTAATTAGAAGTTCTATTATAAGCTTGGAGAGTAATGCAAAAATTTTATTATACCATTACTTTCGATTTCTATTCCATTATATAGACATCTATCTCGACAAAGCAATGCACCGCTATAACATCAACAAATAATAAGCACATCATTATGGTTACAAAATCGCGTGTAATCTATGTTATAGCGATTTCGTACCCAAGTGTCTATTGTTTCTATTAAATTACAGTGTTGCTCTACTTTTCTTTCTAATGCGACATGATGTAAGTTCTTTATTCCATCAGATACTCGATGACAAGGTGAAGTAAAAAGCAGCCAAGTCTTTTTTATTTTACAAAGATTTTAAGTATAATTATGATAAAATACGTAATGACGCGATGACGATGCGATTAGAACTATGATGCTTTTCAAGCATATTTTTCTGGATTCTTACTGAAATCAATGCGTAAAAGTTGCATCAGATTTAAAATAAATTCGTTTAATTGACCTTTAAAATAAGTGGTAATTCTGTTTTTTTAGCCAGGAGGTCTGTCCGTGCATGTTTATTACTGGGTTATTGGCATTAAATTGTGTATTATACTATCATTTATTATTCATATCATTTTTATAATAGAGTCAAAACATTACATGTGTGTATGTATAAGCGTATACCGACTTTGGGATTTGTGATTCAAACATAATAAAGTTTATTATGAATCCCATAATGTAAATGGCATAGAAGCTCCTAGTGAAAATGGCATAGAAAATTAAATCCGTTGTCTGTATTTTTTCCGATAAATAATTAGTGAAACTAACATTATTTTAAATTTAATCTAAAATAAAATATTTAAAAAATGATTACTTTGTTTGAAGTTGGAACTTGGCGCAACGTTACAGCGTTTCACTTTTTTCTATCTCATTATTGGACATGATTGCTACATTGTTTTTCTGATTTGATCTTTAGCGTTTTTTCTGCTATTCTTCTTGAAACTTTCATTATTATGACAACAAAATATTATTGCTAAACATAATTTTGTTATTGCTAAAATTGTACCTTCGGATTACGTTCTTGTAGACTTTTAATAATAATTTGATTACTGATCGTAATAACCAATTTTGTAAAGGGACCATTGTTATTGTAATGAATTTGCAAAAAAACAGGACAGTTTTATAGAACAGCTGAGTTTGGAATTTTTTATATTAATTTTTTCATTACATCGTCATAACGTATATAAATCCCATTGCTTTTCTCTCACAGTGTAAGACGTATAAGGGTCTATCATATTGGTTAGATTGGTAGAAGTCACGGATTACTGAGACCATTTGGAACCTTTCAGTCATCCGGCTACCTTGCTACGTTTTTCTTCACAAAAAAAAATAAGAATTTTCTCTAATACGCAGGTCTAACATAAAATGCTCAATGTGATGTCTTTCATTTGTGTGGTTAAAATAGTTGTAAACGTACGTTAACGGCCTCGAAGATCTAAAACCGCAATAACAATAACTGTTATTTTTAACCAGAATCATTACTATTATTCAAAGTCAATCCGAACATCTAGTTAGAACCGAACAAATAAATTTAAAACAAGTAACGAGTTCCACATCCGGTTGGTTTTCCTACAGAACCAACTTCTGGGTTGTTGATTTAACAAAAGCAATTACTTCGCATCAGTGACTTGTGCCTGGGGCCTTCTGACTATTCTTCAGCATGACAGACACCACTCTAGATTAATTAGTCTCATTTATTAATGGAGGGTAAGTGGCATCCGTGCCTTGTACCGACGACACAGGACGCGCCTCGACGGAAAATATCGTTAAGCTATTTTCGCCCTTATGTATTAGTATTATTGGCGCTTCTAGTTTGAAGCGTTAATTGAAGGATGTGTGATGTTCAAGAAATGTATCTACAGAGTAAATTGATACGTATCGATCTCTTGAGATACTGCACGTCCAACTAAAGTTTGAAGGTAAGTTTTGTGCTCTGTGGCAGCTAATAAACCACGCCGCGTATAACAATGAGTGTTTCGACGTGCAATAACAGCTTTCATTAGGGGACGCTGCACGCTTATAAACTGTGAGGCTGTTTATTCTAAGTCGAATCTAATATGAGCGGGTAACGTGGTGATTATTACATGCGGCACATTAGCAGTCTACGAAGATTGAATACGTTTCCTTATGTAGTGTTTGCGATGTAAATGTACGCTTTAATTTACGTTCGTTGTAAATGAACGTACGCGTACTACGTATTGTTCTTGTATCCTTACGAAAATTCGTGGAAATGCGAATCCATCTGTGCTTCCATTGTATTGTAGAATGAAAGTACCAAATGTAACATTAATGGGACGGATATTGTTTGTTTTCGCGTCAATGATGATTTTGATGTCTCTTATTATGTGAGTATTATGTTGTTATACTAACAATGTCCTACTTGAAGACGGACAACGACATAATCATGAATTCATATGGTTGATTTTATCATTACATCAGTTGTTCTAAAATGCAAAATACAATTTATACAACTTCACTACATTGAGTCTTGTTCATCATACAATACATTTTTATTCAAAAAAGAATGATATATTATAGTTACTTAATACCAATAATGCAAAAATACCTGCGCCATCTAAAAATAATAACTTCGTATATGAAAAATTCCGCGAACGCAGACTGGCATATACATTGTGTGACCCATTCTGAGGGGAGTATTCATAATTCCATTTTCATTGAGACAAATATTCATATTAAGGGGATATTAGGTAAGTGCGTGCCTGGGTTGTAGAGGGCAGCACTTGCAAGTGAAAATTTCTAATTCAATTATGCGTGGAATATAATGTAGTTTCAGACTTATGAAATGATATTTACATATAAATGTGGTGCATGTGGGAATATAAGGAAAATCAGGTTTATTTTTTGCATTGAATTCAGAGGGGTGGATGGTAATGTATGAGTTTACTGTATATTGCATCGTATACTGTATATTTAATACTTTCTTTGAATTTGAAATGATTGATGATTCTTGAAATTTGAAAGTAAATAATTACTTAAATTACAGGAGGCTCTTTCCAAATTTCTGTGTTTCAGTTTTGCTGTATAAAATATTTTTATGAGAAAAAACCAAAGTATGTACTCGAAAATTTTTATACTTTATTTATTTATTTAACAAAAGAAAACACGAAAACTATTCAAGTTCTTATTGTAAAGTTTCCTGTTCGTTGTTTTTGGAAAACCTCCCGTGAGACTTTAAAACTATCACAAAATGACACTAAAAAGATCTGTGTTTTCATTAAAGTACGGAACGCATACGATAGTAGGAACATTGAACTGTTACTCTTCTCGCCGACAAAACTTAAAGCTATTGTATTTTCTGCATAACGAAACTTTAATGCCGTCTACATTCAAATATTCATTCGCAAACTACGTCACGCCTTACAAACGTGTCGTGTATGAATTGAGGAGTCCCTGAATAAGTTCAGTGACATAGAGAGTACAGTCGTGACAAGAAAGGGTCATAGTAAATGTGAAATAGTGACCATAAGCTCGCACGATTCTACACGAAAACAACAGCGTATGCGCATTGTGTTCTCTTAAGGAGTCATCTCTCACTAATACTATTCAAGTATTCACGAGATAGCTCGTACGTTCCATAAAATATCAATAATGTTTATGTTATTTTATACACACTGTAGGTACTAACATCAACAAAAATCAAAATCCGGAAACAACATTCGTCATTTGTCGCTAGTAACTAAATTTTTTAGACTGGATTAATTAATTTCATTCATCGTTGTTATACTGAGTTAAAAAAAACCCCAGTGAAAGTATTTTTCAGATGTATTGCATGTATCAGTAACATACATATAGTAGGTACATCTGTCAGTTACAGTTCCAGTTATGATGTAAATTCTCTGCTCTTGGTACACATTGAAGTGAAAAGTTGGAAAGGAGACAAGTTTTTTTGTAAAATCAACATGAAAGTTTAGCGAAAATGCGGTCTATATACTTATAGTTATATGAGTTCCAGTGAACTTTCCAGTAGAGCATCTGTAATGAAATGAAATGAAATGAAATGAAATGAAATGAAATGAAATGAAATGAAATAATCTTTTATTCATGTAGGTATCACTGATACACTTATGCACGTCATTTTTTTAATTTACCAGCTTTTCGCAAAGGTGCTTTGTCATGGAGGAGAAGAAAAGCCGTAAAGAAACTCCTCAGCACATCTTTTAAAAATAAAACTTATATTTATTACAAAAATAGGTATTCTCTAACCTGAGCAGAACTGGTTGCCTAGTTGGTCATTTCCAAGCATCTTTATCATTTCAGTAGTAGGTAAAACTAAAACATAAAAAGCAATTAAATGTTAGTGTGAGAAAAGAGATCGGTGACTTGTGTCGACGCTAGGCGATCGTCCGGGTGCGGGGTTGTTCCGTGCTTTGGAGGGCACGTAAACCTATTGGTCATTTATCATTAGACATCAGTCTTCAAGTCATTAAATAGGTCTTCAGGCGGCATATGTAGATCTCTGACTTAGTTAAATACCCCTTCCCCAATCCAGTAACATAAAAACAAATACGTCTAGCTGAGGTGGGAGGTGAAAGTATTAGCGTTCATGTAATAACAAGGAAAAAAGAAAGAAAGAAAAAAAAATGTATTCCAACAAATGCTTACTACAGATACAATTAAAGAAACGTGCATTAATAAAACAGTGAGACTCACAGTTTTAGTAAGTACTGAGGAAATGGATCGCTCTCAGTGATTGCTATCGGAAACCGGAGCACTGGTATTCTGTGCGAACCATTTTGGTGTGCAGTTCAATCAGTAAAACGCATACCACACTCAATACTACTTTAGACTACGTATATAATAATTATAATCTAGTTAATAGCAATCTCGAACACTAAAAAACATAAACCGAAAACCTTAAAAAGTAATAGTAGTCATTTCTAGCCGCAAATTGATCCATGTTATATACCGGACGGTATATCCTCATTCTGAAGTCATTACACGAAATAGTATCACCGTTGGAGCTCCCGAGGGGTAGGGAGTGACTTTGAGGCTGTTTGTTTATCCACTCCCATATATATTGCGGTTAATTAAGTTTTTATGCGGCGTCGGATTAGTTCCAGCAGGGGTGTGAAATGGAACGCTAATAGGATGATAATATTTTCTTATTATTTTATGTTATTCTTGTTTATAACGTATCTTTAACGTTACGTACGTACTTTTACGTGTATTTTATTTGAGTTAAATACCTATGTCATATTTTTTACAATTTAAAATATAGCACTTACTACATTACTACTAGATGACCCGTGTGACGCAATGGCTACCAAGTCAGATCGCAATGCCAAGGGTCTTAGGTTCGATTCCGACGAGGCGGAAATTTGGATGATGACTTTGGATTTCTTTTCTCTTTCTGTGTGTTTTCTTATCTTTTTGTGTTGTACATGGTAGCCACGAGACAGGAAATACTAGTGTGGGGCTATGAATGTGGGTAGCGTTATTTATTTGTGAAGTAATACAATACTAAAGAATGGTATCTAAAAGACTAAAACCACGCTAAAACCTAAGATAATAACAATGGTTTTTAACGAAGTAGTTAACGATTAGATACTAAGAACGAAAATATAACAAATATTGCCTAGACATTCGATTCCTGCATAAAAGTAAACTTAAACAACATCAAAATGGAATTTGTTATGTAATTATGATAAAAAATCGATACCATTCAATACTAAAAAAAAGTCCGTTACTAATATTGAAACGACCATAATAATAGTGTAACGAGTAGGTAGGATCTGTTGATAAGTATAAAGCCGGATCATAAACAAAATTAACTCTGATCTTTCGCTTCTTCGAAGCTAAATTATCAAAACATCGTACTACTGACGCAATTATAAGATTTGAAGTAGCAGATTGAACATCAAACGCTTGTTAATTAAACCTTTGAAGGTTCATAGATGGCACAAAGTAAAACTGAAATATTTACTTACGCCGTGAATATTTTAATTGACTAAACGAGAATTCTTCTGACTGCTTTGAAGCAAGAATATCATGATAAATGCCGCCCCAAATACACACTTCAATAAGGTAATTAGGAATCAGTAATTACAAGTAGTAATTGGTAAATGACTTTAAGGTAATTAACTTGTCATGGTAAATAACGTTAAAGCATATTTGGGATGTCGTTTCGTGACGTCGCTACAGTAATTACAGAGCAGAAACAGAGCAATTGAAATTGTATTCTTTATTCAAAACATTCGGACGAAGTAGTTATAAACATCAAAACTATAGCAAAACTAATTTTAGAACTTTCACAGGAAACAAAGCAAAGAGTTCAGTGAAATAAGTCCCAGTATAGTTTTGCTGCCACATCCGGGAATTACACTTGCGATTCGAGTGCGTTTTATTATTTTAGTTTACGGAAAACTTTTAGCGCATTTAACTAATAAGTTGACAAAGTTATAACATAGCTAACATACATTAGCTTTGCATATAAATATAAACGTAACATAATTATGAATTAACTAATTTCCGCCCGAGGCTTCTCCACGAACGAGTGCTTTCTAAATATTTATTACAATTTTGTTCAGATTTGTATTTCTAAGATTATTTTCTGACTTACTTGACAGTTAGGTTTTATTCCTTACCATAGACTTTGTAAGCTCAAAGCTTCATCGCTTACTCTTGACAAATCAGTTTGCTTGACAACAAAATTAACACTTGTGCTAATTATACTATTATGAACGAGCCTTCCAAAGCAATAATTTGAAGCCTTAGTATCAATATACATTCAGAAACTTTAACATTTATTGTCCAAAGGCTACCTACCATTGGACTAAAAGATTACGTGAACTTCTCTCTTCTTTAGCTCAAAGATGCATACTTGTAAGATTCAAATCTGTTAGCAAGTAACAGCCCAAGGCATTCTGAATTTTATTAAAACTTCGCCCCTTTGAGATAAGTTCTGTTTGATAGAAACCAGCGCCGAATAGGGGGAGAGTCCTCCCTACAATTAATGCCACCATTTACGAAAATTTTATTTCATCCACGAATGCGAAATCCCGTTATTTGATTATTAATAAAATGAGTTTTATTTTGCTGGTCATTTGCATAATTGTTTCATTTTCACTTCAGGCCACTGGATTCGATAAAGTCCACGCTGAAATCTTTTAGGAAGAAATTAAACTTGAATTTACTGAATTTGCTCGAGCGGCACGTTTTTAGTGCTTTCACACGGAAAATTGCTTTTTTGTAATCTGAGAGATGAAAAGATTGCATTTGGTATTATCATTATGATTGCTTTATGGAAAGCGCTAAGTGTTTTATTTAATGAATATTTTTATTGAGACAATAGATTACATTTACGTAACAATATCACTGTCATTTAATTTTCATAACTTATTTCAACTTCTATTTCTGACTTTAACTAAAGCTTAAGTTACTTGTATTTTCGTTCAAATTCAAGAAAGTCCGTAGTTGATAGTTTATTATTCACCAGTAAATTATTCACTTCTAATTTTATTGTACAATCCGACATTACATTATTTAAACACAAACAATCCTATAATTCCAATATGCAAATTTGTACAAGCAATAATTTCTAAGCAAACAGTAATGGACGCTTTGAGTTTTATGGCCAGGTTTCAACACGAGTGCGGAACGAAAAGGACAGGGCGTATTTTGTAATTGGCCCACCTGAGACAGTCCGCTATCTCGATGATCTAAAGTGGTCCAAGCTGTAGAGTTATTTGCAAGTCCGGCTACTACACGGTCAAACAAAGATAGTAATGAAATAGGCTTTTTCTCACCATGTACTTTACCACGTCAAAGATGACAAAAAGTTGGCTGACTCCTTTAAAGTTAAAATTCGTCGTTGCGACTTTAAGACCTCTTATGGCAAACCACTTTTGGCAAAATCACTTTTTTACGTCAAATGATTCTACAGGTTGAAGCACTATCGAATTCAAAAACTCTCATGTGTGTTCGACGTTTCCATCGTAATTTATTCACCAAATTCAAAATCACCTATGTACTTACTAAACAAAAATTCATCGATTTTTATCGATTCCCTCAAAAAGCTGATTTTTTACACATAAGAGGTCTTAAAGTCGCAACGACGAATTACTAAAGACGTTACCATTAAGGTTCTTTGTTCTGTAAACTGGTACCTATGCATGATCAAAATTAATATAGTTTCTAAGTTCGCCACCCACCTGAGAGCAATGCCAATAATATAAAGTTGGCGACCGGAGTGGTTCTATTTTCATCGGGTATAGCAATATCTCAAACAAGAATACTTGTAGACGGTGTAGACGGCGATCTGATTTGACACCCGCTTTGATTTGTCATCCATTACGAATTGTTTCCAAGTTCGGAACCCATTTGATGATGATTCGGATGCCAAATTACGTAACGTGCGGTTTCTATTTAGATATCTTATTGATTTTCAGTAATTTTTCATGAAATAGATATTCGTCATTATAATTTACAGACCATTTACAAACGAATAATATTTAATGATATTCTTTTTAACACCTAATACTAAGAGGATCTATTTATTGACTACTAACAGCCTCTCGTACAGTCCCGTTTCACAGTTTGTCACAGATGTTCAAGGGCGGCTGAAGAGAGAATGTTTTTATCCGACTGCTTAGAAGGGTTATGTTTTTCGCGCGTATCTTATATGTATGCATGTAATATTTTTTATTACCTCGTATCTTCCAAACCGCTGAACGGATTTATACATATAATTAAGTTATTGTTAGATTTCTCATGCTAATTCAAGTGTTCTTAGATAAGTGACATAAAAAAAAAACAAATATGGTGGCTGTGAGATGATGTTAAAACTATAAAAATAAAGTTAATTGTATCAGACGTTACTTAGCGGAAAGCCATTGTTATTAAATAAGTAATAACAACGGTAGCGAATTGTTGCAAAGTAGACTAATATTAACTTAATAAAAAATAAAAATAAATCATATAATGCAAAATGGGTATCAAATTAAAGAGTCATTATAAGGATTTCAAAAAGGTACATTATGATAGATTTTTTGATATACTAATTATACCTCTAATTGCAACTTGAACGTCTAAAGAGGTTCACTAGGTCCTTACATGGAGGGCTTTATACCATCAAACTTATCCCGACAGTACTAGCGCATGGTAAAGAGTTTTATTCCCACCTTGTTAGCTATTGCTGTTGCTATCGTCTATGTGCCTTCCTGGTCACTGACCATCAGGAGGCTCTTATGATCTTTGACAACATACATTATTATATTTACACATATTCACATAAACAATATACTCTTTTATTCGGACTGCAACTCAACATTAAAATATTTTATATCCCAGTACGTCTATACTAGTCTCACACCAAAAAAACAATCATTGTAAGGAATACCAACTGCCATTATATGTGTTTTGTATCGCACAGTACCACGCATCTTATTATAAGCAAGTCACCTTCTTCATTACCGTTGGTCAGTTCACTTCGTTATGAACCAAACACGACGGTGGAATTGAATCGCATTCACGTTTAATAGCCAGTAAACAGCGCTCCACTTCTATATTATCTGTCTGGGACCTTCTGAAATAATTAACGTTTCAAGAGATGATATTACCACCTTTTTTGATAGTGGCAAAGCAGAAGGCGAGTGTGAAATTAGTCTGACCATATTATTGTCAATAAATAATAAAATCAGCGGGTTTTAACTACATTAAAATAAGCTTAATTTGACCTATATACATTTAAATAATTATATTCATTCATACATACATACACAGTATGATATTTAAGAATATTCTTCAGAAAATTTTCGTTATCGACATTTTTATGATAATATGATTAAATATTTCTTCCTGAACATTAATTTTTGCCGTGACATAGGTTGCTTATTATAAAGGTTGGTAATGCTTATTGAAAATACTTGACTTTGTTTATTAAATATTGAAATAAATGAGTAAATATACTTAGTATTATAAAAATACTGCTTCTACCAATTCCTAAATAAAACATAAAAGTTTTTCCAATTACTTGTTCAACACCAATAATTTTTTAGATTTTTAAATATCAAGTACATTTTCATAGCAACAGCTCTATAGAGATCCTCATCATTAAACCAGCAAGGCGGAATGCAGCTAGGTTGTTAACCTGTCCCGCGTTTACATCTGATACCCGATACGCCAGTATCTTTGTCTATCTGCTACCTAACTAATGCCCTCGATATTATAATGAGACTGATAAAACATGGTGACGCAAGAGTTAACACTCCACATTGAAGGTGAAACAAATATAACTCAGGTATAAAGAGTATAACGCCCCAACTCAGATTCACTAACGGTTACTTTAATCGCTCTTTAGTAAAGAATCACCATACTAATTCTGTATTAAGGAGCGATTTAAGTAACTGTTAGTGACTCTGATTTGGGGCATAAGAGAGCTATAGTTTTATTATTTTGAACTTTAATATTATTTTGATACTACACACTCATAACTCTATACTAGGATTTACTGTGTCGCGAGTGCCATGGAAAACACACAAATATAAGAACACACACACCGAAACCTAGAACAGAAATATAAACCATCATTCTAATTTCGACCTCGCTGGGAACCGAACCCAAGACCCTTCGAATGACGCAGTATGGTAGCGCAATAGCCACACGGGCTGCCACACGCCACACGACTAATGTTGTCAGCTAGCAAACCAGCAGACGAGCCACCTGATGCTAAGTAGTCGCGATCGCCCATGGACAATAAAAGGCATCAACCAAACGATGCAGACGAGCCTGAAGAGGGGAACTTGTGTTTTATCAACATTTTCACAACAGGTTATACACGCTTAGTAGTTTACATACCTACTTATATCACTGGTAACATATACTATAACGATTCACACTCATAGTCCCACACTAGGATTCCCTGTGTTGTGGATGCTATGGACAACACGTAATCGAAATCGAACTCAGCACGGTAAGTATCGCACCACATGGGTCATCACATCTTTCACAAAAATGCATTCCGAATTGGAATCAAACCTTCGCTTGACAGGTTCAGTGTCAAAATACATGGGCAACATAATTTTATTATTAAATCATACAATTCATTATAAGCTGGCTACAGGAATTTAAAACAATGAGAAAATACTTAGTGGGTTAAAACAATAGAGTACCTACCAATATGTTAATTGAACTTAAACAATCTTTCATATTCTGCTTTTGTTTATCTTTGATAATTATCGAATTTTTTGACCTAATCTGGCCAAAAAGCATTTTTTTCATTTAAATAAAACAAATTTAATTATTTATTAATACTTGTAGTCATCTGACTAAAAATATTTAGAACAAGAAACTAATTCCTTCTCCGTTTTAGTGATGTGAAGAACAACCTAAGCAATTTCCGAAATTAGACAAACATGTGTAATATTTAGAAAGTCTTTAGCAATTCCACACAAGACATAATACCCAGTGGCAAATCTTAGCACATTAATAGCAGTGAAAAGTTAATTTATTGAGGATAAATAGCAAAATTCAATAGCAGGATTTACTAAGTAATCAAATTAGTCATGCATGACAAAATTGTCACCATATTCTGCGAAATCTCAGTGAATTGGATATCCGGCTTAATGCTTGAATAAAATACTATGTATTACTTGGAACTCCAATAAACTGAACATCAAAGCTTTGATTTACGGTTTGAGGTTAACTGATATTTAACCAAATGGTTTAAAGTAGGAGTGCAGAATTACTTATATTGCATTAATTTTAACTTTGTTGTCAGAGTCTCTCGAATGAATCATTTAGTATTAATCGAATGGATTTCGTATTTTTTTTTCTATTATACGTAATTATTTTTCCTAAATGAGTTAGTTTCCTTACCAAGAAACTGTATAAAACACTAAACGTAATTTAACCCAAAAATAGTACTGAATACTATCTTTTTAGGATTCCGAAGTAAAATAGGAACCCTAAAAAGAATCGTAGATTAAAACATTGAAAAACATTATTTTTTTCAGTGTAGCCTCTCCTACAGGTAACGTGAGGATGAATTTTTTATTTATCCCGTACCCTATAGTGTGGGGTATCGTTGAGAAGTTCTTTGAAAAATATTATGGGTCTTCTAACACGATTTTTGGAATTAGGCGTCCGTTTGCGAAATATGTGGCTTTAAAGTGCTAATTTTGGTTAGTGTCAAGTGTCTCCCCCTTGCTGGCCTAAACAGTTGGAGGGTTGGCTTTAGAAACCTGCGGCATCGGTATCTGGGTGATTTTAGCTTTAATCGATAGGCAGTGATGCCCCTAATCATAATCTAGTTGGTTTTTGTGAGGTGCGTCGTTTTTTAAAAATCTTAATTTTAATTTTTGAGGTTATTTCTCAAAAATACAACACGAATTATGTTACTTATTTATAATTTTTATGTTATTAGGTATATTTTATAGTATTATATAATATAATTATAATAATTAGGAGTTCATTGGAAAGATTGGTGGCCCGGGGAAGGTGGTCAAGCTAGATGAAATTTGAAAATAGGAAATACAAGAAAGGTTTTTTTATATTTAATAAAAGGTTAATATACATAATGTAATATATCAATTTTACTGTTTATGTCATACTCTATTAAATTTATTTATTACATTCTAGTTAAATTTTTCAAAATTGGTGACAGAACCGACTTAGTCAACCCCGACCCCTTGTGGTACTAGTCTGCCCTACCCCTAGAGTGAATGTAAACCCCGGAGGCGCGGAGGGAGAGCAGCCCCCGCCCGCTGTAACAAACTGCAGGCACCATGTGAGCCGAAGCGGCGACCAGCCTCAGCCGCTTCGGCTCACATGGTGCCTGCAGTTTGTTACAGCGGGCGGGGGCTGCACTTCCCGCAGCGCCGGAGACGTTTGGAAGCCTGTTTGTGTATCAAAAACCCCTAAATTCTCCCTAAAAGTGCATATACTATAAATTTGTAATTATAATGATTTGTAATTTTTTTATAAAATTGGTGCGTTTTGTGTGCCTCCCCATACGGAGGTCGTAATTTTATTTCTTCCTGAACTACCTGACAGTAATTTAGACTAGTTTAAGACAAATATTGAGCAGTTTTCACACATTTAACCTCAAAATAAAAATAAAAAAAACTCAATAACTATGTGTTTCCTCACTTAGCCCCTTTAAGGGGGGGGTCCTTACACCACCCCCTCACCTCCCCCCCTAACTCCACCCCCCTCCCGGTGCCGCAGGTTTCTAAAGAAATACCCAGTTGGAGTTGTACATGTAAAAAATTCTCAAAAAGAGGTTATATGATTAACTTACAAGGAAAACAATCACTACTATGTTAGCATAAGTAGTTAATGAGTAATAGTCGATAAACTTACTAATCGGAACCCTAACATTGCGCGTGGCCTGATACGAACTTGCCCGGTTTTATTAACTACGAGTAACCGCCCTCGCTTTGCTTCGGTTTTCTTATTTTTTTACAACTTATTGGAATTTTATTAAGGATCCCTAATTTTTTTTTAATATAATATAGCCTATGTTACTCGGGGATAGTGTAGCTTCCCAACAGTGAAAGAATTTTTGAAATCGGTTCAGTAGTTTCGGAGACTATTCAATGCAAACAAAAAATCAAATCTTTCCTCTTTATATATTAGTATAGATATCTTAGTTAAGTTTGTTACATTTCAAAAAGAAGTTAGAGATTATAAATTAATTAACTAAAATTGGCTTACCCAAATAACTTATCAAGTGATCTATAATATCAATAAGTTATAAGCTATTGTTATCCCGAAGACAATAAAAAAAGGCTTGGAAATTGATAAGAATTGAATAGTTTTTTGGTTAAAGTGAATAACGTTGTACTTGCTAGGTAACTGGCTATTCAGAATTATAAAAAAAATACTATAAAAAGGTGATGGTAGCTTACATTCGTAAGATGATTGCTTGTCAAGTTAGGTACTATATTGATAATAGAGATTCTCTGAAATGTGTCCATAATGTACCCGAATTATAGAAAAATGTAAATGATACAAAAATATTCAATATATACCTTCGCCTTCCAAAGCATAATCAACGTATTAAGTCTCACTCATTTCACCGCACATAAATAAAATTTACCTCATTACACTAAAACCGAGCATACTTCTTTCACACGAACCGAATCAAGTTCTTTATTTAGCCATAAATACCTTCATTGCCCTAACCATTGAACGGAAGCAAATAAAGCGTAGAAACTTAAACTTTTAATCAAAAGGGAGGGTAATTAGACACGGTCCGTGAACATGTTAATTAATCCATGGGTTAATTCTTCAAAACACCATTGTTCTCGGCAGTAAAAATCGCTTTTCTCTTTAACATTTGTACGGCATAAAGGATAAGAGGTCCTTATAAATGGTGTTTTACCTTCGTTTGCAGGCTTTTTAACGGATTAGTAGGTAGTCCAAATAATATTGAAGAGTGTCTTCATGTCTTTTTTAAGCTAATTAATTTCGGTTTTTAATTCCTTTTGCGGAATGTATTTAAGTGTTTCCAAAATAATTCAAATAAATATAGTAGGTGGGATTATGAAGTCGAAGTTGTAATTGGTGTTATAACAAAGTAACAATAAATTCTACTTTATAATTATTCAATCTTATTAAGTCGTAAATTATTCTTTTGGTTCATATAAAATAAACTTATGTAAGGTCGTTTCTAAAGTAAGTAATTATCAAAAGTGGGATAGCTGATAACAACCATTACGAGCTAAGATTGAAGGCACTGATGTTAATCTATACTAATATATAAAGAGGAAAGATTTGATTTTTTGTTTGCATTGAATAGGCTCCGAAACTGCTGAACCGATTTCAAAAATTCTTTCACTGTTGGGAAGCTACACTATCCCCGAGTAACATAGGCATAACATTATATTTTCAAAAAATTTTGGGATCCTTAATAAAACTTCAATAATGTAACCCAAGGTGTAAAAAAATAAGAAAACCGAAGCAAAGCGAGGGCGGTTACTCGTATTTTGTAATTTAGATAATTTAATTACTTACCAACCAACCCGTACAAATCTAAAGCTTTCTTAATCACCCTACGCATATTAAACTGGAATGTAGTTCAGAAAATGTAAATACAAGTTGCACCGGTACCAAACGTCCTTCAGTCGCCTATGAGTCGTGACTTGATAGCTACGACAATAGACATTAATTAAGTACGTTTAAGTATGATTGAATAATTTATCACTCGTCCAAATATCAGTCAAAATAATGTCTATATAGTGCATTTACATATATTAAACTAGCTATTGCCCGCGGCTTCACCTGCGTTAGAAGATCGATTTTTTGGTAATCCCGCGGAAACTCTGAACTTTACCAGGATAAAAAGTAGCCTATGTGTTAATCCAGGGTACAGGCTATCTCCATTCCAAATTTCGGCATGATAGGAACAAACATCCAAACATCTTTACAAACTTTCTTATAATATTAATAAGATGACTCGTGGATATCCGACATGTGGAACATGCGTACAATTTTTTTTGTATGGAACGCAATGGTACGCAAATTTTTTTTTGTATGGAAAAACTCAAAAATGTGCCTAATGCATTGTTTTAGTGGTCTCAAACCATGTTCGCATTATTGCCTTTCAAATGAAACCAGTTTGGGGCACATTGCAGCATTGGTTTGATGGTTTTAGTCTTTAAAGGACATCCGTACAACTTTTTTCTGTTTTCGATTTTTCCTGTTTTAGCGACAGGTCCAAACTCTCGCGAATCTCGGTTTGTTTAGTCATATTACTTTATGTGTTACTTTAATTACTTTATAATTTTTGGCGTCGAGTTCTTTTATCTCATTGATCTGGTACTCGCAATTTAGGAAATCTAAGTTTAATTTAAGATTTTTTTTCTTTTCTTTTAAAATAATTACAATTGTGCAACTCGCCTTTGGATTCATCAAAAGTTTGTTAGCTGACTCGAACAATAATTCTTATTTATTTGTTGGTTTACATCTACTATACCGATTATAATACGTTGTTTGGTAAATTAAGGTATAGTGACATATAAATAATAGGCTCAATTAATACCGAAGTAATAATATCTAATGAACTAATTTACAGAAATTATCCACGTAATCACCCAAATACATGCCTATCTTTAATTATACTGGATGTAATTAATACATATTGATATCAAATCCAATTATTAGTAAGACATTGATGGATGTTAATGTAGATTACGAATGCATCAATCAGAATATTTGTCATTACTTGTCACAATATTGTTACAAAAATGATTAATAATTTAGACCTAATATTCCTTTCGTAGACATGCGTAATAGTTACGATGCCGGATCACCATGCGAAGGGTTCTAGGTTTGATTCCCAGCAGCGCAAAAAAATTGTGTGTGTTTTGTATTTATGTGTTGTCCATGGCTTGTGGAATCCTTGTATGCGAGTGTGTGTAGCGTGTATTTATTTATTAATATAAAAAATATTTTTGATAGCCTTTTTTAGCCGTAGCCTAGTTTTTAGTGACCCTGTCTGCGAATCGAGTAGTCCTTGGTTTGATTCCCAGCTGGGGCAGATATTTACGTGACGAATAAATATTTGTATTAAGGTCATGGGTGTTATTTTGATGTCTTATTTGTGTTGTCCATACCACACGTATACGCCACTAGCTGTTAAATAAAATATGAAAAAGAAACATTGAGTTCTTGTCACTTAAATTGCTTCAAGTGTTTCTAAAGCAAATAACAAAACCTGTTCAAGCAGCTGTCTGTAGTCTGTGCTATTTGCAAATAATATTGACTTAGTCATAAATTATGCACTTGATAAATTGTTATTACTTAGTAATAAGACCGCGACAAAGTTGGCGCCCAGAGATTCATTTTGAATGACTTGAAAGTTTTCACATACTTCAAGCATTTGTCACGCAATACCACTTTCACATAACGTAAGTCTGGGAAATTTATCTTATTTTGCTTTGAAAAACATTTGTACAATTGTTTCTTATTTTGTATTATTGAGTGAAAGTCAAAAACCAAAGCTAACTAATTTAATTACCATTGATAGATTTTCATGCAAATATATCTCGTTTGATACTTTAGAAAGAAACTACAAGTTAAACTATTTAATGCGTCTCTACGTCGGCGGACACGTATTCTATTTAAAACTAGCTGACCCGACGAACTTCGTATCGCCTAACAATTTTTTTTTCTAAAACAAAAGTAGCCTAAGTTACTCCTTGTTACATCAGCTATCTGCTAGTGAATGCCCCGTCAAAATCGGTCCAGCCTTTTCAGAAATTAGCCGGAACAAACAGACAGACAGACAAAAATTGTAAAAAATGTTGTTTTGGTATATGTACCGTGTACACATCCAAATGCACTTAGTAAAAAGCGGTTATTTTAATATTAAAAACAGACACTCCAAATTTTTTTTTTGTATAGACATATCTGTATAACATAAGCCCAGCGGGTTGTGTCAATCCCAAGTGATCGGCCTAGTTAAGCAAAAGTGGTCGCGGTCGGTGGTTACATGGGTGACCGCTGGTAGCATTTTCTTGAGCGTAGTTATCGTAAGATAACAGTGGAAAGCCATGTCGGAGGCCTTCGGGTGTCATGAAAACTTCCGACACTTGAGTTGGCCACTAACCTCTCCACCAATCTGCATTGTAGGCACTGTGGCAGCGTGGTCCACCACGTACACACTTACTCCAAATATATTCTAGGCCTCCTCAAGAAGAAAGACCCGTTCTCAGTAGTAGGCCATAATTAAAGCCAACCTAATACATCAAAAACTTGTACCTGTTCAAATCTTTGTAATCGCACTTCGAATGTCTTACGGACACTTTGCAGCTTTTGAGCAATAAATTATGTAACAATACAGTGGACCTAATCCTTTTACTCTCCGTCTACCGTAGATATTAAGGCAGCAGTAAATTCTCGCCTGTTTGATTTCACTAAGGGAGTTCCTACATGTATCAAGCCGAATATACACCTATGCTTATAGAGCTAGACCGTTTTGTGTCAGTTTAATCACAAAGATCTCGACAGATTGCGTGATTTAGACTGAGCTGAGTAATTTCAAGCATGATCGGTCCGTTGTTGGATCAATTGATAAGGGATAGCTTTTGAGTGTTTCTGTACTTTAGAAGGCACATTGAACTGGCCTCGGATCTTATCACTTTATCTGTTGTACGTAAATAAACATGATTATTAAATTAATGATTATTAAACTCACTACGGTTTGGAAACCTATTCTTTTGTACACAAACTAGAGAAAAGCTTAATTTAAACGAGAATTCTAAAAATCCTTGTGGTGAGCTCCTTGTGGTGTAATATATTTCGCAATAATTTTTCTCTGATTTTCTGTTGATCTGTTACAGTGTTTTTTTTTTATCTATAACTGGATCAAAAATGCGAGTTTGCATTTATTTAAATAAAATAAAATCTTCCAGAGGTCTGAATTCTTCCTAGGCTGTCGGTCGCGTACATCGGCCACACGTACAGGACCAATGTCGCACAAGACATAATAGTACATAATGTACAGAAGACTTACTCCGCTAAATCATTTAAATAAATAGCAACTCTTGCTCTGACGCAATAAAGTGTAATTCAGGTCGCACAGCGCTAATCGTTAACAGACGTTGACATCTAGACGTTGCCTCTTTTTCTAATCATAGCTCTTAACCTCTCTGGCAGCTTCAGGGTTGTCTTTTTTGTGATGATACGAAAGTATGACAAGGCCGGCGCCGCGGCGCGTGCGGCGGCGCGGCGGCGTTTGGCAGCCCTTCTGAGATTGGCCCGACACGTCGAACGCGGCATGTACTTTAACATCATACCAAAAGTGCGGAGTGCGCCAGGCCTACCTATGTGCACTGTCAGTTATGAACGTAAACAAGGTTCAGAAATCAGACTAGTTATCATTGACTTAAGCCTTAGTTCACATCTACGCGATAGAGAGGAGAGAATAGAATACTTAACCGTTTATTTATCGTTATCTTGTTTGACTAGACAATGTGTTGGTAAAGCTTACCCGTAAGTTGATTCTGTCAACTTGGATAGGGGTACTGAAGAGCCCTAAACTTATTGACAATCCACGATTATATTGGTATAGTTAACTTACGAACGCTTAAGAAATTATCACTATATTTTATGGATATTTACCTACCAATAACTTTTGAGTATGATAATTAAAATTTAAATATGGTTTGTTTCGATTCGTTAGCAGGAACAGTGGCACAGTGCAGTAGTTACAAAACATTCCCATCACTTAATTGACGTGAAATAAATCATAAACAATTGAAGAAAGATGAAATGAAAATATAATTTTCTTTGTGAAGTTGGTTTTAGAAACACTATTTAAAGTCAAGTAAGTACGTCACTGATCGGATAAGAACCTGCCAGAAACTACCAATTTTTTTAGAAACCGGTTGCTACGCACATTATGTATTTGTTTGGAAGTATTTAAATCTTAATCATAGTGTACTAATGTTTTAATAGGAGTAACTGGCTTGAGAGCCAGTTCTTTCTATCTTTTTCTTCTTTCTTTCTTTGCCGGCAACGCATCAGTGATGCCTTTGGTATTGCTGATGTTCATGAGCGACGATAGCCTCTTACCATTAGGTCGATCGTCAGCTCGTTCGCCGGCTATATCCATAAAAAAACTGGCTTATGGCCACGTTAGTTTCGCAAAGGAAGATCTCCCGCCAGGCGAGGTGTGTTGTCTGAAAGGCGGACGAGCCCCAACTGAGGTTGTCGGAGCGTTTCTATAATTATGCAACCGAGGCGGAAAACTTCCATAGCGTGATTCAGACCGGAGACTGGAGGTCGATACATGATCTCAACGTATCCGCGGTGAGTCGGGAGGGTGAAATGACTGATGGTGAGCGGTGCGCGCTCAAACCGTCTATGTAGCCGTGGGGGCAGTCATTGGCTGGAAACATAAAGTGTCTTCACTGTGCGCTGTGATGCACCCGGTGAATCAGCGTGGCTGCTGTGCGGTCTGCCCAGAGAGGTCGCTACAGTCCGTCGGGTGTGAGCAGTGAGGTGAGGGATGCCTGCTACCGCTATCGGTGCCGTTTCAGAAGGGACGTGTTCTTATCGAGGATCACCAATTTGGCCCAGTTTGACAAAGGGAGAAATCCCGCTAGGCGAGATGTGTTGCCTGGAAGGCGGCCGAACCCCGACTGATGTAGTCGGAGCGTTTCTTTATATGCAACAAATGCAGAAAACTTCGATAACATGATTCAGGTTGGCATGACGTCACCGTGTGACGTGTGCGCGTCATCGCCACAGCCACGATTCAAGCATTATACCTACATTTTGTGGTAGGTAAGGTTTAGCTAACCTATCATATTTTATCATGATGTAACTACATGTCTACAATCCACATGTTTAAAATAATATCCTTACTAATTCCATCAGGAACGCTGTCTACCAAGTCTCTATTTAGATACCCCAAGTAGGTACATATATCTAAAGTAAGTGACAACGTCGACTTTCGTTGCGCAAACTGGAGCTTAGCCTAAGGCGTCCATTCATTAGTTGGCCAATTACGTGCAACAAAATGTCGGTTGATTACAGACTTACAAGCCGGAGGCTGGCCAGCAGATGCCATTCTTTGTTCAATGGGAATTTTTCTTATGAAATCCGGAATTTTTGGCAGTAACATGAGAACCGCTTGAACAGATGGTACGTGTCACGATTGATCGGTTATAATAACGTTTTATGGGCAACTGACAGAATATCATTTTGAATTTAAATTTAATGTGTTCAAATTATGGTTAATATTTCAATTTTTATTTAAAAGCAGCTGTGTCCGCGACTTTGTTTGTGGGAGTTTTACGCGCGTAAATCCCGATTTCGTGGGAGTTCCTGGATATAATATGTTACTCTACAAACTCCTCTAGCTTCCAGTGAAAGTCTCATTAAAATCAGTTTAGCCGTTGTAGTTGTACTACAAGAGGTTGGATTGGATTCATAGGATAATGAATAGATGTTTTGTTAGCTTATCGTTTTTTTACTCCGTATCTGATACGTCATAGCACGGTCATTTCATGAGAAAACGCTGTACTGGGCAGAGTCTTTTAATTATCATTTTCCTAATCCTACTCTTTCCCTTTTATAATAATTACAACTTTTAACAGTTTTTACTAATCAATTTTTTATTTACTTATCAAACAGTAATTACCCAAAGCCCAAGTAAATTTGGAACCAGTTTAAACCGTGTCGTTAATTCATTAAGTAAAATTTAAATACACAGAATAATAAATCATACCCACATAATTAATTACCTACAATCATCGTAATTACTTGAATTTTGGTGATTTTCGCGTTAAATATTATTTTAAATTTAAGGCTACACCGACCTCAGATGAAGGAAATAAAAGGCAGATGGAACATTCGCAAAGAAATGTAACGAATGACGTGAAGTCACTTTTTCCCTATGTGTGCGTGACAACCTTAATGTCAGCTAGCAGTGGCACCGTATGGACACGTAATTCTTTGTGTGTGTGAGGATGCCAAATGAAAAGTCACAAACTCCCGCAATTTTGTAAATGTTGTTTGACATATTTCCAACTTAACACATTATGCACAATTAAATTGGCAAATTATTTATTACTAGTCTAGTGAACGCCCTTGCTTCGCTTCGGTAAGCCCACAGTCGATAAAAGTAGGGATGGTATTATTTAAATTGTCGTGATTTTTTTATTTGTAAACCGATTCAAATAAAACAAACACTAAATGTTAACCCAAACTCATTACAATACGTCAGTGAAAACCGAATATTTTATTAAGCCGTTCCTGAGATAGGAGGAACAAATGCATAGAAAACCAGACAAAAATTTACGTTGTAATAAATTAATGTGATAATCATAATTGATTTTAATTTCATCACTAGTTATCAAAAAGTACACTTATCAAAATATATGTAAATGTTCTTTTAATATAAAATAATACTTAAATATATTTAATTGTCTTAATTAACCTATGGACTTTTTTATGCAGAATAAGTTAGTGTTTGACCACAGAACCACCTGAGATGGTAAGCGGTAATGAAGTCGTGGATGGTAAATCACACTAACTTAGTAGAAGCCTATTCACTCTTGACTTCAAGACACCCACATTATAATCTGACGGGAACACCCACGCGGACAATTAATTCCAGTCCTTTGTGGTACGCATAATAAAAGACGAGGCAAATTGCATTTTTTTTTCTCTTGTAATAGCAGCTGTCGGCAATCTGCAAAATTATAATTGAAATCATTTTAGTGAGTAGGCTAAACTAAAAACAGAAACTAAAATATAATATAATATTTTCTTTCAATCATGCATTTTATCGTGGGCAAACGTGACATTTTCAATTAACCCGGTTATAATATCCCAGCGATAGGTGTTTATGCATTGGCTGTATTTCTTGATTTTTAAGGTTTAAATAAATAAAAAAAAATAAAAATAAAATAAAATAAAATAAGCCTTTATTACTGTCACAATCAATTTTTTTTTTTTTTTTTTTAATTACAATTTTTAGCAACTGAATATACCTATTTTTATCCTGTTACTATCGACGATCAGTTTTAAACGACAGCTTGTCCTTCGACATAGGCCTCCTCTAAAGCTTTCCACACCGTTCTGTCTCTCGCTATTCTCATCCACACTGGACCAGCCACTTTTTTCATGTCATCTTCCCAACGTTTCATTTGTCGCCCTTTACTTCTTTTTCCACTCCTGGGATACCACTCTGTTATTATTTTTGTCCATTTCTCTTTTGTCTCTCTTAGCATATGTCCTGTCCATTTCCATTTTAAAGTCTTGCATGTCTTTTTAGCATCTTTAAATTTAGTGATATTTTTTATTTCTTCTAACCTTATTTTATCCCTTCTTTTGACTCCAATCACACTTCTCTCTATTCCGTTTTGACATACATTTACTTTATTCATTAGATTTTCTGTTAATGCCCATGTTTGGCAACCATATGTTAAGCATGGTAAGATGCACATATTATATACTTTTCTTTTCTCTTTGAGTGGCATGTCTTCATTCTTCATTACTTCGCTAAGTGACCAGTATCTTTTCCATGTGTTAGCTATCCTTCTTTCTATTTCTTTATGCATAGTATTCTTTGCGGCTATAAGCTGTCCTAGATATACATACTCTTCTACATATTCTATTTTCTGTGTATTGACTGTGATGTTATATGTCTGTGAGGAGTTAGTCATAATTTTTGTCTTTGCCGTGTTCATTGTAAGCCCTGCTTTCGCGCTTTGATCTGACAGTTGTTGTAACATTCGCTCTAGTTGTTTTGGACATTCTGAAAATAAAATTAGATCGTCTGCAAAACGTAAATTGTTTAATTTTTCACCATTTATATCCAGTCCTTCATGATCCCAATGCAGATTCCTGAATATAATCTCTAGAGCCGCTGAAAATAGCTTGGGTGAAATGGGATCCCCTTGCCGGACGCCTCTCTCTATAGGAAATTCTTCTCCTGTAGTTTCTAGCCTGACTCGGGCTGTGCTTGTGGAGTATATAATCTGGAGTATTTTTATGTACTTATCCTGTATTCCCTGTATACGCAGTGCTTCCCAGATGTAATCATGTTCTAAGGAGTCGAATGCTTTATTGTAATCAACAAACCCCAAATAATATGTTTTGTTGTATTCGTTGTACTTTTGTAGGACTTGCCTTAGGACATGTATATGATCTATTGTTGAATATTTACTGCGGAAACCAGCCTGTTCTTTTGGTTGGTTTTCATCAAGGGTAGAAGTGATTCGAGATAGAATTATTTTTGAGAATACTTTATACACATTGGACATCAAACTAATAGGTCTATAGTTCCCTATATCTCCTTTGTCGCCTTTTTTATGCAATAATATTATTGTAGATTTAGTCCATTCTTCGGGGATAATTTCCGTATCTAAAATCTTATTAAATATGTCTGTTAATATAGGAGCAATCACTTTTGTAGTAGATTTTAATAACTCATTTGTTACTTGATCCGCACCTGGTGTCTTGTCCTTCTTTTGCGTGTTGATTGATCTAATTGTTTCTTCTTTTAATATTTTAGGGATTGGCTCAGATTCTGTAGTAATTATTTTACTTGTTATTCTTGTTTTATTTTTGCTTCGGTAAAGATTTCTAAAATATTCTGTAGCTACTTTAATTATTTCTGTTCTTTTATTTGTATAATTATTATCTATAGTCTTCATCTTTAACATCCAATCTTTTTTGTTATTTAATTCCTTTATTGCTTTTTTAATTCCACCTGATCTTTCGATATATTTCTTTAATGTGTTTTGTCTTTTAATTTTCTTGTCTTTCCTGATATTTAAATTAATTTTTTTACTCAATTCTGATATTTTGGGACGGTTACTTTTCTTTTCTTTCTTTTGTAATAGATCTTTCCTTTCTTTTATTAACTGGTATGTTTCATCTGATATTACTTTTTTGCTATCTGTGTTAACTTTCTTGGTTTCTGTTTTCAATAGGTTTATAAGTTTCACGTATTGTTCCTGGATTGGTAGTTGGTTCATTGCCTCTTTATTTGTTTCTTTCTGTAAGTTATTTATAAGTTGAGTGGTATCGCCGGTACATACAATGGGTGAGTTGTCTGTACGAAATTGTCTTTTAGTCTTTATTTTTGTTCCTGTTAGTTTAGCACGTACCATTTTATGATCCGAATTAAAATTTAGGTTGTGTATGATGGAGACATCTTTGATAATTTTTGCATTATTAGACATGATGAAGTCAATTTCGTTCTTGTGAATTCCATTTGGGGACATCCATGTCCACCTCTTTGTTTCCTTTTTCTTATAAAAACTGTTTAAGATTTTAAGTTTGTTTTCTAAAGCAAAGGTGACTAGTCTAGATCCATTTTTGCTCCTTTTACCCTGTCCATATTTTCCCACCGTATATTCTTCTCCATTATTGTTACATATTCCTATTTGTGCGTTGAAGTCGCCCATTACAATAATATTTTTGTTGCAATTTTGTGTTGACATCCTAAGATCTTCGTAGAATTTATTGATTTTTTCTACGTCTTCCTTTTTGTCCGATTCAGTTGGTGCGTATGCTTGGATGATTGACCATTTTTCTTCTTTATTTAAAGGTAAAGTTATATTTAAAATTGTTATTCTTTCAGATATTCCTTTTATTTCCTGTATTTTGTATGCCAGGTTCTTTTTTATCAAAAATCCCACTCCATATTGCCCTAGTGTTTCACCTTTATAATGTAAAATATAGTTTCCATAATCAGTTATCCCTTCTCCATACCTCCTCATTTCACTGATTCCTATTATGTCCCATTTTATGTCTGCCAGGGCTAATTCAAATTCTAGACGCTTCTCAGTGGTTCGTAGTGATCTAGCATTAAAAGTGGCTATGTATATATCCGATGTAGATTTGTTTATCTTTAGAGGGTCGTGGTCTTTTTCCCCCACGAGGACCAGTCGGCTTGGGGGAGGATTCGTTTCCTTGTTTTTTATTTTGTTATTTAGTTTATGTTTCCGATCGCCGGTGCTTGATTGCTATTGTTTCGTAGTATTTGAACTGGTTGAGAAGGAGTTAGAACGCATCCTCATCATATCAAATGCATTTTTCCTATTTGTCGATGATGAATTTAATGTTTGTTGTTTTTTTGGTTGTAATTCTTCTTGTGGGGAGTTTGATATTTCTCTTTTCCTTTTATCGTGCGTGTTTGGATTTTCCTTGACCACGAGTTTATCATATTTAATGTAGGCAAAATTCCCTTTTTTCCTCTCTTCTATTACTTTAGGTTGTAACGCCTTCCTTTTTTCTAAAGTTTCTTTTGAGTAGTTTTCAGTTATATACAGTTCCCTAAGTTTCTTTTTATTTCTCAGGATCTCACTCTTCTTCCACCCGCTAGCCAATGCGAGGACCGTGGGCCTTGGCTTCTTATCTTCATTTACTTTTCCTATTCGATAAATTTTATTTATTTCCCAATCCTCTAATGTCAAATTCAGTTCATCCAAAAAATGTTTTTTAACTTTATTAAATAACTCCCGTATAGATTTCTCATCCTCCTTCAGTCCATGTATTATTATATTGTTAATTTTCTTGTATCTCTCCAGATATTCTACCTTTTTTTCCAAGTTTTCTATTTTATTTTTTAATATTTTATTTTCCTCCAAAACAGGTTTTAGTTTTTCCTCCATTTTCTCCATTATCGTATTAGTTAACTCTATTGTTTGGTTCTGCATTTCTAATTTCATTTTATCAAATAAAATTTGAAATTGACCTTCCATTATTATATGTGAAATGGAACGTATTTATTACTGGGGAATTCTATTTCGGTTACTTGCAACACTTGAACAATTGAATGTCAATGTCCGTTCAGTAGTCTGTGAATGTCACTGTCCGTTCTCGTAGCTGTTGACAAGTAATGTCTTGCTGTATATTAATGACAATGATAATTTCTAACCTCGGTATTTGTTCGGTATTTTCTTCTAAGAATCTTCGCCGAATCTCCTGAATAAGTGATGTTTTATATTACAAACACTTAAACTCACTTAGTTGATTATTTGTATGTAACTTTGTTGTGAAAACTGCAGCTTATTATATTAGTTAATAATATTTTCGTGGAGTGTCAGACACGGTGATGTTTACGAGACAAGCGCCGGAAACGGAATGTTAAATAAATACAAATATTTCAAATATTTACTTTTTAAATATATTTATTTCGACATACATTTATAAATCGACCAGTGCTCAAATAGCTCATGCATATTTCCCCAAATTTAGGGTAACCGATTTTCACATAAAGCTGGTATACAAACAATATACAAATGAATAATTGTCGAGGTTTTGTGTTCCGAGCAAACCGCAAAAATATTATTATAAATAAATAATAAAATAATGAACAGATATCTGTGAAAAGATATTCCATCTTCTTTTCTTTGATTTTGCGAACTACTTTTAAATTGTTTAAAAATGCAAGACGGCATTATAACTGATAAAATTATTTAATAAATTTTGACAATTGCGATGTTCATGCAATTTGACGCTTTCTTTAGTAGTGACACGAGATTGTATTAGTTTTTTATTTTGTATTATTCTTGGTAGGCTTACGTCATATTCGAACGACGTTATCTGCCTTTCATTCCTTCATCTAAGACACCGACCATTGTTAATTCTGTTTAAAATTCACTTAAAGTTGTCAATATTGTGTCATCATGTAATGTAATGGAATGCTTTTGAAGTGTGTCAGTGCTTCGTTAAAGAGATTAAGTATTTGCACGTTGACATAATAACTTTTTTTTAATGAATATTGAAAATTCGAGGAATACGTATGAATTTGCATGGTTGGAATATTTTTTGCTGCTGTTATACGAGTACATAGCTGTACTCAACATGATTATCTGTTGACATACAGTTCCCTTCCATTATAATAAAAAAAATTGATAACATAAAAGCTCGTTAATGGTGACCTAACAAAAAAGTAAAATCGGTTTATAAACATACAAGACAGATAGACAGACAGACAGTCACTGCTTCACAGATTATATATTTGTTTGTAGCTAGCTAGGCATCTTAAACCCTTAACTGTGTACTGTTGCAATCAAACAAAGCGTTTTAGAGCCTCTGCACACGGCGTATTTTTCGGCGCCGCAAACACGATCATACGAGGAAACGCCTCGTCCGCCTCGTCATTTGCAGCGCGGAAAACGCGCACGTTCTAAATACGCCGTATGAAAAGGCTGTTTATAATTGCTCTTATTTAATTACATAGGCTAATAAAAATAACTAATAAAAATAAGAACACACAACTATGGCTTAACGTTCTTTTAAGTAAAATGTTACTTTGAACTGTGTCTTTCCCACAATTTACAACTAAACCAGCGCAAGATCTCACTTGATCCCATACGTTCGGTCGTTATGACACGGCAATGACCAAGCTTGAGACATTTGGACATTAAAGTACGTACTACCAAACGGTTTCGGCCAGTTCAGGGTTGTGGGCCAGTTCACTAATAAACAGCGATTTTCAAATGTTAGGTACGGAGCAAGTCTTATATCAGTATTAATTTTCACATAAAAATTATATGTATCATGTACGTACAGAGTACAGTAACTGTGTAAAAGATGTATGTATACCTTTGATGTAAACATGTTCAGTGATGTTTAATAAATGTTTGTGAATTTATCAATTTTAAATGTTTCCTATATACATAAGGTATGAGTCAACAATATTAGACGTTATGGAACATTTTTGTACCTTATGTTAGTTTATATAAATTTTGACAGATGTTAAATACTGGGCATGGTATTATTTTTACTACTATTTCTACATTTTTTTCTTGGTGGATTAGTATATTTTTTTTATTAAATATATTATTTTACATAAGTATTATTTTTTTTATTTGATAACCAAGCAGATAGACCCTTGATTGTAATTGATAACACGGTCGTGGTCATTGAAACGTCACGTCGTTGACCAAGAAGTATAGAAGTAGATACCTGTAGCCTGCATATTAATGGTTCTTTTAAAATAATGACAAGTTTTTTATTGTGATAGATGTAAAACCTTTAACAGTTGCAAATTAGGATACTAAAAAGTTAACATTTCCGCAAAGTAACACCTGTATTTAGCTAAAGAGTTATTCAGTAAAAACCGCTTAAATCTTATCCATTGTACCAGGATCGCAGTGGTAATAAAGAAGTAGTGTGCCTGCAGCTATTGTTGATCTCAGTAGAACAGGTTCCGGCATGGAGTAGATAAGGAAATAACGTGAACGCTTTAGTTACCCAGAAGAGTAGTTTGAAGAATTTAGAAGCAGTCCTTGTAGCGCTTAACATCCTTGTGAAGCAACTCCTGTGTAGATTATCTACAAGGTGAGATAACGTGTAGCGAAGTAGGTTTACTATTATAGCAGGATGGATATTCGCGATAATTTTTTATTCGCCGATATTTTGTTTAGATGGACAATCAGTGATCAATCGCCAAGATCAATCGCCATACCAAATATAGCAGAGATTGATATAAATTGATACAAATGAATCACTAATAACTTTCAAGACCCGAAAACAAACAATCTGTTACAATATCGTCTGCTCCGAGAATCGAACTTAGGAGTCTTCGTAAAGCAGGTAGAATCACTATAGAGACGGTAGAATCACCAATTGGGCTAGTAGATACATATAAAAACGCGATTTAACTAAACTATGCATTAAAGTATGAATAATATCATTACGCCTCCTCAATAGGAGAGACTCGTGATCAGTCGTGGGCCATCAATGGATTGAAGCCAATATTATTACTCTAAAGACTATAAGTCACTTTTACGACTATAAGTCACGAACACAAGCATCAATAACTTTCCCCTAAAATACTTTGGTATCCATACATTGTTTCGTTCACATTATTGTCTCATAAAACAGAATCCGGATATAATTTTACTAGAACTCGGTTTTATCATAAACAGATGTTCATTCTACGCCATAAACTAATTTCCACGGACATTGACAGAACTGAAGCACATTTAATTTTACAGCTACCTATAACAATAAAACTACTGTTTTATAGGAGACATTAGATGCTATGGTATAAAGTAAATGCTTGTAACTCCCACATGCAACAGTCGAGCGATAGTATCAAATATCCTATTGGAACAAGTTACCGCTCAGCAGATTAAAAATCGGTTTGTTACACTTGTCTCACGGGCCACAGATAAGCGATAGATTACAATCTTATGCTCCATTTTTTACCTAGACTCCATTTTTTAAACAAACTTAGCACTTCTTTTTGTCAAAATATTATTTTTAAATTACTTTAAAAAAATAATTAATTGTAAACAGAAATTCGGTTTGGCATTATGTTTAGACGTCGAGTATAAATAAATACATATTATGCAACAGTACGATCACCAAATCTAATTAGAGGCGTCACGTAATATTTAGAAAAAATACTTAACGTGAATTACGTGAACAACCATCAGTAAAATAATAACAGAAGTAGGAAAACCGTAATATTTTTTTGTTACTAGCTGCCCGGACAGACTTCGTTCTGTCAAAATGTTTGTTTTATTATTTATTATTAAGACTTTCCGTGTGCCTTGAAGAACATACAAAAAAAATTTGCTGAATTAGTCGAGCCATTTTCGAGTTTTGCGCTTAGGAACATTCATTTTTATTTAAATAGAAGATATTTTTCTTTTCAAACGTAATTAAATCATTTAATGCTTTTACATAGACAGTAGGCAATTCATACATATAAGAACTTCATACTTGTTGTATGTATATAAGTTACATGACCATTTATCAGACTCTTAATAAAACGGTTTTATGATGTTCCTTACCATTCTGGTGACTTAATCAAAAACCGTAGAAAATATCTGCAACAAAGGAAAGTCCATTATCACTTATTCATGTGAAAGTCTTTTATCGCTTTCACTTCACTATTCATCGTAAGACAAGTCATGATCCGATCCGTTTTACTAAAATAAGTTACACCGTTTTATTAGATCGCAGTTTTACACAATGGTACAAGGGACAAATTGGCGTGATGTGTTAAACGATAAACGGTAATGTACCAGGATGGCCTGTGTACGTACACTGTACCACAGTAAAGGAATCTAATTATACTGTGACTGTAGTACAGAGATACGTCCTTACAAGGTGGTTGTTGTAGGATGTACTCGAATAGTCTTACTGGAACCAATATAGAATATTTAAAACAATATTTAAAACAGATAACGTAATTTAATTCTTGACAAAAAATAACCGACTACAAAATTAGGGATCACTCAAATACTACTAGTCAGTGATATCTTGCTCAAATTAAGTAGGACCACATAACAAGCACCAGCTTTCAATTAAAAAAAGAATCATCAAAATCGGTTCACCCAGTTGAAAGTTCTGACGTAACGTACATAAAAAAATGCAGTCGAAATGAATATCTCCTCCGTTTTTGAAGTCGGTTGAAAATAGTAATTTTCAGTTTAAATTTACTTCACTTTTCAAGTACTTTCCATAGAAAAAACGGAACTCTTATAGTTTCATCATGTCCATCCGTTCGTCCGCAGAATAGCGCAAAGACCCTTAGTGCTAGAAAGCTGTTATGTATTTGGCATGGATACATATCGACGCTTGAAAGGCAAAAATTACCGAGCGATATGTTGACGACTTTACACTAGAGCATTTTAAAGTTTTTAATTTTAGAAAAAAATCGTAAAAATCGCTTTGTTAAGCATTTAAACTGCATATAACATTCATTGGAATTAAGTAGCTATGACTAATAGGCGATTTTTTACGATTTTTTTCATAAAATTAAAAACTTTTAAATGCTCTAGTGTATAGTTGTCAACATGTCGCTTGGTAATTTTTGCCTTTCAAGCGTCGATATTTATTACAACTTCAAAGTGGTAGAATAAAATCTTAAAAAAATAAAATCCGGGTACATCACTTAGGTAAAGTGAATGAAGTAGTTCAGAGAAAAGCCTGATATTATTTTTTTAATCCAAAAGTATTTTTTGAAAAAGAGTGTAATATATGCATCAGCACTTTTCAACATTTTCCGTCAATTTTAATTACAGAAAAACTAATGTGACGGAAGAACATCCAAATAACTCTATAAAACTTTAAGAATAAGAATAAGAAAATATTTATTTTCACATCACAATAGCAACACACGGTACACAAATATTAATGAGAAAAAGAGACTTATTTTAATACATAAATACGATTGATTACACAAACAAAAAGAAAGAAAGAAAAAATATCTAAAATACAATAAAATGCAGACATTTTGATCACCAGAATAGTCTGTGTGTGCTGCAGTGCAATATGAAAAAACTTTCGTTTTGAATGAACAAAACCCTATCAACTACGATGTTACAACAATAGCTCTCATTTCTGTAGACAATTACCAAGCGAAAGCACCAAAATTACAATATATGAATAGCGTTATAATAGCTTATACCCCAGAGCATTAGCTTGAAAAATTCAAAGAGCAAGTACTCACGGCCAAATTGAGTTATAATTTCACTTTTCACTTTTACATTTTATTATGCGAGATAGTTGTCTCTTATTATCCGCCTGCATAATTTGTCCGCAACCGCTCATTGTGGGTTGATGAGGGCAAAATTATCGGTTGCTTTGTACAAGCGTCGTTTGTGATTAGCGCTTTCGAGCTGAGAGAAAAGGTCATTGGGCTACTTGGTAGTCCCCCAGTAGAAATGATAGTATACAGCTGGCGTATAATTAATAAGAAAATAATTTTAATATCTATCTACTACTAAGCCGTAGTTCCTTTGGAAAACCTACGTCTCGTTACCGCACCTGAAATAATTAACACAATATAATTGACATAATATCATCATCACTATAGAAAATACAAACATTCAAAAATATTCACAAACTTTCACATATTCATATCCATGTCCATATCCAATATTAGTAGGAATGGAAGATATAATTATTTGGTCACGTAAAATTAGCAATTTAATTAAGTAACATAATATACAATTACCACTAATTGCCGAGCTTCAGACCGAAGTTTCTCATAAGCTTATTAAGGTATCCTCGTTTGAAAAAGTTAAATTATACATTGCGTCTAATTAAATAACCATACAATTTGTTACTACTTTATATGAAATGCGGAAACATAAATAAGATAATTATTTATTAATCATTATTTGACAAAGTTAAAGATTTATGAATGGAATAAACAAAAAACTTATCTCATTATATCTTGAAAAGTAAAGAAAATTAAAATGCGATTTTATTTTGGTTGGGCACCGTGGTAAAAAATTATGAACAAAACCGGCTATCATATTAAACTGTTGTATCAGTGTTATCTAATAACAGTCGTTACATTATGTCGGAAGCCTTCAGGTTGCCAAAATTCTCTAGATTACTACCAATACAATCTGGAGTAGCAAGGTAATAATAATAATAATAATAATAATAATAGCACTTCATTTCCTCTTACAAAAGATTATTACTATGCTTACATCATATGAATTTTATAGGAAGGTGAACATACTCTCGGTAGTTTTCTTTAAGAAGTAATCTATGCAGTCAGCAACTAATCTGTCGAATCTATATAAACTAACTACATAATATTATTAACGAAATACTGTCTATGTGGATAGACTACACTATAAAACTTCTGGTCAGCAAACCATAAAGCAAAACACCTCATTAAAATGATTTCTTATTAATTAATCAATTTAATTGAAACTCACGACCTTCTCTTTCCATTTACGAAGCGCTCATCACTTCGAACAACGGAGTACAGCGCAGGTGGATAGTAAGTCAAACAAAATTAATTATGAAGATTCATCGAGCGAAGTGTTTAGCAAAGATGAAACTTATCTTTTTAGGTCAATGGTTTTCACCAGTAGTTCAAACAGTAGGTGTATTGCAGTATTAGCAAATGTAGGCATTGTTAGGCAACCTTTTCTGTTATGGTCATAAGAATAAATAGGTGGTATTCAGTGAAAAAGTAGGTATGATTATTGATTAGATACGGAGTGCTAAGCTTAAGAGCTTAAAGGTAGGTACGACTAAAATTCCTCTTATTTCAATTTCAATATCAATTTCCGTTTCAATTCTTAACATTTACGTAATACGACTGATTTTTTCATATCTTTGACATAATATATTTTACATAAATATTAATTTTAAGATTACATCGTAAAAAGCCGCTTTATTATAACAGCCTTGAAAACAGCATCGGAAATAACCATTCGCAGTTTGAATGGTAATACAATATTATTGTACCATAAACTAGTTCAACAATCAAAGTTTAACGTAATACGACTGAAGTTGTACTTTATTTTTTCATATTTTTGACATATATTTTACATGAATAATAAATAAAGATTACACCGTAAAGTCACTTTATTATAAAAGCCTTGAAAACAGCATCTGAAATAACCATTCGCAGTTTGAATGGTAATACAATATTATTGTACCATAAACTAGTTCAACAATCAAAGTTTAACGTAATACGACTGAAGTTGTACCTTATTTTTTCATATTTTTGACATATATTTTACATGAATAATAAATAAAGATTACACCGTAAAGTCACTTTATTATAACAGCCTTGAAAACAGCATCGGAAATAACCATTCGCAGTTTGAAGGGTAATACAATATTATTGTACCATAAACTAGTTCAACAATCAAAGTTTAACGTAATACGACTGAAGTTGTACCTTATTTTTTCATATTTTTGACATATATTTTACATGAATAATAATTAAAGATTACATCGGAAAAGTCACTTTATTATAACAGCCTGAAAAACAGCATCGGAAATAACCATTCGCAGTTTGAATGGTAAAACAATATTATTGCACCTTAAACTAGTTGAACACTCAAAGTTTAACGTAATACGACTGAAGTTGTGCATTTGCATAACATAGCGTTTTATTGTATTCCTGTGTAAATTATTGTGCTGTTCAGCTTGTTTTAGTGAAGTTAGTATGCATAATATCTAGTGGGATTGTTTGCAATTATAATATTCCAGTTTAATGTTCTGTTATTTATTAACACTTCGCTGGTTTCCGCGGGTTCGTGCTGGTTTTAATGTTTTAGAGTTATGTGTATGGCACTATTTTTAATTGTTTTCTTATATAATATGAGCCTTCTTTTGCTTTTGTTTATTTTGGAAAAAAGAAAATTTTACAAAGTTATAAAAGCGCAACAAAAAAAAACGGAGTGAAACTATGGTTATTAAGCCTAGTTTGTGTAATATGATAAAATAACATATTCAATCATAATATTTTTACGAATATCGCGTTTTTAAGCATTAGAAGTATAATAAAGCTAAGTAAAGCACAACCCTTTAAATGATTTTAATCTAATCCGTTTTACTATCTTTCCATTCAATGTAAAACGCAAACTTAGGCTAAGTTTGCGTAAGAATACTCGTACGAGTATATACTCGTAAGTTTATAAGTGTACTTTATTTTATGTTTGTTTAGTTAGTTTCATGCTTTCATGTGTAGGAATAGATAGATATATAGAATAAGTAAATGAACATGTATCGTTTCAGTCTACGTCTGAAATAATTTGGTTGGAAACTTTAACAATATTTTTATTTGAAGAGAAAATTATCAAGTAAATTCATTTTACATTTACTCACTGTGGTTGTATTTCGATAATAACTAGTGCACGTCTAGATCTGCATGAGTTTGTTAGCGATAAGTAAATGAAATTGGTTTATATACTTACATCACGAGCTTAATTATAGATACTTATTAAGATAACGATTTAAGGTATTTGTATCAAAACTTTATGGTGCGGGGAATTTATAATTGAAGGAATGTAAGGAACTCTTTTGGGTCAGCCAAAAATGAGAGATGAGAGAGCCAAGATGAAGAATAATTAGGTGTCTCGTGTTGGAGGTCACTGAATTTCATAGCATTCAGTTTAATCCCGAAGATACTACGGCAGTTTTAGTGTTCTCTATCAGGCTGGCTAACTGCAATTCACCTTCTAGAAGTAATCGAGCGAATATAGTTCTAACATGTGACGGTGACGGAGAGTTAGTAAAAGTGAGTTTCTCGTATTTTTATATAAAGTTAATGTACTGCTTATTGTTGAGAATTTATGTATGAAAAAACAGATGTCACTTTTATGCGGAACACACAATTTTGTCCGCACCATCCGCGCCGGACGCATCGCGTGTGCGTCTGTCATCCGCATCAATAACATTTTGTTGTGTGAGTACTTAAAAATCTAATCACGAAGACGATCTTTCTTCTAGGTACTTATACAAATCCTTTTGCTAAGCTAAATGTCAATTACGACACAATTCCGTAGATGAAAGTCATAATACATTTTGCATGAGATATCATGATTAATGTCGCAACATTGCTCTATTAAAATTGTCTCAGCGCCAAACACGTTTTGCGCAAGTGATCAGTGAACTCACCTATCTACAACTGGAGAATGATTCAATAGAAACAGGTGAAACTGCAGATGATTTTGAACTTTGTTTCGTCGTGATTAAGATTAAATTTATTTGTTTCAAATTTTTTTTCTACCAAGCATCGTGGCGTAGGCTCTGCTCCTCAAAATCTGATCGAACGTGCAAGCGCTAATTGATAAAATTCCTCTAACTAAGAATATCAATTTTCGCAATACAGTTGCGAAACGAAAATTCTAATAAAGATTTTTACAGGCGCCAACATGTTTTCGATGCCTGATTTTTGAAATTTATGAATATCTTTGAATTTTTATGAACGAGGTCGCGTCATTCTTTTAATTTTTGCAGTTAAATCATTTTATGATTTTGTCACAGTTTGTTGGTGATTGAATGGTTCCTGACTTGATTCCCAATCGAGGCAAATATTTAGGAAACTATAGCCTCCGTAAATTAATACACATACGAGTATGTGTATGTTGTTTCTCAAACGAGCATGCATTTGAAAAAATATTTCATACAATATCATCAAATAAAATAAAATGACATTGGTACAAAACAAGAATCATTCGTATAATTTCATTATAACGTTTCACACAGGGTTAATGTAATCGTAATATTAGTTCACTGATAATAAAATGCAATAAAACGTGGATTCATTAAAAATCACATTGTACCTACTGGCATCGGGTGCACCTTCCGTTTGATAGGGCATTCATTATTCGAGTTTTAATTAATCACATTTAATAATTCTCCGCTAGGGCAGCTGTAATAAACGAGGTTTTTAATGATCGTGTACCGTATCGTGCATTGCTTTATTTGTGATGTAGACTTCATGATGGATAGAAATTTCTCATAATGCAACTGTGACCCTAATGTTGCAGTATCTGAACATTATGAAGCTAATATAATATATTATCCTAATTGTTGCGATATAAAAGCAAAAAAAAGCAAAGCAACAACCCATAATCGTCCCACTGCTGGGCTCGGGGTCTCTTCTCACAATGTGAGGGGTACAGGCCATAGAGTCTACCACGCTGGCCCAGTGCGGATTGGTAGACTTCACACATCTTTGAAAACTTTATGGAGAACTCTCCGGTGTGCAGGTTTCCTCGCGATGTTTTCCTTCACCGAAGCAAGTGATAATTAACTTGTAAATTATAATATAACTTATAATAAAAAAAAACTGTGACTTTTGTCACCAATTTAACTATCAAATGGCGAGAGATTTCATAGTATGAAAGAGTTCTATGTGTTGTTAGCACTGTGATGTTACAATCCCTTGAAAATTGTTAACTGAGCCGTTGTGTAAATTTTATTATCTGTAACGCGTGAAATATGATGCGACTATGTCTCAAATCCGGATTATTTGTATATTATCCGTTAATGTACTTATATTTATCAATTTTAACAGTCAATAACGAATTTCAACTTTAAATTTTCGTTTAAAAAAACCCGACCAAGTGCCTGTCGAGCCACGCGCAATTTAGAATTGGTCTGGTCTGGTAATGGGTGCTTGTTAACTTGCAAACTCGAAGTAGCACTAATAGTTTTTCTTTTCAATTCATTGTATAAACTATTTCCATGAATCTTTACATATTATGTCCACCTCTCACCGTTTAGCTGGAGGAGGTGAAAGACACTTGGCTCTAACCAAAGTCATCACTTGAAAGCTTAAACACAAATGGTACAAAAATGGTTTTCGCGAACCCATAATACTTTTTAAAATACCTTTTTAATTGGTATTATTGATGTAATTATTAAGTTTTTATTGAGTTTGAAATAAAGGATTATAAAGGACGTGTCTAGTTTTATATTCGGTCTGACATTTTGATGCGAGTATCAAAAACTATTAGAAATATCTGAATTTGAGCCTCTGCCTGCACACGGTGTATTTTTTCATTTATCACGAACAAAAATATTACTTATGATCCCAAAGTACTAGGACACCAACAACCTAAGGATGTTCCTCCTAACGACCAAGCGATATTTGAATGCGATATAACCATTAACATAGCTGAAGACTCGTTCGAGCCTCAAGAGTAGTTTATCAACGGTCTACTAAGTGCGTCCTTTGTCCAAGACGTCCTGCAATTTATGGATTAGGCCTTTGTTGGTCATGTATTGATGTCCGATTGGAGATAGCTCGCGTTATAATGGATAGACGTAAGTCTTGGCTTATGATGTGAGCGGTTTGTTTAATACATATTCATAGAATTGTTTATCGTCAATTGTTATATCCATCATATTTATAAAGATTGGCATCATCAATTATTGTTATTGATGTATTGCAGCGCAGTGTTGCAGAAACAAAAGTTGATATTTATCGCTTTAATTATAAAGAAGGTCAATTATTTCAGTGGAATTCAAATATTGACACTACGAGTGGCTTAGGAAGTACTTTTAGGGACAAAGTATTAAGAGGGGTATTAAGGATTCGACAAATCTAAGCTAACGCAAATTAGGTGGTAAGTGTTTAAAGACTAATTCACTGTATCTGAATATATATTTTAATCGACTTCTAAAAAGGAGGAGGAGGTATTCAATTCCACTGTATTTTTTTCATTTTTTATGTTTGTTACCTCAGAACTCGAATGTCGGTTCACCCGATTTTTATGATTCATTTTTTAATCGAAAGCTGGTGCTTGTCATGTGGTCCCACTTAAATTTGAGTTATCCCTAATTTTGAAGTGGATTATTTTTTGACAAGAATTATAGAATCTCAAAATTGACAATGGCCTAGCACTTTTATGGGGGTCGTTGCCAGAAATAAAGATTCATTTTATATATTTATTTATCGGACCATCAATTGAATTATTGTAAAATATAATTCTACTTAGTCCTATTTCTAAGTAGAACCGGGACGAAATGAGCAGATAAGCATAGGTACTCTATTAGACAGTATTGATACACGACACATACTTGTGCGAGTCGTACAGTCGGGAATTACAAAGCATCAGATATTTTGAAATCGAAAATGTCTTCCGCAAGTACATGTTTGGATTTATGGCACTGCGTGTTCTAAGTTATGGGCTACGCACACTATAGACTTTTGGAAGACCAAGTAGAATGTAAGTTATTTAAAATAAATGGAACATTGTTCTTGAAAGCTAGAGTATAAGGCAGTATCATACAAAAGTACAAAATACTTGACTTCTTGACTTCTACATCTTCTTTCTTGACTTGTATATATAAAATAAAATAAAAAACTCTTTTATTGCTTGCGCCGTCATACATGAGAATTATTTGACTAAAATTATTTCAGTTATTGTAACACAGTGAATAATTATAATATTTAAAAAGTTAACATTATCAAAAACATTACAAATAAAGTATAAAATGAAGGGATTAAATTAAATTATTAAATTTGAATTTATAATACAATATCATATTGCTTAATAATAATTTCACTGATATTTATTTTCATGCATAATAATTGTCAAGATTCTTAATACCATTAAAAATACAAATTAATAAAAATAAATAATAACAAATAACAAATGTTTTAAAGTATAGTTTAGACGCAAGAACACTTATTAGATAAAGGCCTCCTCCAGAGAGTGCCATAAGTCTGTCTTTTGCCACCTGTAACCAGTTCCAGCCAGCAGTATGTGCAATGTCGTCTGCCATCTCGCACGTGGTCCTTACTCTTCTATACCCTGTTGACCTGTCCACTCTGTCGCCTCGTCCTTCTATCGTCATTAAATAAATAAAAAAAATAAAAAATACAAATAAAAATAAAATAAATTAAGTCCGGATATATGACCGGCCCACTTCCATTTTAATTTCATAGCGAAGTTCAATGCGTTGATCACTTGTGACTCATCTCTTTTTTTTACTTACAATAAGTTAATGCTTGACCACAATCCCACCTAATGATAAGTGGAGATGTGGTCCAGTATGGTGAGCGCACTAACTTTATAAAAGCCTATTCACTCTTTTCTCGAAGACATCCACATCATAGGTGGGTGGGAACGCAGACGCAATAATACTCTTATAATTTTATTGTGTCTTATTTTCTGATTTTTTTCATTTTCAGCATGCTTCTTTCCATGGCTTTTAGAGTTGTTTTAATTTTATGTTTGACTTTACGTGTAAAGTGTTTAAATTTAATGTTTGGCTTTACGTGGCTTTACGATGTTTGGCATGCATAGGTTAGAGAAGGTAAGAGACATATTCATTATTTTCCGTTTTAGCTTCACAGAGAAATTGCCTTTTAAAGTTCTTTAAAGCTCCATTGTTCCAGGTTTAAAATCCGGGAGTTATATGTATAAAGGAACATAATTAATTATTATCGCAGCAGACAGGAAGGATGAGAAGAAAGAAATTACCTACCACCTAATACCTACATAAGCTTACGTAATAAGCAATACATCTCTTCTGTTACTTCTATATTTAATGGCTACGTCTGCAACCATCTATACTAATATATAAAGAGGAAAGATTTGATTTTTTGTTTGCATTGAATAGGCTCCGAAACTACTGAACCGATTTGAAAAATTCTTTCACTGTTGGGAAGCTACACTATCCCCGAGTAACATAGGCTATATTATATTTTCAAAAAAATTAGGGATCCCTAATAAAACTCCAATAATGTAAACCAAGGTGTAAAAAAATAAGAAAACCGAAGCAAAGCGAGGGCGGTTACTCGTTATAACATAAAGTACGTAGAACAAAGTATTTAGAACCCTATGGGCTTGTTTCACCATCTTCAAGTAGAGTCCTGAATAAGCTATTCGCCGATTAAAGTGACGTTAAAGTGTCATTTTACATACACGAAATGTCAACTTAACCAACGAATATCTTACTTCGGACTTACTTGAAGATTGTGAAACAAGCCCTAAATCTCACTGATATTAGAAGATAATAATGTGCTGTGAGCTTAATAACTTGTACTAACGACAGTTATCGCATAGCCCTGCAAACTACTCGGGTATTGTTAGCTATTTTACTACGATTTATGTATAAGGTCCTAAATGTTTCTAATACAACTTAACAGAATTATATTGAGTGATTTATTGCGTCTACAAATCGAAAGTTGGGTCGTAAATTCGAAAAATCCTGATACGATGACAAGTTGAAATGATTTATGGCGAAAGAAATTTCTTTGTGCTCTGAGGCTAAAGAATTGACACTAGATTTGAATGACCTTATGAATTAATGGGGTTTAAAAATGTACATTTTGTGGATTCTATGAATTTATTTAAAACTAGCTGTGTCACCCGGTTTCACTTACGGTAATTTGTGGATAAAAGTAACTACTAAAATATATGATGTTATATATAGCCTATGAAGCGCTCATAGCCCTAAAGCATATATCGATCCTATGTGATCGACAAAGTTAAGCAACAGCGGGCGCGGTCGGTAGTTGGATGGGTGACCGCTAGTTGCAATTTCTTGAGCGTTTCCGTGCTTCGGAGGGTACGTAAAGCCGTCGGTCTCGGTTGTTATCATAAGATAACAGTCGTTAAGCCATGTCGGATGCCCTCGGGCGGTTTGAAAACTTCCGACACTCGGGTTGGCCACTAATCCCTCCACCAATCCGCACTGGAGCAGCGTGACGGAATATGCTCTAGGCCTCCTCAAGAGGAGAGACTCGTGCCCAGTAGTGGGCCATTAATGGGTTGAAGCCAGCCATAGCCTATAGCTTTCCTCGATAAATGGACTATCAAACACCAAAATAATTTTCCAGTTCGAACCAGTAGTTCCTGAGATTAGCGCGTTCAACCAAACAAACTCTTCAGATTTATAATATTAGTATAGACTAGCGTTCTGCCCGCAGGTTTGCCCGCATTTTCCGGGATTATCTATGTCTTATTAATTCAAATCATGGTCTACCTGTATGCTAAATTTCATGAAAATGTATTCAGTAGTTTTAGCGTGAAAGATTAAGAAACTTCCATATAAAGTTTCACATTTATAATAAAAAGTAGGATTTTTAGTAAGATTAGTAGGATTTTGGAATAGTTCTAAAGCTCGCATACATGAGAATTTGTTCATGAAGTAGATTTAAATACAATCGATAAAACAAATTAATACCTACCTACTAAAAGGTTTAATTTAAAATGAAATGTTTCCATTTCGTTTTTGTAATAACTATTTCTGATTTGCATTTTTACTAACAGAGGTTTTTTTTTTGTAAAAATGTGCTTTTTTAATTTTCTTAATATCAGACGCTCAAATAATTAAAAAAAAATCTAGCCTTCTTAAAAGGTCAGACAGTAGTTTGTACTTTAAGAAACAAAAAACAAATCCCGCAACTAATTCAGGCTTCTTATTAATTGAATTGGACATTGCTCAAATGTCGCTTAAAGATTAGTGGTATAAAATTTCTTGGGATTTTTCAACTTCCGTCCGTAATGGCTAAGTAGCACAAACGTGTGTTATAATTTTTATGACATGCGGGCTTGATTCACACATGACTCATTTCAAACTAGATCGGCGGCTTTATGCGGCAATCATCGGTCTTAAGCTTATTATGTTTTGAGTGTTCCGAGAAATATGTTTGCATAAAACCACAAGTGTCTGAGTAATTTCGAGATTTAATCCACAGATACGGGTTGAATACGTACACGGCGTGACAGTCAAAAGGTCGTCGAAATGCGATGGTGATAAATAAGTTCTTAGAAATATATTATGATATATTCGTTATTTCCCTTACAATTAAAAGTCGAGTGTTTTGCTTGACTAATTAAGTTCTAAGAAAGAAAGGATATATTTAGTAAATAAGGTATAGCTATATGTAGCTTCCAAAATAATAGTGCAACTAAAAGTGTTATAGAAAACTCGTCACAGGTACTGATAAAATGTTATCAGAATCCTACATTATTTCAATTGCTAGACAACCTCATACTGTAATTAAATAAATCCAATCCAAATTGCTACACTTTAACAAGGTATTTACATGTGTTCTCTGACCATAATATAAAGTAGATATATCTGTATAATATGTGTGTATACCTAATTATGTATTTATTTTGTGCTATTGTGACATGTGTTTGCAATGATTAAAGAATAAAAGAAAAGAATAAATAAATAACCCTTCACACTAATAGCCTCACACTAGGATTCCCTGTGTCGTAGGTGCCATGGGCAACACTCTAAACAAGGACATTCACACCCAGACCGAGAATAGAAATTCAAACTCATCATTCAAATTTCCACCTCGCTGGGAATCGACCCCAGGACCCTTGGTGCGTCGATGCGGCATGGTAACTATTGCGCCACCCGGGTAGTCATTCATAATTATCTAGTGTAGCTGTAGTAAGTCTCCAAAAGTGTAATTTTATAAAAATATTATATCCGAGTAGGTAGGTATCGTACATATTGCCAGAACACAAGACCGAAACAACAATAACAACATGAGTACCAAAGCTTAGAAACGTACTGCGTAAATACATGCTAAGTACTAATAATACTAAAGGCGCTAAGTTACTTTCTCAGACGTGTTAATTACGAAAAAAATTAGTGTCATTTTCATTTCATCAACTGTTCGTTTACTAGTCAAATCATTTCTTAATTATTACGTTATTCTCGATCCATTTCCGGTCACATAAATTATTCCAACATCACCGGAACATAAGACAAGGGCCTTACTTAAAAGTAATTATTATTTCAATGTATCCGTTTTTACAACACGTTAAGGTTTAGTTACTTGTGTTTAATTGTCTTCATAAAGATTCGTAATTACACACTCAGAGGAACCAGCGCGTTATTATTTCATCAACCGGTCTGATCACGGTGGAAGTGTGGGACTACATCAAATACTTTACAGCACATTCTAAAGGTCATTCGATTGCAGTAAATTTTGTACTTGTAATTAAAATATGACATGTGATTTCTTCAAGTGTGATCTTGACATTATTATTCTTTTCTTATAACTTCGCTGTTTGTGTCGAAGAGAAGGCATTAGCAATAATGACTTTGGTAGATGGGATGAGTAACCGTTAATAACAAAAATGTTACCGGATTTTTTCAATCAGTTATGTTATATTACGGGACTATGTTTAGTGCTTATCCCAGCGGCTATAATATTAAGTGATCGGCCGAGTATCAACAGCGTCTCCATGCTTCGGAGGGCACGTAAAGCCGTCGGTCCCGGATGTTATAGACGTTAAGCCATGTAGGAAGCCTTTGAGCGGCATGAAAACCCCAGACACTTGGTCGGGTATGTAAGTATGCTCTAGGCCTCCTCAAGAGCCCCGTGCTCAGTAGTAGGCCTTTAATGGGTTGAAGCCATTTAATATACGTTTCATCATGTCCGTCCGTCCGTTCGTCCGACCGTCCGTCCGTCTGTCAAAAACAAAGCGCCGAGACCCTTAGTGCTGGAAAGCTGTAATTTGCTGGAAAGCTGTTATACATATTTCTTAAAACTCTAAAATCGTAAAAGAAAAAAAAAGTGTTTTTACATTTTTAAAATAAATTAAAATAAAATTTATTCGGGATGCCTCCCCTACAGATAACGTGAGGATGAATTTTTTTATTCGTCGCGTACCCTATAGCCTGGGGTATCGGTGAAAAGGTCTTTTAAAAATATTATGGGTCTTCTAAGACCATTTTTGGATTTAGGCGTCCGTCTGCGAAATATTTGTTAATTATATAGTAGTATGATAATAGGAGATATTGAGTAATAGACGATAAACTTACTACTTCGGAATCCTACATTGCGCGTGGCCTGACACGGATTTGCCTGGTTTTATCAGATTATAATCGCTTATATTAATTTATTATATCATATTATGTTCAAACGTTTAAAATTAAATTTAGATATTACATTTTTACGACACATAGCGGCTTTAATCAATGTAAAGAGGACAAATTTCGTTATGCAAGTGTTGTACGTACTATGTCACTTGTTCCATTCTAATAGAACCTTGTACAAAACACGCACCTGGTAGAGGGCATTTTGTAATATATTTATTGGAGGCAACATTTTTACTGTCACAGAACTGATAACTATTTTTATCTCGATACAAAATGAGGTATTGGAATTGGAAATATTTTTTTTATTTTGATTTTAATCTTTACTTTTTCTTATCTTATAAACCATTCACTTTTGCCCTGCATTTAGTGTAACCGTCTTTTGGATACTTACCAGAATTAGGTAATTCACAGACATAATTATTTAGAAACAGCTTTTTAGAGAAAAAATCCGCAATAATAATAATAATAAATAATAATAAACGCTAACACACTCATAACTCATACTCCCGCAGTAGGTCTGTGTCGCGGGTGGCATGGACGACACATATAACACATCACAATCACATCCATGACCCGAGTACAAATATTTATCTGTCACATAAATATCTGCCCCGGCCGGGAATCGAACCCAGAACCCCTCGCTTCGCAGGCAGGGTCACTAGCAACTAGGCTACAGGGTCACTTTTTTTCAACTGCATATATTGCACATATTTTTATGTATTTTAAAGAATGTTTTTACATGGAATGAAACAAAATTTAATTGGTTTTAATTTAATTGAATAATAATCAACCAGGCATTTATATATTTCTAAAAATTCAACAAAATGTGAGATCGTGTCTTAGGTCCAATTACCCAACCAGTTCGATTAATTGGACCATGGGGTTGTTAAATTGGACTTCAGCATAAAAGTAACGTAAAACTACATTTTTTTATAATAATTTTGGATTGCACGTTGCAAGTCTATTGCCTGAAGGGTTGACGAAAAAGCAGATGGTAAGTGGTCACCGTCGCGTCGCCTATGGACATGAGTAATAACAGAGGAATCGCCAATTCATCGCTGGCCCTGAAGGAGAACTCTTTTTACATCTTTTTTGAAGAACCCCATGTCATAGCACTCTGAGAATACCTTCGAAGGAAGCTCATTCCACGTTTGTACACGTGTTGCACGTGCGTAGAAAAAGTGAGAACAGTACTCGACATGTAAGGACTGGCTTTGTAAAGCATGAGTAGAAGCCTTGCAGTTAAGTACTGCTTATAGCCCTATTCAGGACACCAAGCTTCTGAAGCTTGGCCTCCAGGCCAGCATAGCCTTGCCTTCTAAATTAAGCCGTCGTCGAACATCACTCGAGGTGTCAACTCCCAGAATCCCAACACTTTTACTTACAGTGAGTGTGGTACCTTGGTGGCCCACTATTGGGCACGAGACTCTCCTTTTCAGGAGGCCTAGAGCATACTCCACCACGCTGCTCCAGTGCGGATTGGTGGAGGTGTTAGTGACCAACCCGAGTGTCGGAAGTTTTCAAACCGCCCGAGGGCCTCCGACATTGCTTAACGACTTATGATAACGTCTTATGATAACAACCGGGACCAACGGCTTCATGTGCCCTCCAAAGCACGGAAATGCTTAAGAAATTTTTGCCACTAGCGGTCACCCATCCAACTACCGACCGCGCCCGCTGTTGCTTAACTTTGTCTATCACATAGGATCGACGCAAATCGCCGGGCTATGAGCGCTTCGCGGGGTTGAACTCGACCAAATTAAGTTGACCACATTACGGACTTACTCCAGAGACTGCTCGACAACAGATACAAAGTTAATTCTGCTATCCGCTACTTGCATCTGAGAGGCATTAGCGAGGGCTTTGTAGTAGGCATCCCCTGTACTGTCTGTCATCTGCATAGCAATGGATACCACTCTTATGCTGCAACATGTCATTGATATGCAGGATGAAAAGCGTAGGAGATAGCACAGACTCTTGGGGATTGCTAGCATTTAATAGATAGACTAGTTAGGTAAATTGGACCGGTCCATTTTATCAAACTTCATGTAGTCCATTTTAACGAACCATACAATTTTGCAAGAAAACACACTTAACCAAAACATAATCTCTGAAAGCCGACAAACGTTCATCACCAGTTGATTGCATGTAAATAACGGAAATACAAACAAAATTTAAGAAAATAAAAACATACCTTTAATTTAACTATGCCCTTAGCACAACCACTCAAAAATAACATTCAAAACATTACAAATTGTTTTTTGCAAATAAAAAAAAATCGTCTCATTTAATGCCGGATTCAAATTGGCCAATGTACAATGGAGTTAGGTGCGCATCTTTTGGTGTAGTCATTTTATAAATAAAATATCTACTACACCAATTTTTGAAGGTGGTCCAAATTAGAGAGCGGTCCAATATTACCGACTTTCCCCTACTACAAAGACAAAATCTTCCTGGAGATCAACTAATATGGCAACTTTTATTCATGGAAATGTACAAATAAAATGAAGCAAAGCTATTTTAAACCGAACACATGGCAATTGAAATGAATATTATATCCGAACAAAAACAGTTTCACTGTAAAAAAACGCACAAGTACACTTCAAATTAGTTACAAAAATGATAATTAAATTTTTACAAAAAATTATGAAATCAAAAAACCCAAGTACATAACCGTTTTAGATTCAAAAAAAAATTTGCTGGAAAAAGTAAAAAAAAAATGGTGTACTTGGTGTGCATAATTACGATTTTCGATCTGACTTGACATTGGAAGCCTAGGCCGTCAGAACAAGGCAAGCCCAGCTGTGTCGTACAACCCAGGATCTCGGGATCTTTGGCCCGACATCACAGAACACTCCATACGTTTAATATTTACCATTTACCAACAAATAATATCAGTGTTAACAGCTGCAGAGTGATGATAGTAAAGCAATGATAGTAAGCTGGGCTTTTCGGCTTGTATGGCTGTACCACACGCCACTGAATTTCGAAGATATTTTTTAAAACTTTTTAACCTCCGACGAAAAAAGAAGGATGTTATAAGTTTGACGTGTCTGTGTATCAGTGTATCTGTGTGTCTGTGTATCTGTATGTCTGTCTGTGGCATCGTACCTCCCAAACGGATAAACCGATTTTGATCTCGTCTTTTTTGTCTGAAAGGTGACTTAATCGAGTGTTCTTATCTATGTTTAGTGTAAATAAAACTGTCGGGGATTTTTTAAATTTTAATTTAAGATTATTTTGAAATAAGCGCGCACCAAAAAGTATTATGCACACCAAGTACACCATTTTTTTTTACTTTTTCCAGCAAATTTTTTTTTGAATCTAAAACGGTTATGTACTTGGGTTTTTTGATTTCATAATTTTTTGTAAAAATTTAATTATCATTTTTGTAACTAATTTGAAGTGTACTTGTGCGTTTTTTTACAGTGAAACTGTTTTTGTTCGGATTTCATATCTTTTTGTAATAATATACACATTATTTTTTCAAATATTGCACGCCTTATACCGCGAAGCGGTTGAAGTTGTGATTTACTCTCGATACGTCAAGATCAAGAAATTTTTTGCTCTAAACTACCTCTAACACAGCCAATTTGCACTTACACGACATTATGAGTAGATGTATTTTAAAAGAATACTTCAATCAATGTATTTCATATTTTGTTTTTTATTTTCAGAATTAAGTAGGTACATTAAATAGGTATGTACATCATATCAATTGCCTAATACTCGTAGTTTATGACTATAGTGATTTTTTATGAAAAAAATTCACTATGTGACACATTTAGAATGTATCTAATGGTGGTTATGGAATCTACTATTAACACAATTTCAATTAATATTGATCTAAATTATTAATTATGCAGTGTCAAATAATATTAATCTTGTAAGTAATTAATATAAGTACTTACTTATGATATAATGTCAAGCAATGTTAATGTCAAACAATTTCAAATTATACAATATTAATAATAACAATATTCGTAGGTATGTGCAGTGCAAGCGTAGTTATACAATATTTTTTTTGTGAACCCTGCTTATATTTATATCCCCGAGAAACCTCTGGCTACACAGTGCATTTACCAAATACATTACATAATTAATTATAAACAATATTATTGTTTACATAGGCAATTACATACAGTACATTTTGACCAATACTATTTAAGTAATAATAATAAAACGTTATATACAATTATCACACATGGATTACTGCGTGAGCGGAAAACAATAAATAATTCTGTCGCACTCTATTCGCCAGTGTATGATCCTGCAGACTTGTGCGTTGTTCTCGTCACTGCGTTGTTGGTCGCCAGTGAATTATATGTTGTTTGATCGCTCATATTGCTTATAATGAATGTGGTGATGGCGACCGCGACAGACGCGGCGGCGGGGTGGAACACATTTTCGGAACGGCAAGCGAAGAAGCCATTGCGGCGTTGAAGACACACGACTCGAAAATAATCGACGGATGCATGAAGATCGAAGATAGTCGGCGTGTGAAGACGATGCGGCGCTGATGATATTATGCAACTGTTTTTTTATTATTAGTAAGACGTCAATTTAGATAAGTATAATATCATCGATACCGCCTTGATGTTTGAATAAATTTTATGCAGCTTGCAGTATCACAATAGCCGGGGGTTGTTACAAAGTAGGTAGGTACTAAACGCTTCCTGTGGTACCGTAACGAGACTACTGTATAGTAATGTTTGGATTTCACACTATGTAGTCGACAATCCCCTAGGCCCTAGGCGTATGGAGAGGGGCAAGAAATAATTGTTTTCTTTAGACCTTTGTGTTTTGGTAGTGGGAGGCAATGATATTATTATGTTTCAAGGCAGAATCAAGGAGATAACTATGATCATTCTTCTGAAAAGCAACCTTGTCACTGACCAAAGTATGTGGAACTTTTAAAAGGTAAACACGTGGTGATTTTTTTTTACTTATTTTTTTTTAAATAAATGCCTATTGCTCTTAGTTTTAATATGCGTCATTAATTATGTATTCCGTATACGCAAATTTAAATTAAATTTTATAACTGAATATTTTTTCAACTATTAAACTTCCCAATATCAATTTCCATTTTTGAATAGTTAAGATTAAAAATGCAATTTGAATACATTGACGACCCATGTGGCGCAATGGTTACCATGCCGGATCGACGCACCAAGGGTCCTGGGTTCGATTCCCAGCGAGGTGAAAATTTGAATGATGAGTTTGAATTTCTGTTCTCGGTCTGGGTGTGAATGTTCTTGTCTAGTGTGTTGTCCATGGCACCCACGACACAGGGAATCCTAGTGTGGGGCTATAAGTGTGAAGCGTTATTAATTTATTTATTGAAGTATTAATAACTAGCGTATAGAACAGACACCGCGAACATCGGGTTCGGAGGTGTGCGTTGCAGCCGGCCGGCTTCATTCCATTCTGTACTGTCACTCGGCTGCGCTCGCCGCTCATGGCGGCCCCATGTCAAAATTGTGACAAAATAACATTTCAAAAATGCTGTAGTACGTTATATGAAGCTGTAAAAATCAGTCAACTACGAAAAAAAAAAACATTTGTGTTACTTATCATTGGCAAGGAAACAAAACATCAACCAATTTATTTCATTATTGTGCAATGTTTCCGCCATTTTTCATTGAAAAAATCATAAGCCTCGTTTACGCACTTGCCAAGCTGCAAGCGTGTTAATGTACTTTAGACTTGCTTAAGCTTGCCGACGCGACGCTTGTAACCAATGTAGGGTGTTGGATTTTTGACACGAATCAATGCTAATTACGTTTGAAAATCGTTCAAACGCTTTTACACGTTAAATAAAGTTGGAGTAAGAGCTTGTAAAGATTTGGAGTCGGTGACTGCTTGTCTTGGTTCGGCAAGTGTCATAAACAAAGTTACTCTATGGCAAGTGTGCAAACGAGCCTTCTAGTATGAAAAGAGTACGGAGGGCAAGCCGGCGCGGCGGCGCGGCGGTGGTACATACATTTTATTTGAGATGTTATTTCTATGTCATTATACTTCAATGTTTGAATACCCTAAATCGAATAATTGTCTAATTTTTTTTTTAATATTTTCTTAAATGTTTTTTTTTTATATTTTTATTGAAATATTAAAAAAAAACTTTATTGAATTCCATTTTCCGCTGAAGTTTCATTTTTACTATGTGTCCCAGCCTCAGATGAAGGAAATAACCTTCATCTGAGGTCCCAGCACTCCCAGCACACATTTCGTTTTTTTAATAATATAATTTTTACCACCAGAAAAATTACCTATAGAGTCTACAGTCAAACATAAAACATTAATGGCCGGTTTCTGAAGTCTCCAGTTAAATGATCAACAGCTATTGAATCAATAAAGTTAAACTTATGTTAGGTACATGTTCGATAACTTACTGTCATTGGGTTTCTGAAAATCTGAACACGCGAGCGGCCTTTCATTATCAGCTATGAATTCGATAACGAGTACCTAAAACTGCCACTAGATGGCTCTCTTCAAAAGATCAACTCAGATCAAGTTTCAAACAGATATTATCCAGCGATCTATAAATTATGTTCTACTATTATAGATTGAGCGTTCTGAACATTAGTACGGTCCATTGACAATACCTGACGAGGCAACAACAAATGATTAAAACTTCGTAGTTCGTAACAAAACAAGCTTAATAAAAGGTATTACTTGATTTAATCCAATATTTTATCCAAAATAGTCGGCAGCCATATTGTTATGTGTAAACAAACCTGACGCTAGTCTGTCTCGTTTGCACGACAACAATCCGTCTATGTCTGCGAAAGAGAGAATCGCTCGTATAATCGTCATGAATCATAGATTAAAAATGTACAGATGTTCCATAGCGGAACTATTGTAGGTATTACAGACGGATTAAATCATATTGCGTTTTTATGTCGTTAGGTACATTTGATTACAATTAAAACGTTAATCCGTATGCTTCTGTGTTCGCACCCTCATCGTTTCGATAACTGCACATAACATACATCATACATAACATCACACATAACATAACATCAAAACGTATACGATAGTGCATACGCAGCGATCCCGTACGGAACGTGGCCCGTACGTTGCCGATGATGTTTTTTTCGTCCCGTACGGGAAAAAGCCCGTTACTTATGCATTGGGCTTTTAACTCGTGAGGGCAAAAAGATAATAAGCAACATAATCTGTAATGAGGCAGTTGCATGTCTGTATCCCTAATCTATGACCATAGCCTACCCCCACTCTGCCGCGTTCGTTTCGTGCTCTGGCCGTTTTGCTTCTACTGATGAGCAGTGTTCTCGAACGACAAAATCGGTAGACTTGCCCACAAATATCGGTAGATTTGTACCCAAAATCGGTAGATGTCAAAAAAATATACAATATTTAATCAAATTCGTTTTATTATCAGAAAATAAACTAACAGCCTAATTTTTGTACATCAAATACCCCTAATTAACAAACAGAAAAAGATTAAAAGCTATTTAAACTATCGGTAAAATTACACAACACTTTTACAGGCTAGATAAACACATACAGCACACTATACAGAAAAAATATCAAATTCTGTACTAAAGAGCGATTTGAGTAACCGTTAGTGACTCAGAGTTGGGGCGTAAATGTATAAGTTTAAGTACGATGGTACGACCTTAGTAAAGACTAAAGAGCGATTAAAGTAACCGTTAGCGATTCTGAGTTGGGACGTTAAACTTACTACCATTTTCTGCTTAAAAAACAAACTGAAACAACATTAAATATCCAAATAGCCAACTCACTTTTCATTGTTTGTCACAACTTACACATTGTTTGCACTTGTGATAAACAATATATATGTACAATATAATCGGCCACAGTGACGGGGACAAAAAATAATATTTTTGTCTGTCTCTCACGTAGATTTTGTAACTGGCAATCTGGCTCTGTCAAATGTATGGGATAATCTATGGGTTTTAAATCTATGGTTGAGGGATTCCTCATTCCTCTTAACGTAAAACATAAATGAAAAGCGTTGCTAACTTAGAAATTATGTAAAATTGGTAGAAAAATCGGGAGAATTTCCACGTATCCTCTAAAATCGTAGAAAAATCATTGCATTTCGGTATTTCGGTAGATCAGAGCCCATATCGGTAGAAATATCGAAAAATCGGTAGGTTCGAGAACACTGCTGATGAGTAGGGTTCGAAGTATCGGCCTCTGGTATCGATACCCAAAAAGTATCGGCCCTGAAGTATCGATACTACTCAGTATCGAGTACTCATGAGTACTCAGGAGGATTACATTAGAGCTAAAAAAAAAGGTCATCAGCAGTGAATTTTATATATTATTGTTGAGAAACAACGGTCCGATGACCTTTTTTTTTTAGTCCGACCGCTGAACCGATACTAAATATATTGGCAGTAGCCCAACTAGCCCACAGTAATGTACAAAAAGTTGCATTGACAACACTGAAAAATACTCAGTATTATAAAAGTACTCGATACCGAGGTTTCATATAAGTACTTGCGAGTGAGTACCAGGTAAGAGTATCGAGTAGACATGGGTCGGTACGCGTTTTCGTAATACCATAACTATGTATTGGTATTGCCGCCGATAAAGGGTTTTAAAACTATTTATTTTAATAACTATTTATTGAAACGTTTACTCGGTTTATCTGGTATCATCGGTATTCTCGGTAAAGTCGGTATTAAAGATAAAGGGTTTCAAAACTGTTTATTTTAATAACTATTTATTGAAACGTTTACTCGGTTTATCTGGTATTATCGGTATTCTCGGTAAAGTCGGTATTAAGGATAAAGGGTTTTAAAACTGTTTATTTTAATAACCATTTATTGAAATGTGTACTCGGTATATCAGGTTTATGGTATCATTGGTATACGCTTATTCTCAGTAATGTCGGTATACGAAATAACTGATTAAATGAAATATTTGTGGTATTATACCAGTAAAGGTTTATTGAAATATTGAAACTGGTTATAGTTTATACCACACTTACCGCGCAATACCTCGTATTCACGAATAAATGGTTTCTCTCAATAAACAGTTTTTGTAGCACCTCATACCGTATTTGTGGTATTATGCAAATAAAGGGTTATTGAAACTATTTATAGTTTTTACCGCCCATGTCTAGTATCGAGTATCGCGAACAAAGTATCGATACCTACTTAGTGTCGAAAGTATCGTTCGAACCCTACTGATGAGCGTTTCTAATAGAACATATAATTCATTGATATTAACAGTTTATTTTATCGTTTTGACTAATTTTATTTGTTTTTTCGATAGTAAATATGTAGTAACATCTTGTTTAATTGAAACTTAATGTATGGTATATTCTAATAACGTCTGTTCATCAGTCAAATGTCAACAATACAGTTTAAAAACGTCAAAGTCAAACTTCTGAAACTTCACGTCAAACACCCAACACCCAACTGAAACTTCACGTCAAAGTCAAACCCACAAACAAATTCACTTATCGTTTATGCAATACAAGTTTTATTAACAAAAAATATTATTTTTGAAGGTACAGAGAATTACGTTGCTGAATTATGTTTAAGTTATTAATTGTGATAATTTTAATATTAACAATCGGCCGCTGTGTTTTTATCCAAACGATATCGCAATTAAAATTCTTAATTTCAAATATTTTATTTCATTCGATTTCTCAATATGTCCTAAGTTCCTTGTTACTGATATAAAATAAATAAGTATACTTCAGTATTTCCAAGTCAGATTTCGAACAATAACAATTTTTTTTCTTGCTATTCATTCAAAAACAGGTAAAAACCTCAGTCTTTGTTTGCTCGTGACCAATGTACACGAACAACTTGTCACATCTGCCGCCACCTTATAGTGGAATGGAATACATTTATGAGACGCCTGTAGTGCCATTATAAACGAATCGGCTAATCAAGTCATAATACAGTTAAAATCTATCCTAGCACGTCATGGAGTCTGTCTTATTTTAATTTCAGATAATGGTCCCTTTAAAAGCAGAGAATTTGATTTATTTACTTAAGAATGGGACGTAGAACACATAACCTCAAGTCCATATTTAAGTACATCGAATAGTTTAATAGTAGTAGGCCTAAAAATATGTTAATTAAGTGTAAGTCTGATATGTATTTAGCATTATTGTCTTATAGAAATACACCAAAGCAAAGTTAGTATTCCCCTGTTGAACTAAGTAGGTATGTCTAGAAAGCTGCATACTGTTGTTTCTATAGTAAAAGAAAGCTTAAAGCCTAGACTTTGTGATATGAACAAATTAAAGGAAATAAATGAAAGGCAGAAGTCATATTCGAAATTTTATTACAATATAAACATACAAATATACTTACATCATTACACATTGGTGAAAAAGTTTTGTTCAAACACAAACCTTGGATTCCAGGAACTATTTACTAGGATGGTTCTGAACCCACGAGCTACCTATTTATCTTGCAAATAGGATAGTTCAGCAGCTATACAATACATCAGTCGCTTTCAACAACACATCCCACAGCCAGAACCTGAAAACATAAAAAAACAATTAACACATAATAATAAATAAATAAATAACGCTTCACACTCATAGCCCCACACTAGGATTCCCTGTGTCATGGGTGCCATGGACAACACACAGAGACAAGGACATTTACACCCAGACCGAGAACAGAAATTCAAACTCATCATTCAAATTTCCGCCTCGCTGGGAATCGAACCCAGGACCCTTGGTGCTGCAAATAATAACAATAATAAATCAATACTCACATGAAATGTTAATGTTTAATTGTTGAAATGCCATCTTAAACTATAATAATATTATGTCGTTACAACTTAATACTTCATGCAATAACTGTTGTTTAAGCATAAGTTTAATTTTCCAACCTTATTAGTGTTTTTTCGATATTCTTGTTATTCTGCTATTCCGAGCCGAGTCAAATCTAACAAATCAAATGTCATCAAAATCTGTTCAGCCGTTCTTGAATTTTATGTAACTAACACGACTTTGTTTTATATATGTATATAGATATAGAAGAATAGATTTATTTTAGCAAGTTCTTTTTGTTATAACCTAGTAACATATGAAACTATTAGTCAGTACTTTATATTTTTGGAAAATGATCATTATTCATAATGAAGCTTTGCATGACTTGCATGTTAACAAAGTTCGAAGAGGAAGACTGGGAAGCAATGCCCTCCTGCGAGCTTTTAATCATAGACATTTCAGTTAAAAAAACAAGCATAGCTGCAACAAAAATAAACTTTAATTATTTTACTCTTATAAAATAACTATCTTTTTTTAATAATTCATCCTAAAATCCTCGTCTTTTTTCTGCACTATATTTCTATGTCTGCTATGCTTTTTGCATAATTCTTAGAACCCTGTGAAACAAAATGAGTTTTAATTTGATTGATATCATTCAGTGAATAATCAAATTTTGTAAATAAGCAGTCTGTATGTAGATCCATACCTTGTCTTGTTTTAGATTTTCTTTTTTTTCAGGTACTAGTCTCTGAAACAAGTATAAATGTCATGGCTTCTAAGGAAAGTGTAATAAATAAATAATTAAAAAAATTTAAACTTGGTTATTTATTCCTACTCTACTACTCTCTACTACTCTACGTTGCTTGCTTCTCTTATTAAACATAGTTAATAACTAAACTAATTTTTTTGCATAAAGTATATATATATTATATTTATTGTACCTGGTGGTAAGTGTTCAGTAGTACCAAAACCATCACCAATACATTGTCATTGCCAGCCAAGAAAGGTGTAAATTGTTACTTTTTAAATAATTATAATGGTATATCTTGTTTTTACTTACCAAATGTTTATATCTGGCTGATTAAAACAAGCAGAATTATCTGCTTAATCCTCCTTTACCTAAAATTATACAATTTTTTAATCTACAATTATGAAAACATAGAGCAGTAGATAGTTTTATTATCAGTAAAAAGCATCACTGTTGAATATGGTACTGTATGTACGGACTCAAAGAGTAATGACTATAATCTTATTTATATACATAATTACTGTTGATGAATAGTATTGACAAGTTTAAATAAAATAGAGAATCAAATTAAAAACCTGACTTATTTCATCAGAGTCAAATTCATTACTTTCTGTCTCAAATAAAGAGAGAGCCCAGAACAGATGTCATCAAGGGTTTTAATTTTGTAGCTGGGGTCGAACCTCCAGTTGCCATCGTATGCACGCTCGAAACCACTTTTATAATTCGCCACTGATTGAATTTGCACTAGTGTGTTTTCTTTCTGACTGTTAGACTGTTGAAACTGAAAACATAAGGTATTTTAATGAACCTATGATAGCCTTGTGTCTATCCTGAGAGACAGGCCGATAAAAAATTGGATAGGTACCATTTTTCTTGAGAACTTCTGAGCTTATTTGGAGCGAGTTCATACCAACTAGTTATCAAAAAATAGCTATGTCAGTGGAAACTGGAAACTGCCGAAATGTTGGCCATTAATTGATAGATTGTAGAAACGTTATTAATTTTGGGCGTAAGACTTCAACAAAGCGTAGTGGAGTATGCTTTATGTATACTTAACAAAATTATGAAGAGGTTATCAGGTAGGACTGACAATAATAATTAACACTAATACATAACTAATATTGTAATTTTTGAAAAAAGTGGTACGTACCTATTTAGTAGATTTGCTTGCGCTGTTTGTTTTTAACTGTTGGTTTTCATATTTGTACTTTTATAATCATCACTGTTAAAATCACAAACATTTTAATTTTTAACTCCTATTTCAATGCTACCAACATTACCGCGTCGAAGAAGTGGACATGAAGTCACAGAGTACTTAATCACTACGTGAAGTCATGAATATATAATTACCTGGAATCCTGGATTACTGACTTCGAAGACGTAGGTAAGGTACCTACCTGGTCTAAAGACGTGACGTTACAATTCAGTGAAAATCTAATCTATATATATATAAATATTTTTTTACTTACAATAAGTTAATGCTTGACCATAATCCCAATTACTATTCGTTTGTCTCGCTAAAACTCGAGAATGGCTGGACCAATTTGGCTAATTTTGATCTTGAAATATTGGTGGAACTTCAGGAAAGGTTTAAACTCCCTCTCCCTCTACCTCTCTCTCTCATATTCTGTCAAATGACTGAATATTTCTAAAAAGACATCAAAGGTTTTACAGCTAGGAAAATTTTGTATTAGAAAATTAAATTGTCGTTTTTAGTATTTTCCGTTATTTATTATTTATGTTTCTCACCGTTTAAACTTTCCCTGAAGTTCCACAAATATTTCAAGATCATAATTAGCCAAATCAGTCCAGCCAATCTCGAGTTTAAGTGAGACAAACGAACAGCAATTGATTGTTATATGCATATAAATACTTATGTCACAGTGTTAGTAACAAAATTCCTCCGAAAGGGCTTGACCGATTCTTATGAAATTTTGTGTGTTTATCTGAGAATAGGACGTAAACTATTTTTCATACTCCGAAGTGATAAGGATGGTTCACCCCAATTTTTTTTATTTTTTGGACAAAAAATTTTATTTAAATTTTCTTAGGATTTGGCATTATAAAATACACACAATTTTAAATTTTCACCCTTCTACCACCAACCCCTATTTTTATATCGATTTAGTACTTTAATTATTTTCTACTTTCGACGATTGATAATTAAATTAATCATTTACCAAATCTATAAAAACAAAAGTACCGTGACAAGTTTATTTGGACAATCATTCCCTTTAGGGTGAAAGTAAGGGATGTAATTTAAAGTTCTAAATGTAAACAATTACATAATTTTTAACCCAAGGATTGTTATTAAGGTGTCCCTATATCTATATATAATTTATGAGGCAGTACAACGTTTGCCCGGTCAGCTAGTATTTTTAATAATTTCTTCAAAATTATCTTTGTCATAAAAACTGATGTTTTTATATTATGATTTAAATGAAAATTATTTATTAAGGTACATTTATTTTTTTACGTACACTGCACTTATAAAAATACTAGCTGTTACCCGCAGCTTCGCATGCGGAAATTATGCTTATCATATTATATTTTGTACCCCTTGCAGAAGAAAATTTAAAAACAGGTTAATTTATATTAAAGTACTTATATTTAGGAATTTATATATTGAAACGTACGATATAATCACAAATCATTCCTCCGGGAACGAATTTTGAAAAATAAACATTAAAAGATAATATTAGTTTTTTCTTTTTCATGAAAAATTTAGAAAAATTCGAAAACATGTATTTCATCAATTAAATGAGGAATGTTTGTTGCAAATTTAAAGAAAATCGTTAATATTTCAAAATATTCCACACTAAGTTTCATCTTGTTTCCGGTGAAAACTTTTAATTTTATCGGGACGAAAAGTTTTTTAAAACGTGATCTAAAGTATGAGGAACAACATAACTAATTTCCGTCGAAATCAGTTCAAGGGTTTTCATGTAATGCCCGAACAGACAAACAGACACTAATTTTAAAAACAAATTTTTTGGTGTTCTAACACGTTATTGACGTGCCCCTATTTAATGTACAGAAAAACTGGCTCTTGAGTGTCATTAGAAAAAAAATAAAAAGGTTCCGTTATTTCAATCCATCCAGGAGTTACATATCTTGTCTCCAAGTAACACCACCAGATCCTAAATGGATCAATGATGAACTGGTTTTACGATGCAGCACAAATATCTTTAAAAACGGTTCTGTTGTTTCCATCCGGACACTTACACTCCCTCTCCCTCTCCCGCTCCCACTCCCTCTCCCATTCAAACTATCTATCTCTCTCTCCCTCTCCCACTCCCTGTCCCTTTCCTTCGCCCGTTCACGGTCCCTCTGCCGCTTCCTATCCCTCTCCCGCTTCCAGTTCCTCTCTCGCACTCGGTCCCTCTCCCGCTTTCTGTCCCGCTCCCTCTCCCGCTCCCTGTCCCTCTCCCTCTCCTTCTCCCTCGCCCTCTCCCGTTTCCTGTCCCTCTCCATCTCCCGCTCCTCGGCCCTCTCCCACTTCCTGTCCCTCTCCCTCTCTCTCCCTCTCCCTCTCCCTGTTCCTCTCCCGTTCCCAGTCCCTTTCTCGCTTCCTGTCCCTCTCCCCTCCCCCTACCGTCCGTAAAGTCCTCTACAAAATTTTTTTTGTTTCTCACTATAAGCTTACATATTAATTTTCATATTTCTGAGTTTGAAAATGACAAAGTTCTAGAAAAACTTGCAACCTCTTTATTTACCTCTTAGGGCATCCCCTAATTCCTAAAAACCTGTTACAGTTAATTTTTGATTTATTTTCACATTTCTGAGTTCGATATTGACGAAGTTTCGTACAAACTTGCATCCCTGGTTTTACCCCTTAGTGGATGAATTTCCAAAAAAACCTGTTACAATTTATTTTTGTTTGTAATTATAAGTTAACATATACATTTTCACATTACTGAGTTTACTTACTTTAGTATTACCCTTTATGGGGATGAATTTCGAGAAAACCGTGATACAGTTAGTTTTTGTGTCTAATACAATGCTTTTATACAAATTTTCATCCTTTTCAAAACTGACGAAGTTGCCATACTAACTTGCACTCCCTTAATTAATTAACCCTTCAAGGGAGAATTTTCCAGAAAAACATATTACTGATTGATTGTTTCTAATCTTGTGCTAATATACAATTTTTTTATGTTTTTAACTTCAAAAATGACGAAGTTGCGTAGTAAGTTCCATCCCCTAAAGTAACTCTTTAAGGGATGATTTTCAGCTAAATTTTATCTTTTGTTCATAACAACAAAAATACATTAAAATTTTCATATTTATAGCTCTAAAAATGACGAAGTTGATTTGTATGTAAATAACTTCTAACCCCTATTTTTAGGGGATGAATTTCGAGAAAACAGTAATACAGTTATTTTTTGTGTCTAACTATAAGCTTATATACAAATTTTCACCCTTCTTACTTCAAAACTGACGAAGTTCCTATACTAACTTCCACAATCTTATACAACCCTTTAGGGGTTGATTTTCCCAAAAAACACATAACCTTTAAATTTTGTTTCTAATCTTGAACTAATACATACATTTTCATGTTTTTAGCTTCAAAAATGACGAAGTTGCGTACTAAGTTCCATGCAAGAAATTAACCCTTTAAGGGATGATTTTCCAAAAAAATGTGTTGAAGTTAACTTTTGTTTATTACTATAAACATATATAAAAAATTTCATATTTATAACTCTAAAATTGACGAAGCTGATTTATATGTAAAAGACTTCCAACCCCTATTTTTAGGGGATGAATTTCGAGAAAACAGTAATACAGTTATTTTTTGTGTCTAACTATAAGCTTATATACAAATTTTCACCCTTCTTACTTCAAAACTGACGAAGTTCCCATACTAACTTGTACAACCTTATTCAACCCTTTAGGGGTTGATTTTCCAAAAAAATACATACCTTTTAAATTGTGTTTCTATTCTTGAACCAATATATAAATTTTCATGTTTTTAACTTCAAAAATGACGAAGTTGCGTACTAACTTAAATTGAAGAAATTAACCCTTTAAGGGATGATTTTCCAAAAAAATGTGTTGAAGTTAACTTTTGTTTATTACTATAAACATATATAAAAAATTTCATATTTATAACTCTAAAATTGACGAAGCTGATTTATATGTAAAAGACTTCCAACCCCTATTTTTAGGGGATGAATTTCGAGAAAACAGTAATACAGTTATTTTTTGTGTCTAACTATAAGCTTATATACAAATTTTCACCCTTCTTACTTCAAAACTGACGAAGTTCCCATACTAACTTGTACAACCTTATTCAACCCTTTAGGGGTTGATTTTCCAAAAAAATACATACCTTTTAAATTGTGTTTCTATTCTTGAACCAATATATAAATTTTCATGTTTTTAACTTCAAAAATGACGAAGTTGCGTACTAACTTAAATTGAAGAAATTAACCCTTTAAGGGATGATTTTCCAAAAAAATGTGTTGAAGTTAACTTTTGTTTATTACTATAAACTAACATAAAAAATTTCATATTTATAACTCTAAAACTGACGAAGTTGGTTTGTATGAAAGTGACTTCTAACCCTTATTTGTACCCCTTAGGGGATGAATTTCCAAAAATCCGTTCTTAGTGGACGTCTCCTTAGCAGGAACTATCTTCCTGCCAAAATTCATCTTAATCGGTTCGGCAGTTTCTGAGATTTCTTGTTTAATCAGCGGTGTGTCGCTTTTCAATTTTATATATATAGATTTGAACACCATCGAATAATATAATTATCCTGGGACTATACATGAACACAATAGAAAAATGGTCAATTGTGTCGTCATCCATCTTCAGGTATCTTCGAAGATTGTGATCCAGTTAGACTATTATATCCTTGAAGCAAGCACTCAATGTATAGTCTGTATACGCTATCTACTTACTAAGCATGTGTCTGTGGTCACAGCCAATAATATCGAAAAATATAATGCGCCAATGCCATGTACGAAGAAAAAAAAAAAAGAAAATTCAATACCAACCTTCTAGTAAAAATTCATCCGAAATTAGCGATTTAGGCTGTTCAGATTCCAAAAAGGGACCGGGCCAAATTTTTTATTCTTGTAAAGTATTAAATAATTGAAATATCGAAATAATTTTTAGTGTTATATGTACACAATCAATAATCATTTTGATGTGTGAAAGTACAAAGTGTCGACGTTTCGCTAATAATTAAAAATATGGAGTTAAAAATTTCGTGACGGCTTGTTTCGTGACGTCACACTAGGTTTCGAGAAAAGAGACTATAGCGTCAAGTGACATTATTTTGAGAGTGTATTGTGTAGTGTACTTGTTGAGACGCTATTGCGTCTCCTGATCATCATGTATACAAAGCAAAAGAGTTGTATGCAGAGCAAGATACAAAAAAGTTCCGTAATATTTAATATTACAGAATGTTTTTTTTATTATAAAATTTAAACCATACCTTACGTATATAAAATTTAATTTTAATAGTAACACAAACACAACATTTAATATTAAAAATTACAAATAAAAAAACTAATGATGCTTATGAAAATTCGATTGAAATTAGTTAGACTTTACATAATGACTTCAAAATGTTTGTGATTGTAATTCAAGGCTAATGTGAAGCACAACATTTTAATTTTATTTCATTTTAATCAAACAGGACTATGGGAGCACCGATCAGTCTGAAAATTAATAATCACTCTTCAAAAGAAGTTCTATCAGATGTAAGATAGCAAATTGACGATGATGACAAGCATATATTTTGACTACCGGAAATCAGGTTGCTGATAACTAAACCGTTACATATTTAGTACAAAGGCATTTCTAATACTTATGCAATGCCATCTTGATAACGAGAAACAAATAGACCGAAAGAGATACTACAATTGCGAGATTATATCTGTCACAGGCAAGTTTCTGGTTGGTAATTAGTAACTGGGCTACAATCCGTTATCAGGAAGATCGAGCGAACCTTGGATTATTATTGGCTCATTAAAATAATATAAGGCATGTTACGATTGCGCTGTTAGAAAGCAAGGTCGATAGGTAATGCTTGGTGTAAGTTAGCGCAAGTTATGGGCGCTAGAAAATTTATTTGTTACGCCGCGAGAGATTAAACATGTTTTTGGATTTGAATGGGATTAAGCCTATTCATTACATTAAATTAAATTTTGGTGCTGACTTGTTATAGGGATAAGAAGACAAAATTATAATACGAGTAGATGCAATAACTGAATGGTAATAGCAGACAATTTGCCTTTTTTGAAATACAGCTAAAAAGATTTAATAATCAATCAAGTGTTATTATGACTTTGAATGTACTTATGTCTTTGAATTAATTATAATTGTTAACATTGAAATAATTAGAATAATTGAATAATTAGAACAAGAATGTATTGAATGTAGATAAATTGATAAATATTGCCACGCCCTAGCAGGGTTCATGCTCAGACTATGTACATACCTATTTTAAGATCTCATTGTAAGCATGATGCAATAAAATATTATACTTATGACTTATGAGAAGTATACGCTATATCGTAATAAATTAGCATAGAACGCTTCAATTGACACATTAAAGAAGGATGGTTGGAATTCAATTCAAAAAATGGAGGATTCCCCTAAAATAAAGTACAATTTTACAAAAATATTATTATATAAAACACAATTAGTATACCTATCATATTACAAATTAAAAATATTTTTATTTATTTAGGTATCACTTATGCGTGTCATTTTTTAAATCTACCAACGTTTCGGAAATGTATTTGACTAATAGTTCCCTCAAGTTATAACTGAATTTTGATAAATATCGAATCAACCTAGAAGTATACATTTTCAAATAAAAACAATTTTCTTAACCGTTGATAATGACAGAGTTCTGAGATATAAACATAAAAAAATCAATCAACTTAAAAACCATTATTTTCGAAATTCGGTTCTTTATGAACACGGAGGCTTATAAAGGAATAAAAGTAAAAATTATAAAATTATTAAAGGAAAATAAAAACTGAAATTATTGTATAAATCTTTAATAACTGATGAAAAATCGCTAAGTCTTATTCATTGAGGCGCATGGCTTGTGTGTGATCCAGATGCAGAAACTATCGTCGTAGTCTGAGAACTAGAGCGATTTATGTCTCCGTGCTTCAATGACACACCGTTGGCTATTTAGTTTATTACTGGGAGATAATAAATGTAGCCATATTTTTTGATATTAAGTCAATAATATACGTGTCAAACTTAGAACTGTTTAGGCAACTGAATGTCTCTCATAAATTTCGAAATATAATGGACATCAGCTATTTAGCAACATTTTCAGGTCAGGTCTTCTGTGCCAACAATTCTGTCTAATAAAATGTTTATTTGATAAGGGTAGCCATGTCCAAAATAAACTGAGCTGTACATTGCGTAGTAAACTGAACCGTAACAGAAAAAAAAATTGAACCACTTCATTAGTTATAATATACATCAACTGCAAAACCTATTTTACTTTGCCTAGAAAGAAACTTTTACTTTCACAACATTAAAAAACTTGCCATAGGCGCTATTGACTGCCCTCTATTATACTACAGCATAATGGCCAAATTATACACATGGTAGTATTCGATGAACAATAGGTAAGTATGAATCATAAATGATTAGTGCTTTAATATTGATCAGATAAGATCTTATTTTGAACCTGCATTGATTTTAAAACGATAGGAGAAATATTAATTAGTAAAGAAAGTTAAATAGGAAGGATATTTTATTTTGATGATTTTACTCAAGTAGTAGGATGATTTGAAGGGGTTATTTTTACTTATTATTTAAAACTTAGTTAATGTTTGACCACAGTCCCACCTGATGGTAAGTGGGGATATCATGATTTGTGTCCATGATGGTGAACGCACTTTCTTAGTAAAACCCTTTCACTCTTTTCATGAAGTAATCCACGAAGTGCTCATAGCACGGCAGCTTGTGTCGATCCTAAGTGATCCTAGCTGAAAAATAGACGAGGCAAACGCCCCAACTCAGAGTTACTAATGGTTACTTAAATCGCTCTTTAGTACCTACCTACAGAACTTGTATGATGATTATTTACTAAGGAGCGATAAAAGTAACCGTTACTGACTGCACCCCCACCCAGTTTTATCCAGATGTTGATGTGAAACATCTTTACGCGAGGGGTAAAGCTGATTTTAGACTTGGCGATCGTGGCGACGCATTTCGATATTTCAGTCAGCCGTCCCATGACAGCTGTTCTTTTTTTTATACCTTGCATGGTAGTCTTGCATGATAGTATTCGATCACTAATATTATTATTGATCGAAGATGGTAGTATGGTTTTTATCCACGTGGTTAGCAGACTCTCACTTTTTAAAATAGATCGTGAAATCGACGTGAAAAAAATTTTGTTATGTGATTCGGTCGCATCGCAGTATCAGCCCGTATTGACTGTAATTGACGTCAGTGGTAGACTGTGTGCGCTTACCATCAGATACAGTATGGCTGACGTATCTTGGAGCGTCTGAACTTCGCGCAGAAGGCTTCGCAGTAACATAATTCGGCAATTCTCGGTACGCGGCGTATTATGTCTCAGTCACACGTTAGCATGTTCGTGTCGCTTTCTCTGTCTTACATGCGCTAAAATTCGCAGTGCCTATGTTCAGACGCACCAAGATACGTCGACCGTATTGTAGATGGTTTGTTTGATTGCTAGCTAGTTATATAAACATTTCAAATTTTAGAAGTATACCTTCTAATTGATTCTTTTGCTAAGTTTTATCATTTCTAATAATATAAAACCTGTATGAGATGGTATTGCATCGACATCAACCAAACGGAATTCATTATTGGCCATCATCACACGAAAGGTTCGAGGTTCAATTCAATGATAATTCCATGCGAGAATACCAATAGTAATACTCGTATTATGTAAATAGTGTCACGTGGAATATCAGTAGATAAACCGAGTCTTTAATAAAGATATCGGTATTACTTATTCATTCATGCTAAATACATAAGAACTATGTGTGGTCGATTTACGTATTCCAAGATTTCTTTGAAGCGTTTTAACTTTTTAGTCGATCTTCAACTTTCTTCAACATTATGTGTTTATATAATTTAACCTTCATTGACACACTCATATCCGAGTTCCATAATATTCTTATTTTCAGATTGCATAAATATATGAACAAAATTTTGACATCATAAACACCCACGAAACTTAAATGGGTAATTCCGGCCGGGAATTGTATCCGGCACTCACTCAATAGACAAGGTAACGCTGGCTAGATCAGATTATGATAGGTATAGGAATAGTGAACAATGGCTTGTGTTTATAAAATTGCAAGTTGACTTGGTTTTTTCTATTCCAATCTACCTACAAAAAAAAATTTGCCAGCCACAATCAACTTTAATTAATATCAAGAGACATAAAATATACATATAAGTATCTAGAAAATATCGCTTCTTCCAACAATTGCGTCAGCTTGTCATACCAAGTTCAAATCAGTACTAACGCTTACCAACTTATATTCAAATCATATTGAAAGTTTCGCCACAAATCTTAAAAGCTCCTACAACTAAATAGCGAATAATTTGCTGTTAAACTAATACCAACAAGTCTCGTAAGTCAAATTACTTGGCCAATTAATTAATGAGCACTGAAACTTCAATTCATTTCCATTTAGTGCTTAAACCCTTGACTGCTAAAGTTAAAAATAAGAGCAGAAATTCTATAAACTTGAAGCATTTTAGATCCTTGTCGTATAGTTAGCGACATCACAAAAGCAGCAATGTTGCCACTAAGAAAGCGAATTTCAGTTTAAGACTGATGAGTCTTCAAAATACATGACGCTAGGAGTCGATCGTACAATATTACCTCAGATCCTTTCAAGAATTAAACAAGAATTTTTTGAGCAGAATAATAATAAATAATTGACAGACAATACACCAGCATTGGAAGTGGCAGAGGGTATTTTAAATTGATTGAAACAGGTTATAACCCTTTTATTTCTATAATCTGAGGCAATAACAATAATATTTAGTGAGGACACGCTCAATTTCAATGTAGACGATCACTTTGGTATTTATCTCGTTTCTCTATTGTCGTCGTAAATAAGACAAGGTAACAAAATGTCCGCCGGAAGACTTACGTGACATGACCGTGTTCTAATATTGCTTTTAACTTGAAAAATGGCCTTATATTGTCTTGTAACACTAGACGTCTCGGCGGAACTGGAAAATATTGCTTGGTTAAACTTTTTAGTTTTCGGTAAAAATTGCTACATAACGGACATTTTAATCGATCGATGAATGAAGAGGGTTTCAATTCTAGAATTTCTGGAGGAATAGACATGGTGTAGAAGGCAGAAGACGAGAAATATTTTATTAAGATGTGTGTGTGGCTACCATATAGTGCATAGGTATTACATATTTAACTCATAGCTAAGTGTCTCTACGATGCGCCAGTGCATTATTATGTTCGCATATCAAGACATATCATATTATTATTATAACAATTAGGAAACGATGGTTTTAAGTGCTTCTAAAGTTTGGAAGTGTTCAAGAAATTTGTTTGCAGTAGCAGTCACTAACGGTTACTTTAATCGCTCCTTAGTAACGAATCACCATACCAATTCTGTACTAAGGAGCGATTTAAGTAACCGTTAGTGATTATGAGTTGGGGCGTTAGTTATCTAATTCAACTCCTATAAAATAAATGAAATTAGAACAAATACAAACAAAAAAGGTTTTGAGCGCATCGTTTAGCAAGCTGAACCTCGAGGAATAAAAATTTATGTAGCTGGTTTCCGATGTGACCTATCTTGTTGTATTGTCTTAGCTTCAATTACATTATATTGCCCTTAGCGTTTATCCATTACTTTACTACAATCTACAACAAATCGACGCACAATAGACCGAAACATAACCCTACTAAATTACAATTCGATTATAATGTTATCTGCCCATATCATCGCGTCAGGTATGAACACCTAGTGGAAAATATTAAAACACTTCGGATATTACTTAGTCATCAATAAACCATTCCAACTTTAGTCGATTCCATACATTATAAGTTATCAATTCAAAGTATCAATCGCCGATAGATAAACTAGGGTTTATTGCGCTGGAGTGACCTTTATTTTGTAATTTAGTTGATTGGGCCATTCCGTGTTTCGGAAACCTATCGGTTTATTTATTGAAAACGCACCTGCATCGACTCATTTATATTTCACGTTAAAACGAACGTCGGGATTATACGTTTTTAATATCCGTTCATAGCAACCGTGAAAGCGTTTACGCATGGTTGCGAGTTTGAGGTTTGGCCGAAATATTATGTGACTGTTCATTCGAACTTTTACTGAAATGAACGGGCTTGTAAAAGTAATATGACGCGTTTTTAGTACATTATCATGAAAATTAATGTTGTGATGGAACTTTTCGTTATTTATGGCTTCTGAATATGAAAAGTTACTTCGTTCTATTAGTTCGTAATATTAGTTCAGTACGGGATGCGAGGTCTCTTTCAGTAATGCTAATTATACCTCTATTCATTATATTATATTGTCAGCCGCTAATGAGTTAAACCACACATTTACCATTATACAAAGAATGGCACAGCAAAATATCAGCTTTTACTACTATTATAAGTACTATTATGTATTCTGTGCTTTTACTACAAACTCTAAACACAGATGCTATAGATATAGCTAGTAAAACTTCAGTCCATTGCTAGAATTTTGAATTCCAAATTGGGATATTGTTCGCTTCTCAAGTTGTTATCAAACACAATTTACTGTAAGGTTGCCGTTACACAAATGCCAGCAGTGTCAAACAAGACGTGACAAATAAAATGGCGAGCACAATTCAATCGAATCACCTCTCACTTTTTGTTATACCTGCATGAAATATTGAACGTACATTAAGGTAGACCTACCATAAAATCTATCTTCTAGTCTAAATCACCTCATCCTAGATTCTGTTTTTCTCTAACGTGGATAGGCTCCATTATCCATACAATAGAAAATAATTTTGTAGAGAGCACTAAAGAAGTGTGCAATGTAAACATAAAAATTGATACGGGCTAAATCATACTAAACTTGTAATATACATATTATGTCAAGGTCAAGACAATATTTATGTTAATAGATTTGTTCCCGGATTCTCCTAGAAGTAGTATAAATTAAAAAATTAAAAAGACTGCCTGCTATCAAAAAAAGCTATTATAATAAACCTTTTTAGGGTTCCGTAGCCAAATGGCAAAAAACGGAACCCTTATAAATTCGTCATGTCTGTCTGTCTGTCTGTCTGTCTGTCCGTCCGTATGTCACAGCCACTTTTCTCCGAAACTATAAGAACTATACTGTTGAAACTTGGTAAATAGACGTATTCTGTTAATCGCGTTAAGATTTTTACACAAAAATTGAAAAAAAAAAACAATAAATTTTGGGGTCCCCATACATAGAACTGAAACTCAAATATTTTTTTTTCATCAAACCCATACGTGTGGGGTATCTATGGATAGGTCTTCAAAAATGATATTGAGGTTTCTAATATCATTTTTTTCTAAACTGAATAGTTTGCGCGAGAGACACTTCCAAAGTGGTAAAATGTGTGTCCCCCCCTGTAACTTCTAAAATAAGAGAATGATAAAACTAAATAATAAGTAGTTTTTTTTAATACGTCATAAATCGTAAACCGCAAAAAACATCGATCAAAGTTACAACGAACTACAAGAACTTTTATATTATGTTACTTGCTGCTACGGAACCCTTCATGGGCGAGTCCGACTCGCACTTGGCCGCTTTTGAAATCCATGTGGTGAGCTCCTTAATTTGATACCCTTAATGCGTTATTCGATTTATTTTTATTTTTGATACTTCAAACAACGACATCTCACAGCCACCACATTTGTTTTTTTAATTTCACTTATCTACGAACACTTGGTTTATCAAGACGAATCTAACGATATCTTAATTATACATATGAATCCGTTCAGCGGTTTGGAAGATACGAGGTAATAAAGAATAATGCATGCATACATATGATACATACTTACAAACATACATACATAGAAAAAAATAAACCTTCCTGGAATTAAATAGCGATAATGAAATATATACTATTTACTATTACTTCTAGGCCTATTTATACACGTTTTATTTATACAAGCTATGGTCAATTACAGTAAAATCTTGGATGTTTAATTATTATTGTATTAACATAATCCTGAAAGCGATTTTGAACAACTGTATTTAATGATACCAGATGCGGCCAATACATTCTGGAATAAAATAAAATAATAATGTAATAAAAAAATGTAAAAAATATCAAGATTAGTATACGTTTACCTTTACTCAGCGTACTTGCTTCGTGTTAGGGCACGTTACAAAGGCGTTTGCGATTGCATAACTAGTAATATTGTCAAACAGTTGAGATTTGCAATTGAATTATAACTTATTAAACGACCTACATCGGGAGTTGTTGTAATGTGAATATTTTATTGTAATTTGATATTACACATTGGGACAAGTGAATAGCTAATGGATTTGAAACGCTGTTGATAACAATGGGTCTAAATATTTTTAACCAGTACTATTTTATGTAGGTGTATTATTATCTTATTTTGAAAGTATTATGCCAAGACCTTAGTTTAACGAGATAATATATTATTTGTTAAGCGAGGTTGTAATCTATGTCTACCATTCTAAACCAGTTAAGTAAGTAGTTTTGTGTGATTGAGTAACAAACATCCAAACATACAAACTGTCATATTACAACACGACTAGGATTATGGATATAAGAGACATTGAAACGATTGGTAATTCACTTATCTATCTATCAGTACCTGTCTTTAATTGAACAAAAAAATATTCTACTTACCTTTTTATCTATATCTAAATATTTTGAAATCATTTTTATGTTTTGATTTTTGCGTGGGCAATGAAATAATAATTATGATTGTTATTCCCCAACAAGTCGGTACTCTGGTTATCACGCCTATTTCGTAAACAAATACATGCTTAACTAATAAAATACGAAACCAGTAATAATTCAGACAAACGTACTTACAACGCTTTAGTATTACGAACGATAATTGAAATTGTACTCGGTTTTATTTGTCTGTGTCAATAATAATAATGTAATGAACTAATAACTAATGTCATTGAAGTATTATATAGCAAGGCCGTGCATTGTAATTCGATTATTGTAAGATAAAGCAACTTTGGATACGATTTGAAAGCTCGATTACAGTAACCGTCTTATCATGACTATTATGTTCTTATTTATGAAGTAAGACGTTTTGTCATACTTAGATTTTGACGTGGCCTTAAGGTCAGTATGACATTGATTTGTTTTTGAATCTGTAAATTATTTGAAGAATATTGATATTCTATTGTGTCAAACCTTTTATCTAATTTGATTAAGAATCTTTTACTTACTATAAGAATGTGTCGCTTCTGGTTTAGTTCATACAAAGTAATTGGTCGTCTGACCTCTACTCGGGTAAAAACAAAAAAAAAACTAATTTTTCCACGTATCAAACCAACCTAGATAAATTTTTCGCCCCCTAATAGTTAAGTATTTGTATTTTATTTGAGGTTGGAGTGCTACACTCTAATTTCAAATAAAATACAGATGAATACCTAGTTATACAAGAGAGAGAAAGAGAAAGAAAATCACGCGCGTGCGCACACACATTGTATGGTACTTTGCAAATGAAAAATAATAATTAGGTACATATACTGTAAATGTATCTACATACCTAAATAATACACAATTATTAACTACACTAATATATAAAGAGGAAAGATTTGATTTTTTGTTTGCATTGAATAGGCTCCGAAACTACTGAACCGATTTGAAAAATTCTTTCACTGTTGGGAAGCTACACTATCCCCGAGTAACATAGGCTATATTATATTTTCAAAAAAATTAGGGATCCTTAATAAAACTCCAATAATGTAACTCAAGGTGTAAAAAATAAGAAAACCGAAGCAAAGCGAGGGCGGTTACTCGTATTAAATAAAACTATACCCATCTCAAAAAGTGGTTTCGGTTGCATTGCACTGTGACGATAAAAAAATATCGGAAAACAATTCTGGTCGCGTCGTCACTGCAATTTGGCTATCGGAATATATTTCTATGACGGCTGCGGTACTTTGTCCAGCTTAATGGCGGCTTATAGTTTTTGCAGTTTAACTAGTCGTCGTTTGATGATTTGTCGCTACTGTTTTAGTGTTAGGTGTTCTAAAAGAAGTGATTATAAGCATAACTATGGCTAGCAGTTGTTAGGTTTTACAAGGCTTATTTTTATCGGCCATTGACATAAAGTTGACATCAGTCAGAAAAATTTAGTATGACTTGTTTTATCAGGGTAATAACTGGTGTATGTATAACGGTGGGGTTCGCCTGTATGGTTACCACCCTCTTGCTTGAATCAGCCGCCAAAGGACTCGTCATGTTCTGGCTTGGGATTTGAGAGGCAATTCCTTTTTCTTCTCTCCTTCATGATCGGCAACGCATCGATGATGCTTTTGGTATCGGTAAAGCCCATGAGCGACGACTTTATTTATATTTATTTAATACGAGTAACCGCCCTCGCTTTGCTTCGGTTTTCTTATTTTTTTACACCTTGGGTTACATTATTTGAGTTTTATTAAGGATCCCTAATTTTTTTGAAAATATAATATAGCCTATGTTACTCGGAGATAGTGTAGCTTCCCAACAGTGAAAGAATTTTTCAAATCGGTTCAGTAATTTTGGAGCCTATTCTATGCAAACAAAAAATCAAATCTTTCCTCTTTATATATTAGTACTATACATAAAATATCTCCTTAATACACTTACCAGCCACTTACAAGTTATAGCAATAATATAACGTGCCTCCATGCTCTTTTTTAAAGTAGACAATCTCTACATATTATGTAAAGCGTAACTCAAAGACAAAAAACTGAAACAATTTCCTTAATTCGCATTTTCTGGAGCTTAATAAAAACTTAACGCAAGAAATACTAGGGGCATTACTGCCATAGACTAAAACAGCGTCTATTTATACAAAGAAAAATGATTGTTCTCCACAAAATTAGTTGTAAATGTCATAACCGAGCCTCTCTTAGCGGTTTGCGACCGTAATGGCTTAAAATGATGGAAAACACTTGTTCTTCGCCAAAACAAAATACCATTGCTAGCCTCCGAGGAATATTAAACATAACAAGCGATTTTAAATCTTAATCAAAGGAGTTAGAATTGGGTTTCTGAATTGCGTCGTATTGGTTGGAATGAGCAGATGTACGCCCTGATAATTACAATCGACTTTTCGGTGTTCCTTAGGCATTTTCCAAAACCATTAAACAACAAAGGACGGTTTGCCAATAGCCCAGTTAGTAGCTCTTTGTCTTCCGAGCCTAGGTTTGATTCCCGATCAGGGTAGTAATTTGATAGTAAAAACTGTATTCTTGGGTTGTGGATGTCTGTGATAAATTGTTTAATATTTAGAACAATTATAATGTATGCCACTCATGTCGTCATAATAATTGTGTACGCATGTATGTAAATTTATGCAAGCAATTAAAACCTAAATTATTTTTTTTAATTTCACAAAATTTTAAGTAGTAATAATCTGGGGGCACGGCAGTGCCCCCGCCAAGTCGAGCAAAAAAGCGGCACGGCCGTACCATCCTTTTCTCGAAGCAATTCAGGCCATTTTCGACCCCCTATAACTTCGTTGTGGATAAAGCTAGAAGCCTGAATTTTTAGTAACCAAGCAGGCATTGTACAAACACGTTATATTTCAAATGTCATTGGATTTGAACCAGTAGTTTAAGAATTATAACTAGTCAAAGTTTCTTAATTTCGTCACTCACTGACTGACTGACCGATCATCAAAACTCTAAGGCACTTCTAGCAGACATAGAAGCTTCAAATTTGGAACACAATTAGTGTTTTGTGTATAGATCAAGGAAAAACTAAAACATTTTGCAATTTCGGTCTAGTTTTCTAGATACATCAACTGCATAAATAACTTTGTAATCCCATATAAATATATAGGATTACAAAGTTACATTTGCAGTTAATGAATCACTCTACCTGTATAACAAAGTAACATCTGCAGTGAATGAATCAGTGTACCTGTATATAATATAATGGAATAATAGGTGTAGATAGGTACCTAGATATCTGGGGGCACGGCAGTGCCCCCGCCAAGTCAAGCAAAAAAGCGGCACGGCCGTACCATCCTTTTCTCGAAGCAATTCAGGCCATTTTCGACCCCCTATAACTTCGTTGTGGATAAAGCTAGAAGCCTGAATTTTTAGTAACCAAGCAGGCATTGTATAAACACGTTATATTTCAAATTTCATTCGATTTGAACCAGTAGTTTAAGAATTATAACTAGTCAAAGTTTCTTAATTTCGTCACTCACTGACTGACTGACCGATCATCAAAACTCTAAGGCACTTCTAGCAGACATAGAAGCTTCAAATTTGGAACACAATTAGTGTTTTGTGTATAGATCAAGGAAAAACTAAAACATTTTGCAATTTCGGTCCAGTTTTCTAGATACATCAACTGCATAAATAACTTTGTAATCCCATATAAATATATAGGATTACAAAGTTACATTTGCAGTTAATGAATTACTGTACCTTTATAACAAAGTAACATCTGCAGTGAATGAATCAGTGTACCTGTATATAATATAATGGAATAATAGGTGTAGATAGTACCTAGATATAATTATGTTCAAAGGTAACTTGTAAAAGGAAAAAAAGTAGAACTATCTACAAAAAGAAATGAGATGCCATCAAAAACAAAACTTGTAAAAAAAACCAAGTCTCGCAACTCAGTTCTTCTACCGTAAAAAGTTGTGAGATCCATGTAATACCAAGTCGGTTAATTTATTCAGTTCCTACTTAAGGGTCCTTCTGTCTTAAGTTATCACGTAATTAGCTAACCTAACAAGTAACAACATCTTATAGTGACCATATTATCAATATTAAAAACTTTTATGTTTTAAATAAATAGATTGACTTGGCAATCGCACTAAACAATCAAATTTAATATAATATGTAGGTATTACTTGTGAGATATATTGTGTTTTCATGCGATGGCCAAGTCGATCTATTTATTTAAAACATAAAAGATTTTTAATATTGATAATATGGTCACTATAAGATGTTGTTACTTGTTAGGTTAGCTAATTACGTGATAACTTAAGACAGAAGGACCCTTAAGTAGGAACTGAATAAATTAACCGACTTGGTATTACATGGATCTCACAACTTTTTACGGTAGAAGAACTGAGTTGCGAGACTTGGTTTTTTTTACAAGTTTTGTTTTTGATGGCATAATTATGTTCAAAGGTAACTTGTAAAAGGAAAAAAAGTAGAACTATCTACAAAAAGAAATGAGATGCCATCAAAAACAAAACTTGTAAAAAAAACCAAGTCTCGCAACTCAGTTCTTCTACCGTAAAAAGTTGTGAGATCCATGTAATACCAAGTCGGTTAATTTATTCAGTTCCTACTTAAGGGTCCTTCTGTCTTAAGTTATCACGTAATTAGCTAACCTAACAAGTAACAACATCTTATAGTGACCATATTATCAATATTAAAAACTTTTATGTTTTAAATAAATAGATTGACTTGGCAATCGCACTAAACAATCAAATTTAATATAATATGTAGGTATTACTTGTGAGATATATTATGTTTTCATGCGATGGCCAAGTCGATCTATTTATTTAAAACATAAAAGATTTTTAATATTGATAATATGGTCACTATAAGATGTTGTTACTTGTTAGGTTAGCTAATTACGTGATAACTTAAGACAGAAGGACCCTTAAGTAGGAACTGAACAAATTAACCGACTTGGTATTACATGGATCTCACAACTTTTTACGGTAGAAGAACTGAGTTGCGAGACTTGGTTTTTTTTACAAGTTTTGTTTTTGATGGCATAATATAATAACATAATGGTCTGAGAAAAAAACTAATAAAAGTTCCAACGCTTACAACTGAATCATATTTATATCATATCAGTCCTAATTACAAAACTGTAGTAAAACTTATTAACCTGCCAGCAACATTAGGTATACATGAATATGCCTACAGAACCACAAAACACAAGCATCCTTGTCACTCTTCACGATAAACTAAAATACTAGTTTTGCAATAATTGCCTGGAAGGGCGCGCGACAGAAGCCAATAAAAAGTGACTTAAAAACAGGGCTACCGCCTCGAAGAGAACTTGTTGATTGCAAGAGCAAATAATTTGAGCTGGGTCTAATTAAAAAGTGCCACGACTCTGCTATTATTTATATTAATAGCAATGTACTTGAAATTAATTGGCTGTTGAGAACATTAAGCTCTAATTAATAATTTTGTAACACTAATGTTATTAGGCTACCTACTAACATTTCGGGCATAGTTATTGTTATAAATTATTATTGTAGGGTACAAAAGTGAAGATAATTAATTACTCAAATAACGTTTAATGTTGGTAAAACCCAAACACATGTAAATCGAACTATATATTGTCTATCAAAGCACCACCAATAATGTTATGAATTATTTTACGTTGTATTTAAAAAACATAAAACTGAATTTAGTTCCGAAAGTAACCACTAGAGGCTCTGTAAAAATACCAATAAGTTTAACGTGGTCGGTGGGATATCCTTACCAACTTACCGCCCAACTCAGAGTCATTAATGGTTACTTAAATCACTCCTTTGTAAAGAATCACCATACAAATTCTGTACTAAGGAGCGATTTAAGTAACCGTTAGTGACTCTGAGTTGGGGGGTTAGTAAAGCTAACTATAATAATATAATAGTTACTGGCTGTTAAACTTTTTTTTTGCCCTAATGACTTTTTACGTAACACGCTAATATACATACCATTACACGCCTCCTCAAAATAATGTAAGTATACAAAATACGAATTATACCAAACTTGTGTTAGTGACAGCGCCATCTATTAACGAGTAGATCTAACAATAAAGTTACCGCAAGGTTAATAGCTAGATAATAAATGAAGTACAATAATGTATACTGTATATTAATTATTATCTTTAGTGTTAAAGTTTCTTACTTAAACTTTGAGGACAAGTCACGATGCAATTTATTGAAAATTACGTAAGATTACTGTTAAAAATTTAAAGCAAAGTATTAAAACGTAGACAGCCATGATGCTTGATGATTTGCTCTAAGCTGCATGCGAAATTAAGGGTCCGGAATTCGATTCCCGGCTGGCAGACTTTACGCGTCAGATAAATTATTATCTGTTCACTAGTCGTAGGTAGTTGTTTGTGATTTCTTCTTTAATAAAATTATCCATGTCACCTGTGAAATATGGAATCGACAGCGATACTCTAGTAGTTTGAACGATATACTCTATTTTAAATTTACCCACCCTAGGTAATGTGGATTAATTCAGGTTATGCTTATTAGCTTTTGTGGTATACACGAGTATCACGTGTTATGTACCTTTCTACATTCGAAAAAATATTAGACAGGATTCCATAAAAAGACATAATATGTTTTTTTATTTGTTAACCGATCGACATAAAAAGTGCTGAATGTTACTGTAAACTTAACATAAAACATTAATGAAAACTGCATTGAAATCGGTTAAACCGTTTCTGCGATTAGCCAGAATAAACATTGGGGAGTTACAGTTTTATTATTACATTGTCTATTATGTACGATGATTATGATGATAATTTTTAATTATCAATTGCTGCAGAGAAAATTATCCTAACCCTGCATATCCTATTTACAAGTCGATTTTATGTCATTGCTATGTTCGGGGAAGATCATAAAGTAAAATGTTGTCAACAATTGGTAATACAAAATATCAATAAATAAACAATGCAAACCAAGAGCTTCTCAAAATTTTTAAAGTATGTAATATTCGACTATCTCTATTTTACATTCTGTAAAAAGATTTTGTTTCGCGGTTTATGGGTAAAAAAATTCGATTCGCACGCTAAATTGCTAGTGTCTCACTTGTTATTCAAAAGCAATTGTAGTCATTAAAGCACTAAAAAACGAGTTGAAAGGTTTTTAAAATTAAACTCAGAAATCTGCTTCGTTCACCACCTGGCGATCCTGGTCAGACGGCATTACAATGTCACCTATTAAAATAGTAGCTCCATTTTTTAGAAGCCTTGGACCTTTCGGCTTTATACGATACGATGACGACACGACATTTTTAATGGAGAATGTTACTAGGTATGCCAAATCGCTTGAAATTTTGTCTCAGTAAAGCCTGTATGTATACAAATACACTAGTTTTTGTTGTAGTCAAAAATACCAAGTAGTTTTGATTTTATAGGCATTCAAAGTTTCGAAAAATATCGAGTCCCGCTAACAGTCACGTGACCGCTTGTGACGTCATATTACAACGCGCCGCGCGGGCCGCAACCAAGTCGCCAGCGGTTATAGTAGGTGTAATAGCTTGCGCAGTATTTTGTTGTTTTCGTCCGCGTATAAGTTAATAGTGTAATAATAGTAAATATTATTCGATTAATAAAATGGATGATTCATAACGTTTATGCATTTTTTTCGCATTTTAACGTCCTTTGGAACTATAAAAAACAACTTTTCCGGCGAATTGGTAGTTGTATTTTTAACCGACGAAAAAAAGAAGGAGGTTCGGCACAGGTAGTCCGATTTTGATCTTTTTTTAATGGATAGGGTATGCCTTGAAGTTGGTCCCATATTTTTTTGAAAATTTTATTCCCACCCTAAAGTTACGAAAATAGGGGATGATTGATTATTCACCCACGGAATTTTTACCCGTTACCCCAATAACTTTGTACTAGATGATCCTATTTCGATGATTCTTTTTTTATTGAATAGTGTATACCTTGAAGTTACTCTTGTTTAAATTTGGGAACAAAATTTTAAAGCCCTAAAGGTACGAAAATAGGGGATGATTGATGATTTTACCTACTACATTTTTACCTGGTAACTGAATCTACCACCAATAACTTATTATTAATTTTCATAGCAACTAAAAATTAAAATATAATTACTTTTTAACAAAAAATAAAACCAGCGAAAAAAACTTATAAGCGAAAAATAAAATGAACCATTTACTATTATAAATTAAGATCCTAAATTAACAGTAAATAAGTAATTTTGAGGCGGTGCCAAACCAATGAAAAAACAAACGGTGAAAAGATGTGCGCCGCGCTGCTGCTGCCGTATGCATTGCATGCCGCTGCTCTCATAAAATGATTTATGTAATTAATTTTGGTTGTTTGTTTGGCACGGTCTCAAAATTATTTATTTACTGTTAATTTAGGTTCTTAATTTATAATACTACATGGTTTATTTTATTTTTCGCTTTCCAGTTTTTTTTCGTCGGTTGTATTTTTCGTTAAAAAGTAATTATTACATTTAGGCACAACATAATGATTTCCTAGTATTTGGATTGGACATTTTTAAAAGTCGGTATTTAGGTATAATTTCGAAGGCACGGGCGCGCGACCGCGAGCGGACAGAGTGAGCCAGACTGGAGCGTGTTGTACGATGACGTCACACCGTCACCGGCAGCCCGCGTCGTGCGGTTACAACTTGTTTTACTTGTAAATCGGAAACTAATTGACGTATCGAAGTAATTCTTTCACTAGTATTTTTTATTTTTGACAGAGAATATGGAGTGCTAATAATCAAAATTAGTTAACATTCTTCATTCTACTAATAATTTTTAACTAAAATTTTGAAATTAAGTAGTCTTAAATAGGATAAATTATATTTGTCAATTTACGAACAGCCAGGAACGCTAACTGTGTTATTTGCTCATTTGTCATAATTTAACTATTAATTAATATTATACATACATACCTACATGTAAAAGTTTGTGAAGATGTTTGGATGTGTGTTCTTCAATCACGCTGCAACTACGTAATTGATTTGGCTGAAATTTGGAATAGATATAGCCTTATGCCTTGCATTATAATATACGCTACTTTTTATTCCGGAAATGTTCAGGGTACCTACGGGATTTGTAAAATATCTATATCCATGCGCGCAAAGCCATGGGCATCATCTAATATCTAATATTATATATCCTAATCTATCATTCTACTTAAAGCTGCACTTTATTTTTATGTGGTTCTATAAATCTTAATTAATTAATAAAAAAATTCATTTCGAAACCATTATACGGCGAGCTAAGCCGCGGGCAAAAGCTAGTTTGTGAAAAGTAAAAAAAGTGCTTTTTTCAATACAAATATCGTATCGTTAATGTTAAATTATATCAGTGAAAACCAACATTTTCCAAATGCTCCAGGTTCTACCAACTCCGCCAACCAACCAAACTGGTATCAGCCGATGCCGATGCGCAAATAGATTATAAATATAGAACATAATTACAAGTAACGAGTGCGCTTTAATTTCCTTTGCGATTAATATGAACAGATGATCGCGTGTCATTACTGCCGACCATACTTAATGATGTCGCCCGTGTCCGGTGACTTGTCTCATTCTCAGAGAGTTATGTTGAAGGGATACTTTACGTTTAGGCGCTGTCAAAAGACCTAAAACTTTAAAAACGGCCAATTTTCCGATCGTCTTGTTTTCAATCTTTATTCTAGCATGTAAATCAACGTGTAAAGTAAAAATCTAGATGATAAATACTTGTCGAGATATTAACACCTATTGTTAAAAATAATAATTAAGTTACTAGTAGCTTCTCTTATTTTTACCATTTTATTTTTGCAATTAAATAGACGTTTTAAGTTTTTTTGCGTACCTCATTAAGTATTTATAATATGTAATAGCAAAATCTTCGCGTAACGTCTCTGATAAATATGAGATTTCCTTATTACTATTTATTAATTTTACTGCTATGTACAAAAATATAGTTTTTTTTCAAATCCCTTGCTAGTCTCGCTACTTATCATTGCTTTTCATTCATTGACTGGGAGACAGGTGCCTAAACAAAGAGCAAAAAGTGATATAGACTGAGGCGTTCAAGTGATGCCATGAGCGTCCGGGTGGGTTAATTTGCACCATAAAGTAATTATTATCCTTGAAACAGAAGGTTTGTCATCACATAATTCGAAAAGAAAATTATATCGATATTTATTTATTATTGGCGTTTATTGCGGCTTTGCTTGCGTTATATGTTACTTGATAAGTTTTTTTTTATTTATTTCCAACAAATATGTGTACATGTTCCACATTTCCATGTCTGCCAAACTGCAAGCCAGTTTATCGGCAATTTATTCTTATATTATATTTTATTGTTATATCTTCGAGCTTTAAGGATTAATTTTAACAAATGCTGATAAATAATTTTCTTTTCACACTTAATGGTTTGGAGAACACTCAAAGCTTGCACAATTACAAGGAGAGATCCGGGACCTATAGTTGACGATAGCAGGTGAAAGGTAAACGGAAAATCATCCATTATATTGTTTGTTTCAGATGGAGCTCGAGTTCAATCTACGCAAGCAGTATAACTACTAACTGAACAAATCTATGGCATAACATCCAATCGAATGATACCGTGATATCAATCGACACAATGTGACCAGAGAAACTAATGATAAAACTGAAAATAATGATGATAAAACAAAATAGCACGTAATTTAAATTTAATTCATCGTGAACTGAAAATACTTATTTAGGATATACTTATCGTACAAGGCTGGGTTGGAGTGTAAGCTTTCGTATATTCAGATCATCTCTATTATATAAACCATGTATGAAAGAGCACTTCGTACTGTGAACATGGATCTCTCTCTGTGGGCGTAGTTATATGTCAGGACTGCAGGATACTAAATAAAACACACAACTCGACAGGCACAAGGTTTCATCAATTTAACGTTATTTAGTTTTACTTTGGTTTCGCGATTCCACCAATCTGTCTACCGTAATGACAGCTCCTCTTTTTCTTAATTTTGACCGCTCATTTTTACATGCGCGTCTCGCGGATCGTCTCGTGGCGCGTCCGTAAGCCACGCCCCCTACACGCGTGTGAACACAGCGCGACCGCTCGCGCGAGCCCCTTTCGCGCGCGCAAAAAACCGCTCCCGAAGCGAGCCCCGCGAGCCACGAGACGCGCCGCGGTCTGGTCCACGAGCGCCCTGTTCACACGCGCGCGCACACGCGCGTCTCGCGAATCATCTCGTGGCTCGCGCGCGCATGTAAATGGGGTATGATATATTACTATGAACTTATTTTACTATGCACCGACATACTTCATTTTGTACAGACAAAACTGATATATTTCATTTGTGATCACGATCCATTTAACTGGGTCAAAATATCGGTGTAAATACAAAAAAAATATCGTAAATACACGGGTACTAATAAAAAAATGAAAATATCAAGGAATCTATAATACCCTTAATGAAGTCGCACTCGTACATCTACGAAACTTAACGTAAGTTCTGTTCGTTTTGCTTATATTCAAATGAATAAACTGTGATCGAGTAAACAGTGACATTTCCGTAGAATGCTTGTGGTGCCACAATCCTATATTTAGGTTACAGCCAAACTGAGTCTATTGTGCAAAGTGAAATATTCTTACTTAAGTTTTATTGAGGTAAAAGCGGGTAGCGATTTGATGTTTGCATATTATTGACATTTCATTTAATACTTAGGTATTATTTGAAAACAAAAAGTAAATTATCACTGGCATAACTAATATTTTGTTCATAAATAACTAGTGTAGCATACGCATCCACCGAAATCAGGATGGCTTTAATGTTACCCTGGGACAGACTGCTTGAGGGGTCCACGATTACCATCTTTGAGGTTCTTTGATATAGGCCACAACAGTTAGGCAAATGCACGGCACCTACCTGGCTGCGTGTACACTGTCCGCCTCGAAGATCTTCCTCCCGATGTGATGAGGGTTGTAATAGGTTTTAGTGTTGACATGGCACTGCTGATGATGGATTGATGAAAATATACGCGTTCGCACCCGATTACACACGATTTAGATTTTTGAACAGCGAAATTTATTTTGATGCGCGCGCGCCGACAGCGTCGTTGTACTGAGTCGAATTGCTAGACGATAGTGGTGCCATCTTCATGACAGACGTCAAGATTGACAGTAGTGCCGGCAAGACAGATTAAAAATAACTGTCATCCGTCAATGTTGTGGCAGGCGAGAATTAACAAGAAATTGATATTTTACGATAACGAAACAACTTCAATTCTTGGTTCTCTTAAAAAATATGTGTTTTAAAACTGGCACCAGATAAATCACTCAGATTAAAAAATAAATATTGATTTTTAGTACAGAAACAAAATTATTACATTGACATGATGAGAGGAAAGCTGATAAAAAAATCATTATAGTCCAATTTTTAGGCGAGTTATATAGTTATCACGGTGGTACGTCTAGGATAATACAATATAAAAAATCTGTCTGTTTTATTTTTAAATTACAAATTATGTTAAAAAATAATGTAAGACTGTTTATCAAATAGGACTCTTACATTTTTTTATGGAAGTAGCCGGCAAACGAGCTGACGATTCACCTGATGGTAAGTGCTATCGTCGCCCATGGACATCATCAACACCAAAGGCATCACTGATGCGCTGCCGGCCAAGAAAGAGAGAAGAAAAGAAAAGAAAGAACTGGCTCTCAAGCCCCCAGCCGGAACACGAGTCGTTTGGCGGCTGACTCATGCTCAAGGGTGGTAGCTATCCAGGCGAACCCCATCGAGAAATAATAATAGTAATAATGGTATTAAGTAACAATTAAAATCAATATTATCAATATAATCCCTCGAGGGGTCCTACCACCAGCGTGCCGGATTTAGTCGCCTTTTACGACACCCATCCGGCGTGGGATTGGGGTTAGTATTCTAAGCCGCCCGAATACGGCTAAAACTCTAACAAACTACTCTTCTTTATAAATACTCGCAATAAACAAACAATATTTTATAGTTGACCGCTTATCACTTGAACCGTCGAATCGGCAATGTTTTATTCAGCCGCGACTCGTTAGCGCAGCGCATTGTGACCGCTGAACAAACCGACACAGGCAAATTCTTTCAATGCAGCACTGATTTTGCCAATATAAGTTTTCTTCTATGTTTAAAGCATCTATCTATGTATAAATTATTATTGAAGTTATACTTCTTATGCGACTTGCAAAAAGGGTTGCGTTAAATGTTTGCGCTACCTTGGACGGGGTATGAAAGCAATGGATAGATGGCCCTAGCTTCTTATTATCTTTACCTCTTTTACAATTTAATGTTATTACTTATACAAATCTCACAGAGTCTCAACAGCGTGATTCGGGTTCCTGAACAACGCCATCTAGTTTGTACTTGTTTAAACACAATTAGTACACAATTAATATTTTATTACATTAGTGACTTGAATATTGAAGAAGTATAACTTATCACGCGCGCACAAAAGTATTTTACATTGTTAACCTACTTAAATATCACTGATTTAGATATAAATACAATTTTTGTTCAAGCTGCGAACTATAATAAGTTTTTATGAATACAAAACAATATTGAAACTAAAACTTTACTTTACACAGTTCTTGTTTGAAGTTTTTAATAGATAGAATCCTAAAAAATAATTCATAAAAAGTAAAAGTATACAAGCAAATGTGCATGTAGCCATGTCCGTAATCTATTATCTAAGATTAATACATTTATTGCCATTACTTTTTATTATTATTATTACATTCATAGTATATGTAAGGAAGGAATTATTATTATTGTAAATAGCGTATACGCTATTTACAACAATAATACATGCTACAGCATGTAACATATAACCTATGTTTTATGAAAGTATACAAAGGTATTGGTCGAATCATAATTTCACCACAACATCAGCATGAGTCTGCTATCTTATTATTTCATATGTGTACAATATTAAAATTGCATTGCATAAACTCTCGCCGTACAACCGCCTCTAAATGACTATTCAGTTGGGTGATTCAAGAAAATGTCCAAGTAATTACGGCCAAGCTGCAATATGTATAAATAATGTGCATATTCCGGTTCTGTCGGTCAGTGTATCGACATCTGGCGGTAATACGTACTCATTAAAAGGTAAGTTATGATACATACACAGAAAATTGGTTCACCCATAAAATCTCCATATTTCATTTTGTATGATAATATGGAGGTAAGGATTTATTGTAGGGCTGTAAGGACAAAAAATTCTATTTATGGTGACATTTAGTTTACTTTCTTTTTCAAAGCATTACTGTAAAGTTAAGACATGACTTTTAAGGATGTTTCTTTTTTCTTTAGTCATACATAGTTTCTATATTTAATAAAAGTAACCAACAAAAATATAATTTAAAGCTCTACATTTAAATTGCAAAATTCGTTACATTAAAACGTAAATTTTATTCCAAAAATGGCACGAAACATCAGAAATATTAGTTTGCATTTATTGGATTGCGGCAATTTAGGCACATTGATGCGTAAAGTACTGGACCAATTAGTCGAAAATTTAACATCCGATGTTCATGAAACTCAATCGGGTTGTATAAATTTTGTAATGTAAATGTAAATGAATGAATACAAAAATTCGTTTGTACATTTATACAAATGTTTTGTGTGTTCTATAGTGTACCAATCTGCAGTTGGCCAGCATGGTAGACTATGGCCTGTACCCCTCACATTGTGGTCCCGAGCCCAGCAGTGGGATAATTATGGGTTACTGCTTTATTTTTGATTTGCTTTTTGTGTATTTATTTGTAAAACTGTAATGCTGTTATGATAATGGAGTTATATTTGTAGTATGTTTTTTAATGTAAATTCAATATATCGGCAAGCGATATCCTTCTATATTCTAATCTTGTATCCCCTAGCATTACTGACTTTTAAGCCTGATCTATCTTGGGTTTTAGTCTTGTCGCTTAGGTAAATTAGTAATATTATTAGTATTGAATTCTTTCGTAAAGCCCTAACATTAAGCAGAGAGGCTGATTTTCTTATTCTTTTTCTTAGGATGTTAGGATTCTTAGGATGTCGCTTAACTTAGAGTCTTTAAAAGCAAAATGATTACCTATACAAGTATACATAGATGAGCAAATACTCAAACTAATATTTTTTTCAATACATACACAAGGAGTTGCAAGTTTTTTTCAAATCTATTCTATAATAAAACTCAAAGAGCAAATTTTCTGTACATTGAATATTTTTTAAAAATTTCGATTAGAGGGCACTTCAATTTTTTTTTTTTTAATTATTGTCTGTCTGTCTGTTTGTCTGTCCGGGCATCACATGAAAACCCTTGAACAGATTTCGATGAAAATTGGTATAGTCGTTACTAATAATCCGGGTCATATTTTAGGACACACTTTTTATCCCGAAAAATAAAAAGGTTTCCCCGGGAAACGGGACAAAAGTTTGTATGGAATATTTTTAAAACATCAACCGATTTGCTTCAAAGCAACAAATGTTCCTTGCTTAAATTGATGGAATACATATTTTTCAGTTTTTCAAAATATTGCAAAAAAAAAACAATAATTTGCTTATTTTTACACGCTTTATATTAGCTTCACCTGTAGGTATGTATGTTTGTTTGTTTGTTTTCAAAAACCGCTCCTGGAGGAATCCTTTGTGATTTTATCGTGGGTTTCGGTATATAAATTACTAAATATAAGTACTTCAGTATAAATTCACCGTTTTTTTTTCATTTCTTCTGCAAGAGGTACTAATAAGGTTAAACATAAATTCCGTATAAGAAGCTGCGGGCAACAGCTAGTAAACTATTAATAATAATAATATAATTTAATGTACAAACACTCTTTGTGGAATTTAAATGTTATTACGTGTTTTGTCATGTGCACAATCAAATGGGTCAAGAGCGCTCGAGCGGTATTACAAGTGGTATATTGAAATAAACTAATACAAAACATACCCTTATCGTGTACGAAATAAGATGTTAATTTGTTTGATTAAACGAAAATCAGGTATAATAAAACGAAATTATGCAAATTGGAAAAGTTTGACCGAACCATATTTTTTATATTGATTGCTGAACTGTGTCAAGGCGAAGTTTGTGTACGATATAAAGAACAAGGACACAAGGTATTATGTTAAGCAGGTACTCACTAAGTGTTCCAAATTAAGACGTAGATACCTTCATAAAATGTTGGCTTAACCCGTTGCGTGCTTTGTCTACATCGTGGTTATAGATCGCTTTCCCGTAAATTGATATCGGTAAAATGAATTCGTATCCCGTAGATTTCCATTGTAAATTGGTATGAAATAGATTCTTGCATATTGATAGTATTAATAATGGTCCTTAGTAAAGAAGATAGGAAAGTAAAGACCAGTGTCATAATCATAAATATCATAAGCATATCGACCACAGCGATGTAGCAGGCAATTACGCGAAGAGAATCATAATAATGCATACGTTAAATACTAACAAAAAAGAAAATGTCTCCCAGGTGATAGAGACGCCAAGTCATTTTATTTAAAAAAAATACTCGTAGAAAATAAATTAATTATGTAAGACATTTATTTTTATGTTAATTAAAAAGTTTTTAATTAAAAATAAATTATTCTATAATCCCGATAGATTAATGCGACATAAATAAAATATTACAATGTCATTAACTGAGCTTGCAATGAATTACAAAATACCGAACATTTAATAGTCGATCGTAAATAACGTACGGGTACAGTAAACAAAGAATTTTATACTTTTATTGCTGCAATTAAAAACGAACGCGTTGTTACATACACGTTTCTTATTTCTAACGTGCGCAATTTCAATAGAAAAATGATTTCAAACTCGTAAATTTTAATGTTTTATTATATAAGCAGTAGCATACTGAATTTCATTGTTTAGGGTTCTGTTAGAATAGTAAGAAATTTCTTAAAATGTGAGAAAAAAGTTAATAAACAATGACAAAGTGGAAAAACGTAGATATTATGTGCAAAGTACTTTTATAATTTTAGCGTTATTCTTTTAAAAGTCTTAAAATGTGAGAAAAAAGTTAATAAACAATGACAAAGTGGAAAAACGTAGATATTATGTGCAAAATACTTTTATAATTTTAGCGTTATTCTTTTAAAAGTCTTAAAATGTGAGAAAAAAGTTAATAAACAATAACAAAGTGGAAAAACGTAGATATTATGTGCAAAGTACTTTTATAATTTTAGCGTTATTCTTTTAAAAGTCTTAAAATGTGAGAAAAAAGTTAATAATTAATGACAAAGTGGAAAAACGTAGATATTATGTGCAAAATACTTTTATAATTTTAGCGTTATTCTTTTAAAAGTCTTAAAATGTGAGAAAAAAGTTAATAAACAATAACAAAGTGGAAAAACGTAGATATTATGTGCAAAGTACTTTTATAATTTTAGCGTTATTCTTTTAAAAGTCTTAAAATGTGAGAAAAAAGTTAATAAACAATGACAAAGTGGAAAAACGTAGATATTATGTGCAAAGTATTTTTATAATTTTAGCGTTTTATTCTTTATACGACTTTATACTTAAAACAAATTAATTAAAGGTTTTGTTTTAGTCGTTTCTTCTCCTACTTAATAAATATCTTCCCAAAATGTTTCTAGAAGCCAAATAGGTAAATTTATTTTGTATAATGATAAATGTACTCTGTATAATGAATAGTACTATTATAATTATTTCTAGTTCAGTAACTAAGTTTAATCTAATATATAAAATTCTCGTGTCACGGTGTTAGAAGTTGAACTCCTCCGAAACGGCTCGACCGACTTTCGTGAATCTTACCGTGCATATCGGCTAGCGTGGAGAATCGGATAACATCTATGTTTCATAGTTAACAAATAATAATACTATTTACTACAGAACCCTACACCTCGTATGGCCTAACACACTCTTGACCGGTATTTTCTTACTCAAAGCATTCGTTGCCTGTTTGCAGAATAAACATAAATCTGTGTATAATTATATATCCTGTAACCTTATAATACAATTAAATGAAAGGATTTTTTAACTTACTCTATATAAATTTAAACTTTATTTATTCCCACTAAAATACTTTACCTATTTTTGGTTTATAAAAGACTTAACACATTGCGGATTCTACACATTTACAAGAGACTTCAAAAAAGGAGGAGGGTATTCAATTCGAATTTATTTAAATTTTTTAAATTTTTTTCTGTATTTGTTTGTTACCTCAGAACTTTCGTCTGTGTGAACCGATTTTAATAATTCTTTCTTTAATCAAAAGCTGGTGCTTGTCATCTGGTCCCACTTAAATTTGAGTAAGATTTCATGAGTGGTTTTTGAGTAATCCCTAATTTTGAAGTCGGTTATTTTTATCAAGATTTATCTTTAATACAAGTACTGACGATATTTTATAAGCCGATATTTCAGGACAACCGAAAGTTCAGCATCTGGGCAACTGGATCAAAATATCGGCACACAAAGTAGAATTAGTACAGTCACCTGCAGAGAAAAGTAACCCATCTGTTTACAACGCAACAGGCCACGGAAACTTTGCTTTATAAACAAATGGTTTACTTTTCTCTGCAAGTGACTATACATAAATTTGATTTAATGTTGTTCTGGGGACTACACCGATCCTTGACCACCAATCAACCTAGTCAGTAACTTAGGTTACTTTATTTGGTGATCGCTGGTTCTATATCATGCAATTTAAACCTGAGAATATTTATGTATGGTGGACTTGACGAAAGCTACCATTCTGTTTCTAACAATAGAAAATAGTTAACTTCCATTTATGTTATGTTATTCCAGTTATGTACTTCAACTTTAATTATGAAATGGTTGAATTTAATAGTTAATAATGATTTTGTAATTAGATAAGACTTTTTTTTTTTTGACATTTTCTATATAAATTTTGCATGCCATAAAAGGCGGAATATAGCGTACCAAATTGTATGTTAACACCTTAATGTTACTAACCATATTCGAGCAAATAAATTGATTTGATTTGATTTGATTCCAAGCAATAATGCCGACGGGATAGAACTGAAACACAGTGACTCATTACTTACATCGTATACTGAGGATGAACGAGGTTGAATACCTCAACTGGACTAACTTAGTTCGTTCTTATTTTATAAGACACTAAACTATCTTGAAATAGAGCTGGTCCTTACGGTGCAATGAATAAGCTCTTCGCATTGAGTGTAACAAAAAGTGTCCACATTAATAAACATAATACGCGATATTTTGTAGATACGCGGGTAGGTTAAACAATATGGCGTCAACTAACGGTGGCGCGTACGGAGGTCCTTAAGACAAAGTCCATAGGGTTGTAAGTCGGCTGAATGACGCGTCGTAGTGAAATGCAATGTCACCGCTACGAGACCTACGGGAGGCATATAACTGAGTTAGTCGGAGCAAAGAAAAACTTGAATGAGATTATACATGAGATACTTACTGCAATAAATATCTCCCTTAGATTACGCAATAATGTTTTATTTAACAAGTTTCACCCATTAAATTTCCCACTACTGAGGTCGGAGCTGAGGCTCCTTAAGAGTAGAGACCCGTGCTCAGTAGTGAGAAGCCGTAGTGAGTAGTAAGAAGCCTAGAGCATATTTTACTACGCTGCTCTAGTGCGGATTGGTGAAGGAATTAGTGGCCAACCCAAGTGTCGGAAATTTTACCCGAAGGCCTTTCGACATGGCTTAACGAGGACATGGCTAAACGAAGCGCGGAAACTGTCCGTTTCATTTCGTTTCGTTTAAAGTTTTTCGATCACTTATATCGACATAAGCTGTAAAAGATCAATTTTATGAAAAAAATACTCCGCTTTTTTAAAACCCACCATCAAGTTGTATTGAAATAAAATGTTCATGTAAATTTTTTTTCTGATATTTACAGAACAGTCTTAGCATTGGTATATCTATAAAGTTGGTCTTCGTTTCATTTTCTCAACATCAAGATTAAATTCTGTTGTTTAGCGTAGAAAAGATATAATAACTCGTTCACAAGCCAAGTGTATTTTGCAAGTCCGGAGTGAAGTTATATTTTCAACTCGGTACAAAAGTTTACCTTCAATTTGCTTGAGGTTGAAATGAGGCATACCTCATACCATAGTATGAATGAAATTGTGGATAAACGTAGTCATAACACCAGAGTTATATGTAAATTATGTAACAGTGTACCAAATTAACACGTTAGTGTGCTGTTCTCACTAGACTACATAATCACTTAATATTGGGTGGAATTGTAGTCAAGCACCAATTTTTAAAAAATTAATTAACATTTTTTTCTTCCATTCCCTACACGCAGATGATTACATAATGAGACTAAACTGAAACAAGACATTTTGATAAAAAAAACTCTAAATTTTAATCACTCAATTTTCTAAATAAAAAATGGTTGTCTGTAAAGTCGGTTTACGGACGGTAGTTTAACGTGACAACGTCATGACAAAGCTCCGCTCCGCTCCGCCCCGCTCCGCTCCGCCCCGCCCCGCTCCGCCCCGCCCCGCTCCGCCCCGCTCCGCCCCGCTCCGCCCCGCCCCGCTCCGCTTCGCTCCACTCAACTACGATCGCCTACGGCTCGCCTACGGCATCGGCTACGATACGCCGATCGTAGCCGATAGTGCCTCTCTCTCGCTTTTGCCGCTCTCTCGCTCGCCGAACGCGACATTTTTTCATAGATGCGCACGGCGCTCATCGTTTTAATAGACGTTACCCCGTCAATAATGACTTAAAATACCGCTGAAAGTAATCCTCTGTTGTTTTACTTAACTCTGAAGCAACATACGACTACTTCATGTGAAAGTGTTATTTAAAAAAAACGTACATTACTTTCAACGAGAACGTTATATTATTAAAATCCACATTGCATCCTACATGGAGAAACTAAATCCTAAATGTAGTCCTACATTGCAATATAGTCCAATTTTCTTCAGAGACTGCAGTTAAGACGCGGAACAAAATTTTCAACATATTAGTTCCGTCTGAGGCATTTTGTTGTAGTACGGTCAAATTTTCATTCCGAGTTGACCTTCCCTGCCCCTCCCTGTTATATAATCTTTGCTATACGTAAGTTAAATTTTAGGGTAACAGAGAGCTCTACCGATAACTGGTTACCTTACGTGAGAGCATGGTTCATTTGTTCATTGCTTCGGGCAGTAGCACCCGAGCTATTGTTTATGAGAACGGCCAATTATGTCTTTACAATACACTTATTTTGCTTTGCGGTATTTTTTAATAATACACCGGCAGTAAATCGGTTTAATGGTGTTGTTACATACACTATTTCTATTGTCCGTAGAATGAAGAATGTACGGTAAATAAAATTATATGATGTAATAAGTTAATTAAATAATAGTAGTTTTGTATCACTTCTAAACACAGCAAACAATACAGTTGGTAATTTACAAGAAATGCTTCTCACACGGCTATGTTTTATTTTTAACTATCTCAAATGTTAGTATTTCTTTACTATTTTCACAATAAATTTTTGCAATAATTTATGTGAAAAAATTAAAAATATCCATTGCTGGTATAAAATGAGAATTGCCGGTTTCCATGAAGGTAAATGTGTGTCAGCTTGCGTATCTAAAGATCCCCAAAGTATTCTGAAAAGAATGCCTAGCGAGGGAACCTACACTTACGCCCCAACTCAGAGTCACTAACGGTTACTTAAATCGCTCCTTAGTAAAGAATCACCATACAAATTCTGTACTAAGGAGCGATTTAATGAACCGTTAGTGACTCTGAGTTGGGGCGTGAACCAAATATTATAATGTAAAAAGAGGTAGATACATATGTCACTAGCGCACCGATGATGAAGAGCGTAAGAACAGGCAATTGATCGTTCTGCTCGTAGTCGCTCTGTCATTGATACAATACGATACGCACGCTTTTGTTGTTATCAGAAGCGCTTGACATTTGACATATAACGGTCTTACTTATAAAAATCTCACTAATCTATACCGTTTAAACGTCTATCACGTTTAACTTTTAATTACTTATAAACATTGATTAGCTGTTACTTAGTTAAGAAACGAACAGATAACGATACATAAATGGTTGGCACAGATTATACCTAAAATAATCGATTTGATAGAGAAATTGAATGAATGAAATTGCTAAAAGTTCTATTTTTTCCATATTATGTCATCTATGACAGTGTCAGTGTCGTGAATTTGACTGATAACGGTAAGTTATTAAATTTAAAAAACTCTCCTTATTTTAATATGAGTGCAGTCTATAGCACCAGTTATTTCCTGAAGCCCGCAAATGGCTTCAAATTTTCGGATCGCATTAATCTCTTCCGATATTATTATATTTGACGGCATTTTGATATAATGCGAGCTTTTCGAAGCCAAGGCTATCGCCACTTTGCGGGACAAGCGCGACAGAGTCTGCTGGCTCATGCCGTGAATGTCGGCGTTGTCCTCTTGAATCTGAAAATATAGTTAGGTACATATAGTAAACATTAGTAAGGTACAAAATCTTCATTATAACCCACTCTTAAATATACGAAAACTTGAAAAATAGTAAGTAGGCGATTTACCTCATGACGGCCCTAATATCTGATTACTGCCATTACTTGCAGTTCTACAGGAATGCTGCCACCTCGAGTATCGCCCTGTATATCAGGTCTCACTATTACTATGATACGACCACGGACATAAAAAAGAACAGACGTAACCTTGTCTAATCGAGAGTGAAGCTGACAGCTGACAGCTCGCTTACCATGTGTGTGTAATTTTGTAATTTTTGATTCGCAATGGTGTCAATGTCGTAGCCGTATGGTGTCAATGTTTGGGTGTGTGTACTTGTACGAATACAGAGTTGGTATTCCTATGGGTGCTTCACTGAATTTATTCTTGGGAATACGTCCGTCTTTTTTTTACATCTGTGGATACGACTCATGTTTTCTTTATTAAATCGGTATCTAAGTTTAAACTCCTCATCCGATAAATTTTGTAGCGGATTAAAGCGAACTCGTAATTCTTCGTCTTTCTTCTCCTCCTAGCTCTGAAACTGCTTAAATCAGCTACGTCGTTTTGGAAATCACGAAGATCTTCCAATCCATCCATGTTTTATGCACAAATATAATTTTTTTTACTAACAAACAAACGCAAGTAAGTTGATCAGACGTCACAACAGAACAGCTGATTTATGTGAAATCCGCCATCTTGCCGCTTAGCGAGAGTTAAACTATGTCTCGGCAGTGTTTAATTTTGACAGCTATTTAAACCCTACTTAACGACTTCTTAACGCTAAGTAGTGGTTATAAGTGAGGTTTTTGCTAATCCGTTGCTAAGCAATAGATTAAATATTAAGTAACGTTTATAAGTAAGACCGATAGCGTTAAAATGCCTTCGTGTATTAAACCAATGTGATTGGTGTAGTGAAACAAAAGATAAATGTGTGTGTGTTGTACTCGTAGCTCTTTTTGGATCAGATTTTTTGGTTGATTTGTTAGGGCATAACGTATCTATATTTTTTTAAATATCATTGACCAAATTATTATTTTTTCCGACGGGTAGTTGCTGTTGGCCCTAGTGGCCTTGACAGCTTCACGCGGACAGGGAAAATACTGTATTGGACCTAAGGTCCAATGTCCAAAGGACCTAAGTCCAAGGGTTAAGAACACTTTTCTACATTTGTTTTTATCCTCACAGGAAATGAAAAACATGATTCAATTGTAAAGTAAATATTAAAAATTAACTATCATTTCTACATCATGGCTCGCCTGGATAGCTACCACTCTTGAGCTTGAGTCAGCCGCCAAACGACTATTATTCCGGCTGGAGGCTTGAGAGCCAAATTCTTCTTTCTTTTTTCTCTCTTTCTTGACCGGCAACGCATGGGTGATGCCTTTGGTATTGCTGATGTCCATGGGCGACGATAGCCACTTACCATCAGGTGGACCGTCAGCTCGTCTGCCGGCTATTTCCATAAAAAAAGAAATGAAAAAAAAAATGCTCAATCCCGATTTCATGTTGCATGCCGCGATGTCTTGCGTCGAATTTCGCGATGTGCTATGTCGAATTTTGCGTTGTCTTTCATTTTAAAATATCCTATATCGTATTTTGCGATGTCTAACTTCATGTCGGAGTCACGCATCATGCTGTCTTACCTTTATCGCGTTCTACCACAATGCTCACCTGAACCTTACCAAGTTTCGGGTTATTCATCATAAAAAATGTATTGTAGTTTCATAACGGAATGCACCTGCCGCTATACATTTCACCGCCACAAAAAGCACCATTCACAAATCAGTCATAAAATATTCGATGTCTTGAATGCTCACAAAGCCAGAATTTTCAAAGCTATGCAAAGACAAAAACAAAAGACGGGTATTTTAGCCTTTTTAGTAATGGCAAAGTTTATTCAATGCGATGAAAACGATTCTTGCTGGACTAACAAATAAGCGAGCAATCATCTTCTGCAATATCGATACGGAAAATAGTGATATTAAAATAAACATTCATATCTATAGATATTTCTGTAAGGTCTACTATATTAAAACTTTTACAATGATACAGCATTTTCTGATATTTTGTGTGATAAATACCGTATACAAAAAAAAATATTGTATCTCTAACTAAAATACTTGCATGCTACATATTTTACAAAAATTATACTTACAAAAAAAAAAATGTTGTAAAAACTATTTAATTTAAGTTACTTTACGAAACTTTTACTACTATGCACGGACCTAAAAAAAAGAGGGACGTAACCTCGCGTAATCGAGAGTGAAGCATAGCAATGACCGCCCGCTTACCATGTGTGCGTAATTTTTGAATCGCGATTGAAGCAGTAAAGTGTCAATGTGTGGATGTGTGTAGGTACTTATACAAATAGAGAGTTGGTATTACTATGGGTGCTTCACTGAATTTGTTCTTGGGATTACGTCCGTCTTTTTTTTAGGTCCGTGTTACTATGAAACCTTTCGTGAGAGTAAATAGAATAATTAATAGATTAAACATTTAGTTTTTTTTAGGAGCATGCGATACCTACTTACTAGGTCTTCCTGATTCAATTTACTACATTTAAATGTTCAAATTTTGAACAATGTAAGTTTATCACGGTATAGAAGTAATGTTTAAAACGTCTTATTATTATCACTCTGTATGTACCTAAGTTATTATAAAAAATGTTCCTCGAAAATTCCAATAACCTCAACTGGCAAATACAACTTACAAGTTGCCTGTTGAGCTATAACTCGGCATTACAGATTATAACCGCCAACTGTTCAACAAGCAACACGTCAGAAAGTCGCCTCGGGCACAACTCCAAGATTTTTCTAAAGCCGTCTCGTTACCGACCTCCAGGGGACAATTTACGCCGGGGATCGGTTGATGTGATTGTTAACTACGGTACAAAGATTATAAGTTATCAGTTATTGGCGCACGATACCGAACTGCCGTAATAAGCCTCTGAAGGCATTTCGATGGGAGACCTTAATCAACTTCAATCAGCTACTTCCTTTTGAGAAATACTGTCGTTGTTGTGATAGAGATCGGTGTTGCAATACTTGCAGTAGTGATAAGTACGTTCGAAATAGAATCTGTATTCTATTTCTAGTTCTGTTAATGGAAATGTCGTAGGGATATGATAAAAACAGTCTTGGTCAAATCCGTAAGCGATTTGATCAAATCACGGAGGATGTTAAAATTGCAACACGATTTTATCATTTCCCTAAATAAATCTAGTGATTTGATCAAACTCTGAGACTGGTTTAATGAAATGACAAAAAAATATTCTGCGATGGGTATTTCAAAGGTTTATTTGGTACAACACACACTAAACACATATTCATAATTCTGTACTAAAATTCAGTACAGATTTGAACAAATTTCTGTTTTTATCATATCCCCGCGACATAATATAATGATACTTGAATTGAGTTGGAAATACCTTGATCATCATTTAAACGTGAAGTAAGCAGTGAATCAGTGGGTTTTGTGGATTAATTAGTTAACTGATTATGAAAGATTGTACAGTCGGCCGTAGAAGTAGCTTAACATGTTAGTACTTTGTAATAATAACTGTTTCGACGGTTTCCTAACAACATCTATGACAAATTCAAGAAATGTAATGTGACAAGGTACTAAAATGTTAAGCTACTTCTGCGGCCGACTGTACCTATCAAAACATATTATATTGTCATATTGTTATTTGATAAATTAGATTCCACAATCTTATTATAACACCATTAAAACACATCTATTTATAGATAATTAAGTTGTACCTAAAGCACACTGAATCTTAAACACGAATTAGTAGTAGAATAATTAATTTATTAATTATAATTATTAATTTCTTACAATAAAATGTACTAATCACATGCGTAGGTGAAAAAAAATGAGGTTTCGATGTTACATATAACAAAGACAATCGTATTGCAAAGACAACCGTTCACACAACAGTACCCATAGCTTTGTACCTCCGTACTTATGATATATTCTTTTAAAGGTACCACAAGTAGTGCTTTCGGTACTTTAAAATCGAATAATCATGTCTCATTATGCAGTTTCTATAAAGTAAGGCTCATAACTCGACCTTTTATTATTGGTCTGAATAAAACACCGCTAAAGGAGAGTCAATACCAAACAAACTCAATGAAAGACCTGTTCGTATTTTTTCAGTTCCGCTCGTAACCTTATCCGCGGTAAATTGCAGCAAAACGCTATGAAATCACTAATCCGACCTAATTTTGAACGCTATACGTCATGTAAATAACGACTATAGAACGCTTACTTTAAATCTTTCAAGCATTTTGAATCTCCTTGTACGTATGTTTGGTTAGGACCGTCGCCCTTTTAAGCCAACATCTATCCTCATACCAGTTATTCAGCTCTTAGCGCTTTGCATATGGTTTTGCTTGCGTTTTCCGTAGTAATAGTCACACATGGTAATAGTCTACCTGTTTAATGAATTTCATGAAAAGCCGTTTAGCGGGTCTATAATTTTCTTCTGGGCTGGTAACGCATTGGTGACGCCCCCGGTGTTACGAATGTCCATGGACGGCGGTGATCACTTACCATCAGAGGACCCGTCAGTTCATTTGTCTGTTCAAGGCATACAAAATAATTCTTGACAAAAAATAACTGACTTCAAGATAACTCAAAAAATACTCGACAGATCTCGCTCAAATTTATGTGAAACTACATGACAAGCACTAGCTTTTGATTAAAAAAGAATCTTCAAAATCGATTCACCCAGTCGAAAGTTCTGAGGTAACAAATATAAAAAAAAATACACACCTTTTATGAAGTCGGTCGAAAATAGTAGTTTTTGCGTGAATCAGTAACAAACATCCAAACTTCACAAACTTTCTCATTTATGTTATTAGTCCTCCTACCATTTATTCACTTATAGCAATCGAAGGATTTTTAAAGTAACAGACTTCACATGCGCGTCAATATCAAGATAACTGGGAAAAATACTTACCGTATACCAACAAATTGAGCTTAGATAAGATATTTAATGCATAGTTAAATATGATGTAAATATTATACAACTATCGTATACATTATGTATTATGAAAGCTAGGGTTGGTAGTATAACCTTTTTTAAGCTTTCGGGAAAGCTTAAAAGAGCTTAAAAGGGTTGCTGATAAAGTTTAGAATAAACTGGAATATCATGGAAACATTACATTTATAAATGTCTCCAGTGTTCATAGTAATAATTACATTGGAAAAATATTTTATGAAACTATTTAAAATTCAGACCGCATTATTTTTCATATATTAAAATTAAACATGACACTTGCAAGCAACATCGATTTATCGTAAATTACTCGACGTCATGCAAGCAAAACGCTGACAAATGACATGTGTTGGGAGGTTCATGGTTTTATTTTAAGAACGTCCCACACAACGTTGAAACCAGAAACCGAGTGGGGAGTGTTGTGGGAGTGGTATGGGGCTGTTCTTTACACTACTTATTAAAACGTGTGTTGAAAAAACTAATAAGATTTCAATCGAGTGTAACAACGCGCTGTATGGGGTTGATTTTTGTGTCGAGACAAAAAGAGGTCAAATTCGTGATTGTAGTTGTTACTTGAACAAACCATAAATGACTATAGTTTTGAGATACAGTTTTACATTATGTCTTTCAGTTACCTTTCTGCCCTTGCCAGCTAAATGTCTGGTCATAAACGCATGCAAACGGATATAACTAGTTAAAAATCAACACTATAATAGGCAAGCTTAAAAATGAGTAATAAACAAACAAACAAAATACTCTTTATTGTACACACACTAGGGAACAAAGAAAAATAATTTATAAAAGTATAAAACACATGATATTTTGAAATGAAATGATTTTTTTTATTCGAAGTAGGTTTGTTACAAACACTTTTCGAAAGTCAATTAACGCCATCGCTTCAACAAATCCCTACCGTGAGTGGTCCCGGGAGAAGAAGCGGCAAGAAACTCCCGCGATAATTTTTTTCCTACTCACAGTTACAGACAGCACTTAATACTACTTATTGCAATATTTAATATAAAAAATAAAAAAAACTCATGTCCAAGCAGTCTTGTCATTTAAATACTCATCAACTTTGTAATATGCTTTCTTCATGAGAATACCTTTTACATGAGTTTTTAATTTACAGTATGGCATTTCTGTTAATTCTAACGGGATTTTATTATAGATTTTTACACATCTACCCATGAACGAGCCACCAGTTTTGCTGAGTCTAAAACTAGGCACAATCAGTCTAGCCTTATTTCTTGTGTTAATATTGTGAACATCACTCTTTTTAAGAAAAGTATCAAAGTATTTTTTAACATACATAATATTGTCCAAAATGTATTGTGAAATAACAGTTAGTATATTTATTTCTTTAAACAATTCTCTAAGAGAGTCCCTAGGCCTGAGATTGTAAATAGCGCGAACTGCTCTTTTCTGTAATACAAAGATTGACTCAATATCTGCAGCTGAGCCCCACAACAACAGACCGTAGGACATTATACTGTGAAAGTAGCTGTAATAAACTAATCTTGCTGTTTCTACATCAGTTAAGAGCCTTACTTTCTTAACAGCATAAGCAGCGGAACTGAGCCTCCCTGACAAGGCTTCAATATGAGGACCCCATTGTAGTCGAGAGTCTATGGTAATGCCGAGAAATGTTGTAGAATTTACTAGTTCTAGTACTTCCTTATTTAGGACAATTTGAGCTGGAATATGTTTCACATTAGGTAAGGCAAATCTGACACATTTAGTTTTTTTCGCGTTTAACATCAAGTTATTACATGTAAACCAGTGTAATACTTGCGAAACAGTATTATTTACGTCGTCATAAGATTTTTTCCTCCTATCTACTTTAAAAATTAAAGATGTATCGTCAGCAAACAATACCGTTTCACACATGTTCTTAGTGAAATAAGGAAGATCATTGATATATATTAAAAATAGCAGTGGTCCTAATATTGATCCTTGGGGCACACCCATGGTCATGTGCACTCCAGGTGACTCTATTCCATTAATAATTACTTTTTGTCTACGTTCAGACAAATACGATTTTACAAGACTAACTGATTGTGTTGAGACACCATAATGCCTAAGTTTATTTATTAATATATTATGATCAACACAATCGAATGCCTTTGAGAGGTCACAGAATATACCGATAGCATCATGCTTATCCTCCCAAGCATTAAAAATGTGTTTAAGAAGTGCGATGCCTGCATCAGTGGTGTTTTTCCCTTTTGAAAAACCAAACTGATTAACATGAAATAATTTGTTTGTAGAAAAATGGGATAGAAGTTGGTTGTAAATAATTTTTTCGAAAACTTTACTGAGGGCTGGTAAGATGGATATTGGTCTAAAATTTTAGGGTCGTTTTTATCTCCAGATTTAAAAACCGGTATTATTTTCCCATGTTTCATAAGATTGGGAAAAATACCATCTTCAACACATTTATTAAAAATAAAACTTAAATGGGGGGCAATTGAGTTGATTATTGATTTAACTACAACTGTAGAAAGACCCCAGATATCACTTGACTTTTTAATATTTATCGAATTGAAACTTTTTAAAATTTGATCACAAGTAACGGGTTTAAAGTTAAATGAGTTGGTACTTTTATCAACACATGATTCTAAGATGGTCATAGCTAGTTGAGGGCATGCGTTTAAGTTTTTTGTGATCACATGTGGTATCTTCGAGAAAAAGTCCTCGAATACGGTGGCAATCGCACTATCCGAAGTGACATTTACATTATTGATTTTTAGCGAAAAACTATGCTTATTTGATTTTATTTTGCCTGTTTCTTTATTAATAACATTCCAGGTTGCCTTAATTTTGTTTGAAGAATTCTTTATTTTATCAGCAATGTAGATAGATTTCGCTTTAGCACAGACTAACTTAAAAGTTTTAGAATACATTCTAACACGATTTAAAAATTCCGGATCTGTGGAAGTTGATTTTTCTTCGTATAATTCAAAAAGCTTTAATCTACTTTTATATATTCCTGGTGTGGCCCAGTCACTGAATTTTGTTTTGGTATTATCACACTCAATATTTTTTTGTTTGAAATTATTATTAAATTCATATTTTATTATATTAAAAACTGTCGAGTATGCTTTGTCAGGTGTGTCATCTGAGTTAATATTCAATGACGAGAGTTTATTCGCAATGTTTTTTTTTAATATATTAATCCTTCTTTGTGTGATTGGCCGGCAAATTATATTCTGTTTAGGAAGGTCATGATGGTACTCAATGGTGGCAAGTTGTCCGCTATGGTCTGAACTAATACAATTAAGGATTGACTTATTTATTATTGTACAGTCACAAAAAATGTTATCTAAGCAAGTAGCCGATGATGGAGTTATTCTTGTAGGTTCCAAAAATACATAATCTAAATTAAAGGATTTAAATAAATTAATGAACCGTACTGAGCAAGAAGTTGTAACTAATATATCAATATTAAAGTCTCCACACACAACTACTTTTTTATTTTTTTTTACATACAATTTTTAGAACATCCTCCATAGCGGATTCGAACAATGGGTAGCTGCCTGCAGTTGGTCTATATACACATAACACGACTACCTTTTCAAGTTCTATACAAGAAAGTTCTATATTTTGTTCAATAGAGAGGGATACTATGTCTTTACGTTCCTTAAAAATCAAACTGTTATGAATAATTATTAATGACCCTCCTCTTAGTATGTTTTCCCTACAAAATGAACTGCCTATACTATAATTATCTATGGATAACATTAATTCATATTTTCTTAACCAGTGCTCTGTAACACAAACAATTTCAATATTCATTTCATGTAATAATAAATTTAATTCCAGTTCTTTGCCGGAAAAGCCTTGTATATTTTGGTGTATAATTTTTAAGCTAAGGTGCTTTTCCTTGGTCGGTATATTGCTAGAGATGTCCTCTGTTGTCTTACAGACTAATTTAAATTACTTGGAACGTATTCCAACGATACATGCTGAATGTCATTAAATGACTGCTCAATAAAAGCAGAGTTACCAGCCAAATTCTTGGCTAAATTGTCAATAAAATATGATAGCGAACATGCTATTTGTCTTTTATTAAACTTAGACAGATAGTAATTATCTTTAGTCATATAACTTCTAGCAATTAATTTATTAATGTCAATTATTTCTAAATATTTATTACTATGTAAAGACATAGTGTACATGGCTAAATTTATATTATACCTAATGTTATTTTCTTCTTGTGGCAAACACTCACTGTAAGGTAAAGTAAACATTACAATACTTTTTACTTTTAATGTGCACAATTTATTGTAATAATATATTAACATTTTTCTGTTTATTTTACCTCTATTTCCAACAAAAATAATTAAGTTTGTGTTACTATCGAATTTACTGTGGAGAATTTTTTCAAAAATATCATTTAACGATAACCCAGGAAAACAATGGTTAACACAGCTGAGCTCCGAATAAATGTTTGTTAATTGGCCAAAATTCCTTCCAATTTCATCACTAAATATAACATTTTTAATACAATCATTTTGCACAAAGGAATTGTTGTTGTGTGCTAATTCTAAAGTCTTACATTGTTTTGAGATTAATGGCTCACACACTGGTGCGTCCTTGTATGTCAAAGGTTCTGTGGCACCTAGGCCGGATGCCACAGAATGTCTTCTGGAGATGGTCTCATTGTTTGCAGAGACATCAGACAAACATTTTAAAGCCAGTATGTATTCCCTAATCTCTTTTTTGGATCCTTCATAATTTTGTGTCATAATTTTTAAGGATTCTTGCAAACTACACAATTTACAATTTAGTGAGCTAATGTTTTCTTCATAAGTAATTCTATTTTCTTCAATAATTGATGATAATGTTTCTAATTTTTCAAGTAATTGCATCTTTTCTTTTAGGCAATTGGTGTATTTAGCTTTACTTTTATTATGGTTTATTAGTTTCTTAGTTTTATTTATATACTTATTAATTTTAATATATTTTTTCAACTTATTCCTGCTGCATGTAACTGTGCTCCTGGCAACTGTACGGTAAGGGGAGTCCTCTCTTGTCAAGTCGATTGTTGCAATGGGATTAACAGCACATGAAGCAGAAACCAGATTGGGTGCACTAACTACCAACTCCTCGAACAGACTTTGGTTCTGGGAGGCTATTATTTGAGATTGACTGCTCTCTAATTGGCTAATGAGTATGTTAGCCTCTTGAAGCTGTTTTTCCAATGCAGCAATTTGCTTGAGGGCCTGCTCATACTCATCACTGCATTGGTCGAACCGGTCAACTATTGACTGAAGTCTGTCACGTTCGTCGGAGGTTGTTAATAATTGTGTATGTAACTCTGACAATTGTTTCTTTAATGAATTATTTCTATCTAACACATCCAACAATTCCTTTTCATTGTCCTCCCTTTCGCAATGTAGTTGTTTAACTAGCTCCTTGGAAGCCTTCAATTCCTGCAAAACCAGTTGGAGTTGAGACTCCTCCTGGCGAGCTAAGGCCCTGCGAGTCGTCATTTTACCGAATAATATGAATAGTTATCACCGAATACAAATAAATTCAAGCCAAGAAGCTTTTTAACCAACTTTAGTAAGTCTGTCAGATGGTCAGCTCACTTAACTTTACACTCAGCCTTAAGTAAGATAAAGCTGGCAAGTACCTATTTCAGACTGTTATTTATACTACAAAATACTTCTTTATCACTAGGATAAATGCAAAAACTTACATGAAAGGAGTTACAACGATCACACAATTCGAATTATTCACTGTCACTTTGTACCGGCTTTCTCACGGCCGGTTAAAATACGCAACTAAAGTTATTATTTTGCTTATACATTCACTATTTTACACTCAATATTAAATTTACTTAGTAATTTATTGAAAAGAGGCCCAAATATTAATAAATAACAAATTAAATAATTAAAATTTACGGGAGCTATCAAAATCAGCTGTTACCGTTAGTGTTGCCACACACAAAAGGCGGTCTTATCGCTACATAGCGATCTCCACCAGACAACATTTGGGTAGAATTTTTAGCGATCGAGATAAAATATTATGGTACATATGGTATGGCACATTAATTAGTACACAGTAATTCTACAAATCGGAACCCTGGCCAAACACGCATTTGATCTGTTTTTACTTTTCGTTTAGTTGGAATACAAGATGGATCTCAAGAGGTTCTCGCAACAGTAAGACTACCGTCAATTTGATACACGTGTAAAGTGAGTCAATTATTGATGAAGTGCCCGTCACGAAGTCCAAGCGCACAGCATTCGATTGAAAAGATTTCACGGTCGCTTGTAGAAGAAGCTGGCCAGAGTATGTTTGAATCAGTGACTAGAAGCCACTACCTCCAACAGAGTTATATTTATAACCATTGTTAAGCAGACCAAAGGAGATTTTTTTTGAACTTATGAATGGGAAGAAATCTTTACGCCCAAAAGCCTTAGCTTTTCTCATCTATCGTTAAGTACCTATATTTACATGAATAGCATGAGGAGGACAATGCATCATGTTGGCAAATAATGTCAACACTAATAATCTTGGATTGGTTGAATACAATGGAATGGTCTTGTTGTTAATGTCATGTTCAGATCATGTTATGTCATGTATTCATAAGTGACACGCCTGGTTACATAATTTTCATCCTTATTAAACTATAGAACACGGTCGAAGAAGTTGATTAGAAGATGGTACCTAGGAACTAAACTTATTGCAATTCCTTGAATTTATATAATGTACCATGACTATTTATAATAGTCCTAATCAATAATAATGACAACACTTTTACAAAATCGTCGAGAGATAGATTCAAAGAAATTACCTATGATATGACAATATTGGTATCTTCATCGACGAACGAAACGATATCCGCTTTCCTAAATTGTAGTCATTTCTAGATTTTGTTATTCTTGTCTTCGGAACATACGAGTAACATTAATATCTAAAGAAATCATTATGATTGTGACTAATTTACTACATTTTATTCACAATCATAATGAAAGTTATTAATAAATTGATGACTTGAAAAAAGCAAAAAATTCGGTCCTAGATTAGATTTCCGGCTAGGCAGACATTTTTGAAATTTCTCGGGTTGTGGGAATTTGTGCTATTTCTGACAAAGAAAATCCTTATAAATATGCCCAAGACGAACGAATAATATTGCTTTTCTTGAATACTTAAAGATTGTTATTCAAAGAATCCAAACCCATTTAATGCTATCTACTTTAATGCTTTACTCAAAGACATAGTGTGTTAATTATGTGCGAAGTTTGCCTTCCTGTTCCAATCTGTCGCCTGATTAAAGTAGTAGGAAGTGGTGAACCGACGGAGAAGAAAAATAAAAAACTGAAGAAATGGAGAAAAAGCAAGAAATCGATAGAACAAGAATTCAAAAGCGGAGTTCCTGAACGGAAACGAGCTTTTGTTTAGTTTAAACAGAATGTTTTTTGTTTCTTGTAGCTGATGAGCAAGAAGGTTTTTTCATTGCGAGATGCTTGTTATTTAAGTCTAATACTTGCAATATTTCTGTTTAACTTTTATTTTTATGTAGTACACGTTTTTTATAGTAGATTTATACCTATAATTGTATAGTTCATATAACCATCCAACTAAAGAAACTCCCGCTTATATTACTATCACCTACATACGTTTTAAACATATTGTTAAGGCAATTATTTTGAAGATTAAATTATTGTTACAAATTCGTGATGAAAATACCGTAATAATTACAAATGACTTAATACCATATAATGTTGTCTACCACACTGAGCTATAATTCCATAATAATTCGTAATCACTTTTATAAAGACATGATATTGTTTCGACGAAATATTTTTTGACCCGCCAGATACACACCAGTTTATTTTGAACCACAAGAATTAAAAATTACGTTCAGTCCTAGGGTCATGTTATGATGGAATATTTGGTAATTTAATATTTAGCTTCAGGCAAAATCCCATGATGGTTCAACAACATTAGTAAAAGAAATAAAATATCATGTTTATTCTCCAGTTAGTGATACAACACTTATGACATCGTTTTGAAAAAGAAATATTTTTGTTTTTTTAATAAATAACTATAAACAAAAGAATAACCTCCGTAGACAGTTTGTAATTATCTTCGTAACATGATTGTAGTAATAATATTTTTTTATGGAAATAACCGGCAAACGAGCTGACGATCTACCTAATGGTAAGTGGCTATCATCGCCCATGGATATCAGCAACACCAAAGTTATCACTGATGCGTTGCCGGCCAAGAAAGAGAGAAGAAAAGAACGAAAGAACAAATTGATGGTACTGGGTAAAGTTATAAGGTCGTACGTATTCACTGACAGGAAATAATTAAATAATATTTAGAACTTTGCGGTTTTACACCACAACAAAATATTACAAGCTTATTCCGTTTACGTCAATGACTTCAAATAAAATAAATGCTGCAATCAAATAGCATAGGACTCGAAGACAGAGGCCCTAATTATAGTAAAATAAACATTAATGTGAACGATGTAATGCTTTATTAATAACAATGTGAAACGATGTTAAATTTAATCGTTTTATAACATCGTCTTTTAACCACGCATCGCTCAGTTCTGCTCGTGGCCTAAAGCACTCTCATCGCTAACTTTATTCAGACCTTTTCATCACACGCTGTATGAATCTTATTACAAAGGCAACAGAATACAGTTTCCAATAACAACAGCAAATGGCATACGCTACCTAATTTGGTAGGGCAGCAAAATATTTTTGCAAAATGTCTTTCTGAGAACGATTATACTGAATTACACAGCCTTTCAAGCTTACTTCTGTATGCACGGTGCCATTGAGCCTTCAAATCGTTTAAAAAACTAATTACCGCTTCCCTGTGATACTTTGAAAGCTTAATAAATTATTAATTAGCTGCCAAAAAGTCTTCATTAAAAGCGAAAGGTGGAATTATTGTAATTAGAGATCAAAAATAAAATTTTGCCGTAATTTGACTCGATTAAAAGAAGATTAATTAATTATTTATTTAAACAAACTTTCTGTATAGGTACAAATACTGCAAATGTTTGTGGTAATTTGTCATTGTATTAGGAAAAACATTGTTTTATTATTAATATTATCAGCCTATTATTTATACTTGTTTTGGGGTTGGATTATCTTTTTAATCCAAACTTAAAGCAATGTTTTTGGATATTAAATAAATTATGTTGAAACATTCATTTAATGCTCAACAATAAACCTTGCATGTGGTAATTTGATGTCTCCTAAAGCCGGTTGAGAGTGCATATTGGATCGTCAGCATTTCAATTACTTAAAAATAAAACGGCATCAAACTAACGGGACATTGGTCGCATGATAACTGCCAGTTCAAAGTCTTAGTTATAGTTAGTTTTGTATCTCATTGATCTTTATAAATATTTATAATGACCCTTCACAATATGCCACAGACTGTCCGAGAGGGCATAAGTCGGCGAGTGATGATGACGCTTGTCGCCTTTGACTCCTGCGTCGCGTCAGTCAAAGTGACTGACTGACCCTTTCGTTTATATTCATAGTCGATAATAAACTGAATTTAAAATAAGTTAAATATTAATTTACTTAATAACCTGTTGTAATTTGTAAGATAACGTTTCTAAGTAGGTATTACCAATGAATTCAAGCCTACATATGTTTACAATTAGTTAAATATTTATAGCGGATATAACTAAAATGCATTTTTATTATATAAATATATTTTATTACATAAAATGGAATAACTTGCCTGCCCTTCCCGCCAGCCTATGACGTGGATCTCTTCAAGAAAAGAGTGAATAGGCTTTTAATAAGTTAATGTGCTCACCACCTTGGACCACATCTCCACTTACCATCAGGTGGGATCGTGGACAAGTATTAACTTATTACTGTAAAAAAAAACGTTTATTATGTAAAGAAACAGATTATATTAAATAGATTAAAATGATTGGAATAAATTATAACTAATTAGATAAAATATCCGGCATGAAGTATCGAACAATAAAAATTAATATATTCAATTTGTTAGTTTATATTATCCAAATACATTTTACATAAGGTATCTTTCGATATGTTCCTTAAAATAAATATTATTAATACACAAAAATTACAGCAACAAGCACTCAACTACCCAGGATAATATCATTACATCTTCAATTATGTTCAATATTGAAATACCAAAATAAGAACATTAAATCAATTTGGATATGTATGTAATTAAAATATTTATTACTTGTCGCATGGGCTTCCTACTGAGATCGGGCTTGTAAACGTTAAGTCAAAAGAATACCGGAGAAAAAAGTCTGTAAAATAAATACATGTAAACAGAGGTCGGGGCTATAAATTCTGCTCATCAGGCTTGGAGCGAGCCGCCGAGCATAATGATTCATTAAGTGCCTCCGCGGGATTACCTTTTTGTAATTGACCGATGATGCGAGAGCCATATCACTGCTTCTCTTTTGCATGCTACGCAAGTCATCGGAGGTCCATCGATTTTAAGGTTTATTGGATTTGAACGTATTGGTTTTATTGGATAGATTTCTTTTGTTGTTTGTTTGTTGTTGGGGAAGTAAGTGGAATTAAGTGTATAAGTTGAATATAAAACTGACTGAAGTTGACTGAAGTTGTAACTTAGTTGAAAAAAGTTGAAAACACCGTCACCGTCGACAATATACATCATTCTACATCAACTACACCAAAGGCATCGCCGACGCGTTGCTGACTGAAAAAGAAACGGGAGACTTGCATTATTACTGGCTCTCCGTCACTGCCTGCGAAATACGTATAGCATATTTCACAGTTGATTCTATAAATAGGATGGTAGCTAGTTATTCCGGTAAATTAATACCTTTCCATTTCTACACGGTGGTTGAGTATTACTATGTGTTCTTGAGGATGTTCACTAGAGGTAACCACGACCAAAGAAGGTTCATTCTTTCACTGAGATTCATCATCTCAATCTATAATAAATATTGTGCTTAGGATTAGGACTCAAAGTGGATGCGAGATTCAAATTTAGATCCTTCTGTAGGAAAAGCCAGCCTTGAGATATAACCCTGCATCTGTGACTCTTTTTTAATATCTGAAGAACCTGAAAAAAGCGTGTGAAAACGCAATTGTTAGACAAAGGATATTATAGTGTAGATGAGTATTTAAATGACTAAGACGCATGGAAATGACCGGCTGTGCAACCAATTTCGCTCAGATTAGTAAATATTTTTGTAATATTATCTTTTTTGTAATATTTTTTTAAAAAGATGTGCTGAGGAGATTCTTTACGGTTTTTCTTCTCCTCCATGACAAAGCACCCTTTCGAAAAAATAGATTAAAAAATGTTGAACTGCATAAGTGTATCAGTGATACCTATATGAATAAAATATTTTGACTTTGACTTTGACTTTGACTTTGAATAAACTGTTCTCTTTTATAAAAGTCGCTTCGGCTTATGTTTTGCGTCAGTTCACAACTTATTCATCACATCCCGTACATTGACCATGACTGTTCGTGACTTTTATGTGATTACACGATGGTATAGCAAAACACTGTAACATGCACGTATACTATCTGCTTTTTGTATTAGCGTTTCTTTCGCGCTGATAATTTCAGATTGGTTTATGTTTCTTTATTCTTTGTTTTCGGATGTACTTCAGCAATTTGTTTTTATTTTTGCCAACATTATACAAACAAAAATTCACAAAAAAAATAGAAATGTACACAATGTTAAAACTTAGAACCTGAACAGCTTTTTTGCTGTTCATTCTGTACTCATATTTGTAGTGTCACAATTAAATAGGTAATTATGTTGTTAAAAAATAAAACAATATTACTTTTCATGTACAAAAAACCAAAAAAAAATACGAGAAAGAATGGATATTTTAACGCTAGTATAAAACTTAAATTCTGATTGAAGCTTTTTGCAAGGGTAATTACTTGAAAAATAGCTCGGTCAAGCGATCACAACAGACAGGTTTATATATTTAATTTTGATCGTTCATGTTCATATTATTAGAAAGCAATAAAAAAATTAAAATTCGTAATAGTACCTACGTCATCACATTCCTAAAGTTAGTTTTGATTTCCTCGGGTTTTTAAATAAAGGTCATTAATATAATATTACTTTAGCTATACAAATAAACAAAATTGGAGTGTCTGTTTGTAATATTAAAATAACCGCTTTTTACTTAAGTGCATTTGGATGCATACACGGTACATTTACCAAAACAACATTTTTCATAATTTTTGTGTCTGTCTGTTTGTTCCGGCTATTCTCTGAAATGGCTGGACCGATTTTGACGGAACTTTTACTGACAGATAGCTGATGAACAAGGAGTAACTTAGGCTACTTTTATTTTAGAAAAAAATAGTTTGTTAGGCAATTATGAAGTTCGCCGGGTCAGCTAGTCATATAATAAATCTACTGAGATTATTCAATTAACTATGACATGAAAATCTATAATTGTTCACAGATCTTGCTTTTTTGTGTTGTTTTATCTGTGTGTTTTTCTAAAATGGCTTGTTATTAACATAATATTTCAAAGCGTAAATTATGATTATTGTCGTATATTTAAAAGAACATTTGACACATTCACAGATCCTATATCTCCATTACGGATGCATACAGTGCGCAAAGTAAGTTACTTCATAATAATGCAACATTAGTATGAGCTACACGGTGTATTTTCGTCGCCTGGTGTGATAGAAGCACGGCGGTACGAATTGAAACGTCAAATACGTTTTAATCAAAACATCGTTTTGCTTTTTATCCCCGTGAGTGCTATAAGATGTTTTAGGCTTTGAATGTAGAAAACGTACATAATGCAACAATGATTTGCCTTGTTTTGTTGTCTGTAATGCATTCACACCTGGCGGTTTATTTTGTAAAATGTATAAAACCAAACGACGTAATTTTGAATGAATAGAAAACCAGGCTCCATTGTTGCTCATGGAAGTGGTATGATATACATAGTTATAGTATGATAATAATATGGGCACGTTGAAAAGGAGGAGCCCTGAATTTTTGTCTGTGAAGCCGGTCAACACACCTGGTACCCAAGGCATGATAAAAATGAAGTTGTGGTTTTACGTACATGTCTCACATAATAAATAGCAAATATGTGCTGTACTATATTCCAGTTACAATACTTTTCAGGACATTGAGAAAGTCAAAGATTTAGACACCCACCAGCTGTCACTCAATCACCAAGGTATGTCCATAAAGTAACTGACGTATGGCTCACCTCTCTCAAGTGTAATTAAACGCACTAAATTCCATACAGATAATTACAGATTTGTCACGCATGCCAAGTTACATTAAATTTGTGTAAGTACTCACCTTTATATTTAAATTGTTTATTTTACGATTCTTCGTTCGTAAAATGAATTAAGAGAGTATTATTGTCTATCTTCATGATGTTAAAATAATAGCCTATAAATCGGATATACACATGCCTTTCTTTGAACACATCATGTAATAGGGATATTTAGTACACTAAGTTTTCTTTTTCCCCACAGTGCTATATTAAGTTGATATTCTTTTAGAATCCGGTGATCTGCAATACGAAGAATCGAATGTTAAACCTGGTCCTTGGGGCCTTCTAGGCCTTCAGCGTATTCCTCCAGTATTGTGCTAAATGTTTATTAAGAGATTTTAGTGTTTAAAAAACTCACATAACCCATTAAGTAACTTCAAGAATTAGATTCCAAAGAGAAGTACGTCGATACTGGCCAAGCATCTATAGAGGAGTGCTAATTTTGAGTTTTTGAATAATTATGGTTATAAAAATTATATATATTCCATACCTACCTGTAGTGAAAACGTTGACGAAAGAGCACTCAAAGACAATCTCGCTGAACCCGATCCAAAGCTAGGGCCGGCACTATCTGGCGCCATAGCTTCTTCCTTTATGAAACAAGCAGCATCAGGAGAAAGATAGGTTGTCTCTAAGTCTATTATACCCAAAAACGACACTTGAGAACAGTATTTTAATTTGATTACAAAGTATAAAATTGCAATAACCTAGTATTGCCACTTAACACCAGATGCATGTCCACTTTCAATCAAGAAGAAACGCATATACTGTAATTACCTATACAGACAATCCCAACTGACGTAAATGGCAAACCGAACCATGAAGTAACCGACGTTTTATGGATAATTAAATTTAATCACATCTATAGTAAGCTGTTAATTTAGCCCTTCTTTGATTTTATTGAAACCGATATTAAATAAAATGTATCGTAAAGTTTTATTGGCCAAGCAATTCGAAAACATCATCTGGATTTTAAGTAGCATGAAGTACAAAAACGAACTACTTTTAAGAGTCCTACAGACTAATATAGAGAGTATTACGAGTATTTAAATAATAACCCAGCATGCATATTTTTTAATTCGAAAACAAAAGCTATTTCCTCAGTTGTACATAAACGTGCCTAGTTTGGATTTTATAAAGATTAGGGATCTGCTTTTGAAAAAGACGGTCAAGCAACTGGACTACCGATGCATTAAAAACTAACATAAAATGGTCCCAGCGTAGCAGTAATAATGCGGCAAGAGTATTAATCTCATAAACATAAGGTTTAAAATCCAATAGTAAAACAGCTAATATGCAGTTTTATGTGCAAAGTTAATATTGTCGGCGGGCATTATAAAATTATACGAGCCGGTGTTTTCAAAACATTTATCGTTATTCCTTTGTGCAGACTCCCTGTTGAGCCGTACTCATATAATTTTAATGTCCTTATTAGTTTAGCTTTCAATACACGTAAACACGGCTTAAATGGTTTATTACTGGTATAAAATTTGTGCAATCACTGGATGCTTTTTGGGCGTACTGTTTGCAAACAATTGGCGATTATGAGCAAATCTGTATTTTGTAGCTTATTTTATTCTCGTTCTGTTAATGGAAGTTATGGGAGTTGTTATGGAAGTTCAGCGTCATTTGCAGTAGTTTCTTTTAACTAATGTAAGGTTCTCTACCATTTATTCATGCTCTACCATATAAAGCGAATAAGTTTTTAAATTTTTGAGTTACTAGGCTCTGTATCACCGAACACCGAGGGTACTCCTACTCATATAAATATACCTTTCATGGGTGCCTGTAAAATCTTTTACCCTCCTTGTAAAATGGACCGTGAAATGGTTTTGTGATCCCTGATCGTGATTCCATCGCCGTGTCAAAAAGCCAATAATGCGCGTCGCATCATTTTTGGCAACGCATCATTTATGCCTTTGGCGTTACTGAACGTCTATGGGCTACGGTGAACACTTACTGTATCTCTGCTTGGCTTACACGATTTAATTTCCTCTTCCCCTTCCCCTTCCCACCATCAACATCCTGATGCACAACGGGTATCCATATCTTTCCTTTCTATTTTGATGTACATGATTCGAATTTTGGTGTCTGCGAGGCAAGATTCAATACTACCCAAGACGACATCGTGGTCTACGCTAGCTAGAGGTGGGATAAAAAGCATTAATAATTTATAAACAATTAAATAAAAAATACCTCACAGATGCCTTAGTACGGTCCTTTGAAATGGATACAAAATGTCTTAACATCCAGATTCTGGTAAGACCATTAAAAAGTAGAATTAATAACTTAACAAGTCCCTCGTGGCTCAGAGTGAACATAAAATGTTTGCTAATAATGGTCATCCATCCAACTTTTAGCATTTATAAAGTTCCGTAACTTGTTTAATCATTAATGTTAAACACATCAGGCTACCAGCGATTATATTAAAAATTTCTTTGATATCATTCATTCATACGCATTCAACTTCTACCGAATCCTCCTAGCAATCTTTTATAATGCTTAGAAGATCAATACCAAGGAACCATTACCATTAAAAGATAAGGTACCATAGTCGGATAGCTGAGTAAGAAATATAGTCCTCATTCAGCAAATATTACGTGAAGCAATCTCATCCAATAAAGAATTATTGTCCGTCCGGAGCCTTCTTCGATTTGTGTTAAATCACAAGTTTAATTGTCCGAGAAACGAAGGGATTAAACAGCTGATCTCGAGTTCTCGGGGTTTCGAGATAAAACGTCCTTGCGATAGCATTATTGTTTTTCCTTTTAGCAAACTTTTCAATTAAAATAAGTCTACAGTAGGTACATTATAGCGTTATTTAATAAGTATTTCAATGTATTATATTATTGGGGTTGTTGTTTCATTGCTTTCACTCCACGCTCGTGGAAAAATCAAAGATGTTTTCAAGCAATGTATGTCCTTTATAGATTTTGAAACCATCCAAACAAAATGCTCCAAAATGGTTTCATTTGAAGATGGCTTGAGACCACTAAAACTATGCATTAGGCACATTTTCGATTTTCGACTTTTTTCATACAAAATTTTGCATAGTGGCACACGCCGGGTATGCATTAGTAAAGTATTTGTCTTAGCTGAATTAGCAAAACAATCATAAAGAAAATAAGATTAAATTTCAATTTATTTTCGTGAAATGAAATTAATCTGCAAAAGCTACAAAAGTAGTTAAGTATCCTAAACTTTAATTATTGATAGTCCATTATAAAACTAAGTTGTCGGATCCCTTTGAAATATAATACCAAGCCCGTGTTAATTGATGTTGTCAGTCAAATAAAATGGGCCGAAACTATTGTGTAGCTAAATTTGTATAATGCAGGATACATTAATAAAAACAAATTTCTTTTATCATTATGATAAGCAAGTTTATTGGGTTTAATGTTTTTTATTCAACTAAATATTCAGGTTATCTTTAGGATTAGTAAGGCCTTTTTATTCTGCTACGAGTAATATTAGAAATATGAAATATGGATGTATGTATATTACTCTTTTACGCAAAAATAACTGAACAGATTTTCATGAAATGACCATGATCTTGATTGTTATTCGGCTTCAACTTAACTTCCATTTAATGGCACACTACTGAGAATGGGTCTCTCCTCTTGAGGAGGCCTAGAGCATACTCAACTATGCTGCTCCAGTGCGGATTGGTGGAGGGCTTAGTGGCCAACCCAAGTGTCGGAAATTTTCATGCCACTCGTGGGCATCCGACATGGTTTAACGACTGTTATCTTATGATAACAACCGGGACCGATGGCTTTACGTGCCCTTTGAAGCACAAAAACGCTCAAGAATATTTAGCCACTAGCAGTCACCCATCCAACTACCAACCGCGCCCGCTGTTACTTAACTTTATCGATCACTTAGGATCGACACAAGCTGCCAGGCTATGAGCGCTTCACACAAGTTATTGGGCTATGAGCGCTTCACACAAGCCGCCGGGCTATGAGCGCTTCATTTGTTGTTGATTTTATGTTGATTGTTATTTATTGGGTAGGTACTTATTATTCCGGAAAACATAGGCAAAACCGCGACAACTAACCAAGCGAACACTTTTTTCGAATTATTTCACAGCATTACTACTACTTACCACGTACCAATAATGTCCGTTACTTTTCATATATTATGGTAACAATACTCTCGACAATATACGCATGCTTGTAGTCGTTTAATCATCCCTCGGGAACATCGCGAAGTTATTCGATTATCTGTTTGTTTCTTTTTATGCCTCCCTTGAGTGCGTCTGTTTAGTAAAGGTGTAGAATATCAGATGATACAGACAAAATATAGAAGGTCGCGCATGTTAGGGGTGTTTCATTCTTCAATTTTATTCAACGTTGTTGGTAAGTAAATAATTACTGTATTTTCATTATTTGGCTACCTTTTTTCGATCGACATCGCGTTAGTGATGCTATGGTCTTATGAGCGAGGGGACATGGCAAATGCTTTAGGTGGCCAACACAACATGTTTGGCAAAGGGTGTTTCTATTGTTTGGAATTTTATTGTTTATAAAACTTATATTGTTTGGACAAGATGCACGAAGGTTATTGCGAAAGGTATCAATAAAATAAATTTTATATCGGCCTAGTGTGAGTCGGATTAAGCCGATTTTTTACTTTCGGAGAACCGAGGATTCCGTACAAACACGCAAATTCAACATTCGTTGTTTGTTTTTTTGTATTTTTTTTTTGGTGACGTAAGTATACTTAGGGTTTTGAGATTATTTTTCTTAATTTTGTCTATAAGACACAGTTGCTAGCCCAATTCCATGATTATAGGTCAATGGGAAGTACTCCCTATGTGTTGTTTCTCTTGCAAGTACCAAAATATACGCATAAGCGGCTGTATAATTTGATTGCATTGCCTTAGAAAGTAGATAGTTTTAAGGTTGCAGACTTGAGTATTGTAGTATTCATTTCAACTTGATATCTCTACTTGCCTACGAGAAAAAGATCTTGATGATCGAACTCGGGCAGATTTGATAGGCAGAGGCTCTGCTATGTTCATAATATTTTCTTAAAAATAAACATATCTTTTTCTCTCTACGTTTCTTAAAACTTATTATTATAACCGTGGGATTATTTTTCCCTCAAAGACCTGTCAAATTAGACGCCAAGAAAAACTTCCCATTTTAATGAAAACTGGATTGACATCTAAAACAAAGTTCTTTAAATTCGATATACCTAGTTCTTTCCTTCTCATGATAAAAGATAATTATCCTAATATAAACGAATTTTTTGATTTTTCAATCAAATTAATGATAGGCACAGTTATGAACAAAATTTCATTTGAATCTTACGTCTAAGGTGAAATTTAAATGGCAGAAATTAAACATCCGTTACTGACATACATACAGAGAGGAAGTATAAAACTTATTTAATATTGATCGCAAATGTGCCAACATAAATCTTTATATCTTTACTGCTAACAGTACTCAGCTGAATAGATGAGATTCTGTTAGATTGTACAGATCACGATAATGTGTTAGTTATTATATACATTTATGAAAGGTCACTATGAAATGGGCTAATAATCATGATAACATATACTTACAGCGTAAGAACTAGCAGTACTCCAACGCCTTTTTGACAAAAGAAAATCCAACACCATTTATTATTATGTGACTTCAGCTCTGTTATCACGATAATGGTTAAAAAGATGTAGCGATTAAATAAATAATCACAGTGTGTTTTGTATAATTTAATAAAGTGCCTTCTCTCAAAGCTGTTCTCGCCTACTCTTAACGCCATTCCCGAAACGCTGTAAGCAATTTGGGAACGCGCCTCACCCCGCGCCTGCACGATTGACCAGCCCAGACGTCAACGTTGTCCTACTGAGAGAGTTCCTTTGGCTATGTTATTGCAATACGTTTCCAGATCTCAGCTGTTGGCATTAAATCAACTGGATTTTATTGCAGCATTCCACTACATGTCAGATACTGTCGAGACCACATAATAGTTCTGTTTACAACTTCGGATCTTTTAACCGGGATTATGGGGATTGTTAGAGAAATTGCTTAACAGCGTGTTATTGAATCTTTTAAAAGATTTACAGTCGTTTTAAATAATGGTCCGTTAAAGAATAATAAATTGGCTGATAGTAAATAACATTACTTTATTACTTGGGTACCTCAGTGAAATATCTATCGGGTAATTCTAATTTGAATTAGGATTTTAACTTTTTATTTAAAGTCATTTACGTTACGCTAGCGAATACGGTTTCGTTGTCTTTCTTTGTGGTATATCTGGTGTTGTCTATTAGGAAAGCCGTCTTGTTTGACATGATAATGACTACCTACTGCATTAAATAAATTCAAAACATAAACCACACTTCATTCCAGGAAATCGTATTTCGAGCAATGTATCTCGGAACTATGAAGTTCAAAATTACAGTGTCGTAAAAAAATTTCGTGGTACCTATTTTTTGATAATATACATAATATTAATTTTAAAGCTCATACTATTCCCTAAGCTAAGCTTAAGGCTTAAGGGACTCAAATTGTGTCAATAATTATAACTGGTGGGCATATTTACGTGTAGAATAGACACCCGGTTGATAACTATAACGATATATTATGACACTAATTTAAATCAGCATACTAGTTACGTTGTACCTAAAAAACCGGCCAAGTGCCAGTAGGACTCGCGCACGAAGCGTGCCGTACCATATGATCTATACAACATTATAAACTATATTATAACCATTTTTTTAGTTTCACCTGTCCCGGTGTAAATAAAAATATTTTGTTTTTAGTATTTGTTGTTATAGCGGCAACAGAAATATGTATATCATCTGTGAAAAATTCAGCTGAGACAGACAGACGGACAGTGGAGTCTTAGTAATAGGTTCCCGTTTTCACCCTTTGGGTACGGAACCCTAACAATGCATTCAACACAGCACGTAGCAAAAATAGTTTCTTCATTTAACAACGTATATTTTTAACATTTTTTTTCAGGACAACAAACTTGCTCATGGTGTGATGTGTTCTGTCTCAAAAATAAATCAAAATCGTGAGTTGCGTGTTCGGTGTGGACACGCAATGAATGTTAAGGTATTTTTATTCTTGGCGCGGTATCCACGTGAAATGTGTAGATAGTTTTGGCCAGCAAGCCGCGGTCTGCCATTGCATACCGAATGATTGTACACGAGCAGTTTTTGAATAGTCAAGGAAATGTTTTTTTAAGCAATAACAAACAATAACTGAAATATAAAAGCAGTGATAGCCTAGCGGTTAGAACGTTGGTCTCTCGAACGGATGGGCCCGAGTTCAAATTCTGGCACGCACCTCTGATTTTCAAATATTATGTGCGTATTAGAAGTTAATTATCACTTGCTTCGGTGAAGGAAAACATCGTGAGGAAACCTGCACACCAGAGAGTTCTTCATAAAGTTCTCAAAGGTGTGTGAAGTCTACCAATCCGCACTTGGCCAGCGTGGTAGACTATGGCCTGTACCCCTCACATTGTGAGAGGAGACCCCGAGCCCAGCAGTGGGACAATTATGGGTTGTTGCTTTGCTCTTTGCTAACTGAAATATTAAATTAAAAAAAAAACTGCCATATAGGAAGGAATAAATAACAAGGGTTTTTTTATTGAAAGCAGTTAACAAGAAGATAGAGTAGTTATGAGAAAGGAGGTGGCCAACATGTGCCCCGGAAATGGTTAAAATACGTTTATTTGTACAAGGTTTTAGTCCTCAGAAAAGACATGTTTTCCGTTTATTATAATATAACTAGAATTTTAATTTTCTTCTGAACTCCGCAGTGAGTAGTTATAATAAATTAACTATAATAATAAGTTGTGTTGTATACACTGCCCTGGAAATGGTTAAAATACGTTTATTTGTACAAGGTTTTAGTCCTCTGAAAAGACATGTTTTCCGTTTATTATAACACGAGTAACCGCCCTCGCTTTGCTTCGGTTTTCTTATTTTTTTTTACACCTTGGGTTACTTTATTGGAGTTTTATTAAGGATCCCTAATTTTTTTGAAAATGTAATATAGCCTATGTTACTCGGGGATAGTGTAGCTTCCCAACAGTGAAAGAATTTTTCAAATCGGTTCAGTAGTTTCGGAGCCTATTCAATGCAAACAAAAAATCAAATCTTTCCTCTTTATATATTAGTATAGATAACTAGAATTTTAATTTTCTTCTGAACTCTGCAGTGAGTAGTTATAATAAATTAACAATAATAATAAGTTGTGTTGTACACTTAATCTTCTACTACCTCCATTGCTATCACTGGAGGTTGACAATTGACTGACAGAAATACGAATATATGCTATATTGCCATTTGTCAAATGCCAAAAGAAGATTTTTGAGTTTGATTTCTACAAAATAATAATTGTGTTTGATTTTTTGTTATGAGGTGCATTAATTGTGCGGTTGATATTGAGCGCATGGCACGTCACTCAATATCTTCGCTAGCAAGAAACCTTCAATCCATATTGGTAGAATGGATCACTGCAGTACAGGTATGGCATTTTCATGTGATTACATTCGTTTGGTATTTGGGGTGGGCACGTCATAATTAAAGTAAAATAAATAAATGAATTATCCAAAAGATAAATAGTTTGTATTTAATATAAAAATCTCTCTTTAAAACACTTTTCCACGATTACTTATGTTTATTAAACTGTCAACCTACAAGAGCTAAAACTGCTCGTAAAAGGAGAATCCCGAGTTTTACAGATTTTTATTGATAAAATTATCAAAGTAGATATTGTAAGCTTTAATGTAAGGTAAAAATAAAATGTGTACATTATACTTCACAAGTGGGGCAAACGCTCATACAGATGTTGGCCACCTCCTTTACATAAATTAAGGTTAAAGTTTTGACTTCTGTAAGACTTGAAACATTGACGAAAATATTTACGTCACATTATGTCAATAAATTTACGAAAATTAGGTAGGAGATAAAAGCTTTCATCGATTTATGCCAGCCAAAAAGGATTCGGACCGAAGCGACGTTGTATCCAATACACGTAAAATTATTTAGGTCTTTAAAGGCGAGGACTCACTGACCTACTAATATTTGGAAAATACCCAACGCAACGTCCTAGCCGCCCGTATGCACTTACCTTAACCATAAGTGGGCCAAACTCCGAAACAGATTAAAACTTGTGATGAATCGCTATTTTCGCTACCCGCACTCCAACTTCTGGATACGAGGAATTTACTTTATGTGTGAAAATGTAAATACGTTGAGAACTTCGCATCTTGCCAAGGAAATCGCGTTCGTCGTGTGTTGACATAAACGCGCCGGCTTTCCTAGTGGATTATTTGAAGGATTTGCTTAATGTTATGTGTTTGTTTGTATAAAGGATTAGTGAAAGCCAACGTTTGCATTTGCGTGCAAATTGCGAATTTATTTGTACATTATGTCGTCCCCCATGTGTCCATCTGTAACCCTAACACGGCTCACCTTTGCGTCTAAATTTAGATATTTTGCAGTATCATAAATATTGTAATAAATTTCGTCACTCAAACCAAAATTACAAAAATAAATATTAAATTAAAATAGGGGCAAAAAGGTGACCTTAAAATAGTTTTCGAAGGTCAACCAAAAATTTTAAATAATAAAAAAAATGACCAAAAATAGTGACGTTTACTCGATTAGAATAAAACTTTTTTAACCGACTTAAAAGAGAAGAAGGTTCTCAATTCGATTGTATTTTTTATATATGTTAACTCATAATTTTTTACTGGGTGTACCGATTTTGATGATTCTTTCTATATTCGAAAGCTGGTGCTTGTCATGTGGTGCCATTTAAATTTGAGCGAGACTTGATCAGTAGTTTTTGAGTTATCTCTGAAGTCTTTTATTTTTATAGAAGAATTATAATTTAGTTACGTGACACGTTTCAATAGATAAATAGTAGAGATTAGGGTAACACTACCTGTAATTGGATACCTACTTGATAGTAGGATTATTAGGACAGCTCAAGATCAGTTAACAGATACCTACATGGCTTACAGATAGATCTACCCTACCTACCTATTATATAAATACCTGTTATAAGGTTATTACATGCTAATGGAAGATTACCTAGCCAATGTCGGGTATGATTAATGATTCCGCTAATGTCCCGAACTTACTGGATCTAGACAAATGTCAGGCTAACGTCGGAGGTTGTGAACATTAAAGGTGTCTCATGAAAACGATATTTCACTTCACAAAGGGACTTTGACCCAAATTTAATATATTTTCAGTGCCGCAGTTAGTATTTCGTGTCAAATACAGCGAAAGTGACTCGCAGTTTTTATACAATGGTTAAAGTAGGTTTTTATCAATTGGTTAATAATGATAATTAGGACTTTAAAGTACTATACATGAATATAAATTCCCCGAAAAGCTAATAACGTTAAATTTCGACGAACATCGAAATGTCAATATTTGCAGGATTATTTCGTAACATGAACGGCTTGCAATGTGCTGATGGCAATTTAGATTTCAGTTCATGTAAAAATTTATACATTTTATTTGATTGCTATTAAAATCAATTAATAAAAATAATAGTGTAGAACATGTAACAATCAATAAGTACCTATGCGCGCAATAATGTGTACGCGGGAACGAGAGGGCTGACGAACTGTCAAGGAGGGGGGCGGAGGCGCCCACCATGGGTCCCGAGCCCATGTTGGACACCTTCAAAGCAGTCTCGAACCATACTCAGATCATAGCCTGAAGAGGGGAGCTGAGATGTGGCGAAGAGAACCCGGAGCAAGACAGGCCAAAACCTAATAGCTGGTTACTCGCAAAATTACTCAAAGAAAGTGATCAACCTGAATCGTCCTGACATACGGGTACTTAAGATGATAGATCTAACAGCATTGCAACATGCAGATTTTGCAGCGATGCAAAGAAAACACCCATCCACATTCCCTGTTAATGCCGTGCCCTAGGTCACTGCAGAAGCCGCATTCTAGGAGGCTACCTCATCCCACCCAGCCAAGTAAAATAACTGGAACCCAGGAACATCCTACAGCTTGTCCAAGCAGTGGGACTTGGAGACCAGATGTAACTCCGAAACGGCTACAAATGACCGCCCCCACAACATCAAAAAATTACAATAAAGAAACACATGAAAGCAACAATGCATTAAAAACAACTCGTTCAGTAGTTTTACTATCCCAAATGATGTTAAAATCCACAACGGATCATCAATTGGAGCATGAATCCCGGTAATGGCGTTTACAAAGACAGAACACCACTAAATTGCACGTATCGCCATTAAAAATCGACAGAAATAAACGACGCACTATTTTGCTTACAATACCACATTCTTAAGAGCTTGGACGTCGGACATTAAATAGTACAAAGGCACAATACGGTGTAATTGCAAATGATTCAGTGTCTCATATACAGTGTGTCCGTTTCACTACCATTTAAGTCGCCCACGTTCGAATAGACGGGATAAGGTGCACCGCAAATAGGTTGCAAGATGGGAACATTGGTGAACTTGGAACAGAATTTGGGCCCTGGTAGCAAAAATGTTAGGGTCTTTACCCTCCATACTCTAGATCTGATCATGCGACCTGCTTGTTAATTAATAAAAGCTGGGGTTGAAATTCGTTTTTAGGAATTTGAACCCAGTTAAATCCAGAGCTTGATCGTGTATACCTAGTAATGGTAAAATTATTATGCTTATATTACTGAATACCCTTATTATTATTATTTTTTAAACTAGAGGTAAAAAATTTAATTGACATCATAAAAGTTTACTCAAAATAATTTCAAATACAAAACTGCATCGATTGCTGCTGTGTATTTTGCTTGAATCCGTAATAAATTTTCTACTAAATATCTTTGTGAAATGTTCTGCACTTGCTTTTGCAAAGATCTCGTTAGTAGGTAACTATTGCTATCTAAAGAAACGTAATGCGAAATGCCTGAAGCTTCTTCAGTTACGAAATTGAGTGCCCTGTGGGGGAACGCTAATGTGTTGCTAATCTTACTTCCGTTAATCGCTGTACCAGGGTCAATACTCAGTAGATCTACATTGTATACAGATGTAGTCAAAGACAGCGTTAATTTACATATTAAAGAAACAGGTCATGGATGTCAAAATAAACTTGCTGGCTTTTTTATAAGAACAGTCTGCCGCTAATTATTATGTATTTCATACCAGAAACGTTGATCACTGTACAATATGCAATAAAAAACTTTGTACGTAAAACAACCTTTTCGTCGAAATTGATAAACCCTTGGTCACAACACTTACAATTTATCACCAACTGGGTGTGCTGCATGAAACAATATCTAAATTGCAATAATGTTTCATGATTCACGACAAATAAAAGGTGAACGAGGGTGCCTGTCCAGGTCTAATATTTGCGGAAGGTTTTAGGAGCCATAAAGAATCCCCTTTATTTCCTCAAACACGTAAGTAGGTAATCTGCGGCCGCCCTTACTCAGTATTTTGCTCAGTACAATCTCGATTCATATTTTCGTTTGTTTATAGCCTTAGTAACTCGGTGTATCGGTTCACCATTTGTATTTAGTGGGCGGATTATTTATTCTCGAAATTTTCTTAATCTTAATCTTTTGTTTGTATTGGTGATTCGTTATCTTATTTATTCCAAACAGTACCCAATAAATATTAAGATAAGCGAAAAATCGAAATCCTTTGACCGATTATATTCCTTAAATTGAATACTTTGAGTAACAACTTTGAGTAACATGGCGCTGAATTAAATATTTACTTTGTAAAACCCTTAAATCTGGATTGATATCTACGTAATAAGTTCGATGTAAATATTTAGGTTTTTTTTATATCAGATATTTCTCTTTCGGAAAGCGATCCAGTCCTTATCTTGGAACGATACCTATATAATGGGACTATTGGGCTTGTTAAGGCTCTGTAGTTCATAATTAGCTTCAGCCCATTAATGGCCCACTACTGAGCACGGGTCTCTCCTCTCTCGGATGGAGGGGGTAGTGGCCAACCAACCTATTGAAACATACATTACAACTGGCCCTTTCCACCCGACATCAGACATCAGTTAGCAGACTGCTTTAAGCATGCTCGTGTGCTAAAAACTAGCATGTGTATAAGAGGCATAAATATCATGATAACAACTAATAACATACGAGTAACCGCCCTCGCTTTGCTTCGGTTTTCTTATTTTTTTACACCTTGGGTTACATTATTGGAGTTTTAGTAAGGATCCCTAATTTTTTGAACATATAATATAGCCTATGTTACTCGGAGATAGTGTAGCTTCTCAACAGTAAAAGAATTTTTCAAATCGGTTCAGTAGTTTCGGAACCTATTCAATGCAAACAAAAAAATCAAATCTTTCCTCTTTAAATATTAGTATAGATTATTATAGTATTTATTATTAGTACATAAATTATTTTATTAACACACATAAAATTATACCTCAACTTACAGATAGCTCGTTGCCTGCTTAATAGTTGACTTAAAAAAGCTTACTTATATTCAGGAAATCCCATAACATTCTATAAATGTGAAACTGACTTAAAGAACGCCAACTAAAAACAGTTATACGTAACCATAAATCTTTTACTGCAGATAAATGTACCTTGACACAAATAATTGTGCTCTTAGCTGTTATAGAGGAACTGAATTGCTATTACTATCATTTCAATGCGCAATAGCAAAGCCGGAATAATCATTCGTTATACAACGCGAGCCGTAAAATTTACCGATTGATGATGATAACCCCCGTTCTATCATTCGCGTAATAAACTCAGTAATCGACTTGCTCCGCAATATGTTTTAATAATAAATCATTGATGTATTTATTGGTTTAATGGCGATTATTGAGGTAATATTAAAACTTATTTTTATGATTACACAAGTAACCACCCGCGCTTTGCTTCGGGAAACCTTTTCTGATTGCTTACAATAGAAAAATTAAACTGGATTATATTTCTTGTTTATAAACCGATTGACAAGTTGAAAACATAATAATTATGCCACCGTTCTACTAACATAGTCAGAAAGTTTCAGAATTTAACAGAAACAAACGCTTAATAAATATCTCAAAAAAAGATTTTCTAAAATATCTTCCATGTTAAGAATGAGTGGGAAGAGTTATAATAAAATTATACATTTCAAATATTATAATGACGACCCTGTAGCTTAGTTCGTAGCGACAGCGCCTGAGAAGCGAGGGGTCCCGTGTTCGATTCCCAGCCGAAGCAGATATTTATGTGACAGATAAATATTTGTACTCAGGTCATGGGTGTGATTGTGATGTGTTATATGTTCATGCCACCCGCGACACAGGTAATAGCCTACTGCAGGGGTATGAGTGTGTTAGCCTTTATTTATTTATTTATATTATCAAACCAAAAACAAACATAATATTGGATTAACAAGTGACATAATCGCGAAAGATAAACGGCAATAACGATGCACAATCTCCAAACATAAAACACTACAGTAAATATAAGACTTAGTGCACTTTACATCAAAACTGTTTCAATACTCAAAATATAGTATCAAATAAATACAGGCTATTGTAATAAGGCGGTGCCTTCCCATGGTTTGTGCCACCGCTAAAGAGCTATTTACATCTCACGATGTGTTACACATGTTTACTGTCGTAAAATAATAATTATGCAAAATCCTTTGTTATTATTACACACATAAACATACAAATGTGCATACTAAGACATACTCACACTTAAGCAACGCAGACTAACGCATACATGCACCTGTTATACTTAAACCATTATACTTATGTCTATTAGAATAGAAGCCTAAATTACTCAAATATAAGGAAGTCTCGGATTTCATGGCGCAATTTAGTGTTATTTGTAAAGTTGAATTTTATACATAGCAATAAAGGATTAATTGCAAGAACGTTTTATTCACTTATCTCAATCCAAAAGCTCGTTGCTTTACGATTATCGTATCGTAGTCGGTTGTAGTAAAATTGATCGAACTTGCACCGTTAAGGCTGGCCCACACACATTCTGTTAAATACCTTATTTATAACCCACTTGCACTGACCTTTAATAGGTCCGCGGTACAGAAATGAATCTAACTTGAGTATTGGTATGTAATAAGAGAAACTCATTCATGATACACACAATTTATTTAACAGCTTCTGCCCGAGATGATATCTATCTGAACTTCAAAATTATGTACGAAGGAAAATTAAGTAAAAAACTGGCCTAGTGCGTGTCAGGCCACGCGCAATGTAGAGTTATTATTTGTTAACTTGCAAACTATTTAAGTAAAATGATAATAATTATAACCTGTTTTTTTTTAACTTTTTTAAATATTCAACTTCAACCGTTTAGCTGGCAGGGGTCCCCCACTTACATATCTCTAACCAAAATTACCACTTTAAAGCCGAATATTTCCCAAACTAGCCCTTGAATCCTGAATCCTTTTTTTTTAATAATAATCAACTCTACGAAATTGTACTTGTAATAAATATGTATGTATTTTGTATATCCATCCCAAATGACAGCTTTCTAGTACTAAGGGTTTCGGCGCTATTCTGCGTACAGACAGACTTGACGAGACTATAAGGGTTTTATTTTAACTACGGAACCCTAAAACTTGCCTAAATGCGTATCAGGCCGCGCGCGATGTAGAGTTCTGTAAGTTCATATACTATTATAACTCATGATCTACTTAAGTGGTTAGAGTTGTCATAGTTTTTCTGCCCCTGCACAAAGTCTCAAGCTTCTAGGTCCACTGAATCAGAATGTACGTTGTCAGTCCACTGTTTTATTAGGAAGGTTTATAGCTATGTTTCAAGTCATAACGAAAGTCAATACCGTAAAATAGAATAGTTTTATTTTAGGGTATTTATTACGGTATGTAACTTGCATCGTAAATGCAGAAATATCTTTTCTGTTCTACCTCTGTCGTATGGACGGCCCTTTTATTATTCGTTATCTTCAGTTGAGCGCATCTAGGATTAACCTCAATAGCTCTTCTATAAACCATTTATGCCTCAGAGCGCTATATTCCTGCTAAATAAACTAGCGTAACTGGCACAAAGCGATCCTAACGTGACTTCCCAAACGGAAAGCTCTTACCCGCCACAATCAGCCTCTATGCTTCGTTTGAGTTGGAGGAGTTTTCATTGTATCATGTGATATGATACGTTATGTATATGACACTTCTATGATTATTTAAAACTAGCTGCCCCGGCAAACTTTGTACCGCCTAAAAAACAAAGTCATGTTAATTACACCATTTATAACTCTATGCCATCAAAAACAAAACTTGTGAAAAAAACCAAGTCTCGCAACTCAGTTCTTCTACCGTAAAAAGTTGTGAGATCCACATAATACCAAGTCGGTTAATTTATTCAATCCCTACTTAAGGGTCCTTCTGTCTTAAGTTATTACGTAATTAGCTAACCTAACAAGTAACAACATCTTATAGTGACAATATTATCAATATTAAAAATCTTTTATGTTTTAAATAAATAGATCGACTTGACCATCGCATGAAAACACAATGTATCTCAGAAGTAATACCTACATATTATATTTGATTGTTTAGTGCGATTGCCAAGTCAATCTATTTATTTAAAACATAAAAGATTTTTAATATTGATAATATTGTCACTATAAGATGTTGTTACTTGTTAGGTTAGCTAATTACGTAATAACTTAAGACAGAAGGACCCTTAAGTAGGGATTGAATAAATTAACCGACTTGGTATTATGTGGATCTCACAACTTTTTACGGTAGAAGAACTGAGTTGCGAGACTTGGTTTTTTTCACAAGTTTTGTTTTTGATGGCATCTCATTTCTTTTTGTAGATAGTTCTACTTTTTTTCCTTTTACAAGTTACCTTTGAACATAATTATATCTAGATACCTATCTACACCTATTATTCCATTATATTATATACAGGTACACTGATTCATTAACTGCAAATGTAACTTTGTAATCCGATGTATTTATATAGGATTACAAAGTTATTTATGCAGTTGATGTATCTAGAAAACTGGACCGAAATTGCAAAATATTTTAGTTTTTCCTTGATCTATACACTAAACACTAATTGTATTCCAAATTTGAAGCTTCTATGTCTGCTAGAAGTGCCTAAGAGTTTTGATGATCGGTCAGTCAGTCAGTGAGTGACGAAATTAAGAAACTTTGACTAGTTATAATTCTTAAACTACTGATTCAAATTGAATGAAATTTGAAATATACCGTGTTCATACAATGCCTGCTTGGTTACTCAAAATTCAGGCTTTTAGCTTTATCCACAACGAAGTTATAGGGGGTCGAAAATGGCCTGAATTGCTTCGAGAAAAGGATGGTACGGCCGTGCCGCTTTTTTGCTCGACTTGACGGGGGCACTGCCGTGCCCCCAGATAACAGCTAAATCGATTTTAATGATCTATGCCGGAATAGCAGACTGTTAAAATATCGAAAGAAAAATTTTGAAAATTGCAATAAATTGAAATAAGAGAACACATTACAGCTGTAAAAACAAATGACAATCGTCAAAAAAATTACAGCTGTCAAAACAAATGACAAACGTCAGAACATATGACAGCTGTCAAAACACATGACAGTTATGACAGTTCTTATATTCAGTTTTATGTTTATTTTTTATATCATTGTGTTTTCTTCTATATTCTTTTAGTTATTCTCCTATTCCGGGCCAAGAGGAATCTAACGAACCAAAGACCATTAAAATCGATTGAGCCGTTTTTAAGTTATAAGTGTTTTAACTAACACAACTTTGTTTTATAAATATAAATTAAGTAACTAAAAGTTCGTTTTCTAAAAGATTCATTACTTTACAATATTTAATTGTTGAATCCGATGTATTAATTTTAATTTTCTCATAGTTGACAACATTGTAGGTGTGCTTAAATGAATGAATCCTTGTAGATACCAGTGTTCCACAACCATTATCCAACGTTATTATCCAGCCATAATAAAATAAAGAACTTAGAAAAATAAGCAGATATTCTGCTTACTTCCAGCCTGTCAACGGGTCGATTACGATACTTTTGATATCTCGGAAGTCCATTAACAACTACTTAGAATCCAAAATATGTACCTTATTTATCGGCTATAGACATAAAGAGATAAAGTATGACTAACTATTATTGACAGAAATATGTTTTTAAATATACTCACCGTCATTGACTACAAGAATTCGATCTCAACCCACACGTAGGGCAATGTCTCGCGAGACGCACTCGGATAGCCATTTTACGACTGACCAAAACGAACTGTTACCTGCCATTTAAAAGTAATAAAACCGCTTTTTAAGACACTCACACTCTAAATATTGAGCGCGTGAAAATATGTACTTTTAATAGCCGGAATTCTCAACGCACTGAAGTGACCGCAGGCGACTTAACCGTTTAATGTAGCATGGGTAAAAATTACCCACTCAAAAGAAGTTTCGATTTTTAACCACTAATGGTTAATGAGAAAATGTTTTTTATGGTAACAGACAAAGCAGTATCGAAGGGCATCTACACATTCCAATCACATTAAAAATCAATAAAAAAATTAAAATGTTAAACTTTTAAAAATAAAACAAAAATTAATCAAAATTTTTAAATTGTGATTTGAATATTATTTAACTGGGTAAAACGTAAAGTAAAACAATGGAGGCATGGTTCACCTATTTCCATATTAGTTATTAAAACGTATATTTACATAATAATCTATAGAATTAATGAATTAATAAATAAATTCATTTATTTGTAAAATATTAAAATAATGGGTACGAAAATATATAATTTTTATGGGCCCATCAGATCCATGAGGTGCATTTGATGATTAAATTTTAATCGAGGACCCTTTTAGATCTTCACCAAATTGCTTCATAAAATGGAGAGGTTCAATCAACACAAGAGTGATGTTTTCACTTTGTACTGATCATCTTTAATTATGCTCCATTTGGCATAACTTGCATTATAATGAATTTGAGGCGATTTGTTTTGTTGAAGCCAAAAAATGAGTTTCATATAAAGAGGAAAGGAACCCAAAATAAATTTTACAACTACCCCGTGGTGATCCTGGTAGAGCACACATATTTTGGATTCGATTCTCGGTCAGGATATAGCTATTTTAATTAAATTATGGTAGCAATAGTCCATCTTAGCCGTACCTACATACCAACGTACTACATAATATTAACAGTGTTACAGCAGTTACAACAACAGCCGTAACGTAAGATTTAAAGCCTGGGCTATTAGCGTTTATTTCATTGTTCTTTAACATGAATTAAGTTCATAAAATGTTACCGAATGGTACCTAAGTGATTATTTTACTTATTCAATACGGATAAAAGGACTTTCGCTGTAATTGAGGAGATTTAAACCACTACACGAACTAAAAGAACGCTTAACGGCCAACGCCAATATCAAAGGTTCTTAAATATACAACCGAAGCGCCTCTGACTTGACTTTACGACTGGTGGTTAAAATAAATAAAATAATAACAGAATGTTCATTTAACGAATGTTAAGTTAACAATAGATGCATTTAGTACCTGGATACTCGGTGTACCTACTCCAATAGTTATACATAATAGCATAGCTCTACAAAATTCAACGTATGTGTAGTGTATGTACGATAGCATACATACACTATCTCGTGTGTCTCTGTATTAAATGGCAAACGTCACTGTCACTTACGAAGTGGTTACGTACTCCGTGGTCACTGACATGGCGGAAGCCGAATGGCGGATACGTGCAACAGTGCAGGTGCTATAATAAAATACGTGGGCATTGTCGAGCCAGTGAAACAATAATTATATTAATACACATCGGATCTCCTACAGTATCTAAATACATAAGACACGATCAAAATTTCGGGATCGTTCCAAAACAAAGGCATTCCTGATCGGACTACGGTCATATCATGCGACCGCCAGAGGGCGCGACTCGTATCAAACATCCACTCATGGTGATGGTGCACGACCGATTTAATTGTTCTATGATAGCACACTAATGCACCTGTCAAGGCAACAAAGAACCCCAGATAAGTCCAAAATTGAGCTACGAACGGTTTTTATACCGTCCAATGTAAATGTTTATACTTTCTTACCGTGATATCCATCTCCATCTGACGTGAGACATGCCACTCATTTGTCATACGATGAATAAGGTTTCTAAGCATTTATTCTAAGCTGCCGTAATCGATTTGTGATGTGAGGCAGTTGTGTAATCGAACGGTATGTGTTTGTGGGAATAGTTCACTGTAGGTATGTACAGTCAGGCTTGGCGCACTCCGCACTTTTGGTATGATTTTGGTATGACGTACTTGTAACGTACGTGCCGCGTCTGACATGTCGTGCCAATTTCAGAAGGGCTGCCACGTGCCACTGCGCCGCGCCGGTAGTGTCATACATTTGTAATCTATCATATAATTATTATGTCATCACAAAAAAGAAGACAATTCTGACGATATTATGACGATGGTTACCATAACACGTGAGTCTAAGAAAGCACCCTAGTCTAGCAGCATTAAACTTATTGGTCATTGCTTTAATCTGTCCTTTGTTTGCAGTGGCAAATCAATAAAACAAGTCTTGTTTTAAACTTAATGTTAGGTCGCTCTAAATCCAGAAATTTGTCAGCAGAACTCTGACATTAAAAAGATGAAACTCGTTGGCGCACGCGAAATTTATGCGTTCACCGAGTATCAGATATTGCCAGTATTATAATATTATTAATAGCTCGGCACCAGATACGATTTTCGCTTCACGATAGCATCCAACGCTTACATTTTACCAGCAGCACGTAACGAAGTGGGCCTAGTCTTACAATGCTATCTCCCAAGACTAAAACCAGTTATGATGCATTATCAGATTCTATGGCCAGGGTGGCATTAAAATGTCGGCTTGGCTCTGCTTTGTTTATTAAATTATGTCCACCGCGCCTATAAATATCGTAGCGAGACGCGTTCATTTAGTAAAATGCTGATCTGAGTGTCGATACTGTATGAATTATGTCGTGTCCTTAAGAATATCGTCTTATGCAGTATGAAAAAGGCTAAGGGGAGAAAAATGAATGGTTATCTAGATCGCGGGAAGGTGCCGTGGGTTCACGAACGCTTACTTTAATAAGCTTAGACACACGCATCGTTTACGTTGATTTAAAGCGAAAAGCGCTAACATGTAAATTTCCTATAAGACAAAGTTTGGCTGATCAGCTTATATTGTCTGTTTTTTGTTTATAATGTAAGTTTACAATGAGTTCACTCATTAGACATAATACTCAAAGTAAAAAGTGTCTTTCATGTACTAAATAACATTAAATGTAAATATTGTAGATTTTAATTTTTATTTCGTGGTGTTTATATAATACGATGCATACCTATCTGTTTTCGCCATACATCAGCCAAAGAAATACTTTCATAAACTTTTACATCATACGGATCACCTATCTATATACTCATATACCTACAATATTTAATGAGATACTGATAATAATATATTTTACAATATTTTCAATAAAATTAAACGTAAAACTCTATCTGCTGACTAAACCCATAAATTACGGCATAGCCATTCTCACAGATAATACGATTAGGTAATTGAATAAAAAACAAACGAAAAAGGTACCGAAAAACGTATAAAAGTGGTAAAGAGGGGAAAGTCGAGATGTCGACGTAGATAACTTCAACCAATTACCGGAGAAATGCTGCATCGACCGGGTACAAATGGACTCTGGCGAATATTACCTGAATATATTATTATCTGAATATTGTGAGACAGGCTGGATTTTATTTCCATTTCCTTTTTATGAAAATTAGAAAACAAATTCGGACAAGTAAGCTTTTTAGAAATTAATGATTCTTTTGATAATAATAATAAGGTAACAGTGGTAAATGATTTACACATTCAAGAAAATCAGCAAGTGAGGTCACATTGAGGTGAAGAGGTACATTAGAAATCAAGAAAAGAGGAAAAGCTATCTGATGGTAAGTATTCACTGGCACCGAAAAACTTCAATAACGCGTTATTGAGCCAAAATGAAGCGAACTAACCATTATCAACTATTGATACTATACTGATAACGAAAATTATGGAAGCATATTACAATTATTTTATTAGGAGGTAGCTAGCAAATAAGGAACCCTACCTGCCCATTGTAATGTGTAGGCAATCATAATTGTCATACATGATGAACTATAGGAAAGCTCCGAGGCGTCTTTTCCTTATATACAACGCCAGAACGCAGCCATAGGAAACTGCTCGCGTATATATTGTAATGCTGTTTTTAAATTTGTTATTACAATGCATACACGAATTTTGCGTACTGATCGCGTATAGTTTGTATCGTAAGATGCTTGCGTCTTCGTTCCAAACTATACTACACTTCGGGATCTCTGCCTTTTCGCCGAATATTATTTGGCAGATTATCACTTGCCAACTAACGTTTCGCAGAATTTTATTTCGACGAATAATCATTTGCCAACTTATCACATAATTTTGTTTTATTTCCCAACCTAACAGTTGCCAACTGTACGTTTGGTCTACCTTTTATAATGACACTTTTCAAAAGGCCAACTCATTCATTTAGTTGTATACTAGCTTCTACCCGCGACTTCGTCTGCGTGGACTTCAGAATTAGATCTTTAGAGGAATGAAGAGTATGATCAATAAAAGAAATGATAAAAACATCTATGCTAGCCATTTTTAATTATACCACTTATCTTGAGGGAACGGTCTATCCCTGATATAAAATTTTAAACTTAACTCACCCAGTTTTAAACTTTACCACCATGGAACACGATCCATGCAACTGGGTCGAAATATCGGAATACAAAATAAATACCATAAGTACTCGTATTATAGTAAAATCTATCCCCGATATAAAAAGTACCCTATCCTTTAATGCGGGATATTAAATATCTGGGAGCCAAACTGAAACTAAATTCGTTTAGCAGTTTAAGCGTCAGTGAATAAGAAACATTCACTTACCTAATTTCATTTTAAAAATGGTTTAAAAAACAACGACAAATATCTTTGAAATCAATTTCGTTATTTCCGTTCGTTCAGGTGTTACATAATTATTTGGTCTTCAAGATACACCACCAGGTCCTAAGTTTGGTCAATAATATGCTAGTTTTGCAATGTTAAAGTACAACCAACTATGTAATATTTTAAAAAGTGTTTCCGTTATTGCCACCCGATCAGGAATTACATATTATTTTATCTCTAAGATCACTATCTGGCCCTAAGTCAATGTTGTACTGGTTTTGCAATGTGAATGTTACCAACAACAACAATCGCCCATGTAATAACTGCTGTTACTATGTATATTTAGCACGCTCCTCGTGGTATATCTAGAATACAATGATGTTCTTAGCGACAGGCAGTACGGGTTCCGCCGAAACTGGTCGACGGGAGATCTTCTAGCGTATGCCACTCACATCTGGGACGAGGCCCTCGAGAAAAATAGGGAAGAGCTAGCCGTTTTTCTTGACATCTCGAAGGCCTTTGATTGGGTCTGGCATACCAACTTTGTGAGATTCAACGTCACAAAAACTCAAGCGTGTCAATTCACCGGCAAAAGAAGACCTTTAATCTTGGCTCTTACTCTTATAATACGGGTGTCTTCAAGTAAAGAGAGAATAGGCTTTTAGCAAGTTAGTGCGCTTTACCACCCATACTTCATTCCCGCTTACCATCAGGTGGCTTTTTAGTCAAGCAGTAGCTTATTTCACATAAAAGTTCCATTTTTTTTACATAAAATAAGTGCTTGACAATAATCCCACCTGACGGTAAGTGGCGATGGAGTCCAAGATGGTGAATGCACTAACATAATAAATGCCTATTCACTCTTTTCTTGAAGACACCTACATTGTAGTTGGACGGGAACACCCACGCAGGCAAGCTATTCCAGTCCTTCGCGGCACGCAGTATGAAAGAAGACGTGTATCGCACCGTTCGCAGCGGTGGGATATTCACGACATATGGATGGATACTTGCCATACGACGGGTTGTTCTAGTTAATAGTATCAGGCGTTACTTTGCGGAAATCCATTATTATTAACTATGTCATTGCCTGAAGTCGAAGGTGTTCAAGCAGTGTGTGTTGCCAGTGATGACATACGGCTCCGAGACGTTGTGCTTTATTACTATTGGACTTATTTATAAGTTCAAAGTCACACAGACTACGGAGAGAAAGAGGGAACGAATGGAGAGAGCTATGCTTGGTATTTCTGTACGTGAACGAATCAGAAATGACGTAGACGAACAAGAATAACCGACATAGCTCATCAAGTACGCCGGCTGAAGTGGCAATGGGCTGACCACATAATTCTAAGGACCGATGACCATTGGGGAAGAGGTCCTCGAATGGCGCCCACGTCTTGGAAAAAGGAGCATTGGAAACCCCCCAACCAAGTGGACTGACGACCTGAAGAAGACAGCAGGCACCCGCTGGATTCAGAAGGCACAGGTCTGGTCAGAGTGGCGCAAGTTAGGGGAGGCCTGTGTCCAGCAGTGGATCTCCAAGGGCTGATGGATTGATAGATGTTAAATAATAATATCTATGTTTTTAACAATAGAGAGTTTTATAAAACGATGAAAGTTATTGATAATTCCCGAGAATTAGTGATATTAGACACTTTGAGCTTTATTTCATTGATTTTAGAGCTTATGTTCCAGAAAAATCCAATTTTGGTGTCACTGATTTTCAATTTGGTGGGTACTTTCGATTTTGGTGGGCGATTTTCAATTCTGGTGGCCACACTACACTTTGAACTTAAATATCTCAAAAAGTTATCGACGTATTCTCATACCTCTTGAAGGTTCTTCTAGCTTAGACTTTCTATTCTTATACCAGGTCCTCATTTTTCACGAAAACTGAAGAAAAAATTTCGCCACCAAAATTGAAAAAAAATGCACGTTTCTGATATTCACCCACATACAATATATTACATAAATCGGAAAAGGGTTTTAAATTAAATATACTAGAGCAGTTAGAAATAATAAAACATAATAATAACCCAAGTTTTACACTGCTGAATGAACAAATTAATGTATCCAACTCGCCTTTACTGAGGATTTCCAACAGTAATAATCACCAGATTACGTCAGACCCGGTTTCTGCCGGCGTGAATCACTAATTATCAACAACGTCATTAGATAACCAGTGGGCGAGTAGGGTATAAATACGCCACGCTCAGTGAACGATGTTCACTTTGCGACTAACCATCGTAGAGTCAACTTACCCTGATGATGCTCCGTTTCGGGGCGAAACACGTGTTGGTGCTGGTATGTATGTTGGTATATACTTTTAATTGTTGTAGTGCATGTTTCCGTTGTGGGAAGGAGGGAGGTGCCACGCATGTCTTAAAGTATATACCATCATACATGTTATCCGCGGATTGTTGCAAAGTAGACTAATACTAACTTAATAATGACGGGTTGTTCGATGGAGGAACGGGGATGGGGGAATTAGCTCATGAAATTCCTGAGCACAATCTCCAAAATGCATCCTGTAGAATGCCGAGAGGCTGGCTACTCTGCGCCTGTGTGCGAGGCTTTGCAGGTTGGTTACCACCAAGTCTGGGTCGTTAATGAACCTCATTGTACGCCTCTCCATCGAAACTAAGGCTAAAAGGTGACATTTTGCGGCACCGGCCCAAATGTGACAGCAGTACTCCACACATGGGCGAACCTGAGCTTTATACATTGTTAAAATCTACCTCGGTGAGAAGTACTGGCGCACCCTTGCAAGGACCCCTAGTTTTCTTGCAGTCACTTTAGCTTTGAATTCGATGAACCTTTCATAGTTGAGGTTCGAGGAAACTTCGACTTCCAATAACTGTAGGCGGTCGGTGCATTCCAGGGATACATTTCGGAAAGTGGGAGCCAAGGTGAACAGGCTCCGTTTTGCGGTGAACAGACACGTCTGCGTTTTAGTGGCATGGCATAATTATTTTGTGTACCCAAGATACACCATCAGGCTCAACTTGCTTAATGATGTATATAGGCTTTGCAATTTCAACGTTACTAATAAAAATATTTTTAAATCTTGTTCAGATATTCCCATCCGTTCGAGATTCACATATTTAGCCTCCAAGATAAATACACCAGCAGGCCTTAAGTTGGTCATTAATGTACTGGTTTTGCAATGTCAACGTTACTAAAAACAAATATTTTTTATTCCTGTTAAGTAATTTGCACCCGTTCAGGAGTTACCTATTTGTTCTCCAAGACACGTCATGAGACCCTTAGTTGGTCAATGAAGAGCTGATTTTACAATGTCAACGATAACGAAAACAAAATATCTTTAAACACCGTTCTACCTATTTTTTTCTACCATTGAGGAGTTCCTTTATCTCCAGACATTTAGTACTCTTTATCTCCAGATACCATCATCAACTCCTCACTAAATTTCAATAGGATTTACTTGACAAAATATCCAATGTTATACAAAAAAGCATAATCCAAATTGCTTCATAAACAAAGAATTTACTCGTATTAACTAAAATCATGGATATATTACTCTGTCTGGATCATAGACTTTATAGAGGTACCTGAAGATCAATGACGTCATATCGGAATGACAATTCGCCCAATCACAGGCCGGATTGAGGTTGTCCTTCATAATTGTAGGGTGTACACACTTAGAAAAATTATGTCCTATTTTGATACGGTTCTTCAAAATGTTTTCTATATGTAATTCTTCTGGTGGCAAAAAATAATATACATTTTATAAGAATTTCTTCAAAATTACCTAATTTAAATAATTCCATTAAGAGTAAATTGAAAATTAAGGTACACAATTATGGTACATCTATATTATAATTTAATCTTAGATGGTTTTAAACCATTATAAAAAATCACAATCGAAGGATAATTATATCCTGGGACTATAGATAACATGGACACAATACAAAAGTGGTCATTATTTTATGCCATCATCGATCTTCAGGTACAACTACGAAGTTATGTATCCAATTAGAGTAATATATCCATGACTAAAATCAGTGATTCAAAAAATTACTGGCCTAAACGCATTCACAGCTATAGAAAAATAAAGCAATTTTGACATTAGGCTAAAACCGCACTAGGATTTTAAAGACGTACGCACTCATCCGACATTTTAATAATGACTTACTCAATCGGTTCAGGAAAATTAATATTTTTACTATAAAGTAAATATAAAAAATAGAAAGACATTTACGAATGTTAAAAACCAAATTTGATGATCTTTTGCAATCAATTAAACCTGATACGATATCTTATAATACTTCGATAGCACTTCTTATTGAAGGTAGGAAAAAACTTGATAAGCTACATTGAAGTATTATTACTGGCGTATAGAACTGATACAGCGAATACTATGTTTGGCCCAATAAATTGGCTGCAGTGGGCTTCAATTTTCAATGGATTCGTTCGATTTAAAAACAGAATCTACCGACGCGACACAAATTTTGTTCGCGCTGTCTTTTCTGGTACTTTACTACATTATACTTCATATAACAGTAGCTAAGCTAACAGTAATTTTCTATATCGTAAAATTATTATTTTTTGTAACTCATTGATTGCTCATTGGGTGCATGAAGCGCTTTATAAACGCTAGTGTGTAAGCAGCCTTAGTTTTCCACAAAAATTGTTTTGTTGATTTATTTGATTTTACACAAGATCGATGGCTACTAAACCTCGCATTGTATGATAAAAAATATCACAATGTGCATCACCGCACAATTGGTATAATGTTAGTTATTAAAAACAATTAACCATATTACAACTTAATCACTTAATCAGCTGATTGAAGTTCGGCCATTTTTATTTCATTAATCTGTCATATCAGTGTGACGAAAAACGGCAAACTGTTTTTCTATGACTAAATTGTACCTCTTATCCCTCAGGAACAGGTATATCTTCCGGGATAAAAAGTAGCCTATCCGGTAAGTTAGGTTGAAAGCTATCCGTGTGCCAAATTTTATCCATATCCGTTCAGCCGTTTTTGCGTGATTGAGTCACAAACATCCAAACATCCAAACATCCAAACATCCAAACATCCAAACTTTCACATTTATAATATTAGTAGGATAGGATATTGTTTACCAAATGATGTATTGAGTAAAGTAAAATGACAAATTATTATACGATAATTACAAAGTTGCATTATATGCACTTTTAGGGAGAATTTAGGGGTTTCTGATACACAAACAGGCTTCCAAATGTCTCCGGCGCTGCGGGAAGTGCAGCCCCTCCGCCCTTGCGTAACAAACTACAGGCACTCCATGCTCGCCTACGCAGCTTCGGTTTGTTACAGCAGGCGGGGGCCGTATGCGTAATGGCGCTGTATATTATGGAACAAGATATACTTCTACGTCTTCTACGAAGTATACGCGATTATTTGCGTACTGCTCGTGTATGGATTGGAAGAACTTAGTAAAAAACTTAGTTCCAATCTATACGTGGTTAGTTTCATACCCCTGCGTTCTGGCCTTGTACAGAATGGCAAAACGCAGCTCCGAGTACCCAAGTGTACTATAGAAAGGACAAGGAGAAATTGTTCTTCAAGACGGTGTTCCACGATGTTACTTTGAATTGGATCTATAAGACACTATCATTGAAATTAGAATTACAGCCTACTGTGAACCAGTTTCCAGGTTTGCCTTTGAGAATTTATAAATCTACGTCTCATTTATTATGTATAACTCTTATTTTTCGATTTATTCCAACCAGATTTCGCAAAATTATATTACGAAGAAAAGAAACAGAATTTAACCTTGTACCGTTATCCCTCAGGGCATGTCACACTTCCAAATTGATTGAAGTTTTGTACGACCTAAAAATAGGCACTTACGGTACAAGTATCTGTAATTTGTTGGAAGGTAACTTTGGATATTACCCACTTCTGAGTACGAAGCGAGGAAAATATTTTATTGAAATAGCACTTGTACGACCTCTTTTATTGACGGAATTATCAAACGTTTGATGCGTTTGATAATCAACAATATTGTAATAATATTTGTTTGTAACTACTTCTTTTAATAAAAAGGAAAAATAAAAAAGGATAGCTTACTTCCTAAAACTGTTTCAACTTACAATAATTTTCTACTGTTAGGTACTAAAATTTAAATTGTGCTCTTGAATCAAATCAAAATCTGTAAAAAATATAACATATTTATTACTAAGTGTCTACGTCTTCACGCTACATTTTATTGCTGAAAGTAGATGCTGAGTAGTAGAACCAGTAATTGGTCAGGCATGAAATCATGGTTAACCTGGATAAGTTAGTTACCAATGGATGTTGTCATAATGCTTTCCTTCTAACTCAAGGTTGAAGGTAAAGTTGGCGTTTACATATTATATTGTTCCTAGATACCATGCCTCTTACGTATAAGATGTAAAAATAACTAAACTAAAACGTAGGAGGAATAACAACCCATAATCCACTTACAAAAGTTTTTAACAAAAATAAAATACTAAGTAAGTAAGTAATAAGTCCTTAAGTAGCGTTCATTAAGGATCTAAAAGATCTTAAACAGCCGAAAGAATGTCGTCACCTACCGAACACGCAAATAAACTCAAATAAACTGTAAGTAAATACAATTAGTGGGGCAATAAAAACAGTGATTTGTTTGAACAAGTAGGTGGTGGTACAGCGATCACGCGATCTGTGGCCAATTTGTGGTACATTTAGATGTAATGAAATCTCAAATTTATTTTGTCGGTATGTGCTATCCTACTATGTTTTGATAATTACAAGACGTTTGATATGACTGCATCAAGTTCAAATATAATCAAATCACTTTATCTTTTCTCTCTTTTTTTCTTGACTGACTCGTCTGTTAGCTATTTACAAAAAATTACGGTCATAACATGTTTATTATAATTAGGTATTGTGGTTTTAATTTTTAATACAAATCATTAGTACGTAATCATTATAAACAAAGATATCTATAAAATTATTATTGTTGTCATAATCCCGAATTCTGACATTAACAATAATAACATTTTTAATTCATACAAAACATTAAATAATGAAAAATAAAAACAATACAATACAAATGCCATTAATGTTGTAAATACAATATAGTTAAAACGAAGTAATAAATAAATACAAATGTTAAAAATTAAATATAAATCCCCGTTTACATGTACTCGTATATCACCAAGCAAAACCTCACGAATAACAATTTTTAAAGAAAAGGAGTCATTAAAAACGAAACGTATCGTTTGTACACGCAATTAATTGACACGCATGTAGTCCTACAATCGAGTAATTAACATCGGCGTGGGACGAACGTGATTCAGTGCTACCGATCGATGGGATGAATTGTTAATCTCGTACAGATAGGAAACGTACGTACCTAGCATTGGATAAGGAAATAATAATGAGAACATAAATCTGTAAGGATCGAGTTTACATGAAACATCCTGATAAGGATACCGTCCACGTTAGAGTTGTTAAATTTTTTGGATTGTCTTTCTACGTTATTCTTGTGTAGACCTCGTGTTTATGTATACTTATGTATACAAGCCTTAGATGATGGGAATATCCGAATGAAAAAGCAGACTAATGTACGTACACCTCACACCACCCTGACCCTTTTTTGCTTTATTTTATATACCGTAGTAATTTTTGTTACGGGTCTGATATATTCACACGTTGTCTTTGTAAGTATAGTCTACGTATAATGTGGGTAGGTTTTAATACTCGTCTGTATGATCTTCTCTTCTTTACCGACAAAAAAAACCTCCTTGGTTTTGTATTTGACCCTTAAAACTACTGATTTTTCTACACTAACTACTAACAGTCTTATTTCAATTTGTTTATCTAGGTTGTTACTCAGCGAGGAGTAATTCAAGGTATCTAGTGGATAAAACGCTTTCGAACTGTCTGTCGAACAGCGGCGATAGTTGTAAGTGTCGCTGCTAGGTGGCCTCAGTGTATTCGTTGAAGCATTTGCATATCTATATGAATGTTAAGTAGAGCAAAATGACTTATATTGTTTGATGCATTTCCTACGAATGAAAAAAAGAAACACGCACAGTTTTTTGGTACGCACAAAAGTTGTGACTACGTAAATGTCTGTACAGAGGTAAATGTGAGTAAAGACATCATCTTCGTCATTGTCATAATTATCTCAACATATTATATTAAATTATAACTTTGCTGTTTCCCTCTCTCTCACTTTCTTTCTCTTTCTCTCTTTCACTCTCTCTCACTTTTTCTCTTATGTAGATATCGGCCAGTAATGTCCATGCTACACTACATGTCAAGAGCAGGCTTCTTTGACATTATGGGAGACTCTCTGGTTGATTGTTATTTTTTTCTTCACCAAAGAAAGCAAACTATATCTTCATATTACGTACATTATCTAAGAAATGAGAGCTTTAGTTTGTCGGATAAATGTAAAAATCAGATAGGGCAACACTCATCGAAAGTAGTATCAAAACTTGGGACAAAATATGACTGATAAGATAAATTACCGTAAATGTCATATAACATAATGTCATATACATGTCACATTGAGCCCAACCTTACCTTGTTACAAATAAAAGTGTGGCTCTATATTATGATTTTTATTATTATTTACACCGACCTAAAAAAAGACGAACGTAATCCCAAGAACAAATTCAGTGAAGCACCCATAGTAATACCAACTCTCTATTCGTACAAGTACACACACCCACACATTGACACTTCACTGCTTCAATCGCGAATCAAAAATTACGCAGACATGGTAAGCGGGCGGCCATTGCTATTATTATTATTTGAAATTTCGGGCCTGAGTCAAACGTCCCAGGAGCCACTGCGACCAGATTTGATCTATTGTAGCCGTACCCGTTTCTGAGTTAGATCTGGTCTCCAAGTCCTATTGCTCGGACGAACAATAGGATGTTCCTGGGTTCCAGCTCTCTTACTTGACTGGGTGGGATTATGTGGCCTCCTAAATACGACTTCTGAAGTGATTTATGGCAGAGCAATCACAAAGTATATGGATGGGCGTTTCCTCTGCCTCGCTGCAGAATCTACAAGTTGCAGTATTGCTCAAACCTATCAACATAAGGTGTTTATAGAGCCTGCAGTGTCCGGTGAGCAGTCTGATGAGTACCCGTAAGTCGGGTCGCTTCAGGTTGAGCACTTTCGTTGAGTATATCTGCGAGTAACCCGCGATTAGCTTTTTGCCTGTCTCGAGCCGGGTTCCCTACGCCACATCTCAGCTCCCCTTTTCAGGGCTATGGCTCTGAGTGCTGCTCGAGAAACTGCTTTAGAGATGCCCACCATAGGTTCAGGACCTGTGGTGGGCGCTTCGGCCATTGCTATGCTTCACTCTCGATTAGACGAGGTTACGTCTGTCTTTTTTTCAGGTCCGTGATTATTTATTAACAATTTATTAAAATTGGACATTACTTCACATTATACATAACGAAAAAACTGGTTCGAAACTAGTTTTCAGTTTAATTAACTGTTGTAGAAAATCTCCGAACCTATAAAACAATTATTGCGTCTGTCTTCCAAACAATGTCAGTGTTCAGGCAAATCTTATACCGGTTGAGAACAAACGTTGACTTTACAACATTACGATCAATTCAATCGTTCAAATTCAATCCGAATACACTTAAATAATGGACGGCGATACCGGGTGGGTCGAAATTAATTAAATAATTATGACATATTGTACGATCGTTTCAATAGAAGGGTATAGCTGATAAGATGTTATTTATAGGGATCGCACGTGGGACATTCCAGCTAATTTATAAGCACTGATATGTGTCCCGTAATGTATTTCACGTACATGATGTCATTGTATGGTGCTAAGTTAAAAGTGCTAAGCTTACATGATTCCTCGTCTCGGTCAACCAAGTGTACGCCAACACAAATAGTTTTAATATAAGGGGTCATCCATAAATTACGTCACACTAATTTCATGACATTTTAACCCCCCCCCCCCCCACTTCTCACAGCTGGTCACATTTGTGAGACCTCCCCCCCCTAGTGTGACGTCACAAATTATGAAATTTTACCTCTAAAAATTATTAAATAACGAGTAAAACAGCAGTTCCGAAATAACTTTTATTTCCATTAATTGTTTTTTAATATTGAGGTACCTATACATACCAATTATTCGATTTTGAAATGTGACGTCACGAAATTTAGGACCTTCTCCACCCTTTGTCACATAATGTCACACTACCATCGACCCCCCCCCCCCCCTCACCCCTAACATGTGACCTAACTTAGGGTCCCCTAAGGCGTGATTTAATAATCAAATTTTTACTTACTTCATTAGTATAAAGTCTTGCTGACTGACAGAAAACAGCCACTAACGATAGAAGGAAGAAACTTTTAAGAAATTTTCAGAATTATTAAAAAAAACTTATAACAAGTTTTTTTTTAGTTCGTTGGGTAAAATAATAAATATTTTTGGGGACGAAGTCACAGGCACCAGCTAGTATTGTAATAATACAGTATCTCCACAACTTTATGCAAATAACTATAAAGGAAACAAACCCACTCAATTCACTCAGCGCGAGCGCACTCAGAGGGATGGCAATTGCAATAAAAATAATTGCAGCCCATTCCAAGCCTTTTTGTCCTCGTCTCATGCAGTCACAATGCCCTAATTTACATTTTAATTACACTGGTATCCAATACGTATTCAATGCGCTTTTAAAACCACGAAACGCGTGAGTTTAAGCTGTTCCACTATGGCATATTGACGATAAGCTAAAATAATTCTTAACTTAAATAAACTGTAAATTGAACTAGTTTAATGATCGATATATAGATATTTTTTCAATGCTTTCCTTTTCTTTGATTTAACTTTACTAATAACGTAAACAAAATGTAATATTAAACATTACAGAAAGTTTTAGAATCATGCCTTGCATACCTCTTTTGCTGACTGTACTAGCTCGGATATCGCGTGCTATGTTATAATGAGCTTTCAATCTATCTATCTAACAGCCTTTCACAGTCAACAGCTGGACATAGGCCTCCCCTGATTGACGCCACTCCGATCGGTCCTGGGCCCTCTGAATCCAGCCGCTTCCCGCTGTCTTCTTTAGGTCACCAGTCTACCTAGTCGGGGGGCGACCAGTGCTCCTTTTACCGAGATGACGCGTGGCTGCCATTCGAGGACTTTGCGACCCCATCGGTTATCTGTCCTTCGAACGATGTGGCCTGCCCATTGCGACTTCAGCCGACCAACTCTGCGCATAGCTCGGTAACTTTTGTTCGCCTACGGACTTCATCGTTACGAATCTTATCTCGTAGTGAAATACCTAACATAGCTCGTTCCATAGCGCGCTGTGTAACTTTGAGCCTTCAAATGAGGCCAACAGTAAAAGACCACGTCTTGGATCCATAAGTTAACACTGGCAACACACAGGAACTGAGGAATTTTAGATGAAAAAATATTATATTAAAGTAATTTCCCGAAAGCTGCCCAGCTGAGCTGAATTCTTCGAGTGACCTTTTCTTGAAGTTGGATCAATCCATCTGGATCATTTGTCCCAGGTAAATGTACTCGTCGAGAACTTCGAGAGCTGTAACGTCAACAATTACAGGTACGGTTGTGACATGGACATTAGACATTCGAGCTTTCAATGTTAACTATTAACTTGCTACGCTTTTATAGCTTGTAATGAAACAAGTACCTAACCGCTGGATCCTTTTGGCAAAAGCTCGCTAATGTCTTGATTATTATAAGACCGGGTTTAATATGGTTCGGTAAACCGTAAATATTGTTGTTAATGCGTCCAAGAAACCGATAAAAATGTTCAACAGATCAATAAGGAAGCCGATTTACAACCGCGAAATGTTTATGTGTCATTAAATGTATTGGATTGATTGTTTTATACATACATATGTAGGTATATATTTTACTTTATGTTAGTATTTTTTTTGTCTCTGTAATTGTTCGATGTTTATAATATTTTTTACGCGCAACGAAAATGCTTAACGCATTTAATTTTTCACAATTCAAAATAATTAGTCTTTGTAGAAAGGAAACATACAAGTTTCCCCTGTAAAATTATAAACTAGCTACAAAACTTAGTATACAAGTTTTCTATTTGCCCCAAGACGTAGCTTGTAGCCGCATGCCATAGCCGCATGCCGCAGCCGCATTCCCTAGTCGCATAACGCAGCTGGAAGTAGCCGCAACATAACATGCTGCATACTCTAAGTACATGCATCTATTAAGAAAATTATAAATGTTTCAATCTTTTAACGAAAGTGTTCAAAACACTCATTACTATGGACTACACGTTGATTACCACCGTCGTCTTGTGACGGATTACTTCCTTTCTCAAAACATACAACAAGACAGTTTTTGTTCGCACAAAACCAACTCTATTTACTAGGGGATAAGGAATAAATGTTTTTAAATGAGGCCGTTTAGGTTAATGTAGGCACACGTTCAGATTTATAACACAAAATACAAAACATTACCATTCCATTCACGTCAAGTCTATGATACAAACACGTGCTTCAAGGAGACTTGGGTGTCTGAAATAAAGGTTTTATAAGAGTAATCGATCCTTATGGGGAAAAAGTAAGAATATAAGGTAATTATTATTATTTGAACCCAATTTGTGTCCCACACCAAATCAAAGAGAAGAAAAGTTCCATAATAGTCATTTTCGAATATCTAGGTAACCAACTTACCAAGTAAGATTTACCTACTAAGAATATATAACATAAGAATATAATTAAAAGAAAAATGAAAAAAAATGTAATCCCAGATAAGTAGCAACCTACTTTGTGGTTGTTTCCTCACCAACAAAATAACTTTGGAAAGATGAAGTATAATAGTGTAAGGACGTTCAACATTTTGCTGAATCTCTAAAATCACAACGTAAAAGTAGGTTGGGTACCACGAAATGACGTCTTTAGAATTCAACACAGTAGAGCTAATTCGCTATTTAGAATTTATTGAATCCCCGTTCAAATAGTACTTACAAAGGCGACTTCAACACAATTGTGCGTAGCAAACAACCTCCGCGAATAATGTCTATTGTATCCGAATTATTGTACTCATTTGCTTTTAGTACCTGCTTGACTTACTATTTAAACAAGTGGGATTGCTTTATTGAGTCAGTCAATATGTCTTAATTGCTGAATAATTAACTAGGTTTGCTCTGATTGGTGTACACACGGATCATTATGCAATTCAGGATGGCTTATATAAATCATAGTATATAAATCATCATATCAATCGTATATAAATCATGCAATCCATCTAGTCATAAATAGTTTGAAGTGGTTGGATAAGAAATCAAAAGCAGACAAACATAGTATGTTTGTAACAATGCATTACATTGGTTTTTGACCAGTATGGTAGACTATAGGTTTAAGGCTTAAACCTTGCTTAAACTTTAAGCCATTTAAGAGATTCGAAAGTTAAATTAATCCCTGGTACAGTTAAGAGATGTGCTACTGCATTTCAATATTTTTTTATCATAACACTGAGTTTCCTATTAACTTTCTTTATTTTTTCTATCTTTTTTCTTACCGCCGCCTGTGCCTCAGCAATACTTATGGTGTTACTGATATTTATGGTCGTCTGCAACTTTGTCGGCTATAAAAAATAAAGCCATCTTAGTGCCGATGTCATCAGTCATCAGTGTGAATCAGTATCTCTCAAAACCAAATAAAACAATTTATTCCACAAAGTGATAACACGAACCTTCGAAGGACACATTTCTTCGTGACAATATTGCTGCATTTTTCCAACAAGATGATATATGCTTCCCAGATAAAGGGAGAATGCCGGTCGATTCGTATCTAACAAAAAGGTGGACGAAAATAAATAAAAAAACTTCCCTTTGTTCTTTGTCGCCCCACTCATATGCAAATGCGGTGACCCCGCCTGATTTAGAGCCTGCATTACAGATTCACGAAACCGTTGGTGACTGCATTGCTTTATATGCAAGTAACACGAAGGACCACCAATTTTTACCCAATTTCGTCTAGAAATGTTTTTAAACCCCTTTTTGATTACTTAAGTTTAGGTTTAGGTATTAGGTTAGGTTACTTAATGAATATTCTTTGAGAATGAAGAGCAATATAATATAATTAGCGCAATATTTAATCATTGTCAATACTTAATCAAGTTATTAATTATAAGGTTGTCTTGAAGAGACTAAATTAAATACCTACTGATGTATGTAATAAGGTTTGTAATACTTGCTGTTTTGGAATAAAACAATATAGCTAGGATGTCTTGTTACCTACATTTTTTATTTATTTTTTCTGTGCAATAAAGAATATTGAAGTATAGAAAATTATGACATTAAATGTATAAGTATAATTTTAAATCCTAATAACTGATTGCAACTAGATTTTTTTTTATGTTTTTTAAATTGCGAATGTTTCTTTGAAAAACACTAAGTACCTATATTTCATTTCATTTTGGTGTAATAACAGTTATCCTTTTGGTTCCTGCCAAAGATGTTCTAAAAACCTTATCTCCGTCAAGGCTGTAAGTTGCACTCGGCAACTAATAACTTGTAACTCAAATTTCTCCATGGTGTACATTAAGTGTATCCACTAGCAAATAATAAACTTCAGTAACACAGTTACGCTCGTGATCTGGTGCACTTTGCCACTTCCCAAGTTCTATCCTTCCGTAATTTAGCGATACATCAACAGTCGCGTTGAACTCCACGATTTATAGCGTAAGATATCACGACAAATCACGTGACGGAGGGCGTATTGTTTCGGCTTATCGCAGTTACTTAGACTACACTGTAGAATTGATTGTTGTAGCAGAATAGTTTGAAATGTAACTATGATTTGTCAAGTAATGTATTTGGCTATGATAACGTTAAAGGGTTGAGTGCTGTTACGAAATATGTAAAGATCAATGATGTTTGGCCTTTAACAAAATCAAGTTTTCAGTGGATGTTGAAACGATTCGAAAAGTTGGAATTCCTTTTTAATAGGCGTGCGATTTTAAGCGAAATGTGAAAGGTGTCACGTAAGATTCTTAAGAGTGTCGAAGCTGGATATTTTCGGACAGATGAATCGTATCATCAAAGTGACAAGAATCTCATTCAATTTAGGAACCCATTTAAGCATATCCACTCATATTTTTACCCGTTTTCACACGTCAAATGATTCTTTAAGTAAACAATGAACCGACTGCTTTTGTATAAATATAGTACCTATACATTAATAATGTATTAGGTTTTTAAAAACACTAACAACATTCAATTGTTACATGATGTTGTGACAAACCGACCAGGCATCACGCGAACTTCGATATTGTTTTATTTATCAACTGTGCAAGCGGTGTTGGATTTGGAATTGGGATTTTTGGTACATTTTACTAGAACCAAAATTTTTAACGATATTTAATTTATAACAGTTTGTTCAGAAAGTCTATTATATAATATAACTGGAATTATACGTAGGTACGGTGTTCTATCTCAAAAATAGTGTAACATAAATAATTTGAAAACTCGATTACTTTAATAACTAAAATTTAAGCCAAGGTTCTTTACGGACCATAATCTTTGATGGCTAAGCTAACAAATTGCGTCATAGCCATTATAATATGATGTGACCTGGATACCGTTGATAGCGCAGTAATGCACTGCATAATGATGCGATCGTGACGTCATTAGGTATAGTAATGAGATGGGTGCTATGACGGTACTGCTGCGTGAACTGGATAGAGAAAATTTCTAATAGGATAAGATAAAATCGAAAAAATATTAGAGTCTAATAACTATTATGTTTGCTATAATAACTAGATCACTTAGAAATTTATGTGGAAAACCTTTGGTTGTATAAAGTCACAGTCCAGTTTTTATATTTTTTTGTGAGACAAATATATTTATAAATTAAAACAATTAAGGATAAAACTAAAATATTGTATTTATTTCTAAGAAAATATAATGCTATTTCTACTGCTATTTCTACTGCTTTAGATAATGTGAAATGACTACTTCTTTATACACAGTCATATTATAATTAATTAATCTAACATCTTTCTGAAATATTGCAATAGTAATTAAAAAACGAAAACAAAACATTACAAAATGAAACATCGACTTTACTTGTTCCCAGGTTTGTTTTCAACGTTGATTTATTATCCAAACGGATAAGAACAAGCAAGTTGGAGCGATAAAAGATGAACCGATGGGAGATTAATATTATTTTCCAATGGCTATCAAGAACATTATGTCGGCGAATGATTGTGCAGACAAATGACCGGGCGAAGCTTGTTGTGACGTTGACATGCCTTGGATCGGCGCGTTAATGGCAATATAAGACTAGTCATGAACAACCATGTCAAACTATTGAGTAGATGAGTCAAGGGTTAATTTTTAGCTAACATTCTTGAACTATTGCTAGACATAAGCCCTCCAAACTTGCCTAAATCCAACCAAAGAAATCTTATCCCTATAATTATGCCCACCGTTCTTTAGGGTTCCGTAAGAAAAACGAAAAACGGAACACTTATAGGATCACTTGTGTGTCTGTCTGCCCTTTACAGCAAATTTATCAAATTAAAATTAAAAAAAAACTGTTTTACTAACCGTATCGTGATTTCAAATGAAAGGGCTTGTTGTAAGGATCTTAAATATATATTTCTTATAGTTCTACAATGAATAATTTTAAAATTATCAAGAAATAACGAAAATTTAAGTCAAAAATTGATCATTCCCCCTCTTATCTTCGAAACTACTGAAACTAGAATTTTGAAAAAAAAAATACAGAGAATATTTCTTTATTTAAATATTACAGGAAAATTAATAAGAAGTCTATGGTCTTAAGAAAAAAGACAAAAATAAATAAAATTGAAAAATAACGGTAAATATCAAAATCAACGTACGGAACCCTCTCCACGCGAGTTTAAATCGCACTTGTCCCGTTTTATTTAAGTCAGATCATCGTCGAGGAGCTTCAAGTGTTCCCGTTCCCTTTGACATTCGAATGTTTTTCTTCTCTAACGATTATTATCAGCTCTTTGAGCACATTATTGTAAACTAGTTTCCCACTGCGAAAGACTGGTTACCCAAAAAAAAAAAAACATATAAACGTCCCAATCATCCCAGGGAAACATACAACCGGGATAAAGTCTGTTTACTCAATTAAAACGTACTCACGATTCGTATTTTATAATAACGATATTGGTACCGTAGTAGTATTTTATAGTAACGATAGTAGTACCCTTTACATTTAAAATGTTCAGTGTCCGCGATAATATAAGTTTAAAATCATTAGTTTCATCTTGATCTGACTCAAAATAACTGAAATCAATCAAAAAATATTTTGCAATTAAATTATTTACCAAAGTAAAATTACCACAAGTACTCGTGCGGCTGTCAGTAATAAAAAAATAGGGTTGCTTTCCCGAATGCGGACTGCTCGACCGCTATTGTACTCTAACCCTTGTGCTCGCTAATTATGTTTTTGTATGCCGCTTTACGGCGAGTGTCTCTTGAATTACCATTTCAAAATATTGTATTAGTCTTAAATTGTGTTTTATTTAAAGAAATCAGTTTAAAATATCATTGGTCTAACAGGTAATCAGTTCTGATTGCCAACAAATCGAATTAGGATATATAATTTTAGAATATATATAATGTCCAATGATTAGCTAGTAGAGAATGCTTTAAAAATTAAGCTTGCCATTTGTACCGTAATATTTTTATTGTGGCCAATGAAGGTTATATAAATAAATAAATTACAAAAATTCTCCTTTTGTAAAAACAAAAATATTTTATTAATTTTGCCATTTATATTTTTTTATTAGATTTGCTACACGTAACCAAATAAAATTTGAGAAGGTACAATATAAACAGGATAGATATATAGAATAACATCCGACATAAAATTGTTGACTCATTGAAAGCAAATAATAATACCACAACGGCAAACAATGAGGATCAGTAAAGTTATAGCAAATTCTATAGAACTAGTATCCACGCGATTCTTTATGGCATATGAATGATATATCTTTTTGAATCATCCAAATCGGACCATTACTTACGAAAATATTAAGTAATAAACATTGCCGTTCCGGCCGCTAAAATTCGAACTACGCGGGCGCGTGTGACGTCACGATTCCCGTCGCCGCCAGTTAGCCGCTGGCAGCGATACGGCGCTCAATGTTTTGTTTGGATAATTGTGACTTTGAAACAAATTAAGTGTCCCATTTGTGCCTAATTCACCTTTTAACTATGTATCAGTATTGTATAGTGCTTAAACGTTCAAACACTTCTATGAAAACGCAAAAAAAAACTATTTTTTAACGTGCCGACAAACTCAAAACTTCGTAGAAAATGGTATTCCGTTGTAAAAAGACAATATTTATATGATTTATCTTCAATAGTAACTGAGCTGGGAACCATATCTTTTTTTAACTTATATAAATTTCGTAGTTGTATCTATATAGCCAGCTGTGGTTGGGCTCCGTAACATTTTTTTTCAGTGGCAGATGGCTCCTCGCTGCATCTATGGAGCCACATCAAAAATGCTACGCTATGTTTGCAGCCTCCCTTTTGAGCAGCACAGTCATGGAAATCCACCTTCTCTACCGTTCAGCAGCAATACGCTTTACTTTTTAGGGTTCCGAAGTAAAATCGGAAGTATCGGAACCCTTGAAGTTTCTTCATGTCCGTCCGTCCGTCTGTAATTCTGCATGGATATACATATGTACACATTTATTAAAACTCGTGGAACCAGAATCGTGGAATAAAATACTGAAAAACTTTTGTTCAGGGTACCTCCCCTACAGGTGTGAGGATGAAATTTTTTATTCGTCGCGTACCCCGTAGTGTGGGATATCGTTGAAAAATGAAAGGGTCTTCGAAAAATATTATGGGTCTTCTAGGACCATGTTTGGATTTAGGGGTGCGTTTGCGAAATATTTGCCTTTATAGTGCTAATTTTGGTCGAGCCCCTACTACTACTCAAAGGATGATTTGTAACGATGAGTGAGAGGGAAATAAAAGCGGCCAAGTGCGAGTCGGACTCGCCCATGAAGGGTTCCGTAGCAGCAAGTAACATAATGAAAGGTAATTTGCGGTTTACGATTTATGACGTATTAAAAAAACTACTTACTAGATCTCGTTCAAACCAATTTTCGGTAGAAGTTTGCATGGTAATGTACATCATACATTTTTTTAAAGTTTAGAAGTTACATCGGGGACACACATTTTACCACTTTGGAAGTGTCTCTCACGCAAACTATTCAGTTTAGAAAAAAATTATATTAGAAACCTCAATATCATTTTTGAAGACCTATCCATAGACCCCACACATATGGGTTTGATGAAATAAAAATTTTGAGTTTCAGTCCTAAGTAGGTATGGGGAAATGTTAAGCTGTTTCTGAGGCTGACTGTTGGTACGTAAGTACTTATTAGGAATCTTTAGGTCTAACTTCTAAGCTGTTAGTAGTAGGTAGGGGTAAGAAAGAATGAATGTAAAGTATACGTACAGGGATATATTCAGAACATATGAATGAAGTGTTTATAGTTTATTGATAAACGAATGTTGTTTTCGGTATTATGTAGATCATTTCGCGGATGGCTTTTTAACCTACTTGCGCTTTATAGTGCATAGTTCCCTACGCCGATGATCTATGACAGAAACCTTAATATTGGTTGTCAATGGCTGTTTTTTAGGGTTCGGTAGCCAAATGGCAAAAAACAGAACCCTTATGGATTCGTCATGTCTGTCTGTCTGTCTGCCCGTATGTCACAGCCACTTTTTTCCGAAACTGCATATAAGAACTATACTGTTGAAACTTGGTAAGTAGATGTATTCTCTGAACCGCATTAAAATTTTCATACAAAAATAGAAAAAAAAACAATAAATTTTGGGGTTCCCCATACCTACTTAGGACTGAAACTCAAAATTTTTATTTCATCAAACCCATATGTGTGGGGTCTATGGATAGGTCTTCAAAAATGATATTGAGGTTTCTAATATAATTTTTTTCTAAACTGAATAGTTTGCGTGAGAGACACTTCCAAAGTGGTAAAATGTGTGTCCCCGATGTAAATTCTAAACTTTAAAAAAATGTATGATGTACATTACCATGCAAACTTCTACCGAAAATTGGTTTGAACGAGATCTAGTAAGTAGTTTTTTTAATACATCATAAATCGTAAACCGCAAATTACCTTTCATTATGTTACTTACTGCTACGGAACCCTTCATGGGCGAGTCCGACTCGCACTTGGCCGCTTTTATTTCCCTCTCACTCATCGTTACAAATCATCCTTTGAGTAGTAGTAGGGGCTCGACCAAAATTAGCACTATAAAGGCAAATATTTCGCAAACGCACCCCTAAATCCAAACATGGTCCTAGAAGACCCATAATATTTTTCGAAGACCCTTTCATTTTTCAACGATATCCCACACTACGGGGTACGCGACGAATAAAAAATTTCATCCTCACACCTGTAGGGGAGGTACCCTGAACAAAAGTTTTTCAGTATTTTATTCCACGATTATGGTTCCACGAGTTTTAATAAATGTGTACATATGTATATCCATGCAGAATTACAGACGGACGGACGGACATGAAGAAACTTCAAGGGTTCCGATACTTCCGATTTTACTTCGGAACCCTAAAAAGTAAAGCGTATTGCTGCTGAACGGTAGAGAAGGTGGATTTCCATGACTGTGCTGCTCAAAAGGGAGGCTGCAAACATAGCGTAGCATTTTTGATGTGGCTCCATAGATGCAGCGAGGAGCCATCTGCCACTGAAAAAAAATGTTACGGAGCCCAACCATAACTGGCTATATAGGTAGATACAACTACGAAATTTATATAAGTTAAAGATATGGTTCCCAGCTCAGTTACTATTGAAGATAAATCATATATTGTCTTTTTACAACGGAATAGCATTTTCTACGAAGTTTTGAGTTTTTCGGCACGTTAAAAAATAGTTTTTTTTGGCGTTTTCATAGAAGTGTTTGAACGTTTAAGCACTATACAATACTGATACATAGTTAAAAGGTGAATTAGGCACAAATGGGACACTTCATTTGTTTCAAAGTCACAATTATCCAAACAAAACATTGCGCGCCGTATCGCTGCCAGCGGCTAACTGGCGGCGACGGGAATCGTGACGTCACAGCCACGCAGTGAACTTTGTAAGTAATTTGGTCATAACTTCGTCAATTTTTGTCGTAGAACAAAAATTTTTACACTGTATGTTAAGGATTTCTTAGCTCTATAAATCTGCATTCTCAACTAAAAACGTTACGGATCCTCATTGAGGCACTAAATATTGGCAATCTATGCTAAACCGCCCTCGTCATGTCGCCCATATGCCAGAGCAGTGACAATGGAATTAGTCGTCATTCAAAGTACCGTAGTAAATTTGCAGCATATCTGGATAACATGTAGCAAGTACACTTGTCTGACAGGGGTGACATTTTGAGCCCTACCGATACCGACATTATGTGACAACACGAGCTAGGGGCGTGCGACACAATAGACGATCATTGGTACCGTTACCTCACTCATGTCATAAACACTTTTCGAATTGTAATGAATACCAAATTCGAATAGGGTATTCTGAAACTTGAATAGGTTGACTCAACGCGTTTTTCACAATAAATCACATTTTCTCGGAGATTATTTCTCAATAATAAAACATCGATTCTCTACGCAATTTCTGAAATCGATTTAGATTTTTTTTCGGGATACTTGAAATCTCAGCGAAATATGGCGTTTGATATTATTTACCCGCAAGTATTGTGAATATATTTCAATATTTTTTCCATTAAGATATTACGACGTATCCAAGTATCAGATATTCGTTTTAGCATTCAAAGAGAGAGAAATAAATTCAGCCGAAAGCGCGGCTCGAAATATTCAATGAAGAGATTTTATGAAGAAAAAAATCTCATTTGCATCTCAAAAGAGATGTGAGTTAATGGTAGCGTTTCGTATGCGAAGCACGTCATTTACCATTCGTCGGTTTTCAATCCTTACACGACACTTAAAGTTAGGCTTTCGACACATTAGTAGGACTAATTGAGTCAATGAAACAGTATCTTATCCTTAGCGACCTATTGTCCTTTAAGACAAAGGCGTTCACTAATTAGGGTCTGGACCCGACCTTCGTGGCGATGACCGAATTTGCTCCAAGTTTGGATACGAAGTTTCTTACAGACGTCCATCAAGTCTAATTATTACTGTCTTGAGCTCAGTTTATCTCTGTTTATCAATTAATGTAATAAGATCAACATAGCAGTTGTATATCCATCATTGAGAATCATCATCATTATGCAATGGTCACAGATTAACATCAGGTTAGCTTGGTTTTTCTTTTTATCTGTTCATATACTATGTGTTATCATATACTATCTTGTTTGTTCGGATATCGGTCAGTAGAGAGATCTCCAGCTAGAGACTAATGTTTATGGAGTAGGTCTAAATCAGATTGATAAACAGAACTAGGTAGTACTTAAATGAATCAATAAAGAAATGAAGAATACTTCAACAGCGTGACTTAGTTTTCATCACCCTTAATATAACATCAAAGGTATCTTCTTTACTATCTACTATCTATGTCTTTCTACTATTTTTTTATGGAAATAGCCGGCAAACGAGCTGACGATCCACCTGATGGTAAGTGGCTATCGACGCCCATGGACATCAGCAACATCAAATGCATCACTGATGCGTTGCCGGCCAAGGAAGAGAGAAGAAAAGGAAAGAAAGAACTGGCTCTCAAGCCCCCAGCCGGAATACCACGAGTGGTTTGGCGGCTGACTCATGCTCAAGGGTGGTAGCTATCCAGGCGAATCCCATGGAGAAATAATAATAGCAATAAATTAATTAACCATTAAAATCAATATTACCTATATAATCCCTCGAGGGGCCCTACCACCCGTCCGGCGTGGGATTAGGGTTAGTAATCTAAGCCGCCCCAATACGGCTAGACTACTATCTATGTTGTAATGATATTATGTCTCTTCAGAAGCATCATTGGCCTTAGCATCTTTAAAGAAACAATAATTTGCTTTAACGAGCTTGTTTCAATTATTAAGATTTTAAAATATCCATCAAATATTTTTATGTTAAAACTACCCAGAAAAAATATTATGGTGGTGTCTTGTAAGAATTTCAATTTACTTGGATCAATAAAAATTGTTCGCGCAGAAACGCTTACAAACTCCAATAACGTTACAGGTGCCAAAGAGATTAATTAAATTCGAAGTTCCAAACTGTAATAAGCGTCTTATTATGTATATCTTTAATTAATGTTATATTGGAAACAATGTTTATACTCAACATACAAATTAAGTCATAGATGCAAATAGCTTTGGAAGAAATTAATAAATTCATTATACATTTATGAACCTTCAACCAATTTTCTGAAAGTTTCTCGGATATATGTATCTTAGCAATTGCTCTATAACTTGTCCTCTAAGCGCTAAACGCAAAAAAAAAATTGTCAGTAGTACTCAACTTACGCTCCAGAATCTTATTATTAATGTAATCTGCCTTTTAGCTATCTATTTAAATGAACGACAACATTTTTAAAAGAATAGCGTGTAGGCACAAAGAGAACATTTCCGTATAGGTATTATTGTTAGGGAAAAGACAAGCAACAGTATTAAAGACGTTAACGTAGATTCGTTTTTAACATGAAAGCCAGAATAGGAATCGATGTACCAAGATAACGAAGAAGCAGAGATAATAAAACGAAATGGTGTCGATGTTGTCTTACATCTAAGTTAAAAACATTTGTTTCCTGTTATTTCAGATCTGATATAGGTTTTTTATAAAAACGCAACTGGTTACGTAAGTCTTGATTATCGTGCCAGTCCAACAAATTACGCAACAATAACTTTGTCGAGGTATTTTATGATATAAGCTACTAATCTTTTCCAATTGAAACTGGAACTGTATATTTTGTCTTAGATGTAAAAAGAAAGGGTCCTACTGTAGGTAAGTAAAATTTGTAATACTGAAAATATTAATAACTTCAATATCATAAATAACGACAATAATTATGAAGGACTCGATGAGGACAGAAAAAGCTTTTGTGAAGAGCCATTGATGTGCATTGTAATTACAGGAACCGGAACGTATTCGTAAAAAATGAGAACGATGACAGTTTGGCCACGAATAAAGGCGTTTGAATTATGCATGTGCAGTTTCCAATGAATACACGGAGCGTAAACCTACTCTATAATTACGCAACATCGTCTGGCGATAGGATCGGAGGCTATATCGAACGATCGTTCGTACGATCCGAGATCGGATTCCAACAAGCGCGACCAATTTTATTCACGAAACATTTAGCTTTAGATAAAATCTTACGGCCCGCTCCATAATGGCCTTAGCTGATTTTAAAACAATAAAATGCAAAGCCTGTCCAATGAGTGCGATTGTTAGTGTGAATCAGATAAGTAGACTAGATATTGAAAACGATGGGATATTGCTGGGGCACTGGTTTTATTTTCAAATTATGCAGCCGTTGTTCGCCCATAGACGTGATGACTTTTACCGCTCCCGATTTGGGCATCCGTATAGAATTTAGTGGATGCTAAACCTTTATGAGAGCAGACTTTTCCTCATTATCAGCAGCTGCTGTCAGGTCAATGATATTTAATTTTGATGCTATAGGAAGATATGTAATGGTATCTTTCAATTTTTTTTCGTTATCCGTAAGTATTTCTTCTTGAATATCTTATTAATTTATATTGATATACATATATTTTATAGAAGCACGCCATTTAAAAGTCCACAGAGTACCGTGTACATTATTATAAAAAAAATTAAATTGCCAATGTGAGGTGAGATTCAGTCCGGCAGCTATGGGGCAGGCAATTTGGTTTATGAAAACAAACCAGAAAATTGAGTCAATAAAGAAAACATTGTGGTTCTGTATCTATAATTAACTAAATCCATTTAACTGAATTAAAGTTTTCACAAATATAATCCCAAGACAAGTTTGATGGAGGTATTAAAATTATCAGATTTAAAGAATCTTGTACTGATAATAACTGACAAACCGTGCAAATTTCATATGCTAAAATATGAAGGTATGCCTGAAAGTTATGCGCTTGAGACCATTAATGAAGATCTTAAAGATAAAGATTTTCGTAGAAGCGAACGCAATGAAGATTCATCTGCGAAAGTTAAGAAAAATCTTGATAACCACGTCAAAATCTGAGAGGAGTCCCAATTATTATTGAAATCACTCGATAAAATCGAGTTAATGAAGAACGGTACTCGAGATCCCGATCGACGGCGCACCAAGTTTGAAATTGATTTTGTTCCTTTGATGCGAGTAGATTGAACACACTGATACAATTTGCGGAAGCACTCGCTTTTCAGAGTATCCGTTGTACTTAGATATCAATTCTTTGCAACAGAAGTTGTCTCTTTGATTATTGTTCCTACTTGTTTTTCTATGTTTCACGCTGTTCTAAAGAATTTCAAAGTTTCTTGGTGGACGGATCATGCTCGCAATACATTTGAAACACATTCAAGTTGAAGCTAACTCAAGGCAGTATGACTGTTAACATTAAAATTGAAACACAAGTTACGAGAAGTCATAACATAAAAATTCATGCTACAAAATTATTCGATTATTTAGAGCCTGGACCCCTACAGTGAGCGATCAATTTAATCCACTGCCTTATCTCTCACTCATATTAACTAATTAATATTGTTTCTTGCAGAACTCGCAATTCATTAAAGTTCAATTGTTAGGTTAAACACAATGGCAACCTAAAGTTGTAAACAGAAGAATAATTGCTTCATCTAGATAAACAATGATGAAACTACATACTAAAAGTAGTATTGAAATATATTAGAAATTATTTTATTTTATGGGTTTGTTTATTATATAGTAATTATTTGTTAGAACAAAACTGCAAATATTATTATTATAATCATGTAAAGGTTAAAGTCATACAAGTTTAATGTGAAAAACAAATTAATACCTACAATTGAAACATTATTGCTGACCTAAGTATTACATCATTAAATTAAAATATACATCAATTATGTCATTCGATCGTATATAAATTCTATGTCCAATATTGATTTTCTGGTCACATATCGTGCACGCGCGGGCGTGTCAACTGTCAGACAGTTGGTATGTCAATAATAATTCCGGGTAATAATACACCGTTGAATAAAATGATTAACCTACGCGTTACCATGTTACCAACGGTCGTGTATGGGGCATCCATAGTATTATGTATACAGGTTGAATTGAATAGAAAATTAATTTATAGTGTCTTTTTTATTAAGTAGGTAAAAAATGAATCCTTTATGATATAGTAAATTTCAGCTTTTTTATTTTAAAGTTAATGCATTCGATTATTGAACATATTATTATTGTTCAATTCAATTCTTCAACAAAATACTACTATTTCTTACTTAGTAAAAACAGTTGATAATTTTATTAGACGATGATAACTTTACTTATCATTAATTACATTAAGATGATCTTCAGTTTTGTTATGGATTTCCCATCTAAAAATCCTTGAACTCCTGACATTCCAGAAATAGAATTTTATGTACTCAGCGGTTCAACATTTAATATTTGATTTGTCGGCAAATATCAACAAGCAAAGAGCGCCCTGTATTGTTTGATACAAATGTCAACATTGAATTTGTATGTATCGCGAGGCATTTGGAGAATATGACATAAATTTAATGTCAACCCTTGTTGGATGAACGAAATGGAATAAAGACCATATGTATGCCGGTTCAAGTTACGAGACGGGCCCTGCTAATTCCTATAAAGCTGTACAATTCTTAAGCGCTCGCGGGTTAACATACTGTAAGTGTAAATCTTGATCCAATAAAAACATTCGCGACTTTATTTGTGTACGTTGTGTACAATGTTATTTATATTTATATAATTTTTGATTTTTGCAATATATTGCGATTTTATAATTTTTAAAGTTTTATTGGAAATGGAATTAATTGGAAAAATGAGTAATTACAAGTCAAAGTACGGAATAATTACTTATACATAGCTCGGTATAAACGTTTATTATTTCAACAAGCGGCGACTTTACATCAAAAAAATTTACTAAAGATCCATAACTAAGAAAATATCTACGCTCCGTATTAGATACTCTAGACATTTTGTCGAAATGTTTCGTAGAGATTTAACATTGGACTTATGGATGTATAAATTAAAAATTATTTCTACAACGCAAGAATTGGGCTCCAATTTGCTAGATAAAAGACGAGTAATATCAATCGCTTGCTATACTCAATCGCTTCCCCTATCAACTTGGGACGGTCACAAATGTCACTTTAGATCCCGACACGTTGGCACGGTCACCCCACCGATTGTCGCTCGAAATCGGCAAGGCAGTCCGTTGTGGCAATAATCACGCCGTATTGTTCATTTAATGTCGTGCCATATTGCTTGATGGTGAACAAAATTGTTATCAGACTGCGGGCTTTTGAGTCGTTTAATTTTAATATTTAGCTGGCATCAACCCATTAATGGCCCACTACTGAGCACGGGTCTCTTCCTTCGAGGAGGCCAAGAGCATACAAGACCAAGCTGCTCCAGTGCAGATTGTTTGAGGATTTTAATATCTATTTAGATATAACTGTAACTCATATCGACCACATTACCTTATCTTGCTATTCCATCGTGGGTATGTTGCCAGAGCTACGCCATACCACTACGAAACAACCTTAACATAATGACAAACGATATAAAATAGATAAAACTTAGGATTTTATACCTAGCTTTTGCTATTTTGGTTCGCTTCATAGATGGCACCTAAAGGTATTGGACCTTTTTCACAACACCTGTGCCACCTGATCTTAAGTGGTCACCGTCGCACACCAGTATGAATAACATCAAAAACATCGTAGCTCCGGTCAAGAAAGGTCTCACCTATAGAAAGAAATAACTGGCTCTCAAGCCTCAGGCTGGAACATGCCAAGTCTTTTAGTGGTTTATACAAGCAAGAGGGTGATCACTCAACAATAATATTAATAATACGAGTAACCGCCCTCGCTTTGCTTCGGTTTTCTCATTTTTTTACACCTTGGGTTACATTATTGGAGTTTTATTAAGGATCCCTATTTTTTTTGAAAATATAATGTAGCCTATGTTACTCGGGGATAGTGTAGCTTCCCAACAGTGAAAGAATTTTTCAAATCAGTTTAGTAGTTTCGGAGCCTATTCAATGCAAACAAAAAATCAAATCTTTCCTCTTTATATATTAGTACTATAGATAATCCTTACACAAAACCCTACCACCAAGCAGAGAGGCAAGCTTCTGTCAGCTCTTACGACCTAGTCTGTCCACATGGTTTTGTGATCGGTATTCTTGGCCACCCCAGTAGGATAAACTATTACTGCTAGACGTTACAGAGAAAACTTACAATTTAGGTTGAAAAAGGACCTATTTAACAAAAAAAATCCCAGTTTTTAGGAAAGGTAACTACAATTTTAAACAATACAATATAATTTTGATGACCTTCAGTATGCCACATTTTTTATATGAAAAACGCACAAAAGGATTCACCTACAATCTTTTTAAAACTTACAGTGTTTTTGGAACTTGAGCGAGGTAATCCCCTTAAGAACGAGTTAATCACAAACAGGCGCAGACAAACGAATGAACTATTGTGCAACTAAATTAAATAATTGATCAAGATAAGAAGCGAGATACAATAGAACCAATTAGATCACATGCAGTCACGAATTATTTTCGAACGGAAATCTATATAAAACGCACCCACGCATTCATTATAAATCTTGCCATCTTTTCTTCATCGTGTATGTACGACGTGTCTGACGTATGATGAAATATGCTGATTTATCTACAAGATTATACCTATTTATTGTGGTTTTATGATTAGGAGCAAATGATTTATCTTGAAATAGAAGGTATCTTGATACCCGCGGTCAACTTTAAAGATTTTGGCACGTACTTACAAACTGGGGAATGATTGTCCTTCTGAGATATTCCGAAGCACTATGACATGGGGTTCGTCAAAAATATGCAAATAGACTTCTCCTTCGAGGTTCCGTCCGTTGCACCTATGGATATAGTTACTTCTATATCCATAGGTGACGGTGACCACGTTCTATCGTGTGGTCCGTTTGCATTTTCTTTCCTTCAGGCTAAAAGGTTATTATATTAGTACGAGTATAATCCGGCTACCAATACATGAAACATGAATATACCGTTACTATTTGTTGGTGCATCATGAGTAATCCTTACGGTGGTTGCTTTGGACCGAAAAATACATGAAATTCTCTAAATCCTAAATTTTTGACATAAAAATTGCTTTGTAGCGTTCATGGCCCTAGTGTCCGCTTAGTACTTTAGTAGACTTCATTATAGTTTTCCGTTGCTAAATTAAGCGATAACTTATTTTTTGGTTCATACACATAGCATTTTCCATAAACGCGTCCGTAAAATACTTTCCACTGTATGAAATAATTGTATTTGCTCCCAACTTATGTCGTTCCGTTCGAACTTCGGTCACGATTAAAGACCCGTTAGAATACCTATTAGAACATGAGAACATTCCGTGTGCTGATAAAATCGAATAATATTGCATTGTAGGGTTTAAGTTACTCAATAATTCGAACTATGTTACCAGTAATGAGGGACTTGTTTTCGGAAAATGTTTAAGTCACAATACGCAAGAAAATACGTTAGCATACTATTTGAACCAGTAAGTCTTCGAATAGCAGTATTATTGCCTTCGAAACAGTATTCGTACCTCAAAATTTTCCCCACTATTTCCTCACTAATATATCCTTTAACAAAGGCTTTGAATCAATCAAAATCACTTTAAAATATTATATGACTCCACAACGTTATCATTACTAAAACTCATTCTCTCACATCAGTAAATGAAGTGAATGGAATTCCTATCATATCCAAGAGAACAACCAGAATTTGGATTTGAACCGATTCAAGTATTTTAATCCTCATTACGTGTAGTTCAGTAGACGCATAGCTCATAGGACACACAAACATTTATGGTAAACAGTCGCAAATGAACGTGAAAACAGTAGCACAAATGTAACGTCAATTAAGGCACATTTATCAACAAACCACCCTGTAAATGCGCTGCTGGAGGCTTTATCAGAACATTTTGCCATTTTGACATGTACGAGCATCGCGGTTCGTTTCGGCATTTTCCGATCGAGGCACTTACGTTATTGAACTGCGTACGATAAAACCGACGTCATTTGTCCCAATGTCGGACATGATGGTATTGAAATTTATTTTACGTGAATCAAAATAGTTAAAAGCAAACAATAAGCGAACAAAAAAAGCTATTAAGCTCGTATAAATAAAATATATGCGAACTAAAAAGAAAAGAAACAGTCTTTTACAGAGAATTTTAATGACACTTTGAACGCTGAAAAACTGCTAGTAATAATGAAATTTAACTAAATAAATTGATCCATCCATCAACCAACCAATAACTATCCATAACGACAATTATTGTACTCCCGTATTTTGTAAAGTAAATTAATATTAACTTAATAACAATGGATTTCCGAAAAGTAACGTCTGATACAATTAACGATAATGATACTTACTAAAATTGGTGTTTATTTTTATAACATTCTACGTCGACGAAACATTCAGTTATTGACAAGGTCCTATTAAACACGAATCGAATCGACGTTACGAATAAATCTTGTGGGATAAACGTCAGCTGGATTCTGTTGTTTTTACAGCCAATTCACAAGTTGTAAAGGAGAGTACGCATGACCCGCTATCTAATTTAAATGTATAAATTATTGTAAGTGAACGAGGGTGAAAACGAAGCATGATTTTAGTGTTTGGTGAGTTGATACAAAGTTTGTATTTTAGTGAAAATCAAGAGAATGAGTTGTCGGCCTCGTTGTCGACTAATTACCTAAACAATTTAAATTTGATATTTTTCAATTATTAATCGTAGACATATGGTAAGCAACTGGTTAACTTACGTACTAAATAAAACTTGGATTACCTATTAAGTAGAAATAATGCTTCTAAATTCAAATTCAACGACCTTATAGTCTTTTGTTAAACAAAAGTTACAGTTGCGAAATTCGGAAATAATACATCCTCCGATTGTTGTTAAGTGGTCAGCTAACTGTTATGCTTGGGAATTCTTAATTAATTATTAAAATTTTATAGCTTGAAAACTAACTAGCACCAATAATTATTTAATATTTTACTGTATAATATTACTAGCAACTGCCCTCGCTTTTCTTTGGTAGTGTTAATACATAGATGGAATACACTCGAAAAATAGACGATTTCTTTAAATTCACTTAACTTTTTATATTTGTGTACCGATTAAAATAAAACAAACAATCTATGACCAAATCGGTTGAGCCGGAACAAACACAAAAACAAATAAAAAAACTGACAAACTGACAAAAATTATAAAATAAAAACATTATTAAAGGATCTATTGCGATAATAAAAGTAATAGTTTTTCTCAAATATCGTCCTTATATAGACATCGATCAGTTACAATGTTATTATAATGTATGATGACGATTATATTATATGATGATGATGATATGTGGTATGATGATATTATGATAATTATAAATTATTATTTACTATACTAAAATTTTATTTACTTAAATTATTATTTACTTTATTGATAATAATAATAATAATAATAATAACGCTAACACACTCATACCCCCGCAGTAGGTTATTACCTGTGTCGCGGGTGGCATGGACGACACATATAACACATCACAATCACACCCATGACCCGAGCACAAATATTTATCTGTCACATAAATATCTGCCCCGGCCGGGAATCGAACCCGGGACCCCTCGCTTCGAAGGCAGGGTCGCTACCAACTAGATTTAATGTCAATTGATAGATTTAATGTCACTTGGAACATGCCTAGGTTATTCAACTTTGTCCAAAATGATTACCCATTAAAAATATTTGACCAATAAATTGAGAATTCATTAATTTGTAAATTTTAATATTTATAATAAATTTATTATTCCTAAATGAATGAATCCCCAACTTAATTGTATTGAAAGATAATATTTTTCTAAGTTAGGTTATTATATTCCATAATAATTCAAAAACACATAATAATAATTCTTAAATAAGCATTAAGCGATGGATAGACAGGTAAAACATAGACGTATTGAAAAGGATCAAATGTTTTTATATAAGATACTTAATAACTACATTGACTCGCCCTTTTTACTTGGTAACATTATGTTTAAATGTCCTCGTATCAAATCCCGCAGCAAGTCGCTGTTTCACGTTCCGCTTACGACAAAAACTTATGTCAAGCACAATTTCTCTCACCGCTCTTGCAGATTCTTTAATGAACATCTTCATGATTTGCAAATATTTAACTGCTCAATCAGCGCTTACAAGCGGAAATTGAAACAGACGTTGCAGGCGATTGATTAACCCTGTATAAAATACTGTTTTTAGTTTTTTTTATCTAATTATTTTTAATTTTTCTCTATTTCAAAATTTTCTACTCAAAATTCTCTAACTGCTTCTAAATGTATTATTGACAAGCGGAAACTTTACTGATTTATGTGTTGTAAATTATGAATTTTAAGTTTTGTACTATCAACATTGTGTGTTTCCCAAATAAAATAAAATAAATAAATAAAATAAATATATTTCTGTCGCCCCAACTCAGTCACTAACGGTTACTTAAATCAAAGTGATTTATGATCATTAGTAAAGAATCACCATACAAATTCTGTACTAAGGAGCGATTTAAGTAACCGTTAGTGACTCTGAGTTGGGGCGTGTATCATGTAGATACTTAATTGTTTTGTTGTATTTAGTCCAAAAATTTAGCAACATCTTTCTTGAGATAGAATCACAGACAAAAATGTCTTATACTTTAATATGACTGAAACGAGAATGAATTTCCGTCTACGACTGAAAAAAGTTAGGAAGCCAACGATATTATTGAAGTTACGAAACGGAGGATTTCAAATAAGCCTCTACCTTCATGCCCTCGGATCTGTAACCAAATAAACTTTTATTAAAGAAAAGTTGCCCGCTTGAACGGAGCCAAGCCGATTTTTATCTGGATTCAATAACACGTCATGATTTTATTCCTTCGCGTGTGCTTGGAACTGGTACAAGACTGGGGCCAACTTAAATTGGAACGTAGGAGATTGTTGGTAACGAGAAATTATTGCAATGTTGCTAAATAAACTCGAAACAAAACGTTACCACAAGAAATCACTGTAGTTCTGACCAAATAATACTAGCATACGACAATTGAGTAAAGAAAGGTTAATAAAGTAATAAGCAAAATCAACAAAGAAATTTTTGAAATGTGTATTTTTGAACTGTCATTATTTTTTAAATATTCTCATTTGATGATCAGAATAAAAAACTGAATAATTAAATTTTATTTCTTTCATTGCAAACTACTTTTTTCAATTTCTTTCGCCAAACTTTACTATTATTTTCTTTTAATGAATTAATATTAAATACTCAAAATACGAAAAAAATATTAAAATATGATAAAATTGCAACTAAGCGAATAAAGGATTCAGTATCTCTACTAAAGTGTCTTAACTATTGAAATATCACTGCATAAGAGTCGATACCATTGTTTGATACAGATGTTAGTTCCCACAAATCCGTGACTTCTACTGAATATCGAGGGCCAATGGGACACAAATACAACTTTTCTCGTTCGCCATATAAAGACATAACACCGGGGGACCAGCAATAACCATTTCACAAAGTGAGTACTAGTTTAACGTATAATCTGGGAATGTAGATCGAGAGAATTCAGATTTGTTTGTAAATTGCTGGCATATACTAACGGTGTCCTACTAAAGGTTGACATTTAAATGAACGTAATGGACTTAGTACAGAGGTTTTTAGTTTATACTAGCTGACCCGACGAACTTCGTATCGCCTAACAAAATATATTTTTTTTCTAAAATAAAAGTAGCCTAAGTTACTTCTTGTTACATCAGCTATCTGCCAGTGAAAGTCCCGTCAAAATTGGTCCAGCCATTTCAGAGATTAGCCGGAACAAACAGACAGACAGACAAAAATTGCAAAAAAAATGTTGTTTTTTATATGTACTGTGTATACATCCAAATGCACTTAGTAAGAAGCGGTTATTTTTATATTACAAACAGACACTCCAATTTTATTTATTTGTCTAGATTAAATGATGTGATATTTAAATGATACGATATTAAGAAATTGATGGTAGAATTTTCTTGTGTAATTAATTTAGGAGCAGAATTATTTATTATTATAAGTGACAGCATGAGTGATCCTTATTCGTTACGTAGTGTAGTAGATATTATAATTATACTGTCAACTTTGTTACACAATTAAGGCAGTAATTGACAGTAGATATTATTCACTCTATAACGTCGGCATGTTTACAAATTGTGAGAATGTGTCACGTGAAATCATTTGCAAAAGCCCCTTAAGTGAGTTCCGATAATTATAACAATAATAACGGTTGATATGCTATGGCGAAAGCCTTTAGGGGGCATAAGGATACCGACAGTATCATTGGCACACTCACAGCAAATACCTCTTCATCAATCAGCAAAAGAAGAATGGGAAAAATTACTGTAGTGTGTAGCAACCCTTTCGTATTACGTCACAGAATAGAAAACATGCCGTCCTGTTTCTCGACTTTATTGTGATAGTTTTCCAAGAATACGTACGTAAAAATACGTAAAAATCTTTAATGATACCGAGACTGCGTCTTTCTTGTACCATTGATATTTCACGCGTATGCAATAAAATATAATTTTTATAAAAAATAATTATTCTTCGTTACGAAAAATCATTTCAATAACTCAATATTTTTTAGGATATAATGTTAATGTGGCTTACCAAGGTGAGATGGCAGGTGTTACACATCATAATGTGCGTCATAATTTCTATTTATCCTGATATTTAAAAAAATTCTACCATAAATGTCGATGATAAGATGTCATGTTTCCCCATCATTTCTACATCATGCATATTACCATCTTCTCCCCGCACACGATTGATTTCCCACGACGAGACCCTTGTTGTACTACAATGAAATATGCATGCGTGACATACAAGGCGTGAAATAACGTTAGCCCGCGCTATGACGTTCTGCATCACCCTACCGGGTTTCACTGCCTGTTTCCATGGTACACTACTGATAGGAAAAAATAAACGCGTACGCAGGCGCTTGAGAAGTTATACTTGTTTCAGCATCATTTAATAAATATTTAACATTAATATTAATAAATAAATAAATAATAATTTAATAATATTTAGTATCAATTATATTAAATAGTAATATTTTAATTTATATCAATAAATAATACATATTATGTAATAGGGGTTATATTTCTATTTGTTGGTAGCTTTTTGCGGGCAACTTCATCCTGTTACTTTTGTGTCACAAATTTTAAAATTGCACTGTCATGATTTTTTCATAACGCGCATAAAGAAGTATAACTTTAAAAATATTACGTTTTCTTTATTTGCTATTCGTGTTACCCCCCAAACAGGTAATACTAGTGAGTATGAGTGGGTGTTTTATTAAAAAAAAAATAACTTGAGATAACTCAATAATTAATTAAGCATGTTATCATAAATATATTGACCCACCGTTGTTTACGAATGTATATCTTGTCTCTCTTATGATATATGTATCTCTTCTCATAATGACATTAGTCAAAGCTATAGCAGACTTTTGACAACGTTATTAAATTTGGGCTGTTTCTTCAGCGGAAATAATTTATTTGCTTAGAACTTATTTATAAGGATTTAAGTCGATAACAGGTTTTTAAGTTAGTAATATTTACTAACATAACCATAATTAAACAAGGCAGAAATACGTTTGATATGTTTGAAGTTTACGAAAAATTTCCTGTGACTCCATGCAACCGCGCACAAAACCTTGCTTGTCGATAAAGTTCCGATATAATTTTTTGATATCGTCAGAAGAACGCTTTGACACCGCCGAAGCGATTCCGATAAATTCGAATCTAAATCCAATATCGCAGTTACAAGCCGAGAAAGCATTTTTCTATAGAAATCATTTCGATTGAACTGCTCTCGTATTACGATTGCATTTGTGTGATCTGACGAAGTTGCTTTATCCAGGGAGATATAAAGTAATGTGACTGATAAATTTGATTCATAAACGTTTATATTATTGTCATTTTCTTTCCACAATCCGCATACAATATCGCTTGCAAATAAAAACCTCTTTCTTATGTTTCAGTTTGCGTGGAGATAAGCAGTTGGACATACACAACTAGTTTGTTGCAAAAACTAAGGGGCTTTAGTTCTCAATCCGTCTGATATATGAATTATAAAAAATAATAATTTTGGTTGTTTTCAACCAAAAGAGTTTGCTCCCAAACTCAATTTTCGTTTTCCAAACTCAAGTTTGCGTATAGGTATCACCTAACTAGATATACCTACTCTATTACATCCACTATTTCCGTCCAATAAATTCGATGATAGACTATGACACACTGATACATAGACACATGTGCCATAAGCCATAATAGCTTAGCAACATAGCCTGAATCAAGTCGGCCGTAACTGATCGACTGAGTAATTTGCACACACCTTCACCAATCAATAGTAGAGCACTGAGATAGAATACGCTTTAGGCCTCTTCAGATTTGAACAAACTTGCTTCCTACAGTGGTAATAAATTGAAACCATTCAAACTTAAATATCGAATTACTTGAACTGATTAACGGCGACATGTCACTTCAATACAGAGGTTCAGAGAACACACCACCACGCTGCTCCAGTGCGGAACTCAAATACATGAGGTCTATGCCGCTAGAATAAAAACTAGATACTTTCTTTACGTGCCTTCCGACACAGAGAAGCGTTTAGAAACTTGCCACCAGCGGTCACCCATAAACCTACCGAAAGTGCCCGAAGATGCTTAAAAATCTCGCCTAATCACTTAGGATCACCACAAGCCGCCAGGCTATGAGAGCATCGATCTAATTATTATGAAACGGTTAAGAAGGTGAAATCATTTTAACCTCCGATGAAAAAAGAAGGGTGTTATAAGTTTGACGTGTCTGTGTATCTGTATGTCTGTCTGTGGCATCATAGCTTTCTGAGGAACCTATTTTGATCTAGTTTTTTGTCTGAAAGGTGATTTAATCGAAAGTATATTTAGCTATGTTTAGTGTAAATAAAACTGTCGAAGGTTTTATTTTCAATTTAAGATTTTTACAAAACCTTTCCCCTGACAGGATCACACCTGCTTACTAAAATACTGAACATACAAAACTGTATATGTATTTGAAGTTGTAAATTTACATTATGGTTTAAATTTACATTACATTAACAGCAAACGTAACATAATAAATATCATACAGTGGTAGAACGGTAATGAAATGCAAATAATATGACTGCATATTCCGGAACGCTTCGGATTGCAAGTGTGCTATAACGAGCGGCATGTTTTTATTACAAACAAGTAAACACAACATTAATAGGTACAGAGAAATGGCTCAGTAGCATAAAATTTAGCTATTTTCTTATCTGGGTTAAAATTTTGCATAGGTGTTAATTTTAAATGGAAGGAATGTAAAATGTAGACATCAAAATAAAGTCACTAATTTTTCAGTTAATTCTTTTTTAAGTTTTTGTAGTAATCCTCAATGAAAGATCTTAAGTTTGTCATATATATCCTACATGACCCGTAAAATACTGCCACTCTAAAGATGGCAATAACAAAATATTTGCTTTGCTTTGTAAAACCTACAATACTTGAGTTACAATATTCGTAAAATATTTTGTTGCTTTCTTCTTTCAATTATTATGAATATAAAAAAAAATATTGTTAACATGTAAACATTTTTTCGAATGTGGGTACAAAGGTATAACACTTTGAAAGCGAAGTGAAGGTTATATTGAGTAGGTACATTTAACTGTCGCTAGGTAATCGCTAAGGATCTTGAAAGTACATGTGAATTACCAAGTGGAGATATTATGATAACAAAATACAGAACAACGCTTTATGTAATGTATCTTTAAGAAGCGCTTTATGTCGATATTGTTCAAAATTTTTTTTGTATTGTAAAATCATTTTAATGCTCTTACGCCCCAACTCAGAATCACTAACGGTTACTTAAATTGCTCAGCAATATTTAAGCTCTGTTAGCTACTTTTGAATATCACCAATTATTGCGATAAAGTGACTTCATCAACAATCCGTATAGAAGCAGCATAGTCCATTACAACCATGATTAAAATTTTGGCAAATTTTTTCTATTTTATGTTTACCCAAATATTGCAGTTTCAAAAGCAAACTCAAAGCTACTTTCTGCCAAAAAACTAAACAAGAACAAAGACCCTTTAAAACAAACAATTTCCCAATTAATTTACGTACTTCACGCAGAGTTATCCGTCAGCTAATTACTGACAAATAATTGAATATCGAAAAACGAATATCTGAATCGCTAAATATTTACACAAATTGCCAATTTGAACCGTATTGTGTTCTCACACAATAGGGGTAATTAATTCGCCATTAATTCATAAATATTATTAGTTTAATGAATAATCGAGCATGAATTGTTGTTATTGTTATGACTGCGCCTGTGAAACAATAGCATGTTCCTTAAAAAAGCATGCACTAAGTATATGTTGGAATTTAATTTTAATACAGTTTTTTATGTAAAAGGATGACGAACAAGCCGACTCCCTAATGGTAAAACATCGTCACCCGTAGGCATTGGTAATATCAAAGGCATTACCGATGCGATGTCAGTCAAGAAAGAAGAGGGAAGAAAGAAAAGAAAAGAAAGAAAGAAATTCGTGCAGAATAGAGTGCAGAATAGAGATTCGTGCAGAATTCGAATTCAGGCCTTTCGAGTGTAAAACCGACATTCAAACTATTGCACATATTACGTTTTGCATTTGGGTAGGAAACGTATCCAACAAAAAAAAAGTAAATCATCACACCCTGGATATCGCTTAAAAACAGAGTACAAGACAAATCAAATGATCCCATACTATACAGGATTACGTAATTTCGTTCTAGGGCTCCATTGACTTCCTTCGGACTTCATCATCAGAGCAGCTTAATAACAGCATTAAATCGTATTTTTAACTAATTTACATAATCTTATTTATAAAATTCTCGTGTCACGGTGTTAGAAGTTGAACTCCTCCGAAACGGCTCGACCGATTTTCGTGAATCTTTGCGTGCATATCGGCTAGGGTTGAGAATCGGACAACATCTATTTTTCATCCCCCTGCCCCTAAAATTTTTTTGGCAGAACAACGTTTGCCTGGTCAGCTAGTAAGTATATAATATTTCAGCTCGAATTTACTGGAAAGCGAGTCTTTAACTTGTGCGATTTGATTGCATACAGACAGATTCGATTTGATAACTTTTAAGGAAGAGTGGAGTAGAGGTTATCTTTTGAAGATTCGCTTACGCATATCAAAACAAGATATTCCTGCCTGTGGTAAGAATATGGTTTGCATCAATATTATGATAATACAGCGTTATTTAAATACCTTAGATTCATGGTATCTGTGTGGTCTAAAGTTGTTGTATTATGTGAGACACTAAAGAATGAATTGATCTCGTATCAATTACAAAACATATTGCTAGTTAATTATTTTGATAAACAAAGTGTAAATTTACAATATCTGATATTTATTTTCTTTTTCCTTTGAAGATATCATGCAATATTAAGTGAAGTAAAAATCGTCAATGACTAATGCCATGAACTTTCATTGTACTTAACAATCAAATAAAAAGTTTAAATAATGGATAAACTCGATTTACCACAAAATTTTATTATTATTTTAATTTGTATGCTGAATGTAGTATCAGTTTAACTGAATAAAAGCTATTATGTTAAATTTTAACTCCTTAGAAGTGGAAGTAGTTCTTATTTAGGTTGCAAGATTGACTCATCTAAAATAGGGTTAGCTCAATAAAACCGTTTAAAAAAGCGAAACAGAGACAACACTGTAAAGTTCATCCTAAACTATCACTAGTAACACCCACACTTCCAAGATAGATATTTTCCCCCTCCGAATAAATTACTGTTCATTACGTAAGCGAATGCTTTATGTTGCAGGATGTCGTGATGAAGACACACTCCTTAAAACGTCCAGGTTTTTATACAACCTCTAATAGCTTGCAACTCGCGAAAGGCTCGTTTCTACGTTCATGGATTAAGTAATAACAATTATAGTGTACTGCATCGCATACATTTTACCTAACATTTGCATTCAAATGCTATTTATTTTAAGCTGGTTGTAGTTACGAACGTGAATATGTGGAATAAACAGAACTTTGTGGTGTGGCAAAAAATACATGGAAGAATAGTACTTTTATAACGACTTTATAGGGTGTAATTATATTCAACATTTATATTTCAAAATCATCCACCAATTTTTGGTGGAGCAGCGTGGTGCTAAATAAATTAACTAACGATGACAGCCTCACCTACGCACATCACACTAAAACGAATATTGTTATTCTTTTTACGTACAAACCTATCTTACTAGCCGAATATATACAGTCAAACTACCTCTTGGTATATTTATCTTCACCGATCATAATCAAAATATTAATGGCAACTCTGACCAGTTCATATTTGGTTAGAGTGGTCTCCTCGGTCAAAACTAAGGAGTCCGTATTGTTTTGGCCTAGAATACTAAACTTAGTTGTATGTCAGCAGAACAGCGTGTCGTAAAAGGCAGCAGAAGCCAGCTTGGTAGAATGGCTCTGCGTAAGGATTTTATTTATCAATATTGTTATTACTAGCTTCTACCCGCGACTTCGTCCGCGAGAATTTAGAATTGGATCTAGATCCTAATAAAATTTAGACGTTTTAGATGTTTGGTTGTTTGTGAATTAAACTTAAATTAAAATTAAACTTACAGTATCTTGCTTTTCATCTCAAAGAATGGATATTATTGATGTAGACAACATGCTTATTATTTCGCGTTCTAGCAAGTTGCTAAGGATTCAAAAAAATCGTAGGGCATGTGGTGAAGAATAAGTTCAGCGGCAGGCTACCTTAAAAGCTGCCTAAACAGGCACATCGTCGACATTAGCAAATGCTCATAATTGGGCGTCCCAGCGAGCTGCTGAGATGTCATAAAAATGAAAGGGAACGTCGTGCGGAATAATTTCAGCCAGCTTGAGAGCTGCTACGCCGGAACAGGCAGCTAAACGACGTTAGCAACATCTCATGAAACAGAATGACGGAGACGGTCTGTTGCTAGAGTATGATGCGAGTTACAACTCGCGAGTCTCCATAGCCACAAGGTTCTAAAAAGTGACAAAATTAACAAAGCGTGGAAATTTTGCGATGCGCAAAAAATAAAAGAACAACTATTATTCTGGAGGAAAACTATAAAGTTGTTCCATAATTAGAACAACCAGCAGAACCATTATGAGAATTACGTTTACACAAACGTAACATAAACGAACCATAGCATTCTTTAAATAACATCGGTATATTTAATGGATGCTTCCATATGACATCTTTAAGGGCATTGAAAGGAAACGAAACGAAGAGACTCAGTGTTTTATGTACTCCATAGAGTGGCAAGAGCGAGGTTGCCCCATGCATTTCTTTTAGTAGCTAAAAATTATATAGCGTCTTAGCCACATCGACTATGTCGATAACAAATTACACGATACCGTAGTCAAAAATATGATTCATGGTCCATAAAGTGAATGTGTCATCTCTCAAATTTTCATTTGTCTGTGGAATTTCTCTTTCTTTCAAATCTCTTTCATTCTCATTCAGGCAGATGATTAAAAAATTCAGGCACTATGATTTAAAATTTAAAGTATGCCAAATTAACTCTTCTCCTCGCAGACATCGCGGGTCATCGCGAAACATCATCAACATCATACTTAAGGTATGAAAAGTATGAAAATATTTATGTACTAAATAGATCCCATAATAAACCAAGACTACATCGCTACTTGCCATCATACACCAGTGTCGCAAAAGGAAGAAAACATAACAAAAATGAAAGGAAAAATAATTTACGGGCGATCTGAGGTCGAAAAGTGGGGAGGAGGGGGGGGGGGTTAAGGGTAAAAGTTTTTGCAAAAGATAAAAACAAAAAACCAAAAACTTGGTTATTTGAATTTTTCACATAAATTTTGAGGTTATGTAAAAAAGTGTAAAAACAAAAGTTGTAGATCTTTTTATTATCTACAACTTTGCCATTTAACTTTTTTCCATAGGATTTGTAGTTTTGCCGGAAACCGAGATAAACTGTTTTTTACCCTTAAACCCCCTTTCCCCCCACTTCTTGACCTCAGATCCCCCGTAAATTATTTTTCCTTTCATTTTTATAATATTCTCTTCCTTTTGCAATGGGTTTCATCCTACTATTTTTTTTTTCCACTTTTTACCGTTTTCAAAGGCTTCGGCACTGGTCTATCAGGTGGGATTGTAGTCAAGCATTAACTTATAATTAAAAAAAAGTCTATTTGTCTGTGCGTCCGGTTTTACAGTGTTAATATTACGAACAACAAACATTTTTAAAAATTGTTTAGTTATTTCAATTTTTCCGTTGAGGAGTCATATTTCGTCTCTAAAACTCACCACCATACCTTGCGATGTTAACGGTTGATAATGATAACGATATGGGCGATGTCAACTAATAACAAAAGCTAATATATTTTAAACATGGTTCAGTTATTCCCTACGATTGAGAAGCTCACTCATTATCTCCACAATCCATTATCTCACTATATTGAAGTAGGACCAACTTGAGTAAATTCCCAATATAATAAAAACAATCATGAAAATCGCTTCTTTACAACGAATCTATTCATATCTAAAAACATTGTATACTAACTTATTCATTAAAAACTTCTTGAAGGTTTGTAGTGTTCGGTCAAAAGCACTGGTAATGCATGCGCAGCAATAGAAAAATAAAGAAAGTTTGACATAAGGCCGATCTTGACGTAAGGCCGAAACTACACTAGGATTTTATAAGCGTATGCGTTCACCCGACACACTTGAATAATGATTTGCTAAATAGGTTAACAAAATTAATATTTATTTTTATAAGGTAAATAAAAAAATATAGGTAGATATTTATGAATGTTAAAAACCAAATTTGATGATTTTTTTTGCATTTAATTAAACCTGATACGGTATAAATTATAATATTTCAATCGCACCTCATATTGAGAGCTAGGAAAAGCCTTGATAAGCTACAGTATTTCTTCTATGTAAAATTATTATTTTTTATAGCTCATCGATCAAGCGTTGGGCGCGAGGAACGCTCGACATACGCTGATGTGAAAGAAGCCTTAAAAAATGCTGTGTTGGCTTTATTTGATTTTATGCGAGAGCGATGGCTACTAAAGCTTCCATTGTATGACAAAAATTGTCACAGTGTGCCTCACCACAAAATTTTTATATGTTTGTTAATAAACATATTAAAACAATTATAATTATTATAATTTAATCACTCAATCAGCTGTTTTGAGTTTTCTAATGTCACTGTGATGACAAACGTCAAAACTGTTTTCCTAGTACTATAAATTTTACTTCTTCTCCCTCGGGAATAGATCAATATCTCGGGATAAAAAGTATCCTATATTTTATTCCAGGTATTAAACTATCTGTGTGCCAAATTTCATTTATATCCGATCAGCCGTTTTTGCGTGATTGCAAAACAAACATCCAAACATCCAAACTTTCACATTTATAATATTAGTAGGATAGGATTTACTATTATTATTGTCATTATTGTTTTCGTGAAGCCTGCCTGTCTGGCTACCAATCTCTTATAAGAGTAAGCCGCCGAACGACTATTCATATTCTGCGTGGGATATAAATAGCCTGTTTCGACAATATTATATTTCATTTCTATTGTATAACTAACTACATTTAGTGTTTCATTAATTTTACGCAGCAAAATTTACATCGTTTAAACTTAGCCCATAACTTGTTTCTTGTTCAAACCCTCATTAAAGCAAGTTTAAGACCAAGGGTGTCATATGAACGGTGCGGTTGTATATTATTTATGTGGAGTGTAATTTGCAACTTGTTGATACTCTTAATCTTAATTTACAGAATGAATTTAAGACAGATACAAGCAATTATAGAATTGCTTGAATCTGTCTTAAATTCATTTCAAATTACAAAGCCTATGCCTTGTCTCATGTTATAGATGAGATTAGATGTTACAAAAAATATGTCACTGAGTTATTGGTTTATAGCTATTCTTAAATGAGTTTTTCTATGGAAATTTGATTCATTATCCCTCAAAGTATCTTAAGATCTTTAAGAAGTCATAAAAATAATGTATTGTTTTTCTAACACATTTGTAACATCACCGAAAAAAGAACACATAGAATTTGAATCCTGGTCTTTACGGTAGTTTATGGTTTGCTACAAGTAAGTGCAAACTAACTATTAACACTAACTTCAAGTTTACTGTTGTCATTATTACTAATAACTACTTATAACCAAACACATTTCAGAAGCTGATAGGTACCCACTAGCATTTCTGCCAACAAAACAACCAAGGCGTTATCGAAATATCAAGACATATTTGATGCTAAGAAACCGAAGATTAATTGATACTGCTTCGTTGTGGCAAAATTATCTCTCATCGCTGATTTATTAATAATAATGATCCGGTATTAATACGTCTGGCTTTGGGTCTAATGGCCCGTGTCTTGAGCGACGTAGCGTATCGTCTCTGGAGACTAACGTAATTACCTCCCTATTGCTCTAACTATAATCGATCGGCTTCTCATACAAATGGAAAACAACTTCCGTTGAGTAGATTGGTGGTTAAGATTGTAGGAAGGAAATTTCCATCTCGATTTCGTAGCAGATATTGTCGTCGTAGCAATGGAGTTTTAGACTACAATAATTATGACGATACAACTGAAGAATGCAATGGTGCTTATAATTATAAGGAACTAATTAGTACATATTACTGTTTTCTGTTTTTTGTTTTAATGGATAAGTAAATTTTACCTCTCATGTAGTTACCAATAATATTTTAAATAAACGCTGTCTGAACAGTATACAAAAGGGGGCCAAAAAATGCTCCCTATGGGCCACCAACATAAAAAATATCATTAGCTACATTAGACAAATTGGAATAGACAATATCATCAGGCATTTTGAATTTTAATCCCGATTGACGTTTCACCCTCTCTTGCGAAACCAACTTGTATATTTCCCTCGAGCCTGAGGCAGTTTAGAGATCTGTGCATCGTAATCTCCCCTTGGAAGCGATATGCTATTGACATTTAGCCGTATTTGTGCTTAAATATCCTTCCCTCTTTTTCTAACATGTGCAGTGTAATAAGGATAGCGTAAAAACTTTGTCATGATGTTTTATGTTAAGGCAGTATGCGGGAGCTAGCCGGAGTAAACATATCCCCATGTTCTCGTGTAGGTAAACGCAACCCCAAAGTTCCAAGTTCCCCTAATAAGCCACCGTGTCTCACCTTAGGGTGTTTGGCAGGTCTCGAGGCCAAAGATTATCTGATACACATTGATACGCAGAAGGGGACAAACATTATGTTTGATAACTTTATTTGTATTAATATTTTCAGTCCGGAATATTAAAGAAACGAAATATATTCAAGCATTCGAAATATATACACGCCATTCATAAAAACTAGTGTACATTATATTTTTTTAACATGTATCAATAAGATGTCGCACATTGGAAAAATAGCAAGATATTACTTATGAATCAAAAACAATTTTCAGTTGAACATGAAAATGAATTATCATCAACAACACAATTCAGTTTTTTTTATTTTTTACAATGAACTATAAAAAGGTATTCATATTTATATTGTTATAATTTTACTTTATTTTCTTTTCCCTGTTCTCTCATCTTTGCACTAGGGTGAAGCGAGGTCACGTGATTAATGTGCGGAGAGCGCTGTGACGCACGATGAACGTCGTGCGATCATCAACAAGTTGCAAATTAATATTGCCCAGACACACCGCACTATTTATGACACCCTAGTCTTGGAGCTAAGGTCGTATATTAAATGTTACTGTGGCCATGCAGTATTGCATTTCATCGTTGTTTTTCAAATATTATATGATATTTCAGAACAGCAGGGCTATTCAGTTTTGTAACTTGACAGCGGATTCCGCGATGAGTGTCAAAATTGAAGTTCGAGTCCGAGATCTTGATATGTGATTCTCGAATCATTTGGTACGCACTTGCGAAGTGAAGGGAGTCTCGAACTCAAACGTCAAACGACTAAAGATGGCCTCGCCTCGGTATGAATAAACGAATGACAATTGTACACGAGCTTCGACGGTGACGTAATTCGATGATCGAGAATAATAAATATGTCATCCTCTAATCATCTAGTACGGCACTTGCGAAGTGAAGTGATCCTAGAACTCGAACGTCAATTTTGAAACTCCGCTGTCAAGTTACAAAAGAGAATAGTCTTCCTGTACAACAGAAGATCTATCATACATACAACGTCAATGCTGACCTGATGGTAAGTGGTAACATCCTCCATAGCTACAAGTTATAATTACTGGTTAAGAGTGATACCCCAAGGATCTCTGACAGCCTGATACCTCTTCCCTTGTTCATTAGGATGAAATGATGCAAGAGCCGGGAATAAAGAACGCAATGTTAAGTGACAATACGAGTATGTTAGACATTTCAAACCCAAAGTTAATTTCGCATTTATAATTATCCTGCACACTGTACACAAAACTTATACACGAATAAAATTGTACTTTTCAAACATCATAATAGCATTACCTTCGTGTAATTTAAAATTTGCAATTAAATGATTTCGTTATTTAAAATTTTATTTGCACACAAAATTAACGCGGTACTGCGGTCTTTTGCGCCACAAAACACCTTAAGTACCCAATTATTACTAATTGAAAGTCGTTAGGGGGTTGATTCTTGAAGCTGGTAACTTGTTTATCGAAAAACTCTGTGAATGGCTTGTTAGCGTTTTCCAGTTGGTCTCAAGAGTGCAGCTATGAGCAATATTCTTTATGGAGAGGTTTCGGTAGATTTTGCAGCGGGAAGTCCTTACTGTATTTTGTTGTATTTTGTCTGTAATTTTATTACTGTTGTTTTTTGTCTGTAATTTTTTTACTGTTGTATTTTACTGTTATTTTTGACATTTTATATTTACTTGATTGTTTTAAAAGTTCGAGATGATAGCTGACAACTCTTAGGTTGAATCAGTTTCATATATAAGGAATCTAGTTTAACATAATTATAGATTAAAGGGCTAGTTCTGAGGTTTATAATGGAATCCCTCAACTTTATTATAAACGGAAAACTAATTAAAAGTTAGAAAATATAATTAGCTTAACGTATCAGTTAACACTAATGTGATAAACAGTATACTTTTTCTAATAACAAAATGAATAATATCAAAGGTGGCAGAACTGACGATATTACTAAATGTGAAAATGTTTTACTTAATTTAATATTTCAAGTCGTCCGAAATTTTTATAATCAGTTAAAAAAATTAATTAAGTAAAAATTTTACTAAAATATAACACAGAATTTCAAAATCAGAAAGAAAATGATAATATCACTTCTTGGTGCATTTAATGATTCACTAACTCTAAAAACGCTGTAAGCCTTGGTATGTCCTCGGCCTAAGATCATAATTTTCACCGAAGTCAAAGGGGAGTGTTATGTAGTGTTAGGGCGTGAATGCTGCAATTTGGCGTAAAATAAAGCACATTTCGTATAATAATGTTAAATAGAATTTCTATGAATCACTTGAAATATTTCAAGCACGCTAAGTAAATTATATTCGCATACAATAATATGTATATTACTTACACTTTGACTTACATACGAGTAGTCTGTTTTTATGTTTTATTTTATTTAAGGATTATCGCATAATTAAAACAACACAAAATTCGTAACAATTCATATGTGTTTCTGATGTAAATATGAGTAACTTAGGCTACTTATATTTTAGAAAAAAAAGTTTATTAAGCGGTACGAAGTTTGCCGGGTCAGCTAGTATGGAATAAGATATAGGATACATATTATCCCGGATGGTAAAGCCGCGGGTTGAGCGCTAGTGATTTCATAAGATAGAACAGAATATTCCAAAAGCCATTTTATTTTGGTGAGAGTCGGTAATCAAGTAAAGTTAAAACAAACTGGCGCGGCAGGTGTCTTTGATGATATTAGACGTCGAACGAACCGTTCAGTGAATCGTCACCTTTATTAGGGTTCCACCTGTCTTGATTGAAAACTTTTTTAGCTCTCAATGCAAAAACAGTGGCGTTATAAGTTTCACGTGTATCACTTCTCCCTTTTTTGGAAAGCTGACGTGATGGGGGTGAAGCAGGGCCAGATTTAACTAGTACTAAATAATACGTATAGTATTCATAAAATTCTTTGAAATTATTTAACGGAAATTAAGGTCTTTAATAAAAAGTACATAAGTATAAAAAAAGGCTTTTGTTTATTTTTTGCCGCACATAATTTCTTTATCCATAATCTATAGTAATATTATAAAAAGGAAAGATTTGATTGCTTGTTTGCATTGAATAGGCTCCGAAACTACTGAACCGATTTGAAAAATTCTTTCACTGTTGGGAAGCTACATTATCCCCGGGTGACATAGGCTATACCTATATATTTTCAAAAAAATTAGGGATCCCAAGATGTAAAAAAATAAGAAAACCGAAGCAAAGCGAAGTCGGTTACTCGTATACAATACTTTCTCAGCCGATTTCATTTATAAAATAGCTTCGTGTTACAATCTTGTACGGAATCCTCTACCCAGTAGCCACAAAGCTATTATTGTTTTATTTTTTTGTCCTCTCTCGCCACCTGCCAGGCGGCCATTAGTGCCGGAACCGAATTCACGATCATCGACTTAAATAAATATAATTTTAGTTTGATTGCACCATCTAATGTTTGTTTTACGGCTACAATGATCACATATTCTTATGTGTATCCTGGAACTTTCACTTTCACTCATATGCGGAAGACATAAGGTTAGTTTTTAAATAGCTGTCACGTACTAACTCTTTTACAAAGTTTCTAACAACACTGTTCTTTATTACATTGGTTTAGAGTTCATTTTCTGTTATAACGGTAGCAGATGTGTTAAGCTACAAAACGTTATTAACACTATAAAAGGATTTTGAAAAATTGCTTTAATTAATAATGAAACAAGCACAGTGTAATGTGTTAATTTTTTGTAGTGGGTATTTGTATCTACAACTGAATTTAGGAGATTTCTTAACACACACACACGACTCGAAGATTTACACATAGAATTTCTTACACCCTGAAGCTCATTCAGGGTAACATTCATTACCCTGAGGCTCATTCATTATGATTAACTGCCAAGATCATCAATTTTCTGAGACATTTATTTAATACTCGCATGACTCATAACGTATCACAAGTAATACTTATCATCAAAGATAAAACCATATCAAAGTGCTTCTTGTATGCGGCTGTATACAATGCACATACTTGTAGCAAACATAGTTTAAATATAGATTAAGTAATTATTCAAAATAATAGCAAAATTCGTGCCATGGTAAATAGACAGAAAACACATGAAGCGCACGGGCGTGTAACGGCTGCTGCCATGGCGCAGTGTGCAATGTCAGAAAAATATTTCATAACGGGTTCACAACGCATACCCCCCTCACTTCTGTACCCTCCTCGTCGCTTCTTAGCGAGATTATATCAATTCAGGAATGCGTCACACCACTGACTCACTTCGAACCTGATATAAACCTGTTCTTACACTGGTAATTAAGACACTGATGTCCGTACATCACTAAATGGACTCACTGAAAATCAGCGCCGTAGCTACCACTACGGCATTATGCTGAGTGAGCTCCATTTTCTGGGCCACTGCGACACATGCGAGTGTTACAGACCAATAATGCTGTAAATTGTTAATTTTATTTTCATTTTATTTTTTGTGTCGGTCTGTAAATTTTAGTATTTTTTTTTAACTATATTGATATTTTGATCTATGTATGTATGTTCATGTGTGGCACAGAAATAAACATGTTTCTATTCTATTCTGTTTCTATTCTATTCAAAGTTCACCATAAACTATCGACTTAGCAATGTTAACGATATCCCATAAACCGATCGTGTAGTTTTAAGATCAGCATCTAGCTTCACAAATTGTATTTTATTGGGACATGAAACGTTTACGACGCGGGATTATGACGAGAGGGCGTTAGTGTACATTGTAGCCGTCAGCGGTCAGTAAAAATGTCCTTTAAGTCGCAACTATTAAACTTCTGGCTATGAGCTTGTTCTTTGAACTATACATATATATATATGTATTGAAGGAGATTTAGTAAAACGATTGGAATTACTAAGGACATTGGTAAGAGTTTAGCGCTAAAAAGGAGTCAATGCAAGTGGAACGTCGACGCACGAAAAACATAATGGATTCCCTTATCCTAGTAAAATCCAAGTTGAGCTTACATAAGAAAAAAATATATGTAGCTACATAAATTATATTTGTTTTTTTTTGTTAATAATACATTTATACAATAAAATGAAATATCAATTGTGTGAATATGAAATTTATAAGGAGCTGCAATTACTATTTTTACTGAGCATTGTATAAAATCTCAACTTTTAATTAGTTAAACTCAAACACTCAGCGTTAAAGTAAAAACTGGGATACTAAAGTCCCTAAAAATTTGTATTTGCTCTTTTTATTCAAAGAGAAAGTTGACTACCTACCGTATGTTTAGTTACAAAGTCGTACAACAAAAGCAATAAAACGGTACCTACGTAGCACTCATGGAATGAATAACTTTTAATCAAAAACATTACTTTCACGGAACTAAAGCCATCTTTGCGACGGGATCTCTAAATTATACACCCGAGATCCGGAGTCGACCAGTAGGCTGTTTTCTGACGGGCATTTTAACCGCTACAAAATATAATCTTTGCTTTGAGACAACCCAGCGTGCTATTTAGAGAAGGTTTTGTGTTAATCACACCTAAGACGCTAATGCGTGGCTCCAGTGTTTTGTGAAGGCGTAAAATTAATCTGATAACAGTTCTGACATTCCCGAAATGTTTTTGAAAGTAATATTAAGGCATATCACATACCCAATGATTCTTAACGAGCTCTGAAGCATAGAACAGTCATTACATTTTGCTTCAGCTAGCTTCCATCTAACTTACTATAGAAACCTGTTATTAATTCTGTTATTATACGTTAATATTAATTTTTGAAACCGTCATATTTTCTGTCAGAGAAATAATAAATTAATGGGAAAATTTATATGATAGTACTAGAAAAATAGGGCACTTGCGATACTGCTGCCACAGGCAAAATTTGCCAAGATGTACATGAATATTGCATAAAGAGTATGCATCATATTATCCATTTTCCGAGAATTAAAACATTTTATTGCAAAAAAAAAATACAATTTAAGTTGTTTTTAATGCGCTGTGAAAAAGTTTCGGTTGTAACCGGCCTAAAGTAGAAATGTACACTAATGCATCTCATTCTCTATCTGTCAAATTATAGGCTGTGGCTGCAATTTTGCGAAATGAGATAATGATCACAGCTAGTGTGTCGTGGTCTATCTACTTGTTTGTGACATTGCGGCAGTGAAAGGTTACCTTTTTTGTATGATAATCACTTCACTGTATAAATAGTTTTGTACATTTTAAATTATTATTAAAGTACCTACACCAAATTTTATATATAATATTTGTGTAAAAGAAAGAAATATACACGATTAGAAATATAAACATTGTATTTGGATTTGAATTTGAAATTTGCATCACCTAACTTCGTACATGTTTAAAATTTTAACATTATTTTGAGTTTAAGTTTTACTTACACACATTAAAATTACCCTGTAATGGTTTACTTTTTATGACACATACGTCTACAACCACAACTCATGTGCGTATTTACTGAGTACAAAATCTTTTCTGTACCGACACGCAGTATTCAATTACTAGTAACATTTCGGTTGTTAATCTTTTAAATTACGTATGTTTATGTGTTGCAATACAGAAAACCAGTGGCCAGTAGTATCATTAATCGCTGTAATACTATCGCATGCTGATAATTTCGCTCAAGGCATCATGTCGTTCCGCAGGTGTCGTTGCTCTGGTCGAATCTAGTTCAGGCTCGTTATAGTGAAACTAACTAGTAAGTAGGAACTCTAAGTGTAAACATGTTTTTATAGCAATCTATTCCATGCTCTGTATGGCTTAAACTGGAATATTGAGTGTTAGTAGCAAATAATTTAGCATTTATTGACAACTAAGTGACGTTACTATCATTTCTGCTGTACGTGCAAACTGTAGAATCAGCTCATTTCTAAGGTTTTCTGGAACACTGTGAGAAGAAGTTCATCCTAAAGCATACTCCATCGCACTGCTCCAGAACGGATTGGTGGACTCTGAATGGCGCTAGTGTGTGACAAATAGATATATGAAATGGCTGTTGTAGACGGAGTGAAGTTTTCTGAGTTATGTCACCCGTAATGAATGGCGCTAGTGTCCGCCAAATAGATATTCGAACATAGCTGTCGTAGTCCGCACCGCAGCGCCATCCGTAATTTTACGCGTTTTTTATGGACACTTTTCATATACAGAGATGGCCTTCCTTCTCTCTATCTTCCATGACCGAGGTATCAATCACGAAGCCACAGATAAAGAATACGTTTAATTACATATAAGAAACGATTGAAAGTTCAAGACTTGTAAACATATGCCAATGCCTTCAGCATTCTCATAAAGAAACATTATAAAAGAAACACCTAAAACTCCTTGGGAGTTCCTTTCCCTTCTTCATAACAGGAATATTTTTTCACGGTTTAAGTTGATGCGATGACGTAGTATGAATATCAAAAGGGATTTACATAAACAATTTTTAAATAAACTTTATTTTAAACTGCGTTCGCCTTTTCCTATTTTTACACGCTTTATATTAGCTTCACCTGTATGTTTGTAAATTTTTTAGTTGGATTTTCTATAAAACCGTGTTTTTAAGTTTTTTTTTTAACTATCTGGGGGCACGGCAGTGCCCCCGCCAAGTCGAGCAAAAAAGCGGCACGGCCGTACCATCCTTTTCTCGAAGCAATTCAGGCCATTTTCGACCCCCTATAACTTCGTTATGGATAAAGCTAGAAGCCTGAATTTTTAGTAACCAAGCAGGCATTGTATAAACACGATATATTTCAAATTTCATTCAATTTGAACCAGTAGTTTAAGAATTATAATTAGTCAAAGTTTCTTAATTTCGTCACTCACTGACTGACTGACCGATCATCAAAACTCTAAGGCACTTCTAGCAGACATAGAAGCTTCAAATTTGGAACACAATTAGTGTTTAGTGTATAGATCAAGGAAAAACTAAAATATTTTGCAATTTCGGTCCAGTTTTCTAGATACATCAACTGCATAAATAACTTTGTAATCCCATATAAATATATAGGATTACAAAGTTACATTTGCAGTTAATAAATCACTGCACCTGTATAACAAAGTAATATTTGCATTGAATGAATCAGTGTACCTGTATATAATATAATGGAATAATAGGTGTAGATAGTTACCTAGATATAATTATGTTCAAAGGTAACTTGTAAAAGGAAAAAAAAATAGAACTATCTACAAAAAGAAATGAGATGCCATCAAAAACAAAACTTGTAAAAAAAGCCAAGTCTCGCAACTCAGTTCTTCTACCGTAAAAAGTTGTGAGATCCATGTAATACCAAGTCGGTTAATTTATTCAGTTCCTACTTAAGGGTCCTTCTGTCTTAAGTTATTACGTAATTAGCTAACCTAACAAGTAACAACATCTTATAGTAACCATATTATCAATATTAAAAATCTTTTATGTTTTAAATAAATAGATTGACTTGGCAATCGCACTAAAAAATCAAATTTAATATAATATGTAAGTATTACTTGTGAGATACATCATTGTTTGATTACATTTGTTTTTGATGGCATTATTTATTTCAGTATCATTACCTAATAGTAAACGGAAAGTTTCATTACTGCTTATCGAAGACTTGTCATTGCAGCCAATAATTAACTTGGTGTAACTAATTTAAATAGTCTTGCTCGAACTCTAACACTGCACCCGGAAATTGTTTTAGTTTAATTTTGATGGGCTTCATGCTTTACTATATGGTGAACACGTTAAATATGTAAACTATAATGTCCACGCTCAGAGACTTGTATGTACAACACTTTTGACAATAAACCAAGCAGGCATTGTATAAACACGATATATTTCAAATTTCATTCAATTTGAACCAGTAGTTTAAGAATTATAATTAGTCAAAGTTTCTTAATTTCGTCACTCACTGACTGACTGACCGATCATCAAAACTCTAAGGCACTTCTAGCAGACATAGAAGCTTCAAATTTGGAACACAATTAGTGTTTAGTGTATAGATCAAGGAAAAACTAAAATATTTTGCAATTTCGGTCCAGTTTTCTAGATACATCAACTGCATAAATAACTTTGTAATCCCATATAAATATATAGGATTACAAAGTTACATTTGCAGTTAATAAATCACTGCACCTGTATAACAAAGTAATATTTGCATTGAATGAATCAGTGTACCTGTATATAATATAATGGAATAATAGGTGTAGATAGTTACCTAGATATAATTATGTTCAAAGGTAACTTGTAAAAGGAAAAAAAAATAGAACTATCTACAAAAAGAAATGAGATGCCATCAAAAACAAAACTTGTAAAAAAAGCCAAGTCTCGCAACTCAGTTCTTCTACCGTAAAAAGTTGTGAGATCCATGTAATACCAAGTCGGTTAATTTATTCAGTTCCTACTTAAGGGTCCTTCTGTCTTAAGTTATTACGTAATTAGCTAACCTAACAAGTAACAACATCTTATAGTAACCATATTATCAATATTAAAAATCTTTTATGTTTTAAATAAATAGATTGACTTGGCAATCGCACTAAAAAATCAAATTTAATATAATATGTAAGTATTACTTGTGAGATAACATTGTGTTTTCATGCGATGGTCAAGTCGATCTATTTATTTAAAACATAAAAGATTTTTAATATTGATAATATGGTCACTATAAGATGTTGTTACTTGTTAGGTTAGCTAATTACGTAATAACTTAAGACAGAAGGACCCTTAAGTAGGAACTGAATAAATTAACCGACTTGGTATTACATGGATCTCACAACTTTTTACGGTAGAAGAACTGAGTTGCGAGACTTGGCTTTTTTTACAAGTTTTGTTTTTGATGGCATTATTTATTTCAGTATCATTACCTAATAGTAAACGGAAAGTTTCATTACTGCTTAGCGAAGACTTGTCATTGCAGCCAATAATTAACTTGGTGTAACTAATTTAAATAGTCTTGCTCGAACTCTAACACTGCACCCGGAAATTGTTTTAGTTTAATTTTGATGGGCTTCACGCTTTACTATAATGGTGAACACGTTAAATGTGTAAACTATAATGTCCACCCTCAGAGACTTGTACAACACTTTTGACAATTCTTTCTTTGAAGGAATTTGTGAATTTCACAACACACGTAAAAACATCATTTTTCATTACAATAAACGACAACATTGATAGACACAATCAGGATCAGACGAATCAGGATGGAGTCTGTTAGTAACTGGAATAAGTGTAAATATAATACAAGTATTTTATAAGTAGGTACTACTAAGCCTGGCTAGGCTTCGCTGTGGCTAAAATGAATGCAGCAATGGAGACCATAGAAACTAAAAAACTTACAAGTGTTCGGTATCTATAAATGGCAGGTATTTAAGAAAAAGTAATAAAATTCCTAACGTTTTAGCATCTCTGCTAGTCAATAATGTCTTTTTTACTTAATATAAATTACTGCTTGGCGTAATATACTTCAAATTTATTAATGGATCACGGAATTATAACCAAAACGAATGACGAGAGACTTCAATAAAATAGCCGCACTGTACAACAAAAGTAACTCAGCAAGCGCCACTTGATTCAACTTGTTTGTTAAATTAACATACAACAAAACCAAACAAACTACCGCAGCTACCGTAAAACAAACCGGGATTGAGTTCTCATTTAAATTCATCCATTATTTCCTTATCTGAATTCATTTGGCTCACTTAACTATTTTGACGTACGTGTTACGGACTATGCTGACTGTACTGCTATTAGCATACAAACAGAAGTGCCGGAGCGGTGTAAACTAGTTCAGTGGCTTTCAACCTTTACATTCGGTACGGAATAGGTGCCACGTTATAATGTCCCTCAAGCATGTTACATTGTTTTTAGGTATTGGGGAATATCTACAAATCAACTAGGCCTTTCACAATGTGGCATTGACACAGTAATAAAATAACTCGCCATTGAGCAGTATAGAAAAGTATGCTCCTGAAGAAGTAGGTAAATGGAGCCGCCAATGAAATCGTTGAGTTAGGGTTGGAGGCTTGAAAGCCAGTTCTTTTTTCTTCTCTATTTTGTCTTGGCTGGCAGTGCATGTGCCAAACATGCCAATGCCAAAGGCATGACTAACCATTGGTAGTGCCAATGAGGTTCAAGTATAACAGCTATCGTCAAGTGGCTCGTCTGCGCATAATATTATGTCAACTATTCAAATAATAATTATTGACAAAAATAACTACAAACTACAAAATTAGAGATTACTCAAAAACTACTAGTCATACTTCGCTCAAATTTAAGGATAAAAGTAGACAAGCACCAGCTTTTGATTAAAAAAAAATCATCAAAATCGGTTCAGTCGAAAGTTCTGAGGTAACAAACATAAAAAAATACAGTCGAATTGAATACCTCATCTTTTTTTGAAGTCGGTTAAAATCAGAATTTTACCACGAAAAAGATAGCCGGCTTCAAAATAACTCAAAAACTACTCGTCAGATCTAGTTCAAGTTTAAGTGGGACTTTATGTGGGAATTTAAGTGGACATGACAAGCACCGGCTTTCGATTAAAAAAGAATCATCAAAATCGGTTCACCCAGACGAAAGTTCTGAGGTAACAAACATAAATAAAAGAATTTAAAATGTCCAATTGAGAACTTCCTCTTTTTTTTTAAGTCGGTTAAAAAGCGCAAATTGCAAGATTTTGCAAGAAAACTTTATTGAGAATTCAGTATAGCTGCCTTTTTTACTGCAAGCAAGTGAAAATTTATTTCTACTAAGTATACACATACTTTGAAAAATTAGAAATGCGTGCAGGACTTGAATACGGCCCTCCTGTGGTGACCGGCATTAAAAGTATTATTGATTAAAGAACCGTAATTAAATAAACTTGTATGTAAACGTATAACAAATTATGTTTTATTTTTATACTCGAGGAAGAATATGATTATAACCGACAGAATAACGTTATAATATTATTACAACGAATTTGACTTCGAAGTTTCCATAATAATTAAAACAAAAATCGAACAATAAAAACGAAATTTTAACAATTCCATTCAATCCAGCTTTTTGCAGCGCATGAATGGCAACACCAAATTATTTTACAACAAAACCGGGTGGAAGTAATATTAGTATTCTCTACCTCTCGCGACGTATAAAGCGCCTTAACGTTATCGAGATCGCAAAATCTGCATCTCAGATACTTGACTGCTCAAGACAAGCTGAACCGAACCATTACTTCCCAAGTCCCTCTAATTGACAGCAGGCTTCGCGATTTATTCTTCGCGGGTTTTTAACGTGCGAAATATTTTAAAATTAACGTATACCGATCGGAACGATAACCGTCAAATTATCTGTTTAATTGGAACCCTGTCAAATTTTATAACTTTCATTTCGTTAACGACTGGTTTTTATGGTGATCATGTATGACGTCAAACGGTTTTGGAAGGTAATTTTATGTTGTTACGAGCTGATAACTGCTATTTTTCACGCGGCAAAATATGATTTATTTACTTAGGGGCTTGTTTCACCATCTTCAAGTAGAGTCCTGATTATGCTATTCGCCGGTTAAAGTGACGTTAAAGTGTCATTTTACATACACGAAATGTCAACTTAACCAACGAATAGCTTACTTCGGACTTACTTGAAGATAGTGAAACAAGCCCTAAGACTCATAGATACACACGTTTTCTCCCAATTTGACTCTTTAGCCACTTTACAAAGCTTCATACTTTGAGGTCGGCTGGTTTAGTTTTAATTTTTTTAATCAGTGTCGTAACATTGAATGAAGATTGACTACTGATATGATGACATAAAAACAATACACAAATATTCAACACAGCAAAACGGCAATTTTAGTTCAGCGGAAAAGGAAAAGTAGAGTATTGTTATATTTGCTTGGTAGCTTGATAGCTGGCCAGGCAGACTTCACGGAATCCATCCTCTTACTGGAGTAAGCCGCCAAACGAATACCTAAGTCAGTCGAACACTCGTGTTCTGGCTTTTTGTCTTCTTATATCTTTCTTGGTTGGCAACGCATCAGTGATGAATTTGGTGTTGCTGATCTTCATGGACATATCACTTACCATCAGGTGGATCGTCAGCTTTTTATCGGCTAGTTCCAAAAAAAGATATACAGATCACTATCATCTTCATCTGATCTATTCACCAGCCTTGACAAATACATCAAGATCTTGTCTCTTGTCACAAATGGTAAAAAGACGTTATAAACACCAAGAATAGGCAATTGACCGTTCTGCTCGTAGTCGCTCTGTCAATACAAGACGATGTGCACGCTTTTGTTGTTGTCAGAAGTGCGTGACATTTGACATACAGCGTTAAAATGCCTTCGTGTATTATACCAATGTCATTGATGTAGTGAAACAAAAGATAAACGTGTGCGCGTAGTAGCTCTTTTCGGAACAGATTTTTTGGTTGCTTTGTAAGGGTATAACGTATCTATATTTTTAAATATCATTGATAAACACCTGTTTGTCACAAATTCTTACTTATAGTTGAGTCATAATCGTAGTAAGTACGTCTCTATTTAAAGCTAAGAGGATAATATCGGTCCACGAATACTATGAATAAATTTAGACCTGTTACAGGATTAGTATGACAAAGTGGCTAAGGCTTACAGTACCACATTTATGTACTAAGTTACGATATTTGTTATTAGGATGGCGTTGTAAATTTGTATCTAACTCTTGTTTACGCTTGCTGCAGTATAAGTTACAAGCAAATGGTCTTGTATTTCGAATACGTTTCCGGTGTTTGTAATAAACCAGTGGGATACCAACTAGGTAGGATACCAAAAAACCTAAGGATTGTGAATTATTTTACTGCTATCGTTCTGGATAAAAACATAGTTTTACGAATAATAAATAATAATAAAATTAACCCTTGCACACTAATGCCCCTCAGTAGGATTCCCAGTGTTGCGGGTTGCATGGACAACATAAGACATTACTTACCACCCATGATCCGAGTACAAATCAGTCAGTTTATTTTGCAAAGTCAAAAGTTTATTTTGTAATACCTCTGTTTTATTTTAAAACTAGATGACCCGGCGAACTTCGTATCGCCTAACAAACATTTTTTCTAAAATAAAAGTAGCCTAAGTTACTCCTTGTTACATCAGCTATCTGCCAGTGAAAGTCCCGTCAAAATCGGTCCAGCCATTTCAGGGATTAGCCGGAACAAACAGACAGACAGACAGAGAGACAGACAGAAAAAAATTGTAAAAAATGTTGTTTTGGTATGTACCTACCGTATATAGTACATAAAAATGAACTTAGTGAAAAGCGGTTATTTTAATATTACAAACAGACACTCCAATTTTATTTATTTGTATAGATATGTGCTGAGGAGTTTCTTTACGGCATTTTTTCTCCTTTATGACAAGGAAACTTTACGAAATAATGGTAGATTAAAAAATGACGTATATAAATGTTATTTCACTCACCTATCACTATACCTACATGAATAAATTATTATTTAACAAATTTTGAAAATATTTTTGTCATAAGCGATGATAAAAATGTGTTGATCATCAGAATATTCAGAACTAAAGCAATACATACAACTTCTTAGAATACGAGGAAATCGGTGTAATTAGGCTTGCAAGGTTCCATCCACACAATTAGGGCAAGCTAAATAAAATATTATAATAACCGTTTTCAAAAGTGTTAAAATAACAAGACCCGTTATTATAACGGTTCTAACTGTGCTGTCAACTTATGACGGTGATGTCACGTAACGCTGGCCATCCCATCAATATATCGGTGACAAGACGTCTAAGTATAAAGTTACCTTAATATCTCGTTTGGAAGGCGTTGTAATATAAGAAATTGCTTGTTTTGTTCAACACCCATGATTGGGTTTGTGGTCAGATCTAACCAGTGAGGTCAAAAACCTTTAAAGTATTAATAAAGATAAATTATATTGATTCAAACATATTAAACATTAAATAACATAGCTAACGCCCATCATGTCATCACCTGAGTGTAATATTAGGTCATGATTATCACAAGAATGCATTGTCATCGGGACTAAAGCAATATAAAATTCCTACTCCTTAGGATAGAATTTCCTTTAGGAAGGAAGTACCTTTGGTCTAATTAAGATTGTATGCTGTGGCCCACATAAACAGGAAAAGCTAAATTATTGTAATTATTTTAAATCATTCGACATTTGAGCATAATTATTATACCTTTGACCAGATGCATTCTAGTGTGTAGCAGTGAGACATATTATCGATTCTCTTATATCGCCATGAATCTGTCAGCATGTGACCAGATCAATTCTTAGTAAAAACTTGTGAACCGTGGAAATTAGGAATACAATACATACCTTTAACTGGTTGTTAACCAAACTATGCCAGTTCTTTTCACACGTTCAATTCACAAAGAATTGCAATATAATTATGGGATTTTTTTTCACATTATGTTATTTAGGTATGTTTATGTTCATCAGACTTTGTTACTTAATGATGGTGTATAGAGTAGTCATTTAAAATGTCACCAAGCGATCTTATCTAGGACAAAAGACCTTGCAATCATTAGGGGCAGTGGACCTAATAGGCTGTCATTATGCAACAATGTCAGGATATAACAGATTTGTTAGCACAAAGCGTTGTTTTGTGAAAAAATTGTAAGTATGCTCAATTTAATATTAACTAAATTGGAATTTTATAAAGTATACAAAGCAAATTAGACATTGCCTAAGCTAATGTAATACGAGGTTCCCTATATTAAAATTTTTATTGAGATATTAACATTTTGAAAGAAAAATATGTATATTGATAATTGATTTATTTTATTAAATACCTTAATTAATTCATTCAGTTATACATTCTCGAAAAGGTAACCACATTGAAACCCGTTCCTAATTATATCGATCCGACTGTACAGATTCAAAACTGATTTCACACACGCTGTACCACAAGTGAGCCGATTAAATCGCCTGTCAAGTACTATAAAATGTCAAACTCACGCCTTCGGAGTACTGTTAGAACTTAGAGGTAGAGTAACGTTAGTACACGGACCTAAAAAAAGACGGACGTAATCCCAAGAACAAATTCAGTGAAGCACCCATAGTAATACCAACTCTCTACTAGTACAAGTACACACACCCACACATTGACACCATACTGCCTCAATCGCGAATCAGAAGTTACGCACACATGGTAAGCGGGCGGCCATTGCTATGCTTCACTCTCGATTAAACGAGGTTCGTCCGTCTTTCTTTCAGGTCCGTGCGTTAGTAGATGTCGTTTGTAAGGAATGCTAATAATCTAATTTGAAGGCTTTTAAGAAAAAACAATAGCAATATTCATCTTCTATGCTTGCGTTTTACAGAGATAACTATGTATCTAATATTTCTGAACAATTATAAAATCCCTTCATTATTTGCAGATTACATTGTTAACTTCATTAACACACGTTTACTTGCACACTATTCTAAATATTGATATTTAACTCAATGTTATGTAGAAATTTCCGCAATTGTAAGACTTTACTATAACAGCACGGACGTAAAAAAAAGACGGACGTAATCCCAAGAACAATTTCAGTGAAGCACCCATAGGAATACCAACTCTGTATTCGTACAAGTACACACACTCACACATTGACACCATACGGCTACGACATTGACACCATGGCGAATCAAAAATTACAAAATTACGCACACATGGCAAGCGAGCTGTCAGCTGTCAGCTTCACTCTCGATTAGACAAGGTTACGTCCGTTCTTTTTTTATGTCCGTGTATAACAGTAACATTTTAATAGAAAACACTCGTATACTGAGATTGACTCGTTCCAGTATGATTGCACTTCACGCATCGATAACTCCCTGACTTTCGACTTAACATTTGGACTCGAACCATCAAAAAGGTATTTTCAACCATTTAGTGGGGTCCAATCATCACTGAGTATGACTATGGCGGCGCGCTTGAAGAAAATTGAGTTAGTAATATCATACACGACATGACAGATTGTAATACTGGCCAATGTCAGAACGTGGGCAGAGGAGATAAGCTGGAATTCCACCAAGAATCAAGGCAGTTCGTATAAATTCGTTCGTATTTTAGTCAGAATAGAAAATGTGCAATAATGTGCAATTGATAGTTAAGGATGCAGCAGCTATCATATCTCCAATCTTATGTTACGTAATAAATCTATGCATTGAAAACGCGGTTTTCCCAGATATGTTAAAGAAGACAATTATAAAGCCAATGTTTAAAAAAGATGACCCGAGTAATATAAATAACTATAGACCGATTGCATTAATAACCATATTCGCAAAAATATTTGAAAAAGTATTATATAACTCCCTATACTCTTTCTTAGAATCACATAACATATTATGCAAGGAACAGTATGGTTTTAGGAAAAATAAATCAATAAATCTGGCTATTTACAATTTTCTTTCAAAAGTATTAGCAAATATGGATCGAAGATCACCAGTGGTAGCTTTATTTATGGACATATCAAAGGCTTTTGACCATGTTAATCATGAAACTCTACTACAAAAACTCTTCGGTTATGGAATTAGAGGAAAATCGCATGACTTAATAAAATCATACTTATCAGGCAGAATACAAACAACACAAATCACTAGGGTGTGCTATGCGACAAAAACGGAAAAAAGCTACGATTCCAGCAGTAGAAATGTAAGACAAGGAGTTCCTCAAGGAAGTGTTCTGGGGCCTCTTTTGTTTTTACTGTACATTAATGATCTACCTAACGCAATAAACAACGATATGACATTATTTGCTGACGATAGCACCATTTTGTTTACGCAGGAAAATAATCTTGACATTGAAAGTTTAATTAATAGCTCATTGACATCTTTAATGACATGGTTCAATAATAATAATTTAACAGTTAATTTTAATAAAACCAAATTAATGAATTTTAAACAAAGACGTATAAGAGACAACAATTTGACTATTAATTACTTAGGCTCACCTATTACAGAAACTGATAGTATTAAGTTTTTAGGATTAAAATTAGACAAACAAATGAACTGGAAGAACATATTGATGATGTATGTAAAAAATTAAGTAAGTTTACATTTGCACTACGTAATCTACGCAAAATTGTTCGCATTCAGGCTGTTTTGACGGCTTACCATGCATATGTAGGTGCAACTCTTAGATATGGCATAATATTCTGGGGAAACTCCCCCGATAAAGGTAAAGCATTTTTAGCCCAGAAAAAGTGTGTAAGAGCAATATATGGTCTTAAAAAAACAGAGTCATGTAAACCTTTTTTTGTGAAGTCTAAATTATTAACACTACCAAGCATTTATATTTTAGAATGTGCAATCTTTGTGAAATTGAATTTTCATATGTTTGAATTTCGAACACGAGAGCGCCATAAGGACAAACTGTGTACAATACCATGCAAGACTGCTTTGTACAAACGTAGCGTTTTTTGCATGGCTCCTTTAATTTATAATAAATTACCAAGATATATACGGTGTGTTTCTGGTTTTTAAAAATAAGCTAAAAGAATTCTTGTTAACTAAGAGCTACTATTCAATCAATGAATTTTTAAATGAAAATAACTTACAATCTCAGTAGCTACATAATTATATTGTTAATTGACTGTGACATTCATTAATTAATACCGAGTTTTTTTATACTTCGTTGGGATTGTTATGAATTGGAATTTTATTTGTTTTTGACTGTTATTAATTTTAATTTATTTGACATTTGATATTGTATACCTATCACATGTAGGACATAGCGATCTCCATTGTACCTCACTATCAACTATATCATTGTACCTATGATCCACAATAAATTATCTTTGACTTTGACTTTGACTATGATTTGTCCAAGTGTAAATGATATTGCAATTTCCGATGCGATCATGAGCCGCCAGTGATAAAAATTTTATTTACTTTCAATCATGTTAAGCCCATAGTCTCGTTTGTAATCGTTGTCAAGATAATAACATATTAATGAAATTTGAACGGATTCGGAAATTCCCGAAAAAGTTAGTCGGCGTAAGTGCGGTGAAATTTTTGCGAAAAATTTTTTCTGAAAAAAAGACAGCTTGACCATCTACTATTAATCCATAACCAAGTTATAATTAAGCTTTATTCTGCAAGTTTACGCTCTAAATAAATTGTTTCATAATTTGTCCATTTCAAAATATTGCAATTACAAGAATCGAAACGCAATTCGGCAACCGAACATTCGCGCCGCCTTTTCCGAAACCGTACCTTAACATGTCTGTCCGTTTAGCTCCTAATCCGATTAAACGACAAGTACCAGTACAGAGAGCACGGATTTATTGATTTCATTTATCGTTGCGCAAGTATCCGACGGTTGTCACTCCACATCAGTGTCCGCAACGGATTAAAAAAGTATAAATTTAATGACAATCGTAATCCGATTTTCGGGATGAGTTTGTTATTCGAAGCGGCCCGTAATAGCAGTACATTTTTCCGGAATACTTCGTCCGTCGGAAATATGAAAACGAATAAGTCCAGCTTAGGGATTTACGCTATTCGACTATCGCGACATTCCTGGAATGAATTCGTTTTTGCGGTTATTTTTGTTCATTTACCTATAAATTTTTTACAATTTTTTGCTTGAGATTTTAGTCGATTTTCATGATTAAAATTCTTGTTCAGTATTCAAGGGCTATGTTCAATGCGGTAATATAAATTATGCTATGTTGTCTTATATAATTCGGTTTAATTTCTTTCTCAAACAGCTGAATAAAATCAAAAAAGCTTTTTCGCTTCAAGACGTAAACAGAATCAGATAATCTTAGTTTTCTATCAAATATTTATACCTCACAAATAATGCAAACGTACTTTTAACATTCCTTCCTTTGACGTTTCGTAAACAATTCCCTGAGTGTACCACTTCTGATTCGGAATTTCAAATAGACGTATTTCAATGGTTACCCATCGGCCATCACGTTAAAACAACGGTTGTTTTTATTTCTATAAATACGTTCGCCGGCGTGACATATTTAGCCACCCAAAATAATTTGACACGTGATTAATTATTGATACGTATCACCACGACGCGACGTCACGACGTTCGTTAATTTACCAAGCGTGGCTCACGTAATGCTATTCCAGTGGTTTTAGTTTGAAGACTGATTTTGTTACTGATGGAGTTAACCACACCCTGATTTGTCAAAGAACTAAAAGTGATTTTTTGTTGTTTTAAAATGTAACAAATTAATTTTTTTTTGTTGAAAAATGAATCTTATCAATTTCTAATTCTCCGATACGCATCTAGAGTATATTGTGTTTCACGTAAGTATTCTCTTCGCTGTCATACTAATAATACGGTTGTGAAGAATACCCTTAAGTATAAGGCACTATAGAAAAGGATTAGGCCGCAATCTGATACATTGTCGTTGTCTTGTCATACGGTGTAGTTCGTCAGTAACTAATTGCCATTCTTTACAAGTATCACAGTATAGGACTATACCTACCTACTACATTAAATTTTGATTAGGCGGAGAAAATATAAGATTCAGGGCACACTATTATCACAGAAGACATGATACTTGATAGTATGTATGATTCAGGGCATCCTATTTTTATCTATTTTCTATAAAGTTTTATAATACAATCACGGACCTGAAAAAAATACGGACGTAACCTCGTCTAATCGAGAGTGAAGTGTGCGTAATTTTTGATTCGCGATTGAATCAGTGAAGTGACAATGTGTGGGTGTGTGTAGTTGTACGAATAAAGAGTTGGTATTACTATGGGTGCTTCACTGAATTTGTTCTTGGGATTACGTCCGTATTTTTTTTAGGTCCGTGAATACAATAAACAAAAATCGTAAAAAAAAGATACATTATTTTCATAAATCATCACAAGTGATGTTTAAGTGTCGTAATAAGAACGTGCTAGTCGAGACTAACTTTTGAACATACCATCTATAAGGTTTCCATACGACGGCAATTAAACTGTCAAGTTTTGCAGACTTTTGTTAACTTTCTTAATTACGCGATTCCCCCGAAGTGCACGACCGAGAATCAAAGAATATTTACAAAAGAATGCAGACAGTTTGAAAGAAATCGCATTTACGTATATTTTGATTGACTGAACATGCTCGGTCAAGTACATATACTATAGCTGCTGAAGAACAATCGAAATATATTTCAAATACTGTTTGAAGTTTCCGTCAAATTACTTTACCCATACGGTTACTAGATACGGCTTACAATAAAATCACTAACGAGATGAAATGCTGCATATTTGCGAGAAATAATCGAACTTTTAAATTATTTTTTTGGTGTAGAAAAATAAAATTACAAAAATGAGTAACACGAGGTTAAAGGCAATATTTTTGTTAAGATTAAACAAAATTAATTTCATTGTGTTAGAAAGTAAATAAATCGTAAGGATTAGAAAGGATTTGTTTACCGTGCACATTTTTAAACTAGCCACTGAAATGGAATTTTATTTGAATCCTCATTGTTATTGTGGGCTAGAATTATATCGTCCCGAATCGTCCCATATATACAGGCCCTTGTGCTTATCTAAGATGATGCAATAATTTCAACCTATAAACGATCTTACTAGCCATTTTATTTCTCCAATTAGCTGACCCGGCGAACTTCGTATCGCCTAACAAACTATTTTTTTCTAAAATAAAAGTAGCCTAAGTTACTCCTTGTTAAATCAGCTATCTGCCAGTGAAAGTCCCATCAAAATCGGTCCAGCCATTTCAGAGATTAGCCGGAACAGACAGAGAGACAGATAGACGGACAAAAATTGTAAAAAAAATTGTTTTGGTATATGTACCGTGTATACATCCAAATGCACTTAGTAAAAAGCGGTTATTTTAATATTACAAACAGACATTCCAATTATATTTATTTGTATGTAGTATGTACATGTACATGTATGTGATGTATGTATAGAGTATAGATGTATAGACAATCCAGCTGCAATATGAGCGCCATTCGAATACCAGCTCGTATTTTGACGGCAAAGAAGCAAGTCCGTTAGACAGAGGTCCCCTAGACCCGTCCCGTTAATTACTAGTCAGAGCAATATATTCAACCTAAGAACCTGTGATAGCTAAATTAAAGGCCAGGGAAAGACGGTTTAATTACACGACCGACGTGACTGCGAGCAGTAACTGCGAAACGTGCGATACAGACAACGATTTTAATGCTTAATTGATGTCTCACTAATTTGATACTACTAGAAGTACTAGGTAACTACTTTACATGTGTGTTACTTTCATTTCGTGTAATTACACTATAGTAATGTGTTGGAGCGTAGACAAAATTCTCGTAAAAGTTGACTAGAAGAGCTCATAGCGCTTACTTTAATACTAATAGATTGTGTGATCGAATCGAACCAATTCAGCAATATTTGGGTGTACTCGATCGTTCGGGTGATTGATAGTCGCTATATTTATTTAGCACTTCTGTGAAATAAACTTTGCTTTGCTTTGGTACCTACTGATTGTTAAATATAAAGTCTTATTTACATTTGGCAGGATATTTGGGCAATAAAAGAAAGAACCTAAGAAACTTAACGCATATCGCAGTAATTTGGAATTTGCGGCTTTCTGCAATGGACCTGCGTATTATGGAATTAGCTTATATCCGTGATATTTCCGACCTACAATGAAATGAAATAATGGGTTTAGAAATGAGCGTTGATTGAATTGGTATGTTATACCTTTGTATATTATATATATGGTATGTTATACCTATGTTATACCTTTAGGTGTACCTTATCCGTTTGAATGCATGTGTTTAATTAGGTACATAAGAGGAGATGTAAGTGCCTGAAATTATGCGACTGCGTTCAACCCATTAATGGCCCACTACTGAGCACGGGTCTCTTCTCTTCAGGAGGCTTAGAGCATACTCCCACATGCTGCGGTCAACCAATTAAAACTACTTCTAAAGAAACGTGAAAAAGCCACAAAAATACACTTTAACATCACATCAAGTTCATCGTATACAATTACGCAGAACGCAAACAAAACGAATGGGCCGCATTAACCCAGTTACGTGTCGATAATGCGATTTCATAAATCGGGCCGTTTTAATTAAGGCGCGGATCTCGTTTGCACGACAACGTTTCGATTCGAATCGTCCGTCGGACTCACGACGCTTTTATCGTTTTGGACGAATCGAAGACTTGCAATGTATGCGATTATATTTTATTTCGGGAAATATATACCTAAGTTACTTTTAGCAGTCATACAAAAATGATTTGAAAATTTTCTCTCCACACGACAGTCTTATAATGCTGCGAACTTTTTTTCGGATGACCAAATCTTTAATTACTTATTGTTTTAATTAAATAAGTCATCATATAACTTGCATTGTTAAGAGTTATCTATAACGTTGTTAAAAGTGTGCAAGGTCTTCCAACCAGAACTTGGCAATATGTTCTATATCTTAAGATCTTAGGTTATGTTTTGTATTAATATTCTTTTTCTATTAATCTCTCCTGATCTTTGTACACTGATGATTTATGAACAATACAATATCAAGAATGAAATGATCCCAAGAAAGAGAAAGACGTAACCCTACGTCACATATCACATACAGCAAGGCTATTCTGTTTTGTAATTCGACAGCGGAATCCGCGATGAGTGTCAAAATCCTATCATTAGTCGTTTGAAGTTTGACACTCATCGCGGATTCCGCTGTCGAGTTAAAAAACAGAATAGCCTTACAGGTCCACATAGACACAAAAACTCACACTTTGCTGGCTTGTATACACACATGCACATTACGTACACATACAGGAAGCCGCAGCCGGAAATGTAATTCAATTTACTTCATTTGCTTGCTAAAGTTCACATCTAACTCTTGAATTGAACAGATTACTGAGTGAAATGTGGTTCCTACTGTGTGAAGTACGGCGCCGTCGGTTCGAACTGTTCAATTTTATTCGTGTTTGTTCCAGGCTTGTCGTATTACGTAATTAACTTGATGACTTTGTTATCAACAAATAATGTATGTAAAGAAGTTATACAAAACATAAAAATTTGTATGGTCAACAGTTTCATTTGATCTCGAAATCATTTTGTCATATAGGTATCACTGATACACTTATGCACGTCATTTACCTACCAGAATTTCGAAAAGGTGCTTTATCATGGAGAAGAAGAAATATCGAAAGAAACTCCTGAGCACATTTTTCAAAAATTGTTTGTTTGAAAAGTCACCGGATAATATCTGAAGTCTTTTTGACCGCTAATAATGAAATGGAAAACCTATTTTTTTTATTATCCCCATGAAGCTGAGAACTATTAACCTTCAAATGGGGTCAATTCAAAGGGTCCTTTCAATGGAGTTACTTTCTGAACAAATTATATCCGCTGGAAAATACGTATTTTCCAGGAAGATATAAAATCATATGCAGACAAAAAATTATTTATTTATTCTTTATTGTAAAGCTAAAAAAACTACATCACAATAGACGGACTCAATGCCTGATTTGCATTCTCCACCAGTCAACTCTGGTAGATTGCTAAAATTTGCGGTAGGTGCTAGAAAAAATTATACATAAATATGTTTTTTACCTAAAGTATTTTCACTAAATAAATATACATAATTATAATATTATGACCACATACTTAAATACACACATACACACATACATTATATGTACAATATACATACTAATGTATGTAATTACTAAGTAATCTTTCTTAAATGACAAATCAGTGAGATAATGCTCGCTGAATAGTTTTTTGAATGTCCATAGAGTTGGGGCCTTCCGGATATTCACAGGTAGAGCGTTCCAGAGCAGTACCTACTGCCTGACTAGTAAATGAATAATAGAAAAAACTAGAAGAAATTGATTGAATGTGAAGTTTTAAATTTGATATAATTTACTTACAATGAAATTCCTGTGTTCACGAAAATTTATTTTACGCCATTTATAACTTACGAGTAACCGCCCTCGCTTTGCTTCGGTTTTCTTATTTTTTTACACCTTGGGTTACATTATCGGAGTTTTATTAAGGATCCCTAATTTTTTTTTTGAAAATATAATATAGCCTATGTTACTCGGGGATAGTGTAGCTTCCCAACAGTGAAAGAATTTTTTAAATCGGTTCAGTAGTTTCGGAGCCTATTCAATGCAAACAAAAAATCAAATCTTTCCTCTTTATATATTAGTATAGATAATTTTTTGTTTAAATATTCTGAAGTAGAAAAAAAGTTGTTGAAATTTTCAGAACCACATGAAAAGTCGATATACATTTCAGCACAACACTATATAATATTAGAGTACAGTTGGCTACCCTAATTGCACCTCTTACTCTTTTATTGCTTACACTTATATCATAAAAAAGCACTTTTAAAAGAATTAACGAAGAAACATGAAACAAAAACTATTTCAGAGAACTTTAACATCAGCTTATAAACTGTTTTAAAATACTTAACGGCTTTTTAACTTTATATAAACTGGGACAGCACGGCTGTGTACGGGGTTATATTTTATTTCAAATTATTCTTTATGCTCTAACGTCATAAATTTCCTTATTTAAAAATGCTATAACGGACAGAACTTTTATCGTTTACGACATCGTAACGACCACTCTAATTCTATTTTATTTAGTGAATTATTTATGTTGGAATAAACTGTTGATAATTGTTTTTTGTAGATATTAGGACTGTGTATTTACACTGCAATTTGATGGGGGAAAACTTCGGACTCGTTTAAGTCATCAAATAGAGTTCTAAAACAAGTTCTCTGGGGTGTATTTCAAAAATCGATTTTTAATTTGAATATTTGATTAGAAAATCAAATATTAATATAAAAGCGTGCTTAATATAAAAGCGTGTTTTTTAGTTTCTTTTAACTTTTTTTTTATTATTTAGGTATTTATTTTACTGAACACAACATTGACAGTATATTAAGTTTTGTGCTACCTTCCATTTCATTCTTTTTTGACGAAGTAACCTCTAACTCTAGACCACACTGACGAGAATTGTCTTCCGTAACACGCAATTTTTGTGGAACTTATTGGTGTCTTAATTAATTCAAAACGCGTCTCCTGGGTTAAGAAATTGTTTTCATAATCATATTTATACAAAAAAGATAGAGAGAAAGAAAAAATACCTCAATTTCATTTCAAAAATCAAACTAAAAATGAAAAAATAAATGATAGTTAAAAAAAACTCAAAAACACGCTTTTATAGAAATTCCAACTAAAAAATAGACAATTAATTTTAATTAAGATTCGTGTAATTGTAAAAAAAGCATGGGGTGCTTTAGATTAAAAAATGGTTATCTGTAAAGTCGGTTTACGGACGGTAGTTTAACGTGACAATGTCATGACAAAGCTCCGCTCCGCTCCGCCTCGCTCCGCCCCGCCCCGCCCCGCTCCGCTCCGCCCCACGATCGCCTACGGCTCGCCTACGGCATCGGCTACGATACGCCGATCGTAGCCGATAGTGCCTCTCTCTCGCTTTTGCCGATCTCTCGCTCGCGGAACGCTACATTTTTTCATAGATGCGCCCGGCGCTCATCGTTTTAATAGACGTTATCACGTCAAAAATAATAGTTTAAAAAAACTAAAAAACACGCTTTTATAGAAAATCCAACTAAAAAAAATAGAAAATGAATCGTGTAGAGAAGATATTATCCCTTCTACTCATTGACAACATGCACCCCTTGCTTTTATTACAATTACGCGATTCTTAATGCAAATTTATTTTTTACTTTTTAGTTGGATTTTCTATAAAAGCGTGTTTTTGAGTTTTTTAAACTATTAGTTATTTTTTCATACTTTAGTTTGATTTTTGAAATAAAATTTAGGTATTTTTACTTTTTTCTTTCTACAAACAAACATACAGGTGAAGCTAATATAAAGCGTGTAAAAAGTGACAGTCTTGTTGAAAATTTATTGCTTTGCAAGGTTTTTCCGATATATTGATTTAAAAAAAATCGTAACTCGAAAACTATACCTTTTCTGGACGTAAAAATTGCAGTTGAGGGCTCTCTTTTAAGGTATAGCTCCAGATTATAGGTAAACGTATGATCTAATATTTATAATTACTTATAAGTTTTACTTTATATTTTTACTGAACTTATATTGTTTATCTACGATTATTGTTGTCGCCGTGTCGTGTTGTCTAATTAACAAATTACTCTTAGTGAGCCATGTTTATAAATTCAAAGGTATCTTCAGGAAAATGAACTTGGAAAATATTTCTCTGAATAATTTCCTATTAAGTTGTAAGTAGTCTTAAAAATCTGAAAAATTAAACATTCAAAAAGATATTTTCTTCAACTCAACTAAGTGGTTAAATAAAGAGTAAATAAAGAGGATATAATATTTACTTAAATGTTAAAGCCACCTAGTATAAATGTTGTGTTGTTGCGATAAGTCATTATTGCTACGAAGCTATTACAAATATTATCGATATAAAACAAGAAGGTAATAATAACTGTTTAAAGAAATCCTACTAATTTTAATAAAAAGTCATAAAATCAAACATGATATCAACCCAACAATAACATACGTTAAAAAACTTTCACGACAGAAGCTATTATCGAGTTAATATAACTAATAACTATAGCGATGGTATAGCACAGGTTTTCTTCATATCACATTTCACGACTCCACTATTTAAAATTTTAAACAGCAATCATGCTAGTTTATAGCTCAAAATTAATCTTCGATTATTTCACTGCGGTTGAAAATAATTTAACGAATCTAAAACGAACTCGATTAAATGGCTGTCTCCATCAAAAGCGTGAAGCGCGAACGTGATCAATTGGATTTATTATCAAAACACACAGACAAATTGAGATCGCGTTATAGATATCATATTATCGAGTTCAAAAGGGAAGCGCCGGGGTATTAATAACTTAGCTGGGAGATTCATTTTTAAATTTGTTGACGGTCGAGTCACGTTTCAAGGATTTCGGGAACGGTTAAAAACGCTATTAGGTCGATCGTTAAACTTTGAATGAGTGACATCTTTAAAAGTACAGACTTCCTTCTTCTCCTGAAATCTTGGAAACGAAATCATTTCAACCATATTCTAAGCGTCATAAGGGTTGTTTTATCCAACTAAAGAGTTTATAAAGTGTTCGTCAAACGTTGCTATCATAAGTTGTCGACTGCGCCGTCACTTTCGACTTTTTGGGTCGTCACTTGTATTTGATGCGTTTTAAGAAATGGGAGGGATTAATTTTAGGTTTAAGACGAATTGAGACGTGTTAAGACGCTGGGTATTTGAAGTTCAGAAATATGTATAAGCGTTGCATGACTTTTATTGGTCAATAACTTTGCTCCATGTTTGAAACTTTGTTGGATCGTATTGATGTTTAGGAATTATAATTATACACATGACGGCTCGGAAATTCCTCGAGGTTTTATTTAATTGTAGTGTAATCAAGAAGTAAATAGCGATTTATAAACATTTGTTCAAGAAAGACTACTTAAATATTGTACCTATAACACCTTAATTCAATATGTCACGTATCTCACCTTCATTTAAGAAAAGTTAATCATTTTGGGGTTTGCTGGGCTCCATCTATCCTTGATCCCAAGCCATTCTCCCCAACCGCGATGCATTCTGCTGAATAACTGATGAAACTTTGGTGCCAGATCCCGTCTGTTGAAGATCGTTGAGCTATGTACCACCCAGAGTGACTGTGACGCTTACACTATACATACAGTATAATATTGGTATTCAAGCGTGGTAGTACGGATTTTACAAGTTTGGCTTCCACCATCTAAAAATTTACTATGAACAGTTTGTCACGTATTTTTGTCGCAATGACGGAGGGCCACATAATAATGTGGGGTCCTGGCATACATTTTAACCCTTTTATTTGAAGTGTTTGCAGTGAATAATGAGGAACCATGAGTACCTGAAAAATCGATGAATAAGTACCAACATCATCAATATCTGGGATGACCAAGCTTTGCTCGGTATTTTAGTACTGCTTTACACGCCATCTACTGAAATAGCTCTGTGTCGTTAAAACAGTTAGTTGCTTCCAATAATAATATGTAGTACGTCTGTAATTACGCCAATAGATGCCAGAAAGAGTCAATGATATTGTAGCAATTTTCATTGCCTGAAAAGGCGGATAAAACGACATTTAATAAAAATGATTCCTAGCTAGATCGATTTATCGCCCCCGAAACCCCCAGCATGCTAAATTTCATGAAAATCGTTGGAGCCGTTTCCGAGACTCAGAAAATATAAATACAAGAATTGCTCGTTTAAAAGACTGGGAACGACGACTGGGACGAAGAAGGAGTAGTACTATCATAATTAATAATATCAATAGGAAGTAATATGGTACTGTAACAAATGTGTAGTAACAAAAAATACTTTTTTAAAAACAAAACATTTAAAAAACATAAAATTTAATAATACAGATACGTATACATAACAAATTGAAAAACACAGCTACATAAAAACCGCTGTTGGCTAACAGATAAATTAGAATCAAACTCGTACGAAAAACAAAAAGTATATTGAATTATACAGTGGCGTGTTACGTTTTTTCCTCAGGACTTATACTTTGTTTTCGAATGGTTTATTTATTGATATTGCATGTAAGAGATTAAGCTATAAAGTGGAGATCGTATGTGGCGCGAAGCTGAGCTCTGCGGGAAGCATGGCGCGAGCATTACACATTTTACAACCATTAACGCCCTCCTAGGGGACGGCGGCGGCGTGACGGGCTTGTAGATACTGGTCTCATTGTAGATATTGTTTACTATGTAAGTATTCTATACAACGTATTAGAAAACGGTGAAATTCTTGAAGAAGACTAGTTTGTAAGTAAAATGACTGACCTTATTATAGATATTGTTTACTATGTAAGAGAGGTTCTAAACAACGGATTAGAAAACGGTGAAGTTCATAAGGAAGATGTAATAGAGGTCTGTAAAACGACGACTGCGTGATGAATGTGAATTTATTAGCAGTAAAGTGATTTTTTTTCTTGATATTGAATCAAATTTACAAATCCAATACAAATATTGTTTAACAAAATATTGATTAATCAGATGATATTATAATTATCTCAAGATGTTTGTTGTCAATATTTTATCCTACTAATATTATAAATGTAAAAGTTTGGATGTTTGGATCCAAACCCAAATTAAAATATGAAGTAAATATAAAAAATATAGATAGATATTTACGAATGTTAAAAACCTGTGATGATCTTTTGCAAATAATTAAAACTTAAGATCTTATCTATGTATCTTATAATAATTCGGTAGCACCTCAAACCGAGAGCTAGGAAAACTTGATTATTTATTTAACGTATTTTTAATTGTTTTGTAGCTCATTGATCGATTTATTGATTGGGCACGATGGGCGCTTGACAAACTCTGGTATGAAAACGGCCTTAATTTTCCGTAAAAAGGCTGTGTTGGTATATTTGATTTTATACACGATTGATAGCTAATAAAGCTTGCATTGTATGATAAAAATGATCAAAATATGCCTCACATATTTCAAAGTAGTATAAAATACTTAAATTAAAAAAATAAACGTGGAATAACCAAATTGTAACTAAACTTTACTGAATAAAGAATCAGTTACCTAACCTCAGAAGCTTTATCTAACGTTTACAGCAAAATAAAATTAAGTGCAGTAGCGCAACTTTAAACTTTATTTCTGTCCCACACAATTTTGTTGACCGTAAATGCTTAAGCTATAAAGCCAAAGATTCACGTAGAATATATTTTCTTTTCGTAGGAAATGTGCTAAATCGAAAACGTGGGAATGTTAAGCGTTCACTCAGCAACTGCATTTTGATGCCTGCTTCGTCTAAAAGATCACGTAAGTATGTCGATAGCTTCAATCGTAAAATAAACTACGTCCAACGTGATCTTAGACTATTACATTTTTTTCGATATGGAAACGACCTAACATATTATCCTTACTGTTACTTAATGATGACTGTACATCTGCTACTTCTCTTGTTAGTCTTCTCCTTCTAAAGGTTGCCTATTAGCGATTGATTAAGACAAATATGTCCTATTTATAAAATTTAAGATGCTTAGAAATGTCCAGGGCAAAGAAGCGAAGTTGAAGAAGTTTTACCATTATTTTTGTTTTTGTACCATTGTTTTCGTGACTTACTGTTAATTTTTATAGATATAGGTAATCACAGACAGTGCATTACTAGAAGTAGTAATCCCTATTCTAAACTAGTCTGAAATGGAATGTCTACCAAATAAACAGTCTGAAATAAATTTATAAATACGTTCATCATTACAATATTTTCAAAGAAATCTTTCTCAAAAAAAATTACGTCACATACTTTTAGATAAGTCAAGAGCCAAGAATTTGTATCCGGAGGGAATCCAAAATTATCGCCCAATAAAATCTGAAAACGTTTGCTTTAGTACCCCGAGGATTAGACGGGTGACCATATTAACCACTAAAGTTATGACTATCACATGACTATCGGATATACTTACTTTACAACTTACTTAAGGCTTCTTATTCTTATCGACTTATGTGTATACACGATTTATTCAAAAAGTGACTTTAAAACACAACATAAAAATTAGATTCAATGCTATACTAAAAAAAATGACGAACTAGAAAGATAATATGGAAGAAAACCAAAAAACAAACAAACAAAAATAGAATTAATTCGAAGTTTCATATCTGATTCTCAAATTAAAGTATACTAGATAGTCATATGTATAAAAACGTCTGATTTAATAAAGAATAAAGATTGGCTCCAAAACACTCTTTACATTTTCAGAAATGTTTCTAATAGAGGAAAAAATATTAACAGTTTTCAAATTCATGCTTAATTTGTCATAGTATTATGTTGAAAGACAAATTGCGTGATGAAAAGGCAATTTACATAACATATACAATTCCTTAGATTCAATAGAAAATTGAATCTTCAAAAAAATTTTAAGGCAAACATTAATGAGCGTTCCCGCTGCGCGAACGCCCATAGGTACATACTACAAAATCGTAAGATACAAGAAGTGTGGTGCACATCTACTTACAACCAAAATCGTACAGGCAACAATCAGAGAGGTTTCACAACTCTATCTCATAGAATAATGTCTACTTAACTACAGGTTTACTCGGTGCACATTTAACGATATTCAATTTATGACGCTAAGAAATCGGCGGGCGTCTAAAAATTATGTAAAGATTCCTAAATTTATTACCTCCAGTCGGAAAGGTAATCCGCTTACCGTCGTCCATATTATTGAGTGTGGGACTAAATACTGATATATTTTTTCCGTTTACATCCATTCGAGTGCGCCAAGGACGTGTGTCTTGAAAAAGATCTCGTTATGGTTTATATACTGCCAGGAAAGTTTTATTTTAGCTCCCTTGAGGTTCAGCTTTGGGAATGTCAGAAATAATATTACGAAATTTTCGCAATATACTTCTGCTGGAACTGATTTTGCTTTTATTTGACGGATTACGTCAGGATGCGATTTTAATCAGATTAATGACTTCGTTTTTAATTTCATCACATTGATATCCTTTAAAACAGAAAGTAAAAATCGTGATTTATAAGAATTTATTCGTTCTTCCGAATACCCGTCAATATCTTATTAACTTTTAATATCTTTGAGTTGCGATATTATCTCTAGATATTGGGTTTAGAAAACTATATGTTTAGCAAGCATTCAGGAGTGAAAATTTATTTCGTAGTACCTAGATATAATTATTACTGTATGTAGCTAGATGTCAAAGAAAAATGTAATCTTCTAGATAAGTTTGTTATTGTTGTAGTTGATAAATTAGCAAATAAGGACACATAACTTAAATTAAGATTTTATAAACTTGACTCATGTTGCAGTTTAGGTATTAAAAATATGTTAAGTGTGAACTAAAGTGCCTGTTAAGCTGCATCTGCTTTTAACATCGTCTGTCCTTTCCGTTTCCGGTGCGATAGTAAAGGATACAAAGTCATTAACAACCGGCAGATGCAGAGAGAAACTTTGTACTCGCATGAATATGGGAGCTAGATTAAACTTGATGAGAACTAGCGTTAACTTATTATTAGCTACTACTAGAAGCACATAGCTAGCTTAATTAATTACGTCTTTAGCTTTTTGCATATTACTTTTTCGACATACAAAGTACATTTAATGCAGATAGAGTCAAATGTTTCAACGGCCCTTTTCGATAACCTTTTTCTCCATAATCTCTAGAATTAGATAATTTTAGGTAAAGTAATGATTACTTACACGATATTTTGAAATTTTAACTGTAGCTAGGCCTTTAGGATTATGGATAGACTAATGTTGAGAACGGCCGTTACTTTAGTATTGATGTAATTGGTGCCTAAAATTAGCTGTTATTATTTCTGTTAGATGTCAGTTTTCAAGATTTATGTACGTAATTTTACGGTGACTACTGACCCTTTTCCATCAATTAAATATTCATAATCTCTGGTCAAATTATAATAACAAACACTATCACCTTTTGATATTTGGCTTTGGACTACGGGATATGAAAAAATATGGACATATAAAATATAGAAAACAGCAAATAACTAAGCAAATAAAAGGAAATAACTAAGTAGAATCATCTGGATGAAATACGGAATTTGTGAATAGGAACTCACTACATTATCCAGCTTAAAATAAGCCTTAACTTAAATATATTTTTATCTAATTTATGGAATAAAACAAATTAGCAAACTGTTCGGTAATTATCGAAACCATTTACGCGTGATCAATTTATTCGATTCGAATTCAAATCGAATTGTTATCAAAACAAACACACATAAAATATGATAACCTCCAAGAGCTTAAGCAAATGATCATAACGCAAATCTATCATCTACTGAGAAACAGATTACAAATATAATTTGGGAAGCGACTCTTTGATATCTGTTTGAGTGATCTGACTTTTCATCGTTAGAAGATTAATATCGTGGTCCAATGATGGAATAAACAAATGATACAACCGAACGGGGTCATCGAACCGAGCTGTCAGATAAGACCCATGCTACATCTAGAGACCAACAATGGTAAGGTATATCGAATAATAAGTCATTGTCTTACTTTTTGTTGAACTAATCACTTTATTGTTTCGTTCTTATAATCAATTACTCGATTAGATTTCGTATAAATGACGGCACTGGTCCTATCGAATGCTCACCGTCATTCATTAAGCACATACCGCGTGCGTAGATTTAAGGTCTGGTTTGACCGTCTGAGAGAAGAGGAGAGATTATAACAGACCAACTACTTAGCATATTGTGTAGTTATGTAGTTTACAGAAAAAAATATAATAAAATAGTAAATTTAATAATATGTATATTTGCATCGATACTTAATATTGCCAACAATGCCGTTAAGTATCTAACATAAGATTCAGTTGCCAAGTACTTAATTATTATTAGTCTAATAAAAAAATAGATAATTAATATTTGTTATTTATTACTAATAGTCTAACGCCCCAACTCAGAGTCAATACCGGTTACTTAAATCGCTGCTTAGTATTATTAATTTGTATGGTGATTCTTTACTAAGGAGTGATTAACGTAACCGTTAGTGACTCTGAGTTGGGGTGTAAGAGCCGTATTAGAGGCGCAACATAGAACATATTATTTTATAATAGGCAACCCATTCGCGATACTTTCCTTTACCTATGATATTTGATATAAAACAATTTTTACCCGGTAAGCAGATGGGTGCAGAAACGCCTCTAATAAGGCTCCTGGACTATAAGTAATCTATTACAAAATTCTGATTAATATATTATAAAGTAATCATAAAATAATAAATCAATTTTTGTTTTTCAAATTGTGATTACAAACGCATAGCTAAAATTAATTAATTAAAAGAATTACATAATTCTGCCAAGCTATGTCCCTTGAGCTTTACCTACTCCACAAATCGATCTACGAAATTTGAATGAATTAAGGATTATTTTTTATTTCGTTTCTTACCCGCGCGATGAAATGAAATCAGAGATCTTGTTTACCTGTGATGGTGAGTACTGTGGCTAACTGTGTGCACGGTATGTAGATTTATTTCGGGCCCACATCATCGGCTCGCTTTATAGTCTTTTTGTGTTCATTATTTTGTTACGTTGTAAGATCAATGTTCAAATCGTTACCGAATGTAATTAATATGCTTGATAAAGTAAGCCTGGTATCAACATCGTAATTTAATACAGGTCGCTTAAATACCTGCTCCTTTCTTGTTTTGCTCAATTATTTTTACAGAGCTTCAGTAGCCACTAAATAATATAGGAGTGTCGGTTTGTTGCTAAACATAAAAGCTTATAATTAAATTGAATTTTTAGTTATATTTGCATCCTTGTTATATTTTAAATATGAGATTTTGTGCACATGTTTGGATGTTTTGTTTTTCCTTGGCATGCGGCTAGCATTAATTTATTTGTGCAGATTAAAAGATGAAAAACACAGAGATCGTGTAGGTACAGGATTAGAAAAAATAGGATGGAAATTTTCATGGTTTTATGTTCTTCTCGGATTATTTGTGGTTTCGTTCTACCAAACCTAACTTCCGCAGGCGACGCTGCGTGCGGGAACTAGTATAAGCAATAAAAGTCTTGTGATAATAATATGAACATTGGTTTACCAGATGAGAGAATTGGTTCAAATCCTGCAGGACCCTCATAATTTTCACTAGCTTCAGCAAAATAAATATCGTGTATAGTTAAATGTGTATAGTCCACGATGAGTTAAGATTACAATCATGATTGTATTAGTAATAGTAGTATTAATAGCAGTAGTATTAGTAATTGTATTAGTAGTCATCAGACTTGTAAATTGGCACGATAGAAGCATGGAATTCGCTTCTCACTTACTCTCCGACTCAACAAATTTTAAGTATTTATAGAAATTATTTCCTGTTTATTTCAAGTAAAAGGATAAATACTGTAACGTTAAGTCTCATAACAAACGAGATTAACTGTAATTTCATTCAATAAAATGCCTGGATGGTGTATAACTCAAAATTAACGTTTTGTTTGAAGTGCCCACGAGATCATGCTTCTTTACGCTCATTAACCGCCAATCCCTACCTTATTAAGTCGTAACACTTGTAATGTGTTATTTAAAACATAGTTGAACCAATTAAATTTTATACCTAAAAAGTACTATGTATCTTCACTGTCGACAAACCGATAGGTTTTACGACATACCGATTATTATACACTTGTTATAGCGGCAAAGTGGAAGATAACGTGGTGGTGGCTAGCTACTACCCTCATTTATAATAAAAAAATAAATAAATAAACAATAATTAAATAAACCCTTAGGTACACACTCATACTCTCGCAATAGGTTTTTACTTATGTCGCGTTTGGCATGGACCACACATAAAACACATCACAATAACACCCATGACCTGAGTACAAATATTTATTTGTCACATAAATATCTGCCCCGGCCGGGATTCTAACCCGGGACCCCTCGCTTTGCAGGCAAGGTCGCTACCAACTAGTCGGATCATCAGCTGCAGAAATAGCACTACACACTCATATTTCCGGATTCCCTGTTTCGTGGGTGCCATGGACAAAACACACTCAGACCGAGTACAGAAATTTAGCCTCATCATTCTGATTCAAATTTCATTTTCATTTCATCATTAAAATTTCCGCATCGCTAGGAATCGAACCCAGGACCCTTTATGCGGCGCGGCGGTCCAGCATGGTAACCATTACGCCATACAAGTCGTCAAAAGTCAGTAATTTGATTGAAATAACTTAATGAAGTTGCATAATAATGCAATACACTGCTTCAATTACCATCAGGCGTTAAAATCATTTTCTACTTTTTCATATCGCTAGCCGACAACCAGCTTATGGATGCACCTGATGGTAAGCAGCCACCGTCGTTCACATAAATAATACCAAAACCATTACCGATGCGATACCGACCAAGAAAGAAGAGAGAAAGAACTGGCTCCCAAGCCCTCAGCCGGAACACGACGAGTCTGACGAATGCTCGACTGACTAAGCAAAAGGCAAGCTAGCCAGACTTCACGGAAAGATGCCTACTAGTGATAATGAAAATGAAAAATGAAAATTATTTATTTAATAAACTTTGTTTAGATAAAATCATGTGCCCTAGCTCCCACACTAGGATTCCCTGTGTCGTGTGAGACTAGGATTTACCCACTCGTTATGAAATTATAAGTACATACATTAGAAGAGAAGTTGAAGAACATGATAACAAATAGTATCTAATTTATAACTTAATCTAAAATATAGTTCTTACGTATGTGTGTGTGTGTATGTATGTTTGTGTGTGTGTGTGTGTGTGTGTGTGTGTGTGTGTGTGTGTGTGTGTGTGTGTGTGTGTGTGTCTGTGTGTGTGTGTGTGTGTGTGTCAGTGATCGAGTGTGACGTATGTACAATAATTCCGGGACTCCCGCGCGACCCGAGAAAAGTTCTGTTGTTGTATAATTCGCTTTTTGTCTTAAATACACCAATATTTGTGAAAATAGTCTTTTAAATCAGCCATCCTTGGTCCAAGACTATAATATAATCGTTATATGAAGCTTTACCACCAAGCGGGCTGGCGGGTTGGCTGTCTACTTGTTCGTCAGCTAGTGTGACCAGAGCCTAAACACTCTCACGCTTTGAAAGATACGCATCTTTACGATGAAATGAAAATGTTTGTTTGTTTTGTAATTGCCTCTAACGCCATCGCTGGTGGCTACTACCGATGTTATCAATTGCATAAATTTATATTATAGTGATTAAACACTATGGAATGATAAATGCATATTCGAGTGCATTTGTCAGATTAGAAAATAGTTATAACAAGGAAGACTAACAATTATTATGGATGACTTCAATTTTTAACTTGACTTCATATGCATATTCAATGCATTCAAATGCATAAAATGTGTTTTCAAGAAATGATTTCCCACGATCAAAATAATACTTGCATTATTTCCTATTTATGTCACAGTAAAAAAAATGTGAAAAAAAAATGTAAAATGAATTACGAATTAAAACATTATAACATGAAATTAGGCAAAAAATGGTGTTGGTGATATTATCTATTGTAGCTAAGAACAATTGTTAATAATTATTTATTTGCGTTTCATTCTTCTGTAGACTAAACAGTTACTAAAAGTTATTCCTGTACTATAGAATACATAAAAATATTCAATGCTCCCGTAAAATAGGTACACATTTCAAAATAACAACACCAAATTCAATGGCTACATTGTATAAAATAACAGCAAAAACTCCACAACATCCCTGATTCATTATAAAGCATTCTCTTGTTTTTGATATTATCACAATAAATATTTATTACATCAAAATGCTTCGGATTGAGAGATAAGATGTGTATTCATTGCGTCCACTGGCGTCCGTAACTTTTCTACAAAAATCTCGCATTTCATATTCGGCAAATTTAAGGCTTCACCTACGAAAGGAGGTAAATGTTATTATGACTCTTAAGTTCTACACCATAAAAGTCATTCAGTCAGTTAAAACGTTAGCAAATGGAAATGTTTCTTGAGCTGTAAGGTATAAAAAAGTGTCAAATTGATATCGTAGTACGGTCACGTTTCACTGATGCAGGGGTCAGGAGTTGGTTCCGTATAACTAAACCAATCAGCGTCCATTGTCTCAGATAATGTTAGGTGTCCCTACTTCACAATACTTTTAGAAGTGGTCACTTATTTTTGACGGTTATAATATTGTTTTTATTAAAAGAAAACTATTATTTTTGATCTTCTGTGTCCGAGCGTTTTTCACTTCGAGAGGAAAAATTTTTCTTTAGTTGTCACTGAAATATACATATTGCATTACATTGCTGACATGATTATTATACAATATTTACTTGCGTTTGAACCTTTGATATTATGCAAACAAAAAAAGTAAAATGGCGGAAAGCGTGTGCTAATGAAATGTACGACCATGCAATCTATAATTCATTAACATTCATTCGTGCTTAATTAAATACTTCGTTCCATAATTAATTTACATTTACATCACCTAATTATCATAAAGTTGTCTGTTGCTTAATATAAAATGTCAATAGGTATATACGAGTAGCTGTCAGTTCTCGGTATATTGCACCTAGAGCGTATGATTGCCGATATCAAAGTGAATCTGTAAGGACATAGAATACTGTTTAATACTACTTCACCGTGCTTTCTACCTTGTACTAGTTTCAAGACGGAAGTTGAAAGAAGTATTGAGTGAATTTGCACATTCAGATACGACACTGTCACCGAACATAAAAGTTTTCAATATGTAAAATGTATTCGAATGTCGGTTTTTTAATCCTTTGTGTATTTGTAACCTATGACGTGGATGTCTTCAAGAAAAGAGTAAATAGGCTTTTATTAATTTAGTGCGTTCACCATCCTGGACCACATCTCCACTTACTGGTGGGATTGTGGTTTGTGTGGAAGCATTAACTCATTGAAAGTAAAAAAAAATAACCTGAAAATGCTTTTCTATTTTCTAAGATGTGAAAAATTAAAAAGTCAATAATGGCCTTAGATCTCCCAGAACTATTTCACAGCTAATGTGTATCTTTGGCTATTATTATTTAAGTAGTTTAGTAAACTTGGGTAGCGCGTCTAAGGTTTATATAGAATCTTTTGTAGACGGTCTCAGGATTTTTCTGTAAGTCTTTTTATTTTCGAGGCATATAACTAGATCTTCAAAAGATATATCCGAAAATAGACTGATTAAACGAACATGTGACACTGAGGAGTCAATTCGGTTATAATTTTTTTGTACCTCAAAGCTCCGCTATTTATCAAGCAATTGGAATTGAAAAATTAGTTTTAAATTTTATTTGAAAGAGTTGCAGACTGGTCCCATAATCGAAATTCAGTACTGATCTTGTAATTTAGAACTCAAATGGTATAGTTAAGGCCCTAAACATTTTCATGGATGGTCACAGGCGTCCGTGGCTGATGATCACCACTTACCATCAGATGCCATTGACTCTTTTGCCAGCCTCCTAATCACATAAAAAAAAACTTGACAAGTTTGAGTTAAACTCACTTGGAGAGGGTTCCGTAAGTTTGATTGTATATTTACCATTATTTTTCTATTTTATTTATTTTTACCGGTTTTTTTAAGACCATAGACTTCTTATAGGTTTTCCTTCCTTTTTCCTTTTTACGTTTTGTCATACAGAACCCTAATAAAATAATCAGAAGACGTAGGTTATAACTGCACCCTTGTCGTAAATAAGAAGGAATCAGGTGTGAGAGCTAGTTTTAAAAAGTCCAAGTGTAAAACTTTCTAAAAGATACGTGGGAGTCATACGTGCGATATAAACTGTACTGGAGTTGGAAACTTCAGGTGAAGATACTTGTCCTGTTCTAGGATTCTAAGCTAAAGATTTGTAGCCCAAAGTTTTATTCTTAGAACAAAATGGAACAAAGGAGATTAGCAATTCTCTAGCTCGAGTTATTTTTACACTCAAGCTGTATAGCAACTATTTAATAGAGCCTTTAAACTCGTTTGCGTATCTTGACGAAAAAAAGAAATCTTTGTAGTATGACTTATCTGTTTGATATCTTCGTCTATCATTATAATGTGGTTTGGCCACATTTACTACTGTATGGGGTACTCTCTATGGGGTCGTCTCTCCTCCAAAGCAGGATTAGAGCATACTCCACCACGCTGTTTCAATGAGAATTGGTGTATTTAGATTTTAGTGACTAATTCAAGACCTGTAAGGAAGCACAAATCAAAATTAGGCGAATGTCACAAATCCCTACCTTGAGTGGTCCCTGAAGAAGCAGCAAGAAACTAATGATTTTTTTTCCTACTCACAGTTACAGATAATAAATGTTACTACTATATTAATTTAAAAGTATTCAAAAATATTAACTTTAAACTATAATACAATTTCACTACGACGCATAGGCTCACGTTAACCTAGTAAGCCACAGAGCATAAACTGTCAGCCCCAACTCTAATAAAACTATTCCAAACTACGTTAATACAGAGTTGCCATAGTTAATGACTCCGAAATAATTTTACGTGCCAAGACCCACGTTTCATGAGACCATTTCAACATTCCACTTGTATCAAGCATATACTTTTACGACAAGGCTATAAACAGGAGTAATGACGTCATCAAATAACAAGTTTTGAAAAGTGTATGTCATAGTAAACACTTTTATATCCTCTTTATTTGCTCTAGAATGACAGGATATTAGAGTATACTGCGTTCATTTATCATTGTGTCTACAACCACTGCTGTTACTGGTGAACCTAACTTAATAAAGACTTTTAAGGTGTTTTAGCTTTTGAGCTTCATAGCCTTCATACCTAGTCTGACAGCTACAAATTATAGATATTGTGATTGTATGGTTTATTAATATAAACTAGCGATATTTAGTTTTAGAAACCCCGTAGCCTAGTAGCCGCAGTTGTTGTTGACACTGCCTGCAAAGCGAGGAAAACCGCGTACGATTCTAGCCGACACAATTATTTATTAGACGACCCTGTAGCCTAGTTGGTAGCGACCCTGCCTGCGAAGCGAGGGGTCCCGGGTTCGATTCCCGGCCAAGGCAGATATTTATGTGACACATAAATATTTGTACTCGGGTCATGGGTGTGATTGTGATGTGTTATTAATGTGTCGTCCATGCCACCCGCGACACAGGTATAACCAACCGACTGCGGGGGTATGAGTGTGTTAGTGTTTATTTATTTATTTATCTATTCTCGGGTAAATTTTAATTTTTCTTCGTGAACTCATGTCTTAATTAATTGTGTTGCCCACGCTACCCGTTACTGAGGGAATCCTAACAGGGAGTATAAAAGTATAAGCGTAAAAAATCAAAATGTCGCGTTGTTAGTAAGTATCATTGATTTTCTGAGTATAAAACTTTTAATCGATGTAGTTACAATATTTTGTTATAATAAAGTATTTAATCTGAAATATCTGATAATGCTATGCAGTAAAGTGTAAACGTACAGTTCAATGAACTGTGAATCTTTAATAACCTTAACATTTCGAAACGACAACACTTTAGGCAGTCATCAATCAAATTCCTTTCTGTCGTTTGTATCGTTTATAGCTGGCCGTCGTAAATTTGTATCTTTTATTTACCCACCAGGTGTCAAGAGAAGTTTCACACATCAACACCTATTTGTTGAAACCTCAGAGCGGGTAGTATACAGTAAGGACATGTGAGTTATTAGGGTAATGATGGTGATTATTTTTATTTTATTTTTTTGACATTCTGTGTTGTTTCTTATTCACCTACATAATAACTAAAAAAATACAACACGAAGAAAAAAAAATTGCCAAGGCAATTAATAAAGAAGAGGTGAACATTAACAGGCATTAGGCTTCATTTTTCGAAACCAATGGGTACTCACCAATCGTATTTGATAATACCGATATTTTGACCCAGTTCCATGGATCGTGGTCTCTCCGCGCCGTGACCACGTTATATCAGGCTATTATAAATGTCTCGATTTTTTTTAAGAATTGTAAGCATAATTATAATCTTGGCTACAATCAATTTATTTTGTCTCGGTCTCCCTCTGTATGAGTTTGCCATTAAAACAGAAGAAAAGTAAGGAATTAAATCCTTTATTTAAATTGAATTAAATCTGATAAGATTTTCATGTCACACAATTTACCATCAGTAACATGCAATTTGTCAGAAGTTTTGGATGTTGATAGTTGTGATGGTTAAACCTTAATTCATGTACTTACATGAAATGTTTATTTCACTTAACTTTCTTAGTTTCCACAGATAACTATAATTTTGTTCCAAGTTTTACTTAGACTAGAAATTACCATTATGTATCAGGTAGGTTTGTAGTGAAGCAAAAGTATAATTTATAAAAAGAAATACAGTTATTGAAAACTGAACAAAAAACATCAACAATATATCTATCGTTAAGGATACTGATGTCATTGAACATGGCGTCTCTGCTTATATTTATTCTGTGGTCGAAACGGCAACTGAAGTGTAAATTACTTAAATTTTATATTCGATAAAAACAACTTCATGCATTTATTTTGAAAGAGAAGTTTATAAAGGAATTTGAAACCATTATAGCATTGCATTTAGCAAAAAAATATTGATTAAAATTATCGTCAATATTGTGTTTGTCAGTTATTTTAAAATGATATAAACTTCATCTTGCAGATTAGAGAAAACAACGATTCACTTGCAAAATACATTTTATAAAGAAACATTCTTGCAGAATAACACCAGTGTTATACAATAAGAGTTAACTTAAATAAGAAAGTTATCACAAAACACGATCTGGTTTTATAGAAGTGCCTTTCGAATTCGCATAGATTTGCTCCACTTCGATTCATACAAAGCCCGCAGCGCCTCGGTCTAAATTTGTACCATTCCGAAATACGCTTACTCCGACACATTATCCCCTTTTATGACCTATAAAAGTCAGGCGGAACGTACTACATTTGTGGGCCAGTATTACACCAGAACCTAATATAGCCCTCCTTTTCATCGCCCCTCTTTCCTAATACTTTATCGCGCTATGCATAGATTTTTGGGCGATTTGTATTTCGCCTTCCCAACAAAATGTTTATTATCAACCTAACGTCTCCTTTTATTATCAACGCGTGATGGTTCCGCTAATACGAAGACTTTTATTATAATTCATAAAAGACTACGACCAGTAAAAAAATATGTTCTCATGAACGTGATCATTTGGGCCGTTTTGCAGATCCTACGATTTTTATAACACCATAAACTTTATGAATATAGTCATTGAATCCGAATTCATTTAGCAGCTGCCGGTGAGATTAGAATTTAAGTCATTCACTGGCTTTAATTTATTATAATTGCTCTTAACGCCATCTTATTATAAATTTTATCGTGAATTTACTTTAAAAAAAGTTTTATGGTGTGTGTTAACAGGTGTTACCAGCGATATTATGTTTTAATACAATAAATATTGAATTTGATATTTTTACGCAGATAATAGGAGACAGACGCTCAGATCAGATAAAATTAAATCTTTGTTCATAATCTTCTAAATTTATTTGCTCACATCAAATATGTTTATATTTTTGGATTTATCAAATAAAACTTAATTAAGTTTGTTTAAATGCGAACATTAAACAGAACTAGTGATATATTTTCAACTTTATGAACAACAAATTAACCCATATTTACCTTTCTTGACTGATATTTATCCAATTTTGATACAAATAGGAACTCACATTTAATCTAATATCATCAACAGTAGGTATAATAAAATTATGACGATGACTACACTTTATAAACTCCAAAAACCGGGCAGTGCGTGTCAGACCACGCGCAATGTAGGGTTCCGAAGTAGTAATTTTATCAACTATTACTCATTTACTACTTATGCTAACATAATCGTGATAGTTTTCCTTGTAAATTAATCATATAAACTATTTTTTAGATTTTTTCACTTGTTCAACTCCAACGGTTTAGCCGGCAAGTGTCCCCCACACTTGACTCTGACCAAAATTAGCAGTTTAAAGCCAAATATTTCGCAAACGGACCCATTCCAAAAATGGTCTTAGAATACCCATAATATTTTTGAAGGACATTTTCAAGGATACCCCACACTATAGAGTACGCGATTAATAAAAATTTTACTATCACGTTACCTGTAGGGGTAGGTAGGTAGGTAGTTAGGTACCTACCTGAAAAAAATCTTTTTTTCAATATTTTATTTTACGATTCTGGAGTTTTTAAATATATGTATATCCATGCAAATTTTGCAGCTTTCTAGTTCTAAGGGTTTCGGTGCTTTGCTTGATTGAACTAAGAAATTTCTGGTGCTGACGATTGAATGACTGCTAGTAGAAAAATATAATTAACCCTTCCGTGCTTTGCAGGGCACGATGAGTTGGTCTTTTGTTGTTTAAATTGATAGCCTGGACAACAGTTCCAGATTTTGTGAAAAAAAATCCAATAAGAACAATAATTATTGTAATTGATGCAAATAATGTACCTATTCTTTCTATTCGTCTTTTGTTGTGTAAATTGATAGCCTGGACAACAGTTCCAGATTTTGTAAAAAAATCCAATAAGAACAATAATAAAATTATTGTCATTGATGCAAATACTGTATCTATTCTTTCTATTCGTCTTTTGTTGTGTAAATTGATAGCATGGACAAACAGTTCCAGATTTTGTAAAAAAAATCCAATAAGAACAATAATTATTGTCATTGCTGCAAATACTGTACCTATTCTTTCTATTCGTCTTTTGTTGTGTAAATTGAAAGCCTGGACAACAGTTCCAGATTTTGTAAAAAAAATCCATTAAGAACAATAATAATTGTCATTGATGCAAATACTGTACCTATTGACTACAGTAGAACCTACAAAATTGTACATTGTATCATTTAAAACAGGACCTATTATTATAATCTTCATAATGCTATGTAGTTTTCTACCTTTCCTTTAGAATAATGATTTACCGCCTGTAGCTCATATTCCGTTAAATTAAATAACGCACTTTCCCTTGAGACCGGATTTCAGCGTAACATGAAACAAGATTATTCACCTGTAATAAATCACTTCTTCCTAAGACAATCTCCTTATGATAAACGACAAGAGATGTAAGATGATGAAATAGATATTTTCAATTTCTAATTTCACCACGTAGTTAATAGAAGAAACAACTCAAAACTATCCAAAATTTTGTACAGTTAAAACTTGCCTTATTATACATACGTCTTTGATTTAAAAGTATTATAATGGCCCCTATATTGGTATGTTCAATACTGAAAATTTTACGATTATGAACCTACACCAATATGACGTATAGGTACTGAACAATGTATTATCATGAAAATAATATCGCTTATCGCTTTATCTCACCGAGTCAGATAGATATCTAATACATTTTACTAAAGGGCCCTACCATCTGTTCCCGTCTTTGGTAATTAAATTACTTATCAGTTTTTGCAATTTCTTTAATAACAAAAAGTTTAAGGCACCTGATATTCCATTCATCTGAACATGAAAGGATTCGCAAAAATATTGAGAGTTTCTGTCATCAATCTGACTTCATTAATAAAGAAAAATGGGTCAGTTTTTTAAACTAGACAACACGCTTTTGAAATTATTGTAGGTATCTTATAAATTTGTTCTCAATTTTATAGATTTAGTACGATTTCTTCTAAGAAATGTATTATTTATCAATTCTTAAAATTACAGAAAACCTTCGCTTAAAGATCCTAAGATATAAACAAAGTTAGACAGCCTCTGGTGTGTTTTAATAGATTTAAGTCACGGCTTAAAATAAAATAAAAACGCTCATCGTAACGTTTCAACATCGATTTAAATCCAATCTTATCAAAAACATAAATCTGAAATGAGAGCCAATTAAAAAAAATAATTGATATCTAAATGGGTACCAACTTAGAAAAGCCTAAAATTTTAGTCACAAGAACATGAAATTTAAGCTCCAAATATGACTTGATTAGTATTCACGTACCTACCTAGACTATATAATAATTTTTAAGTCTGTAAGTTTGAAGTAATACCTACATATGTTACTTTTCTAAACTTTGGTTTGTTGGTTGCTAACCAATGAAAACTAGCCAAGTCAAATGTAAAGCTTGAATTACATGTTCTTGTGACTAAAGTTTTGGGCTTTTCGACACAGATACTTCTGATGAGATATCATAACTTTTTGTCTAGAAATTAAAAGTGTTAATAGATAATGAATATACCATTGTTATTTGTAAACTTACTCTATACAGTGGAACCGCTAATTTACTAGGATCACTAATAATCAATAATTTTTAGATTTTAGATTTTTTCCTTTACACACGCCTAATAGTCTACCTTGATGCCAAATATCAAGTTTCTAAGTCAGCTGGAACTGGGTTAGAGTTTTGATCTATAGGTCACTCAGTGATAAAAATGACGATTTTTGGACGTTAATATCTAAATAAACATTTGAGGTACGTTTATGAAAGGAGCACATAGGTATGTATTTTGCAAGTCTCAATAAATGAGCGAAATTTGACAGGTTTATGTGGAATAGATTTAGAGTCATGAGGGGGTCAAAAATGGCTCCAAATGGTTCGTGTAATATTACACACGGTGCTGCTTGCCAGTTCTGTTAGCTTAAAATTGGCTTGACACGCTACCGCGCGTCTAGATAGACAACTGAACAGTCGTCAAGCCTTGTCGCCTTCAAACTGTATTTGGATTTGGACATTCTGTTTCGCAATACTATTGTAATCCAATGACAGAAATACACTTCCGGTTCATTCTGTTACAAAAGGAGGAAAGTGGAGCCATTGTCACAGGCCTAACAGTACACCACAAATAGGAGAGGTTAGCTTTCAGTTAAGAATAATTAAGCAATTGAGTTGTTTTCTTTTCTGTAAGTACTTCAAAGCGCAATGCCATTACACCACGAAAGACTTTCCTTAAATTTAAAAATATTCTACGTTACTCAAGAAAATGTGCATTTTACATTCAATAAACAACAAAAAATCGTTAATTAAAATGGATCGTGTTTTCTAAAAATTCTCTCTCAACTCAATGTTTACACTACTTTGCAAAAACATGAACAAAAACTACGCGAGAAGACAAAAACCCTGCGAACTTCAATCTTAACCCTTCGTTAACCGGGTTACCGTGGGAATGCAAAAAGTGTCACTTAACCCCATCATACCAGATTCATTCGGGAATTTCCTGCATGCGACGAAACCGTAAAAGCGTACTACCTGTCGACATGCATATGTTGATAAAACAGAATAAAACACGCACACACGAGAGAGGTATTTTTTGTTTTATCGATATCTTTGATAATATTACAAAAAATATTCAGTAAGAATGGTTTTACATTGTAGTGTAAAAAAAATATTAAGGTAACACTAGTATAAATTTAAAAATTAAAAAGAAAAATCCGCCTGCTTTCAAAAAAGCTATCAGGTTATACTTCTTTGAAATGCTTTTTTGATACTTCATCAATGGCATCTCACAGCCACCATATTTGCTTTTTTAATTTTACTCTTCTAAGAAAACTTGGGTTATCAAGACGAATCTAACGATGTCTTAATTTTATTATTTCAATCCGTTCAGCGGTTTAGAAGATATGAGGTAATTAAGAATATTATATGCATACATACATACATACATACATACATACAAAAATACATGATACGCGCGAAAAACAACCCTTTCTGGCAGTCGCGTTATTAAAGAAATAGCCTTCGTTTTATTTATTACAATAAGGGCTTGTTTCGCCATCTTCAAGTAGAGTCCTGAATAAGCTATTCGCCGGTTAAAGTGACGTTAAAGTGTCATTTTACATACACGAAATGTCAACTTAACCAACGAATAGCTTACTTCGGACTTACTTGAAGATTGTGAAACAAGCCCTAAGTAGGTTTCGTAAAGTACAAGGCATTTAAAACATTTTTAACCTAAGTCAAATGTTTAATATAATAAATAATAATACATAATTATAACATGAAGATGAAAACCAACGTAGGTAGCGATTGAGAATTTTAAAGCTCTTAGCTACCTGCTTGTATATTAATGATTTTGACATAATTGCTTCCATTGAAAACATCTCAGTTTAATAAGTACTCGTAAGTTAATTACTAATAGCATTTATAATAGATCGATAGGTAATTAATGCGAGACAGGGATTTATTACTTATGAATTTTTAATTTTCATCGTCATATTGTTAAAGTGTTTCTCAGCTATTTAAGTTTAAGAGTCCAGATTCGTTTTTTTGCGTAGAGTAAAATACTATTTCACTATTAGTATAGTTAAGAAAAAAAAAAATTTAAGCTTTGAAACCTGATACTAAAAACAATTTAATTAATCTTTCTTCCATTACAATTTCACTTTGTAATGACAAGAAAAGGAAGGCACATTTTTTCAAAACATTATTCAAATAGGTGTTCCATTCGCTTTATCTCCCCATCGCGTTTTACTCAAGAAAATTATATTCTATGGAAATATCTAAAAGTCTATCAATTTGAATATTTAGACTATACGATAGTTGCATCGTAAGGTTGAGTAAGACGTTGACGACTACGACAAGATTGAAACGAGACCAATACTTATCTGAAGAATAAAGGTAAAATCAATACGCTACCACATATTTAATTTGAATAATAACTCGCTTCTCTCGTATATGAATAAATATACATATGAATGAATGAATCTCTTTTATATTACCTCCATATTAGAGTTTAATTTCAGGTTTACCACCATGATTAGAGTGATTATAAAAAAAAAATCCAACGTGTTAATTGAGCATAATTGTAAAACACATTGATACATAGGTATATGATGCCAATTTTACTTCGATCATCAATTTACGTTTACGACGAATTATGCAGCATTGTACGAGTATTTTAATTTTAACCAAATAAATAACACACTTTCTATTTCATTTAAAATCTAGCTTCGTTTATTCTAAGTATGTGTGTGCTAAAAGTAATTACTTTTAGTTACTTTGTGGATATCCGTACAGTTGTGGTCACTGTATAATATCGTAGTCGAATTATACGAAAGCTCGTCCAAACATTAGACAGCATGGCGATCGTATTATTCAAACTGATAAACAAAAGGTCAAGTTCCTTGAATCTAATGAATAATGGACCTGAATTGTTCGTGACGGGTCACGTAAGCAGCTGAGAGACAGAGTTTGAAATCGGATCACTAGGAATGTTTTGGATGGATAGGTTTGTTTGGTAATGTTTATTTAGATAATGACCATCAAGTCAATTTAGATTTTAAAAAATTGAGAATACTGTAGCAGTTTATTTATTCGTGTTTCTTGATAAACAAAAGCAAAGTAATAGTAACATGCAGCAAATACTACTATTGTTTAAATTGTAACAATAATTTTGTGTTACACGCAGTTTCATTAAAAAAAAATCAAATTTATGTATTTGCAAAGGTTACATAGAAATGATTAATTGGTAATTGTAACTGACCATCACTCATATGATTGGGGTAAGTAAGACATTAAATAACCATGATGCAACGTTAAAATCACGCTGAATATAGTGTCTAACGTCAGATGACTGCAACGTCAGACACAGGCATTTGTAATAGATCAAGGCTTGCATGAGTGGCTTCCAATGTTCTATTTCACGTTACTTCTGATACGTATGATATTGCCACCGCAGTCTAGCCGTAACCACGATCCCTGCAACTGGGTCGAAATATCGGCGTCTAAAATATGTATATGTATTTCGTGAGTACCCGTATTATACTAAAAATTAACTCATTTCACTCTGATAATTATCTCTAATTTTGACATTGTTTGCATAAATCCTCGTACACTTTTAGTAGTGTGAGCAGCAATGATCATGTACATTGAAGTTTGGCTAGCGCACAGGAAGTCATTAAAACAGTAATAAAAGGGTTGGCCTCTAGGGGACGATTAAATGTCACCTTCCGTTTTTAAATCGCCGCCCACTTGGTATCCAACTGTCACAATCTATAACCCAACTGGCAGGTTTGAGACGCCAAAAAATACAGTTAAGTTTTCAAAAAAATCTTCACCAATCCGGACAGCTTCTGTCACCTCTTACGACACCTTGATTGGCATGGGGTTAGGCCGTTAGCGTCATTCTAAACCACCCAACTAAGGGCAGTAAGTATTATAGTATGTACAAATATTTTTAAACATAACAATATTTTTTTAATATAAAAATATTTTATGTAAGTATAAAAATATTTTTTACATTTAAAAATATTTTATGTATAAAAATATTTTTTTTAAATATAAAAATATTTTATGTATCAAAATACCACTAAAATAATTATTTTTAACGAACGAATATTACACGTTTATCTGCAAAGCAGTACAAATGGCAATTACGATGCGCACCAACTGACAACAGGCGACAAACCCGTTTTGCTCAAAATAATTACTTAACAGACTCAAAACAAAAAGTATCCATACGAAAAATATTGCCACATTCAATTAAGAATTTTGAACACTATAGCTTTTTATTAACTGCCAGCATTTTATACATTTCTTCAACACAAGTGTACTCGTATTAGCATGTGCTTAGTTTTTCGTGAATCGTGAATTTCTTTTTCCTCGGTTCCAATCGCCAACAAAAGCTATTTAATTAATTTAAATTATTTAAAATCGCGTAAGTAATTCTTCACTGTAGCAGTTTGAGTAGCATTCGTTGTATTTAATTTGCGGACTGAAAGAGAAAAATCGGATGCTCGCGGCTTAAGCAGGGTTTAATTTGTGTCCATTAATAAAGATGATGCGGACGTTACCCTTGTGGCTATTAAATTTTGGTCTCCCATACTACACTTATTAATTACAAACGACGCATTACATCGCTCTTGTGTCTGAAGCGTAAGGTCCATTATTGATTAACTGAAGGTCCTGTTTAAATGTGAACCAAATATGCCTTTTTTGCGCACCGGGTGCCCGAACGGGTTATTCATGAAATGCAAGACGGTTGTATTTTAAGAAAACATGTGATCGTATCGTAATAGTGTCGGGTGGTAGAAATTTGATCGGTTGTACGTTTTCGCATGCATAATGACTGGAGGTAACGCGAAAGAACAGATGTTATGTCGATGACATCGTTTGATAAATAAGCTAGAAAAAAAAAGCAACGATCCGGTATTTGGTTAGTCACGTCATGTAAACATGAATTACGTATAAATAGAAGTAAGACTGACGCCCCAACTCAGAGTCATTAATGGCTACTTAAATCGCTCCTTAGTACAGAATTTGTATGGTGATTTTTTACTAAGAAGCGATTTAGGTAACCGTTAGTGACTCTGAGTTGGGGCGTGACTCTTTAAAATCAAATAAAATTAACTACTCAATTCAGTTACTTTCTGACTACCGATGAATTTCGAATATTTTAAGTTTAGAACTTCTGCAACAACAAGTTACATAAAAAAACTTAATAGCTTAAGAGAAACTGCGACGCCATCTATTGCCGAATAGTAGGAAGACGCCACAAATCTACTTTTTAGCAATATCTTATTCGAAACAAACTCTAATAAGATATGAATAATGTTGTAAATCATTTAGTTAGATTTCTAGCAAAGGCAAAACGTCCGTGAGACTAGGTGTTTATACAAAGTATCGCAAAAACTTCAATAGCGTGATTCAAGCGCCTTTAACCTGCGTTTTATGTGCGTACCAAATGTTGCTTAAGACCCATAATTGGGATTGCTTCAGGAACGCTGTTTCAATCCGGACTGATGAAAATATTAGCATAAATTCTTTGGACAACCGAAAGGCTCTGATAACTTATGTATATCTAACGATAACATCTAGAACAGTTAAGTACGGAAGCGCTCTATATACTATGCTGTTAACAGATACAAATAAGTTTACCAACCATGTTCGAAGTTGCTCAACTGGGTCGATCTCATATAATTCGTACCAAGTGGCTTATAAGCTATGGATCTTGGAATATTAGTGGTCATTACTAAACAAAAGCGGTTGAGAAATGTGTATTCAGTACTTATCCGTCTGCATTATACATGCCGGATGTGCTGTCCATTGTTCTCAGTTATGTATAATTTGTATTGTACGGCCTTGTCCTAAACAACGATATGGTAATAGATTTGTAGGTGAATACAAGCAAATAAGTACTAATATCTTACACAATTTGCTACTAAAAACGCAACGCAATCGTCATAACATAGCACATAAAAGCGGCCAAGTGCGAGTCGGACTCGCCCATGAAGGGTTCCGTAGCAGCAAGTAACATAATATAAAAGTTCTTGTAGGGGAATGTGGGGTGACACCGGATAGTTAAGAAAAAAACACCATAAATTCGTTATAATGTTATATATTTAAAAAATCAACAACACTTCTCAAAGAACATATGTAAGACATTACTTTGGCAAAAAATATCCGAAATCAATAAAGATAAAAAGAAGTAGAAATTTATTTTAGTAAAAAACATAAATCCGGATTCACCCCATACCTATGGGTAAAACCGGATACGCGTTTTTAGTCAACGGGGTGAATACGGATATTTTTTTTTATGCCTTAAGCAAGCAAACGAGCTGACGGGTCACCCGATGGTAAGTGATTACAGCCGCTCATGGACATTAGTAATACCACGGGCGTCACCAATGCGTTGCCGGCTTCGAAGAATAACAATAGACCTGCTTCTTGAAGGACTCCATGTCAAAGCTTAGTGGGAATACCGATGCAGGAAGTTCGTTCCACAGTTTACACGTGCGTGCTAGGAAATTACATGAAAAGCGAACTGTGGACGAGCGCCAAGTATTAAGGTGGTGTTGATGGAACCTGATACATCGTGATGCGTGGTGACGGAAATCAATCGCAGGTATTAAACCGAACAGTTCTTCAGAACATTCCCCGTTGTACAGACTGTAGAATACGCATAGGGAGCCTACGTCTCTCTTCAACTCAAGTGATACTGAGGTCCTGTAAACATACTTATGAAAAAATAAATAAAGTAAAGGTTTAAGATTTTAAGTAAATAAGCAGACATAACCTATTCAATGATTGGGGGTGACACCGGATACCCGATATCACCCCGTCCGGTCGTACCCCACAGGTGCCACTTTTAAAATACTACTTGCAAAATTTTTATTCTTAGACTCACAGCAACAATTAATGCTGTTTTTTTAGCTTAAATAACCAAGATATTATGAAAAGAATGTTACATTATGATTGTACATGGCCAAAACAAATGAGAATACGTCAAAAATTACAAAATATTAGATAACTTACGAATATTTTTTCTATTTTGTGGAGTACAAGCACGTGATGAAATTCTATCCTGTCCGCCTTTTGCAAGCAAACTGCCGAGTGTTCCCAAATAACGTTTGACTATTTAGAACGAGATAGCTATATGCCTACTAGTAAAATAGCAACTATCTGTTTTCACCCCCTGTCCGGTTTCCCCCCACATTCCCCTACTTCATTGTAACTTTGATCGATGTTTTTTGCGGTTTACGATTTATGACGTATTAAAAAAAACTACTAACTGGATCTCGTTCCAATCAATTTTCGTTGGAAGTTTGCACGGTAATGTACATCATATTTTTTTTTAGTTTTATCATTCTCTTATTTTAAAAGTTACGGGGGGGGGACACACATTTTACCACTTTGGAAGTGTCTCTCGAGCAAACTATTCAATTTAGAAAAAAATGATATTAGAAACCTCAATATCATTTTTAAAGACCTATCCATAGATACCCCACACGTATGGGTTTGATGAAAAAAAAATTTAGAGTTTTAATTGAATGTATGGGGAACCCCCAAATTTTTTTTTTTTTTCAATTTTTTTGTGAAAATCTTAACGCGGTTTACGGTATACATCTACTGACCAAGTTTCAACAGTATAGTTCTTATAGTTTCGGAGAAAAGTGGCTGTGACATACGGACGGACAGACAGACAGACAGACATGACGAATTTATAAGGGTTCCGTTTTTTGCCATTTGGCTACGGAACCCTAAAAATACTTTGGTTTGGTCCCCCGGTCATTGAGATTTAAGGTCATAGCCTATCGCGCTGACCAAATAAATACGTTTTGGCAGATATAACAGGTCATCAGATCAGAATACCACAAAACCTCGAGGGGAACAGCTGTCAGATGCCTGTCAGATATTATGATACAGGTTACCTCGCAATATTTTAACCATACACGTTGCAGAAAAATGAATTTCTAATCAGGATATAACGTTGAAACAATTATGAAAAAAATTCTTAGCTGACAATGTCTCGTTATTGTCGGGAACAGCGGTGACGCAAGATCATTTAACATCAGGTACACAGCCCTCAGAATACAACAGAACCTCTCATGTGCTCAAACTCAAATCATCTTTTTCAGGTTGGTATTTTATCAATACAGTTAACAACGGCTCACTGATTATTTATTAGATATATGTAACTTCATAAACAGTGGATTCTATTTATTGGTACCTTGAAGACCCAATGTATACAGATCAGTCTAATTCGCATCTAACAATATAATTAGTTACATCTCTTCATGCTCTCTTCTAAAGTATAATAAGGGAAGATTAAAGCATTGTTATATACTCCAGAGTAATTAATTCGGAGTAATGACTAATACAAAAGTCATTCATGTAAGCATTTTCGTGGAACACCCTTAATGTTTTGTCCATTGAACCATAATAGTGTTTTATCGACACCGACGCGGAAAACAGGAGAAAAGAATTAATGTACCATAATAGTTATTGTCTGTATCTAAGGCTTAGGATATCAGATAATAACCACGTTTATGATTCGTTTTTGGTCTGGGTAAATACACAGGTATTCTTGTCTTTATGTGGCACCAAAGTCCTAAAATAGGGCTATTATGCATAATTTTTTTATAACGTTTTATTTCGTTCATAAACATATAGCTGGTATTTTTACATAGATTTAAATTTTTATTATATTTACCAGTTTTCCTGTTCTTTGTCAGAAATCTAATAAGATTCATAAGTCTATTACACAGAGGAGTAGTTAATGAAACCTTGATAATTATTTTCGTTAAATTTAATTTTATATTATTATACAAAATAGTTACTTTTATGGGTTTTATTAGCTTAAAAAAACGAAACACAAAATAATAACATTTCGAGATGTTATTCCAACGCGGACGGAAATCTAATTAGAGCGGAAGCCCTTGACATAAAATAGGTTTATGCTTTTTTTGTACATGAATTTTGAGACTTCTAAAATAACAGGACGTACCTATTAATTGAAAATATGAAATTACTAGCTGACCCGGCGAACTTCATATCGCCTAACTATTTTTTTAATAAAAGTAGCCTATGTTATTCCTTGTTACAGCAGCTATCTGCCAGTGAATGTCCCGTCAAAATCGGTCCAGCCATTTCAGAGATTACCCGAAACAAACAGACAGACAGACAGACAAAAATTGTGAAAAATGTTGTTTTGGTATATGTACCGTGTATACATCCAAATGCACTTAGTAAAAAGCGGTTATATTAATATTACAAACAGACACTCCAATTTTATTTATTTGTATAGAGTATAGATAATAATTCTCCGTTCATTAAAGACTTGATTGTACAAGTTTGTATGATGATGTACAATTTGTATCTGTTTAAAATATCGATAAAATAATCAAACGTAAGTTATCTAAATCATTCCTTAAATGTAAATTCCTAATTCCGTAACAAAACCGTCTCTTTTATTTATCCTACAATATTAAAAGGTCGGTAAAGCCACGTGCAATCGCGCGTTGTCTGTGGCCATTGATAGCGCGTTTGAACGCTCGATTTACCACTACGCGCTATTTGCCGCCCACTAGGAGCCGAGGTGATCGATGTGCGGATGTCCCGCGACTTTGTTTTTACAGCCACTTTGTACTGGATGATATATCACGATCGCGTTTCACTCGAACGCGCGCTTTATATCGCGCGGAAAGCCTAAATGCGTTGCCGACGGTTTGATTATGTTGTGAAGTTAGGAAAGTATAGTATTTTGAAAAAAATATAATAATGAAAAATACCTGGTACCTACCAGATTTTAATAACTCTAAGGTATTGTAATTTATAAGTGTTACCACACGCTACTTTTACTGTAAAAAGTGTGTATACTAACAGTTTCAACTTTAAATGGATATTTTTAAAGCAGTGGCAAAAAAGCAAACAAAATCTGGGTCGTTACGGATACTATCAAATGTGGCCGAATAACGAAGATGTTTTAAGTAATTTATATTTTTCCTATGACTTGACTTTGCTTAAAAAATAAATAAATACATTACCTAAAACAAAAATCCTTAGACGTACCTACTCAAAAATAAACTAAGATTTCAAAGCTTCCGTATTTACATTACCATCTACGCATATTACATCGATACGTAAGGATCTAGCAAAATTTAATCAATCCGTATGGAATAACCGCAAAAACCCAGAAGTTCCATGAGCTACAATAACAGCAACTCTAATATGTTAAGACACTAGATTCGATCTGAAGAAACCTGATAGCGGGGAACTAACGAGAAAATTATACGCAAGAAGCATGGTCAATTTGTTCCGTGTAAACGCCCGGTTCCATCAGCGTTACTGCAACAAAGTGGATTACAGTAGATACTAGTGTACACTGCATAGTAGTGTACACTACTGTACAATGTACAAGTGTACAGTGTACAGCACACATAACACAGGAGATTATTTACAATGGAGCAAAAACTTGGAGCGGGGTCTAGTTGTATACGAGACGGGATTTCATTAGTTGCAAGTCTTGCAACGTACGAAAGTTACTTGAACTGCAATATTTTTACGGTTTGAAGAGCTTTTTTTTGTGTTTTCAAGAAACATGCAAACGAAAATCCTAAGGTAAGGGTTCACCATCTCTCCAGTGACAAAGTAACAAAGGCTCCACTGATGCATTGCTGTCCAAGAAAGAGGAAACAAGAAAAATAGAAGTACTGTAAATAGTTTAAAGAATCGTATAAATAAGAAAAAAAATACTGTAAATAGTAATAAATAACAGTATAAAGAAAAAAATAATACTGTAAATAGTATAAAGAATAAAAAAAAATTACTGACTTAACCCATATTTTTTGGGTCTAAGCCAACTATTGCTTGTGAACCTGGACAATGGATGAGGCAATTTTGCTTATGGAAGTATGTAGTTGAAACCTTAGAACTTAGTTTAGAATGAAGAGTTAACTTGAGATTTTTTTTTTTAATACAAATAAAATTCAAATAAAAAGCTGATTCACCGCTACGCGTTGGGGACGCCCTTGCAAAAGTCTATTGGTGGGAATGCCTATTGTGACTATTTATTATTGAGTGTTCTATCATTTGCTGGCTATTTTAAAAAAAGTGACTTATCAAACTATGGAAATCAAGGGAATAAACCTTGTTCTTAATGTTCATAAAAACTTTATTGATAAAAACACAAAGCTACCTAACAGAACCGACCGCAGGTTTAATGAAATTCCTCTCACATGGCAAAAAATACAACGACCACTTGAGCTCACCGTATAACTCCTGTAACCCCTGAATCAGTTTGACGTCAATCAGGAATTCCCTAATTCCGCGATGTCACCGTATCTGCCGAATGCCGCGTCCATAAAGGGCCGAGCTTTTTCTCCCACAGACGAGAATGTACAGTTTTTGCGCCGGCCAACCATCGACTTGTTCAAACCGTTTTTACACGACGGACAGCAAACGTTTTTTGCGAGACCCAATGTCATCTTCGCTCGTCAACCGTCCATATTTCAGTCCTCACCACCACAGACGTAATTGATTGAATTCTGTGTAAATAAGCCATATTTTTGTCTCCCAACTTTTTGCTACGTACTCGTTAAAAAGAAATATTAGTGCCTTTAAGCTACTATTTGGTTTGTCGAACATTTTTTGGCAAAGATCGTTAACTCGAAATGTATTTACGGTAAAGCGACTTTAATGTAAACCGGCGGTGTAAAAAGTAGTTGAGATTTAGTGTTGCGGTATCAAAAAAGTAGGTTTAAAGCTTTTGCCAGCCAGACAATTCGTTTTGTTTTCAATGAAAATTCTGAAACCTTTTGGTGTCGAAGAAACGCTTATTAAGTTGACTCCCCCCCCCCCCAGAATTAGTTAATGACCATAAATTATAACTTTATCACAGGGCTACCTACAAATTGGTCTCTTATTATCATCATGAAAATGAATACATCATATGTTATAATGAAATAAGCGTTTATTAAAATATAATATCAGTAGTACCTCAGCAAACCTAAGAGGTTACCGTGTGTAAAATGCTTTGGAAGGTCAAAATATATTATCGAAATAAATATGAGACTTCCATATACATTATATTTACAAACACATTACTCACAACAAAATATTTAAAGAATACAGTTTTATCTTGAACCGTAAGTATTACAAATATATTATGATCTGCAAGATTCATTTATTTCCAGAACTTGATTTGAAATTGCAAAACATGGTTGATTCTTATCGGTACAACTCGCATCCAATGAATCGATTTACTGATAACAGTACCAATCATCGGATGCAAGGAAGGCGTGAATATGACGACTGAGTTATGACGATTATAAATCGACTAAAATAAACATATTAAAATCGATGTTCCGCTGATTCACGTCGCTATTCAATTAAGGCCGTGAAATTTGCATGTAGTTTTAATTCTTGGTTGCATTTACATAATAAAATGAAACGATGTTCAAGACGATTATCATTATATATTGAAACGTCAGTTACATTACAAAAAGTATATTACCTTATCTAATAACGAAATGCAATCAATAGATATAGAAATTAAATATTAGACAATATTATATTATGGAGGTACAGCATAATAATAAAAAACTGGAAGGTACCTTTTCTTTACAGATTTATAAAATCATTATCTAACATCACTTGCCGCTGAAGGATCATAACTATGTACTAATAAGTTTAACAACAACAAAATAACGCGACAATTAAAAAACATCATTACGTATTTATAGACCACATTTGCGGCCTGTGAATCCCGATTTACAAATCAAGGAGCACCGCAAACGCCAATATGAACAGCTTCGCTTTGAACTGATGGAGATCAATATCGCAGTTTTAATAAAACAGATGGGAACCGGCTTCCATATCCGGCGCTCGGTTTTTGCTGCAAAAAACGTGCCCCTCGAAACGCAGTGATAATAGAAACAACGACGCGCCGAAGGGGTTATCTTTAGGGTTGCCAATAGGTACCCAATACGGTAACTTAACGTTTTCGGTATACAAAATAGTGTAGATGGATCTATCTATTGGTTCTTGAGTCCAAACAAAATTTTGCTACTCTATGAATTATTGAGAACAAAAACCATAGGTCCCTTTTATTGAAGTTTTTGAAACTTTATATAAGTTACTGAAACGGTACAAAAATCGCTCCATTAGTAGCGGTGGATGGACATAAGGCAACAATTCAATAGACATTAGACGCATGGCAACCCTATTTCTTGTATTTATTTGCAGCAAGGCCTTTCTGAACGCGTTAAAACGAAACATCTCGACGTTCCCAGCTAGCGTGGGCGGGATTATACAAGCAACTATCTGTTCCAATTTATACACCGACAAGAAAGACGTATCAATAAAGTTCAATAAGTGTACGCCCGTCTTTATCCTGTCCCGGTTTTGTTTCTCATGTAATTTATGTGCATTATAAGGTGATGTTGAATAGTGTCGAATAGTACCGTGGCCCACGCTTTTTGAATCGAACTTGACTCAATTAAAACATGTTTTCTTTATTTCTATCCCGTTTCGAGTCATTGGTTCTATAGAGATAAGAGTTTTAAAAACTCTGGTATTCTTATAATGTAATCCAATAAGATATCGTTTTTTTTTTAATTGAAGTTATACTTTTTATTTAGGTCACCCTTTCTCAAGCAGCCACAACAACCTATAACTATCCCATTCTTAAGCTCGAATTTTATCTAATAGCTATAATCTAACATCCTGTTCAAGTTCAAGTAGCCTGAGTTTAGTACTTAAAATATGACATTATGCTATGTTCAAGATATTTATTATTGACGGGTGTGAATTAGAAATATAATTCTGGTAACTCTGAAAAAACTAGAACGTGCAAGATATTAACCCGTACACAGTACTCCATGGATTACCGACTTTAAACCAATCAGGACGGCTATTCTGTTTTGTAACTTGACAGCGGAGTTTCAAAATTGACGTTCGAGTTCTAGGATCACTTCACTTCGCAAGTGCGTACTAGATGATTAGATAATGACATGTCAGTGTCAATGCAAGTTCACTTTTGTTTTGTAACTTGACAGCGGAATCCACGATGGGTTTCTAAATTGAAGTTAGAGTTCGAGACTCCCTTCACTTCGCAAGTGCGTACCAGATGATTAGAGAATCGCCTATCAAGATCTCGGACTAGAACTTCAATTTTGAAACTCATCGCGGATTCCGCTGTCAAGTTATAAAACAGAATAGCCTTTCAGATGTAGATGAAATTATATGATTTTACACGAACACGAATGAATACTTACGAGTACATAATTACAAATTGTCTTATGTACATACATATAGTCAGCTAAAAATCCTCTACATTTAATTCCCGTCGTATTTACTAAAGTGAGAGTTAGTATCAACGGATTTTAGTAGGACATTTCGAGAACTATAACTCAGAAAGCGGCACATTCCAGCTATCGTGAATGATAATAAGATCGTAAACACTGACTCTAATACTGTCTTACTGGAAGTATTTATCTCATATGAGTTTTTTACGCCAAGGGGTGAGTGAAAATCTATAAAAGTAGGGTCTATGACCTGGTGATATATTTGACGTCTTGTATATCGGCCTGCGTGACTAATAGATTGTTCTTTGGTAAAACTTTACACCTACAGTACTTAAACAACATGCTACAGTACCTGAGCGATGTATTGAAATTATAACGCGATATAATTATAGGGCGTACATGTAAAGAACTATTGCTAAAATATGAATTGAATGTTGTATCTACATTTGTGATAGATTAGATCTTATGCGCCATATCTGGATGAGATTACGAAAAAGGGCTGAATTGCACTGACTAAATTTTTGCGCACTCTTGACATTATAATTACCTTTTTTTGTACATAATGTAATTGGGTACATGCATAAAATATTTTCAAGAAAAATTCACAATAGGACCACATTAATTTTTTATTTCGTTTCATGAATAAATTTATTAAATATTTTAGGATAAAGGAATTTTGGCAGTGCGTGAATAACATTTTTTATGGATCATATTTAAGTTTTACGATTTTAGTATTCGTTAACGACATAAAACCCACGTTACGAGGATTGGCATAATACACTTTTGCGTGACAACTACATGAGAACCACACACATTATAATGATGGCTCGGCACTGAGGCTCAACATTATTAATTTGCAGAGAGGCCTTGCAGAGTTGTTTGGTCATTACTGTAACGATCAATAATCAAATAATTATGCCAACTATATAAGTATATTTTGGTTGTGTTTTTTTTTTATTTTTTCCCCGTTTCTCTAGCTGGAAGTTGCTGGGCCCTGTATCTTTCGATATGAAGAGGACTAAAAAAGAAATAAAAAAAATTACATATTTTTTTCACTACCGTACGTCAATAAAGTCTTTAAAGATTTCAATCTCACTAATACATTATGTATTATTACGTCTTCTATGCTCATACTAATAGGTAACCTCCACATAAATTGTATGTGATATGAAATGTGCTGAAACGTTTTTTAATTTTTGATATAAATAGCCGACAAACAAGTAGATGAGCCTACTCAAAAAGCGGGACCACATGACGAGCACCAGCTTTCGATTAAAAAAGAATCATCAAATCGGTTCATCCAGTCGAAAAATACAGTCGAATTGAATACCTCCTCCTTTGTTGAAGTCGGTTAAAAAGAAGACATCTGAAGATAACGGTGACATGTTGTGGACTAATATTTTTTTTAAATTAAAAAGCTTCAACGATACATTAACCAAGGAAGGACTTGAATCTAAGCTCTGCCTAGCAGAAAACCGTTAACCAAACCTGAAGCCTACTGATGTTATTTTTAATGAATACGCAGTTTTTAGTTAAATAAAATGAGTTTTATTTTAACCGAAAGCCGTAATGCACACTGATCACAGTCAATGACATGACGTACAGTGTACCATTCAGTCACGTGACATGCGAACAATACAGATTAAAAATCAGGGTGGTCATCTCTAACAATGTTGCCAACCTTCCACAAAATGTATGAACATTGCACTATTCAATACCTACTCTAAAGTCTAGGCTTTGGTTAGTATCGTAATTAACAGAGCTAAAAAGTATACTTTTTAACTGTCACCTCATTGCGTGACAGCTCGCACGCACGCTGTCAAATGATAACTCCTCGTCTATCATTCACAGAAGAATGGACCTGCGGAGTGCTTGCTTTGTTATGGCCTTCGTAGATAAGCATTCCTCGACGGAATTAGTAATTCAAGCGCCATAAAACCACTAATAGCCACGCTGGCGTGTATTTAAACAAAGGAACGAATAAAGGTGAATGGTCAAGTATTTATATTTTTTAGCTTTCAGCCTATTAATTTTGTTTCACCGCAGAATTATTTTTTATTTTAGTTTATTATGAAACGAAAGAATTAGCTGTAACTATTTTTAGTCTACTTTCATCCTACAATTTTTTAATTCACTAAAGTTGAAGTTATTCTATTCACACTCTGGCGAACGTTGTATTGCTTTTGGTTACTGAAAAAGACTGATACCCTCTTGACAGCTTGAATCAATCACAAGTGATCGATATCGGGCATGATTATTAGTTGGATGGGTGACCGCTAGTGGCAATAATATCTTAAGTTTTTGTGATTTGAAGGACAAGTTTAGCCGCCTTTTCTAATTGTTATCGTTTCAAATACTAAAAGGTACAGTCGGCCTCAGAAGTAGCTTAACATTGTAGTACTTTGTAATAGTAACTGTTTCGACGGTTTCCTAACAACATCTATCACAGATTCAAGAAATATAATGTGACAAGGTACTAAAATGTTAAGCTACTTCTGAGGCCGACCGTACGAACAGCACGTACAGTAAAATAATTGTCTGAAAAAAGGTTTCAGAAATTAATAATGCATAGCTTTCACGAAACAACCTTTCTAGTTTAAATAGTTGTTGAGTGCACTTTCCTCCTTTTCAATTTCCATGGGATTTCTGCAAAACAAACAAGCTTTCTTCAGCTTCTGTCGTGACAATTTGCTTTGCGGTCAGCTGTCGTTTACGTGCCGCGGTTGGGGAAGAAATTGAACATATTTTTTAATATCTTCAAGATCATTGATCTTGAAATGATCGAAAGTCAGTGAAAGTCAAGTCCGGTAAGAGCGAATAAACTAATGAGTGACCGATAGACGTATGAGCCGCCCCTCTTTGTTTCAAAGGGCACAATAAGATATTGTCACATCAATATCACTCAGGACAATAGTTCTGTTGTCGTTCGATTTGAGCCTTAAGATTACAAAAACAGGCTTGTTAATTTTCTTTCTAATTCTTTCTAATTTTCTTACTGCTTTTTAGATATTAAAACACAACATCAACAAGCTTCAGTAAAATTAATCTCGTTCAGATCAATCCAATAACCTTCAGATAACTGTTTAGTGGCGAATATGAAATATTATCTGATGTTTATTAGACTTACATCAGTGATATTTTCAATATATATATTTTTCAGTACCAACCGTCCCAATACAATTCTCAAACAATAAATTTTATTCCTTTTTAGGGTTTCGAACGATAAATCGATAAAAGGAACCCATAATTATAGGATCACTCGTGCGTTTGGGCGACCGCCACAGCTTTCACAGCCAATTTTCTCCAAAACTTCTGGACCAAATAATTTGAAATTTGGTACTCGTTTGCTATTTTGTGATCCAAAGATGAATATATAAAGAAAACAAATGCATTAAAAAAATAATCAATAAAAATAGTCTTGAAAAAAGGCAAAAATTAATAAAATAGAAAAAAAACTGTAAATACATAATGAACGTACGGAACCATCTCCAAGCGAGTTTAACTCGCACTTGTCAAGTTTATTTTTCTTTCTCTACGCATCAGTGAAGTATCTTTTGATGGCCAATGGTGGTCACTTACCGTTAACACATTTGTAGGTTATTCACATAAAAAAGTGTTCTAAAGATGTTTTAATTATTTGTTTTCACCACGCAGATAGAAATTTACTACAGAACTTCAGTAATACTTAGTCAGAGTACAACAAGAGTTTCCTTTTGTCCCTTAAAAATACAATACCCTACATTATTATTTTTGGAGCCTCAAGGCGGTACTTATATGAAGCTCAACACGTCCATTTTCATACTCAAGATTCTGATAGTACATTATCCACTTTGATAAAATCAGTGGTTTGGATCCATTTCATAAAATCTCTGACGTAAAGATTACTTCGTGATGCGAACGCTTAATAAAGAAGCCGTTAACGAGTAAATTTATTGTCCAAAATTGTACACATTATTGCAATAAACATTTGTCCGTTCTCGCGTGCCCCGGCAGGGGGTAAAGGCGATAAGTTAAAATTAATATTCTGTCAGCGAAAACGATTTTCGTTGCGAAGGTACTTACGTTATCGAAGCGTTTTGATCGTGAAATCAATGCGAGTGTGGAAACGGATTTATGCGTGTTTTGTTTCTACCATTATGAATCCCTTGCTGCTTGTGTGAAATGTTATTGGATTCATATTAAATTCCACAAATATTCAAAATTTATATATACTAGTACATAATTATTATGATACGTAAATAAGCGGTTATTTTATTTATATACTGCTTTTATAATATAGTAATGTTATAACAAAAATGAAACAAATTAAATAATAGATAGCAAGCGAATTCATAAATGCTTGCTTTTCAATTCGACTGTTTTTTTTTTATGTTTGTTATCTCAGAACTTTCGACTGGATGAACCGATTTCGATGATTCTTTTTTTAATCGAAAGCGGGTGCTTGTCATGTGGTCTCACATAAATTTGAACGAGATCTGACAAGTAGTTTTTGAGTAATTTTGAAGTCGGTTATTTTTTGTTAGTAAAATTAAGATTATTAAATTTAATGTTTGACTAAAATCCCAACGGATGGTAAGATTGTATTGTAATATTCTTATTATTCCGCAATGCCCGGTTTCGTTTTAAGTCGTCAATGCATTGGTGTTTTTGACGCTACGTCCAGGGGCGATTATAGCCACTGACCATGAATAGATCGTGTAATATTTTATCAGCTATTTACATAAAAAGTATTAGTCCGCAACATGTCACTGTTATCTGCAGATGTCTTCTTTTTAGCCGACTTCAAGAAAGGAGGAGGTATTCAATTCGACTGTATTTTTTATGTTTGTTACCTCAGAACTTTCGACTGGGTGAACCGATTTTGATGATTCTTTTTTTACTCGAAGGCTGGTGCTTGTCATGTGGTCTCACTTAAATTTGATCTAACGAGTAGATTTTGAGTTATTCCTAATTTTGAAGTCGGTTATTTTTTGTCAATAATTATACCATCAACGTTCAATCAAAGTTCTCTTCTACTTTGACTCGAGACATGATAGAAAACGTAGAAGATATTCAAGGAAGCTTCGTCTGAATGAAAATGAAGTAGTGAAAACTGTTGAAGATATCTGAAATTACCTTTCTGAATTACTAGTACTCCTATAAAACTCTTACTAGACTCGACGCGAAACAAAGAGGACTGGAGAGTTATTCGTAGTTCTTTCAGGAAATCCGGTAACAAGCTGAAACTTTGTCGTGGCTCGTTCAGCATCTTATTTAGATCGTTATTCGGTTTACGCCACTTGGAATTGGCTTCGTTTACGAAGGGAATTTTGTTGCATTACAATGGATCAATGCTTTTTTCTTTATAAATACGAGCAGCGCAGCGGTCGGCAAAAGAAGAGACGGGATGATATTATTAAGTTGTCTCTGTCGCGGTCGCTCACGTAAATCTGTACCGATAACTAGTACCATAGAAAAACGCTAAACTGAAAACTGGCCATAGGCGATCCGTGTGGCGCAATGGTTATCCTGCTAGACCGTCGTAAAGGGTCCTGGGTTCGATTCCAGTGGGGCAGAAATTTGACTGATGAGTTGAAATTTCTGTTTTCGGTCTGTATGTGTGTTCCCATGGTACCCATGACACAGGAAATCCTAGTGTACGTTATTTAAATATTTATGTGAGCTTTATTTGATAAAGTATGAAAATTCTTTGAATAAAAGTAGAATTTATAAAATAGATGGTGCCTTCGAATTCTTTACAAAAATTCCAAGAATTCACCAATCTCTAAAGTTCAAAGGCCTAGTCACTTTTTTACATAAGTTAACTCACTTTTTTACACTTTCCAGGAACATGTTGTAAATCACAGATTCCTCCATAATCATCATGGGAGCACATTTCACACCCAAATACCGATGAAGAGTAAATTTTATAAATGTCATGAATTTTTTTAGTCAAAATTATCTAAGATGCCCATAATGATAGCTGCTATGTATTAATATGAACTAACCTTGTATGGGTGTCTATGAGCGAAATGGAATATTTCTTTACTTGACATGAATAGTTGAATACTTACGGACAAAGGATTTTGCCAAAATTAGTTAAAAATCCCTACTCATTTTCATTGGCGTTGATTATAAATCATATTATACGTTAAAATCTAGTAAAAATCTCATCACATCATAATTTATGCAAAATTTAATAAAAATATATGACGTCGAAACAATCTTATATGAAGAAGCCTAAATCTTATCTGACGTAGGGTGATGTGACGGCTTGAAACCGTTTATAAAACCAATCATAATCGATACATTACTATAATCGAAATTTAAAAATCAAAATTGATTACTTTAATTACATTGTTAATAATGATTTGCTTGCATTTGAATTTAAAATTAGGTACCCAATAATACCACGACGAATTGGATGCTAACAAAGGACATTTTCCATTATGTATGGGCACTTCGCCATCCATGGACATTAACTGCAGATACTATGTTATATGTAATTATGTATTTAAGGTTGCGGTAAACATTTTTTTTTCAACAAAATAATAATTATGTATACATGAATGAGCAGTGATAGCCTAGCGGTTAGAACTTTGGTATCTCGAACGGAGGGACCCGAGTTCAAATCCTGGCACGCACCTCTGATTTTCAAATATGTGCGTATTAGAAGTTAATTATCACTTGCTTCGGTGAAGGAAAACATCGTGAGGAAACCTGCACACCGGAGAGTTCTCCATAAAGTTCTCAAAGGTGTGTGAATTCTACCAATCCGCACTTGGCCAGCGTGGTAGACTATGGCCTGCACCCCTCACATTGTGAGAGGAGACCCCGAGCCCAGCAGTGGGACAATTATGGGTTGTTGCTTTGCTTTATACATGAATGTGTCTTACGAAATAACCAAGATTTTATTCACTGTAGTTTTTTCCTGACGCTCATAATATAATATTATTTCAAAATATTATTATGAAACTGAGCGGGACTTTCATTCTATCATGATCAATCTTTCTTTCTTTTTCTTCTCTCTTTCTTGGCCGGCAACACACCAGCGATGCTTTTGGTGTTGTTGATGTTCATGGGCGAATGGATAAAATAATATTTTATTGAAGTCGTAAATAGGTACATATTGAGAATACACGGTACGAGATAGCTCAATCGAGGTAGTAGGTAGGTAACTAGGTACCTAAATATTACGGTTTTTAGTTTAAAATTTAATTATCGAATCGATTAGAAGGTCTTATAATTTTGAATCGATTTGTTGTAAAAATTGGTTTCTTTCGTGAACCGATTTTTTTGTACATCTCTAATGTCACTGTGATGGCAAACGACAAATTGGGCTTCTTAGTTCGCGGTGACTATAAGTTTCTTGAATCATCAAAAACAATATCACTAATATTCGAATTAATATTCAAGGCGCAGTTCGTACGATTTGTGAATAAAAAGGTTCCCATTTCATACGAACTGTCACGAATCTGATATTACGAGTATAAACAAAGAGTCTCACACGAGATGGTGCGATTACAGAATGCATTTGGTTATGCGATCCTGTTGTTTTATGATTTTAGTGTTTTGCCCGATAAAGTTTTAAAATTTATGTGTGATGTGATTCTGATATGGATCCACAACGGATTCGTTTGTTGGCCAGCCAAAATACCAGTATGTGTGATTATGTAATTTTTTAATTCTCATCAGGTTTATTTTAAGTATTTTATTTTTTTCACTGTTATGAAAATCGATGAAGATAAAATGTTAATACAGAGCAATAGCTAAAATAGATTTATTTAGCGTTTATGAATAAGGCACTATACACGGAAAATAAAATAAACCCAACACCTGCATGAATGTAATGACCATTTTCCGAATAAGAAATCTTTAAACTGCAAATTTCCAAATTTCCGCATGAAAATAAATCTGTCCCCAAAACAATTACTAAAAGTAGGCAATCAAATAGACACTAGTGCAATCACTTATTTACCAACAGAAACGTGAACACAAGCTAAAATAAAATAAGCCAGCATTAATTGCATAAACTCAACCATTTAAACAAAGAACTACTGCAATGCCCACCCGAATTTGCAATACAATCTGTGAACATCGACTATATTACAACTGAGGGCGATAAGGCCTAAAATGGCGTGCACGAAGTCCCTTAAACGGCGTAATCGGTACATCGGCTGTTTGGCCGACTGTACAAGCGAAAAGTAGGTCTCGGAGCGCAGTCTACTGTTTCAATATCTGATTGCTTGCTTACTTTTAATTATTAACCTCGCGGTATCTCGTTTGCGATCAGCTACACCCACTTCCTTTATGTAGTTTCCAAACTGTCTTACACTAACATTGGTTCCCAAACTAGCAGAACTCATGCATACAAGTTCCTGGATAATGGAGAACTGTGCTAGGTTTGAGCAGTGTGTTTAGGACTTAACTACGATAGTTAAATGGGTCATAGCGCATCTAATCTAACTGTAGTAGTCTAGTGAATAGATCGAAAGGTATAACTGAACATGTAACGATAGAATTGAATGTGGTTAGGATGCACGATGACCCGTGTGTTCATTTGTAAGCTATTGAATTGAAAAAAATTGCTGAATGTACATCATCAGCAGAAAAGAGCAGAGACACTCAATTTACATATGTAAGTACTATGTTGCAATGGACCTCTCCAATCTCCTCTATTAACGTATCCAACTTTAGTGAGAATCATTGTTAGGCAAATGAGTTTGTTAATTAGGTTAACTCATGGAGTACTGAGGTAGAAGGAGGCGTTTATTCCCACCTTGTCCTGTTGAGTAGTCCTGTTGACAGAACTAGTGGGAAAAAATTCCCACTAGTTCTGTGAGTTGTAAGACTATGCTTGATACCCGATTTTATTGCCACCGTCTCAAATGAAGGGAAAGTTGAAAAAGTATCCAGCTGTTTACAGAAAATAGAGGTTCCAATATTGGCCATTTCTGAATGGCACTAGTGTGTGACAAATAGATATATGAACATGACTGTTGTAGACGGAGTGAAGTTTGCTGAGTTATGCCACCCGTAATTAATTGCGCTAGTGTCCGCCAAATAGATATTCGAACAGCGCCCGCGCCACCGGTAGTTTTTACGGACACTTTTCATATACAGAGATGGCCTTCCTTCTCTCTATCTTCCATGGGTTACCTATTATTTATTTTATGACATATCTAGCTTGTGTTGCGTCAATAGACAAAAACCAAACAGATGATGGTAAATAGTCACCTTCATCACTGTCGTTGGCTAAAAAGATAACGTGATACCTGCGTATAATGAGACACTTCTGTCAAAAAATTAAAATATTTATTTACTAGTTTCTACTTGCGGTAAACATGTGAATCTTCAAATCAGCCCAGAAGAACATACCTGCAACGGGGTCTCATAAAGTCTAAATACTAAAACTGCATAAGGAATATGAAACAATAATAGAACATCATTTCCCTTTTCACAATACCATTTGTGAGTATAAAGTTTTATAAAGTCAAGTATTGTTTCAATATGCCTCGTCTCCAATTTAGCAACCTCGTTGTTACGAAGTAGCAATAAAACTGATCATCTCCGCGCTATTGCCGCAAATTCTATTGTTTTCTTAACAATACTCGCATGTCCCACGATAAATAAAATTACACACGAGAGAAATCTAAATGAATCTACTCCAAAGAAGTAACAGCGCATAAGGGTGAATATCAGAAACGTGCATTTTTTTCAAATTTTGGTGGTGAAATTTTTTCTTCAGTTTTCGTGAAAAATTACAACCTGGTATAAGAAAAAAAACTCGAATTGTTACACTTTCTTTTCTTATACCAGGTCCTCATTTTTCACGAAAACTGAAGAAAAAATATCACCACCAAAATTTGAAAAAATGCACGTTTCTGATATTCACCCATAAAATGTGTCACCAGGTACGATTAGATAGGATTTTATAACGTCTTTTAAAGCTTTGGATGGTAATATAGACTGGTTTGTATCAGCAATTTCCTTGTTGATATTGCAAAGCATATTAGGTATATTAAATTAATAACATAAATTACACTTAAACAAACATTTATAGTAGAGTACCTAAGTACCTAAATATTTTTAAGTTTAATTTCCATGTTTGCTTAATAATAGAGCACAAAATGAATCATTGACATCCACATTATGATGGTATTAGTGATCTATTAAAATCAATTTTACCAATATAATTCCTATATATAATAGAGGCCCTACCACCAGCGGGACGACATTTAGGACCCTTCAAACCGATCGCGACGTCAAAATTACCCCAAAGTTTCTTTTTTGTAACACCGCGCGACCTAATTCGTTTCTAAATGGATTTTTTTGGAAACAAAAGACGGCTCCCGATAATAAATTTAAATATTTAACTGAAGAATGTTATGTTTCCGTTTCTACTCAATTTATGCGTTTGCCTGCTTCGTAAATGCAACGATTTAAATATGCAGTGAATACCCATAGCTCTAATGAAATTTTGTTGAGAACTGTGTTATAATGACAAAATAAATGCTGAATTATGTAGTTCACAATGTTTAGTGGTAGTTATACATAGTTCAAACGTCACATTAAAGAACCCAAGATTCAAACATGAACTTTTTTTGCTTTGAAAGAAAGGCAAATTAAGAAGAATTCTTGTCTTCCCAGGTCAATGTACTTCCATGGTAGCAAAGTTTTTTTAAACCCATTGTTTACCAATTATCTTTTGCTAACTTAATAATTGTGTCCGACCCACATGTAGACACAGAATTAATTCAGTATCATGCCCAACGAGTAATGATATGCAGCGCGGGGGCATTACAAATGTACGGCATTAATAAAATTCCTACAAAGAGAATATCTCATGCGCAGCGGTGATTATAAAGAGTTGCGAATTATGATGCAGATGTGCCATTAGGTACGAACGGGTTTAATGTTTTGTGACAGTGAAGCAAAGTGTAGTTGGTATCAGTCGGTCAATCATTTCGGTGACACATCCAATTTATATGCATAATCCTAGTTAGATTATAAATGTGAAAGTTTGGATGGTAGTTTGTTACGCTTTCACGCAAAAAATCCTGAACAGATGTTCATGAAATTTAGCAAACAGGTAGGCCATGATCTAGATATAATATCATCATCATCTAGATATAATATTATTATCTAGAATAAGATGTAGAGTACTTATTATCCCGGAAACTGGGGACAAAGCCGCGGATGGCGCTCTACCCGTGGCTTAGTCGTATATAAAATAACGTAATTTTTGAAGTGAAAACTTCTTTAGCATCGTTGTCATTTCAAAGCCGATGAAACGAAAAAGGGACACTAAAAAGAGACACACACATAAATTCATAAGATTTAACGTGGGAGAAAACGAAATAAGAAGCATTATACAGTGTTTCATATGTTCGTGTTACTTTAGAAAGTGCTAAGTTGTATTCATAGATGGCGCGAGGAACAGGAAAGAAGATTAGTTTTATTGCTGGATAGATGGCGCTAGCTGCTCATTTTACTCTTCATAATTATTATGTTATTTTTAAATTATGTGAATATAATGGTCCTTCCTTCTGAGGTATTCCCGGGGGGCTATGACATGAGGTTCTTCAAAAAAGTACAAAAAGAGCCGGCGTTTTGTCCTTCGGTGTGGCTTATATCCATAGTCAACGATGACTAGTTAATGTCAGGCCCATTTGCTTTTTCGTCAGTATTTAAGCTAAAACAAATCCGAAATATACTTAGGTTGGATTTTGGGTTGATTTTTATCCGTTATCCAATAATTGCTGTTCAAACTTCGTACAGTATTTCTCGTTGTGGTGGTTTCGAATCGGCTTAAAGTGGCATCGTTTGGTCTCGAATCACTTCTGTGTTATTTACTCTACCTACTCTCGGAGCCACACAACGTTATCGCGGTCGCATCGTACGGAGATTAAGGTTGCGGCGGAGGCGAATGCATCGTCATGCCTCCGTTTATAGGGTCCAAGTGATGAGCGATCTGGAAATAAAAAATACTGACTTAAAAAAAGGAGGTTTTTAATTCTATCAAACATTGTTTTTTCAAGTTTTTTTTTTTAAACTTAGTCATTGCAGCTAAAAGCCATACAATATTATAATTATGTATATTACCTGAATACAATAAATAATATAAATACAAACAAACAAACACACAAACAAATAAACAAGCAAGCAAGCAAACAAACAAACAAACAAACAAATGCTAACACACTCATACCCCCGCAGTGGCCCGCAGTAGCTTATTACCTTTACAATCACACCCATGACCCGAGTACAAATATTTATCTGTCACCTAAATATCTGCCCCGACCGGAAATCGAACCCGGAACCCCTCGCTTAGCAGGCAGGCTCGCTACAAACTAGGCTATAGGGTCGTCAACTCAATGTTGGCTCGGCTTCTTTTACTAATAACAGGGACCACTATGACCTATGATCCGTTACAACTACTTTATTTAATAAACTTATTGGACACTGAGGTCAGCCAGTAAATTCATAAATTCACGAAATTGCAACTACCTGCTAAATTACTACAGTAGCAGCAGCAAAAAGAATTTCGATAATACAAAAGCTTAATGACGTCTTTCTTAATAACCTTTGCGTAGACCACTAACGCCCCAACTCAGAGTCACTAAAGGTTACTTAAATCGCTCCTTAGTACAGTATTTGTATGGTGATTCTTTACTAAGGAGCGATTAAAGTAACCGTTAGTGACTCTGAGTTGGGACGTAAGATTTTGTAGGCAAATACATACGTGCTTTGTTATAACGATTGACGACTGCTTATGAAAATTAATGAACGAAATAAAATAGGCAAGAATACCTGGGTCGGTTTTTATGTACTTTTCACATTGCATGTTTAATCTTCGTAGCAGAACCTTATTATTTAATTCGAGGCACTTCGTTTATTTAGTATCGATATTGTTGCCGTTAGCAAAAATAATAATTAATTAAGGTGTAAAATTACAACAGAATTTTGTTTATAACTTGCGTCGTATTTATAAGACGCTCTAAGCCTCAGGGACTGGACAAAATAAAAATGAGCAGTCTTCTTGTTGGCTTATCGGAATAGATTACTTTTTTCGAAAAATCTTCAAGGGGAGACCTCGGAGTATTTATTTTTTCTAAATCCTTTAACCGTGGCCGAACAATTCAGTTTTTAGCTTCAGCAATTTCCCGTTTAATGAAAATTCCTTGGAAAAGTACCGGGGTTCCGTTCAAGATCTAAACAAAAAGCCTTACGTGACATTTTCTAGTCGAACAAATTGTTTTCTTTCCGTTTTTGTTTCTTTTTTTCTTGTTTGAGCACGTAGCTAACTCGCGTGTGGGCGGTTTCAAGTAATCCCACTTATATGCCGTATAAGCACGACAACCTGTTTGTTCTATGAAAAACATGATATAAGTACTCTGTTAGCTAGTGCATTTAATGCAAATAGTACGGTAATTCAACTTACATTAGTAAGAAATTTGAAGTTGTTTATGAGTTTTTATATTAATACCTTATTAACTAGCGTTTTAGATATATAGATAGACTAGCTGCCCAGACAGACTTCGTTCTGTCAAAAGTTTTTTTTATTAAAACCTGTCCTATCCTTCAAGTTGGATCAAACTGCACATGGTGTGCAAAGATTAAAATCGGTTAAGTAGTTTAGGAGTCCATCGCGGACAAACAACGTGACACGTAATTTATATATATTAAGATATTAGAATATTTGTTTGTTAACCGAATTAAAATTACATTTTATGAAAAAATTAACACTGAAAATATGTGGCCGAAAATTGATATAACACAAAAGTATGTCATGTTATATTAAAACTTACAGCTATCATTAAAAAAACAGATTTTTCAGAATATTTTATTTAAACAGTTTTTTAAATTTAAATAATAATTGTAAATTTTTAGGGCAAAATGTCTTTACATAGATCATGCACTGTCCGTGTAACTATGTAAGTTAAGTAGACTTACGAAATGTTTTGACTGTCTTAAAATAAACTCATCATTGTATCAACATTTTAATAACATATCTCAAATATGTCTCCAACACCCACCGCACTGAGTACAATCTCAAGTATCAATAGAGGTTTTTCTTCATGATACAAGTCACGAAGGCTCTATGCGTGATCTTTAAGCGTAGATTTTAAGGTTCAAAATCCTTTGTAAGTTTCATAACAAAACCAGTGGCATATTTGGGTGGTCAATGTTTTCTTTAAATCTTATTATTAGTAGCGGACTTATTTTGTTTCAGCGCTATTGTTTTAAAAGTAAAGCCATTGTTGTGGCAAGGCTTTAGAAAATACGTATTTCATCTAAAATGCTACATTGTAAATGTTTGGTGAACAATTTAATATTTTGATTTAAGTCATAGGTGATTCTAATAAAGAGACATAGCTCTTTGTGTAACACACAGGGTTTAACAAAAAACTATGAGACAAAAAAAAAACACAAAACTTTTCATATCATTGTCCAGTAGTTCTTAGTTCAAACTACATCGATTTTCAAGAAAGGAACTGCTATTCGACACTGGGTAAGAAAATAGCAGAGCATTGAGTAAAATGGGAGTTAAAAAACCGATATCACTTTGCTAAAGTAGAACAATAATCTTATTTGTATTATTGGCCCAGACTCGAACCTTGTATCGCATTGTTAGAATTTATTTTAGTACATAAATATAAATAAATTTGTTTTTTTTTTAGTTTTTTCACTGCTTGGTTTTTCTTCACTACAGTATGCTAAATGCCACCTCAGTTTTGATAAGGGTATTAGGCCATGAAAATAAAGTAATAAAAAAATAAACTAATTTTATTTCAGTTCTTTAATATCTACTAATGTAATAGCTGTTGTTTACAGACCATACCTTAGATCATATCAGAGAAAAGAACTAACAGAAAAATTTACATTTTGTTTGGAACTTTTAGCGCTGTCCTTGGTATAAGTTTATTTCTTTGTCCGTGGTATTGTCCGTATTGTGTATGGTATATTAATGAGTGATGACCACGAACGATGGTGAGATGACAATAATTATCCACTTACCATCAGATCGTATCAATAATAATAATAATAACCGTAATAATCAAGGTCTATGAAAAATAAAATCAGAAGGAATAATAAATTAAAAAAAACATCAGACTGTCTACGCGTCTTCGTATCACAAAAATTCAACATAAAAACCTAAGATAAACTTAACACTTTATACAATTCAAGTCCCAGTCGTCTATTTGCAATAAGTTGTACAACTCTTCGTCTCTACATGCATTGGAAACTAAGTGCGAGTAAGTTAGTTTTCTGCTCGAACTAAGTGCTTCGATTCCGAACATTGGAAAAACTACTCAGCGCTGAAACTGCAAAGCGTTGAGTGATATGAAAGTTTTGAGACCGCTATCACTTTTAGTTTGCTCGGTTCTTTCTACTTGTTTTACTTAAAAAAGAATAAATAAAAACAAAATGGTTTTACATTTTACGGCCAAAAATATTTTTGCAGCTGTATACGAAACACATTAATTGGCATTTGTGTCCAGTAATTATACGTTCGATAATTTTTATAGCAAACATGACTATATTATATATAGAAATATTTAAATTAAAACTCATTTGCATCATGTAATGCTTCAAAATTGAAATGGGAAATAAGACGCTTGAAACTACTGCGATTCAACGACTGCTTTAAGAAATGAAACATCGATGAGAGTACGCCGCGTGTATCACGTATTATAACGTATATCATATTTCCGCAAAACATTAAGGTTTAGTATAAAATAAATACACTTTAACTTATAAGTTTAAAATTCGCACCAAAACACTTAAAAAGTGTCATGACGTCGCTTGTGACGTCACGCCTGAGTACAGTAATAGACAAGATGTCATTGTCAATATTGTCATATTCGTTTGTTTACTGAGACGTGACGTAATTCGCTCTGATCGGCGTTCAAGATATCATGGCGGCTTGCCGTATTTTGTAGTTTTATTTTATCAAAATAATACAATAAATGCGTATTTTGTAATCCATTAATAGGATTTCATTAAATAAATACATAATTTTAGTGATTTTTACTTACTGTCATCATGCCTATTAAAGTTATATTAAAATTATAGTAGGATACCTACCATGTATAAAGTGAAGACTTCGCAAGTTGACTATCCTAGTATCACTAAGCCAGCATTATAATTGTATTGGCTCACTTGTCCTTTGTACGGCAGATAAGTGCTTGTACATTGTGGAAGTAATAGCCAGGCTAAGTAAAGTGGCACACGCGGCAGCAATCTACTCGCCCCTAAGGGTCTATCGTATCTTGTGTGCTGTCAAGTTATAGGCAAGTTAGACCACTTGATAGTAAGTAGCGTGAGGCACGATGGTTACCATGCCGGATTGCTGCGCCAAAATCCGGGTTCGATTCCCAGCGAGGCGGAAATTTGAACGATTAGTTTTAATTTCTGTTCTCGGTCTGGGTGTTAGTGTTCTTGTCTCTTGGTGATGTCCTTGGCATCCACGACACAGGGAAACCTAGTGTGGGGCTATGAGGGTGAAACGTTTTTTATTATTTACTTATTTATTATTCACATACATTGTGTTTTATAGAGATTAGCAATCTCTTAATAAAGAATCGCTTAACAAAGAAGAGTTTTATGAGCTATTAAATGTAAATTTTCGTATTTGAGGATATCTTGAGTGATCTCATTATATTATACGAACTAGTAACTGTGATTAATTCTTCTTGAATATAATAATAATCATTTACGATTGGTTAAATAGCTAGCCTCTGTACCTACATCTTGTATATTTTATACTAGCAGGCTAAAAGAAAACTCAAGAGAAATCTAGTATTTGGGTCAATTTCAACAAACACGAATTTTGCCTTATTACAGTGGCGAATTTAAAATTGCTGTTTCTGATAAATTTTTGGCCTAAATAATAAGTCATTAGTAGTACTAATTAATCATTTAGAGTTCGAAAAAAAAAATTGTTCATAAGATATTTCCATTTGAAATTATGAAATGCCACCGAAATTATTAAAGGACCACTGCAATTAAAATCCTAGCCACCAAAATTTATTAAATTTAAACTTGCTGTTTCTAATACATTTTATTTAAGAACTATCATGATAAAAAAATGGCAAAAGTAAAACATGACACAATTATATAGTGTATCATATCAATTTAAGTAAACTTTAATAAAATTTCTTCCATATAAAGCGGACATTGTTAAATAGTGAAGTTTACAAACCGCTTGCAATATTTATACAACAATCGATAACATCTTTAGATTGAATCTGCAATACTGATTCAACAGATGCTATTCTATTCCCGACAATATCCTGTCTGTTTTTTACGTCCAAAAAATAGATCAGTACAAAATAGTTTTTGTCCAACATATGTTTGTAACGTGATAGCTTCATTTGTTAAAGCACTCTTTCATACTTTCTCATTATGATTCGCCACGGGACATCGGCAGGGTTTGTCTATAGATCTGAACAAAGATGGCTACTAAATTGTTTTAATAGAAGCAGAGAATCGGAAAGTCATTATGCTTTGTTGTCGAATATCATCCCCTGGCACCTGGCTATAAGATATTATCGAGAGTGTTGTAATTAACACTACTTCACGTTGATTGGAAGGCAGAGGACCAATGTCGGATATTCTTGATTAAAACGATTAAAATAACAAGGTAATGTTACAATACTTTATTGAACTAATTGTTAGATGCAGGTGTTTTAAACATTTTAAAGACTTATGTTTTGGTTTTATTAACCGACTTCAAAAAAAGGAGGAGGTTCTCAATTCGACTGTATTTTTTTTTAATGTTTGTGTTACCTCAGAACTTTGGACTGGGCGAACCGATTTTGATGATTGTTTTTTTAATCGAAAGCTGGTGGTTGTCATGTGGTCCCACATAAATTTTATTGAGATCTGACAATGGCATCCATGAGAAAACCACATAAGTCGTAAATTTGTGTTAAGATGTGCGCGACAAATTGACGAATAACTCAATATCACGCCAACCGATTTCGATGGTTCTTTTTTTAATCGAAAGCAGGTGCTTGTCATGTAGTCCCACATAAATTTTAACGAGATCTGAAAAGTAGTTTTTGAGACTTTGAAGTCGGTTATTTTTTGTTAGTAAAATTTAGATTATTACTAAGTAGGTTTAATTACGGCATAATTAACATTTATAGTCTATAGCCTTCACTTTCAAGTATGACTAGTATGATTCCTAACAGCTATTTATATCCAAACCAGCGGTAACAAAAAAATGTGATCTATGATTTTGCTTAATTGTTATTTGTGTTACACAAGTAATATTTAATAATACCTGTTGTAATAATGTAGATAACACAAAATTAAATACTTTTCATACCCTTTTCACAAGGGTTTCCAACTACAATTATAATTACCCAAGACCCCAAAAACATTTATTAGATAAATGTAACAGATTCTCTTACATAAAAGTAAATAAAAGTAGTAGAGTCAAAATTAATGAGTTACTTATTTTGACTGATCGAATTTACACATAATTTATAGTACAGGTACATACCACACACGATGAAGGGATACGTATTACGTAGTCGGTATGGTAATGGAATTCAATTATTCGTCAGAAAAATAACGTTTTTCAATAACTTATTCAAACAAATAACGAACAATTTTTAAATGTATCACAAAATTTTATTATTTTCTGTCTTTTGTATACGTTAAAAACTCTCGCAAAAGACGATATTCTTGGAATCTTATGTATTATGTAATAAACTGTGGATTTTAATATAAGTATTAACCCTTATTTATTCTTTAGCCCTATATTTATAATTTCACACCCTAGTTTCCCACTTTTTTATTTCTTAATGTCCCTGAGTAAAAAACTATGAAATATCTACAAGCAAATGGACGACTAAATAAAAAGGATTTTGTTTTTTGTCATTTGTCTACGGAACCCACAACAAGCCTCTCGATAAACCGACAAACGAAAATTACTTTATGAGTTAGATTTTAGATAAGTGACTAGCAAATATTTGTTTGACAAGAATGTTAATGTCCTTTGGACGGGATCTGAGGAATGAACAAAAAATACTAAGATATTCCTAATTGATTCTGATGATGTTCAGGAAATCGACTTTGTTTTATTATAATATAAGCTGCAACATTTGCATTGCATTGAGAATAATAACTTACATAAATATTCTATTATTTCACTTATCTGTATATAATAATAATAAAAATACTTAAGTTTTAGAACATCACATGTAAAACATTTTAGAACATCAAAACTCTATTGACGTTTATCGATATTTTAAAAATTCCAACCTTGATGCAGGGGGTGCACGGATAAACACGGATCACCGGTGGGTGAAGCCAATGGGTGCACGGGTAACGGCCGAAAATATGAGTATAGTACCCATTTTTTTCTATTTACATTCTGTACCATAAAATCTGCAAGTGCAAAGAAGGCATACAATGAAAACGAACAAATATTACCACTTAAGTAGTAATGGCTTCAACCCATTAATGGCCCCCTACTGGACACGGGTTTCTCCTCTTGAGGAGGCCTAGAGCATACTCCACCAGACTGCTCCAGTGCGGTTTTGTGGAGGGGTTAGTGGCCAACCCGAGTGTCGGAAGTTTTCAAACCACCCGAGGGCCTCCGACATAGCTTAATGACTCTTTATCTTTAGTAGTAATGATAAATTCAATATACGTAACATCTAATATAATTTATTGTGACAATTGAATTCCCAAACAAAGTCGAAGGGTACCAACATCAGGTTTCCGTTACAAATGTAAACTAAACGCTTCACTATCAAGTCTCTTAATACTTTCTGAGAATTGAGAAATACAACACATATTTGTGTCCAATCGCATGTATCAGAATGAGCGGATTACCTGACTCGAAGCAATTTCTCGGTTTCTCCGTCCACTGACGCCGTGCAAAGGGAACGTAAGCTTTGAAAGACTTTGTACTCCTTCCATATATTGCACTATATTTATTCAATAGATCATAAAGTTTGAAGTTGCGAAAAGGATTAATTTATTCATTCATATTCGTATCGCCTAACTTTTTTTTCTAAAATAAAAGAAGCCTAAGTATCTCCTTGTTACATCAGCTACCTGCCAGTGAAAGTCCCGTCAAAATCGGTCCAGCCATTTCAGAGATTAGCCGGAACAAACAGACAAATAGACAGACAGACAAAAATTGTAAAAAATGTTGTTTTGGTATATGTACCGTGTATAAATCCAAATGCACTTAGTAAAAAGCGGTTATTTTAATATTACAAACAGACAATTCAATTTTTTTTATTTGTATAGATAAAACTCTTAACTCTTTTACTCACGCTAATTATTTGAGTACATTTTTTTCTTGAATTTTGATAGATGTTTAGTAATAAACTATGTAATATACAATGTGTGGTTGAAAATTCTTGCTATCATCGTTATTATGGAAGTATCAACATTATACTTATAATATATTATATTTTTTTGAAGTTATAGCTTCTATCGGCGCGTTTTGAAAAACAAATATGAGAGTAAAATATTTACGATCCGCGCACACACTGACAGCCAAAAAGCGACATGATGAAATTAGCTGATAACTGATTGATTTTACAAACAAAGAGTTGAGGCATATTGGATGAAATCTTTAGCTATTTTTGTTCTGTTACGCCCAAGAAGTATAACTTCTTAAGTGCATACATAAGTACACAATCTATGACACAGACACGCGTTTTTTATTATAATGCGACATTATTGACTCTGAACATCTCAATGAAAATGCCATACTCCCTGTAATACAGATTAAATCGATAATATTTATCTTCCCAATATTAAAGTAAGACTTTGGACACTGTACTACCCTTTTTCAACTCAACAAAGAAAATGCGTAGAACAGAAAATTTTCAGCATATTGGCTACCGATCCCTATTTGATCGGGTAAAGGCCGGATTTGCGGAAATCTTATAAAGTCCAATGTTGAACCGAGAAAATCTGGGGTCGCATTAATACTTTCATAGGCAAATATAAACAACTTTGCGCTTGTGTAGTAATACTGTTGTTATATGGGTGGTGATTTAGAGAAGAAATTTTAATAAAAGGCTTGACAAATGTAATATTGGGAACATGATTTTCGTACCGAATAGTTAATACTACAAATGAAACGGTTACGATAAGGATTTATTTATTCTGTTTTATATTTTTTTCATTTTTGATACCAATATGTTGATATAATATGTATATGATTTGATATGTCTTACTTCACTCCAAAATTAAACATCCATCCCAAATAATAATTATAATAATTTACATCTATAAAAACATAAATCAAACTGATACTTTGTACTAATAAGCAAAATAATCAGGTAATTAAGTCAGATAGCTTTTAAAGCAACACATGAAACTTATTCAATTTTGAACTTCGATGACTAATAACAGAACGTTTTTAATTTCTTTACTTGATGCCCAAAGATGGCGGTTCTAAACTTTTTTACGAATTTATTATTTTTGTCTATTGTCCCTAGAGTTTTGTTCCATTATCACATATAATCGACTAAGATATGCAATAGCAGCTTTGTTCGGTGGATCAATACTGTTGTGTATTATGATGGCAGTGTAGAATTTTTATAAGCATCTTGCTAGAGTATTCTCTAGGCCTTCTTAATTACAGTAGGCCTTTACTGAGTTGAATCCATTTATTTAAAGGCTCCTAATCACTTATTTCCATCAATTCTCACAGCAACAGCATTTTAGATTTCATTCAAGCTTCCTTCGTAATAAACTATTACATTTGACCCGAAATGAAATGCTAATAGACAACAGTCATATACTTTTAGTACCACTGACCAAAAGGGCCACTTAAAGTATCGTTTGAGCTGCCTTATCTGGTTTATGTCTGACTTGGAATTTTGTTCATTGCCCGATATTAAAATTTCCAAATCGTATTTAAAAAACAACTCTAAAACGGTTATTAGAGTGTGTATTAAGATATAGTGAGTTTTAATGAGATGTTTCGTAATCGCTAGACCACCGTTGGTGCTGATATATTCCACAAATATTGAAAAGTATTGGTAAATCTACTATTAAAGTACTGGTAAATTATAACAGAAATTGTACTTATACAAGTGACATCATAAATAACATTATGTAAGCAAGTAATGGAAAGGAAAGGTAAAAGTGATATTCACAAATTAATATGTGAAAACTTTCGGAAAACTTGTCAGGTTTATAATAAAATTATGTGGTTTTATATACGGAATATTTACGAAAACCGTTTCTTTGTTATGTAAGTCATGAAAACGTACCTGTTAGTCCTAAAACGCAATACAAAGATTTTAAAATCCAGAAAAAATTGTTATGCGGTTTACACTGAAAGCAACTTCCACCATCGATATTTCACAATTCTATTTAAAATTGTCAAATTACATCTCTTTGGTTCAATGTGACCCCTTTGCTCGCCTGCTTAGTAAAAAAAAAATTCTTTCAGACTCTAATGTTCCTTCGTAGGTACTAAAATGATTACTTAATTAATTTAGCATATAATGGATGATACGTTGTAAGTAGTTATTACATTAATTCCCTCCACGCTTGAACGCAAGCCGGTGTTATTGTCATCATATTTTCTGATGCCAACATTAAATGGAAATTTAGTAGTAAAGTCTGGGCTATCAGAATTCTAAATATTATCATAACGCACAACATCGCTGCCTTGCAAATGTTCAGTTACCAGCCTAGCTTTGTTTATGAAACATGTCCAGGGTAAATCAACATTGTTGTTGTGGTTGGAAAATTACCTGTCAAGCGATTGTGATTCTTAATGGACGGTGATAAGGATTCTTGATTATTTGAATAACGATCACTATATCTCTGTTGACGAAATGTATTCATTTGAATAATGTAACCTGTCTTGACGGAGGCCCAGAGATGACTTGACATAATACGGCACAAGGAAGAGTGTACGTTATGAACAGTATTGATGTTAGTGTGAGGACTTAACTAGGATAAGCCGTTAATATTTTATACATTGTAATAGTTTTATCTTTGATACATTCTTGGATGAAATAATGAGATTAAATAATTATTAATGTTATGTTACGATGGAGAGACCCGATCACTTAGATTTTAGATAATTATGACGTGAGGAGTAAAAATAAAACTCCTTTTGAAATAGGATTATGGATAAATCTTCAAAAAACATTCCGATGGCTCACAACCGTTTAGTACGGCCGGATAACTACACTTAGATTATGCTTTTTTCGTGATAGAAAAATAATGGTAAAAATATAATTCACCTGTATTACCTACACTACATACAAAAAATGTTATAAAACCCAAAATTAACTTTCAAGTTAATCACAAATGTAGGTACGTATATCCACACTAGTTTAACTCGCACGGTCTCCACTCTCTGAGGCCCAGAAGCGGAGAGTACAAATTATTCCTCCCACATACTTATGTAAGTGCATCTGAATCAATCAGTACGTTCCGCCTTCTGAGCCACGTTTCGCTTATTGATATTGAGTTTTATGATCTGTGAAATTGTAATCGACTTTTATATTGTTTCAAAGCGATTATCCGCTCATTCACTTGCGATTGTTGGCTGACAAATTGATTCATCAGTGTCTCTTTAGTTATGATTATGAATGGTTAATATCTGATTTTAAGACGATTTAAATTCCATCACTCGGATAAGTGCCTATCATGTTTTGTTATTAAGATAAAGTTATTGTTTTGTTTAGCAAACTTGAGTAAGTTATTAATAAGAATTTTTCTGCTGTAAAAACAAGTTTATAATCTCCATTGAAACATGTGTTGATATTTATTTTTAATTTTTATTATTATAATTTATTTTTAAGGTCCGTTAGTTATTTTTATTTAACTCATTTGCTTATGGCAACTTTACAATATCTAACAAGAATACCTATATGAATACTTTCATATACACAGAACACAGTCTTTAGTGCAATTGTTTATCGATGAAAACCCGTACCAATGTTACAGAATCATTTACATAGAGAATCAAACTAAATATTTTTACAGCAAAACAAATAGAAAACCTGAAAACCCTAGCGGGGTTTCCACTCGTAACAATGGCAACCCACCAATGCTGGTTGTTCAATTATTCAACAGGCAACCTTTATACCGCTTTATGCCCGGTTAACATTATTACAGTCTAGTAATCCAGCGAGTCAATGCAGTCCAGTGCTGTACTGTATCGTCTACAAGTCTAGCCATTTAGAAGCCGTTGAAGTGTTAACACTACAGTGACAATGACTTTAAGAAGAGATCAGTTTCGAAAATGTGTCAAACGGCACTGGAATCGCACTATATTTAAAAGTAAACCGCCAAACCTGGTACTGGACTGCTCACTGAATTCAGGTTTACCTTTTACCAGTAGCAAACAAGCGCTGGTTTCGATCACTACACTGGAATCATGTAAACCGGGTATTATACCGGGTGTCACACGAACGAACCCGCTCATTCAGTCATCAGGCTTGATTGCCAAACGAAATTACGTTTAATAGTATTATGTACTTAGATTTGTTAGGGGAGGCCTATGTCCAGCATTGGACCTCCAAAGGGTGATAGATGGATGGATGGATGGATGACTTAGATTTGTGACATTAGTATTTAATAACCGTGCGACCTTATAATAAAAAGCAGTAATTAATAGTGGGTCCAATCCTGTAACCACGTCTAACTTTCCAATACGCATGTTGGAAATTAATTATAATTTATTTTGTAACTTACGCATCGCGATATTGAGGACTTATAGCCTGTACTCCACAGTGAGAGGAGACGCTATCTCAGGATTACCAACTCAAAATTTGAAAAGACTGTCCAATTAGTTCAATATTATGAATATCCGCACATTTCTAAACAATATATCGGATTATTTATCTGAGATCTAAGGGTAGGCGCAGCGAGATGGTCTTTCAAATGATGATGTAATGAGTTGCGACGATAAATCATTGTACATGGTTTGAATACTTTTCAAATACTTATTTTGCAGGTTTTCCTGTAGTTAAGTAGAGTCGAGTTAAGTCTGCTTGACAGTGTTAAGCTTGGAATTAGTGGTACTGAGCGAGATTTCCGTAAGTAAATCGTTTTAATGCGGTTTTTGTATCTTAATAAAATCGTTTTAAGTGGTCATTTAACCATTTTTGGGATCTGTATAACAAATGGGTATCTAAAAATACAAAATAAGCTTGTAAAGTTGACAGGATCATCTCATAATAACTGTGGTTGGTTATAGCAAATCATCATCATCATCCATTCATCTTTCAGAATTTTGAGGTCCACTGCTGGACATAGGCTCCCCTAATCTACGCCACTCAGACCGGTCCTGTGCCTTCTGAATCCAGCGGATACCCGCTATCTTCTTCCGATCCTTCTCAGTCAATCACTTCCGATCGAACTAAGTCGTCGAGAGAAGAACTAAACGGCCATACACTATCATAACCAAGACGTTCACTGATATTCAGTCATCGCACATCCTGTAGTATACGGCTCATTGTTCTCTCAGGATTAGATTGTATTGTCTCATCGATTGGACCTATTTATAGACGGACAACGTCATACATACGTGAAGAGTTCAAGTCATAAGCTGTTAGTGGATTGGAAAAAAATCAAATTTATACCGGTACAGTTTCTTTAATTTGAATTTTGGATCAGAATAACGCTACGATGAGATATATTTGATTGAGAGTTATTTATGTCTGTCAACCAAAGAGTATTTAGAGTTTAATCTAAATATATATAAATTACGTGTCACGTCGTTTGTCCACGATGGACTCCTAAACAAGTAGTTTTACCGATTTTAATCAAATTTGCACACCGTGTGCAGTTTGATCCAACTTGAAAGACAGGATAGACGGGTTTAACGAAGTCTATCCGAACAGCTAGTTAAAATATATTTTCAACTGCTTACTGCATGTATAATTTCATACACGCTCAACTGAAGCATAAATTGGTTTATCAATTAATATAATAATTCAAAGACGGTGAGTAAGTAATGAAGAAAAAATATATGACGTACAAAAACACGTATCTACTTTTGTAAAATATATCCATGAAACAAAGCCAAAGTTAATTAAATACTAACCAAAATTCCGCTTTCCGCTTATGACATGCAACATGCAGCAAGAAATAATATAATTGTATGTTTGACTGCGTAAGATGTGAGGATTCGACACATGGTAGACATGGGTGGGTCCAGGAAGATTTGTAGTTGACAAGTGAAATAAAGTAATGCCTGCTGCGTCGAAACATTGTTTCTGAGGTATTGCTCGTGAAAGTGAAGATCGTATTTATTTTTAGTTAGCTTTCATGTAGAAAGAATGTTAATAAAGTGCATGATTTATGATGTTTTTGTTAGAATACCACTTAGAGTTACACTGATACTGCACTTCGTTGCTTTATTGACGCGGTAATAGTTTCGATTACAAATTACATCACAAATACGAGTAGTTACCTAAGCCCAAAGGTTCTTTTATTTGTTCCCACACATCGTCAGCTGGGAATCGAACCTGGGGTCTTTAGTTCAGCAAGTAATGAAAATTATACTTTTCAACAGACAAACTGTCTTCTGTCCTGTAAGGCTATTCTGTTTTGTAACTCGACAGCGGAATCCGCGATGAGTGTCAAATTTCAAACGACTAGAGATAGGATTTTGACACTCGTCGCGGATTCCGCTGTCGAGATACAAAACAGAATAGTCTTGCAGCAAGACAGACTGAACAGATGAACTAGTCTTAAGAGAGATACGCCTTAAGAAGTTCATCATAACCTCAATTAAACCTATGTACGCCTGTAGGTACCTGTCGGTAGATAAAAGGTTCGTTAAATCCCAATGTTTCCTCTACATGGAGTCATTGGACGGTAAAATTACTCCAAGGTGGATAATCTGTTTCTTCTTATACAAAACACACTGGACACAAATAGGGTCTTTATTCCTAAGCCTCTAAAACCATTAAGCTTTAGCACATTTTGTCCGTAGTGTTTAAATGGTCTTTCGTTCTCCAACGACTGGACGGAATATGAGTTCCGTACTCAATACAAAAGCACAGATGAATATAAACTAAAGTCAAAGTCAAAGTCAAAGTCAAAGTGTTTATTTGCCAGAACATAGTGTACACAAAGTTGTTACAAAATAAATTTAACCGTATGCTCTGCCTAAGAAGGCGTGCAAATATTATGAAGTAAATTAAACATTTATAATGAATATTCTAATACTTAAATCAAATTCAATTCAATTTCATTTCATTCAATTTAAAATGTCAGTAGCTGATAGCAGTGTCAATAAATATATAAAATCATGTCAAACTTAATATAACAATTATTATAAAAATCTTATTTCATTAAATAATAACAAATTATAAATACATTCAAAAAAATAAAATTAATTAATTGCCTAAGTATTCCTTAACGCTATAAAAGCAGTGGCATAATAGCCACTTTGACAGCTTTAACTTAAACAGCTGGAGTGACATTTTTTTAAAGTCTATTGGTAATTTATTATAAATATCAATAACTGAATAGAATGCATTTTTCCTCACAGTATATAATCGGCATGGCGGTACATAAAGATGGTAATTGCTAAATTTCCTGGCCCTAGAATCAAACACGTCGTGATACAGTTGGAAATATTCTGGATGTTGTTTAGCCATTAGACATGCTTGTAAAATGTACATACATGGTAGCGGCAGGATATCTAGTTTTTTAAATAATGGCCGACAACTATCTAATGGCCCTGCCCCATATATTGCTCTTATTGCTTTTTTCTGAATTCTAAATGCTTTTATGCTATCCACTGAATTTCCCATGAAGCTATTAAAGAGAGGAGACGGCCTAAGCAACTGTGCACTGTGACTCAACTGGGTCCTGACGTCATCACAGTAGGCGTGGCCTTAAGTCAGTCTACTGTCGGCGCCCGTCCTGTGCACAGCTTCACATTTTCAAAGAAAAGGATGAAGTGCTGTGTTTTATCGTGTAAAAACTACTCGGATAGACGTTCTGATGCTATGGATGGCATTTCATTTCATTTTTAAGTAATTTGATTCATAATTTATAAGAATAGGCAGAATAGTTCTAGAAAAATCACTAACGCCGATCTCGCCAAATAAAATTCTACTCGACATTAGATGGCGACACTTTGTGTCAAGAGAACTAAAAATGTATAGGTGCGTAGAGCTAAGTATTAGTATTATATTGATAATCATACGTACTGAAATTTGTCCTACATTCATTCCTATAGAGTTTTTCACCGCCAAAATATTATTTTTCTAGTTTTTATAATCATTTTGTAAACAGGCCGCCATCTATCGTCAACTATTTACAACAAATAAACATAACAAAAACACAGGGCCGTAATTAGAATCCAATTATTTTACCGAGTGTCCCATTGAATTAAAGTACTGCCTATACTCTGTTCATTATAGCTTGATTCTTTTTGTCTTGTGATGGGAAATGGGCATAGTATAATAAGGCAAGGTACAAAAGGTTTAATTTTATATAATCTAAATTTTACTAACAAAAAATAACCGACTTCAAAGTCTTAAAAAGTACTTTTCAGATCTCTTTCAAATTTATGTTGGTCCCACATACACATGACAAACACCTGCTTTCGATTAAAAAAAGAATCATCGAAATCGGTTGGCGTGATATTGAGTTATTCGTCAATTTGTCGCGCACATCTTAACACAAAGGAGAATGCCCATTTTGTATGGAGAAATGTACTGACATTAATATTTTTGTGCCCTGATGAAAATACCTTTATTTGATTATGCTATCTTAATAAATTACACAAACCAATTTTAGTCAATTTTTAACGTAGGAGTTACGAGATTTTCAACAAAATTATTTTGTATTTAGGTTATAGTAGACACAGTAATATAGACTCTATGCAGGCGCATTAAAATCGTATACGTTTAAGTTTCAGATTCATTTGACAGTCCCCAAACGCCATCTATATTTTAATGTAATAATTATCAAATTGATTTGACAGTCCCCTAACACCATCTAGTTTGTTGTGTAGTAGTCATAATAGAATCAACGCAAACTATTGGCCCGAAGGATCTTAAAAGATCCCTGATTGGCTCTAATTCCAATATAAATGGCCGAATGCTTTTGTGTTGTAAAAAGGAAGTAAAGTTACTTATTAATTTAAGAAAATTAAGCCCAAGAAGGATTTTTTTAGGAAATACGGTAAAATACATAAAATATTTTAGTTTAATTTTTTGTACAAAAATCATTGTGACACAATTATTTTTTTGAGAGTACTGGCTATGGGCATTCTCCTTTACGACTTATGTGGTTTTCTCATTAATGCCATTGTCAGATCTCAAAAAAATATATGTGGGACCACATGACAGCCACCAGCTTTCGATTAAAAAAACAATCATCAAAATCGGTTCGCCCAGTCCAAAGTTCTGAGGTAACAAACATAGAAAAAAAACAGTCGAATTGAGAACCTCCTCCTTTTTTTGAAGTCGGTTAAAAAAATTATTATAATCACAAAATTGATACATTTGGTTACGATGACGTTAGGGATATCATTATTGATTGCTACAACCAATAAAGTATACTATTGACGTGCGTGCATTTCTATGTAAAAAAAATATGAAACTTTATGCCCGTGATCTCAATGACTGCTGTCAAAAGAATAATGCCATAATCACGGACCTAAAAAAAAGACGGACATAATCCCAAGAACAAATTCAGTGAAGCACCCATAGGAATACCAACTTTGTATTCGTACAAGTACACACACCCACACATTGACACCATACGGCTACGACATTGACACCATCGCCAATCAAAAATTACAAAATTACGCACACATGGTAAGCGAGCTGTCAGCTGTCAGCTTCACTCTCGATTAGACAAGGTTACGTCTGTTCTTTTTTTATGTCTGTGGCCATAATGAACAGAGTATAATTTATTTAATTACGTGAACGGGAGTAGGTAAAATCAGTTTTTTTTTTTAAGTTTAACATTGTATATGTTACCGGCAAAACCCGATTTCAGGTCAAACTAGTTTGGCCTAGGCCAAACTAATTTATCCTACTCGTGTCAGGACAAACCAGTTTGGCCTAGTCTAAACTAGTTGGGCCTAGGCCAGACTAGTTTGTCCCGACACGATTAGGCAAAACTAGTTTCTTGTCAGGCTAGTCGTTAGTTAGAGTAATATTCATTTAGTTGCATAATGTTTACCAAAATGATGTATTAAGTAAGGTTTCGGACCAATTTTATAAAGAAAACGACAAATCATTATAATTACAAAGTTGCTTTGTATGCACTTTTAGGGAGAATTCAGGGGTTTTTGATACACAAACAGGCTTCCAAACGTCTCCGGCGCTGCGGGAAATGCAGCCCCTCCGCCCTTGCGTAACTAACTGCAGGCACTCCATGCTCGCCTACGCAGCTTCGGCTTTTTGGTCGCCTGCGGCGACCAGCCTCAGCCGCTTCGGCTCATATGATGCCTGCAGTTTGTTACAGCGGGCGGGGGCTGCTCTCCCTCCGCGCCTCCGGGGTTTACATTCACTCTAGGGGTAGGGCAGACTAGTACCACGTGGGGTCGGGGTTGACTAAGTCGGTTCTGTCACCAATTTTGAATAATTGATAAAACAATTAATAAAGGAAACCATTACAAACGAGGGGGAAATAGAAAATATATTAACAGGTGCCCCACCAGAACCCAAGAAAAAAAAGTACTTGGACAAAGAAGAAAGAAGAAAGAATCAACAGAACTCTTTTGAACACAAATCTTCATATTCAGAGGAAAAATTATTAATGTACGAATTTAATGTGTTAAGGTTTTTTTGTAATTCTTAAATAAAAATTGCATGTAAAAATTAGTTTTTTTTTTAAATCATAATATAAATGTACGAATAGGGAACCGTTACACAGACGAAACGTTATTATTCGTCTAAAAGTTGTCTGGCCTAGTGAAGGATTTGACAAATGATAAGTGCTCTGAACGTGTTGTGTCATCATAATAATCAGCTCCATTAACTCGTCGATTACCGGGAACGTGGATGCACGTTCGAACTCAAAGGTACCGCGCCGCCGCGGATTCTCACGAGTTTCTACCAAATGAAACGTTGTCATACAAAAATTTGACAATCGTTAGTTGTCAAAGTGAAAAATAGGCGAACCGTTGGTTGGCAAGTGATAATCGGTCAAACAATTTTCGGCGAGAAAGCAGGATCCCGTTTTAAGCACAAAGATTTGTCGAATAAATATAAATCCGTAACAATTCGGTTCTAATCAGTTTTAGACTGACGAGAAACTAGTTTTGCCTAATTGTGTCGGGACAAATTAGTCTGGCCTAGGCCCAACTAGTTTAGACCAGGCCAAACTGGTTTGTCCTGACACGAGTAGGATAAACTAGTTTGGCCTAGGCCAAACTAGTTTAACCTGAAATCGGGTTTTGCCGGTAACATATACAATCTTTATAAAGATTGTATATCTTTATAAGTCTTAAACAAACTAACGCCCCAACTCAGAGTCACTAACGGTTACTTAAATCGCTCCTTAGTACATAATTTGTGTGGTGATTCTATACTAAGGAGCGATAAGTAAGTGACTCTGAGTTGGGACGTAAGCCATTTAAAAATAAGAAAACCGGGCAGGTGCGTGTCAGGCCACGCCCAATGTAGGGTTCCAAAGTAGTAAGTTCATCGACTATTGCTCATTAACTACTTATGCTAACATACTCGTAGCCATGATAGTTTTCCTTGTAATTTCATCATATTATAACCTATTTTTGAGAATTTTTTCACTTGTCTAAATTATGTCCAATGAGGTGGTATGAATATTCTGAGTACGTCCCTGTTACATCCTACATTTATTGACATCTAGTGTGAGATAGTTAAACTACGTAATAAAATCGATATAGAACGAAGCGAGTAGTTTTGCTATTGATCGATAGATGGAAAATAAAGAAGTGGGCGGGATTTGGTGGGTTTGAGGGGGTGCCCTCGCCCCGCAAAGTGTCACGCGTTCTTGCATAAGAAAATCTACATACAACGTCTCCTCTCTTTAATAGCTTCATGGAATTTCCCCACAGTAGAATACCATAAGACAAAAGTGATGCAACATATCCATGGTACGCACTAAGTGCTGCTTCTTGTGATACTGTAATTCTTAAGCGTCTAATTGCATAAGTAAAACGGTCTAATTTGTTACATATTGATATTATATGGCATTTCCAACTACAGTTTTCGTCAATAACTATACCTAAATACTTTATTTCATTTACTATCTCTACTTCTTCTTGGCAGACTTTTATAGAAAGCGGGATTTTGATTGCCTTGTTGGTTTTAAATTGAATTATTTTTGTTTTACTTATGTTTATTTTAAGGTTATTGTCATCAAGCCAATTTATCACATTCATTAAAGTTTTTTGTATTTCATTTTTTAACGACGTGGGGTTATTGCTTCGTATGATTACCGTGGTATCATCTGCAAATAATATTGATTTATGTCTGGTCACCTTTGGAAGTTCGTTAATGTAAATAAGAAACAGAAAGGGCCCCAGTATGCTACCTTGTGGAACTCCATTTCTGTTGTCCTTGTAATTTGAGTGACTGGTTACCTTTCGTCCACCTACAATTTTAGAGACCTCAGTGCATTGTTTCCTATCTGTGAGATAACTTTTTAGCCAATTTAATGCTTGTCCACGGATGCCATATTTATCTAGTTTATTTAACAATATATTATGCCTCACAAAATCAAAAGCTCGCGTCATATCTAGAAATAAAGCGGCTATGTGTGCTTTTTCATTTAAAGCTTTAGATATTTCTTTTATTAAATTGAAACAAGCAAGCGTAGTTGATCTATTTTTAATGAATCCAAATTGCTCTTCTTTTAATATTTTATACTTTGCTACAAAGTTATTTAAGCGGTTTAGCATAACTTTTTCAAAAACTTTCGACAAAATCGGCAAGAGAGCAACAGGTCTATAGTTACAAACATCGCTAGGATCGTTCTTTTTGTACAAAGGTTTTATGATCGATAATTTTAATATATTTGGAAAATCACCATTTACAAACGATGTATTTATAATATGACATAATGGCTTGCAAATGTACTGAGAGCTTGCCTTAATAATTTTTGTTGTTATACCATCATGACCTACTGCGTTGGTGTTATTTAGAGACTTGATAATATTAAATATTTCTTTTTCATCTGTTGGTGATAAAAACATAGACTTACAATTATTTTCGATTTGAGGTTTGTTGTAATTATATTTCGTCAATGAATTATTATTATTATATATTTGGGTAGGGTCCGTTTGATTTGTCAAGTTAACAAAATAATTATTAAAAATTTCACTAATGTCATTAACTTCATGATATGCCTTTTGCTCATGAATAATAATATCCGGATATGTTTTTCGAGTATCAGTATTATTAATGTTGTTTTGTATTATATTCCATGTAGCTTTGCATTTATTTTTATGACCATCTATGTATTTCTTATGTTTAATTTTTTTCGCAGCATAAACACATTTTTTTAACAATACTTTGTAGTTTCTATATTTATACGCGTTTTCTTTTTTATTACATTTAGAATGTTTGTGTAACATATATAGAATTCTTTTATGAACAGCAGATTTTTTTATCCCTTTTGATATCCAATTAATTTTTTTCTTTTGATTTGATCTCTTTAATACTATATTTGGAAAGCATAAATTATAAAAAAGCAAAAATGTTTCATGAAAATTGTTAAATTTGTCTTGTAATGTATTTTTTTCGTAAACATCTGCAAAAGTAAGCGCTGATAAACATTTAATGAATTTTTTTACGTTTTCCTTGCTGAAATCGCGCATAGATTCATACCAATACACAGGTTCATTTTTTCTTTTTAGCTCAAGAGTTAAAGTTTGGGCGGTTTCATGGTCATAGAGTGCCAAATAGTGTACATTAGCGTCCACTTTTGTAATATTACTTATGATTAGATCTAAACATGCCTGCTGTCTAGTCGGTATGTTTATGTGACAAGTAAAATTATAGTTTTTTAAAATGGATTTGAGATCATGAGTTTTGTTATTGTCCTTTATAATGTCAATATTTAGATCCCCACAGAGTATTATTTTCTTCTGAGATTTTTTGTTGCAGATTTTGTGTAGTAATTGTTCAAACTTTTCAAAAAATATATGTATGTCACTATTTGGGACTCTATAAAGACAAATAATAATCAAATTTAATGATGGAATCTCAGTTCCACAGCATTCAAAAAAATTGTTACAAGCTAAATCTTGTATAATAGGGATTTGTTTGTGATATAATTGATTTTTTAACAGTATACAAGTCCCTCCTCTTTTCTGTTTACGTGAAAATGCTGCCACTAATTTAAATGATGGTATTTTTAACAAACATTCTGTGCCTTTTCCTATGAATGTTTCACTTAGACATATTACGTCAATCTGGATATTTTTTTGTTCTGAAAGATCCTTTATTGCAAGCTCAATTTCCTCGGATTTATTGATTGCACCGGCTATATTTTGATGTAAAATTGTAAATTTATGTATTGGTTGACGAACGAAAAAAATCATCGTTAATTTGTTTTTTAGTGTTCTGTAAATTTTGTGAAATGTTTGAGCCAGATGAATTGGGTTTTACAAGTTGTTGCTGTTGAGTACGTTTACTACATGTCATGTTGTCAATATTATTATTATGTGTTTTACAAAAATAAAATGGAATAGTGCCTTTTTTTGCTTTAGGTGTGTAACTCACATTTTTAGGTCTAATAATCTGAAAATAGTAGGGAATCATACCTTTTTTAGGTAAGTTTGGTTTATTTTTTTGTATGTTGTTTGTAATATTTTTAGATTTTATTATTTTATTGAGATTTTTCGGATTTAGATATTTTTCATTATAGTCGTCAGAGTCTATTTCAAAGTTTAAAATATTGGTAAGATGCGTGAGATATAATGAGAAGTTAAAATGAAATAATTGATAAATATTATAATTAGTATTTTTTGAAATTAAAGTTATAAATTTGCAGTTAGAATATAATTGAGTCAAAGCCTTTATTTCACTGTTTAATTTACCTTCATTTAAAAAGGGATTATTAGATACTTGTAAAATGTAAACTTTTACTCGTCTCAGTTTGTCAAGAGAGTATTTGATGTTACGTCGTATGCGAAATCATTGATGAGTTCATGTACTATTACTAGTAACCCGTCGTCATTTTTCGTCTCTTTCATCACATCGGTCAGACTCACAACTTTCAGAAAGTGCCCAGATTTTAGCGCTATTTCTGTTAGTCCTTAAGGATAAAACAGTTGCAGAAAGCTTAATTAAAATTTAAATTCTAATCTACCATTAAAATGCTGCACAAGAGCCAATTATCAGAAATTTTAAAGCTCCCGTAAAGTTAATTAATGAGATATCAAACAAGTTATAAGTCGTATTATAACTGTCAAACAAGTTTAGGACTGAATGTTAATGCAAATATTTATGATAATTTTTCATTAAAAACAAAGAAAAATCTGTGTCTTTATTTTACATTATTAGGTACTATGTCTTATTATTATCCACCTCTCATCTACACCTCAGCGTGAATTATTTTGGAATGTGAATATTCAAGAAAGGGTAGCAGTCGTTAAGCTACATGAGAGACCTTTGGGGAGAATAAAAACTAGCCCAGGCCTCCTCTGTCCATGTCTTGTGGACATGTCTTGTAGTGGATCAATAATGCATTGCAGCCATGCAATAATTTCATTATCTTAATTTGTAGATTTCAATATATATTTTTCAATTTATTCAGTTATATCCAAAAAAGATCATCAATGTAATCCAAGGACCTAAAATAAAACAAAAATATTTTTCATAATCATAAAAACGTTACTTCCCGAAACCCAGATTCGGTATCGGTGACAACGCTGCAACCACAGAATACTAATCGAGAGATTTAGCAGCGACCGCAAGCCAAACCGAGGCTTTAAACGATTTTGCGCGTAGTAAACGAAGGTGAATAAAAAAAAATTAAGCCTTAAAAGTTAATCATAAAAATGAAAGTTTCATTTTACGTAATATTTGATACTCGAGTATCCCTTCATTTACTTGTTGTGTCCGTTTCTGATTTTGTATCGTATTCTATTCGAATGCTTATATGATTATCCAAATGATATCTCTGGTGACAAAATTGTTCAAGGCAATAAAACTACAGGTTTTACTACCAACCCTACCAATAATTGCGTAGTATGTTGTCGTATTGGGGCGGCTTACTAACTACTCCAATCCCACACCGAACGGGTATCGTAAGAGGCGACTAAATCTGGCCTGCTAGTATTAGGTCCTCTCGGAGGGATTACATTGGTAATAATGATTTTAATAGTTCATTAATACCTTTATTACTATTATTATTTCTCCGTGGTAAGAAAGACGAAATTACGAAAGCTCCCATCTTTTTTCTTGAGTCAGCTGTCAAATGACTTATTCTGTTCCAGCTGGGGTCGTAAGAGTCAGTATTTTCTTTATGTTTCTTCTCTCGTTTTTGGCCAGCAACGCATCAGTGACACCTTTGATGTCGATGATGTTCATGGGCAACGATTGCTACTTACCATCAGATTGTCAGCTTGTTTGCTGGCTATTTCCATAAAAAAATCCTCAGTATGCTGTATGGGATTGCTTTATATCACTCATCACATCGTATGATGAATATTACAAGAATCATAAACTGTACGTGTACTGTATTGTAAGCAAATGAATATTAAAATACAGCAACAATACATGCCAAACCATTTCACGGTTACTGTCAAATTATTGCAACAAAAGGATTAATTTAATCGAGTATGAAAAGCGAATCTGCATACGCTATTGCAGTTTCAGCATTCAGTTTAACATTAACACTAATTGTTATAACAATGATTCTGTAACGGTTTGGCTGTAACATTTTATGTTTGTTGTTTGATTGCAAAACATTGTTTGCAACTTTTACATTGTTAACTGTTCTACAATATTTATTATTGCGTATCGTAGATTTTTCATTGCAATATTATGTTGTTATTGTTAAAATTTAATCAGTTATCTATACAGACACAGAGCTGTTCTACCGTGGAATATTTATATTTGTTATCGATAGCTGCTGAAGGGAAAAATGTCACTTGTATCAAGTTACCACAATAATAATGTAAGCATGAATAACGTACGTTGCCGTAACTGTCCAAAAATCAAGAATCAAGACATAAGAAATAAAGAAAGCGTGCACAAACAAAAGAAATCTATACATTCAAAAATGTGGTATAGTCCTAACCATTAAACATAACACGAGAAACGATCAGATAAGTGTAGCACAATGGAGCCATAACATAAAGACATCATATCATTCCACGACAGTAAATTTCGAAAAGGGCGGTTAATACACAAACACAAAAGGCTGGCTAGGGATTCGGGCAAAGTTTTTTGGAGTGGATTTCGTGTCTCCCTAAAGTATTCTTTGTGCAACGTTCTCAGAACAAGAGGGAGTGATCAAAATACGAAAAGTTTAGTTGGTAGCAAAATTTATGATTTAAGAATTTACAATATTGGTAATATAAGCCGTGCCATTAAAGAAACGTATCTAATGACGTAACCTATCATTCCCTCTCACTCGCACGTTATCCCTGTCTTTGCTCACACACGTCAGTACAGCACGCAAAAAAATTAACAACAACAACAACAACAAAATCCTCTTTCTTGTACACTAAAATTATTTCTAGATACATTTTTACAAAACTTTAACCCTGGTGAAGGGACGTCTAAACAATAAAGTTTTAATATACTAGTCCTGTAGTTTCTTGTTTTATCATAAATTGTAATATTCCTGTGGAGTAATAATAATTACAATAATATTAGGTATATTAAAAATATACTAAAAACTGGCCAAGTGTCAGTTGGACTCTCCCAAAGGATTTCAACCAGTATTCAATATAATATTCTATTGTTAGTTTATGCTATTATTATATTAACTTTTCGAGTAGCTGACGATGGCGCTTTGTTTAACTGCATGCTATGATAAGATGATGGCGGCAGATTCGAAACCGTGGTTCGCGATACTGATAAGCACTTGGTTGGGTTTCTAAATATTTTGCTAATATATTATTTTTAAATAACAAAATAACACCTATCTAGCAACTCTGTGTTGCTGACGGTCCTAACCCATCATTACAAGTACCGACCGCCATTTTAGATTCATTTCTTTAATGGCGCGGCTAATATGTATCTACATATATAATAAGACTAAATACATCAAGCGTTCATTCTTGACAAAATAACAGTACATTATACAATATGTATATCTTTAACATCTAAAGAAGCTTGCAAATCACTATATTCAATCCTTTACTTTTTTACATAATCAGCTTTTACAGCGACAGACAGTAATGAGATGTAGCACTTGTCAATGCAAATTTAATTTCAAAATTATCAATAGAGTTAATCTGTTTGATTGAGGACAATTTTTTGCCTGTCCATTAATTATTGGTCCTTCTAGCAAAAAATGTCAATGTGAGACCACATAGATACAGTCGTATAGTAAAATATTTTGATGGCTTCCCGCTGTGGTTTATTTGCCAAAATGCGGGTGTCTTATCAAGATGTGGTATCGACAATAATGCCAGCTGACTGTATAACTATATTTTCGTTCATCCACCGGTTGTTTTCAATGTTATGAAGTACAATACTATCCAATTTATTATTGTCAGTACTGGGGGCTAGAATGTTCTAATGTGATTGTCCTTTTAAAGTCATAAAAATAGGGTCAGTCATATGGTATAGTTGAATGTAATATTTTAAAATTAACTTGAATAAAAATCACTTATTGTTAAATTTTATAACATTCAGATGGTTATTTAATAAAATGTAATAAGCATACGAGGAACCGAGAAATGTTATTATTTTGCTATTAAGTTACTGGTTCCACAAATCCTTAATCATTTTAATGCTGCCATTAATCATTTTATTTTTATCAAATACATTATATAAATATTATATAATTTTATGTAACAATACTATATTTTCGTTTAACTCATCTAGCAAGTATCAAAATACGAAACCATATCACCCGTCTACCTAAGATGCAAGGAACCGCATCTACATTAATTACAAACATCAAAATTTACGCCATACGTGAGATAAAAGTTAAGTTAATAAAGCTTAAGCTTCAACTGAGACGTGTAAGAATTCTTACCGCTCGTGATGTTGAGATAACAAACAATATTTATTACACCTGTACCATCGCACGCGATCTAGACAAATTAAAGTAACTTGATCACACAGGCTTAGAAATATTTGAAAGCACGCTTTATATAATTCTTGGAAAGTAATATTTTTTTTGTAACTTAACCAGTACAGATAAGTGGAATTAATTCCTTACTGTTATAATGTTGTCAAAGAACTTAACTAATGTATCGTGAATAAGCTTGAATTAATACGGAATTTTTCTAATTCAGTTCTTAATTCGAGATAATAACTAATATTAACTACATTACAAATTAAATTTTTACTTCCCTGTAGTTGCTTGACGCAGTGGATTAAAATCTAATCTCCCCGTATCAGTTTTATTTACCTACTATTAAATAACTTTACGCTCACCGCTACCCTTAGCCCTTGTAGCAACGACTCCAACCGTACTTACCGCAAAAACTGAATACACGTTTCAAGTATACTTTGCAATGAGAAAAAACTGCCAGGTGCTTACCAAAAGCGTTCATTGTTCCACGGGAGAGATTAATAAATCTTTAGTGCGTATATCTGAGACCGATCTCGCGGGCTTCAGACCAGGACGCGTTATTGCGAGCCCATTCACATGCCATAGTTGAGCCCAAACAGCCCCTTTGTAATGACAAAGGTGTCGCGTTAAGAAAAAGGGACCCTATCGTCGATCTGCCTTATCAGATCCAGTTCCCTTCCGAGAGGTCTCAATACGATAGCCGGTGTTTTGAATGCGGCAGATCTAATTCCCTTGGCCACAATAACGCAGACGGATTCCAATTTAGTTGGCACATTGGATGCAAGATTTTCGATCGGGAGTTATCTGATTGTCGTGGCTCGTGTTGTCTGAATACATTGTTGTGAAGCTTAATGGTGTGCGCGGATTCACAATTGAAAAGGATGTGAAATAAAACTTAGTACGATAAAGTTACCTAACTACAACTAAAGTATGTAGTTCTACGAATAATAATTGGGATTATTTTTAGAAATCAGAAGCCCTTTGCACACTTCATCACGCTCATGTTTGTTTTACTTGGCGTTCAACACAAATTTAGTACTAAAGATGTCCAATAACATACGCATGGTCAATCTGTGAATGTGGGAGCGCTCTTAAAGTTTTGTTAACCCTAAGGTCTTCTTTACTTTAGGCCTCATCAGCACCAAATCTTGCCAATTTAAGCCTAAGCTAAAATTTAAATTTAAGGTTATGATCGCTTCTTCTTTACACATAATTACAAAAGATGATATATTATTAGTCATCCATATTATACTGTAACGTTAACATATGTTCAAAAGTTTAAAAGTTAAGTTATGACTGAAGATATTGAATAAAATATCAATTTGCATAATACTATTAATATTACGTGTTGATAAACATCAAGCTTTGTACCAAGTTCCAATAATTGATAAACTAGATTTAATTTGAATAAACCTATTGCTACTTCAACCAAACGCATCATTTAAAATATTTGCTTCTTACAACATTTTTTTGTCTAAGATAGATTACAAAATTAAGCATGGGATAAAAAATGTCTTCTGGTAATCCATTGGTCGCGAATCTAATTTGCATGCCAAAACATACCGATGAGAATCTTATGATAATATTTCTTGTCTCATTTCATTTGTATAAGATATATTTTTGATTTAAGATAAAAACACTGTAGCAAAACATGCTTTATATATCTCAGAAAAAAATATTCAAGTAAAAAATACTCTTAATGAAAAGAGTCGACATACGAGCAAAATATAAGCAATGTGATGGTATGTGATCGCTCATGGACATCAATATAATCTAATAAGCGGTCTTACGTTTTGATTACTAACTGATCTAATTATTCCTTGTTCTATTTCAGGGTTGCGATTGATTGAATTGAAATTATATGCAATTAAGTAATACTTGCAGTCCCTGACTAACATCAAAACATTTTAAGATTAGATATTTCGAATATATTCAAAAGTTTATATGATTGATGCTTGTCCTCTTGCATTCTTATCCTTTTTGCCTTCTAAATATCGATGGTAAGCACAATAGTAACAATTGGTCCGATCAAACGGAATATTAAGTTCGCCTGTCACTTTAACGATGTTCTCTCGCTACGTCACACAATCGACATTATTATCAGCCGAATTTATACCTTCATTTTATACAGCAAAGTATATATTTCCTTGCAACATATGTGTCTAGGAAGTGATGAGAAAGAAGGAGGTTATTGTCAGAGGTATTTTATGGGCTATGATTTATGAACGATGACTCCCAACGGGTTTTAGTCATGTTAATCTTATTCAAAGGTGCACAATGCTACCTAAATTAGCTACGGCCGTGTCGTAAGCAGATCTCATGGTAGGAATGGTAAGGCTGTATGTGGTATCTATAAACAAGTAACCGTGATATCGTTTACATAGAGACTTCATCAAATATGGGTAAGAGTCTTATTCATTACGATTGATGTTAAGTTAATAATTACATTTCTGAAGTTTAAGGAGACGGAAACAAAATATTTGATTAGTATTTTTAAGAAGTTTCGCATTTGCTCTATTTATTTAAGGTTCCTAAAATTAAGTGTTTGTATAAAAATAAATAATATATAAAAATAAATAATATATAATAATAAATAGTAAATATAAAATGCCTCCAAAAACATAGAAAAGTATAATTATGTACTGAGTGAAACTAACATAAAATTTTATTACGTTTTTAACCCCCGACGAAAAAAGAGGGGTGTTATAAGTTTGACGTGTCTCTATCTGTATGTCTGTATGTGGCATCGTAGCTCCCAAATTTAGTTTTTTTCTGTATGAAAGGTGACTTAATCGAGAGTGTTCTTAGCTTTATTTAGTGTAACTGTCGGGGGTTTTTTAATTTTAATTTAAGATTATTATATGCTTGCAGAAAAAGTCTGGAAAATTCACCTTAAATTATCAAATCATCTTAGTATTTATGATAAGTCTTACAAACACTACCTGCATATCTGGAAAATAAATGTTATAGTTTTTTATCAATACATACGTCATAAATTCCCACACACCACAAAAATGATAAAATATACGCTACTACATCGAGTTTTTTCCTACATTTGTCGATCTGTCACGTCTCTCGAGGTTTCACACTAATAAAACACTAAAACTCGTCCTATTATTCCACTCTACTATTGTTACTTGGCTTGTACTATAGATTAGTTCTCGTCAGAATGGGGATAAAATCTTAACGACGTGACATGGAAGGGTAGGTAGACATTCTTCATATCGAGATTTGAGAGATAAGGTTATAGCAGTCATCTATAAAGTAATCTTGAGGGGATTTTAGATCCCTCGTTGTGGTAGCGCAATCTATTCATTTTTTTACATTACATTGGAAAATGGAACTATTAGAAATACTGCTTACCTTTTAATCTTTTCATATTTGGATATTTTAACGCGTCGCTAATTTCAGAAGCACATATTATTTATTAAACTTTTGTTAGAGATTCCGTTTATTTTGGCGTAACATAATAATACAGTAAAATTGTAATGTAGTGTGAATGTTCAGATGGGCATTTTTAGGGTATATATTTGCACAGCATACAACTATAGTCACATTACATAGTTCCAGGACATCAGTCACTAACGTAAGATTTCATATTATAAATTACTTTGAACAGTATCTACTGTAATAATGTCAAAAGTTTATTTTAAAAGACTTATGATCTTGAGTTAATTGTAACACGTAATAGCTTCTCGACATGAAAATGATGTTAGTATTCAAGCGGAATCGTGCAAAGATTTTACAACTTTGCATATATTTTTCTTGGTAATTACGCGGCATAGATCTTTCCCTCCATAATGAGCCTATTCTTTCTTTCGTTTAGAGAAAACAAAACAGATACTTATTTGCTTGTTGTTAAGGAACAAAACTCACTGGACCGGAACAGCTTCGTGGTACATCCTACTTAATTATTTACAGTTTAAGCGGATGTCTTGATTCACCATAAAATTTTCTTTATGGTGAGTTTTTTAAAGTTTGTACGTGACTTCTTGAATGATTAACTAGACGTTTATGTAGACGCCCGTTTTGTCTCTATTTAATTTATTCAGTCATCTGAAACATTTTTTGGAAAATAATATTTCTTTTATAATTTAAATTGACGTCACAGTAGCCACGTTCATAGACCCTGTCTTGCTGAGCGAGGTGGTTCTGGGTTTTTGTGTGACAAAGTCAAAGCCAGGGATAATGGTGTTTTTGATGTGTGTTATTCGTGCATGTTCATTCATTCATTCATGCACATCTCTTTCGCGTTTTCACACATTCCTAGTGTGATTGTTAGGGCGTATATTTATCTACTCTTTTTATAATTGTAACTCAACATTGTTGGAGTATATTCTAAACCATATACGTCATAAACGTCATGAGCTCTTCGGCAGTAAGTCTTTAAGAGTATGATACTCAAAGATGGTTATAATTTCTATCAAGGACGAAGGGAAGAAATATTTTATGACAAAATAAATGTTTAATTTTCAGTTTGCTTGTATTTTTTACTTTTTACAGGATATCAAAATGTACATGTTCATCAAAAAAAACATGTTACAACTTGTCACTATTTGTCTCAAATAAACGAGTCATAGGCAAATTACTTATTCCAAAGTGATCGATTATTTTAGCACTTATTTTTATATTAATACTAGCTAACCGGGCAAACGTTGTTCTGCCAAAAAATTTTAAGGGGTAGGGGGATGAAAAATAGATGTTGTCCGATTCTCAAACCTAGCAGATATGCACGCAAAGATTCACGAAAATTGATCGACCGTTTCGGAGGAGTTCAACTTCCACCGTGACACGAAAATTTTATAATTATTAGATTTCGATTATTTAGTTTATTTAAATAAGCAGGAACTGGTTTCTCTAATACTGCGGGCCACAGTCCACACCCTACGTGGCCAATTAGCGCAGGCTGTCACCTCGCACGCTTCACGCACGGCCGAAGCCAACGTGTAACGGCAATGTTGAGCAGTCACTGTAAATATTAGTCAACCAGATGACTTGCAGTCAACTGCGACTAATGTGACTAATGCCGCTAAGCGTGTTATTGTTTTAATAAATGTGTTGAAATAATGAAAATAGGAATGGATCTTGTATCGTCACTGAAGCTATGGCCTGCACCACTCGGCTAGTGAAAAGAGATTCAGTCCCAGTGATAAGGTAATTTCAGCTCGCGATGATGCTGAAAGTAATATAGGACCTAAGTCTAAATTCCATAGAAGAAATTCTTCATCAAAAAGTTCTTCATATGCATCAAATCCGTAAAAAAATGGAGCTAAAATACTTTGACGTCATAAAAATATAAGCATTTGTCTATGAGAGTCCTTTAAGTTGACCCATTGCTCTAACGGAATACTCGGGGTATAATTTTAGAGTTCAAAATAGCGTGCACGATGTCTTCTGATACGTCCACAGTGCTTATCTCACACTCGCTACCGGTTCCGAAGTCCCAAGCAGCTCATTACTTTAGTCAGATCATTCTTTTTAATTATCAATGAGATATTGTTGTTTATCACAACGTTAATAGTCTGCATCGTTGATACAGTCGCTGTCACAAGTATATAGAACAGAAAGGACGTTGACCATTTTTCGATTACTAAATCAATAATAAGTATTATCAGTTTGCAGTAAATTTTTCAGTTAATAATCAATGTCTCAAGTCAGAAAATTGATTGGTTTCAGATATATGAAAAAATACAATAATATACGTATACATATAAAGATGTATTGTAAATTTTGTGGTCACAAACATACTGAAGTTTTTATAATATATATATTGTTTTTATTACTAAATTAAATCAATAAATTAATGGCACGTAGAATGCTGAAGTCTTATATTAGTCTATCTGTTACGCTCAAATATCCATTAAAGAGATTTTGTTTCCAGATTTCCGAAAAATTACATTTTTAAGTATTTGTCCACATTAATCAGTAATAATATCTTCATTTTTATTGCGCAGCGAGCAATCGTATTTTATCCGCATAAGATTCTGAGCAAAATTCGGTTTTTATTGAAATGTCCCTGATTACGCCAATAAATCTGACTTAAAATGATATATTGTATAAAATGAGGAAATTTGTAAAGAAACTGAATGCTTTTTTGATAACAGTTGCGTTATTTTTAATTCTCAGATTTTTTAAGCCTATATAAATTAAAAATATAAAGCCGATAATCATTATGTGCTATTTAAATTCCACATTATTTATTTCGTAACATAATAGTTGGTATGTAATACTTATTAGATTCAATTAATTCCCAGGAATTTGTGCAAAAGTACTGCCCATTTTGTAGTTTTATCTGCAATCGTTTTCAATACATCTTTTAGAATATTAACCCCCAATCCAATCTTTTACTATCAAGTGGCTCATATTAAAACTTTTCGATCTACGATCTACTTTGGTGCTAAGTGTTTTTGGTATTTTTAACTTTTGATTGTTGAGTCTTATTTGATTATTTGTGTCTTATTATTCACGTATAAATATAAACAGTGAATTTTTATTAAAGCTGGGCATCTATTACGTCTGAAAATACCAGCACATGAATTCTAAAAGTGTTACAAAGCGCTCTCGACCAACGGTCTACAAAAGAACAAGTGGTGACAAAGCAAGCACTCAGCGTTACAACTACACTTTCGTACCGGACTGTACTTGTACAGACAACATCGTTTCATCTCAAGTTACCTCGAGAGCGATCGGCCAGATATTCAGTTTTTATTTATTGACATTTTCTAATGTACCGTCCAGTCATTCATCATTCGATACGGTACCTACTGATAACACTTATTGTTTGCTGTATACATAATGGATTATTGATAAAGTACGTGGGTGGGTATCCCTAATCTAGCAGACTAAAATCTCTAAAGAAGTCTCATCAAAGGAAATATATTAAGGTAATGCGTCTATAATGAACGATCTCGCTGAGATATTAAGTGGACACGATTTATCGACTTTTCGTCTTAATGTTGAAGTTTGTGATAGTGTGCCCACTCAGTTAAATGGTGTAACAGTAATCCGAAGGTAAGCGTATGAAAACATTAGTCAACGTAACGAGCTTTAACGTATTAGCTGCTTCAAAACCAAATTGTAATTTTTTAATACGGAAAAGAGGGTCAGAGATCGTGATTAATCTTTCAGTGTCTGTACTTTGTTACGCAACGATTTTTATGTATATTATAAACAGTTAGTTAAATAAATAGAATGTCATATTTCAAGTTATAAAATAATATTATCAGCTATCTTAACACTGACTGATGGTACGCTGATAGCGAGATAATTTAGAAAATAATTGTGTGAATATGCAGTCTCTCTCGAAACAGAAAATGCTAAACTTTGGTTAATCTGATACTTATTTTTAATTTAAATAAATGAGTCACAAACCTTAAAAATGGATTAAAATAATGATTTAAAATATAAAAAAAACTTTGTGAAGATTTTACCAGAAAATTTTATATCTACTTTTCTTCTATTTAAGACATGATAAGTAAAAATACATTTACCTTGTCTGTAAAAACTACTTAGTACGTAGTACCTACGTATAGCGTGGCTGCAGCAAGCAACCAATACTGCTGAGTGTTTCAGCGAACCATCCGAAGAAATCTAACATAAGTTAGTGAAGTCGACAAAACCACAGATTTCCCAGGAGCAATTACCGAAACAATAAAGCTGAAATTGTCGAGTTCCCGCGGCCAACGATCCTGACTCGCAATTACTTCTCTTCCTCGACCTACTGCAGAACGGCAATTCATTAAACGCTATTCAACTTATCACAATGTGACTATTAGTGCTCTATTGAATTTTTAATTAATCGTGAGGCGAGGAGGAAGGAATGCTTGGAAAAACTGAAAAATATCCTCGGGACAGGAAAATGAGCCGGCCACGCAAATTGTGACGTTGAGTTTCGTAAAAGAATTGTAACGTTTTTGTGAAGACAATGGAGTTTTTGCTTTTCATTTTTCATTTATATAAGCAGCTTAGCATAGTTTTATGTTGAGTATTTTCATAATTTTAATAAGGCTTAATCAATGGTTACGTTTTCATAAATAATGAAACTATATTAATTAATTCCACTGTACATTTTTTAATTCTCAAATGTTCCTAGTCGACCGCTAATGGATTTAAACTAACCGATTGACTCAGTGTCACTAATGGTTACTTAAAAAGCTCCTTAGTGCAGAATTTGTATGGTGATTCTTTACTAAGGAGCGATTAAAGGAACTGTTAGTGACTTTGAGTTAGGGCGTAAGCTAGTTTTTTTTAAGGTTCCGAAGTAACTGAACTTAGCTTTATTGTAAAAGTTAAGAAAAGACACAAGTTAGAAACTTTGAACACACGTTCACTTTAAAATAATATATTTTGACTACGTTTGTTGTCTAACAAAACAATCAATTTATTCCTCATATAATCAATTATAAGGATTTGTTATTAGACAAGAAAAAAAGCTTGTATCAATTATTATATGTGGATGAATGTTTGTAATGTGATAAATGTGTTATCCATGCCACCCGCGACACCGTTATCGTGTAGAGTTTATTTATTCATTTATTCCTTTTCTCAAAAATGTCGTAAACCAGATATCTTATTTACGTCAAAAAATCTTATCAAACCAGTGTTTCAAAGACGTCGATGAATTCAAGTTTCCCAGCGGAACCCCACAACAGATCTTGACTTCGTTCATCGTTCAATGGGAACTTCTCCGAAAGAACCCTTTGATGTTTCCCCTTATTGCTTGAATTGCTACTATTTACGTCTCTTATAAGAATTTATGTGCAAGTTGAGTTATCGCGCTTGTTGCGTAAATAAATGTATGTTTCCATGATCTACTTTATTAAATAAGTATTTTCGGGCTACGATATAATGTTGCCTAATAACAGGTTATGGCAATGGATGTTGTTCCTTGTAATGTGTGGGGTAGTATTTTTCGCGGTTTCCTAACGGACCAACTACGTACGCACAACTAGTGGAACGGCACAACTAAGTGTTCCCATCGGTACAACTACATTATTGTCAATTAATCGCAGTTTCCTAACGGACCAACTACGTACATACCACAGAACACTTATACCCTAGAGGTACATATGCACAACTAGTGATATGGCACAACTAATTTGTAAGTGTCTTTGTGAGTTGTATTGTCCATGGCACCCACAACACAGGGAATCCTAGTGTGGGTATAAGATTGAGTAGCGTTAAAAAAAATAATAACTGATTGTCTTTATTATATTAAATAAAGAGGAAAGATTTGATTGTTTGTTTGCAACGAATGAACTCAAAAACTACTGAACCGATTTTAAAAATTCTTTCACCCTCAGGATGCTACATTATTCTTGAGTAACACAGGCTATGTTATATTATCGAATTTTTGGAAATTCATCCCCTAAGGGGTAAAAATAGCGGTTGGAAGTCACTTTCATACAAACCAACTTCGTCAGTTTTAGAGTTATTTTAAAATTTATTAGCTCAAAATTAGAAACAAAATTTTATAGTAATGCGTTGGCAACTTCGTCAATTTTGAAGTAAGAAGAGTGAAAATTTGTATTTAAGCTTGTATATAAAATTAACTGTATCACGGTTTTCTCGAAATTCATCCCCTAAGGGATAATACTTAGTCATTTTTGAACTCAGAAATGTGAAAATTAATGTGTAAGCTTATAGTTAGAAACAAAAATTAATTGTTATAGTTGTAACATGGGGAGATAAGGGGAGCGGGAGCGGGAGAGGGAGAGGGAGATGGAGAGGGAGGGGAGAGGGAGAGGGAGGGGAGAGGGAGGGGAAAGGGAGAGGGAGAGGGAGAGCGAGAGGGAGCGGGAGCGGGAGATATGAACATAAAAACTATAACGGCTAAGAACGATTTTAATGATCTTTGATTTGTTACATTTTTAGGCGATACGAAGTTCGCCAAGTCAGCTAGTTATGAATAAAATTACTGTAATAGTAACATAAAAAATTCCTTTTTTATTCAGATTAAGAATCTCTCGATTTCTCCCGATTTTTAGCTGGCAATCTTACCGATTTTTAATATTTAACTTTTGCAACACTGCGCGCGCTACTGCGCGCAGAGAATGATTTTAACGCAAAAATTTCGACCGAGATTAGCCCCGTAAAATGTATGCGGCATCCCGGTATTTCTGGATGCTGGTATCCCGGGATAGCATTTCCTAATCATCCTTTATTATTATTATTTTTTACTTACAATAAGTTAATGATTGACATTGAAGTATTATTACTAGCGTATAGAACCGACACCGCGAACACAATGTATGTTCTAATGAATTGGCGCCGATCGGCTTCAATTTTCAATGGATTCGTTCGATTTTGAAAGGAGAACGGGGGCTCAATTTTGAAAATAGAACCTCGCAGCGGGACACACATTTTGTTCGAGATTTCTGTTCTATGACATTATACTTTAATGATGCCTGACCACAATCCCACCTGATGGTAAGTGGAGATGTGGTCTAGGATGGTGAGCGCACTTTTCTTGAAGACATCTACGTCATAGGTGGGCGGGAACGCAGACGCAGGCAAGCTATTCCAATCCTTCGCGGTGCGCATAACGAAAGACGACGCGAACCGCGTCGTCCGTACCGATGGGATGTTCACCACGAAAAGGTGGATACCCGCCGTGCGTCGTGTCGTTCGATGGAGGAACGGGGAAGGGGGAATTAATTCAAATAATTCCTACGCACACTCTTCAAAACATGCCCTGTAGAAAACCGAGAGGCTGCACTGCGCCTGTGCTCGAGACTTTGCAGATTGGTCTCAACCATATCTGAGTCACCAATGAGCCTCTTCGCATGCCTCTCCATCGAATCCAAAGCAGAAAGGAGGATGGGCTGCTCGCGTCTGTAGGAAGTTACTTGGATACCGAATACCCTACACGTGTCCCCTGGGTAGTGCTAAACGAGCAGCAACTCCGGTGGTAGGCCACAACATCGGCTGCCGGCTTAGGTTACCACCCATTAGACAAAGAAATGCCGCCAAGCGATCCGTCTTGTTCCAGCGTGATGTCTAGTGAAGCCGAATGGAGGATGGGTCTGAACAGTTGCTTGCGTTGATGTACCGGTTGTGACGGGTTGGTGTTTGCTGTGTCGGGAACTTAGTCGCGGAGGGCAGCGAGATCCGAAGCACGGTGCACCGCTGGCCGACCGTAGACAGTTGGGAGCCCAAGTAGTGGTAAAGCCACCCAAGAAAAGCTGCCCCGCCATCTGCGAAAAATCCCGGAGTGGCTCCATCATGCCGGTTGGCGACCGGATGAGGGGACCTGATGGCGATCTCCGGGGAGATTCAGACGTCCACGCGGTGTCCAGACTAAGCCCCCAATAACATAGTGACTCTAATTCTGTCACTTGGTTTACGACGCAACGCCTCGTTCAACTGCCATCCTCCATCCTATTCACTCCCAATTTTAACCTAATGAAAAAAAGAGCAAGAGTAAACGTCATTTACAACGGTTGCACGTCCCCTCGCTCGAAGTGCATTTTACCAAAATCGGAGGTATGCACTCTAACCTCACCTCAGTCCACCACCACGTAGAGACTGAGAAGCCGCACTTGCTTTTTTTGACGGAGACACAGATCCGATGTCCATTGAGCGCGGCATACCTAGACTACCCTGGTTACACATTGGAGCATTATTTTCACCCTCGCGCCGGAGTCTGTGTATATGCCCGCAATGACATCTGTTGCCAGCGCCTCCGTCATCCCGAAGACCCTACTTTCTCCGCCATTTGGGTTTTGGTAGACACAGGTACAGGCAAAGTCTTGTATTCTTGTGTCTATCGTTCGCACAGCGATGACCAGGAGACAACTCGTCTATTTGAGCACCTTAGCGTGACGGCTGATGTGGCTTTGCAACGGTACCCTACTGCGCAGCTGGTTTTTCTGGAGGATTTTAACGCCTGTCATCAGGACTGGCTGTTCCCATACCAGAAAACCGACCATGCAGGGAGAGAAGCGAGGAACTTTGCCTTATCGCTTGGCCTCTCCCAGCTGGTAAAGCAAGCGACTAGGGTGCCCGATATTCATGGCCACACAGCAAACTGCCTGAACCTTCTGCTGACAACCGATCCAGACAGGTACGTTGTTCAGGTTTCCTCCCCGCTGGGAACCTCCGACCACTGTCTGGTGAAATCTGTTTCGTCGTACTCAGCCCCCGAATATGACTCGGGAGGTATTCGGCGAGTATGGCGTTACAGGTCAGCAGATTGGGATGAGATGCGACACTTTTTTGCATCTTATCCTTGGCGATAGGTCTGTTTTTCTCCTGGAGATCCGTCGAGTTGCGCGGATGCTATAACCGATGTGGTTCGTTAAGGGATGGAGTATATCATTCCTTTTTCCAACGTTCCCATTGGTAGCAAAGCTCGCCCATGGTTCAACGCCGAATGCGCTCAGGCTGAGAAGCGTAAACATTCGGCGTATCTTGCCTGGGTTGATGCTCAAAGCCGCAAAGCTCCGGATATTAGATCTAAGAAGAAAACCTTTAACCTTGCCGCGAAGTCCAACAAAAAGGCATTACAGAAAGTAGGTATCGACTGCATTAGACATATCGGCGCAAAAGTCTCTCGCCAGCCATGTGGCAGTAGAGCTTTTTGGTCCCTCGCCAAAGCGGTCGAGACGAGACTAACTTGTGTCGTCCCACGCTGCCTCCGCTGGTGAAACCAGATGACTCTCTGGCTCATACAGCTGAAGAGAAAGCGAACCTTTTCGCTTCTCTGTTTGCTGAGAACTCACGTCTAGACACTAGCAACATCCATCCACCACAGATACCTAATTGCGGTACCTCTATGTCAGAAGTCCGCATTCACAATAAAGAGGTACTTAAGACCCTGCGAAGTCTAGACGTGAACAAAGCCAGCGGACCAGATGGTATTCCAGCGGTAGTACTAAAGACATATGCACCCGAGTTGTCTCCTGTGTCCACGCTTGTTTCGCCTCTCTATCGAGACTGGGATAGTTCCTAGATCGTGGAAGCTTGCCAACGTGCAGCCTGTGCCTAAAAAAGGCAGTCGTGCTGATCTCAATAACCTCCTTACTCTGTAAGATTATGGAGCGTATATATTGACTTGACTCACGGCTCATGGCATACCTAGAACAGAACGATGTCCTCAGTGACCGACAGTACGGTTTCCGCCCAAACCGGTCGACAGGAGATCTTCTAGCGTATGCCACTCACATCTGGGGCGAAGCCCTCGAGAAAAATGGGGAAGCACTTGCTGTTTCCCTTGACATCTCGAAGGCTTTTGACAGGGTTTGGCACACTAGTCTTATGAGCAAACTTCCTGCGTATGGCCTATCCCCTGGCCTGATCGACTGGATCAAAGACTTCCTGAGTGACCGTTCATTCCGAGTGCTCTGCTCATGCCCGGTATCTATGGGTACGCAGACGACAGCACGGTTGTGGAGAGATACCTGCCAAAGGGTCGGGCCAGTAAAGACCATATACAGTCTGAAAGAGAGGCTATGGTGGAGCGTATGAATCTTACACTTCAGGCAGTCTCCGAATGGGGCAATGCCAACCTAGTGGGATTCAACGCCACAAAAACACAAGCGTGTCTATTCATCGCTAAAAGGAGTCCGTTCATCTTGACTCCTACTCTTCGGAATGTATCCCTGAATTACACTGACCGCCTTCAGTTATTGGGCATTGAGATATCCTCGAACCTTAACTTTGGGCGGTTCATTGAATCCAAAGCTAAAGTAGCTGCTAGGAAGCTTGGAGTCCTAGCGAAGGTGCGGCGGTACTTCACACCACAACAGCTTTTAACCTTGTATAAAGCACAGGTTCGGCCTTGTGTGGAGTACTGCTGTCACATTTGCGCTGATGCTGCCAAATGCCACATGTCAGCATTGGATTCAATAGAAAGGCGTGCTAAGAGGCTTACTGGTGACCCTAAATTGTTTGAGACCAATCTTCAGAGTTTCGAGCACAGGCGCAGAGTTGCCAGCCTCTCGGTGTTCAACAGGATACATTTTGGAGAGTGTGCGCAGGAATTACATAATTTGATTCCGCCATCCCCTTTCTATCATCGAACATCCCGACGCACGGCAGATATCCATCCCTTCGTTATTAACATCCCCCCTGTACGGACGACGCGCTTTGCTTCACCATTTATTATACGTACAGCGAAGGATTGGAATAAATTGCCCGCGTCGGTGTTTCCGCTCGATTATAATGTGTCTTCAAGGCAAGAGTAAATAGGCATTTACTAAGTTAATGCGTTTTACCATCTATGACTACATCACCTCTTACCATCAGGGGGGATAGCAGTCAAGCATTAAATTATAAGATACGAGTAACCACCCTCGCTTTGCTTCGGTTTTCTTATTTTTTTACACCTTGGGTTACATTATTGGAGTTTTACTAAGGATCCCTATTTTTTTTTGAAAATATCATAATAGCCTATGTTACCCGGGGATAGTATACCTTCTCAACAGTGAAAGAATTTTTGAAATCGGTTTAGTAGTTTCGGAGCCTATTGCAAACAAAAAATCAAATCTTTCCTCTTTATATATTAGTATAGATAAAAAAAGAAAGGTGACATTTGGCTGCACCTACCCAAATTTGGGAACATTACTCTACACACGGCTTTTTTTTAACTTTTTAAGTGCCTATTCTCTGTAATACATCTGTAATAAAATGTACACGAATATTTTTAAGCTAATTTCACTTTACTACAGGAAATGACATAAAGACGTTTAAAATTCTCTTATTTAATTTATTCAAAGATATGACAGAAGTAGCCAACATCATAGATAATGTCTGAAGAGGTTCTTATTAATCGTATTTATCAGATTGTACTTAGTTGTACCGTTAGGAATGGTTATAGTAAAATAGTTGTGCTTAGTTGTACATAGTTGTACCGATGGGAACACTTAGTTGTGCCGTTCCACTAGTTGTGCGTACGTAGTTGGTCCGTTAGGAAACCGCGGTATTTTTTCATGAAGCTACAGAAAGTAGTTTTGTGCAGATTAATTGCAAATACACTATTGATAACATAATGGATTATTTATGTATGTTTTCTAATCTTTCCTACTCTAAATCATAATAAAATAAAATTAATTTTAATCTGATACAGACGTAAAGTTGAAAAATTGTGGTTGAAAACTGGTGCAGGATTCAAACTTACGTGCCCCCTTTTAAACCACTAGATTAAACCTGTCGTTTTTAGGGTTCCGTAGCCGAATGGCAAAAAACGGAACCCTTATAGATTCGTCATGTCTGTCTGTCTGTCTGTCTGTCTGTCTGTCTGTCTGTCTGTCTGTCCGTCCGTATGTCACAGCCACTTTTTTCCAAAACTATAAGAGCTATACTGTTGAAACTTGGTAAGTAGATGTATTCTGTGAACCGCATTAAGATTTTCACACAAAAATAGAAAAAAAACACTAAATTTTGGGGGTTCCCCATACTTAGAGCTGAAACTCAAAAATGTTTTTTTCATCAAACCCATACGTGTGGGGTATCTATGGATAGGTCTTCAAAAATGATATTGAGGTTTCTAATATCATTTTTTTCTAAACTGAATAGTTTGGGCGAGAGACACTTCCAAAGTGGTAAAATGTGTGTCCCCCCCCCTGTAACTTCTAAAATAAGAGAATGATAAAACTTAAAAAAATATATGGTGTACATTACTAAGCAAACTTCCAACGAAAATTGGTTTGAATGATATTTAGTAAGTAGTTTTTTTTTTAATACGTCATAAATCGTAAACCGCAAAAAACATTGATCAAAGTTACAACGAACTACAAGAACTTTTATATTACGTTACTTGCTGCTACGGAACCCTTCATGAGCGAGTCCGACTCGCACTTGGCCGCTTTTTTCTAGAACAACCTGTACGAGTACTTAGATAATTATTTCAAAAGTTTAGATTTTGTAAACGTTATAATGTGGTATTGTAGTGTCTACGACTAAACAATAAATTTCTTAGACAGGTGAATATTATATATTAAAAAAATAAAGTTTATTTAATTCAAATAACTTCACCGGTCTTGGAAACATGCACTCAAGGATCAGAATGTCAAACCTGAAGTTAGAAATAATAAACGCGTGGCCGAACGCTTTGCATATAATGAAAGGAAGGAGGCAGAATTGAATATTAAATCATATTTGAACCACCTAACACTTTCAAGTAAATATTGTGACTGAGTATAATTTATTAAGTGACTGGACTACAGCTGATAGAATCTATATTTATTTACTTGGCTGCTTCATAAATATTAGTTGAAATGGGGAACTGATATGATTTTGAACTGAAATGAACTGATATGAAATCCATTGAGGGGATACTTTTCGTTTGCATTTCATAGCTAAATGTTTACTAAATTTCAATAATATTAATTGTTTAAAATTTGTATTATAACGTATTTGTGGTGCATCCTGTTAAACAGATAATACGTCAGGTTTCTGATGGAGTTTTCCAGGCGTTAGGCGTAACTGATGGCGGGGTCCACTTTCCGTACGGTGGCTCGTCTGTTCAATTGTCACAGTTTCATTTCAGATGGCCAATAAGAAGAGTTAACTCACTCCTGCGGCCACGCTTCGGTAGTAATTTTAGGGTTCCGTATCCAAAGGGTAAAAACGGGACCCTATTTCTAAGACTCCACCGTCTGTCTATCTGTATCCAGGCTGTATGACATGAACCGTGATAGCTAGATAGTTGGGATTTTTACTGATGATTTATTCCTGTTGCCGCTATAACAATAAATACATACTAAAAATGTGTGCAATTCACGTGTGGTAGAAGTGAAATCTTCAAAAATAAAGGCATTAATTTAATAACGTGTATCGGTTTTAAAATTATCTTTCAAAAACTATTTTGTACTAAATAAAAATAAAATAGTGGTAATTAATGCCATCTCTTAACATAATATGAAGAGTAAAATGAGCAGCTAGCGCCATCTATCCAGTAATAAAACGAATCTTCTATCTTGTTCCTCGCACCATCTATGAATACAACTTAGCACTTTTTAAAGTAACACAAAGATAACCACGAACATAAGAAACACTGTGTAATGCTTCCTATCTCATTTTCTACCACGTTAAATCTTATGAATGTGTGTGTCTTGTCTCTGTTTACTGTCCCTTTTTCGTTTCATCGACTTTCAAATGACAACAATGCTAAAGAAGTTTTCACTTCAAAATGTTTTTATTTACACGGGACAAGTGAAACAAAAAAAAGGTTAGAATATAGTGTCTAATGTTGTATAGATAATGGTATGGAACACTTCGTGCGCGAGTCCGACTCGCACTTGGCTGGTTTTATTCGGTCGACAGTCTATTCGTGTGTGATTTTGCGTGTGTTTATTAGTGCTAACTTAGTAAGCGAATTTGATGATTATGTGATGTTTCACGTAGCGACCATTGAGCTACTCATGTTAAGTCCGTACTTCTGAAGCAACTTGCTCACTGTACCAAGCCTTCGGTCATTTCAATACCATGTTCCAACTATACAGGGCTTCACTACTATTACCAACTCTTACATACATTATTACAGGACATAATTTCTAAACTATTTTACTACACTAGAAACTTGGTAACATTAAGCGTTTTCGTGCTTCGGAATATAAAATGCTGGTGTACATGGCAGACAGTGGCCAATTACCATCAAATGCATCGTCAGCTCGTTTTTTGTTATTTACATAAAAAATCGATTTTAAAGTATTAAGCCATTATGAGGTGGCTAAGTATAGTAACCTCAATCCAACGCTATACATATTATTTATCGTGTTAATAATAATGGATGGGTGTCGTAAGAGGTAACTTAATCCGGCCCTCTGGTAAAGTAAAGTATAATTTAATTCAAATAAGTCGCCCTACAATAACCAGCGAGATGTTTACTTACAAACCCACGGAAGGGGAAATTTTCTCAAGCGTTTCCCTATTCAAGCATTTACCCAACGAACCAACCGCGTTGATATGGTTAACTCGGTCAATTACTATTGAATCAAGACCTATAAGAGCGTCAATATAAGTTTTGATAGAAATCGTCATGGTGTCATTGTTGATGTAGGATTAGACTTAATTTAATTTGGGGTTGGTCACAATATATCATCTCGAAGCCATTTTTGTTACCCAGTTGGATTACCATACAATAATAATATCAAAATATTTATTTAGTATCGTCGTTGACGGGCACTGTTCTGGATAGATTTTGGATTGAAGTCCTTCTCCCTTGGATAATTTTAATATTATCACAAAATATTTTAGGATACGTAAAATCAACCCATATTGATTAATTATTTCTTAAAAGACTAACATCGTGTTTGAAAAGTCCACGTTTATAAATATATATATATATATACATATATATCGTAGAAGCTAGATTGGAGTGTATGCTTTCGTATGTTCAGATCATCTCTGTAAACCATGTATCAAAGAGCACTTCAGTACTATGAACATATATATATACTCGTATATATCGACTCCCCTCGCCTCAAGCCTGTGTCGCGACATGTTTACCGTTACCAAATAATATTCTAATTACATGATTTAATTAATAAAATTATCACTAAATATTTCATTTGAAAGAGCCTTTTTAAACGGTTTAGGTCAAAATTTATGGTCACAGTCTCTCATACTGGAACTAATTAAGCTTCGTCTGTTCACTGAGGAGAATGTTAATTAAGTTCCTGAAAGCTTTAACAAAAAGCTGCCGAAAGAACTCCTTTACCATATGAAGCTCTGTACCTCATGTGGGAATAATGATGAATTAGAATTAGGATTAATATTAGCCGTATTGGGGCGGTTAACAATACTAACCCCAAAATTCCACGCCGGAAGGGTGTCGTAAGAGGCGACTAAATCCGGCACGTTGGTGGTAGGGCCCCTGGAGGGTTTATATTGGTAATATTGATTTTAATTGTTAATTAATATCATTGTTGCTATTATTATTTCTACATGGGGTTCGCCTGGATAGCACTACCACCCTTGAGCACGAGACAGCCGCTAAACGACTCGTCTTGTTCCGGCTGGGGGCTTGAGAGCCAGCTCTTTCTTTTTTTCTTCTCTTTTTCTGGGCCGGCAACGCATCAGTCATGCCTTTGGTGTTGCTGATGTCCATGGGCGACGGTAGCCACTTACCATCAGGTGGATTGTCAGCTTGTTTGCCGGACATTTCCATAAAAAAATATTTAGGAAACTATTGTCTAAAATACAAAAAAAATTATATGACTGAAAATTATACGTATAATATTATGTACTATGTTTTAATAAGCCTCCGAGCCATCGAGTTTAATCCCTACAGTAGGGGGAGTCCCCCGAGTACCGGACACTTAAGGTTTTTAATAAACAAAAAATTGAATAATAAGTTTTTATTTCGATACTCAACATTTTCATTTAAACAAATATATGTGACATTAAAATAAGTCAAGAAAGAGTAACATTGTGCATATTTTAGCCCCTTAAAATGGAATCAATCATAGGTTTAGTTTTTGGTTTCATTGAAATTTGGCACCTAGTACCGGACAAATATAAATTCAAATCCATAAGACTAGACAGAACCTAGTGATTATGGGATTACAAAGATTTAAAATTACGCAATAATGTTACATTAATACTATAAATGTCTGAGCCATATAAACATTATAAAAATCTAAATAAATTAACAAAATTAAAAATAAATGACATGTCTTTTAACAACGAAAAATCAAATACAAAATAGTTTTTAATAAAATAATTCTTCATTACAACATTGTAAGTAGTAATATTAACAGAAGAATTAAAAATATTTACAACGGTTACAAACATAAATTTCTGAATACTAGGATATCCGACGACGACTTGTCTTTTCCTTCTTCTTGTAGGATTGCCTGGAAGAAATCGCTTGTAAGCGATAAAGCCGCCCTTTGTATTGTGCTTTGTAGTAAAAGTTCTGTGTATATTTAACATGATATTTATGGTGTACAATCAATAAAGAGTTTATAAATAAATAAATAAAATATCCGCGCAGGTTTCGTGGTAATTTTAATTCCAATCCAATAAAGGATCCCAGATACCTTTTTTTCGTCTCCATTATATCAGATGATCTGAAAACATAAATAACAGCATTACAATATTATATAGAATATATCCGGCACACTATTTGTAAAAATATATTTGTCCGGTACTAGGGAATCTGTTACTGTCCGGACTTACGGGAATAACGTACAGCACTTTAATTTCGGTTACCAAAAAAGTTTATTAATAAATCCGCAAAAAAAGAATATCAATGTAAAGCGTACTTACCAATTATTAAATCAGAATCACCACACACAATTAATTCACCTTAAAAATAAAATCTATGACGTTTTGAATATTACTCGATGCAACAAATTACTGCGCAAAATGACTAACGTGTAACCTGTAAGGGGTATCGAACGAAATTGACACCTCCTGTGCGGCGGGGAGGATCTAACCGTTGAGTTTTACGTCTTTGATTACACGAATGTTATTATGAGCATTATTTCAAGTTTCGACGTCTTTTGTCCGGTACTAGCTGCTGTCCGGCGCTAGGGGGATTCCCCCTACTCACGTGTGGTTATTAGATGTTTACCCGCATGGTATTTAGCTGCATTAGGGTGGCTTAGACTACTGACTCCGATCACATGCCGGCAAACTAGGGTGCCATAAAAAGCGACAGAAGTCGGCCCGCTTGGTGGTAAGGCTTGTAAGGAAAATAATATTTATCAATATTAATAATATGAAGAGAAAAATAATTTATCAATATTAATAATACGAGTATTGAAGTCATTAATATTGTTACTGGTATTATTATTTTCCCGTGAAGTATGGCTGGCTAGCAATCACTCGCTTGTTTGAGTCAGCTGCCAAACGACTCGTCGTATTACGGGGGCTTGAGATTCTTGATGGCCAATTCTTTCTTTATACGCATGCACTCACACATGAAACACGCGCAGACACTCACACACATACAGAGACGCACGCGAAAGCATAAAAGCAAAGCAAAGCAACAACCCATAATTGTCCCATTGCTGGCCTCGGGGTCTCCTCTCACAATGTAAGGGGTACAGGCCATAGTCTACCACGCTGGCCAAGTGCGGATTGGTAAACTTCACACACCTTTGAGAACTTTATGGAGAACTCTCCGGTGTGCAGGTTTCCTTACGATGTTTTCCTTCACCGAAGCAAGTAATAATTAACTTCTAATACGCACATAATATTAGAAAATTAGAGGTGCGTGCCAGGATTTGAACTCGGGCCCCTTCGTTCGGGAGACCAATGTTCTAACCGCTAGGCTATCACTGCTACAAACGCGCGAAAGCATACCGTGATTAAAATAAAATGCCTAGCGGCGCCAACGGGGAATTAACTGATAACTCCCAAACGGCGTCCAAGGGAGAGGGAGAGTCTGAAAAACAGTGCTGCACGAGGTTCCTCGTGCTAGCAGAAGCTAAGACATTTCCGTTGCCCACAGTAACTAGATAATAAGTATGTAAGTTAGATCTAAGTGTTTATTTTACTTAATTTATCTTTTTGTGTGGCAATAAAGAATATTTCTTTTTATTTATTTTTTATTTTTCTTCTATCTATCTTGACCGACAACGGCCAAAAGCTCTATTATCATTAATTATTAACGTACTATCCTTCAGAGACCTGAAAGGAAATGGCACAATTCTAAATTTCGCTATCCACGGCAATGTTTATGTTTTTACAGCCATGTCGTTAAAGTTATTAATAATCGTTTTGTTTGTTGTAAGAAATGAAGTTTTCAGGATTTAATAGAATTCGCTGTAAAATGTTATTTCAGAATATTTTTGTAAAACCGTATTACGGTTGGAACGTAGGAACGGAACGCAAGCCATTCAATTCCGGGCGCGAAACCATCGCCAGGAGATTTGCAACTCGTTTTAGTCGACGGAGTTATTTGCTCATGAACATCTGGACTCGCCGATTTAAAATTGGGATGTGCATTTCAGAATGTAATTGGAAATTTCATTTGCTTTCTTGGAATGTTATTGTTTTTTCTGTGGTTTATCTGTAAGGAATGTAGTGCAATGTATTACTGAAAAGTTAATATCATTTATTTTACTCAATACTCAATACTTTTATTGCATCATATATGTAGTAACATGGTACATAACACAGTCACATAACACATCCTACACAATAATAACCCTAAAAGGGTGTTGCAATTTTCTGGGTGGTGGACCAATTCATTTTATTTCCAAATAATAATATATATTTTGATTTTGTGATCAATTTTATAGGCATAAACAAAAATGTAATTCAGCGTAAAGTTTACTATAAAGTTTATTTTTTCGCCTTTTGTTAGTTATTTTAGTGTAGTTATTTTGGTGAATGGTAGCAAGGTTATCGAAGTTTGTAAATGTAAGCAACTGCAATTGCTAATACACACATGTGAGAAATATAGACTTAATTTTATTTACTATTCAATCGTTTTAGCATACACCGATTGAATCGTGCAATTTTACTTATCAATAAATTGGAATTTTAATATTATTACTTCGTTGCAATCACCTTTAAAAACATGGAAGTACAAAATATACGCAATGAGTCTAAAATTAATTACGATCTTAAAATATCGTTCCATCCGAGATCTAGATAAATTGGCTTCACTTGTCCTCAACGTAAGTTGTTCATTAAAGTTTAAATAAATTCATTAATAAGACTCGAAAGACAAGCAGTCAACGAACAAATCTATAAATCAAATGGTAAGGGAGTGTCAGAGACAAAAGGACTACGGCGTGACGCCATGGTTCAGATACATACGGCTGTTACGGTTTTATTACAAGCTATTTCCTAATTTAAGCTTGCGTGTTTGCTGTTCAACTTACAACTTACTTTGAGGTACCTTACTACACTCTATTCAGAACGTTCTTAAAGTTATTTTCTTTAAAGTACAGTAGCTTTTATGAAACGAAACATAAGATCTTTATTAGCACCTTGTTTCAAAAGTGAACTGGATAAAATAATTAAATTAATGCTGATTTGAAAAAAACCCAGAAAAAAGATTTTAATACCATTATTAAAATCACTATTCTAATCACTACAGTTATCAAAAATATATAGATACATATTAAATACTTTTTTTATCCTGCTAAGTTGAGCTGACGATCCACCTGATGGTAAGTTGCTATCGTCGCCCATAGACATCAGCAACACCAAAGGCATCAACGATGCGTTGCCGGCCAAGAAAGATAGAAAAAAAGAAAGAAACTTGTACATATTCAATAAAAAATACAGGAATACTTAATAAATTCCATACTCCATCCATGCACCGATGAACAAAATATAGCTGTTGAAACCAATCGGCAATGTGTCACAAATTTCACTCAATTTCCAAAAGCGGTTCCCACAAAGATCTTTCTTCACATGCGTTGGCACGCACATTAATCTAGGTAACGGTGATTGCATTCACATGAGCGACCATTGTAACACATTTTTCTATTATATGCGACAGTTTAAAGTCCAACTTAGATCTTATTTCAATACTATCCAGAAATAAAATACATATTTGGAGGCTTATTATAATTTCATTACCATTACGCAAACAGAATTGAATGTTCGTGTATCATATGTGTGTGTATGATGAATTTTATGAATTTATATGATCAATTTTATTAACTCAAATTCATAACAAATCGTTCCAGTCATATTCATTCAAACGTGTATGATTAAATATCAACATGAAAACAAAATACATAAAAAGGGAAAAATAAATCAATATAGCTAATTTGAACAATAATAGAATTTTAGGGTCTGTCCCACTAGTTCCGTTGAGTTGTTTTGTGACGGAAGAACTGACACTCTGTGTAAAATTAAAATGCTTAAAACAGTTAAATAATCATCAATATCACATTGTTAAGTGCTTTTACGTTTGCATTACGATGTTGCAGTACCAATGGAACATTATCATCGTAGGCATCATCGTTTTCATCATCGCGCCGGCTGGCACTTCTAACACTCGGTTAGATCACTATTTCTTCTATAACTGGAATCTACTCCTCCAATTAATAGTTAATAGGAGTTGCACGGTTGTCTAATGATCCATGTCTACTTGATTGTGAGTAGAGAATCGTATCTTGTTAGCACTTGTGAGGTTATTTTTAAAATATTGATATCACTACATCAGCTACATCAGCTAACAGACATCAATATGCTTACTTCATATAAAACTCTAAAGTCTATATATATGTGATGCGCACACAGATAAAATTCACCTTTATCCTTACCCGATTTCACCTCCAAGATTTTTAAGGAAAGCAATGAAGCGGGAAGATTTCTAACCGATTTACCGTCCTCCATACCTTAAATGGGCAAACGATAAGCGAAAATATTTTCTTGCTAAATGGAGCAATAAACTATCTTTCTTCAGCCAAAAATACATTCCATGGAAGTTTATTAGTATTTTAGAAGTCAATATGCAATAACATAGTACAAGAAAACATAGGATAAACTTAATTAGGTTTATGATCCCATAATATATTTTGTACCGCCTTCGCTGTTCTCTGTTTAAACCTAAGGTCGACTGGCAGAGAATGCTTATAGCATTAAGTCCACCTTTTGTACCACTTAGCTTTAAGGGTATAATAAAGTGTAAATAAATAAATAAATATATCCCTGTTAGTTCCGTTGTGATACTACTGGCGAATTGACGGTTTTCGGGTTAGATTCCTGGCCAGGATAAACTTCCATTATGATATAATTCTATAAAGTAATGGTTATACTATTGCTAGCTGCGGTGCAGAGAAGTTAAATTCGAAGATACAGAGGTCTTTACCTTTTTCATTCTAAGTAATGAGGTGAAACGCTTCATTAATTACTTAAGAAACCCCAATAGCCTTTCAACTAAATCACAAGGTTGCGAAAAGAAAACTGTTTACAATTAACAGGCATTCCTCACAAAAACTTTACCAATCTAAGCTGACTTTCTTTAATGTAAATCAGCATCATTCACCATTTATCGCGCGTTAAAAATGACAGCGTCACGTTTCACAAGGCCTTTAATATTGACACATCGAACATTGAGCTCGTTTACATACTTTTCAATTTACGAACGTGATCGAACGGCTTGGTTATAAATAACGCTTTGTGCGGGATTCGAGAAGACAACCTACTTTGTAACACTGGATGTCTTTGTACTAAAATGGAGTAAGTCAGTGAATCGAGAGATAGTATTCGATGTATATGATATCAAATCAAATCGACGATTCAATTAAATCACTTCGAATAAAAGATGCATAGAAATAGCATTTTGAAATTGAATTTAATTAAGATGAAAAGGTGCGGGTGGAAAAAACAACACAAATAAAACATCACTAACACCCAGGATTTAAAAATTTACATTTATTTAGCACAAACATTTGTGACCCGGGAATCGAACCCAGGACACAACCCAGAACACTGCAAACATGGTCACTAACAAGCAGGCTACTGAATCGTCACTATTTACAACTGCAATAGAAGGTATTAAAAATTTACACGCTAACCAAACTCTTACCTAAATCGTATTTTTGTTTATTCATACCAGAATTTTGCATTAAGTAGGCCACCTTTTCTCGGTGTATTTTCTTAAAGAGTTTTTCACTCCTCTCTCGAGGACTTTCTTAGAGTGCTTATGTTCGCTAAAGAAGCTTTATGAAAACGCCTATATGTTTCGAAACATGCATAAAGAACGTGTTGTATCGATGGAGTACAGCGAGTGTTTATTAACCTATTTTCTAAGCATCGTTGAAGTGTTTGTGTACCTGGGTGTTTTTGAAAAGCAACAAGTTACCGAATACAAATATGTGGTGCTAACGTTCCCCCTGCGGCTTACCCTACCCTATGTTTTATTACCCAAACTTCATTATATCCATATTATTTCCATAATTGAACTTTAATCTGTAAAATATTATCTCATCAAAAACATTAATGTGAAATAAGAGCCAAGTTCAAAAAAAATTGAGATAATGGTTGCTAATTTCTGTGTAGAAAATCCTAAAATTCTAGTCATAACAACATGTAATTCAAGCTCTACATTAGACATGGCTAGTTTTCATGTACCTATAGGCTATATTACATTTGTATAATTATCATCGTTAAGTCTGTTAGGTTGATATAATACCAACGTTACTTTTCTAAAATTTGGTTTGTTGGTAGCTAACTAATGAAAATCAGACAGTGCTTAAGGTTTTTGGTTACTTCAATAGGTTTTATTATGAGAATATGTTTCTCGGTTTCACTCCTCAGTCTAACAAGTCGTTAACAGTTGTATGAGAATGTTTTCATTCGAAGCAGTCCACAGTACTAATGTGTTGCTAAAGAAAAGAGATTTGCCTTCACTTTCTTTGAAAGGCATCATAATCCTTTAAAGAAATCTATATTATGGTGATTTACTTTCTAACTGAATAATACCTAGCCGTAGTTTGAACTTTAAAGCGTTACTTGTATTTGTGTTATGAATACAACTTGATTAATATCAATGGTCATGCGTTTAAGTATCGAGTAACAGTGAAAAATCTATAATGTACTACTATATATTTATGTTTTTAACCGACTTCAATAAAAGAGGAGGTATTCAATTCGACTGCTTTTTATGTTTGTTACCTCAGAACTTTCGACTGGGTGAAACGATTTTGATGATTCTTTTTTTAATCAAAAGCTGATGCTTGTAATGTGGTCCCACTTACATTTTGAGTTATTTTGAAGTTAGTTATTTTTTCTTGGTAAAATTCAGATTATTTTTGGTGAGTTACTATTTATGCTAATCTAGGAAACAAAATTAGATATAATAGATAGGAACTGCGATAAAGTTAAAGGGATCATTGTGGTTAGAATGGAATTTTTGATCCGTTACCATTATTTTATTACTTGTGGTTATCGCAGACTTTAATAAGAGAGTCACTGCTTGTTTACTAATCTAAGTGATGATGATCACAGTATTCGGCGACCAGATTCATCCAGTTAAATATTCTCTTAAATTTTCGAACTTATAAATTTTGCCACTTGCCATCAGGTGGGATTTTAATCAAGCATTAAATTATAAACTTATTAAATTTAAAAGTATCTACTTGTGCCATAAAAATACTAAATGTACGAAAAAAAATCCTTTTACTCCAAATCGGAATATAACGGAACACAAAAAGCAGCTTGCACCTTAGCACCATGTGACTCTGTCACCTATCCATTGGCGACGGTGACCACTTTCCATGGTTGCGACTTCTTATTTGCCGGCCACAAAAAAACCTCTGCAATATGTCCTCCAAAGAAGTCCTTATAAAAGGATGTTTAATTTTCCCCGCTGTTTTCTCGACGCTGCTGAATGGTTGTTTGAGCGTTTCTATTCGTACATGACGCAGTGGTCTGCCTAGCCCTAAGGGATTAACACAAATGGCTCTTCAATGGCGCAGTTTACTCAAATAGGCAGTCGTTTCTACATGAGGACTTACACACATAAGCGCTAATGTTCCGTTGCTACTTGAAAGGAATAAAATCCTTTTAGCTAAATAAGAACTTTTCTTTGGCTTCATGGTTTTTATCTTTGGATTATATTTTAAAAACATAATTTCTTGTCTCTAAGGTTGGGAGAGAGTCCTACAACTCCTTTGGTTTTCTGCCAAACTAGTGGTAGGATAATAATATAATTACGGTCTAATACATTATAGATAAATATTTGTTTTTGCATATTTTTTATTTCTGATAATGGTTCTCACATACGCATACACCTGCTTTAGAATTCCCTATATTTATTGTGGGATATACACAACTCAAACAAGAACAAATTCAACGAAAATACATTTATCTGTTAAAAATATAATGTTTTTTAAAAAGACATTCAGTGGCATTTCTTTTTCAGTTTCTTGTCCATCACAAAGCATTTTCCAAAACAAAGTGACATTAAATTAAACACAAATTATTGGTACTATTTGATTACATTAATGAATAATTTGATATTATCACGATAATTACAAGAACGATAGAAGACCATTGCAATGTAAACACCCGTACCGTCTAAACATTTATTTATATAAGCCGAATGTATCTAGAAACAATACTTTTTATCCCTTTGTACTTACACAATAAATATTTATCGGCGTCCACTGAAAGCTATTTGAGTTCCTTATCTAACATCATCTCACGATTCTAACGAGACGTTTATATAAAAACAGTAACTCACACAACAGCTTCACTTCATAATAAGGAATGACTCGGCTGATTCGTAAGATATTAGTTATGATACGGTTTGCTTATCATGGCTGACCTGAGCTGCGGCATCGCTCTAGTGTCTATGAATTTATTCTTGACCATAAAAACGTATAATCAACAATGTATTTAACTGATATTATAAATGCGTGCGGATTTATGTTTGTAAGAAGTGCTCATAGTCCGGCGGCTTATGTACATAGTTCTAAGCGATCGACAAAGTTAAACTACAATGGGTGCGGTCGGTGGTTGGATGGGTGACTGCAAGTGGTAAAAAATCTTTGAGTGTTTCCGTGCTTTGGAGAGCACGTAAAGCTGACGATGGATCACTTACTCGACTCACGTTTGATTGTCAAAAGCAACACCTAAGATTATAGAGACATCAACAAACTCTGCGTGTGAGTCATAAAAAATCATACTAATTCATTGAAGTATAATGTCATAGAACATCTGGAACTAAATGTGTGTCCCGCCGGGAGGTTCTATTTTCAAAATTGAGCGCCCGTTCTCCTTTCAAAATCAAAATCCATTGAAAATTGAAGCCGATCGGCGCCAATTCACTGGGACATACATTGTGTTCGCAGTGTCGGTTCCATATGCTAGTAATAATACTTCAATGTTCTAATTGCGATAAATGAGAGAGATTGTTTCTATCACGAAATTTTTTTCAATTAATTGTTTTGGCATTAGCTACCTTCTGAAGTCTATCTTTTAAACCGACATGGCTTAACAACTTTTATCTTACGATAACAACTGGGACCGACGCCTTAACGTGCCCTCCGAAGCACGGAAGCACTTAAGAAACTTTTGCCACTAGCGGTCACCCATCCAACTAGCTCCCACTCGCTCTTCAGAAGTGCTAAACAGTGTGCACTATAGCATAATTTTATTATATTAATGTATATTGTATAATACAATCAGAGTGAAATACATGGCTTTCACTGTGTGTCCTCTCGTGATTAGCTTTAATCACTAATGGAAATTTTTACGTCCTCAGGTAATGGAAGCTTGCTCTTAAAAACTTCAAGAAGACAATGGAAGAAGGACGTCTCTCAATACCATGGGAGACAGTTGAGGCTCTAGTGCATTCATAGATGTTTTACATGCACCAGACAGATTCCTATGTGGGTATGATATGAATCCCTCATAAGACCTCCAGACTCTTTTAAAGGTTTCCCTTGTTAACAGTGAATATAACTATCACTGCACGACAAATAAGAAATATTAATGAAAATTTTATTTCGAACATTTTAAGATCACTGATAGAAACATTGATAGGTTCTAACACAATATTTATAAACAAAGCTATAGAGTAAACTTTTAACAAGCGTCTTTAAAAAGCATGAAGAAAGTAAATTTAACGAAAGATTATCTTTATGTGTATCTGGGTTCGCGAAGAAAGCAATTTCACGAGAAACATTGTTAACCGAAACCGAAAGTCAATGGGACCAGTCATTGAAGAATTTAAAATTGGAATTGTTAGAGCGATCACGTAGCGGAAGCTCGCGGTTGGTGAAAGTTATCCTTTTTACAAGTTTACACTTTTGGTGCAAATGCTTTGTTGATCGTTTTAAAGATTAGTGGTAGTATTGAATTTTATTTTAGTCAAGGAAGATCGCTTGGTTATTACGCCTTGATTGTTAATATTCGGAACTTGTATATGCTAGGGTTCTACAAAATTTCGATAGCGTGATTTAGGCCTAGATGACTTACCACTTGAAATATAGTCCAATAAAGCCACGTATTGTTTGGTAATGTTTTTATTCCTTATCATTAGGCTTTCAGACACTACAAACAAAACATGTCAAAATATTTGACGTGTTAACTTACATATATAAAAAAATTCTATTTCTCTATTATATCTATTATACATATATTTAAAATTACCAGACACAAACAAAACATGTCAAAATATTTTACGATAATTGTAGAAAGTGTTAACTTATATAAAAAAATCTTTATTTCCAAATCATACGTATTTTACTTGGAAAATTACAGCAAGGTTACATTGTAACGTTCAAGATTTATGTTATATGCTGTTATTTTCACATTGGCCTCAATTTCCGCACTAAACAATTGATGTGTCTAAGTAAGTCTAGTTGAACAGTTAAGTAGCAATTATCATGTCCCGTACGATTATGTCTATCCACCTATATAATACATTATAATCTCGGCTAATTGTGGATGCCCTAAGCGAAAGCACTTTTAATGATATGGCTGGCATATAGGTGGTATGGTAGGTATCTTTAACTTTGGTATGGATTATAAACTTTATCAATTTATTATGTTCTAATTTAATTTATTTTATTATATTATATTATAAACATTATTCTATCAATATACTTACCCATTATTACTATTACTCTTGTTTGTTTTTATTAGTTAGTATATTCAATAGTATTTATAATAAAAATCTTAAAAATATTTCACCATTATTTAAATTGTAACGTGAATGATCTTCTTTTATCGCATTATCGTATTAAAATAATGCTTTGTAAATTAGGTTTGATAGTTCATTCATAAATACCTCATTTAATATACCTATTTCACACAGCTATTTTCAGTAAAATCAAAGTTACTGAAACATGTTTTAACTAGTTTCTACTTTGAAAAGCTCGTTTAAAGTAGTTAAACTACCGAGAAAACTTTTCATAAAGTTCCTTATGTATGACAGTTAGAAACTTTACCGGCCACAGCCACAAGCGAACTTTACAAGTAATTAAGGATCATGTATAATTATAAATTTATTGGATATAGTTGCTGTAAAATAGCAGCTGCTAATTTGTGTGTGAATAAATTACATCGTTAATATTAATGACCGTCTGTCACACGGCAAGATCTGAGGTAAATAATAATATATTAAAAAGGATTCGGTAGATAAAAGTGGCAATCGTGTATATTGATGTGACGGCACACAAGATTTAGTGATAATTCTTGCTTAATTGAATATTTCCCATTAACCTTTTTCTTATAAATATTCAAACATAATATAAGGTTTATTACATGGCTAGGATTTAAAAATCCATAATGGTTTTCCCTTCTGAATATACATAAATATAATTATTGTCGATTTTACTGTAATTATTCTAATAAATCATCTAGTGTAATAGAAACACAAGTAATTCTAAGGAAATCCAGGCAAGTGCGTGTCAGGTCACGCGCAATGTAGGGTTCCGAAGTAGTAAGTTTATCGACTATTACTCATTAACTACTTATGCTGACATAGCCGTAATAGTTTACCTTGTAAATTCATCATATAACCTATTTTTGAGAATTTTTTCACTTATCCAACTCCAACTCCGTTTAGCCAGCAGGGACACTTGACTCTAACCAAAATTAGCACTTTAAGAACAAATATTTCGCAAACGGACCCCTAATTCCAAAAATTGTCTTACAGACCCATAATATGTTTGAAAGGACTTTTCAACCATACGCCACACTATAGGATGCGCGATGAATAAAAAATTCATCCTCAAGTTAACTGTAGGAGAGATACCCTGAAAAAAAAATGTTTTTCAATATTTTATTGTACGATTCTGGATTTTCAATTCTGTATATCTATGCCAAATTCACCTTTCTAGCACTAAGGGCCTCGGCGCTTTGCTTCGGACGGACGGACATAACGAAACTATAAGGGCTCAATTTTTCTTCCGAACCCTAAAAAACACGTTTACTTCCTTGAATTTGAGTAACATAGACTCTACATTTGAAAACCACCAAGATACATATAGAAAGAGTATAAAGTGGATTTGTAGGCACTGAATAAAGGTGCTTTGGTACGCGTCAGCATTTCCTCAAGGTTCATAAACTATCGCCATGAGAAATATATGTGGATGTCATGATATTTTTTGTTGGTGAAGATTTATACAGACGGCGTATGCAAAGGTACTGGTGGCAGGAAAGGTCTCTTGCGCCTCAGTGATTTATACTGTGAACTCGAAAGAGGTTCCGCCATACCGTTTAATATCTTTGATTTACGATAGACACTATGCGCGCAAAGAATTTTTCACTTACGATCACGATGGTAAGATAACTGTGATCGGATAGTGCGTATTGTCTTTATAATGGAGATTTATACCGTTACTAATAAATACGAATTGTCAATAGCCAAGACTCATTTGAAACATACATTAATAACGCTAAGGCTAAGAAGTCTTTTAATTTTGGAGTCCAAGGAAACTTTTCTTGCTTATAACTCCAGGATAATTAAGAAGGTTTTAGAAACCGAGAATTTCTTTATAATAGTTATATCTGCTCGTATTTGTTTTCAGATAAAAAAATCTGATATTTGTGCACAACTTGCTAAACAAATGACTTGCTAATTTTCTACGAAGCAGAATTTTATGTATTTTAACGGACATTAAAAAAGAAGAAGATTCTAATTATTTTTTCTTTGGTTTGTCATTTATCAACCAATTTGGAAAATTATTAAAAAAAATTTAAAGCCTGAAATGATTGGATTTCCCACAATTTTTTTAGAATTCATTTCGATTGATGAAATATAATTCATACACATACATTTGGTTAGTTTATATGTTAAGCGATATTATTTTAGCGGTTCTTTTTAAAATATTCCTTTGAAGTGTATAATATTTTTGGTAAAATATTGACTATACATGTTCACCTTTTATCTCCGCAGAGTCTATGCATATTTTAGTCTCTTTCTCCGGGAGACACAGTCGTAAAGTGTGATCGCTCCCTTAAATGCCAGTTCCACCGATGATATGTGGCACGCCTGTTACGATTCACTCCTCCTTTTTCGTTGTTTCTAGAATAATAACAGCATGGCCTTTTAATAACTGGTCGTAGTCGGATGGCCTCTGGCGTGTATTTTGTATTATTATTTTGTGATTAATATGCAATTTTATTTTATGTATTTTATTTTTTGATTAACATGCATTTTAGCGAACTGTGCGTTTTATATATGAATATGTATTTCTGTTTTTATTTCATTTAATAGACAGGACTCCAATCCGCACTGGAGCAACGTGGTGGAGCCAAGTAGTGGGTTGAAGCTAAGCCAAGCCATAAGACATCTCCATTCCAAATTCAGCCAAATTGGTTGAAGTAGTTGTAACGTGATTGAGGAACAATTTCAAACATCCAAACATCTGCACAAACTTTCACATTTATAATATTAATATGATTTTACTCGGAAAGAAAAGAGCATTCTATTAGTGAAAGACTTTTTGAAATCGGTCCAGTACTTTTTGAGTTAATCCATTACAAACAAACAAAAACCAAAACTTTCCTCTTTATATTTAGTTAAAATAAGTCGCTTATACCATATATGTAGATGTTATAACAGTATGTACAGTTATGAAATCTACATGAATATGTATAATGCAGAAGGGGTATTTTACGGTATTCATTGGATATTCAATAATATTTCTTTTACTTTGCTTCATGATATATTTCCAGTTCTCTTAACATTCACATCGATATAAATCTGTATTATTACGTGATCAGTGATCGAATCCCCTAGAATGGCCCACACGTATTGTTCTAAAGTGATTGACACATTCCTTATTCTATTTAGTTTTTCTTCATGACTTCTTGTATGACAGCATCTGCATCGGCCAATCATTGTAGAATCAAAGAGGTCGCTCGCCGACATATACATATATAAAAGGCAAAAGTGATTGACTGATGTATCAACGCACAGGCCAGACCCTTAGGGCTAGAAACTTAAAATTTCGCACACCTATTCCTCTTATGAGTAGGCATCAACTAAGGAAGGATTTTTCAAAACTCAACCCCCAAGGGGGTGAAGTAGGGGATAAATATGATAAGCATAATTTCCGCGTGCGAAGCTGCAGGCAACAGCTAGTAGACAGATAAATTGTGGATTTAAGCACCAGTAGAGTAAAATAACAATACGCTGAAACCTGTCATAAAAATACTGCAAAACAAGGCGATAAATCGTTGAAAATAATATTGTTTCCTTTGATTTACAGAATATTGCGTGTAGGAACAGGGGATGTCACACTACTCGTATATCATGTATGCCGTAAAGTCAGCCATAAACAGCATGCATGTCTCAACAAGAGGGACCGACAAATATCATAATACCATATTTAATTTACAACGAACTTCTAAAGGAAACGTACATAATTCAAGATAGCTGTAATCCATGAATAAGCAATAGAGTAAATTACTACAACTCAGCATCAGAAATGAGGAGATCCGTAGACGAACAAAGGTAACCGACATAGCTCAAAGAATTAGCCGGCTGAAGTGGCAATGGGCTGGCTACATAGTTCGAAGGACCGATAACCGTTGGGGAAGAAAGGTCTTCGAATGGCGCTCACATCTCGGAAAAAGGAACATAGAGCACCCCCCGACTAGGTGGCCTGATGACCTGAAGAAGATAGCGGGCATCCGCTGGATTCAGAAGGCTCAGGACCGGTCAGAGTGGCGCTTGTTAGGGGAGGCCTATGTCCAGCAGTGGACCTCCTGGATGATGAATGGATGGATAGGATATTACGACATCATTAAAAATATAACTTAAGTATTAAATTAACTTAAGTATAAGTGTTTTATTAGAGTCAACAAATTCTGAGATTCACGTATTCAAAATCGACCCACGAACAAATCATCTAAAGACTCACGCACTGTTTGATATCTTCTTCAAAGACAAACTCAAAGAAAACACAATTGTTATTTCAAACCTGTGTTTCAAACAATAACATTACAGTACCAAGTAAATTCTTGTAAGAGTTTTGATCTTTATTCAACAGCAATAAGAACTTATAGACGAAAACTGTCATAGAACGCCGTTAACAGTTATACAATTGATTTAAAAATTATGTAAATAAATGTAGAATGTTAGGTACCTACTTAATAGAAAATAATAATAAAGGATTTGCTGTTTTGTGTAATCTCTATTTTAAGCTGAAATTTTGATTTAAGATTCGATCGATTTCGATTTAAGATTTGATTCAGAATAGTTTCATCTTATAATATTATAATTTAGAATCCTTTTAAATACAAGTACCTAAGTATATTCGATACCGAGTACTAGTGCCATTCGAAAATAGATACACTTTCGACAACACAGAAACAGCCAACAGCCAAAATGAAGGTTGGAGAACAATTCTATCGCAAATTAGATCTAAAATTTAAACCTGTATAAGCCGTGGTTAGAAAATTATTAACTATATCAAAGCCGTTAACAAACATTGAAAAACTTGTCGATGTAACAAATTATTTGTGCTTCGCGTATGCGATGTAGAGAAGACTGACGTTGAATTTATATATATCAATATATATATACTAAATACAATGTAAGTTTCTCTCTGTGATTTGGTGTGACTTTACTTGATAGGTACTTCCTATGGAAAATTTTAACTTATGCTTTAAATAGAATATTTGGAAAATATAAACGTTAAATAATAACAAATTCTTATAGGACCCTAATACTTTTAAACTAAGTATTATTCTTTATTGAAAAGTCGAGAACAGTTATAAAAACAAGTTAAGTTATCCTTGCAACAAGAAATATAAATAAAGGACTCAACAAACTGTTATAAACCTTAAACACCAAAGAGTAAGTTTCATAATTACTTGTTACTCTAAATCAGCGAACTGTGCGAAAGGATTAGACATCCTTTTGTTAACTCAAAATCCTTGTCAAAGTTGCCAATGGTACGACTCTTTAGTGAACAAAGAGATAGTCGATGACATTCTTTTGTGCTTTTCTTTCCACTGAATAAACATCGCATATCTGTAGTCTAACTTTTGGACATGCCACACAAATAGAAAAGATTATAATTATTAGACGGGTAACTAATAACTAAGGCCCATATTAATAAACCAATAAAGATCTCTGCAATCTCATGTTTTAGTTTAAGCTCACATACGTCAGATCGTAAAAGTGAAAGTAAGATCTGAGATCGCGGTCTTAAGCCAAGATTAGTTTATTAATACGGGCTTAAGTAGTTTTTAACCCCCGACGCAAACAGAGGGGTGTTATAAGTATCTACGTATCTGTGTATCTCTGGATCTTTATATTTATCTTTATTTATCTTTATATTTGTGGCATCGAAGCTCCCAAACGGATGAAGCGATTTTGATCTAACTTTTTTGGTTTGAAAGGTGACTTAATCAAGATTATTCTTAGCTATGTTTAGTGTAAATAAAACTGCCGAGGTTTTTTTTAATTTAATTCTTTTTTAACATTTGGTGTACTACAACCACTTACCGAAACTTCCCGTTGCCAATTTGACGAAGAAAGCAATTCAGACTCATAGAAGCCATGCCGTTACTTCACGCCTGGCATGCTCTCCCACTTTGGCACCAACGGATTTTAACTCTTAATACAGATCTTCTCCATCGGTACGTTTTTGACAGAACGGTCGTGGTTGTCATAAAGTAGCGGTAAGGGCTAATGTCACTCACCTCATGACGTTTCTCCATTTCCACCTATTAGTCGTCATCCTTGTACATTCATGTAATGGGCCGCTCACCGCAGGTTTTATTTGGTCGGTCCAGCGCATGGGTGACCGCCCGCGAGGGTTTTGTATTCGGGAAAATTGTAGACTGCGCGTCTTCATACAAGAATTGACAATAACATTTCCATATTTCGGAGATTAAGTTTAACTCAGTTGCAACTTCCCCTTGATCGTCCTCAAATGCCCACGTTTTCGAGGACAATGACTTACTGATCAAGTTGATCTTCCGAAATAGTTCTCCAGATTGATGTCTTTCCGCATGACTTTCTGCTTCTTGACAGATTTCTTGGAGATAGTTGTTGTGGTCTTTTCGGCATCCTGTCTATATCTGTGCAGGTAATCGATTTCTCTGATATCCACACCAGCAGCATTTTTCTTGCGTCTGTCTGTCTCTACTAGAGCAAATTAAATGTGTTATCAGTAATCCAATGCTGACGTTCCCGTGGTGGGGCCGTGGTTTTGGATGTTATTACCGCGTCAATAATTATAGTTTTTGCCCTGTTCCACAACAACTCTGGTGATTAATTTGAATGAGAGATGCTCGTCCAGTCAGTCCACTTTTTCTCTAATATTTCATTGAACGCTGTCCTTCACTTCCATCTTCGCTTGTTTGCTAAAACTTATGTTTGCGCGAAGTTTTAATTTAATTTTATACAGATAAAAACTACTTAAAAAACAATTTTAATCACCTGTGTCGCCTTTATTTGCTACTATCCTTATTAAAACCACTTTATATCGTAGAAATATGGCTGTTACGAGAACTTTATATTACAATTTGCGAGAAACGAATACAGCACTAAAGTGAAATTTTTGCCGGCAGAAACTCCATCGACTGTTTGTAGTTTCTGAAAATTTTCCGCCTACATTTTCTACGGTATATGCGATGCAATTATTTCCAAACAGTTGTTATTTTTAAGGTAAATAAATTACACTACCATATTGCTAGCTTTAACTTATTACTCGCTCACTACAGGGTGTTATTCATTCCTTGTAATAGGAGAGCTAGAACTTGCTCTACCACGCTGCTCCAGGGCGAATGGTGCAGAGGTCTTAACAAGCCAAGTGGTTGTGTATGATAATAATGATCCTATCTATTACATCATCCATCCATCCATCAACCTTTGGAGGTCCACTGCTGGACCTATAATATAAAGTATAATATAAAGTAATTGGTTTACATTGTAGCAATTAATAAATAATACTCATAATAAGTTAAGATATAGTTTTGGAAATTAAAACTGCAGACTAATTGTTTTTCATATAGTGATAATATAACAATATTGTAATACAAATGATGCCTCAGTTATGAGGAGAGACTCGTGCCCTATGAGCCCATTGCTCACTCAAAGCCATAGGAAATGACGATACTGCTCAATATTTTATGATGACGAAACTACACGACTCCCCTTATATTTACCAAAAGTAATCAAACTCATAAATAGCTGAGTTAAGGTTACCCACTCGTAGTAACTTAACAACGAGCATTCTGATTACATATCAAAGGTAACGTATCGCAAACAATCAAACGGCAAATAAACCCTTTACACACATTTCGTTTTATTCGCTTTTAGTGCCAATATAAGAGAGTGTTTCGTGTATCAATAAAAGTTCCCGAAACGTTTGCTCAGTGTATTTGCCCCAGTGAACATTTCTACGATTGTAGGTAAAATAGGTCAGCTAAATATTAATAAACTTTCTATGTATCGAGTGAGCTTAGTTGAAGGTACCTGTTTGGGCTCTTAGAAAATTGTAAATACCGTCGTTGCGACCTCTTACGCTTCCCGCCTACGTCAGACTTTTTGTAGGACAGACAACCGGGCCGATTTTTCCTGCCATATTATTTCTGACCGACTTTTTGTAGGATGTCTGCGTTGCACTATTGCTATCAGTACGTTCAAATCAAATCAAATCAAATCAAATGTTTTTATTCAAAATTGGTTTGGTTTACAAACACTTTTTGAAAGTCATGCAAGTTATGCCAATGCTTCAGGCAAGGCCCTACTGTGAGAGGGCCCGGGAGAAGAAGCAGCAAGAAACTCCCGGGTTTGTTTTTTTCCTGCTCACAGTTACAGATAGCACTTATCATCTACTACAATCTATATTCATAAAACTCATGTCCAAGCAGTCTTGTCTTTAAAATAATCATCTAATTTGTAATATCCTTTCGTCATAAGAATGCTTTTAATATGAGTTTTAAATTTAAGGTAAGGCATTTCTGTAAATTTCGATGGAATTTTATTATAAATCTTTACACATGTACCCATGAACGAGCCACCAGTTTTACAGAGTCTAAAATTTGGTACAATCAGTTTAGCCTTATTTCTCGTATTAATATTGTGGATGTCACTCTTCTTAAGAAAACTATCGTAATATTTCTTAACATACAAAATATTATCCAATATATATTGTGACACCACAGTTAAAATATTAATTTCCTTAAAGAGATCCTTAAGCGAGTCCCTAGGCCTGAGGTTGTAAATGGCACGGACTGCTCTTTTCTGTAAAATAAATATAGACTCAATATCTGCAGCTGAGCCCCACAACAACAGACCATAAGACATGACACTATGAAAGTAGCTAAAATAAACTAACCGTGCTGTTTCTACGTCAGTTAAGAGCCTTACTTTCTTAACCGCGTAAGCAGCTGAACTCAGCCTCCCAGACAAGGCTTCAATATGAGGACTCCATTGTAGCCGTGAATCTATAGTAATGCCAAGGAATTTCGTTGAATTTACAAGGTCAAGTACTTCCTTATTTATAACTATTTGAGTTGGTACCTGTTTTACATTTGGTAAAGTGAATTTCATACATTTCGTTTTACTAGCATTTAACATAAGGTTGTTACATGTAAACCATTGCAACACTTGGGAAACAGTATTATTTACATCGTCAAAACATGTTTTTCTCCTATCAACTTTAAAAAGTAATGAGGTGTCATCTGCAAATAATACAGTTTCAATTATTTTTCTCCTACAAAAAATTGGTTACCGATTATCCGACGTGGGCGGGAAGCGTTATGTGTTATGTGCTAGTTTTGGCAAAATCACTTTTTTACGTCAAATGATTATACATTTTGAAGCACTATCGAATTCAAAAACTCTCATGTGTGTACGACGTTTCCATCGTAATTTATTCACCGAATTAAAAATCACCTATGTGCTTGCTAAACAAAACTTTATAGATTTTTATCGATTCCCTCAAAAAGCCGATTTTTTTAACACATAAGAGGTCTTAAAATCGCAACGAATATAGGTATTCAGATCTCAAAAGATTTGCATCCTGTGAAACTTTTTAATTTTATTATACAAACTCAATCACAGAGTCTTTTGTGTCGTTATAAATAACAGAGCTTGCATAAAAAATATTTATACCTAATTTAATCAAGTTTCAAAACATTATCACATACATATTAATATCAAATTCAGCATTGCATGCCTTTTGAAACTAAAATGTTCGTTCAGAGTAGGTACTACAATAAAACTGTACATATTAAAATATAGGTACGAGTAAAATCAAACATGACGCCAGATTTGTCATTAATTTTTAAAGAGTTTGTATGTGGGGGGGGGGGGGGATTTACTTGTGTAAGTGTGTGTGTGTATGTATGCGTGTGTGTTTGCGTATAACTCTATATACAGTATGTTATTTATTATGATTATTTAGAATTACAATCACGCCAGTAAACGATAAAATTGCCCCTTAATAAACCATTACGCTGATCTAGATTTAGACTACTCGTAGTTATTACTAGTCTCGGTTAATAGTAAAGTATATAACCCTACCTGGATATGTTAAGAGAATTCAGGTCTTTAATAGTATTCAGGAATTGAATAATGGTAAATTAAATCAATAAATAACTAAAACGAATCGCCCTGTAATCTAAGTTAGCCGTTTGACTAACAGAAAGCTAGTAAAGATACTGTAATTTTAATTTGAAACTGTAAAATAATTAATTTCAACTACGTAAAATTAAAAATAAAACAAATTATATGGAAAATTATTATTATAAAGCATCCCAGATATTTAGTGTTATAACTCAAATTCAGTATATAATAATACTATAATAGTAATTAAGTTTTTTTTATATTTTAAAGAATAACCGGATATAGTGCATCTTGTCACATTATTAAATGGTCAGTGACTTTAAAGACCAGCTATTTCCTAAAGAAAGAACTCGGCATCTTTGCTTCATCCGTTTTTCAGTCGAGCACCTCAAGTGGGCGAGGTATGTAATTTTTTATTTAAGGATGGAAGACATGTAATAATAGGGTATTACATTTTCCATATTATTAAAATCAAAATAATCTAAATTTTACCAAGAAATATCTGTAAATGTCAGTGCTCTTCTAAAAGCCTATGTCAAAATTGTCTTGTACCGTTGATATTTAAGAAGTTCCCTAAATTCGTCACAGATCACAGTTTCACAATTGAATTTTTATAAAATTGAAAATATGTCCTTTCAAAAAAAGATGTGGGTGTCAGCTCCGACGCAGGACTGGAGTTTAACGCCATTTAATTTGCAATCGTCAAATCAGTAACAACGGATGATGATAATGATGATGATGTTTCATTCACATCATCAGAATAGGATTTACCAAGATTATTATTATCATTAGATGGCGTTGTTACTGATCAGCCATCCAACGTCATCTTGATTCTGTGTTACGAATTACAACCATAACGTAACGGAGAAAGTTTGATTTTACTCCTCATAAAATTTCATACCGCGGGCCTTGGTTTCGGTTTAAACATTCTTTATTTCCCATAAGACATACTTATTAATTATTATAAGTACATTGTCACTTATATTGTGAAACTTCATAGCTATATACAATAATATATTCGGTGCAATTAAAATAAATCAGTGCAAAATAAATTGTGGTTATATGTAATAGCTTATGTACCATTTCTTACTGTGTGTGTATAAATATGAAAATCGATTCTAAAGGAGTTAAACTCAAAAAAAAAATCCAAATTGGTTCATACGTGCTGAGGTAACTGAACTGAGAATGACCATTTTTTAAAGTCGGTTTAAAAAATCAACAACTTAAGTCACTTTCTGTTAGTAATTGATAATAGACTACCTAAGGATAAATTTTGCACATTTATATCGCTTGTTTGTTGAGACAGTTTTAAATTAGTTACTCGTTTTAGGTGGAACCGCGATCTCGGCGTTGGGCGTTGTAATTATTTTGATGTATGCAGGAGTCCTGTTTCACATTAAGTATAATAAATTCGAGACAATGTATTAGACTAAAATAATATTATAAAATATCACATTATAATCATAACTTCATCAGCAATGTTATGATAACTACATTATGTAAGTTTTGAAAGAATTGAAGTGAATGCACTACGTATTTCTGTTTTTGATACGAAATTTCATTATGTAAATCATTGCTTTATATATAATTTATATTTAATTATAAAGTAATTGCAATTAATTAATATAAATATAGAAATTATAATTACTCAAGTTATATCTGTCAGATTCATACATGGTGATGATAATGTCTCTACTAATCGAATTATATTTCATGACTCCAATTTAGTTATTCGACGTAAAAAAAATAAGACGACCAGAAAAAAAACCGGGCAAGTGCGTGTCAGGCCACGCGCAATGTAGGCTTCCGAAATAGTAAGTTTATTAGTAAGTAGACTATTACTCATTAACTACTTATGCTGCTGCAATGCTGTCTACAATGTCTTCCTTGTAAATTCATCATATAACTTATTTTTGAGATTTTTTCACTTGTTCAACTCAAACCGTTTACCCAGCAGGTGGTAGCGATAGCAGGGGATCGAGAAATAATAGTATTAATAATGGTATTAATTAACAATTAAAATCAATATTATCAATACAATCCCTCGAAGGGCCCTACCACCAGCGTGCCGGATTTAGTCGCCTCTTACGACACTCATCCGGCATGGGATTGGGGTTAGTATTCTAAGCCGCCCCAATACGGCAAATTTTTTTTTACAATGATTTTATTATACTTCGGAACCCTAAAAATATGAAGTCTTTGACACCGATTGTTCTATGAATTTTTAAACAAATAGGTATGCTTAAAATAGTATTTACGTGTTATGAAAAAAAGTTAAAGCATAGCAGAGCCCACACAAATACCTTGAATACATTATAAATGTTTATAACTTAATCTCTACGATATGGATCTTGTGTATGGAAATCGAATAATTTATATACAGTACAAGCGGTTAAGTCTTACTTCAATGGTGGCCGATTACTTGAAATGATTTGGTAATATTGTGAATGAGAATCTTAACTTACCGAAATATGCTGATTCTAATATGTAGATATTTACCGCATGCCGCAGTTGACAATTTTGTGCAAATGCTGAATTTATATTCGTTTATTAAAAATGGGTCTCCAACTATTTTTAAACAAATCTAGACCTAGGAATGATTGAAAAAAGTTAAATGAATAAGTATAAACGTTACGCAATCGTCACGTCAAAACAAAAAAAAAACGAGAATTCCCTGGGTCGTGGGCATAGACAAGCACACAAAGACAAGAACACATACCCAGACCGCGAATATGAATTCAAACTCATCATTCCAATTTCTGCCTCGCTGGGAATCGAACCTAGGACCCTTCCAACGGGAGTCATCCATTTTTTTTTTCAAGTTATTTTTATATCTACGTTTACGGCCATTGATTTTTAGGGTTCCGTAGCCGAATGGCAAAAAACGGAACCCTTATAGATTCGTCATGTCTGTCTGTCTGTCTGTCTGTCTGTCTGTCTGTCTGTCTGTCTGTCTGTCTGTCCGTCCGTATGTCACAGCCACTTTTTTCCGAAACTATAAGAGCTATACTGTTGAAACTTGGTGTGTAGATGTATTCTGTGAACCGCATTAAGATTTTCACACAAAAATAGAAAAAAAACACTAAATTTTGGATATACTTAGAACTGAAACTCAAAAATGTTTTTTTCATCAAACCCATACGTGTGGGGTATCTATGGATAGGTCTTCAAAAATGATATTGAGGTTTCTAATATCATTTTTTTCTAAACTGAATAGTTTGCGCGAGAGACACTTCCAAAGTGGTAAAATGTGTGTCCCCCCCCCTGTAACTTCTAAAATAAGAGAATGATAAAACTAAAAAAAATATATGATGTACATTAACATGAAAACTTCCAACGAAAATTGGTTTGAATGATATTTAGTAAGTAGTTTTTTTTTAATACGTCATAAATCGTAAACCGCAAAAAACATTGATCAAAGTTACAACGAACTACAAGAACTTTTATATTATGTTACTTGCTGCTACGGAACCCTTCATGAGCGAGTCCGACTCGCACTTGGCCGCTTTTTTCTTAAATCATAATTTTAATATTCTCTATATTTAACATTGACAAAGACGAGGACCGGTCAGGATTAAACTGGGTGGCATATATTGCAGTAGAAACTTGGTATCATTGCAATGTAAGATATTATGTAGATATCTAACGCACTACACTTAGAAATTCTGGTGAATACTCACAAATCGACCACAGTCCAAACAATTCCGCAAAACTCTAAACTTTGACATCTATTTTTATTTTAAACATAAATCTCAACAAAAAGTTAATTCTTCTCGAAAGCTTCAAATATTCACTTTCATGGTGTGAATAAAAAAGCTACACTTTCGTGACATCTCTCCTTAGTTCATTCTCTAACATCAATAAAATGTTTAGATCATTTAATAATAACTACTAACAGAATCTAATTAGTGTTGACGTATTGTTTCCCCAGTATAAACGATTTTTATCTCAAACACGTTGAAGTTAAAAGGAAAGCTCCGTCTATAGTCTGCTGGTACCGTCAACTCCGGAACTACTGAATCAGATCGCAATCTTTCAAAATGACAAATGTCGTTTCCAGTCCCTATATTTATTACTAATCTGTCAAACTAATACCTGGGAAGCGATAAAATATATTTTTATGCTTAACCTTGAACCAGATGATTAAATCGATGCATTTTAGAAGAGTAGCAGCTAAAAATCTAATGCCAAGGTAAATTTAAAAAATAAACGCTTTTACACCCATGACCCGAGTACAAAAATTTATCTGTCACATAAATATCTTTCTCTGCCGGGAATCGAACCCGAAACCCCTCGCTTTGTAGGCAGGGTCGCTACCAACTAAGCTACAGAGTTGTTTAACATAAAAACAGTTAAGATACTATGGATTAACGTACTTGTAGGTATATAGTATCTCAATTAATAATATTTTAAATATCTCTCACGTATTCGGGCTTGTTCATTTTAATTTTCTTCAACGAATCAGAATTTCTCATCCTAACTGAAGTTTTAATAACATCAAGTGGTAAAATTTGTGAAAAATCTATCATTAGAATATTCGTAACACAAACTCAATGTGATCGCTTGACGTCTATAGTGAAACAACTTCCTTTAGGGCCCTATTCCGGGTAAAATTAACTCGATTGGAATAACGAAAGACGATATTTATCACTGCCTTTTCCAACAAATGAGCGGTGTAGTGTTTAGGTTAAAATGTAAGTTTCTTGACAGAGATACTTTGATAACTTTTGTGTTAATCTTTAAATTGCAAGCGGTTCTTTAATTCAACATTTTCAGCATATGCATTATTCAACAACTACATTAAAACTTACATTAAAATTAGCAATATTTTTCTATTTTACGTTAAAATTTTCAAATTCATCGAAATTAATTTTACCGACCGTATTCAGTCGATGCAGTATCAACAAATGAGGGGACACCCTTAATCATTTTCCACGTGTGCGTGTGATAACAAGCCCAAAGCACCGCACTGCGATGTCGAATTTTATTATTTCTCGGCCGGATGGTGGATTTACAGGGTCCGTGCGAGTTGGTGCGTAATAAATATAAAAGTTATAGCTAGCGGGAGCCTTAACCCTTCGCTTAAGACTCGCCACAAGCGGATTATGGCCATTACTCATTCCTACCGTCTAGAGTGCCTCAGGCTTGGATCGGGGAGAATGTAAATGTGTACACTTTTTCCCAGGTGCGCAGGCCAGCCTTAAACGTAAGATCGGGTTACTGATATACGTTGGAACCGAAAATAGCTGCTTGTATATAAATTTTAATGTCGTTTTGGCATTGAAATTATGAATAATTTGTTTTTGATTAAGAATATGAGTAAAATTTACCTATCTTCAATTCTTATTAGCAACATCAATATTTCGCAGCGTTAATATCACAGTAAGTCACACCAGACCCTTAGCTATTCACTAATAATATTCGTTAACTATTCAAAGAACCACCTATGTCGTTAGAATATTTTGTCAACGGGTAACAAGTGGGGAAACAAATTTCCGAATTTCAACTTTGTCACCTCATATAATTCGTATCTTTGCCCTAGCAGCGCAATATTGTCGCTTTCAGATATCATTTAAATAGAGACAATTTCATGGGGGTGGAGCTCAAAATTTCAGTATAATTGACTAACTGAATACAAAAAGTTTCATTTGTTTACTTTTTATTTAAAGCTACTGTGTATTTTACAGGGTTCCACCTATTAGTATTTAATTAATAAAATCTTAAGTTTAAATCTATAATAATCTATACAAATAAATAAAATTGGAGTGTCTGTTTGTAATATTAAAATAACCGCTTTTTACTAAGTGCATTTGGATGTACAATTGTACCAAAAAAACATTTTTCACAATTTTTGTCTGTCTGTCTGTCTGTCCGTCCGTCCGTTCGTCCGTCCGTTCGTCTGTCTGTCTGTCTGTTTGTTCCGGCTAATTTCTGAAATGGCTGAACCGATTTTGACGGGACTTTCACTGGTAGATAGCTGATGTAACAAAGAGTAACTTAGGCTACTTTTATTTTAGAAAAAAATAGTTTTTTAGGCGATTCGAAGTTCGCCGAGTCAGCTAATTCTAAATATAATGTGAAACACTACATTTGAACTGTTTAAATACTGCGCATTACATTACTTGTTGATCTAAAAAAGATATTTAATAATAAAGTGGTGACCGAAAAGAACGTAATCATTTTATTTTTATCATAAAACGCTTCATGTGGCCTGAAACGCTATTGATTCCATAAAATATTCAACGTTTGTTTATGAAAGTAGCGATTAGGTTGAAAGCTGGTATAATTAGCTAAAAACATGTCTAATAATAGTTACGCTGTGAGTATCTATTACTAGAATAGGTAATCAGTTGGTAATAGGCAGGTATATAATTACGGCTTTCGATCTGATAGCCTGATTATATCGAAAGTGTTTCAAGGACAGAGTGAGTCTTGATTGTGTTGTGAGTTGATTCTACACAGGTTTCGCGAAGCGAAGCTAGAGGCTTTATAGTTAATTTTTTAGACGAATATTTTGTTGTAATTTGACGACCTGTATGGCGCGATGGTTAACGTGCCGAATCGCCGCGCCAAGAGTCCTGGGTTCGATTCGCAACGAGGCGGAAATTTGAATGATGAGTTTGAATTTCTGTTCTCGGTCTGGGTGTGAGTGTTCTTGTCCCTGTGTATTGTCCATGGCATCCACGACACAGGGAATCCTAGTGTAGAGCTATGAGTGTGAAGCGTTATTAAATTTATTTATTTATTTATAATCTGAATTCGAAATTGTGTTCAAAAATAGAAGTATTAGTTTTTGTCGAAAGACAAAAATTATGCCAAGATTTTTGATCAAATAAGACTCGTCTATACTGTTAAATTACAATTAAAAAACCCCCGACAGTTTGATTTACACTAAACATAGCTCTTTTTCGTCGGGGGTTAAGAACAAGGAGTACAAGCTCACTAATAAACCTATACAAAGCTATTATAACAGCAGAGCTCTCAAAAAGTAACAAAACCCTATTAGACACGTCATCCACATACCCTTTTTAACTCATAATATAAACCAATGACCTGATTGTTCTATTAACATAATGCGGATGCACAAGTTTCGTAGACATTAAATCACGCCACGCCAATGACAACTATAAATTCTCATTCTAATTATTCTCGAACGATACACTAATAAAACAACAAGCCTAAGGCGTTTGGAAATTAAGCCATTTTAAACATTATCCTAAATTAGTTTCATCGAAGTGTCAGAGCAATCTGATGGGGCTTACCTCTCTGCTATTAAGTGGTAAGCGATTACGAGGATTTCTCTTTTTTAAGTCTAGTTGTTATTATTATTATTCTTATCAGTCTTTTAACTTTGATTGATAATTAAAAGCATGCAAAGAAAAGTTCAAATTAAAATCTGGATGGCTATTGATAAGATTACTGGTATTATAGGATTCTACATATTATGATATCAAAATAGCCCATAGTTTTAAACATCGTGTTGGAGAACGATATCTACGTGTGAGTTGCTCGAGCCTTTACCAAGAAAAAAATAACCGACATTAAAAAAACTCGAAAACTACTCGTCAGATCTAGCTCAAATTCAAGTGAGACTACATGACAAGCCCCAGCTTTCGATTACAAAAATAACCATCAAAATCGGTTCACCCAGTCCAAAGTTCTGAGGCAACAAACAAAAAAAACAGTCGAATTGAGAACCTGCTCCTTTTTTGAACTCGGTTATAAGCACGCATCTATCTTCTTTACTAATTATTATCACTGAAACAAGCGTAAAATTTTGACGACGTTGTGATTAAAGATAAGTTGACGCAAATGTTAAAGCAAAAACCACAAAATCATTTATCCAAGAATTTTGCTACGAACCATTTCACTTTTAAGTAATTGTAGCCACAGAAGATGAAATTAATTACCGTTTGCTTATTTTTTTATTAAAAATTAGGTTTTATGAAATAGCCGACGTTAACCTTAATATTTCATTAAAGATGGAAATTCTAGTGGCGCCATATTGTGAAGAAAGGCATTCATTCCAGCTTATATTTTGCATCTTAAAGTGTATTTAATTAAGGAATAATTTGACCTGGTTTTTATATTTAACAACGTTGCTACTTTCCTAGCTGTACTTTATACACCTTAACCCTAATAATGCATAACCTTGCCAGCGTGGGTAAATTCTTGGTAATCGCGTGATGTTATGAATTCTCGAAATCTTATTGCTTTCAGGCTAAACGAATATCTCAATTGGGAGTTTCTAGTAAATTATTGTTACCGCCTGCAATTCGTAAACATTGGTTCCACGTTTTGGAGGAGTTCGATGACTTGAATTCAAAACACGTCAAAGCTTTGGAGCCCAATCACTTAGTCGGTTCGCTGCGGTTAAATTAACATATTTTCCCTTATCGACGAATATACATAGAGGCCGACCCGAGTTATCATGGATGTTTAACCGAAATTGTTATACATGTATATATTACAAGGGTGAATGCTGCACAGCGCTTCACGTTGAACTAATGCGTCCACGCCCACAGGAGACGAGATTACGGCGTGTTCGAGTATAAATCTTAGGAGACAATATAGCCTATCTACATTTTGGGGTTAGCTACAAATAAATCGTCGTTCCTTTGAATGTTATTTTTGTTTACTCTCTCGGTTTTAAGAGATGTTGTTGGGTGTACTGACAAATCCGTTTAACAAAGAGTAGACGTTAGGTTAAAAACAAACTGATTCAATTTTTTTTATAAAGTACAATTTAAGTTCTTCTCGGGTCAAAGCTTTTATAAATATAAAGTTAGATTTGATTTTATAATATTAAGCTAAGTTATCTATTGTTTTTTTTTTTTATAATTACACATCAAATTATGTAAAATATATTTTATTCATCTATACTCTATACAAATAAATAAAATTGGAGTTTATAATATTAAAATAGCCGCTTTTTACTAAGTGCATTTGGTTGTACTCGTATACACGGTACATATACCAAGACAATTTTTTTTACAATTTTTGTCTGTCTGTCTGTCTGTCTGATTCAGCTAATCTCTGAAATGGCTGGACTGATTTTGGCGGGACTTTCACTGGCAGATAGCTGATGTAACAAGGAGTAACTTAGGCTACTTTTATTCGAGAAAAAAATAGGATCAATGAAAATTTTAATAATATTAAATACCACGCCAACGAACTCGCGGGTAACAGCTAGTTCATAAATAATCCTAATGCCGCAACTGCAGTACATTTTAGTATTTTAAAGTTGTATATTTTTGTTGTGATAATTACGTCAACAATTTCAGAAATAAATTTAATATTGAACTTGCCTCGCTGTTTATAGACTGTACGAGAAATCTATTGGATGATTTATTAATAACAATACAAACAAGTCCGTTCCCAATCACCGCCTCATTTTATCCACGGCCCTTGTAATCTATTTTTTATCATCCATGACCAGACGCAACCTTTTCACGGCTGTTTGATTTATATGCTGCGCGCTCACACTTGATAAAAATTACTTATCTGTATGAGTAATTGATTTATAACCATGCGTTTTTATCGCTGGATGAATAAAGGATTGTTCTTTGTTGGATTATTACTATGAAAAGCCTTGAACTCTTTATGCTCGATTTTGCGCGTTTTTTCCTGTTTGCCACTTTTCAGAAGTTATTATTTAACGCTATGGCAGCAATTTTTGTCAGAGATCGTGAGGGTAGAAAACATAAATATATCAATCTTAGCTTATGTTTACCATCCAAGTTCATAGTTTTCTTATGTACAATTTTTAATAATAACAATTAATTTTTAATTTTTAATTTTTAATTAACATACTTAATGTCATTAAAAAAATTCCCAAGTTCAAATTTGTTTATTTTTTTTGTAATTAAATATGTTAGTAAATGGTAAGCATTGCCCATGAACATAAATATGAACAAAGGCATCACCGATGTTCTATTAGTAGAGAAAGAAGATATACTATTAAAAGTCGATTTGTCTATGTGTAGTGAAATCTAAATATATCTAAACAGTCATACCTATTTCAACAGCAAATAAACGCTTATGGAACCAATACCTAATATATAATTATGGATCTACGAGTAAACAATAACGCAAACGCTTTTGACTTAGTAATGGTAATTATTCGGATGAACTTTGCCCGCAGTCTCTCAAAATGGAATTATCATTGAATAGTGACTATAACAATAATTTGGTTGTGGCCAATGCAATTATTATTCCGTTTTACCCACCCCAAAATCTCATTGACGATGATTGCGTCAATTGTCTGGAATGCGGGTGGTGACAGCTTGTTGATCCCTATATAAATTGAGATAAAATTGACAAATCTATTATATTAAATATTAATATTAATCATATGGGAAACGTGATAATATTCACACCAAATGCCGAACTGATTGTTTACGATTTAGTTTTAGGCAATGAATTTTGATTACTTGATATTAATTGATATTCGTTTTGCTTTACTGCGCGTCGCATATTATTATTACTTTTATCAAATGATATGGTCAAATCCAAAATAGGTTTTGGGCAAAAAATTATTCATTTCAGAGTTAAAGCAAAAGAGAAAATATTTCGTTTCCTAATGGATTAACGCTAAGAATACCTCATCAAGTTATCAAATGATGGGGGTCGTCCATTCGAAATGAAATGTTTTCTCCTAATCCTCAGGCTTTTTATTCTGTTGTCTCTGTTCCACTATTGTAAATTAGATGGTTGAAGAAGGATAGAAAATAATTTGAAGAAAAACGTAATGTAGGGTTAGAAGCGGCAAGCTCCGTGTCATTCTGCAGGTAGATCAATAAAACTGGCTGTTTCATTAACTTTATGTCCGACAGCACTTATAAAGACATTAAAAAATCCTATTCGTGTCCCTGCTAATGTAAAGAACATTTCACGTGTAACTATTTCAAGGTGGTAGTTTTTTGTTTCGGCCGTTCGATTTGTTAATGTAGTGGCAGGTTAAATTAGCTGTTCAAGAGTAGCTTGATAAGAATATGCATATTTTGGTATATCATGGTCGTGGTAAAATTATTCGTTATTATTAAATTTTGATCATTATGTTTTTTTATGAAGCAAAAAGGGCAGATCTAGCAACTATAGTTATCTTAGTAAAAGGTGACGCTAAGGTCTAGCTTAGCTAAATAAACGCTTAGTAAAGTGGGCTTTTGATTTGGATGGTGCACGCCCACATGTCTTGGCATTACCTTGGTCAATAGTAGAGGGAACTGAACCAGAGTTATCTAATACCTCGTGTTATTCAACAAGTTTAATCAAGAGTCATGAAGATTGGGTTGAACTCATGGATGGACCCTTTCCCTCTTCAATATTTTTTTTCACTTGTTTATATTAAGCGATAATTATGATAACCTAACTTGTATCAACTTAATTGTGCGCTAAATATAATACAGTGAACAAAACATTATCAGGGACGAGTGCAAGATTAGATACGAACAACACAGTGTTGATACGAGCTTCTTAATGAGATGCTACGAGGCTTTACAGCGCCGTTAAGTAATGGGACCGTAGGGAGGCACAATAAATATGATCAAACGAAACGTGCAACAGAGGAAGCAGTACGTTGCATAGATAAATGACTGGACCCTCAGTCATAAACATAGAGAAGCCAAGTTCTCAAGGCACGAAATTGACTCGAACGTTGGCGTGCTTGAACAACGTTAGGTTGATAATTGGCATAGCTGTATCGCATGCAATATTCTGTCGCTAAGCCTTGAACCAGCGTCTTTGTTTTCAGACAATAAACATGCTTTGTTACTGAAGAGCTGTCTTGCCGCGTTGAGAGCCGGCGACATCGTTCCGCTTGGCTCAGACATCGAGAGTTCTTGCTTCTTCCATTTATAAAGTGTGGTCTTTTGTTTCGACGCTCTAAGTTCACGGGTAAGGTCGCCTTTTGACGGATGGTGCACGCTCGCATGTCTTAAACCCGTGAACTTTTGGGTTGATACATAGTTGTCATAATCTCAGTCACGACACAAGTTCAAGCGTGGGTGCTATTTTTAAAACTGGGTCGGGTTTAGTGCTAGGAAAATGTCGGAATTTTATCAGATGATTGCATGAATGTGCGCTGCTAAATGTCAAGTGAATTCGTACTGTTTGCTTCATTTAAATCCGTTTCTACTGTTGAGCTATTCATAATTTATGCTACAAAGTTGCAAATGCATAGGAATTAAAATGATTTAATATCTTATCTTATGCTGTCGTCGTTCTTCAACCTGAAAAGTTTGAGGTTTAATCTTTATTTTTGTAAAAATATAAATTTCCAGATTTATGTATAGGTTTAACAAATTGTATAAAAATGGATATAATCAATGAACAGGACAGACATTCCTACAGACACGTGATCTTTTAAGAAATTTGTTTGAGAATGAAATTATGGAACTCCCCAAAAATGATAGGTAAATATAATCATACGTTTTATATTATGTTGTCTCTTTTCCACTTTAGTGAATGAATTGTTATAAGAAGGAAAAAAATAATTTTAAGAAAAAGTATTACAGAAGCATGTGGTTTTTAAATAACTGTACTACCTACAACAAGAACGATAACAAACAGAAAATCTTACGCATAAAAAACATTGTACTATCTAATTCACTAATTCAACAATATCATCTTTCGATATCGGAACAAAGGATACTACTTAGCATTGTGACTGCCATTTTGAAAAAGAAAAAGGCAATATCTCAGCGGATAGCCGCACACCCAATAAGGCACAGCCGCAAGTCTTAAGTCGCGTGATAGCAGAGTTATCGTAGAAGCTGCCTAAAGCTAACTCGTATTTCCATGTGCTGGAAGCCTTACAGGACAGTTCGGGACTTGTTAACTTCTCTATATTGATTGATGAAAAATGTAGGTCTTATGAGTTTCGGTTATGTTTTCCGGAGTAAAATGTAATATAAATCTTAAATATATAAACTCTTACACACTCATACCACCGCAGAAGATTATTTACCTGTGTCGTTGGTGGCATAGACTTCACATAGAACACATCACAATCACACAATATCTGCCCCGGCCGGGAATTGAACCCGGAACCCTTCGCTTTGCAGCCAGGGCAACTAGACTACAGGGTCGTCAAAAGACAGACGCTGCATAAAAATGTGCTGCAAATGTGTGCTATGAATGTTGCTTGTACAACAAACTGCTCTTCGCATAAATATTTACACAGCCTATTTTATAATTTACATTGACTGTTCAATTCAGAAAATTATGTATTTATTTCGTGACGATATTAAATACTGACACTACCATAAATGGCCAGCAAAGGAACTGACGATCCACCTAATGGTATGTAACTACCGTCACCCATCGAAATCAGCGACACCAAAGGCATCACTGATGCGTTAACGGCCAAGAAAAAGAGTAAATCAATTTTTTTGTATAATACCTACCAATCGTTTCAATTTATAGCCAGACCTTTGGCTTGAGTAACAATATCTGATGTTTCTTCTGTGTAAAAATATTTGTAATTTATTTTCACTTATTATGAAACTTCTTAGTCAAACGCAATAATAACAAAAGACATAGGCTTATTGAAATATATAACCGTAAGTATGCTATTCTTTTAGACGATTAAAATAATAGAATTAAATCGCTCACCTATAACTGATTCTTCAATTGTTCAGTTTCAGGTCTTCACTTTTTAGGGTTCCGTAGCCAAATGGCAAAAAACGGAACCCTTATAAATTCGTCATGTCTGTCTGTCTGTCTGTCTGTCTGTCTGCCTGTCTGTCTGTCCGTCCGTATGTCACAGCCACTTTTCTCCGAAACTATAAAAACTATACTGTTGAAACTTGGTAAGGAGATGTATTCTGTAAACCGCGTTAAGATTTTTAGACAAAAATAGAAAAAAAGTCAATAAATTTTGGGGTCCCCATACATAGAACTGAAACTCAAAAAAATTTTTTTCATCAAACCCATACGTGTGGGGTATCTATGGATAGGTCTTTAAAAATGATATTGAGGTTTCTAATAACATTTTTTTCTAAACTGAATAGTTTGCGCGAGAGACACTTCCAAAGTGGTAAAATGTGTGTCCCCCCCCCCCCCTGTAACTTCTAAAATAAGAGAATGATAAAACTAAAAAAAATATATGATGTACATTACCATGCAAACTTCCAACGAAAATTGATTTGAACGAGATCTAATAAGTAGTTTTTTTTAATACGTCATAAATCGTAAACCGCAAAAAACATCGATCAAAGTTACAACGAACTACAAGAACTTTTATATTATGTTACTTGCTGCTACGGAACCCTTCATGGGCGAGTCCGACTCGCACTTGGCCGCTTTTTGAAATATATATCTGTTGTTAAGATCAGGACACTCCACGAAACTTAGTACATTTGGAGTCCTGAGTTGCCACCCACAATTCATTACAACTCGGACCTCACAGTATTATTTATTATTTTATATACTTATTCGCGCCGAGACAATGTTAATAAATCAACTAGGATATCGGGTAATGGACACCAGCGAGGAGTCCCCGAAGAGGCATAAATTCGATTTTGTATGCTTTTTACTAAATCATTCGCTGGGAACACAAATTGTGGGTTCACCGTATCGATGTCCACAGAATAACCGAACGTAGGTATCGAAAGGAAATAAAATCTACAAATAAATTTATTTTGTATATTACGACTGCACGTACCTATCTACTTATACCCTTTTCTATTAGTTAAATAGATTTGACTTTAAATTCTGTCTTCGGAATAAATGTTTTTACTCAAATATTCGTCGTTTTATTTATTTCTTTATATTTGTTGCTAATTTATTAATGTGCTTGACGCTTTGATGTCTATTCAACTCCGATCGCGAAAATCTAAAACCATCATGATTTAATCACTTTTGTCTATGTTACTCATAGCTAATGTTAATCAGGGGTTTAAAGTATGTAAGTTTACACTTACTATTATTATATTTACATATAGGTAAGTGTACATTATTTTACATCAATATCTTATAACAGAACAGTACTAAAGGGTCAACGTACGTCCATATTTATTTCTGTTACTAGATTCGTTATGTTGAACTTAACGAAGTTGAACTTAATTCAAAGGATGACACATTTTATGTTATTTTTCTTCTAAAATCATTAACATGTGGTTAATAATCGTTATTACGTGCCTCACTCCAAAGAAAACAGTTTCAACACTTTTTATTTAAATAGTGTAGGTACATCAGGTGCGATCAAATTATAATAATTTACTTAGCTTAGCACCTAATTTAACTATAATGATAACCTACACTTGCGAAGCTTCACCAATAATAATATGCCATATGTTATACACTTCAATGTCACCCACTAACTCAGCTTTGATAAATAGTTTACACAATTACACTGCCTTCTATTTTAACAGATACTACGGGTTCTCGAACCTAAATAGATTAAACTTCTTCGTTTGCACCTTGTTGCAATGTTTTGACGAGTCAACAAATGTACAATGAAAAGTTAAAATCATAATTTTTATATCATTTATAATTATATAGGTTACAGAAACCTGCTGCAGTGGCCAACTACTTCATCAGAAATGTTATGCATTCCATTAAAATTCCTTGAATTGCATATTGGAATACTAGGATAAGGAATAAAGCAAATCATAAGAATATACAGTCCATCTAAAAATCTTACTGAAATCATTAAACTTCTACATTAAATTAAATATAATCGGGTTGAAAATAGTAGGGGCTACGTTATAATACGAATATTCACGCCCACAGCATATGTTTAACTTTAGAGGGATCATCAGATTGACGTGACGTCTGGTTCCTTAAGTACTACGGACATGTGTTTATTTACTATACTATGAGTAATTCATTATAACCAATAAATGTCGAGACTGCTTTGTACGAGACTATAGGCCTCTATTTCTGTCTATGATATCGTCTGCGTTAAGAGATACTGTTTTATGATGGAATAAATTAGATGAGATGGATTATTGGTGATTTTTATGGTGGTAATAAAAATTGGCTGAAGTTTACTAATTTACGAGCTATTCAATTAATTCGTTTAACAGTTCATCGATTTTAGTTTGGTGTTGTTGGCAATACAAATAGAAAAATGTAACTTAACTGGGTAACGACCACTTACTTTGTTCCAAGTTTTGGGTTCAATAACAGACTGGAAGAATTCAATTACTTTATTACCTCTTTCGATAATATTTTAAGACGTGATACCAAATATTTATCTATTATTATTAATGTCTTGTCGTTGTTATTGTAAGATAATAGTCGATACGCCATGTCGGAGGACTGAAGCCATAAAATGTCTTCCAATTGAACCCAGGATCCCTCAGTAGACAAAGCCACTATCAGCTGGGGTACAGAATCATCTACCACACATGGATCGTACAAGAACTTATCACTTAACACTGACCATTGACGGGAAGCATTTGGCCTTTGTACATTTCCCACAGTAAATGAACAATACCTTACACAACGTGGGTGGCCTTGCATAACGGTCCACTCATGCCGCGATAACGAAAGGATAAGTTTGAGGACTCGGTATTGAATTGGGTACTACTACTAGATTTAATAAAAGAATGTGTTCGATTATGATAGTAAAATTATCTGTGGAAAGTTTAGGACTTTAATTGAATTATTTGATTTAAATTATTGCCTTTTAAGAGTTACAAGGCCATTTAGAGTTAGAGGTGAAGTAACCCTAAGAAAATTTAATGCTTAAACCAACTTATTCTACTTAAACCAATTTAAACACCGGTGTGTTTAAGACTTGAAGCCGACCCATTCCTTATTCACCAATGAAAATGTTGGAAGTTCTATGGCACCCAAAAATCTCAACGAATTTTTTAACGAAAAATCATTAATACTATTATTAACCTCCAAGTGTTGGAAAATCTTTATAAGCAGGCTGGCTTCCTTCGCCTCTTACGACGCCCTAGTATGCCAACATGAGTTTGGGGCCAGCACTAAACCAGACCATTACGGCTAAAAACCTTACAATGCGCATCAAGTGTTAATAATTCGAAGTTTTCATATTTCCGTCTCTGTATAGGTCAATATTTTGTTACTTAAAGTTGGCTAAGAGCCAAACAAGTTTTCGATCCCCGATACCAAATACTTTTATCATATTTTCACCATACCTTTTTGTTAGCAAAATGAGATCTTTCATAAAGATATCTTTGTTCACACATTTTATGCGCTTGAAGAATGGTGCATTTTTCCGCTCCCTAAACCAATGCTATCTTTTATCTTTCAACAAGAAAAATAGGAACGAACAAAACTCACGATCAACGATAAAAAGCATGGGCTCAATGTTTAAATTTCTGAGAACTTTGTAGGTTGTTTGTAGAAGCGTCGGCTGTCAGTTCCGGATTCGCTATAATACCTTTTTTGTATAAAATTTAATCTGCTATTTCACCAATGTTTCCAATACGTCGTAATTCTTGGAAACTTTGTTTTCGAGAGAAAGCAGAAGTATATTAGGGTTATAGGAGTTTGTCTTTGGCGTTGCGATTAAAGACTCATTGTTAAGTAATATTAGATCATCATTATTTCCATCAGAATCATATCATAAGATATATCAGTATTGACACCATCGTCATTAACAAACACAAGTATTTTTCAACTTTGCATTTATATTGACGAAAGAAAGAAATTACACAATATAAGGATTACCTGTCTTAACAGAATATTATCTAGACAGGAAGTATTACTGAGCTTCAATGTCCAGATGGCCATTTAGCACGATTAAGCGCTTACCTCCAAGCACTCGAGAAAAGGAAATATGTATACTTTTTGTCTTACTTGGCGCCGCTCGAAAATATCTTGAGGCCGTCTGCACTTAATTTCGTTAGACATTCGAATGCATTATGTAAATGCCATGATTTCCTGTTAAAGACGAAGACTGGACTCCGACTGGACGTGAATACCTCGCGTGTCGATTGATGATTGTTCCAAACATTCGTTTAGAAACCATTCCTTGAATACTTGTAAAAACGCGCGAAATTTGCATACAGAATTTACGATGCTCAGAGGAAATATATTTCGTTGTCATGTCTAAATATAATTTAGGTCGTAGTATGGAGACGTTATGATAATTTAGTGTAGGTTTCTGAGAATGTCGACAGCTAGTATCGAATGGATGATTTAGGATCATTAAAATCTAAATCCTTACCCGCAACCCGAATATTTCGTTTAATCTTACCACGATTAGTCATTAATAGGATTTCGATTCCTAATCTTTGTTTTGCTAAAGCCTTCCACGAATTGTCGGACTTTGGGTTATTTATTGATCTCATTAATTTTTTAATTTCATTCTACAGTTGGTTCATATTCATATGAACAATTTTTAATCTCGGTCACATTTGTGTTCCAATATTAAAAATTTTTGAAGCGTTACAGAGGCTTAATATCCTTTTATGAACTTTTGCAGGAATGCGAAGTTAAAATGAACAAATAATACAAAAATGAAATGGTAATAATCTAGTCGATTTTAAAATAAAGAACACTAATTTTTTAGACGAAATGTGTAGAATATAATCGTTCGTAAGGAATAAACTGCAGTTGTGCGTCGGAGCTGACACACAATTTTTTGTCTTACTCTATTTTAAATATAAATCCAGGAATATTTTTTGTTTTCTATATCCACAGTAATAACTTTAAAAGTGTACTTAATTTTTTAACATTTGCGAAATCGTAGCAAACGCAGTTATTGCCAACTGGATAATTTCATTAAGTTCAATCACATTATTCTAATTGATTTTTATGAAAAAAGAAAACTAAGGAGCTGACGATCCACCTGATGGTAAGCGTCACCCATGGACATCAGTGACACTAAAGTATGATGCGTTGCCGGCCTAGAAGAGAAGAAGGAAGAAAGAACGGACTGGCTCTCAATCGGAACACGACAAGAGGGCTTTAATAAGAAGCTAGGAAAATTATTTGGAATACGCAAAACTTCAAACTATCGTGATCATTATTATTAATTTTAACCCCCGTAATAAAAGCAGTTGTCTCAAAGATACACCTTGTATAAGTTTTAATTATTTAATATTACTTATCTTTGTATCACATAGGTATCAATAGTGCTTATTGATTTAATGAACGTAGTTATTTCTCTTTAAACATGTACATATTTCTAAACAGATTCTGCCATCAAGAAATGAATCGGCGGCATTCTATAAAAACAAACATTCGCACGGGGCGTTGAAGAGTACCTAACCTATGATTTGCTGCACGCATTTCCTTAACAACTCGTTCCTCATAACTCGAGAACTTGAGTATGAACTAGCTTCCCAGTGTTACCATTCCTGTTAGTCGTACCTACCTACTGTGATTAATTATAAGAAGCATAACAAAAGCATTAAATGTGGACAATCTCGATAATATGAACAGATAAACCGAGTATGAAACATAATACTAGAAAATTGCATGCTACCCAAATTTACTTTAAATAGGTAAAGATGTGATTAAAAGAACGTTTTATTAAGAAGCTACTCGGCATATTTAAAAATGACGATACATTGAAAATATGCATTAGTAGTTTAAAACTTTAGTGCAACACCGAGTGTGACAGTGGAAACAGAATAAATATTCTTAAAAAGTATGTATGTATATAACTTGATTATTATGGTACGTATCTTTGCTTACATCTTTATCTTTATATCTTTCTGTACACTAATTGAAAGTGAAACTTTTCTGTCTGTGCGTCATAATTTTGATTAGTTTTTTAAGTTTTTAAGTCGATAACCCTTGAGCATTTCAATTATACTCATGATGCTTGAAGGAGCCGTAAGCATCGAGCAGAACACTAGCATTCATTACATTGTACCTGACATGCATGCCTATTTTAAGAACAAGCGAAATAAGAAACAATGTTATTGTTCAAAATTTTCTCAGATAATTCAAGAATCATGCGAGAAAATCGTTCAAAAGTGTCTTGGAGCGCACGCCACGCGTTCCATTCAGTCTTTTCATTTTAGGAAACAACAAAAGCTGTGACGCTAAACACTGCCATTATTATATCTATAATAGACAAAGAAACGTTCTTCGAGACAATAGACCCCAATAAAAGGTTGTCGTCATCAATTTTTACACTTTTGACACTCGTAACGGTGCATCCTTTGTGTACCAGCGTTGGAAGTGTTGAAGATACGAGCGAAAAATTAGCGCACAGCATGTGTGCTGTCAGGCATGAGATGAAGGATATGAGAAGAACTAAACGATTGCTTCAACCGACGTAAAAGTATGCGATGTTCCTCAGGATTGGATTCTTTGTTCTCGTTTGAACGGATATCAGGATATTTTACCTCACGTCGTGACTCTAATAAAGGTAATTTATCTTTTTTTAACTCATTAGCGCAAAAAGAGCCTTTGTAGCTTAAAATCAGTAAACGACGCTTAATTTTAACAAGAATACTAAAATCAAAATACCTGCTGAATTGATGGAGATCAAATAAGTAGTTCTATTGTTTAAAATTCATGTTTAATCACCGGCTTATTAACGACTTAGTTTAACTTATTTTTGAAATCTTTAAAAAGTGTTTCAAATATTTGTATAGGACTTCTCTGAGCTCCCTTTTAAAAAAACAACAACCCATAATTGTCCCTCTGCTGGGCTTTGGGTCTCCTCTCAATATGTGAGGGGTACAGGCAGTGTACAGGCATAGTCTACCTATCACTGCTTTCACTCGCTCTCTCTCTAACCTTAGAATGTGACATTGCCTAAAAATATAATTAGATATTACAATTTTAAAGCAATTTCACCAAATCAATTTTAAATTTTAAATGATATATAAAAAAAAAAAAACAATATTCACATTTGGTATTGCGATAACATAAAAGCCTAAATTATGTAAAGGAACAGCCGTTTGCACGGTATGAGCGAATCGAATTAATTTAACATTATTCGATTTGTAGAGTTTTACGCACTATTCGCTAGCATTGTATAGTTCAGTACAATCGATGCCCAAATTAGTAACGCTGTTATGTCACCTGAGCCGAAGGACCCCACGCGGTATGCGTATTTTGGTTCTCAGTACAAACCGCTCACAGAACATAATGAAATATTATTCGACCCTAGCTATGGGACCCCCAAGAAACGCTTTTTTATGTTAGAGGTATGGAGGTGAGTCTTGTAGTTGGAATATACGACGGTCGGCAATTATTTATGGCCTCAACGAGAAGTAGTCATTTTTGAATATCGGAGTTTATTTCTTCTATTAGTAAATAGGTGGCGCCGATGGCTAAAGTTGTTAAATATAAATAATAATAAGTAAATATGATTACAATCATAAGTACGCAGTGAATATAATAATTTATGACACGCATTTACATAAAATATGAAAATTACATCTCAAAATTATAACAGCTGCAAGTTTAACTACATATAATAAAATTAAACTAGAGGTCTTTCTGCCGTTAAGCTGCATTTAAAGTTATTCTGAATAGCGTAGACTTCAAAGAAAAAAATCTAAACAATCCTTTATAGACACAATAAACATCGGTATCTTATATCAGCGACACTAATTTCAGATAATGTTCCAATAGCGCACCGTACGACAAAATCTATTATTGCTTCCATGTCATCAAAAAAAAAACAAAATTCAAACAAGAATCGGTCATTTTATTTCATGCTGTCCTGAAAGAACAAGCACGTAAAATTGGAATGAGTGATGACTTATCGGAGATGAGCGTGTTAAATGATGGATTGAAAGAAAGTTTCAATTAGGTACTGGATCATATTCTGACGTAGATATCAGCGCTATTAGAAAGGGTCAACGTATAGTAAAGGGACATACATAAACAGACAGATAAGACGCACGAGTCCCTTTCACGCTATTTAAAATTAATCCTGTTTTTGCAAAATTTTAACATTGAATCCAATTTAATTTCAATATGTGAAAAGATGGTGAAATTTATCAACCGTTATTTCAATGACTTGATCCCCTAAACAACATTTTAAATTTCCAATTATGGATTTAGAATTTATATCATAACAGACAGCAAAGTGTAGTATTTTACGTTAGATCTAGGTGTACCAAAACTGGTGGAAGAACTTTTGCAATTTGATTTTCAGGAAGTTGATAAGCTTAGACTTAGAAAACTATCTGGTTAGTCGATGTGAGAATGCTTGCATAACTTTCTGTATTTACAGCTCGTGGAACTGTAACGGCTAGTTTACGAAGTGCCACTTCCACACGCCTTCCTGCTGCAAAAGTAACGAGCTCTGTACACGAATGTTTAATTCTACTAGACCGTATTCGAGGACACTGTTCAGAATTGCATTAAGCTTAGGTAGCGAACAAATAATCAGGTTTTTAGTGTTTCTAGACAATACTTAATTAGTTACTTAAATGGTCACATATAGTGGACCGTTGTGGCACTGGTTATTATCATAAGGTAACAGTCGTTGAACCATATCGGAGACCCTAGATTGGCCTAAACTTAGGTTGGCCACTAACCCCTCCACCAATGCGCGTTCTAGCATCTTGGTGGAATCGTGTGTAATTGGTGGCATCATGGTCGTCATTAATGGGCCAATGATGGGTTGAAGCTAACAAGCTTTCCAACTTTTCTCTTAAAATAAAATGTTTCATAGATTATAATTACTGAAGGTCGTTCAAATAGCTAAATGAATAATTATATTTTTGCCTTAATAATCTCAAATCTTGCTAGTTAACTCTTTTGAAATAAATATCTTTCAAAATATGTGTGTAGTTTACTACTCGGTATGCAGAACTCATAAAAAATATGTTTGTAAGAAAAAATGTTATCCGATATCTAAAGTTTGTAAAAACTTAAGCGAATTCTTGAATATCCTCTCTTCAATTCGTGCCAGACTATAACTAATCTGGCATAAAAAATGTCCCGATCTAAATGAAACTGTGGGACAAAAAGTTTGAACCATATCAAAACGTTTCTTAGAGCAAAGTTTGTTGATCACATTAAAATTATCGTATCTAAATAACAGGAAACTACTCTTCCTTAAGAATTATGTTCATTCACCATGAAAAATACTGTGATTATATTGTAGCTGTTACTCTTTTCAATGTTAAAATTTTACAAATTATACAATAGACCAAGCACTTTCATTAACTTCGAACGCATGAAATATTTCAAAGTAATGTTGTGACAGTAATTTGTGGAAAGACATCGAATTGCATTATCTTCAAGTAGTTCTGTGTGAGCAGAATGATATATCGAGTCTGAAATATATTGCAATTTATTTGGGGATAAATGTAATAGTTACCTACATAAAAAAAAAATTTCAATTATGCTAAAAGTATAGATCATATTATTATACAATCATACTCTTCACAAACTTATTTTGTTGTCTTCAAGAACTAGACCGAATATTTATAAAAGAAAATTATTACATAAAGTCTATTTTAATTTATGAATTTTTATCTGGGGGCACGGCAGTGCCCCCGCCAAGTCGAGCAAAAAAGCGGCACGGCCGTACCATCCTTTTCTCGAAGCAATTCAGGCCATTTTCGACCCCCTATAACTTCGTCGTGGATAAAGGTAGAAGCCTGAATTTTTAGTAACCAAGCAGGCATTGTATAAACACGGTATATTTCAAATTTCATTCAATTTAAACCAGTATTTTAAGAATTATAACTAGTCAAAGTTTCTTAATTTCGTCACTCACTGACTGACTGACCGATCATCAAAACTCTAAGGCACTTCTAGCAGACGTAGAAGCTTCAAATTTGGAACACAATTAGTGTTTAGTGTATAGATCAAGGGAAAACTAAAATATTTTGCAATTTCGGTCCAGTTTTCTAGATACATCAACTGCATAAATAACTTTGTAATCCCATATAAATATATAGGATTACAAAGTAACATTTGCAGTTAATGAATTACTGTACCTGTATAACAAAGTAACATTTGCAGTGAATGAATCAGTGTACCTGTATATAATATAATGGAATAATAGGTGTAGATAGGTACCTAGATATAATTATGTTCAAAGGTAACTTGTAAAAGGAAAAAAAGTAGAACTATCTACAAAAAGAAATGAGATGCCATCAAAAACAAAACTTGTAAAAAAACCAAGTCTCGCAACTCAGTTCTTCTACCGTAAAAAGTTGTGAGATCCATGTAATACCAAGTCGGTTAATTTATTCAGTTCCTACTTAAGGGTCCTTCTGTCTTAAGTTGTTACGTAATTAGCTAACCTAACAAATAACAACATCTTATAGTGACCATATTATCAATATTAAAAATATTTTATGTTTTAAATAAATAGATTGACTTGGCAATCGCACTAAACAATCAAATTTAATACCATATGTAGGTATTACTTGTGAGGTACATTGTGTTTTCATGCGATGGTCAAGTCGATCTATTTATTTAAAACATAAAAGATTTTTAATATTGATAATATTATGGTCACTATAAGATGTTGTTACTTGTTAGGTTAGCTAATTACGTAACAACTTAAGACAGAAGGACCCTTAAGTAGGAACTGAATAAATTAACCGACTTGGTATTACATGGATCTCACAACTTTTTACGGTAGAAGAACTGAGTTGCGAGACTTGGTTTTTTTACAAGTTTTGTTTTTGATGGCATTTAATGTTTTTAAGTTGCCAAATTTAAAGTAAAATAACTGACTTCTGCAAAAACGAGAACGAACTTGAAACAACTAACTTGAGCTGAAGTGACGTCACAGTCCTACACCGTGTCGAGATTCCAACGAGAGTCTACTCGACACGCCACGCTCTCTCTAGATTAGACACCTGCCTGGAATATTTGGCACGAAGCACTGTTTGCTCGTTTAGAACTTGATGAGTTAACAACTAGAGCAGTTATAAAGTGCAACTTTGAACTTTTGGAACTAGGTACGAACTAGGAAAAGCTTTATAACTTGGCTGAGACCACTGTCACAATGAGTCTCTTTTCACCTATTTACTCATGTTATTTGTCAGCACAGGAATATATCTTAACTTACGTAATTAGTAGTTGTCTGTGGTAAAAAACAAAACATGAGGGTCAAACTAGTAGTACTGTCTTAGTTATGTTTAAGTTCACGAAACTTGAAATATAAAATTGAATAAAATACCACCAACCCTACATTAATCCTTGGTATTTATCAAAATATGCGGAACCCTCTGTATCAATCAGAGAAGCAACAAGGTCAAGACAAATCTGCACATGAAGTCCTCTTGAGACTTAATCATATATAGGTAAATTCTTTATAGCACTCGCAAGAAAAAAGGGAAATCATCGAGAATCGTTTTTGCTTCATTTTTACTTCCCGCTGGGTGTCGTTCGAGACGGTGTTGTACAAGACACACACAGCGTCGGCACAAAGCGTAGGAAACGCTTAACGCACACATTCTGAAGATCAAAGAACGCGCAATCTGTGTGAAAAAAATAACGTTTTGGTCCCAAAAGGGCGGACCCGTTTACGCGACCCAATTCACGCGAACGGCTCGGACGACGAAGAAATTGAATTGAAGTCAGCCCAAACAACAAATTCAAACGCGTATCGAATTGTTTTACGATTGACGAATTCGCTTTTTGAAAATTTAAAATTCGCTACAATGCGTTTTAATGATGCAGCCCAGTTTCTTTGTCAAATTCAAAATGTTGTAGAACATAAAGAATCCAAGCTATGGACTACAAATGGCGGCATCCATTAAAAAGCCTGGTTGATAGCGATCGTGTGGCGATAGAACAAACAAAATGTGACCGAATTGTTTTTGCAAAATCTGTGTTGCTAAATCATTCACATACCGATGCGAGTATCCATGTTTGAATTTCAAATTTGTGAACAGCATACCATTATTCGAGACATTTTCTTGTTTGATTAAGGTATTTTACTTTGGGTGCTTTGAGAAGCAAGGTTAATTTACGAAAATGTGTAGTTTTACGCAAAAAGGGGTCTACGTTTAAAAATGTGTTTTACATTGGCAGCAAATACATGAACACTATTAAGTGTAGATGTTCTAGCCAGTTAGGTAGCCACATTTGCCAAGAAAAATGTTTTCCAGCTATATGGGTTTGTTTAGGTGCAAAACAACCCGTTCACGAAAAATGGTCTATGCTCATATTTATCATAAACCTACATATATTATATATGACACTTAATTTATTTCATCAAAATTTTAAACAGAACCCAAAACCAGTATAACAAGATTTGAAAAAGAAAACACTTTCAACGATTAAAATAAATGTAAATAGTTTTAAAATAAAACGTTTACTTTTAACCTCTCATATTATTCATTGAAGTAGAGAAAGCATACTGAAATCGCCGTCGGTTTGCTCGGTGTATAATCGTGCAATCCAACTGGTTGCCATTTGTTAGTGTCTTGTTTAGAAAATCACATCTGCTAAACTTTATTAGCCTGGCTTTTGACAAAGACCAAGTTGATGGAGGCGCGTATCAAATCGCGCGATTCAGCGCGCTCCTTAGCGCAGCTGGTTTGAGCGAAACGAATCATTTCATTCATTCTCAGATCTTATACGTTATTTATGAAAATCCAAAGTCATTCTGCCGATACCGATAACCGTCAATTTCAGTCGAAAGTGTGTCACCTTGCCTAGAATTAGTTATGCATTCAACTGTATGATCTTTGATTGTGGCTCAAATTGTAGCTCGGGTTGGCAATTCGAAGGCTATATATCGGTATCTCTAATCATATCCGTAGCAGATAATTGTGTAGTAGTTCCTGCTACATTGCTATTTGCTGTTGCAACCGTAGTTTGATGTTTCATTATGCCAATTTATGTTCTTGGATATAATAAGAAAGAAGTCTGTATATGCGTGTACCTACACTATCTAAACGTTTCAGTTTCTTGTAGTGTACATCTTACATATCAAAGGTTTGTGAAAATTGTTTTATATTAGGCAGTATAATATGATTCTGTACAAGACTGTAGCAAATACCTGAAATTTTTTATTTAAATAGATAACAAAGCAGAAGGGCCATCTGGTGAATAGAGGCCATTAAGGTTAGTATTAAGTATTGTTTTTATAGATTGTTCATTATACTTTTGATATTATTATGAATAAATTTACTCGAAATTCTTATAAAATGATATAAATTTTATTTTATTATTTAACCATATTTTACTTCTATGGGTTATACATAATTATAAAAGAGTAGAAATTACTATGTTTTTACTAAATCCAATCCAATTGAATCGTAGTTTTACTGTCCACAAATAATAATTTTAAGTGACGATTTACTTAACAGCTACCAAAACCATTTTCCTAAAACATTATTTTACGAAGAATAATGTAGTCCAGATTTCTAGAATTTCAATCAATGCTCCAGATATTGTCAAAAGGAAGTAATTCAGTGGGAATAGTGGGATGTATGCTGAGTGAAAGCTCTATCGGCTTCCGTAGTACGCTTGCTTTGGACACAGTTCATAAAGACAAAGTAGTCCAAACAGAAAAGGTGCTACATTGTTTTTATTCACTTTTTTTTTAAAGTAGGAGAGAAAATAAGGTTTAATGAAAGTAGCCGGAAAACGAGCAGACGATCCACCTGCTAGTAAGTGGCTATTGTCGACCATGAACATCAGCAACACCAAAGCATCACTGATGCATTGCCGGTCAAAACAGACAGAAGAAAAATAAAGAAAGAATGGCTCTCAAGCCCCCAGCCGGAACACGACCAGTCCTTTATCGGCTAACTATTTGTGATATAATGTTTATATGCCAAGTTTTTTTATGAACCCTCGGTAGATTTCCGGTTATTTAATGGTTCAGTAATATCTAAAAGGTAAATAAATCCTCACAAATATACCTGTTAGTGTTCGTCTAAAATCCCCTGTGTATTGCTGTTATTACCGGATGAAAATCTAACCCTAACTTCTGGCTGGGCCACTGTTAACTACATTATATTATGATGGTCAAATTTGCTGTAACTTACGATCGCATAGCACTATATTACTGATAATATTCGTAGAATATACTAATAGATTGTAAGGAGGACGTGTTGGGTCTTCTGAATCCAATATTCTGTTTTCTTCCGTCCAAAATTAATCTGGTCATGGTCAATGGCATATTTTTTTTAACTTCTTTCGTAAACTTTTCTCAAACCAATCTAAGTGTAGAAGCAGTCATGAACTTTACGGATATCTTAAAGCATATTAAGTAAATAAGAACTGAGCAATATTCAACAGATTCTTATTAAAATTGTTAATAAGTATAGAAACCTTCACAGTATAAAGGTAAAAGGTAGATGCACTTACTTATTACCTTCATACTGTGGCCCTTTGTCGATAGTGAGCTTTTTTGCCGCATGGTAGCTGGAGCAATTTGATTGCTCCACATTTTTTCTATCCTTTTCAAATAAACCCAAGTAATTGTTTGTTTTAAGTCTGTGGATAGTATCCGCTGCACGGATTCGTTACAGACATTTTTGGTACTAGAAAATAGAGTCTTCAATACGCTTGGCTGGTTAAGCTTCCCCGAGAGATTCACCGGATTCAAAGTTTTTATATCTCCGTCATAAAACAGAACAGCCAATTTTTCGAAGTAAATCTTTCAACAGTTTCTAAATTTCTTTCCTTATTTTAAGATTTACAGCACATTTATTACTTTCTTAAGTGAATGAATTTAAGAAATAATTGAGTATTTACCCCAAGCGATCGCCTAATTTGTGCAGCTTGATGATTGGTCTCTCAGTCGAAGGACTTTCGTTGTAAATCCCTTATCTCACATACATAAGCATATTATTCGTATTACGATCATAACAAGTGAAGAAAAATATCTTCGTACCATGTATTCTATCAAGAATTGAACCAGAAACCCTTAGCTTCTTAGCAGTAGCTAGATACTACGGGATCGTGCAGTATCCAATTTATTTCGATCCGTTGTTAGACAGAGAAGATTCATTACCAAAATAACCATTGTTAAAGCAATATCAATCTCGTACGTAATTTAAAAGTATCACATCGCTGTGGTACCAAATATGTGAAATTAATTCTAAATTACTGAGAACCGTCTACTTTTTGCTCCAGAACAGGTAACAGGAAACGGGTTGTCTCAGCTAATCCCACAGCACTCATGTGAATGTGTGGAGGTTCCACTGTGTGCGTGTTATATTATCACACTCGGAACAGGCATGTAGCATGAACGTCATTCGGTTTTTATCAAGTTTAGAGTTGGAAAACGCGTAGCTATCAACTATCTCTTAACTAATCACGCCGTTGGCCATCTCACTCACGCTTCTATAATCTGACAGAGACAAATAGCCAGCTGTAAGTCATCAGTTATGTCTGTGTAGTTGCTCCTTCTAAGCCTCCGTTCATCTGATCTCAGCGATGTACGGTATCTGTATGATTTAGTTCCTAGCCTCGCGTCTAAGATGATTTTCTCAGGCCGCAAAACTGGTTGTCTTCCGATAACACTAAATATGGTGTTCGTATTTGCACCTCATATTTTCTAGCTAAGCTAAGGACGGGCTTTGCAAGCCTACATTTCATTGAGAAACTATAAATCTGTATTGATTGAATAAAGGCATGTTCTTGTGGTTTATTACATTTCATCACAAATAAGGATTTCCTGGATATAAAAGGTTTAAACCGATATTAAGGGATAGTTGTCAATACTTAGAATTACGGTAATTTTGAATTGGTACTATTAAGGGTGCAACAGTTTTTAAAAGAATGTTGTGTATTAATTCTATGATTTACGGATGAAACAAAAAAGTTTTAGTAAAGTATAAAAGGTCCTTCTGATTTCTTTTAATGTTCATTTTCCTGCTAAGTTACTACTCAGTTATATATTTGATCATATACGAGGACATTGTAGCAATTTAATACATATTACAACGCACACCCAGTCCTTGTAAATCCAAAAAAAAAATTGAAATACAATACAAATTCATTCAATTCCATTTCATTTGTTATACAAACAGTATCACTTTACCATAAATGACTTGTTAATCTCCTCAAACGGGACTGTGGCCTACGTCAGACTGTCTCGCAGTGATTAGAGCAAATAATGTCAAGGTTAATCCACGTGTAGGGTTGAGAAGCTTATCTGAGTTAACATTTACTTAACAAACTTCATTTAATTTTATAAACCGGTTTTGATTTTATTAGCATTGACAACATTAATTTCTACAAAATCGTCCACATGAAGATTATTGGGGTGTTTTTAATTATTATTAGAGTGTCTAATTTTAGAATCAAAATTAATACTACAAAAATAAAAGTAGCTTCTCGAGCGGTTCTACAAAAGTCACTTTGCTTTCTAATTAAATACTATTAAATTTTCTTTTATTTGCTAAAATTATATATTACAAAGTTGGCGCCCACAGACAAGCAGGTAAGAAAGGTAAATTGGCTTCGATGAATAAAAACTTAGAAAATCATGAGACTAATTCTTAAATTGGTTTCTAAAGTGTGTTTGCTCAGTAATTATCACGATGACCCTCATTTTCTAATTCCAATACGCCCGTTTATACCTGTTTCAACGTTATTTGCTAATGAGTTTACGCTAACCTACATTTATCCGTTTTTATACAATCTAAACAAAATCTCCCCAAGTTATCCCGACCTTTGTTATTTTAACGATTAAGGGAGGTTTAGTGTTTGCTTTCAAGAAACATGCAGATAAGGGCGGTAGAGATCTCAAGCAAATTAATTCAGTTTATTGTCATGTTAAATTTCGTTACAAATAGAAATACCCTTCGAATACCAAATATAATTTCTCTCATAGCACCGTGCTCCGAATTGAAATAAAAGGCTTTACTTGGGCGAGGATTAAAAATGTTGGCTCGAATTTAATCTTTTCAAAGGAGATTTGTACGATGTAAAAGTAACAAGGGTTAAATTCAGTGGTGGTAATGGTTAAAAAATTGCGTTATAATTTTACGTCTTAAAGCTTTTGTTATTTATTGTATTAGAGATATACGAGGGAGATTATTATCTAATAAAAATTTAAAGAAGACAGGCATCAAAAAAAATATAAATAATCGAATATGAGCAGATGGCTTGGCTGTAAATGTTTTGACAGTTAAGGTTATAGAATACAATACGTTTATGCATTATACAATTAGAATTGACGCTTGTTAGTTATCCCTATTTTTTCTCATAGAAATTCTGATGCATATATATTGATTGATTTTACAATGGTAGTATATAATTCGGTTTTGTTAACTCTATACCACAAATTAAAACAAAGACATTCTGGTCTAAAGTTATGAAGCCAAGTACAACATATAAATTATGTCATACGAATCTTTTGGGTCAATCAATCATTGATTTGATTTTATCTAGTCAGCAGAATCAATCCCAAGTCATGTGAATTCTCTGCAGTTTTAAGCAAAAAAAAGATCCTAATGCTATTATAAAATAGTACTTATAACCAGCTCTTAGGATGACAACTATAATTAGGAAATTCGAAATAGTATATCGTTGAGTCAAGCTTGAAATAAGTCACAAATAACATAATCCGACTGCAGTGAGTCATTGTTTAATTGACAGTCAATACTCGTATGGCCATAAAAATGTGCCTTGAAGGTGCCGATAATCCGTAAATTCGAACAGGAATGCCTCGAATCCTTGTACAAATTCTAGTAACGACATAATGACAGCAACGACGTCTATAAAGCGATGTCTTCTCAAATTCTTCGGGATTAATGTCGATTTAATTAAACCTTTATAATTTTGATACGGACGGTCTATGACGAGACTTGGAGTTATAAAAGTGGATGCGGCGTTTTGAATCTTTGCGCTTATCGATCTTGCATTCGTGACTGACCAAGTTAAGTTATATTTGAGAGCAATAAGAAAAACCCGAAAAAATAGTGAATTTACTGAGTTAGTAAGCTTACGAGTACCATCCTCTACTTTATCACCACTTTCCATCAGGTATAACTGCAGTCAAACATTAACTTATCACATACGCAATAAGAATTTCTGAAGCTTGGGAGCTCTTTGACTGCGCATTGGAGCGTAGCTCATGTTGCACTAGACCGGTGTTAGACTCTTGCTAAGGAAGTCCCTGTTATTGCACATGTCTTTGGACGCTGTTGATCAAGCGGTGGCCTGAATATTGACATTTGCTGCGTGAAAATTGGTTTCCACGCACATTTATTCGTAACATAGGATTGCGTAACAGCGTGGAATTAAATTCGAGACTACTCTATTAATAACGTATTTGAATGTTCAAAGTAATGGAACTGATGAAATGCGTTTGTTGTGTAGAAAATGTTGAAAATGTTGAATAACTAACCGAAACGTCACTATGTAGTAGAGAAATATACAGTTTTTTAATTTTTATATTTAACCTTAATAACCTTTATATTTTCCCACTTCATTTGTATAAAATATTGTTTAAATTATACATTATCCCAGAAACAAATATCAAATATAATAATCATATAAATATATAAAAGTTTACATAAAAACTGCCGCATCCATGATAAATTCTTACCGGAAATAGACCACGAACCGCGTGGGCCCTCTCAAAGAAAGGTCCGTGTTGGAGGCGGATCGACTTTATCAAATTACAACCTGTGCCGTTTTGTAAGCCGACAAAGGGCCTGATATTCTTGAGGCCACCTTTAGAGAAACATAATTTGACTAACGCTAAGGGTTTTTAAATTGTCGCAGTAAACATTATTATTTTTGTTAAGGAAAATTAAATAAGTCTGTATTAATATAATCCGATTAACGATTTTGAGGCTTAAAAATTGTATAAGTCTTTTGGTTTATTTTTTATTTCTAGATTAAAAGGGGTGGTAATTAAACTGACTTCTATTTAATAGCATTATTGTCCTCTAAAAATTTACACTGTCCCCTAAATTACTAAGTCAGCCACCATCAATGCGCATCTAAAAAATACTCTTTTAGCCACTATAAATTTTCAATGTAAGCTACTGTAAATACGACTTAGCATAGCAGTTATTTTTTAGCATCTATATTTTTAACATACATTCAACTAGTAAACTTCTAAAATATTTAAATATGACACCAATAAAGTAATTTTATCTACATCTAGTTTTATAACTCAGCATCTTTTAATTTTTTTCAAACATAAATAATTTATAACTCGTCCTATATTTTTGATCATCAAAATACCTAAAATTATCATCAAATATATTGAATTGTCATCAAAACGTACCTAAAATTAAGGTGTGTAATAGTTAGTATAATAACATTTAGTATAATATAACTTGAAATAATGTTCACATGTCTATAATTTTCACATGTTATAAAAACAAATAACAAAATTTCATGTGATCTTATGTTTATTTCATTGAATATTATAATGTTATAATTTATTAATTTGCTCGAATAACATTTACTTTAACGTTTACTTCATATGAATTATATAGCATAATGCTCTTTTTATATAACGTTCATTTGACTTAATTTTCATTTAATATAATTTTCAAATACATAATCTAATCTTCAAACGTTACACACCCTTAAAAGGTCTACGGCATGCGGCAAACAGCAAGAGGCATTCCGCATGCAGCAAGCAAGCAGCAGACATGGCTTCTGTCACGGCTCCGGCGCTGCGGGGCTCTGGCGGTCCCACGCGATCTTATCGTCGCAGATGCTATTAACGCTCACCACCGCAGCTTCGGCTTGCTGGCCGGCTTTGCCGGCCAGCCTCAGCCGCTGCGGCGAGCGTTAAAACCACCTGCTCCTCAGCTCGCGGGCCGCCTCGCTCAAGTTTGGTATAATTTTACCAATCTTTCGAGAGATTATCTATATATATATCTCATCAGCAACCCGTAAAACACAAGCTAATAAATAAACTTTAAATCATAGCATTTTTAGGGTTCCGTAGCCGAATGGCAAAAAACGGAACCCTTATGGATTCGTGTCTGTCTGTCTGTCTGTCTGTCTGTCTGTCTGTCTGTCTGTCTGTCTGTCTGTCTGTCTGTCCGTCCGTATGTCACAGCCACTTTTTTCCGAAACTATAAGAGCTATACCATTGAAACTTGGTAAGTAGATGTATTCTGTGAACCGCATTAAGATTTTCACACAAAAATAGAAAAAAAAACAATAAATTTTGGGGTTCCCCATACTTCGAACTGAAACTCAAAAATGTTTTTTTCATCAAACCCATACGTGTGGGGTATCTGTGGATAGGTCTTTAAAAATGATATTGAGGTTTCTAATATCATTTTTTTCTAAACTGAATAGTTTGCGCGAGAGACACTTCCAAAGTGGTAAAATGTGTGTCCCCCCCTGTAACTTCTAAAATAAGGGAATGATAAAACTAAAAAAATATATGATGTACATTACTAAGCAAACTTCCAACGAAAATTGGTTTGAATGAGATCTAGTAAGTAGTTTTTTTTTAATACGTCATAAATCGTAAACCGCAAAAAACATTGATCAAAGTTACAACGAACTACAAGAACTTTTATATTATGTTACTTGCTGCTACGGAACCCTTCATGGGCGAGTCCGACTCGCACTTGGCTGCTTTTCTTTTTTTTCTGATGCAAAACATAATCTGGCATTTAATTATACCATCCTCTACGTGCGACCAATGTTTTCAAATGTTTAATGCAAACTTAACACGCAAACATCAAATAACTTCACACATGGTTTATTTATACTGGATCCACCATGGATGCGATATCCTTTGCGTGGATTCAGCTTATTTTATTTATACAGGACCATTATTTGTTTGTTTTAGCAGAAATTAATATGGTAGTAAATATTTTATACAGGTGGTAGTGCTTTGTATACAATTTGATTAATACAATGACACCTGATAATTTTAATGCCAAAATTGCTTCGGTATGCTTCGATGACGACTATTGTGTAGAGTGTTTGTTACTCAGCGTAATACTGTTGGTCTTAAAAAATATAATATTTTATTTCATAATTTACTGATGGTAATTGTAGTTTAATGGTAAATCTGAACATTCTGGAAGCATTTTGTGTTCATACGAACAGTAATACAGTGTCGCAAAAATGTATACGGGTGTAATATTTTGCATCTTAAACATCTCTGAACAAATACCGCAAATATAAAAATTTTAGTGCCAGAAGTCTCAATAAAATCTACAAATCTTTAAAACAACCCTATTCACATTTGCATAAGATTCCAAATTGTATTCTACATAAGATAAGTCTCAAAATGCATAAGTGTTTTTATTGTTGACCTTAGTTTCATCTCATTTCCCGTAAAGCATTAATGATCTGTGTGCAGAGTACGTTTGTATGTACATACATCAAATATTCCGGAGCCGTAGATGTATAATAGCATCCCGCTCTCAGTCAGCACACCAAACTATTCCGTATTTAGATATGAAATAGAGGCCAAAATTGCTTTAATAACTATATCGGATATAGAGCAACATATCTGGTCTCTTGTATACCTAATGCCGTAATGCATTGAATACAGGTTGTAGCTTAGTTCAAAATATTTGTTGAGTAGTTCCCGTCCGTGACTTATCTGGCGTTTCGTTAATTATTTTGTTTTGTAAAGATAGGTTATCTTTGTGAGAATAGTTGTTGAACTGAACTACATATACAGATTTTCTCTTCCTTTTTGACAGGTTGAATTGGCACCAATTGAGTCTAGGAAGTTGATATAATGAATTTCTATAATATATGTATATATTTTTTTATTAATAAGAGGTAAGTTGAAATGTACGTCAGTGTAATATGTCTTACTTTTCTGACCACTCCATTAGTCTGCATTTAAAGTATTTGAGTCCAGTCTCGATTCCTGTCTGGGATAGATGTTAGATGCAGGATTGACCGAGATGAGTTTCTTGTGTATGTCGCCCTTTACAACGGGGTTCCGTCGATATGACCCAGTATTTTTATATACATTATAATATTTACAATAGATTAAACATAAGCTAAAGACATACAATATATCCAACCCACATAACCGACATTGACAGTATGTTTGGCGCAATCACACATTATGCAAAGTGTATGCGTAAATCGGTAATGGTAGCGAACAAGCATTGCGGATTACATTTCCGTTGTCCCACAATTCTGTTAGTGTTGTCCGATACAGTTTTGTTAATTATCGGTTATTTATTAATTCAACAGATTTAAACTGTTTAAAATGTCATGAAAATAACTGTTAAAATGTAAATAAATATTGACGTAAGTATATACGTCACATACGTCACGTTACGTATGTACGACGTACGTAGGTACGAGAATGTGTTCATTATTTAGTGCACGTGTACTACAACTCTTACGAAATCGAACCTGAGACCTTTTGGCACTATGTGGCTATAGTGAACTAAGTAACAATTTCGTCAGGTTAAACTATTCAAATTTACGTGATATATAAATAAACAGATGTGTAGTCTTACACGTGCACTAGATAATGAACACATTCTCGTCCAGAAATCAAACCTGACACCTTTTGGCACTATGAGGCTATAGTGAATTAAGCAACAACTTCTTCAAGTTAAACTATTCAAAGTTACGTGATATATAAATAAACAGATGTGTCTAACCATAACCTCAATTTTATGTTTAGGGCGGTATATATACCTAATATAGATAACAATAGCAATGAGATATATATATAATAATAAGTTTTTCTTTATAAGAAAATCAGTCGATATAATTCAATAAAATAACAAGGATAATACACAAACAACATCAATATTTACATAGATTAGACACAGTAAGCACGATGGGGCATTCCTAATCGGTTTTACACACGGACAGAGTTAACAGTTTATCCATGTAGTGATGCGTGTTATAACACGCCACACCAACAATCTTCATTACGTTTTAAGCTGTCGTAAAGATATCAAAAACATTCCAAAGTTACTCACGCTCCAAAGTTACTCAAACAAAATAAATTACATTACATGTAATGTAAGGATAAAAAATCCTAAACTGTTTTATTGATACGATCTAAAATAATATCAATAAAAATTAATAGCTTCAAAGAACCCGATGCCTTGAACTTCAAAGAAAGTTACCGTAACAAAAACATTTTACTCAAAACGTTGAAAGCACTACTTTCATTATGTCTTATCTGACAGCCCACATGATACGGTATTAATTAAACGCTGCGGACTCATGAATTATCATGAGGTTAATAGTCACCAATGAGCTTAGAGTAATTATGTAGATGAAGTTCTGTGCGCGCGCGCATTTGGTGGGGAGCGTGCAAGGTTAATAAGCATGAGTCAGAGGGGACAGTAGGTAAAAAACTATTGTTACTTTGGCAATGAGAGATAACAATCGGATAAAGTAAAAAAATATTTAACATTAAAATTTGTTATACTTAACGATGAACAAAATATCAAAATATAGTTTGCCTATTATTGACGTGCTTAAAGTTAGAATCCTCTTCATCTTCATAAATTCAAGACTAACAATTACTATTACAACGTTTATATTTACACTATAGTATAAGTAACTAACATATAATAAGTAACATACGAGTATATGAGTCAACTTATATTGCTTAAGAAAACATAATTATAAAAGAGCCGAAAAAAGTAAATTTCTATGGAGTAAAAAAAATTTTTGACATTAAAATGATTGTTATAGCATCATAAAAATCATTTAATTTTGCCAGTTTAATTTTATATAATGCTTGTTAAAACGTATTGTATGCCTATAAGTATAATAAACAGTTCTGGCACAGTAAATAATCTTTGCTCTCTCTTGCACGGGAGGCGGGCCCGACCAACGCGCGATCGCTCGCGTGCCGCGCGCACGCCACCCAAGCGATGCTACCGAACGTAATAATATTATTTCATAACCTCAATTTTACTAAAAAAAAATACCGACTTCAATATTACTCAAAAAGTTCTTATCAGATCTCATTCAGATTTATGTGGGACCACATGACAAGCACCTGCTTTCGATTAAAAAAAGAATCATCAAAATCGGTTCACCCAGTCCAAAGTTCTGAGGTAGCAAACATAAAAAAATACAGTCGAATTGAGAACCTCCTCCTTTTTTGAAGTCGGTTAAAAATAAATTAATAGTTTCAAAAGACTAAATACACAGTTTTATAGTGTCAATGAAGATACTAAAGAAAAAAAATTGGGACTGTGCTGTTAACCTCAAGGAGTTCCCTCGCCTGGAGCCAAACCTGTGTATATTATCAGGTCATGCTTATCACAAAAATGCATTGTCATCAGAACTAAAGCTATGTGATGTAATAAGATTAGCAAGATTTGACTAAAACAAACAAACAGGGCAAGCTAATACCTTACTCGCAGCATCTACATTAGTACATACATACATAATATATTACAGTTTGTCATTAAAGTATAGTTTGTCCGGTGAATAAGCAGACATGTCAAATTTTATCTTGTATATTATTTTTATCTGTAGAGTAAGGTGGGACATATTTATATTACATGTACAATCAACAAAATAATTAGATATTCAGGGCATGATTCTAAGACCTTCTAAAATTATTGATATTACAGATTGTTATCAATTATCAATGTTAAATGATACTTACCTTTATACGTAAAGTATGATTTAACATTAATAATAACGTAAAAAATATGTAATACGAGTAACCACCCTCGCTTTGCTTCGGTTTTCTTATTTTTTTACACCTTGGGTTACATTATTGGAGTTATATTAAGGATCCCTAATTTTTTGAAAATTTAATATAACAAACCAACAGTGAAAGAATTTTTGAAATCGGTTCATTAGTTTCGGAGCCTATTCAATGCAAACAAAAAATCAAATCTTTCCTATTTATATATTAGTATAGATTAAACATAACAGGAAGATTTAGAATCATGCCCTGCATACTTAATTTTTTTGCCGACTGTACGTACATGACTTTTGCAATAGTACTTACGTTTATCTGTCTTATTTTGCACCGACTTACTCTACGTAAGATAAGAGAGTTATACTAAGTTATACTAAGTAAAAAAAAACTACATAACTCATGAAGTTGGGCGAAGACGAAGTAAAAGTTACTTTGAATAACTGAACTATTTCGATTATTGCCGATTTAAAAGCGAATCAAAAGGACGGAGTTAAGCGAGGATCTTCAGTACTAAGTTCCTCCCGAAGTTGAGCGATTAGTGTTGCTATGAATATGCTCAGGCTACTTGAACGAGTAACTTCGGCGTAGAACTTCGACAAGTACGGATGCTACGGATACATCACAGCTAGGGGACGCATTACTTTACTTACTTGATTTGATACTTACTTGCTTTAACGCTCCAACTCAGAGTCGCTAACGGTTACTTAAATTGCTCCTTAGTACAGAATTTGTATGGTGATTATTTACTAAGGAGAGATTAATCTCTACTTTAAAGTAACTGTTAGTGACTCTGAGTTGGGGCGTAAGAGAACATTCCTAATAACACGATATACGGTTTAAAATAGGACATTTTGCGAACAGGAATTTCTAAGAATAGGACATTCTGAGAATAGAACATTTTGCGAATAGGACATTCAGCGAATGGGACCTTTTGCGCACCCCGGACATTTCTCGAATGGGACATTTTGCGCCTAAAGCCTTATTACATGAGTTATATGCATGCTAGAAATTAAGTATCACTAGAGTGTAATGGAAAGCATAGTAAACTTTAATTTTTTTCTCAAAGTGTTTTTAAACAAACTTAGCAAGTGACGACTCTTATGCCCCAACTCAGAGTCACCAACGGATACTTAAATCGCTCCTTAGTACAGAATTTGTATGGTGATTCTTTACTAAGGAGCGATTAAACTAACCGTTAGTGAGTGTGAGTTGGGGCGTACTGTACTAATGTACTAAATAAACATTAGGTTATACCTAAGGGGCCATCCATAAATTACGTCACACGTTAGGGGGGGGGGAGGGGGGGGGGTCGATGAAGTGTGACATTGTGTGACAAGGGGTGGGAGGGGTCAAAAAGTCATGAAATTAGTGTGACGTAATTTATGGATGGCCCCTAATGATAGGAGACTTGAGTCCAGCAGTGAAACTATGTCTGTGGTATCCAAACAATACAAGTTTATTGTTTGACTATTCATTTGTCTTTTAGCACAACACTAATAAAACGTATTAATATCGTTCAAATAAAAGTCTGAACAATATTTCCACCAGTTTTTTAGAATCACCAATATTGTATTATTCCACGATTTTATTAGGCCCATTACTGGTACGGTTTTATGCCCGCATTGACAAATGGCTTTAGGTAGGCCTTTAAACAGTGGGCGTGAACGAACTAGTAAAATACCGGTTATAATAAAATTGATTTATCGTATCAATTTAATGGTTTATAGTAATGTAAGTCGGAGATTTGCAAAATCGGTGTATAAATTTCACACCTAAATGGTATTAGAATCATTTTCTTATTAAACAAACATTTGAACCCAGCATTTAGAGTAAGGAATGTTAAGCGTCGTTATTATTATATTATTATTAGCAAAATTTCATAGCTCTGCAGAATAATAATTGATTTTATGTGCAGAAGTAGGCTTGTTCGCCTTAATACGTTTAAATAGGAAATATTTTTTTTATTTCCATTACAAATACGAGAAATTTTATAATTTAACAAGTAGCTAGAATCCATATTATGCCATATTATTGCGATCTCAAATCATTTTATTATCAGATCATCTTAAATGCAGGACAATTAAGGGCATGTAATTGATGAGGTTTGGAACATACTCCCCACACTTACACCACACAGCTCCATTGTAGAGAGAAGTAATCAGCCACGTTTTGTTCTTCTTGTACCAAAGAAATCCAAGATGGCACAACTAAGTTGTAATGCCTCTTACAAGGATACTCAAATGCAACAGCTCAACAACTCAATACTCCAATGCAACTCGCCTGCTGATATCTTAAAAGCATTTTAACGCTCAAAATATTTAAATAGTAGGATGGCTAAGGCTATCCAATCACCGACTATTAACTAGATGTGCTCCAACGAGGTCAATCGATAATATAATCGACACGGGATACAAAAATAAAATTTTGGTAATCATTGAATAAGTCGGATTAGCGGTAGGCAGTGGAAAAAGCTAAATTGAACTTCGATTTACCGAAATCTTGATTGTAATAGCCTAATAGGTAAATTTTGGGAATTGTAATATTTTGTGTGGCATAAAAGAAAGAAAAATATTTATTCCTCCACTTTACAAAATATAACAAAAACTATTAAATGTTGCAAAGAAAGTCTTATAACTAATTAATATGCCTAAAACAGTAGTTGATCCTAGAAGAAGCGCGACTAATCTGACCTGTTAGGTTATTAACCAAATAGTAATACCTATTGTACTGCTGGGAATGCTGGGATCCATTGCCACATGCTTCGCTAAAAGTTCAGTTAATTAAGGCGCGGTGTGATCTCAATATTCACAAAACTGGGTTTCTTTGGTGCTTGAGTACGAGGAAACCCAATGAAAATATCGCACGCAAAAAATACAGAGCATAGAAAAAGGTCTAAAGAAAAATGTTAACCGAATAGAATATTATATAGTTGTTTGATATTCCCAATAAAAATCGTAATTTGCTATACAAAAATAAACTTAATCGTCGAAGTTCTCTGTATTTTCAGCGGTAACAACCTTTTTTTTCTTTTTGAGAATATAATACGTATATGGTTTTACTAGCTGTTGCCCGCAGCTTCGCATGCGGAAATTATGCTTATCATATTTGTACCCCTTGCAGAAAAAATATTAAAAACAGGTTAATTTATATGGAAGTACTTATATTTAGGAATTTATATACTGAAATGTACGATATAATTACAAATCATTCCTCCGGGAACGAATTTTAAAAAATAAACAACATTAGTTAACATTAGTTTTTTCTTTTTCATGAAAAAATTTGAAAAACTCGAAAACATGTATTTCATCAATTAAATGAGGAATTTTTGTTGCAAATTTAAAGCAAATCGTTGATATTTCAAAATATTCCACACTAAGTTTCATCTTGTTTCCGGTGAAAACTTTTAATTTTATCGGGGCGAAAAGTTTTTTAAAACGTGATCCAAAGTATGAGGAACAACATAACTAATTTTCGTCGAAATCAGTTCAAGTGTTTTCATGTAATGCCCGAACATACAAACAGACAAACAGAGAATAATTTTAAAAACAAAATTTTTGGTGTTCTAACACGTTATTGATGTGCCCCTAACCGAAATTTTGAAAAATATTATATGTACAGAAAAACTGGCTCTTGAGTTTCATTAGAAAAAAAACAAAAAGGTCCCGTTATTTCCATCCATCCAGGAGTTACATATCTTGTCTCGAAGTAACACCACCAGATCCTAAATGGATCAATGATGAACTGGTTTTACGATGTCAACATGAACAGTACAAATATTTTTAAAAACGGTTCTGTTGTTCCATCTGGACACTCCTTCTCCCTCTCCCGCTCCCACTCCCTCTCCCGCTCCCTCTCCCACTCAAACTCTCTCTCTCTCTCCCACTCCCTATCCCGCTCCCTGTCCCTTTCCTTCGCCCGTTCACGGTCCCTCTCTCGCTTCCTGTCCCTCTCCCACTTCCAGTTCCTCTCTCGCACTCGGTCCCTCTCCCGCTTTCTGTCCCGCTCCCTCTCCCGCTTCCTGCCCCTGTCCCTCTCATTCCTCTCCCGCTCTCAGTCCCTCCTCTCTCCTTCTCCCGCTCCCGGGTCCTCTCCCGTTTCCTGTCCCTCTCCCTCTCCCGCTCCCCGGCCCTCTCCCGCTCCCTGTTCTTCTCCCGTTCCCGGTCCCTCTCTCGCTTCCTGTCCCTCTCACCTCCCCCTACCGTCCGTAAAGTCCTCTACACAATTTTTTTGTTTCTCACTATAAGCTTACATATTCATTTTCATATTTCTGAGTTCGAAAATGACAAAGTTCTGGAAAAACTTGCAACCTCTTTATTTACCTCTTAGGGAATGAAATTCTAAAAAACCTGGTACAGTTAATTTTTGATTTATTTTCACATTTCTGAGTTCGATATTGACGAAGTTTCGTACAAATTTACATCCCCTTTTACCCCTTAGTGGATGAATTTCCAAAAAAAAAACTGTTACAATTAATTTTTGTTTCTAATTATAAGTTAACATATACATTTTCACATTACTGAGTTTCAAATGACATAGTTTCTTAAATAGATATTTACAACCCCTTAGTATTACTCTTTATGGGGATGAATTTCGAGAAAACCGTGATATAGTTAGTTTTTGTGTTTAACTATAAGCTTATAAACAAATTTTCATCCTTTTTACTTCAAAACTGACGAAGTTGCCATACTAACTTCCACAACCTTATTCAACCCTTTAGGGGTTGATTTTCCCAAAGAACACATAACCTTTAAATTTTGCTTCTAATTTTGAACTAATATATAAATTTTCATGTTTTTAACTTCAAAAATGACGAAGTTGCGTACTAAGTTAAATTGAAGAAATTAACCCTTTAAGGGATGATTTTCCAAAAAAACGTGTTGAAGTTAACTTTTGTTTATTACTATAAACATACATAAAAAAAATCATACTTATAACTCTAAAACTGACGAAGCTGATTTATATGTAAAAGACTTCCAACCCTTATTTTTAGGGGATGAATTTCGAGAAAACAGTGATACAGTTATTTTTTGTGTCTAACTATAAGCTTATATATAAATTTTCACCCTTCTAACTTCAAAACTGACGAAGTTCCCATACAAACTTGAACAACCTTATTCGACCCTTTAGGGGTTGATTTTCCAAAAAAACACATGACCCTTAAATTTTGTTTCTAATTTTGAACTAATATATAAATTTTCATGTTTTTAACTTCAAAAATGACGAAGTTGCGTACTAAGTTAAATTGAAGAAATTAACCCTTTAAGGGATGATTTTCCAAAAAAATGTGTTAAAGTTAACTTTTGTTTATTACTATAAACTAACATAAAAAATTTCATATTTATAACTCTAAAACTGACGAAGTTGGTTTGTATGAAAGTGACTTCTAACCCTTATTTGTACCCCTTAGGGGATGAATTTCCAAAAATCCGTTCTTAGTGGACGTCTCCTTAGCAGGAACTATCTACCTACCAAATTTCATCTTAATCGGTTCGGCAGTTTCTGAGATTTTTTGTTTAATCAGCGGTGTGTCGCTTTTCAATTTTATATATATAGATTAAAACTTAAACCGGACAGATATTGAATTTAATGTGTATATTTTGAATAACCTAAGGAAAACCCTCAAATTAAATGTTTATTCGCGATCTAGTTACATTGTTAGTAAAAATATGCTCTGCAATTTTGAACCCTATTCAGCGTCACGTAAATGTAACATTAGATTAACGCAGATATGCGGCTATGTGAGTGAAAACAACGTTTTTAAATCGTAGTCATACCGGGCCTTAAACACGATAATAAGTGCAGTTCTAACAACCAAAGATATATTATCATGTATGAGTTAAAAAACAATGACATGCAAGTCTCAGAGCGGAATTCATAAATATGTTTTAATGATGATTAGCGGATGTACAGAGTTTTTATACAGTGAAAATTCTGCTCCAATAAACAGAAAACAATAATTAAATAAATAATTTAATAAAACAATCATGTCATATCTTAAAATCAACGGTACAAAACACTACTTAATTACCTCACTAACTAAATTCAACATTTTCTACACAACAAATGCATTTCATCAGTTCCATTACTGAACATTCAAATACGTTATTAATAGAGTGGTCCCGAATTTAATTCCACGCTGCATTCGATAAGAATCTTAACGTGTTTCTAATGGATTTTGAATTAAAGTCCTTTATATATTAGTGTTCTTTGTAACGTCTTATTAAACCATGGAAACCGGCAATGTTACTTTTCTGAGAACGTATTCGACAAAGTTTTCTATGGTGTTTTGTTACTAAATACACCGATCAATTTTAGCTTAGTTATCTTGATTGTTTTTACTTTTACGTAGCATTTCTTACATTGCTTTCACCTGCATTATGTGTATGCATGTATACCTACATCCTATACATGATAGTATACATTTTAAGGTGATGGAATTTTCTAACCTTCTCCCTCTTCTCACTCTCAGACAAGGACAAAATAATTTATCCATATAGTTATCACTGATACACTAATATTATATTTCCACACTTACCACACCTGATCATCAAGATTTTGCTTATATTATACTTACTTATAATATTGTACTAGCTGCCCGGACAGACTTCATTCTGTCAAAAGTTTTTTTTTATTAAAACCTTCCGTCTATCCTATCTTTTAAGTTGGATCAAACTGCACACGGTGTGCAAATTTGATTAAAATCGGTTAAGTAGTTTAGGAGTAGTAGGAGGACGTTTGTTACTCTTTCTCACAAAAACCACTGAACAGATTTTCATGCAATTTAGCTCATAGGTATACCAGACTTATTATTATGCAGTACTTACTTATTATCCTAGAAAACGCAGGAAAAGCCGCGGGCAGGGCATGGGTTAATTATAATGTAGCACAAATACGCAAGTCGAGTGCATTCATAGTAATGTAGTATATCTCCTACAGCTGATGTGAATCGTATTCAGTGCGATGGAATGCGCCTTTAGCAAGTTTATGAATAGTATCTGGTAGCAAGTTCCAGATCAATCGGTAGCGCTTTGATTCTTCCGTGTTTACCTGACAGAAGATTTTAAGGTGGCACTACATATAGAGCGATGAGCGGAAGCGCTTAGAGCTTTTGCTGAATCATAAATGCACGCGCACACGCACTGATGTACGAGTAGATACGTTAGTTTTTACGAAATGTTTATTAGATAGGTACTATAACTGCAAAATAAAAAAGAGTGGAAATTAAAATTCCGTAAAACAATCATGTTTTTTTCAGCGTAGATATTACAAGGTGGTACGGGACCTTGTCTGCAAGTCTGACTCGCAATTGGCAGTTTTGTTATATTTATACCCTTCGCTTATTACCAATTAAGCGAAGGTACTCAAAGCTTCTTAAAATTAAAAAGTGGGAATTACTTCTCAAGGGACATTGTGATGGGTAGATGATTTTTGCATTCATATCAAAATTAATTCCTTAACATAATTATATTTTTAAAAAAGGAAGTATGCTAATCATGACAATCTTCATTTGTTTACAATTTTTTGTAGTATGCTATCCAATATCAAACGTATCTCTAATACTAGCAATTGCCCTCACTTAGCTTCGGAAAACATAGTAGGTACTTTAGTTAACTTACACAACATACTCTTAAAGCAGCATGATTGATCATTAGAACCGCATTACAATAAAGATCAATACACGACATAACTATCAAATCTTTCCTCTTAATAATATTAGTACAGACAATTAAAGAATTCTAGAACAGCGATGTAAGTTTTTCCTTACAATATTTTCAATTAATTACCATCCGCTACTCGCTATACGCTGACACTGAAACCAAACACATGCCACAAAGGTACAGGTGCTAGATGAAGGCATTAAACTGAATCGACCATTATGATTAGGCATTAGGTACCTTGTTTGTTGTACAGCCTGCAGGCAGTATTGACTGGCTTATCTTATTTGTATACAATGTGCTTACATCGTTATGGTTATTACGAAATTATAAGGCATTAAAGTCTTATCTTATTTCCTTGACGCTGGGACCGCAAGCTCGCTGACTCGCTTGCTTCGTTGTTTTTACCTTTTCCGTAGTGTTTTCAGATTGTACCTATAGTGCTCGCCCATAGACGTCCACTACAGGGATCACCGATTCAAAACAAGGAAGAGAAAAGATGAGAAAAAAAGGAGATTAGAAGAAAGTACTAGCTCTTAAGCCCCCATCAGGAACACGAAGAGTTTTTTAGACGCTGGCTCAAACAAAACATTCGTAGCTAGTCAGGCAAGCTGCACGATAAGATGCTAATATCTACTATTAATAGCTCAAAAGACTGTCTTCAATCTACCTCTATTATTAGCCCACCATAAACTTCAGTCTAATAAGAAGCCCTAAAACAAGCCACCATGATATTCCAAACTGATTGGTGAAGTAAAAAGATAGTTAAAGTAGTGTAACTACTATTTTCTAACAATAATTACTACATAATTCTCCGAACTAAAAATATTCTTCATATCAGGGAAACTTAAAAAAGAATTCTACCTTGTTTGCATTACTAGTTTCATGTTATAACCTATGTGTTGTCAACCAAAAAAGAAAAGAAAATGATGAAAGAAAGAATTATTGTTCCCAATAAAAAGTACATTGACATCATAAATTTAATAAACTTACCACGTAAATCACTCGTATAATATAGCTCAAATTGCAGTGACCCTGCCTATATAGTTAATAATCATGGGTTCGATTCTCGGCTAGGGCATTTAGGTATGCAACACATATTTGGATATCAAGCCGTGGTTGTTTCTTGTTTTTGAATTGATAATTTAGTCTTTTCTATAGCACTTTACATTCTAAACTTTTATTTATATGTATATAAAGTAGTGATAAAACACATAAAATTCGAGTATATCATGACTGCCTGTTCACTTTCTACGTAAGCATACCACGGTTTGTTTAGACTGAAGTTTATCTAAATCGCATTCCGTCACATTTGGCAACCGAGCACCCGTATCAACTTACCATTTCACCGATAACTCGTTGTCAATGACCACACAGGTTGATGATATCGATACTTAAGTGATACTAAAAATTAACTGTACATTTTATGAGTATCTTGGTTTGTACGACATGGTTTATGGATAGAGCAAATGTAGGTTTCTTTCACATTGGAAATGAAATGAAATCAAAGCTGCTTTCTCGTGCAGCGTATAAACATTGCTATATAATTATACTCGTAGCGAAGGAATTCTGTCCGTGTGTTACTTACCTAATTTTGGTAAGAACCCTATTAGGTATATGTCTAGGATAAGAGCATCAATGTACATAGGTCATTTGTATATACTACTTTAAAATATCAACATACAAATATCCATGATCATATCATAATCATATTCTTTATAATTTACGAATTAAAATAAGGCCTTACAAAACAGCCGGAAATCGAACTCAAGTTCTCTCGCTTCGTAGGACACTTCACTAGGCTAAAAATTAATCGTCTAAAATGTGTAAATGAGAGTTTAGAATACTACTTCCTTTTATAGTAAAACTTATTTGTCTTTAATGCCAAAGTATGGACTGTATTCCATCTTCCCATACTGAGCATGTATATTTGAGCAAATCAAGTAACACCGTTATAAGTGGAACGAGCTTGCACAAATTGCATGGAACTGCAAGTACACGCCGACTATGTCCATGAATTCTGAAGTAGATAGGACACGTTGTATGTAGGTAATTTTTTGTATTAATTTGTTTTACTAAGGTATTATAAGTTAGTGTTTGACTTAGTAATAGGATTGCTCCCATCCCTCTAACAGTGGCACTCAGAGTCACTTAACGGTTACTTAAATCACAACACAAATAAATAAATAAATAAATAAATAAATAACGCTTTACACTCATAGCCCCACACTAGGATTCCCTGTGTCGTGGGTGCCATGGACAACACACTAGACAAGGACATTCACAGTCACACCCAGACCGAGAACAGAAATTCAAACTCATCATTCCAATTTCCGCCTCGCTGGGAATTGAACCCAGGACCCTCGGTGCGGCGATCCGGCATGGTAACCATTGCGCCACACGGGTCGTCGACAAATTACAATACAGTGACTCTGAGTGTGGCCGTAAGTGTCAGTCATCATTATGTAAAATTAAAGCCCCGTATTCGTGGTAAACATTTGTTTAAGAACAGTTGATCAACATTGTTGGTGAGCGGCGAGAATGTTGCTAGCAACTATGACGCTATCAACTCTGCAACATGCATTGTTGCCAGCAACATGTTGACAGCAATTCCGCAACACGTTGATTCAACTTTGTTGCTAAACAAATGTTTCCCATGAATACGGGGCTTTAGTTCTGGGGTTTACGCTTTAGTAAGGAATAATGATGACAAGCTTGTTCACTCCTGGTTTGAAGTCTACAGGAAACTAAATAAGAATCAAATATTCAATCTTAACCAGACACTTACTAAAATTTAAAAAAACGCTCTTCTTCTTTCTATCTTTTCCTTCTCTTTTTCTTGGCCGGCAACGCATCAGTGATGCCTTTGGTGTTGCTGATGTTCATGGGCGACGATAGCCACTTACCATCAGGTGTATCGTCAGCCTGTCTGCCGGCTAATTCCATTAAAAAAAAATGCGATAAATAATTAATATCTACTAGATATAACCGCGTGTATATAGTTGTGTCAATGGGAACACTTATTTGTGCCATACAACTAGAGTATTGCATACTTAGTTAGTTTATTCGTAATAAGTAATACAATTAAATATTTTTCGTACAAAACCAAGATATTTTTAGTTTGTGATGCCTTGGTTACCCTATTCATAACGGATTATCTTCAAAGCGCCGCGACATTCTCTGAGACGGAAGAAATATTTGCGTATAAGTATTTCTCTTCCCAATTAGATGTTTCTACAGAAAATCTGATGTTTTACTAAATATGTTCCTGCATTATTACTGCTCAGAATAAGAGTCTCTCGTATCTCGTACACATGGAACTGGGTTGCCAAACGTCTGCTTATGGAGGGTTTATTGTTTTTCATAAAAAAAATAGTTGTATTTTTTTACGTTCAGAACTTCATGAATAAAAAATCGTTTAAAAAAAACTGCACTTCTTGCAGATTCCTGTATTTATCAAAAGTTAGTATTAATGATGGAATACTCTAGGAATATAGGTAACTGCTCAAATATGATAGGTTTTGATATAATACCTACCCATATGTTCAGCGATAATTTTAGTACCTATTGCTTTTCAGAAAAGTATTTCGTTAGTCGGTTAGTTTTTTTTTTTTTGGTATAATTACCAATAGCGACACTATTAGAAGAGGTCCTTAATTGTTTTAGCTAAGATGAGGCAGATAAACGAAAATTCCTTTTAACAATAATGCCTCAGGGCCTTAGTATTTTGTTAACTTGAGGTTGAATGTTAATGAAACTAAAATAAGCTAACTTGTCTAGCTCCTAGACATAAATTATATTATCCTTGCTCGCTCCGTATTTTACTTGGTACAAATAATGTTAATGTGAGCTGCGTTTACCGCCATCTTACTTATTTGATGAGTTAAGTCAAATTTGTTATAAATTGTGTCTATGTACAGTTATTAACATAAATAAATTAAATGGTTGTTATAGCTCATTTAAATTATACACATCATACGAGAAATCTTTTAGAAAACGTATATAGTGTTATTTTAATCTTCATATTGTTAGCTTTAATTAATTCTAAACTTATTTAAGTAATTCTATTGTTTGAAACAGTAACTTGTTACTAGCAATATAATCGGATTATCGAGTCAAGTTTTGGGTAGTGAAACTAGTTTGATTGCTAGTAAATTTTCGAGTTTGAAGTCATTTTGGCTATTGTAATTATAATTAATTTACAAACGAAGATTATTATATGCTTAGTTATTAATTTTTAAAATATTTTAACTAATTATATAATTAGGTAATTATCACTTAACATTTTTAAAAATTGACAATATATGTTATTGTATAAACTCTATACTGACACGATTGGACAAAATAACATTGAAAGAATAATACATTATAAGAATAATACATATTATATATAATATCCATCCATCCAAGTTTGGATCGCAATAGCCTTATCAAAGGCGTAATCTTTGTTCTTACACTATCAAGTATTGAAGATACTGCTATAAAGCCAGAATTTAATAGTTAAGGTAGCCGTTTAAGGACGGAATTTCGCTTTATGTCGCGGGTGCTAGCTTCCTTTTATAGACGTCGCAAACATTTTTCTGATTGAACTGTGATACTGATGGATTTTCTAAGAAGTACTGATGCCAGGTCGTATTTATGTAGGTATTTATACGTATAAAGAGTCTGTATAATAATATAAGCTTATGTATAATTTTGTTTCATAAAAAAAATTCAGCGGAAAAGCCGAGTAATCAAATCAAAAGTTCAAATCATTTTACAACAACCCCTTTGGTTGAGATAAATGTTATAAGAGAATTCCTATACATACCTACTAAAACATAATACACAGATCATACATTTGACATTTGAAATTGTTTGACACATTGCTTGACATTGCATGATTAATAATTTGGGATAATATTACTTGAATTTTTTTTATATATATTAATAATTAGACTAAAATTGTTTGACATTGCATATTAATAGATTAATATTGATTGACATTGTATAATTAGAAGCAAATTAACTGTTTAAAATGACCCTCTCACTTAAATTGCAATCCCAATTCATTGGGCTCATGTATGTTTTAAAATTATTTGTGACATCTGTAAATGTATATACATGAAAGCAATAAATAAATCCTACTAATATTATAAATGCGAAAGTTTGGATGTTTGGATGTTTGGATGTTTGGATGTTTGTGTTGCAATCACGCAAAAACGGCTGATCGGATATAGATGAAATTTGGCACACAGATAGTTTAATACCTAGAATAATATATAGGATACTTTTTATCCCGAGATATTGATCTATTCCCGAGGGAGAAGAAGTAAACTAAATGGTAATAGGAAAACAGTTTTGACGTTTGTCATCACAGTGACATTAGAAAACTCAAAACAGCTGATTGAGTGATTAAATTATAATTGGTTCATTGTTTTAATATGTTTATTTACAAACATATAAAAATTTTCGGTGAGGCACATTGTGATCATTTTTATCATGCAATGGAAGCTTTAGTAACCATCGATCTCGTGTAAAATCAAGTAAAACAAACACAGCATTTTTTACGCAAAATGAAGGCTGCTTACACATCAGCGTTTGTCGAGCGTTCCTAGCGCTAGACGCTTGATCGATGAATTATAAAAAAAATAATAATTTTACGTTGAATAAGTATTCATAGCTTATCAAAGTTTTTCCTAGCTCTAAATATAAATTGCAATTGAAATATTATATTATATTTTATCAGGTTTAATTAATAGCAAAAATATCAAAATGGCTGTCTGTAAAGTCTGGATACGGACGGAGATTTAACGTGACAACGTCTGTTCGTAGTATAAGTTTTTGGAACATAAGTTCACTAATTAGTCTATTCAACTCCGACGCCAGAAACGCTCGCGTAGAAGAGAGACACAAGGCGCGCGCCGGTCGAGTGAGCCTCTCTCTTTAATGCTGCGCGTGCATGGTACCTAAGTCAACCAATTTATATACGTTGTCACGTCAAAAAATCATCAAATTTGGTTTTTAACATTCGTAAATATCTGCCTATATTTTTTCATTTACCTTATAGAAATAAATATAGATTTTTTTAACTTATTTAGCAAATCATTAATCACGTGTGTCGAATGAACGCGTACGCTTATAAAATCCTAGTGTGGTGTCGGCCTTATGTCAATTCGGCCTTGTCAATATTTCTTTATTTTTTTATTGCTGTGCATGCATATAACCAGTGCTTTAGCCGAACACTACAAACCTTAAATAAGTTTTTAATGAACAAGACCGTTAGTACACAATGGGTTTAAGTAGAAATAGATTCGTTGTTTAAGAAGCGATTTTCATGATTTTTTTATTGTACTGGGAATTTACTCAACTTGGTCAATATAGTGAGACTATGGATTCTGGTTGTTAAGAGTGAGCTTCTCAGTCGTAGGGAATAACTGAATCGTGTTTAAATATGTTCGCTGTTGTTATCATTGACATCGCAAGATGTGTGTCAGAGACGAAATATGACTCCTCAACGGAACAATTCAAATAACTAAACAATTTTCAAATATATTTGTTGTTCGTAAATTTAAGGGTAAAATCTACAAATCCGTCATAAGACTTGTCGTAATGTATGGATCAGAATGTTGGGCTACAAAGAAGATGGATGAGAGACGATTGCATATCATAGAGATGAGAATGTTGAGGTGGATGTGTGGAGTGACGAGAATGGACAAAGTAAGGAATATACTCAATATTAGAAGAATGTTTAAAAGTAGCAAAAATTACAAAACAGTTAAAAGGGAACCGAATATCACGGTATGGGCACGAGATGAGGCGAGAGGAAACGCATGTGACGAGAAGAGTGATGGATATGAATGTGATGGATAGACGAAGGGGACGAGGACGACCAAAGAAAAGATGGATGGATTGTGTGACAGATGATATGAAAGATAAGAGAGATAGTGTAAAGATGACGGCTGATAGGGAAGTGTGGAAGAGGAAAACATATTGCGCCAACCCCAAATAAAATTGGGAAATGGGCAGGATGATGATGAATGTTAACACTGTAAAACCAGACGCATAGACAAATAGATTTTTTGAAGTGAAAACTTCTTTAGTACGGGGGTGATTTGAAATTCGATGAAACGAAACTGTCCAGTGGAGACTGGAGTTTAGTGGAGACGAGTTGAGTGGAGACTGGAGTTGAATGGAGACTGGAGTGAAGTGGAGTGGAGACTGGAGTGGAATGGAGACTGGAGTGGAGTGGAGACTGGAGTGAAGTGGAGACTGGAGTTGAGTGGAGACTGGAGTTGAGTGGAGACTGGAGTTGAGTGGAGACTGGAGTTGAGTGGAGACTGGAGTTGAGTGGAGACTGGAGTTGAGTGGAGACTGGAGTGGAGTGGAGACTGGAGTGGAGTGGAGACTGGAGTGGAGTGGAGACTGGAGTGGAGTGGAGAGTGGAGACTGGAGTGGAGTGGAGACTGGAGTGGAGTGGAGTAGTAAAACCTACAATTATCATCTTCCCGAAATTTTATTCGTCTCATTATCTTGAAAACAAAATTTTTGAAGGTTTCACTTCTACCACGTTATATGTGAATAGCACACATTTTATTTTTTTAAATTGTAAGTTAATGCTTGACTACAATTCCACCTGATGGTAAGTAGCGATGTAGTCTTGGTTTATTATAGGATCTATTTAGTACATAAAAATACATATATATTTTTATACCATTCATACTTTAAGTATGATAATGATCATGTTTCGCGATGACCCGCGATGATTGCAAGGAAAATACTTAATTTGGCATACTTTTAATTTTAAATCATAGTTTAACGATATAACAAACTGCAACTTCATCTTCGTAAATAAGGTCCACAGACAAATAAATCTTATTTTTGACTACGGAATCGTGTAATTTTTTAGCGATATAATCGATATGGCTAAGACGCTATATAATTTTTAGCTACTAAAAGATATGCATGGGGCAACCTCCCTCTTGCCACTCTATGGAGTACATAAAACACTGAGTCTCTTCTTTTCGTTTCGTTTCAATGCCCTTAATAAAGATGTCATATTATATGGAAGCATCCATTAAATATACCGATGTTATTTAAATAATGATATGGTTCGTTTGTGTTACGTTTGTGTAAACGTAATTCTGTTAATGGTTCTGCTGTTTGTTCTAATTGCGGAATAACTTTATAGTTTTCCTCCAGTTTCCTCGCATCACAAAATTTAAACGCTTTGTTAATTTTATCCCTTTTTATAAGCTTTTGGCTACTGAGATTCGCGTGTTGTGACTCGCTTCATACTCTAGCAACAGCCCATCTCCGTCATTCTGTTTCATGAGCATGTTGCTAATGTCGTTTACCTGCCTGTTCTGGCGTAGCAGCTCTCAAGCTTGCTGAAATTATTCCTCACGACGTTTCCTTTGATTTTTATGGCCCTTAAGCAGCTCGCTGGTACGCCAAATAATGAATATGGTGCAGGTGTCGATGATGTGCCTGTTTAAGCAGCTCTTAAGGTAGCCTGCCGCTGAACTTCTTCCTCACGACATGCCCTATGATTTTTTCGAATCTTTAGCAACTTGCTAGAACACGAAATAATAAGCATGTTGTCGACATCATTCTTTGGGTTGAAAAGCAGGATACTGTAAGTTTAATTCACAAACATCCAAACATCTAAATCTAACATCTAAATTTTAGTAGGATCTGGATCTAATTCTAAATTCTCGCGGACGAAGTCGCGGGTAGAAGCTAGTAAATAAATAAATCTGATTAAATTTGTAAATAACTGATTTAAATAAAGCACAACATAACGACATCGCAGACACAAAAGATACATGATCACTACATCTCAACTAGATTCCAAAAACTAAATACAATATTGCTTATAGGCTCACATCAGAATAAGCGATTCCATTCATTAAAGCGTGAATACGATTTTTTTCTTCAACTGAACCTGAGAAAAAAAATAAACCTAGTGAATAGGCAGCTCTATTAAAGCAGAATGAAAAAGGAAACAAAAAATCCATTAGTAGTGTAGCATTCAATTGAGGAAGTACTAAGATAAAATCTTTAGCAAAACCTCTATTCACCTAGTCAATTAGGAAGATAATTGTTTTATTAATGAGGATTTCAGGCTACAAACAAATTAATGCACAAAAATCGTAAGAACAGCGGAGCGTGAAGAACATACAATGGAGTTATGAAATAATGTGTTGACAGAAAATGTTGCTGTGTGGAGCGGAGTTATTAATTATCTTCGTTAATTATATTTACCAGTCATGTATCCATGATTATTATTAATGAAATAACAACGAAGAAGTGTTACGTATTGTTACATGTGTATTTCGCAATTGTTACCGAGTCAAAAGAATATCGCGTTATGTTTCTGACAAAATGGTAAAACCGCTGGATAATGTTATCCCTATATGGACGTAAAACAGGTACTTGAGGGTAGTTTAGGCTTCAGTTTGTAGTATTACAATCACAACTACATAAGAGTAAAAATAAAACGTTTGTTTATACATACTAGGTATGGTTCATAGATATTTAGAGTCCAATCATGTTACATCTAGCGAAGCCGGTAGACTATAAGACGAGCCGGATAGGGAATCGACTCTTTTAAAATTTTAGCAAAGATACTTTTTCATGAATAAATTTATTTCATTATGTTTACAGAACCTTCCTCTGGTAAATAAATAAATTATGTACATTAATGAAAAGTTGTGCCGAAATAACCTTTTATGCAAAATTCAAGCTATCAGAGACTAGAATCTTAATACCATACTGTTGCTTAAGATATCCCTTAACGGGTGCTAGGAAACGACGGAGATGGTATCAAATATGTACTTTGAATATTTCTCTATTCTCATTAAAACAATTCATTACCATGTACAAATGAAGTAAACGACACATTATATTAAAGAAACTATGATTTTAGGTAATGTCGTGTGAATAACGAATAACGGTACATTATTTTGTTTATCGTTTTGTTTATGTTTATTTATTGTTTCAAATCGTGCCTGCTATACAAGAAGAAATATAAGTTTAAGAAGAAATAACTTAATTACAGGGTTGTCAAGTTACAATATGACACTTGTAACTTGACAACCCTGTAATTACGTTGAAACGATCATATTCATAATTTTAATACGTATATTACATACAACATTATTATCGTTCCAGGGATCAACGGAAATTAATGTAAAAAATATTGTACATAGTTTCAGAAAACCCTTGTAAAACTAAAACACTTAAACTAATACCTATATATTTCTCCTCATAAAATAAATCGAAATCTTTTTTAACATAAGTAGGTGCTATTTTTACACATCCGAAGATACATTACCATTATCTATCCATCCACATTGGCCATCGCTTATGAGTTGAATGTAAGACAAGTGCTTAACCTATGTAATTTGTTCGCGAGTAAAGGTTAAACGATTTCTGGCAGTAAACAGAGGCATTAAATAGGTTTAGGACTCCTGCCCGATTTAATCTGACATAGGTACCTACTTATTTAGTGGTATCCAAATCTATGCCTTTATCGAACAATGTATTGGAAGAATGAAAGAAGTATAGAAGTAGTGATCTGCGCATTAAAAAGGCAAAAATATGAACCTATTAAATTATGTGCTAGTCTTTTGAAGGATTTTGAAGCCTTTTTGACATTTATTAAAAAAGTTATGATTATACTTACTACTAAGTTATGTTAATACGATCAGTTAAAAAAACAATATTCATAAGCTATTGATTCTGCATTGCGTGTAGGATTTGAATTATGACCGACATAGCATATCTAAATATTTACAAAGAAAATACACATCTTTAGTTACAACTAGGCTAAGGACTAATGAAGATAAACAGCAGTTAACTAATCTATAGCCCTACACAACAGTAGGAGATGTGCTACAAGCCACAGGCACAAAAGAGCGATATTGCAGTTCGACAATAGCCCTTTCAGCTGATGCAGGAGCACCGACAAAGCAATTCTAGCTCGAGAGCTGGTGTTCCAAAATTACCTGAATACCAGAGAGAGACCAAGTTAGTGTAACGGACACTGAAGGAGTAGGTTGGAGAGAGAGAATAAGAGAAAGGAGTGATCGTGAGGAGAGTAGTGGCTGGAAAGCTTATACTTCTTTGAAACTGTTTAGACGTAATTCTTTAAATTATGTAGGCATATTTTTATTTGCCATTCACTGCGAGCTTATCACAATACGTCAATGAAATCAGTTCCTCAGAATAGTTAAAACAAATATCAGTTTGTTTCAGTTTTATTATAGAAATTAATAACAAATAATTATGTCAATGCTACTGCTACTTTTGTAACGAAAACAAGCTTTAAGCGTTTTTTTTTAGAAACCAATTTTATCTAATTTTTTTCGTAACTAAGGTACTATAAAGTATTATCCACTTAACTTTTTATAAGTACTTTCGTTGTTACTTAACGTAGCGTAGAAAGCTGTTTTAAACAAAAGCAAATGAATATTTACTTTATAGAGGAAACTAGCTAGGCTGCTTTTCAGACCATTGATTTTTATTAGCCTCCGACCTCTGTCTGCCTCATTTCCATGAGAGCCTATAGAATCTGAACTCTACAGTATCTAAAAGAACTCTTAATATTGTTTGTATTAATTCTTTCTTCGTAATAGAGTTCTTTTTTGTCACTATATAGATTGAAACCTAATAAAATATCGATTATTTCATTATATCTCACATTTGTATCTTAATTATGAATGTGACTGTAAAAAAAAACTATTTATTTTAAATGTCACCCAATTATATAACACCGTTCCAACTTGATCACTATACGGAGTAAGGAAGTTTACAATTTTTATAATTATCACTTATCATACGACTGGAACTAAAAGTCGACTGATCAAATCTCTGCTCATTTCTCACATTTAAAATATTATTTGATCAGACTATTGCTGACATACCTTAACTCATCATCACCACCTTCATAAAGACACTTACTTATAATGTCATCATCGTCAAACGTTAAATTCAACTGTCCTCTTGAAGAGTTTTGTACTGCAGTAGGTAATATCAGATTTACGAAGAAATTTAAGCATTTTCGACGATACAGCTCCTGTATTAGGTTCATCATAACCAGCGCCGTGTTTGTTTGTAATTAACGACGCGTGCTCCTACATGAACATTGTTCAGAGTTGTATGAACCGTCCACTTTCAATAAATAATCCCCACTTGTGTGGCAACGCGATCTGACGTCGGGGACGAACAATCGGTAATTGTTGCGTCTTAATAATGAACGCTTAAATACGTATTGTGGTTCGTATCTTTTAATTGTATCTTTACCTACATCGTAGTTGTTGAAACTGACCCATTATTTGTCTTAGTATCGATCTATAATTGTATACCATTGCGTTAGTGATAGTTCGTGATTGGAAACTGTGAAAGTTTCGCTTAATAATAACCTAAGTGTTTGCTCAAGGCTTATTATATTGGTTAACTAGCATAGATGTAATTAAAACCGTTTTTTAATTACATGTATGTTAACTAGAGAATAGAGAAACCAGTATTAATTTTATTGTTCATGTTAAGGATTGAAAATGGAAATAAATTTATCTAGTACAACATAATATGTTTAAAGGCAAATTCGTAAGCGTTTTCAAAATGTACCTGAACATGTTTAGAAAGAAAACTTAATAACTTTCGAAATTAATTAAGTCTTTGTTGATTTCTTTAATTTGTTCAGTAACTACAAATAACGGAACACTCATAAGATTTAATAACTTAATTCAAATTCAAAATCATTTATTGCCAGAATGTACGTAGTTTTATATAGGTGGTACATGTAATAGAAGTCCAATACATTCAACCATGTATGGTATGCAATAGTAAATTATAAAATAATTATTAAATTACTTAAATTATTAAATTACTTTTAAAATTATTAGAATGAACAATGTTGTACAATACAATTTTCCTATTAAAATATTTATTAAATCATTCAAAATCATTCAATTTGGATCAATATCAATAAATTTTATGTCAATTTCAACAAATGTCAATAAATTCTGCTACCAATTATGAACTTAATGATTTAGTCACATTTTTATTACAATTATGTACCTATGTATGAAGGTCACTTCCCAAGAAGTTATTATTCGTGTCACTGAAACGATATTCATTAAAACTAATTATATTTTCCAAGCTGCGAAGCCACAGAACGACCTTCTATTCAACTTGCTCATTAAAGTCGAGATATACTAATGAATATTCATAATTATTCAAGTTACAATAATTTTCAGTTGACTTTATCATAAAATGTTTTCATCATAACGTCTAACCCGTTTGAAAGAAAAGTGGTAATAAAATTGTAAATAAGTCGACACAACTCGCACTTAAAACCAGTAGGTAAGATGAGTTTGTTGCGAACCTACTCGTACCATTTTCACTTAGTTTATTTCAAATGTTTCATTTATTCATGAAATCAGATGAAGGAAAATTGTTGTATTACACGTAAAGTAGGTCAATATATATGTTACCGGCAAAACCCGATTTCAGATTAAACTAGTTTGGCCTAGGCCAGACTAGTTTGGCGCGACACGATTAGGCAAAACTAGTTTCTCGTCAGTCTAAAACTGATTAGAACCAAATTGTTATGGATTTATATTTATTCGACAAATCTTTGTGCTTTAAACCTCTTAAATTACAGCTATTTTATTATTGCTATTTTGTCACGACTGCACTTCTAATTGTATTCGAACACCAAATGTAGTAAATGATCACCAAATTAACTGCTCGCGTATATATTGTTACTTTTGGATTCTTTTAATTTCCAGATGTAGGTCGAAATGGTTACAAAACCGACTTAGTCAACCCCGACCCCACGTGGTATTAGTCTGCCCTACCCCTAGAGTGAATGTAAACGTTTGTTACGCAAAGGCGGAGGGGCTGCACTTCCCGCAGCGCCGGAGACGTTCGGAAGCCTGTTTGTGAATCAAAAAATGAATTACCATCTTTGGTTATAATTTTACATTAAAATGCTGTTTTAATTTTGGTGATCATTTACTACTTTTGGGTTAACAATGATTTATTTGGTGGTAAGTTAAACATAAGCCAAACTTATTGACCAGAAACTAGTTTTGCCTAATCGTGTCGCGCCAAATTAGTTTGGCCTAGGCCAAACTAGTTTAACCTGAAATCGGGTTTTGCCGGTAACATATATAAGTAAATCATTTTAAGGTCTAGAGTACGTGCGTAGAGTCTAGGATTGCCAGCTGGCAAGATTGAAATATCTGGACAAAACTCTTCGATCAAGGAAGATTGTATATCGATGACAAAACTTCAAAAATTCGGGATTTGTCGGGACATTATGTATTTTGTCGGGCCTTGTAATAAGATGTTTTAATAATTAGTTAATAATTTGACATATTACTTATACATAATTATAATTTTAATAACTTGACATTTATTTTAAGGTATTCGGATATTTTTGACTTATGTGTATTTTTTTGGTTTTAAACAATATTTAGGTAATTAATTTTTTATTTACTGCTACGATGAAATAGGTATAATAATTAGACTGGTCCTACTTTCTCATTGTTATAAATGTATTATTAAATTATCTTTTGCATTGTTAAAAATGTATTATTAGATTATATTTTAATTATATTTAATACTAGCTGTTGCCCGCAGCTTCGCATGCGGAATTTATGCCTATCATATTTGTACCCCTTGCAGATGAAAATTTAAAAACAGGTTAATTTATATTGAAGTACTTATATTTTTGGAATTTATATACTGAAACCTACGATACAATCACAAATCATTCCTCCGGGTACGGATTTTGAAAAATAAACAACATTAACATTAATTTGTTTTTCTTTTCCATGAAAAATTTTGAAAAACTCGAAAACAATATGTATTCCATCAATTAAATGAAGAACGTTTGTTTCAAATTTAAAGCAAGACGTTGGTATTTTAAAAATATTCCATACTAAGTTTCATCTTGTTTCCCGGGAACATTTTTAATTTCATCGCGATGAAAAGTTTTTTAAAACGTGATCACTTAAGGAATAACTTAACTAATTTCCGTCGAAATCAGTTCAAGGGTTTTCATGTGATGCCCGGACAGACAAACAGACAATAATACCCCTGTCCTTTTCTCTCCCTCTCCCGCTCCCTGTCCCTCTCCCTCTCCCTATCCCGCTCCCGGGCCCTATCCCGCTTCCCGTCCCTCTCCCTCTCCCGCCCCCTGTCCCTCTCACTCTCCCGCTCTCGGGCCCTCTCCCGCTTTCTGTCCCTCTCCCTCTCCCTCTCTCTCTCCCGCTCTCTGTCCCTCTCCCTCTCCCATTCTCGGTCCCTCTCTCGCTTCCTCTCACCTCCCGCTCCCGTCCGTAAAGTCCTCTACACAAATTTTTTGTTTCTCACTATAAGCTTACATATTAATTTTCATATTTCTGAGTTTGAAATTGAAAAAGTTCTGGAAAAACTTGCAACCTCTTTATTTACCTCTTAGGGGATGAATTTCGAGAAAACAGTGGTACAGTTATTTTTTGTGTCTAACTATAAGCTTATATACAAATTTTCACCCTTCTTACTTCAAAACTGACGAAGTTGCCATACCAACTTGCATAAGCTTATTCAACCCTTTGGGGGTTGATTTTCCAAAAAAAAAAACATAATTTTTAAATTTTCTTTCCAATCTTGAACTAATATATAAATTTTCAAGTTTTTTACTTCAAAACTGACGAAGTTGCCATACTAACTTGCACTTCCTAATTAATTCACCCTTCAGGGGAGGATTTTCCAAAAAAAAAACACATTACTGATTCTTTCTAATCTTGAGCTAATACATAATTTTTTATGTTTTTAACTTCAAAAATGACGAAGTTGCGTAGTAAGTTTCATCCCCTAAATTAGCCCTTTAAGGGATGATTTTCAGCTAAATTTTAAAGTTAATAACAATAAACTTACATAAAAAATTTCATATTTATAACTCTAAAACTGACGAAGTTGATTTGTATGTAAATGACTTCCAACCCCTATTTTTAGGGGATGAATTTCGAGAAAACAGTGGTACAGTTATTTTTTGTGTCTAATTATAAGCTTATATACAAATTTTCACCCTTCTTACTTCAAAACTGACGAAGTTATCATACTAAATTGCGCCGTCTTAATTAACCCTTTACGGGATGATTTTCCAAAAAACATAATACTTACAAACTTTGTTTCTAAACTGGAGCTAATATGTAAATTTTCATGTTTTTAACTTCAAAAATGACGAAGTTGCCTACTAAGTACCATCCATTAAATTAACTCTTTAAGTGATGATTTTCCAAAAAAATGTGTTAAACTTAATTTCTGTTTATTACTATAAACTTACATAAAAAATTTCATATTTACAACTCAAAAACTAACGAAGTTGGTTTGTATGAAAATGACCTCCAACCCCTATTTGTAGGGGATGAATTTCGATAAAACAGTGATACAGATATTTTTTGTGTCTAACTATAAGCTTTTATACAAAATTTCACCCTTCTTATTTCAAAACTGACGAAGTTGCCATACTAATTTGCGCCGTCTTAATTAACCCTTTAGGGGATGATTTTCCAAATAAACATAATACATACTTACAAATTTTGTTTCTAGTCTGGAGCTAATATGTAAATTTTCATGTTTTTAACTTGAAAAATGACGAAGTTGCCTACTAAGTACCATCCATTAAATTAACCCTTTAAGGGATGATTTTCAAAAAAACTTGTTATAGTTAACTTTTGTTTATTACTATAAACTTACATAAAAAATTCGTATTTATAACTCTAAAACTGACGAAGTTGATTTGTATGTACCTTAAATTGAATTTCAACCCCTATTTTTAGGGGATGAATTTCGAGAAAGCCGTGATACAGTTATTTTTTGTGTCCAACTATAAACTTATATACAAATTTTCACCCTTCTTACTTTAAAACTGACGAAGTTGCCATACTACTTGCACAACCTTATTCAACCCTTTAGGGGTTGATTTTCCAAAAAAACACATAACCCTTAAATTTTGTTTCTAATTTTGAACTAATATATAAATTTTCATGTTTTTAAGTTCAAAAATGACAAAGTTGCGTACTATGTTAAATTGAAGAAATTAACCCTCTAAGGGATGATTTTCCAAAAAAATGTGTTGAAGTTAACTTTTGTTTATTACTATAAACATACGTAAAAAAATTCATACTTATAACTCTAAAACTGACGAAGCTGATTTATATGTAAAAGACTTCCAACCCCTATTTTTAGGGGATGAATTTCGAGAAAACAGTTATACAGTTATTTTTTGTGTCTAACTATAAGCTTATATATACATTTTCACCCTTCTAACTTCAAAACTGACGAAGTTCCCATACAAACTTGAACAACCTTATTCGACCCTTTAGGGGTTGATTTTCCAAAAAAACACATAACCCTTAAATTTTGTTTCTAATTTTGAACTAATATATAAATTTTCATGTTTTTAACTTCAAAAATGACGAAGTTGCGTACTAAGTTAAATTGAAGAAATTAACCCTTGAAGGGATGATTTTCCAAAAAAATGTGTTAAAGTTAACTTTTGTTTATTACTATAAACTAACATAAAAAATTTCATATTTATAACTCTAAAACTGACGAAGTTGGTTTGTATGAAAATGACTTCTAACCCTTATTTGTACCCCTTAGGGGATGAATTTCCAAAAATCCGTTCTTAGTGGACGTCTCCTTAGCAGGAACTATCTACCTACCAAATTTCATCTTAATCGGTTGGGCAGTTTCTGAGATTTTTTGTTTAATCAGCGGTGTGTCGCTTTTCAATTTTATATATATAGATTATACGCCCTTGATGGGTAGGACGTAGCGATTCTATAAAACTGTCAACACTGTACCAAATCTTGTATACCTACTGTCCATAATAAATTATTTTGATTTGATTTGATTTGATTTGATTTGTATTTTGTCGGAACTTATCTGGACATAATGTGAAATGTCGGGACAATCCAGACGAATTCCGACCATCTGGCAACCCTAGTAGAGTCGTAGCAGGCGTTCGAGTCCCGCACGCATATGTGCTTATAATTATCTATACTAATATGTATTATAAAGAGGAAAGATTTGATTGTTTGTTTGCATTGAATATACTCCGAAACTACTGAACCGATTTGAAAAATTCTTTCACTGTCGGGAAACTACACTATCCCCGGGTGACATAGGCTTTAATATATTTTCAAAAAAATTAGGGATCCTTAATAAAACTCCAATAACGTAACCCAAGGTGTAAAAAAATAAGAAAACCGACGCAAAGCGAGGGCGGTTACTCGTGATTTATAAAACTATAATATTTCTGACAGGTAGGTAAGTTACAGGAAGTTACAGTAAGTAAGTTACAGGTAAGTTACAGGAAGGAGAAAATGGTAAAGACCGTGTACCTAACATTTCTCCATAATAAACGCTAACATACTTACACCCCCGCAGTAGGTTATTACCTGTGTTGCGGGTGGCATGGACTACACAGATAACACATCACAATAACACCCAAGACCCGAGTACAAATATTCATCTGTCACATAAATATCTGCCCCGGCCGGGAATCAAACCCGGAACCCCTCGCTTCGCAGGCAGGGTCGCTACCAACTAGGCTACAGGGTCGTAAATTATTCGTAAGCGTCAATTAATAAGTAGCTTTTGTTAAACAATCTTAAATTTAAATTTTAAAATCCACAGACACGTCAAACTTATAACACCCCTTATTTTCGTTGGGGGTTAAAAAATAAAAAGGAAAGATTTACTTAAAACAGTCCAACTATAAAACCATGATTAACTGTAAGTATAAAGTCAGCTAGGTATGTACTAAAATTTAAAATGTAGTAACGTAAGTTCAAGGTTCCATAATGAGGTACTTGGCATAAAATTACAGGTTCTAGTTTTATACAGCGCTCATTTATTTTACCGTTGCAGAGTTAATGGCCTAGTATTTTGTATATTTTCTGGAACAAGACTGATGAATTGTGTTCTAATAAGAACGGAACATGGTTTCCAGGGTACGTTATTTAAACTTTGTGCTAACGTATCAGCAAATTTTTGACGTTTTCGACGTATTGCTTTATTTATAGTAATAGAGGTATGACTATAAAGTTAATAGTCATATTTATCTCTCGTATACAAAAAACAAACTGGCAATCAAATGAAATCAAGCTAAGTAAAGCTTTTGGACTCTTACGCCCCAACTTAAAGTCATTAACGGTTACTTTAATCGCTCCTTAGTAAAGAATCATCATACAAATTCTGTACTAAGGAGCGATTTAAGTAACCGTTAGTGACTCTGAGTTGGGGCGTTAGTGACCGAGACACTTAGTGCTTTGAGACTGATATCATTGGCATTAAACCAAAGAAGACATAATAGTATTTATTATACACAAATATTTCCTTTGATTGAAATGTGAAAATAACATCTATTTTAATGAACATAACTTTACTACTAACTTTGTAACTTTAACGCCCCAACCGGAGTCATTAACGGTTACTTTAATCGCTCCTTAGTAAAGAATCACCATACAAATTCTGTACTAAGGAGCAATTTAAGTAACCGTTAATGATTCTGAGTTGGGACGTTAGTAACGACATAAATCAACATAGTTACCCGTCGGCTCATCACATTTCGCGAGGCTACTTCGCCTTCGCCGTACTCGCCTGACAACCCTGACCGTGTAGGGTGGTAGTGAACACGGTAATTCCTTGTCATTATAGCATTATTTATAACCGGAGTAGGGTTTGCATGCGCCTACGCTACACGCTAATGAATTTACAGAAGTGACAAGATAGGTCGAATTACCGTTTTGCATGGGAAAACAAAATAAGGATACTTCTGTAACAAATAAAAAACACTTGAGAGGTGTCAACGGACACCCGGATGGAACGAAGTTCCTTTCGATTAATACTAAGCGACCAGAAGTCCTCGAGGGTGCGACACAAGTGACGCTGCACAATCATAGTATGTGGCTGTCCCATTCACTCTTCGGCATTTAGCATAGGCACAACAGGGACGTCCATATCACGATCATGCACACCAAGCTATTACTGCTACTTCTCCCGTCATGCCAATCAATATGCAGAAGAGCGACAGAGATAGAACAAATCCATCACTGCCACTCTGACAAGTGTCTTGTCAGAGCGACAGTAATAGATTTATTCTATCCTTGTCGCTCCTCCGAACACTAATTGGCATGACAAGAGAAATAGCAATAATAATGTGCATGATCGTAATACAGATATCCCTGTTGCGCCTATGCTAAATACCGAAGAGTAAATAAGACACCATGATTGCACAGTATCACCGATATCGCACCCTCGAACACTTCTGGTCGCCTAGTAACTAGCTTTAATTAATAAACGACGGCAAAAAGTGTCGTTACAACTTTTCGTTCCAAAATTTTCCGCCTAGCCCCCTTTCGCAACGCGCGATAAGGAATTTCGTTCCAATAGCAACAATTTTTTAGTATCCTGAGTGACGATGGAGTGTGAATCACCTACTGCTGAGCTAAAATCTCTTCTCAATTGTTATGCCTTCACTACTGCGTTCACTAAAAAGCAAGTGACAATTAACTAAATTCTAATACATAAATTAGCGAAATTAGTGGTGTGCATGATTCAAGCTCAAGTTAAAGTTACAAAGTTTTTTTAGTTAAAGTTGGCTAATACACCTTTTCATTCATTCATGTAATTCTCAAGTTATCTCAGTCATATTTATTCTCAAACTCTTCTATCCCGACGAACGTCTATGCATGTTTCTGAAGCAACTTCGTAACGCCGGCGGCGCGGCGGCGTCTCGACCTGTTCCCGAGACCAGTCATACGTCATTGGACCGACTAAAAATTATTCCAGCATTATATAATAAATCATAGTAAACCGGTAATTAAGACAGTCATAACCAGAACTCTAAAATAAAAAGAGTTGTATAATTTTTTCACATTAAATAACCATTTCAGGCGCGCCGCTCCGCCTAAATGATCGATAAAAGTTGATTTGGCTTTTTTGTTCACCGCGACTCGATTGTAGTATAAATAATCGAGATGGAAACTCGTTATGACGTTTACATTTTTCACACATTTAACTTTGATGAATGATCCTATTCTTTAATCAATGATATTATTATAGTTATGCTAGACAACAGATTGTAGGACACTCGAAAACTTTGATAAAATGATGCGCAAGTCCGTCTTTATCCTACTGGAGGCCCTGGGCATATTAGGATAATGGGGCCCCTATGACTTTGTCAGAATACTATTTTGTTAGAATAAACAAAGAAAGTAGATAAGCAAGCCTCTAGATTTATGCAAAAGCTAATAAGCAAATTGGTATTGTAGTCAGTAATTTAGGTTCGATTTATTCGAATTAAAAAAGTTTTTCGGTAATAAAATATCGGTTATCGTTTAGTGATCTGGCAGGAACTAGGGGGCCCCTATCGATCACGGGACCCTGGGCATGTGCCCAGAGTGCCCAGTGGGAAGGTGTGGACTGATGATGCGTGCATTTGGTTTTCGGACGAAGTAAAAATGAATATATCAAAGAAGGACTTAATATATCATTAAGTTCTTCTTCAGTACCTATGTTACCTTACTTTCAGTACCTATCAATAAAACCTATAAGACATTTACTATTGAGATGATAGATTATATGAGATTGTATGCGTAACTTTGAAATTTCTGCACATTTTGGCCCGAATAACAATAATTAATTTGAATTATGAATAAAGTTAAATTATTCGGTAGGTTCATTACTGACTTACAAAATGTTCGTTCTCTAATTGGTTATTAATTTAAAATTATAATTAGCTTCTTTTAATTCAGATGACTGATCAACAATATTATTAACATGAATTAATATTATGGATTATAATGATAGCAATGACGTAACTTATGAATATAATTATGTAAAAACAGGGCATATGTGGGTCTGGCCACGTACATTATAAGGTTCCGTAGCTTGTAAGTTGTTTGATTATTATTTTGATAATTTGATAAGCCTCTTAACGATAGATTTCCTTTTAATTCGTTACATAGGTACTATTATCATAAATGTAATACCTACATACTAATTTTGCGATTTTGTGATTTGTCGGACTGATAAATCTACACACATGAAAAAATTACATCTTTCTAGCACTTACTAAGCCGCAGATAAAGGAATTTTATGACGAAACTATATTACAATATATTCGGTTTGGTACTATATTGTATTCAGTTTGGTACTATATTGTGTTCAGTTTGGTACTATATTGTATTCAGTCTGGTACACAGAACCTTAAAAATGAATGTTTGCTAATACGTTAAAAACTAGATTACGGTACTATGTAACCACCATTGATTAATGATTGCTTTTAATTAATGTCGAGAAAGTTAGCATAGGTTTATCATAGTGTATAATTTTCGTGGAAAATATATTATCCATTGAGTAGGTAAGTAAAGATAACTACATTAAAAAATGAACATGACAATATTTAGGAAGAAGTTTATAATAAATCACTTCAATTATGTTTTAAATAAATATAAATAAATATTTCCACAAGGGTTGTGAGAATAATTTTCAGTGGGGGCAAGTTCATTTTTGAAGTATGTGGTATCGTGGTATCTACATACTGTTCATTGAGAGGCCTAAAAGAACGTGGTTAGAATGGTAGAACCGAACGGTCAATCACAAAAGCAGAATGTGACCTTATAGCCGATAGATGATAGACGATGTCTTTTATAGACGATACACGATCCTCGGTTGTCCAGTGCATTCCCCGGTTGGGATGAAAGCACAAAGTCTTTCTATTTTGTGACGACAGGCACAAAAGTTATAAGAATACCTTTTGAAATTGTTTTCTAGACTGGTGTTCATTTAAACCTAAACCCAGTGGTTTAGGTTAGGTTGGGTCAGAAAAACTTATGCTCCGAAACGATGAACACGTTAAATTTATTGTATTCTAAGTTCTTACGACTTAAGAGTCGTGACCCGTGTGGCGCAATGGTTACTATGCCGGATCGCCGCGTCAAGGGTCCTGGGTTCGATTCCCAGCGAGGCGGAAATTTGAATGATGAGTTTGAATTTCTGTTCTCGGTGTAAGTGTGAGTGTTCTTGTCTAATGTGTTGTCCATGGCACCCACGACACAGGGAATCCTAGTGTGGGGCTATGAGTGTGAAGCGTTATTTAAGTTTTGTGTACTTGTTGGATTGCAAGGTTAACGCAGCTCTGTTTCTGGTGACCCTTTTAGTTCTATTGGTAATGCACGGTCATTGAATAGGGGCCTGGGTTACATTCTCGATGAAATGTATACCTATTAGCAATATTCTTTTTAGGGTTCCGTAGCCGAATGGCAAAAAACGGAACCCTTATAGATTCGTCATGTCTGTCTGTCTGTCTGTCTGTCTGTCTGTCTGTGTTGTTGATTGTCCGTCCGTATGTCACAGCCACTTTTTTCCGAAACTATAAAAGCTATAACGTTGAAACTTGGTAAGTAGATGTATTCTGTGAACCGAATTAAGATTTTCACACAAAAACCGAAAGAAAATAATAAATTTTGGGGGTTCCCCATACTTAGAACTGAAACTCAAAAATGTTTTTTTCATCAAACCCATACGTGTGGGGTATCTATGGATAGGTCTTCAAAAATGATATTGAAGTTTCTTATATCTTTTTTTTTAAACTCAATAGTTTGCGCGAGAGACACTTCCAAAGTGGTAAAATGTGTGTCCCCCCCCTGTAACTTCTAAAATAAGAGAATGATAAAACTAAAAAAAATATATGATGTACATTACCATGCAAACTTCCAACGAAAATTGGTTTGAACGAGATCTAGTAAGTAGTTTTTTTTAATACGTCATAAATCGTAAACCACAAAAAACATCGATCAAAGTTACAACGAACTAAAAGAACTTTTATATTATGTTACTTGCTGCTACGGAACCCTTCATGGGCGAGTCCGACTCGCACTTGGCCGCTTTTATTTATATGTCCAAGTCACTCTCAATCCCAGTACAAATACCAAGCAAATTATATTAAGAGGCTGTGTTAGAGCGTCTTAAATTAAATTTTCATCTTCGATTAATCACTAAATATTATCTATACTAATATACAAAGAGGAAAGATTTGATTTTTTGTTTGCATTGAATAGGCTCCGAAAGTACTGAACCGATTTCAAAAATTCTTTCACTGTTGGGAAGCTACACTATCCCCGAGTAACATGGGCTAGATTATATTTAAAAAAAAAATAGGGATCCTTAATAAAAGTCCAATAATGTAACCCAAGGTGTAAAAAAATAAGAAAACAGAAGCAAAGCGAGGGCGGTTACTCGTCATATACCTACATATAACTTTGATTATACGAGTACAACATGTGGAGGTACCAAATTATTAAGACAACCGGAAAGCGGTTTACTGATATCTATTCAAATATTTAACAATATCTGCAATTTTCAATACTATTACGCAAATCAAAATTACATTTACCAACAACACAATACAATTTAGTAGCATTAAACATTTCCTATTTTCATATAATCAGTAAATGCCTTCCAAATATTTCATACTCAGAATACAAACGGTAAGTAAATTGAGGAGCTGTCAATCATATTCAATCAAGCATTGAATTGAAAGAGGTTACACATGACGTAGATTTACTGATGTGTTTGACTACGAGCGAGAAAATAGATGAGAGTAGTTTAAATTAAAATACTCCCGAACTTCCCGCGGATACACCAAGACAGCCACGCTGCTCCATTATCCTGATTGTACGAGTTACGCCGTACATTCAATACCTAGTAGTAAAAATCACTAAAAAATTTAATTGCTTTAATATATCATTAATCAAAACAAAATATATTTTTAACAACAATATCCAATACAAAAAAATGTATGATCTCGACATTGTCAGAAGTAATTTATCTAAATATTATACGAGTACTATGACATAATATTTAACATTGGCAATTTCAGTCAATATATGTACCTACCTACTCATTACTTGGTACCCACGACTTCGGTCATGTATTACTCGTTCGTATATTCGTACATCGTACATATTCACTACAGGAACTATGTATGAGCAGGCGGAGTACGTATTGGTAAGCCCCCTTGCCGACATTGTACCCCGTCCCTGATGAATTTTCCAGCCATGAAACACCAGAAAAAAGTCTTATCAGTTTAGTTAAGTTACTGGCTTAACATATTATATTTTGTATAAAAGTTGTCAGCGAGAATCTTTTCTAATCGCTATGCGCTGCACGCTTGAAGATCAACAAGTTCCTTAATATATTGATTTGATAAGCATACCTTATTTATAACTATCAACCATTGTGAAATCAAGTGCTTCTAACATGACATATTAGTACTTTTGACAGTTGTTTAAGTAATTTACGGTTAATAAACTGACTTTTAATGTTTACTGTAACTTTACTAAGAACACAAGTACCTAAGTATTAAGCTTTGTTTAATTTTCAAATTATGTTTTGTATAGTAATACATAATTTTAAAACAAATGAATAACACAGCTATGAGGGCTCTCATTCCATCATACAGATAATTATGTGACAGATAAATATTTGTACTCGGGTCATGGGTGTTATTGTGATGTGTTATATGGTGTCGTCCATGCCACCCGCGACACAGGTAAAAACCTACTGCGGGGTACGCTTACACATGTAAGCGTTTATTTATTTATTTATACATACTTGTCGAACTAAAGAGTTTTAGAATCAACCATAAAAGCTAGTTGTCGTAGATCTAGGAGGTAAGCGATTTGCTGTAACAGATTATGTGGTCTGTGGCTGTAACCGTATCTACTGTTACGAAAGCAAGTGATAATTGATAACATAAATTACATAGTGCGTGCAGAGATCTCGTGCGGAAGACTAAAAATAGACCTCTATTATGACCTGCTGCGGCTGTTCATTAGATTTTCCATTAAAAATGTATGTAAAGACTAGAATGGAACTTTATCTTTTTATGTTACAAGGTCTATTAAAGAAATTTGCTTCAGGGTAGAGTTAGCATTAACGTTTATCAAGTGTTTACATAGTTTGATAGCAATCACTCCAAGCGCAAATATCACAAAGCTGTCTGTAAGCGTTTGAGAGACTTCTCTCTTTATCATCATTGAATATTTTTTTAATCTTGCACTTAATGGGTCACAACATTCCCTATTAAACGTCGTAATGGTTAGATTTGGCTTGAGAGCCAGTTTTTTCTGTTTTTTTTTCTTCTCTCTTTCTTAGCCGGCAACGCATCAGTGATGCCCTTGGTGTCGCTGATGTCCATGGGCGACGGTAGCCACCATCAAGTGGATCGTCAGCTCGTTTGCCGGCTATTTCCATTAAAAAAAAAGATTTTCGGATCGCTGCGGCGTAGTCCGAAGGGTCCTGGACTCGAGCGAGGCAGAATTTTTTATGACTAGTTTGAATTTCTGTTCTTGGTCTTTGTGCGTGTGTTCTTCTCTTTGTGTGTTGTCCATGTCACCCGCGACACAGGGAATCCTAGTGGGGCTATAAATCTGTAGCGTTGTTGTTAAGCTAGGCTACACATTTACACAAACATACCTTACGTCATTATGATAAGGGATAGAAGTATAATAAATTACACACTACATCAACATTGTGAAATACTTCATCTTCAATGTAAAAATGAGTATAAATCAGTCAAACAGTAGCTCTAATCTCAGGTATCGTAAAACATGCCAGGAACCATCACTGCTACGCTTATTGATTACCCCTTGAGCGTGCGAGTAATTTACCTTAATAACTCGAAAAACTCATTTGCTTACACAATTGGGTTCATTATGTCGTTCTGTATAGACGTTGAGACGGGTTAGTTGTATGCATATATGTTATGTATGAGATGTCCTGTTTGTTTCTTGTGAAGTTTCCGTTTTACGTCAACATAACTTGAAGATTCTAGGTATATGCAGCCGTCATCATTATCATTGCATCACCCATATCTCCCATTATTAATGTTAGATCAAACCTCATATCACTATGCGAGGGGTATGACATAGTTCATCACCCTGGCTAAGTGCTGATTACACTGTCTACACTTTATTTATTAGGTAAGTCAACAGCATAAAATACATACAAAATACTAGTAATAATGTAATTATACATATGACATTATTACTATTATTATTTCTCTATGGGGTTCGCCTGGATAGCAACCACCCTTGAGCATGAGTCAGCCGCCAAACGACTCGTCGTGTTCCGGCTGGGGGCTTGAGAGCCAGTGCTTTCTTTATTTTTCTTCTCTCTTTCTTGGCCGGCAACGCATCAGCGATGCCTTTGGTGTTACTGATGTCCATGGGCGACGATAGCTTATTACCATTAGGTGGATCGTCAGATCGTTTGCCGGCTATTTCCATAAAAAAATATATTAACGAATTACATATATTATATGGAGTTATATATGCCAAAACAAGCTTACATTCACTTATTTATGCACACCTGTGAACGCATTATGGGGAACTCTTTGGAGTTCTGGTTACAATGTTTTCCTTCACCGAAGCAAGTAATATCTCACTATTTTTAATGGGCACATAACGTTGAAAATTACCAGTGCATGAAGCTTTATACAAGTAATAAGAATATATTATACATCTATAGAAGGAAGGTACAAACAGTGTAACTTATGTGTTTCTTCATTTCTATCCGTTTATAGGTATTACCCAATTACTAAAATAGATTCTCCTGTTAGAATTAAAACAATCAAGACAGTAATTCAATTTACTGTAGGTGCATGTTTCCATTGTCAGAGGGAGGGAGATGCCACTCATGTCTTAAGGTACATAATTATACATATGATGTCATCATACATGGTAATTGCGGATTGTTGCAAAGTAGACTAATACTAACTTAATCCACATGATTAATATTATGTGACCAGATTATTCAAATTAGATAGTACTTATTACTCACTTCACTCACCTTCACCCACATACATATTGTATAAGTTAATCTGGTACCATCGTTAATACTCGTATTACAGTAAAAATATATCCAGTGGAGTGTTAGGTAATAGTGTAGACTAAATTGAAAGCGATTATTGGCCGAAGCAGCGCAAGTTTCAAGGCTCCGTCCGTTCTGGTCCCTGAATAAATTAGTTTTTGGAACGGTCGAGCCAATAAAAGTTTAAAACAAAAGAATCATAAAACGAACGGTCCAACTTCGGTAGCAAGCAACAGGAGTTCTTCAATGATTTACGACAAAACTGGGACACAATCGCCCCAAACTTTTCAAATAAACTTACTATGAATAGACGCAAACATGTGTACGACGAATAGTGATTTCCTTGTTTGGAAGTATTTTAAAAATTCATTTGATTCATATTATTACTTGAACACAAACAGCCGTTACAATTGCAAAGAACGGCAAACTATATTATTTTTGTTTAAGTTTTACAAATTACTATATGGATAAAAACGACTTGTTTGCTTTTTCGATAACATTGGGATGATTAATTTTTATTTAGAACAAACCCATACAACCATATTGCATCTATATAAAGTAAAACAGTAACAATATACCTCTTCTTAATGATAGATAATAATTATGATGTAAGCCATTACAATGATTCAAGGAAATCAATGATTACCTTAATAATATATCATAATCTAGGCCTAGATTTCATGGCAATGACGAATGCATAAATACATATAACTGAATGACACAACGAAACAGTAGTCGTTTTGCTATTATACAGCCTTAACAATATGGAAGCTACAATAGTAGAGGACAAAGGGGTAAATTGAAACAATAGACGAATTAAAATTCATTGGATGACGATAGAACGCTACTGGGCGTGATGGGTAGATCGGGGACATTTTGCCTAAACAGGACGTCACGATGATCGCTACTGCGCAATAAAAATGTGTTTTATGTACGAAACGAGCATGGTTCTGGTCTGCCGCTTCAGCATGTGTAATGTGGACTACAAAAACACGATTAAAATAACCCTTTTCAAGTTTTTTTCGTGACGTAATCGCGACGCTATCTTTCAAGTGTGGAAGTTGTAAATACTTCGATATTAACTACTACTTACAGCCTTTAATTATAGCAGCCGGTGAATATTATTTTTAAAGATGTATGTATCATATCAATAAAATTTTAATATTGTTTTGAAAATATAAAGATCTTTTAAGGTTTAAAAGGTACTGTCTTTATTACACTTGGTTGTTTAAAATTTTGAAAGTTGATAATGTTTTTTTTTCGTATCTTGTGTGCAATATATTATTATTGTATTCTGTACGTTATGTAACATTTAGGTAATTTATGATATGCCAATTTTGTTCAGGTTTAATCTTACTAATAAGGTGCACAATTTTATTTCAAATAGTCAAGCAAATTATTATTTATTATGCGTAATAGCTCGTGTAACATAATCCTAAATAAAATTTAACGGTGTATTCAAGAAACGTTTAAACAAAGTTTTAATTACTTGCCACAGTATTATCTCGGAGCAGAAACGTCGTAACTTTAATAGAGCGAAAATTGATGCCAGTATTTAGTTAGTAGCCGTCAACAGAAGTTAATTGCACCATCTTAACGCTGAGCCGACAAAAGCTTCAAATTCAAAACAAGCATAAAATTACAATAGTCCTTAAAAACATTGCAACTAAGGGTCTTCTGGCTCATTATCAAGAAACAGAAGCCGAAATGACTATTGTGTCGCTGTCAAAACTCAGTGATTAAGAAAAATACGCAGATGTGTAACAATGTCGCAATAAAGTTGGAGTATTTTACAACGGTCCAAATATTTCAGCGTCCGGTAGCAATACGACTTTTGTCTTTAGCTCGTCGGCCAGTGCTTTTATGGCCCATTTCACCCTATTCTTTCACGGCGCGAGCTATTTTATTTTTTGTCGTATCTTAAATAAGACATAATGTTCTAAGAAACGGGACATTAGAATGGACCCGAAGCTTTCTCTTTTTGTAAAGGACACGTACGACGGATTTTATGGTCAATTGTTTTACTTAGTTCGTTGACGTGGCAAAAAGATGTACCAAGTTCGCCGACTGCTCGATAGGAAAGCGACAAACGAATGGCTGCAAACTATTTTAATGACATTCGAGTCGATGTAAAGAAGACCTTACAGAGACGCGTAAGTACTAGAAATAGTTGGCATTTATTTCATTCTGTTCAAATGACAGTGAGACTCGTTAATCGTTTTACTTTCTGCACCATCTTGGCGCAAAGAATCGACCGGATTCAGGGCATAAATGGCGTCGCAGTCTTTGATATACTCAATTATTATATTTTTTGTACGTCAATAGCTACAAACGAGCAGGTGATACCAACTTTAAATTGTCTACGAAGTTAAATTGTAATAAATTTTAGTGGGAATAGCCAGTTAAATAAAAACTGTACCATACCAGAGTAACGTTGGAAAATGTGGTGTTTTCGCGAGGCACTTCAATGGAAGATATGTTAAGCAATAGCCTCGTTGATAACAAGAATAAAAATTTGAGAAAGAAAGGTTTGCTTGATCTTATAGTGGAATAGAATGATATGGAATGTACACCAAAGTTACACACAAAGTGGAAAATCTTCCAGACAGAAAAAATCAAATTAAGGTCAATCGACATGCTTTTAACCGTATTACTAACTTACAATAGAATATTTAAAGTTGTTGTGTATAAAATATTGAGACACAGCAGGACTTCAAAAAGTACCTAATGGCGTTGACAACCTTCAAACAACCATAAACTGTGTTTCTAAGACGGATTTGGATAAAACTAGTTTTGCATACCTACTTCATTTAAACTAAACTTAAACAAGTTAAATGGACATTTGGCAATAAAGCTTTTACGCCCCAACTCAGAGTCACTAACGGTTACTTAAATCGCTCCTTAGTAAAGAACCACCATACAAATTCTGTACTAAGGAGTAGTAAGTAACCGTTAGTGACTGAGTTGAGGTGTTAGTTTCTGTTCTATTAAGTAATTGCATTACTTGTGATTGAATCCTATTTTACTACGGTGGATATTTTTTGCCTTACAACTGAAATCGCTTGAGCTATTAACTTATTAGTGTAAAAAAAAAAGCTAAGTATCAAAGTTTGTTAAAGCGTATTCGTGGAGAATTGGAAAGAAACGCACATGTTGAAACACTTAAAGTTACTGACGCCCCAACTCAGAGTCACTAACGGTTACTTTAATCGCTCTTTAGTAAAGAATCTTCAAACAAATTCTGTACTAAGAAGAGATTTAAGTAACTGTGACTCTGAGTTGAGGCGTTAAAGGTCAACGATGATTTATTTCGGCATAACTATAGATACTTACTATGACTTATAAATTAACTTACTATTTAAAATAATACTGATTGTGATTTTAGACTAAAAGAATTTAGAATCCATTTTTCTTCATTGGCCGATTAATGATTGGCGCAAATAATTGCATCGTTTGTCTGTTTTTATGTACATCAACTCGTTTGCTGTGTGACCAGTTTCATCGATATTCCACATACGTCTGTTATTTTATAAAAGTTAGACGCGTGTGTTTAACGACTTGAAAATGAAACGTGTCTCGTGCTTCAATGAACCTTTTGTGTCGGCACTTTGATGGGCACCAATTATTTTAATCGATAGGGATAATTTTGTGCTTACTCGATCTTTACGAAGCCTTATAAAATGATAATTGTGTTTTATTGCTTATAAGGATGTACATACATGCCGTCACTAAAGGTGATAGGGAGTTATGCGGCTGGATTCCCAACAAAAATCGATGTTGTCCATTGGCAACTGGCAATAAAACTCGCATACTGGCAATGGACGAATCACATGGATTGCAAAACTGATAACACTTGTAAATAACAATAAACCACCTCGAATAACGCTTGAATTAAAGAGTTAAGAAAACGTTTCCCTAGCTGAATGAAGAATGTCAAGAGAACTGCAATGAACTTATAGAAAAAATAGCTTACAAAAAAATAGGCGGTTAAAATAACACTATTTTTCTTAATAACTATACAGAAAGAAAAGATTAGGAAAGATTAGGTAGCAAAAACTATAGGTATGTTTTTTTAAATAAGGTTATGTACGCATTTTATGTATAGCATGAGAAATAAAAGAATATCAAAGCATTCTTCGACCATTTCTATAATAAAATTATTTTAGGATCAGATTTTTCAGATTTTTTTCGCGGTTATTTTAATAAACTTCATACATTAAAATCACACAGAAATATAACGTATATAAAATGAACCAATTTCCAGCAAGTGAAAGTAAATTACATTATTGTGTGATAGAACGTTTTACCACTTGACCGTAGCCGATTAGTGGTCGTTTAATTCACAGATTTGAGTTTAAAAAACCGCGAGAGAAAGGCTATTACTTACGAGTATGATCTAAATATCGTGATTGCTGACGGACACGAAGTTATAGTCAAATTTTAACCTAAGTTATATGTTAATAGAAAGTGTTTGAATTAGAGCGTTAATAATTCAACAACGCATTACTTTAAATTTTACACTTATTTCGTTTCTTTTTTAGCTTGTTGAAGGAATGATAGTAATTGCTTTGTTTATTTGTAAAACATAATTAAGCCATGTTATCAACTGATTGGTTTGATATTAATTTATGTAAAGGAATTTTTCTCTTCAAGTTTAAGGTATTCTTAGGTTGTCATATTCTTGGCAATAACATGTTACATGTCTATATTTATTTCTTTTATACACAATAAATGATATGGTTACCTCAAATATTTTGAGTACAAATATTAGGATTTACGGGAAAGGAATGAACAAATATTTTACGATAACAAAATCCTAAGAGTGGCTTATGCTAATAAATTTTGACAAAAGCTTGACAAATAAGAATCTCGTAACAGTTCTCACGCTCCTTCGGTACACAACCCAACACTAGAATTTTTTTTCTTAAAGTAAAGGGCAACTACAGTGTAGAGCTGTAATTATATCTACATAAATTATTTGTTAGTAAGCAACTTTATCTACTTAAAATATTAACAATGGTTCACTGGTTCCATGAAAGGTGACTACACTGAATATTAACAATTTAGTTATTTTCTTACAAAACTCTAGCATATATGGATTATATGCAATGTTTTTTATTTTTTTGACCTGCTAGCGAATTTAGATGAAATTAACGTCTTCACATTCATAGCCCCACACTAGGATTCCCTGTGTCGTGGGTGCTATGGACAACACACAGAGACAAAACACTCACACCCAGATCGAGAACAGAAATTCAAACTCATCGTTCAAATTTTCGCCTCGCTGGAATTCGAACCCAGGACCCTTGACGCGGCGATCCGACATGGTAACCATCGCTCCACACAGGTAGTCAAAAAATAGTAGGTATGTAGTAAAAGAGATGACGAAATCAAATATTGTTGTAATGTCAATAAATCAATTGTTCACCATACAAAATACAATAATGATAACAAAATAATTCATTGAAGTATTTTTAAATTCAATTAACATATATGACCATTGTCCTCGCATTCTATATACCTACCTAATGAGCTGTTTCCTCTACTATCATTAGCTGTTAAGAAGCAAGATTCCCAGACTCATTGTAAATTGACGGAAATTATGCATTTACTGACTGACAGTCAACTAACTAATAATATAATAGTTTTACCTGAATAAGACGTGATGGTAATTCATAATAAAATTATATCGTAGGAACTTAAGATAATTCGATTTTTTTTTCTCACAAAACTCAAGAGAGTTAATGCATTGTAGAGATGAACTTTGCTCTTATTTTTTATTAAGTAATTAATAAATTTAGGATAAAAACCCATTTCAAAGTATTCAAAAATCAGTGCAAAGTTCATCTCTACAATTTCTGTGAGAAAAAAACATTAGAAATAGTTACATTACTGCAAACTAATTTTAATCATGTTCTTAACGTCTTTCCTCAACAGAAATTGAAAATGACATTAATGAGTAATACCTACTACCTATTTATAAATATTATAATATTATTTTTAAATTATACTTACAAAACGTACCGAATTCTTTGAAACCTTTCAACAGTTTGAAATTTTTTTATCTATAGTAGATGCGTTTTTTATATGAAGTTGTTTATTTATTTTTCTTAATAAATTGTTTTTAAATTTAATTAAATACATGCAAACAGTCATGTCTATCCCCTGTAACAATAGTTTCAAATTTTTTATCCATAATTAGTTTTATGAAATTCACACAATTATCATCCTTTTATTATTATCCAATCAACCTTCAAGCATGATATCTAAGCATTATCTAACCCATTATAATGTAAAGCCTTCCAAATCTATTCAATATCGGTATGTAAACAGGAAAGCGCTAACTTTTTAACGGCCGACCGGTGACCGGACGCGATATCCGCTGCCGTGCGTGATCTGCGTAGCCTAGCTGTGGACCGAACCGATGTTTGAACTTTGAAGTCCCGGCTTAATACGGACCAGAGTATTGCATTATGAATAGTATTACTTATGCTGTTTGGAAGGGATTTTTAAGTTATATAAATAGTTGAAATACTTATTGCTAGGGTTTTTTCTTGTTAGACCTGAGAACGATTTTAAATAGGTAGGTTCTTTTAGGGCAAGTAACTGAATGTATTAGTGGGCAGCTAGGTTCTTAGGGCAACTGACTGAATTTGAAAATCAGATAGGAATTTTGTTATTTTTTTATTTAAATTTGCAAATTATTAAGAAGAGCAATAAAATCACAATTGATAATAATTTATTCATTTGTGAATAAATTGTGCACTTGGTCATTAACCTGAATAATTAATTTAATTTTACTAACAAATCAAATGATATGAAATTTTAAACTTATTAGACATGTACCGAAATTCGCATTATATTTTAAAATTAAACTTAAAACAACGTAATGTTAAAGTACTCTCCTTAGTGATGTAAGTATAAATAATAAGAACTGTCTTGAATACGGGAACAGTATTACAGCCATTGCATTGGGACTTGCAATGACCTATTATGAGAAGTTATTGTCATTGTACATCGTTGTTATTGCTGTTTCTAACAACAACACTTTATTTTATGGTTGCCGACTGACTTAGACTTATTAGAATGTAATGCTGGAAATAAATTAATCTTTTACAAGCTAAATAGTTGTTCATTGCAGGTCACAACATAGAATAAGCGTACCCCATAATACCCCTTAAGTAGTTTAGTAATTTTGTAGGTTTTCATTTAACATATAAATTTGATATAAAATCATCAAAAACATATAAGTCTACTTGAAAGCCTACGTCAAGGCTTATCTAACGTTAATAACTAGAACCAATACTTCAATGCCTTCGGCAGTGATGTGCTCTTGCGTAAAAAGTTTCATATGAAAACATTATAATAGCGTAACTTTTACCTTTAAAAAATTATCTAAGTACAATTTGACTGTCAATTAAAAAGTTATCTTAAGAATTGTAAAAAAAAATGAATTTCTACGAAACTTAATTCCAATTACAATGACTGTATTCTTGAAAACAGCGAAATGGTAACGTTATTCGGTAAGTAGGTATATGAATAGAAATAACGAACAACAATATCTGTCATAGCAAAGCCGTTGAAAACGAATGACACAACGCTCGCACTAGAAAACAAAAAAGCCGCGTTGAAGGTAAAAAGTAGTTATAAAAGGCCTTTGTTCAAACCCCGCCGTAACACAAGAGCAATAAATTGGAAACACTTTTAGAGCAGAAGAGACGAGCTTTACGATACGGATAAACAATGTTGTCGAAGTGACAGAATTAAAGAAAAATGTCTTACAAGGTTCTAATTAAGGTTAAGCTACAACATACTCGTACAATAAATTAATGTAAATAATTTTATTTGTTTTCCTACTAATTAATATAATAATATAAAGCGGTGAAAATATTTTTTAACTTAAGATTTAGATAAACAATTTTTTTAATTGATTAATCCAGTCCATGACCCATCTTTATCGCAAGCAATAAAAGTTATATTCTTTTATAGTCCATACAGTGTTCCGTTACGGGACTTGAATAAGGAATATAGCTTTTCCTAGTACTAATTCATTTCCTAGTATTAATTCCTGAGTCATCAACGTTATAAACAATGGTTAAGTCATAATGCAGGTAGAGCCTATAATAACATACAAGTAACTATAGTTTTTTTGCCCGAGCGTCAACTTTTTGGCCAAATTTTTTCATGCTCAGATAATAAAATCGTCAGAAACACGTGTGTCAAAAATTAGGTTTATGAGATTTTAATTAATTTTTTTATTTATATATTTAAGTGATATCAATAATAAGTATGTATAATATGATTAGTTTACAACCGAGATTTGTTAGTAAATAATCAAACACAATCTAATTTGAATATAATATTAAAAGAAGCGAATATTAAGAAAGCGCTGATAGTGCGGCGGCTTGTTTCCATCACAAGGGTTAAAATTTTTTCATTTCATTATTAGATCAGTGTATTAGATTTAAACCAATAATTTTGATGTATTACACAAAAAGAAAAAACTAAATTAGCTTTAGGTAAATATAGTTCCATTATTTTATTGAGAAGTTATATTATAGTTATAGTTCCATTATTTTATTGATTAATTTTATGGTACGTAAAATACTGTGTGCTAATTTAAACTGAAACAATGTCGTGCAATAATTACCAACACAACAGAGAAAACTAGTAACACAGCTTTTCTCCGAACTAGATTACTCCATGAGTCAGCCGAGTAGGCGAATCATGCACAATGACCAATTATAATAAAACAGGAAGAGGCTCTGACTACTGGAATCAAGCCAAAGTGAATTTCCGACTGCAGTAAACAATGTGAATAGCCTGATGAGTGAAATAAATTGGCTCATTTTCGACAACTCAGTGTTCATTGTTTCGTTCTATATTTGTATGGCGTGTGATTTATTAAATTGAAGCTGAATATAAGTATACAGAAAAGTTTATTGAATAGAAAATTTACGAAATTATACAAATGTTTAAGTTCAGAATATCGAGTGAATTAGAAAAAAATATATATATATTCATTATTGGGTGCCTTCAAAGCAAGAGTGAATAGGCTAATAAATTAAATAATGCTAATGCTTTATGTCAACAAAAAAATAAGTAAATTTTAATTATTTACTTATGACTTTCAAAGAATCTCAGATTATAAAACGGTAGGTTCATTTTGGAATCTTAACAAAGAATAATATGTAACAATATTATTATTGTATTATATTTTTTACATTAATATGATAGTTATACTTTTCCAAGTAACGTGATGAGTAAGTGTGTTTCAAGTGTAGATAAGTATCAATGCGTGTATGTTTCACTGACTTTTGTGTTATTTTATTTAGCAATTTTATCAATAAAATGTGTTACTTTAAACCAATGGTATTTATTTCATACAATTTAATTAATTATTTTCTAAAACATTACAATCAATTGACATTTAAATCAATATAAAAATTCTGACTTGTGTGTTATTATTTTGTTAAGTGTGTTTTAGGGAATGGTCACAATCAAAGACTTTGTTATAAATCTTCATCATTTTATTTTCATAGTGTATAAATAACGCCATATTACTGATAATAATATAGTATGATCACTTGTTTTGCTATTTACAATATTCATATGTTACAGCAGTCTTTAAAATTTTATTACGAAATCTAGTCACAGAATAACGAACAGGCAATAATAAGTTCACTTACATACATAAATTTGGTATAGCACTTACTAGCTAATAATTACAATATTTACAGCGCGCTAAAAATAACATCTACATATTTACATAGTTGTGACTGGAAGTGGGCACATGCCCGTCTAGACTAGGTAAGCTTGTACGGCGTTGCCCGTGTCTACTAGGGGAGGCGGTGGAGGCCATTGGCGCATATCACGTCGTCTACTTGGAGCCATTCCATGCTCTAACGACGAATAATCAGAGTCTATTGAGGAGTAAATGTGATCTGATATTGGCCGTCCATCTGGCCCGTACGCTACTCCTTGCGTCTGTCTCACAGCCGACGGAGACTGTCGCACCTCCGTACTGTATTCTGGGGGAGCACTCGCTCCTTGCCCCGCGCCGCCTAAAACCGGCGATTTATCCGGAAAAGGTAACGTCCGATTACCTCCATTAGGCACTGACGAATCTAAGGTATATGTATTTATATTCTTTCTATAGCTATGCGTCCTCGACTTGTGGTTTGGGTGCGAGGCGTCCGGCATCATATACCTCAAACGCTCCCAAAACCGTTTCTGACCCCATCTTAACCGCGAACCCGTTTTGAGGTAGGGTCGCAAATCCGGGTCACACATCGCATCAGCGACAACTGAGCACTCTTCTATTAGAACTAATTTATAAATGCAACCTTTTAAAGCTTCGTGTAGCCCTTGCCGGAACTCATATCTTGACCATTCTGTCTGCATGAAATTTCTGGTTAATATCAGTATTATTCGTTTAGACGCTTCCGCGGCCTCCACGACAGGTGGGGCGCATTGCATGTATTGAGTACCGTGATGTGGAATATCTCTATAATGTAGGCAGAGATGATACGAAGGGTTCCCATTTTCAAGTTCGTGCGCCAATGATTGCACAACAAATTCCTCATCTTTAGGACTATAGCACACATACGCATCGTATAATTTTTCACTCTCTTCAAATGCGCCAGCAAATGAGAAAACACGGATTCCACAGTTCGTATAAAGCCACACTCTAAGTGAGTCTCTAAAAAGAAATAATACGACAAGGGCCAATAAAATTAACATAAAGCCGGTGAGAGTGGAGACCATCATGGGAACATAGTTCGACACTAACATGTTTCCGATGACTGAATTATCTGCGTAATAATCGCTGCAGGCAGTGCCATTTAAATTGAGTTCTTTTTTCTGTGGCGGCTTTGCGTCTCCATTCCAACACCATACATCGGTAATATCGATAATTTTTTGTGCATTTTCAGCCAAATAAGCAGTTAATTCTTGTAAATACCGGCATTTGCAAGACCACAAATTGTTTCCCAGGGACAGAGCTTTTAAGTTGGGGTTATTATTAAAACTCCAAACCCCAAATTCGACTAATCTGTTACCGTCTAAACGTAATATTTCTAATGACTTCAAGGAAAGGAATGATATGTTGGCGATATGGCTGATAAGATTATTTTGTAAAAACAATTCCTTTAAACTATTTAGTTGTAGGAACTCGTAGCCTTTTAATTCTTTTAGTTTATTGTTACCTAAATGTATGATTTGCAAGGCGTTCAACCCAGCAAAAGTTCTATTTTGTATACTATCTACATTACTATTATTTACATAGAGAGATCTCATTTTTTGCCTTCCAATAAATGCATGATCTTGTAGTTCTTTGATATTATTGCCGTCTAAAAATACCTCTGTTGCATCCATTGGTATCTTTTTAGGTATTTCCATAGAAGATTGTCCTGAACAGTCGACGACATTAGTGTTCCATAACGGGTCATGATAACAGGTACAATTCTGAGGGCAGGTCATTTCGCAGTCACACGCATCGTAGTCACAGCAATGACAAATTGCAAAACAATGAGTTTCATACTCACAAAGAAAGTCCGACGTTTTAAGATTTGTTAAGGGCACATGAGTTCCACTACGAGTATTTGTCATTTTACACAAAACGTTTTCTAAGTCCATCACTCGCGGATACTGTCTCATAGCCGTCATGTTATTTATGATCGGCAACCACTCCATAGTACAATCACACTGAAACGGATTACCACCTATGTAGAACTCGGGCAACGTTTTATTTTCCGGCACTGTAGATAAACGTAAACTATTTAATTCTAAATGTACAATTTCGTTAGCATACATATCCACACGCGTCAAGTTCTTTTTATCAAAAAACGAATTCACTTGGATATTATTTAAAAAGTTATTATTTATAAACAACAGTTCTACACTATTAGGAATTGCCATGGGCGATATTTCCACTATACGATTATGGCTAACATCTAATGTCTTTATACGGATTTCGTCCTGTAACTTGTAATAGTTTCCTAAGTGTTCAATAAAATTGCCGTGCACATCCAACCATTTTAAATTACTAGGCACAAACGCATAATCGAACCATACCAGATGATTTTCCGATAGGTTTAGCCATAACAGGCTAGCAAGCGTTGCAAAGACTCCGTTTATGTCCGACAAAAAATTCCCATCCAGCCTTATTGCTTCCAGCTGCGAATTACGGTTGAATGTTCCTCTTTCAATTGATTGTATTTTGTTCTTAGCAATATTTAGAACTTGCAGACTTGGTAAGTCCCAAAACATTCCAACGCTTAAGTTTCCAATTTGGTTATCAATAAGTCTTAAGCCCGTTAATTGATTAAGATTTTTAAAGGAACCGTTTCTAAAATCTGATATCTGGTTTTCTCCCAAATCAAGGGTTTTTAAAACAGAAAGCTCCCATAATGCGTCAGGTACTTCAAGCAGTTGATTCGAACTTAAATCTAGTTCTTTTAAATCGGAACAGTTCTTGAAAGCTTTACGGTCTATATTCACAAGCAAATTGTTATTTAGAGTCAACTTGCTCAGAACAAATAGACCGTTAAATAGGTTTTCATCAATTGTATGTAGACGATTCTCAGCCAAGTTCAATGTATGTAGATTATACAAAGGTAAGAATGCATTTTCTTCAATGTAACCGATTGAATTATTCTTCAAGTTCAGTATTTGTAGAAAAAATAAGTCTTTGAATGTCTTTCCATCAATTCTTGTCAGTGCGTTATTGGATAAATCTAAAACTATTAACCGAATCAGTCCCAGAAATGTTCCGTCGTCAACATGATTGCTTGTAAGTTGATTACTTGACAAATCTAAAACAATTAACTGTTCTAGCCGATGAAATATTCCTCTTGGCAGTTCAAACAGCGAGTTGTCGTTTATGTATATTTCTCTTAATTCTCTAGCATTAGCAAATAATCCTTCGGGTAATGTTTGTAGACGGTTGTATGATATGTTTAAAATCCTCATTGATACAAGTCCATTAAAAGCTTCATTTGATATGTCACTTATATTATTGTGTTGTAGATACAAGTATTGTAAACTTCTTAATTTCAGTAATTCGGATTCCTCTGGTAAAGTCTTGATTTCGTTATAACTCAAGTCCAAATTGTGTAAACCTGAGCCACATCCTTGACCGAAACCGAGCTGACCAACCGTTCTTATTCTATTCTGGGTTAAATTCAAAGCATTCAAGTTTCCCAAAGAGCAAAATACGCCGGAAGGAACAAACTTGATGTTATTTTGAGCGAGATCCAACGACTGCAGTTCCGACAATCCATTGAATGCGTTTAAAGATATTTCCATGTTCTTGGTAGGACTCCATTCAGAGTTCCTCGAACGCAACTTCAACCTTTTTAATTTACTTAATCCTTGAAACGTGTTATCTGGCACGTGGAGCAATTTGCAATTGCTTATTGAAAGTTTCGAAAGACCCTCCACGGAGCTAAAGTAATGCGCCCGGAGAGAACTTTCAAACAACAGCAGGTGATTGCATTCGATTGCAAGGCGGCTAGTATCAGATGCAACTGAAGCGATACTACTTCCATCTCCTTCAAGAGTCCGCACTTTACACAGCACATTGTTTTGAGAGTTCTTATCGGCGACCCAAACGCAGTTATCCGAGCCGTACGACCCGGCTGTCCATCCAGTGTGCAGCAGCGCACACAAGACAGCCGTGACAGCATACATTGTCACACACATTTATTTCATTTCACTATAGAACGTTTCATAAACACTCCCCGTGGGTCGATATCACCATTTCCGAAACAAAGTCCGTAGCACACTCGGGCGCTGAAGAAAAACTTGTTAACATTTCACTTCACTTAATCCTTTGTAAAAATTATTTTTAGTCCTTAAAAAAATGTGCGTAAATTTGTATTCGCTCATGGATGGGTGTTGATCGTTTGGCAGTTTTATGTTATTAAATATTTATTGCGTGTATAAGAGAGCCTTTCGCGGAGCGTGACGCGGCCTTTCCGCGGCGCGGTTGCGTTGCGACTGTCAAGCTTTACGCTTGACTCGTGGAACTGGCAGTGGGGACGCGCAACTTTGCCCCCCTCTGCCCGCGACCCCCAAAGCTCGAAACTTGTAAGAAATAGATCGTGCAGAGCCATCTATTGACAAGTAGCTTGCATTTGTTGTCATTGAACACGGTTTGTGCTTCTCGCGTTGCTGAACTCTTTAATAATTATACACATTATTAGTTAGTTGTATTACAACAGCATTAGTTGTTTTGTTAAATATTAGATTAGGTTTTTGGAATATACCTTACAGTTGTCCGATATTGACGCATGCGTAATTGAAAAATATTACGATGTGCTCTACGAGAGTAAGTATTATGGTGCTTTTTTATTTTCAATTTAAAGAGGCTGGATGCTAGTAGAGATATATAGAACACAAGTATTAGTAGCTAGGTATGTCCAATGTTTTGTTTGACTAATTAATTTTAAAGTGATTACAAAGTATACTTGTAGTTAATAGTATCAGGCGTTACTTTGCGGAAATCCATTGTTATTAAGTTCTAAGTAACTTACCCTGTAACTTACCCGGTAAGTTAACTTACCCTGATGATGCTCCGTTTCGGGGCGAAACACTTGTTGGTGCTGGTATGTATGTTGGTATATACTTTTAATTATTGTAGTGCATGTTTCCGTTGTGGGAGGGAGGGAGGTGCCACGCATGTCTTAAAGTATATACCATCATACATGTTATCCGCGGATTGTTGCAAAGTAGACTAATACTAACTTAATAAAGTATACTTGTTTTTTATTTATTTATTTATTGAACACCAACATAATGTACAATTATACTTTTACGTACATATTTTAAGTTTACAAAATATTTTCGCTTAGTGCCATTACAATTAATGGTGTAAACTGCATGCAAGCAAACTACCTACCTGAATTTCCTTAAATTTAATGAATTTTCATAATTTTAATTTAATGTACATTTGTTGATCGTTATTATTTAAAGTTAATTCTTAAAATAAAAGATTTACAGATAGATTTTTGACCTCGTTATATGTAGAGAGTTTAAAATTGTAACTTATTATATTTATCATAGTGTCTAGGGAAGAAAATCTTCTTAGTTATGACAGGAGCTATTTAATGGTTTCGGTAAGGGCCATTTAAGCATTAAAGAGTTTATTATAGAGCATGATTTAACGAGCTGATACCGACTTCACCTGCGTAAATATTATTTATAAACTCATACAAACTTTTCTCTTAAACTAAACGAATCCTCTGTAGAAAGTTGGCTTGTAGGTTCACTGTTCTGAGTTATAACTATCGGTAATAATTAACACATCACATGCAATGTCAAAACAAATACTTACGTTTATCTGCCACATAAATCTGACCCCTATAAACGATCAGTTCTTTATTTATTTCTCTCTCTCCCTTCTTTTTTGTTTGGCAACGCATCGATGATGCATTTGACGTTGCTGATTACATGGGTGAAAGCAACTACTTACAATCAGGTGGTTTATCAACTCATTCAGCTTATTTGACGACTAACTACATAAAAAATCTTAATTTAATCAGTAGGTACGCTACACCTACTTTAGACACGAATACACGTCTGCGTTAGTAAACTACTGCTAAGTTAGTACTAGCTATAAACAACAATCACAACATTCCTTGCAAAGCTAAAATACATACAGTTTCAGAAGTAAATTAATTTTACCAAGAAAAAAATAATCGACTTCAAAATAACTCAGAAACTCTTCAGATCTAGCTCAAATTTAAGTGGGACCACATCAAAAGCACCAACTTTTGATTAAAAAAAGAATCATCAAAATCGGTTCAACCAGTCGAAAGTTCTGAGGTTACAAACATAAAAAAGCGGCCAAGTGCGAGTCGGACTCGCTCATGAAGGGTTCCGTAGCAGCAAGTAACATAATATAAAAGTTCTTGTAGTTCGTTGTAACTTTGATCAATGTTTTTTGCGGTTTACGATTTATGACGTATTAAAAAAAACTACTTACAAATTATCATTCAAACCAATTTTCGTTGAAAGTTTTCATGGTAATGTACATCATATATTTTTTTTAGTTTTATCATTCTCTTATTTTAGAAGTTACAGGGGGGGACACACATTTTACCACTTTGGAAGTGTCTCTCGCGCAAACTATTCAGTTTAGAAAAAAATGATACTAGAAACCTCAATATCATTTTTGAAGACCTATTCATAGATACCCCACACGTATGGGTTTGATGAAAAAAACATTTTTGAGTTTCAGTTCTAAGTATGGGGAACCCCCAAAATTTAGTGTTTTTTTCTATTTTTGTGTGAAAATCTTAATGCGGTTCACAGAATACATCTACTCACCAAGTTTCAACAGTATAGCTCTTATAGTTTCGGAAAAAAGTGGCTGTGACATACGGACGGACAGACAGACAGACAGACAGACAGACAGACAGACAGACATGACGAATCTATAAGGGTTCCGTTTTTTGCCATTCGGCTACGGAACCCTAAAAAATACAGTCAAATTGAATACCTTCTCCTTTTTTGAAGTCGTTTAAAAATATTATGGAATACACAACTCGGTATATTCTTAGTACGTATGCGAGGGAATATTTGCTCCAGATTATGGAAGCTTGCTGTTTTAGCGGGGTTTTTCTACCCAATAGATATTATGTATTCTTGAACATTCTTATAAAAAATGTTGCACATAACTATTTGTTACGTAAATCTTGTAACTCTGTTCTTTTTTCAAAAGTTATGTGCAGAATGCGGTGGTTAGTCTGCGTCAGTCAAAATCTCAGAATCAAAATATCAGAAATAAAATCTTATCCACACCATCCTTGTCTATATGTGATAGGATCAGGATTCAGTGTAATATAAAAAGTGTAATGTTTGCAAAAACAAAAAAAAAACAGTCACTTAATAATAAAAAAAAATACAATTAAATTAATAGCACTTACCTCAAAGAAAGAAAACCACAATGCAAAATATTGTCTCATCTTATGACGATATAAGATATGAGGCAAATAGATAAAGTCCCTGGTTTCTTACCTGGCTAACAACCGTAATTCCAGTATCAACCGTGACATGTTTTTACTTGCCTCGGTTGCATTGTCGAAGACCCAGTGCATCCTTATCTGCTCATAAGCGTTTGTTGTTCATGGGTGGTGATAATAACTGACCATCAGACAATCCATTCATAAATTTTTCCAATACAAAATAATTAATGTTTCGGCTCAACATGATGCTAAACACATTAATCCGATAAACAAATATTTAATACCTAATTCAGAGAGATTGAGACAATTCAAATACGTTCATATTTGTTCCAACTTGATATTTACCAACTCGTATACGTTTAAGCTTTAGCAGTAATTCGCCCGCGGTTACACAAAGAGACAGTCCCGACCGCCCGAATTTGTGGTTTCGAGAGGTACGTTCGGCCATCGGACGATGAACAGAAATGTCGCAGAAAGTGTATTAAGTAGGTACATTTTTGCCACACATGCGCAAGCTGTGATGAGTCTTTTTGAGGTATTCCTGGAGGACTATGACATTGCGTTCTCCAAAAAGGTGTAAAAAGAGGTTTCCTTCAGGGCCATCGTTGCATTGACGTTTCTCATGTCCATAAGCTACCAGGTCCAACTCAGGTGGCCGTCTGCTTTTCGCAGCCCCTTCAAGATATAAAAAAAATATTTGGTGTAATTTTAGTGGTATGCTATTCCTGTTAGCCTTAGGAATAACATGTAGTACGTTAGATTGTAGCTTAAAAATACTAACTAGTTTTCTAATAAAATGATTTTTTTTAATATACATTATAGTATTAAACCTGTCCATGAGCACAGGTGTTATAACTTCACACATTATTTTATTATCAGTAAGGTTTAAGTTAAAACATTCAGTGAAAGTGAAACAGCCTTAGCATATTATGATATTTCACGTTCAACTTGAAAGAATATTGGAAACAGATAAAAGCAACAACAAAAGCGCCTAAAACGGCATTAGCAAAAAGCTTTTTACGGTTTAGATTTCACAACGATAACTAACGATAATGCTTTGTCAGAAAAATAATAGTTTTTGTTCAACATTAGCGTTCGTGTCCGGTATTACGCCTGAAGCAAAGGCTTATCTGTCCCTCCATTAACACTTCTGAGTAGGAAGACAATTATTTTCACAAAATGTTTGACCATGTTTAGATGAGTCAACCGGCTTAAAAACGCTTATCTGAGTTTTGTTGCGCAGATATTGTGGTCAATGGGAGCAACTGTCTTTGAAGACTAAGTCGATTTTCCCACACGGATTTTTGTAATTTCGTACAATTCGACGCGGCGTAAAGTATAACATTTTTATCACTACCTGAGTTTTTTGCTTGCCTAGGATTTGCGATTACGTAAACTTACGAAAATCGAGTGTCGTTCGTTCAGTAAAAACGCATTTGCTTTTTTTGTTATGTTGTAGTAGGTGAGGCGAAAAAATAACGAAGTAGAACCTAGTTCCCGATACGGTAGCTTTATTATATTTTTTGGCTGATTACGATTTAGTAAAAGAAACGGGGTTTATCAGCGGTTCATTCCTAATTTAGAAGATAATAACTATGAAAAAGCAATGCTTCCTTGGTGCTTCAATAGATACTTATTTTGATTACTTTTGTCTGAAATCACTTTGGCAATAATTAGTGTACAATCATGTTAAGTCTTGTTATGTGTTTGAGTCAGTTCAAAAGTGAGGCTACTGCAGAGAATACCGATATGTACCTACCCATATAAAATAATATTATTCATACACCCATTACTTCGCATATTTCAGATGAATAACATGTTTTACCTAAATGTTAAAATTTGAACAATAAAAACTCAAAAGTACCTGAAGTCACTAAACAAGAAGTCTCAAATTCAAGAGTAAATACTTACATAAAAATAAAAATATTTTCGGTCACTGACACTTGTAACATAATGCTGCTAATTTAGTCTGAGTACTAGCCATGGCTAACAAGGGCTGGTAATAGCGACGCTTGACCTAAAAACTTGTACCACAGAACTAATACATGCAGTAGGGCAACTTGGAATAGGTGTCACTAACGTATACTTTGCCCATCATCACTACAAAAGCAAAAGCAACAACCCATAGTATTGTCCCACTGCTGGGCTCGGGGTCTCCTCTCACAATGTAAGGGGTACAGGCTATAATCTACCACGCTAGCCAAGTGCGGATTGGTAGATTTCACATATCTTTGTGAACTTTATGGAGAACTCTCCGGTGTGCAGGTTGCCTCACGATGTTTTCCTTCACTAAAGCAAGTGATAATCAACTTGTAATACGCACAAAATATTTGAAAATTAGAAAATAGAACAACAGAAATTATTTTTATAATATACTAATTACTAGTGTAATACAGATGGGACTGTAATTTATTTGGTTTTAGTTTAGTTTTAATGGCCGTCAATTACTGGTTCCAATTTAATTGTGAAAAATCTAATATCACAATGAACAAAATATACCAAGCACACTTAAATCCAAAAGAAGTTTTATTGTTATAAGTCAATATTTTTATAATAACTCTTGCCGATATACATAATTACATTGATCAATTAATGTTATCATTATTATTATTTCAGAAATATATATGATAGGCATTTAAATACTACGGAGTCAATTTACTATTCATGTTAATAATATATTACCAACTTTGTCGTCTAAGACCTTCCATCTATTTAACAACTAGCTCGATACTCTAATTTCAGAATTCTATTAATACTTAACCTTTATTAACTACGAGTAACCGCCCTCGCTTTGCTTCGGTTTTCTTATTTTTTTACACCTTGGGTTACATTCCATCCATCCATCCATCAGCCCTTAGAGGTCCACTGCTGGACATAGGCCTCCCCTAACTTGCGCCACTCTGACCGGTCCTGAGCCTTCTGAATCCAGCGGATGCCCGCTGTCTTCTTCAGATCGTCAGTCCACCTGGTTGGGGGGCGTCCTATGCTCCTTTTTCCGAGACGTGGGCGCCATTCGAGGACCTTTCTTCCCCAACGGTTATCGGTCCTTCGCACTATGTGGCCAGCCCATTGCCACTTCAGCCGGCTAATTCTTTGAGCTATGTCGGTTACCCTTGTTCGTCTACGGATCTCCTCATTTCTGATGCGATCACGTAGAGAAATACCGAGCATAGCCCTCTCCATAGCCCGCTGCGCAACTCTGAGCTTGTGGATCAGGCCAATAGTAAAGCACCACGTCTCGGATCCGTATGTCATCACTGGCAACACACACTGCTCGAACACCTTCGACTTCAGGCACTGAGGAAGTGTTTTGGACGACAAGATATGACGCAGTTTCCCGAACGCAGCCCATCCGAGTTGGATTCTACGAGTGACTTCTTTCTCGAAGTTGGACTTACCCATCTGGATCACTTGTCCCAGGTAATTGTATTCGTCTACAACTTCAAGAGCAGCGCCGTCAACAACAACCGGTACGGGTGTGACATGGACATTCGACATGATTTTCGTCTTGTCCATGTTCATCTTAAGACCCACCCGTTGTGAGGCGCTGTTCAAGTCCCCGAGCATTGTACCAAGTTCTTCCAGGGAACCCGCCAGGATGACTATATCATCGGCATATCGCAAGTGTGTGATGTATTCGCCATTGATGTTAATGCCACGTCGTTTCCACTCCATCAGCTTGAACACATCTTCCAACGCAGCGGTGAACAGTTTTGGGGATATGACATCCCCTTGCCTGACACCTCTCTGCAGTTGGATGGGGTTCGTTGCTGTGTCGTGTACTCTGACGGACATGGTGGCAGATGAGTACAAACACTTCAACACCTCGATATACCGGTAGTCGATCCGGCACCGCTGGAGAGAATTTAGTACCGCCCAGGTCTCGATAGAATCAAAGGCTTTCTCATAGTCCACATAGGCAACACACAACGGCAGATTATACTCCTCGGTCTTTTGTATAATCTGCCGCAGTGTGTGTATATGGTCTATGGTGCTGTAGCCTTTTCGGAATCCTGCTTGTTCGGGAGGCTGGAAGTCGTCAAGCCTGCGTGCAATGCGATTTGTGAGCACCCTCGAAAACAGCTTATAAACGTGGCTCAGAAGTGCAATGGGCCTGTAGTTCTTCAAAAGGGCTTTATCGCCCTTCTTGAAGAACAGCGTCACCACACTTCTGCCCCACGCTTCCGGGGTAGTTCCAGTGTTAATGACGGAATCGAACAGTTTTTGGAGCGCCACTAGAAGGGGTTTCCCTCCAGCTCTTAGAAGCTCGGTTGTGATTCCGTCATCTCCCGGTGCCTTGTTGTTTTTAAGCTGTTTGAGAGCCTCTCTAATCTCATACAGGCTGACGTCCGGGATATCCTCTGTGTAGTGTCGGGTCAGTTTAGCTCTCTTATCGCTCTCCTCGCTAGGAGGTGGAGCTTGAGAGGAGGCATACAACCGTCCGTAGTATCTCTCAGTCTCTCTCAGAACTTCCGGTTTCGACGAAACCATGGTGCCGGACTCGGTCTTCAACCTCGTAAGCTGACTTTGCCCAATGGACAGATCCCCGGCGAACACTTTGGAGCCCTGGTTTCGCTCAATTGTGTTTTTTACACGATTTGCGTTGTGTTTTCGCAAATCGCGTCGCCTGCACTTGGAGATCTGCTCATTGAGCCGTCGGTACTCACTCATAGAGGTTGGAGACTGCACACATAGTTCTCGTCGATCCCTCATAAGACCGAGAGTTTGTTCTGAGAGAACCTGAGATCTACCACTAGGGTGGGTCTTGAAGTACTTCGACCCTACCTCGTGGACAGTTGTTACCATCCTGGTGTTAAACTCGTCCACGGACGTGCACGATTCTAGGCACGCAAAACGGTTTTGCAGCTCAAGTTGAAAGTTCTCGGATCCCTGGATTTGGACGGATGTTGGGCGAAGCGTAGACTTCATCAGGCGTGACCGTTCCAGCTTCAGGTCGATATTTAATGTGCCTCTCACAAGACGGTGATCGCTTCCGGTTTTGAACCTGCTGATCACAGAGACATCATTAAATATGTGCCGTTTGTCTGCCAGAATGAAGTCTATCTCGCTTTTCGTGGAACCATCAGGACTTATCCAAGTCCACTTGCGTTGTGGCTTCTTTCTGAAGAAGGAGTTCATCATAAAGAGATCTTCCTTCTCCAAAAAGTTGGCCAGCAAGTGTCCTCGGTGGTTCCGTCGTCCAATTCCGTAGGGACCCACTTTCCTCTCGGCGCCACTTTGCGTGCCCAGCTTCGCGTTGAAGTCCCCCATCACAACATTGAAGTGAGCTTTAGAGGTATGTATGGCTCTACTTATGTCCTCATACATAACCTCAACCTCGTCGTCGGGATGTGTCGAAGTCGGCGCATATACCTGTACAACCTTCAACGAATACCGTTTGGATATTCTGAGTATAAGGTACGCTACCCTGGCCGACACGCTCCCGACTTGCACAATGTTGTTGACGAGGGACCTGTGAACGAGAAACCCGACACCACCTTGGGACAGGTGTTCGTCCTCCCGGTGATAGAACAAGTTTCCGGATTTGAGTATTATCGTGTCCTCCCCCTGTCTTCGGACTTCAGATAAACCCACAATAGTCCAGTTTAACTTGTCTATCTCTTCTTCCAGCTCTTTTACCTTGTCGTCTGTCCTCAGTGTCCTGGTGTTGTATGTTGCCAGGTGCAGAAGTCGTCGTTTGGATTGGTAGCCCGATCTCTGCCGGCGATTCTTAGCACCCCCTGCCCCGCCGTTACCATAGCCGCTACCGTAACTAAGAATAGCGGGGCTGCCGGGGACTGGGGGCCGAGGCTCATTTGTGACAAACATGCGGGGGTTTTAGCCGATAGTCACCACGCTTGGCTAGTGCGTGTTGGTGACCGCAGGTGACCTGACTGATATTCGTCACACACAGGAAGATGCTGCTGCCCATCTTCCTGAATTTGTCCTATTAGTCGCCTTTTACGACATCCCAGGAAGAACGGGAGTGGTGCTATTCTACAAAGTGAACCCGGACACCACACGGGGTACATTGGTACTTGGGTTACATTATTGGAGTTTTATTAAGGATCCCTAATTTTTTGAAAATATAATATAGCCTATGTTACTCGGGGATAGTGTAGCTTTCCAACAGTGAAAGAATAATTTTTGAAATCGGTTCAGTAGTTTCGGAGCCTATTCAATGCAAACAAAAAATCAAATCTTTCCTCTTTACGTATATATATTAGTATAGACGAGACGTCTTTTATAACGTCTCTGAATTGATACTGCTCTTTACTTAATTTTATTCAGACTCTCTCTCTATACTCGTTATAATCACATTTCAGGGACGAGAAATATCTTCAAACATCTTCAAACATCATAACATCTACATTTACCTAATTAAAGACAATGTCCAAAAAGTTTGAAGCCATAACAATCCAAAATCCTAGCTGTTACTCGCGGCTTTGCGCGCAGAAGAAAGGAGAAAGATAAATTTATCTCTGTAAAACATGGTAGCCTAAATCACTCTCCAGATCTCCAACTATCTCCACACGAAAAATCAAGTCAATCTGTCACTCTTTTGACGTGAAAGATGAACAAACAGACACACATTCGCATAACATTTATTAGGAATATAAAATTTTAAACATAATCTATACAAATAAATAAAATTGGAGTGTCTCATTGTAATATCAAAATAACCGCTTATTACTAAGTGCATTTCGATGTATACATGGTACATATACCAAAACAAAATTTTTGACAATTTTTGTCTGTCTGTCTGTCTGTCTGTCTGGGCTAATCTCTGAAATGGCTTTTCTTCTGAAATGGACCGATTTTGATGGGACTTTCATTGGCACATAGCTAATGTAACAAGGAGTAACTAAGGCTACTTTTATTTTTAGAAAAAAAAATAGACAATACCTTTTTTATTAAATACCACGCGGACGAAGTCGCGGGTAACAGCTAGTCAATAAATATTTTTACTGGGTATTTTAAGGTTTTTATAATGTTTACCAAAAACTATACTTAAATACCTGTTACTAACAGAAATATGGTGGGACGGTAACAAAAGTAATAAATAAGCACATATAGGTAGGTACGTGCACAGTAATAATGATCAAATGACAATTAAGCAACTTAATGTATAACTTACATTTCTATTGTAAGATAAGCAATGTAAGGGTGGAAACTCGAACCGGAAGCACTCCCGAGAGATATAGTAGACTCCTTGAAATGATTTGATATATTGAGTTTTACATAATACCAATACTACAGTAACGCCAATATGTTAAGTTTACTAATAGTTATACTTAGTTTTGTTAATTTTAGACATGCATGACTTGAACAATTAGTAGTCACTGCCGGTCGAATCAGGAGTCTCGGGTGGATGGATGGATGAAATACTGTTAGAGTATACTCGTAGTACAGAAATTCCACCTGCAACAAGAAAAGGAATCCTCGTGAATAAACATGACATACATATAACTATTATGAATAAAATTTTGAGGTGTCATAAGCTATAAAATATCAAAGATACTAAATAGTTTCTAGTGCTTATTTTATGTCATAACAGAGACGACCATCTTGAGCCGATAGCTAACAAGTACTTGTTTAACTTACTCTTATACGTAGCATAAAAGTTAAATACTGGAAAGCTTAGCGAAGATTTCTTGCAGACATTATTTAAGTAGGCATGGAGGATGGAGAGCGGAAAACACTTCACGATAAATCTATAACAAACACTTATAAACATACTAGTAAGTTATAACACAAACTTGTCAGGGAACATTATTAATGAGAAAAAACTGATAAATAATAATTTTATTGTGGTAGAAACTAAGTAAATACAACGAAGTGAAATATAGAATTTCACAAAGAAAATAGAAACGATTTCGGTAGTAACGAGTTCGTATGCATACCATAGATAACAATACCTATATTTTATTTTCACACATTTATTTTAAACGTAGCTTGAAGACCTCATTATTCAGAGTTCTGAAGAAAATGACATTTTTCTCGTATCATTAAACTGAAGAAGTTTTAAAATACTTCAGTTTATTAGAAAGTTGTGTTAGTTACACTATTTACAACTCAAGAACGGCTGAACCGATTTGGCTGAAAATTGGTGATTTTAATGATTTCTGATTTGTTACATTCTTAGGCGATACGAAGTTCGCCGGGTCAGCTAGTATAATATAATTATCATACCTTTAGTTACTTCAAATTAATATTGAAATAAATTACTAGAAATAATTATAATTAGCTTAAGAAGTAAAGCAACAAGCAAGGACCACAATAAAAGATAAAAAAACACAAAAATTATGACGCGTAAAATAATAACAAGAGTTTTTATTAAACATACCACAACAAAGCATAACTTACTATTGCACATAATGACTAAACATGATAAAATAGATCCCTTCCCAAACGACGCATATTATTACCACGACGCAAATTTCGCTAGTAACCATCTCAAACTACATTAAACTAATTTCTTGTGTGTGTTTATTCGAGTTTGACACAGTTGTTCTGTTACAAGGGGAACCCCCCAGAACTTAAATTAATCAAGATTAATGAGTTCAGTTTAGCACTACCGCTCCAAGAAATTGTAATTTGTTGGCCAATCGAATTACTCATGTATTTTTTACCCGCGCAACGAAGAAATACGAGGGAAACAAAGAAACTCGATTTGGGATCCTTAGAGGGAAGCGTATTAAATTTGCATTAGATGAAATTGAAATACGCCGCACTGACTTGTACGACACAGAACAAGACAACGATACACGGCGATTTTTAGTTATATCCTGTTTAGTACAAACTGATCGTGTTTTTATCTGTTCCTGGCTGGCAATATTTTTGTACATAATTATTTTATTGATTATTTTGTTTTGAAACATACTTTTCATGTCAAATAAATCAATGATTATCCTCAAGTGTTTAAATAAGGGGCGGCGAAATATTAACTCAACAAGTTGAACTTGCTTTTTTTTTAAACTTATCTCTAAATAGCACGTTTCTTTTTTATGTAAAAAACTAATGGGGTTAGTTATTGATTTAAAGCAAGAGTTTTCTCGTTTATAGTGAGACAATAGACCGATGAGATGTTACGAGGGAGGACTGATAATGTCGTCAATTCGCATCAGTCGAATCCTCAAGTCACGGCGTGTCTATTTGATTAATTGAATCATTTTTTACCCTCTCCGGAGGTAGATGGCAATCTGTCTCTCCTATTGTTGCAGTTTCCGATTACGAAGCATCTGTCACCCTTTCCTTTAATATAAGTTGCTGAATGACTACTGTATACATTATCAAAGAAAGTAGGGTAGACAGAAATATAATATAACATTAAACTCATGATATGCAGCTATGTATAACCAATAGAACTGTTGAGTCATTTCTCATTTGCGATACTAAATTCACGTAACAAATGGCGGACATAGTAATAAATCGGTAGGTATAGTACCTGACTCTCCCTTAGTTAGAAGTTCGACCTGAGAACGAATCATCAAGACTGATGCTCAATTTGATATATCAGTAAAAAGCCCTTCTCGGCAAGATCAGCAAAGTGAGCTACATTTTAACATTTGATCTCACAATAATACTTTACGGATTGATTTATCTAGCTAAATAATTAACAGAAAATTTAAAAATTCATACATATTTCAAAACGACACGCCTGGTGTTATTCGGTAGAACAAGTCATGACTCATGACCCGCCCTCGGTCACGTCTTTGCCATGCGACATGAACTTTTACTGTTTATTTACAAAGGCACATTAGACGATCTCTATTAATAAGGACATTAGACCAAGAATTCTTTAAACTACACGCAGTAGTGAGATGCATCACTTTATCACGAGTCCAATCTTTCAATGTACTGACATTTATACTAATTAATGTCTGTAGTCTTTGTATCTGAGATCTTACGTCACAAAAGATAGAAGGTTTTGTTCACTACGCCCAGTTTACGACCTACTGTCGTATAATTAAGTTGAAGCCTTGACAAGAGTAATGCCCCTAAGATTAGCTAGAATTGTAGCCTTTGCCTGGTTTAAGATTGCTTTTTACGACAAAATGAAGGGTATTAGTCTCTAAACTGCCTAAAGGTAAAGACTATTTGTGCAAATAGTAATATTATTATATCCATTTATTTAATTAATCGTTGTTTTTGTACGAAAGGACCACACACGCGTATCTTTTAACGAGATGCAGAAATAGTATAATAATACTAGCTGGTGCTTGTAACTTTGCCGTTGACTGACACCCCAGCCTACTGGATTCTAGAAATGCAAATTTTTTTTTATCGTAATAGCCGGCAAACGAGCTGATGGTAAGTGGCTATCGTCGCCCATGGACATCAGCAACACCAAAGGCATCACTGATGCATTGCCGGCCAAGGAAGAGAGAAGAAAAAGAAAGAAAGAACTGGCTCTCAAGCCCCCAGCCGGAACACGACGAGTCGTTTGTCGGCTGACTCATGCTCAAGGGTGGTAGCTATCCAGGCGAACCCTATGGAGAAATAATAATAGTAATAATGGTATTAATTAAAAATTAAAATCAATATTACCAATATAATCCCTCCGAGGGTCCTACCACCAGCGGGCCGAATTTAGTCACCTTTTACGACACCCATCCGGCGTGGGATTGGGGTTAGTATTCTAAGCCGCCCCAATACGGCTAAAATTTCCATACACATTCCATACACAGATTGTTCGTCTGTTCGTTGGTCGGTTTCTTACAAAAAATATAGCTCTATATTTTGTTTCATTTTCTTCTTCACTACAATATGCCAGTGGCCTTGACCTTGAAGGAATATTCTAGCAGCTGTAGAAGAGGCGTCAATTATTCATCTGAAGATCGCAATACGTCTTCAAATGCCTGGATGCCTGTGCCTACTATTCGTGAGTTGCTGAGATGTTATATTTTTTATTTCTTAGTGCATGATAAATACGTAGCAAAAGTTACTTTTACATAAAAATAAATATTTTTATGGGTCATACTGAAAATTATTTAATGGGTCTGTCTGTACACATTTTAAGTTGAAGTAGTTCTATCGGAATATTCGTTGATTATTTTTAGTGTTCCGTAATTCGATCACTAAACAGAACAGTTCTTAGTGACTGAAGGTTCCGTACAACTTTAAGTAGATTTGACTACTTGTTTGAGTAATAAAATGAACTTCTATGGAACTAATTTAATATAATATGAAAAAATAAAATGAAAATTTACCACAACCAGTTCTCCACAACCAGATTATGTTAGATTTTTATTTCTGTTTTGTTACGGCCGTTTTTACAACGATGACAGTTGAAAACTTGCACTGAACAGCAAAAATCAACAATAGTTCTGAAAAGTGTCATGGTGTGACGCTAATGATCTTTTTATTATTTTTATACCAAAACCGCTTGATGAGAGACGGAGAGAGTTTGAGTGACATGCGCTGCTGTAGGTAACGTACTCGTCTAATGATACGTGCTCGCGACGTAAGGGCTGCAGTAAAATAATAGCGGTTTTTATTTTATAAGCTTTTTTAATAGAGATATTTTCATCATACTTTTCTCAGTGGAAAAAAGCGTAAGTCGTGTTACTTTGAATTGTAGTTATTAATATGATTGGAGGGATAAAAGCTGTATATGCTCAATATTTTTTCGAATTTTTATCATTAATGTTGATGGCTTTGTGCAAGAAATAGAAATGTAAATTCCTTTGACTTCTTACTGATATTTTAACAGTTTTTTGCTCTCCTGTAAAATTGCAATTTTCGTCTTATACCTTTTTTCCACTGAGGATACAATCTTTGTACTAGTGCCAGTGGTTATTCAACTATTTTGCAAAAGTTATTTAAAGTCGTAACTAAGAGTACACTTTAACCTTTTTTACATCCTGCAAAATCAAATTAAGTTTCGCAATTAGTAAAGTAGTTTTAGTGAGGACAAAATATTTAACTTTACGCTCTTTATTGGACGAGTACAAACTTCCTTTTAGACATGCAACGTTACGAACCAATACCACTCTAAGATATTTTATATGATTAATGATTTCCCTTGAAATACCGTCACCTTTACCAATCGACAAGCACAGAAGTTATGATTGTAGTATGATTTATATTCAATATACATATAATTGTTTGATAAATATTTCCAGTAATGAGTCTTTGGTAAGTTCATATTAAACAGTATAATAGTTTGTTGCTATTAATTTTTATCTAAGAATTTAAATTTCGATTTTAGTTTATTTGAATTTAAAAGTCTAGCACACTGGATCTTTAAACTACGCATACCTTATCGTACCAAATCTTCAGGCACATAACTTGTGATTTTTTTTCTGAAACTAAGGAACATTTATTCGTTCTACAAGGATATGTTATACCACCAAAAGTAATAAGACTTCAACCAAATACTCAAATTATTTATCGACTTCAAAGATTACGGTATTTATTGTGAAATACGAGTATAATATTGCGTACATTTTTTATATTCATGCTTTGTGCTCTCAATACGTCCTACTTTCTGTGAATTTCAATATTGATACTGCAGAATAGGCTGTGCATCAGAAAAACAAAATTAACTTTAGCTATTCTATAGACGCACAAAAAGCTATTTTGAATCTCTATTACTCTACAACCGTGGACAAACCTTTGACAGATATTTAACTACTTCCCAGTAACAGTTACCTGTAACCGTAACAACCATTATAGCGCTACATGCAAAGAAAGTGTTATGATAAAAAAAAAACAAAAGAAAATGACGTTAAAAAACATCAACAATGTCTACAAATGTTAACATCTTCATCAAAATCTAATAACAGTTTGTAAAAGTGCAGTTACATTCGTTGATTTTAAAAGGTTTCAGTCTTTTTGGCCGGTAACTTGTTGTGTTTTTTATTCGATACGCACGTGTTAAGTAACATATTTTCGCTAGCACTATCACATGCACAACCATCATAAAAGAATACAAGCACAGGAAAACCGTCTTAACATTACAAGAGTTAGAAGTCAGTTTCCTGCACACATTCGTGATCTATGACGCAGCACATTGTGTTGATCGCTGTATATCAATCACAGTTTCTATTAAATTTTCCGCTACTTGCCGTGTATTAAAAAAGTTTTCGTTTTAAAATTAGATTCACGCTTGCGTTCGAGTCTTCTTATAAGCATACAGACTTTAGGAGAAGTAGTCTATTAGAAAACATTAGTGAAATTAAGAAAAGTAGTCATAAAAAATATGGTGCCTTCCGCGTTCCCTGTTACGGCTATGATAGCTTAAGTAGTTAATGAGTGATAGCCGATAAACTTACTACTTTGGAACTCTACATTGCGCGTGGCCTAACACGTATTTTCCCGGTTTTACAAATTATCTATAAATTAATACTCGACATTAATAATAACTTTGAATTAACACATTCAGTGCTTTTTGCTCGGATCCGAGTATGGCGGGCCCATAGTAGCGGTGCCGCCGACTCGAATCCGAGCAAGCGTCCCGTTTTTTTTGTAGTAGTTGTGCTGTCTAGGTTTACCTGATTAGGTATTAGAAATAAAACACAAAATGGTTTTCAGTGATACAACACAACCCGCGCACTTGACGGCTGGATGGTGACTGCCTCGTGTGCGGGTAGTACAGATACTCTTTTATTATTATGTATGTCACATCTCTCCCTTTCAACAAAATTTTAATTATGTAATTTGTCCACTTGATAAATAACTGTTAAGTTCAGCTTTGATTAAAATATAATTTGTTCGAGCAAAGTACACAACTTATTTCTAACATTCGTAACATTTTATATCTCCAAAGATTACCTTTTTTTTCCAGTTAGATAACTATTTTTACAATATAGAAAAAAAATAAGTTACTATTATAAGGATTTATAACATTATTTTCTCATAATTATTTATTCCTATTTAGTCTCTTTTATTCTTAATATACGGCCCTCTCTGCTTTCCCTTGTTTTTCCTTTTTTTATTATTTTTTTTTCCTAACGTAACTGGTTCGCTATGTGTTATCGTTGTGGAGAAGAACCAGTTGAAGAAACTCCATAACAACACTTTTTTATTAGGTACAAAATATTTGATTATTTTGTATACTTTTTAGCACCTGACCCAGTACATCGTCGCAGCACGGCTGGACCAAAGGGTATATTTCACACTGGAAGTGACCTGCAACAAAACACAACGAGAGCATTTCTCCAAATTTAGTGCTGACCTGGCCTTTAATGTAGTTTAGTTATCAAGTTCTGGTCAGGAAATTCAAACAGGCCTGTCAAACAGGGTATATCAAAGAAGTGAATAAATTCATCCGGACTAACGTTTGATTGACTGTGGCGTATTTCATTTAAAATTATTGCGTCAATGAATAACCCAAGTTAATTTATAACCTTATCATTGACTAATTGTAAGTAATTTAGTCTATCGACAAAGCAATATTCACATTCTATGGGCAGAGTATGACTTTGAACTCATTTTTATACTTTTACCTTGCTTGTAATACACGTAAAGAAACTTCCATGAGCTTGTGCGAGTATCATCAAGCGCTTCGATCTCGTCTCTTGCTCGAGCGTCTACCACCAATGCGTACGTGGAGTGTTGAAACACCAACGCTCCTGAGCGTCGTGTTATGTCCACTAGAAGCCCAGCGGCCTCAAATTCTTCGTTATTATCCAAATTCCCCTTTTTCCTTTTCTTACATTTTTGCGGTGTTACACATGGGGGTGTTAATAGGATTATAATTTTCTAAAACTTGTATTTCACACTTGAAATTCATTATTGTGATTCTTGAAACTTAGAACGATTGACGTCATTTTTTTCCATAATTAAATTATTACTTCATTACTTTCAATGCAATTACGTATCAAGTACTGGCGCTGTGCTTACACGGCTCATGTTGTGCAGCACGGCTTATGCTGGGTCTGGGCCTGTTCGGTGGTCACACAGCACGCTGCAGCACTGACACTCATAAGATATATCTCGTGTTACTTATTAACATTTATTTTTTGTTAACTCTTTTTCTTTCTTGTAACTATTTTTTTTTTGCTGTAATTAGTACCCTGGAATACATGTATTTTCATTTCATTGTATTTTCATTTCATTTCATTATACTCGTATTAAAGCTTCATTTCATTTTCATTTCATTTCGTTTTTGTTTCATTTCAAGTAAGGATTTTATTAGTTACTCCAAAGTATCTTTGTACTTTTAATTGATTAATAAATATTTTTTGTTCGTTGGAACAATTAAATAGTAGGTCCTGTACATGTCGGTGATAACTGTTTTATCACTTATTCAAACATGATTGTTTTTAATTATTATTGAATTTTCAATATTTAGTGAGCAGATCTGGTCCACAACAACAAATGTTGTGATTCCATTTAACAGGAATTCAGGCTCATACTAAGTTAATTCAGGCTCGTTACGAGGATATGTAATAAAATAAAGCGATAATGTGCAAATATATAGATATTTACTTAGACAGCCGTACAGTGATATCGGTTTGTCATTGATCATTCGGAGCGGTCGTTAAGAGGTGTGCGTGTGAATACCTTTAGTAACAACTTCGCACGCAAATACATTAAAACGATAAGATTCTTTATTATTAATACATGAATATAGGTATTTTAACCATAGGAAACATTAAATGATATTCCATTAATTTATGCGTTTTGTTTACATATCCTCCCATTAATAGCCAAATTCTCATATTTGTTGACCAGCAGGGGTAATTGGTATTAGTTTGGATACTTATCTAAACGTTATTTCAATATTATAAATCTTTTGTTATTGGTCAGTACTTAACTGACGTTTTCGTGACCATGTCATATTTTGTTTTCGATATCATTATTGATATCATTTGTATTGGTCAATAGTGTAAGTACTCAACTGACGTATTACGGTAAACATTACCTCCCACGGTTTAGTGCAACATTGATTTCGAAAGCGGTTCGATACCACAATAGATATCTTGTATTATTGGTCAGTATTTATCTGACTTTCGATACCATAACAGATATCTTTTATTATTTTTCAGTACTTAACTGATTTTCGATACCATAACAGATATCTTTTATTATTTTTCAGTACTTGACTGATTTTCAATACCATAACAGATATCTTTTATTATATTTTGTCAGTACTTGACTGATTTTCGATACCATAACAGATATATTTTATTATTTGTCAGTACTTGACTGATTTTCGAGACCATAACAGATATCTTTTATTATTCGTCAGTACTTGACTGATTTGACTTGATCGATACCATAAATACCTGTTATTAATGGTCTATATTTGACTCAGTTTATAAGTATTTTATGCTTCAACCTTTGCATTTCTAGTACGACATATAAGACATTTTGCAGCAAAATATTTGATTACTGATAATATGATTATTGGTTCCCATGTCTACTCCATTTAGTTGTCGTTTGATCTCGTTCCAGTTTTATGTAGGTACGTGAAAGTTAGTTTTCGTTTTTTAATGCCTTTCATTACTTAACGGTTTAACTGTTTGTTCAGTTTCCTAATTCATCACGATATTATTCAGCAGATGCAAAACTAAGCTTATAGGTTGCATTCTAGTACAAACCAGGTAGAATCAGTATTATACCGGCTAACGAAGGAATGTTCTAAATTATTTTGTTAAAATAATTTTGACTTTTTCCGTTTTTGACCTTAAGAGTATAATCCATTTAAAACATAAATTTATTTACAATCTTGATTTTAGTTAGGAACAATATTACCCGGAATGAACTACTTGGTAATCATGGTGAAACGGTTCCTATAACTGGTTTGTACCATGAATCAACTTATGCAAATGGTGTAACCAACGCATGTGGTGTATATATATTTTTTTCAAAAACACAAATAATTCGATTGCCTTGCACTTATCCTCGACTACAAAATTTCATCGAAATCTTTAGAGCATTTTTTCGAGATACTGATTACTGTTTTAGCGAGGAATACGCAAGATCGTTTCCGCCGCGATTTGGAAACAGTAATAATTCAGTCCCTTCGATATTTTAGATTATTACAATTGTCCATTTGACGTTAATAATACATATTATCAAAATGAGATAGGCGATATACAAAATTGCTCGCTTATTTAGTGAAATTTTCCATCAATAAAATCGGAAACACGTTTCGATACGATATAAATAAGCAAATACTTATTAATTATCATTATCATATTTTTGTATCTCAGAAACTAAATATCATTTGTTTATCAAATCTGTAATGTATATTATTATTCTTCCTTTACGTGATCATTTTAATGGCATTAAAGCAGAATTAAAATTGGAACGACTTCTTGATTTAAATAATCCAATGTTTTACACATGTCAAATATATTATGTTCTTGACGAGTTTTCACTCATCTGACAATTTTGCAGTGTATTTGACTTGATTACATATGTAGTCATTACATATTTGTATGTATTTTTTTTCTTTTAATTTCGAAAATGTAAACAGGTACAGTTTCATGTATGTATGGTTAGGATCTTCACTTACAACAGGATCTATCACCCTATATTCTACTAATAGGTACCGGCAAATTAATGTGCTTAATGCATTGTTTTGGTGGTCTTAAACCATCTTCGCATTGTTTGCCTTTCAAATGAACCCTGTTTGGAACACATCGGTTGGATAGTTTCAGTCTAAAGGACATGGCAACAAACATTGTTTGTGGTTTATTATATTATAGATTTTGCTTAGAATCAATGATATTCAAAAATATATTTTATACATTATAATATCATTGCTTAGGATAACATCAGTAAAATAACATCGTTGAATTTACTTGCTACGTAAGTACTATTCTTTAAATTTAAATTTGGCACCCACGACACAGGGAATCCTAGTGTGGGGCTATGAGTGTGAAGCGTTATTTTAAATAACATAGTAAGTTAGTAAGTATCTCTATTTTTGAGACAAACTATGAAGATACCGTATAGCAATATCGCTATGATATTGTTTACGGTTATCTTATTAAGATATTTGATATATTAATGTGAAGACTGAATTTGGATTTATATTGACATTTTAAATTATTATTATCATTTTGGCAGGTAGAAGTATCAAACATTTTCCAACTTACTATAATTAATAATTATCATTGTAAACTAAATATTACTTATTTAGTTTTTAACCTATCACACGAACAAGATCCTTTTAATCGCATTTTATGATCCCAAATAATCCCAATACTTGTACATCTGAAGTAAACTGGCCGTGTCGATACCGACCATACAAGAATGAAACAATATCTTAGATATATATTACCTATTATTGCGCCAACACGCATTGTTTTTATTTTGTACCATTAATATGTGTATTTTGTAACCTATGTGTTATCAATACGAATATCAGGCTACAATATATGGAATGTAATTTAATGTACTAGATGCATTTGTTAAGAAAATACCTTCGTTAATTCAACAATCAACTTTGTTAATCAAGAATCATCAAAGATTGAACACAAATGCATTTGTAGGTAGGTACTTAGTATTTTATCAAATGTTCTCTTGTCTTTTCTTTTTCCGTAAAAATATACGATTCTTTTAAAACTTTCCAAAACTAAACATAGCACGCGTTTCCAATATTTCAAATAGCAACGACATTTTCGTATGATAACTCAAGGTTAACATTTTGTGAACTTAAAAGAACCACAAATTACTCACACTTTTTCCTTTTGTTTTATTTTTTTACCTCGGTCGCCAAATGTGCTGTCTAGGTTTACCTGATTAGGTATTAGAAATAAAACACAAAATGGTTTTCAGTGATACAACACAACCCGCGCACTTGACGGCTGGATGGTGACTGCCTCGTGTGCGGGTAGTACAGATACTCTTTTATTATTATGTATGTCACAGTAGTCAATAAAGCGCCAGTTTTCGAGTCGAGTAAATGTTGATTTGCGCGGCCACTCTGACAATATAGTAACTTGCGAAAACGAGTATTGGTTTCATTCTAACAGTATTAGTAACAGTTATTTACTTACTATTTTTTTTTTAAATAACAAGTCTTCACATGATGACACGTCTGAACTGCATACTGTATAACGTGTATAAGCGTGTATGTATAAGTGTGCGTATGGCCTGTGTGTGAGTCCTGTGTGTGTTTGTGTCATATGGTACAAGATTTTGGTCAAGGAAAGTAAAATAAGTTTAAACTCGTTTTGATTACTTTCCTTAGATGATTTCGATCAAGATCCTGGAATTTGATAAAAAAACACGGGGTTGTCAAAATCTTGTGACATATTAGTACGCAAAAACGCACTCACGGAACAAATATCTATGATATTAGTGAATAAACCATTGCCATTCCTAGCTTTCGGATCCGAGTATTCGGCAGCCGACGTGCTGTGTGCCGACGACTCGGATCCGAAAAATGACTTTTTTAAATAGAAATAATAATAATAAAATATACATTCTATACATATTTTCAAACATTTATATTTACTTAATCAAAATTCGCCATAAAAAGTTTTGGCTCCCGGCTATTACTTTGCATCCATTGTTTAAGCACTGAATGTGTTAACCTGAACAACTAGTGGTCACATATTACATACTCTACTTCACATCACAAAGTGAAGCAAGGGTTGTTACTTATATGGACTTTATTCAATTATAATTCTTTTGAAATGTTTAAAGAGCACAATGATATATGTATGTAGGTATGTGTAGAATATTGGTCTTGGTGTTCGAATTCCCGCCAAAATTCGTACGCCGTTGCGTTCGCGCCTTAAAAAGCGAACAAGTGCTGCCACCTGTGAGCCATCAAGGAACTATTTCTTCCCGTATTACCAACGAACGCGTCCGCTTACGCTCCGCGACAAATTACCTAAAACCTAGTATCAAATCAACCTAGTGCTCTGTGTGTGCCTAACTTCAATAGCTGAGACCTGTGTGCGTGTGATACGAAACAAACTTTCCTAATATTCAAGCCCTGGAACATTATTAGCCAAACTACAAATAGTAAGGCGGCGTGGCGGGGTAAGTACCAACCGAGACCAATCTAAATTTCTATAAGTAATCAACATTTTTGGTCAATCGAGCCGAGATATAATACCATTTTTGCTAAATCAAACCGCGATAGCATTTTGGTTTTGAACCGGGGTCGCATTTTGGTTATTTTACCAAATAATCGGTTTGGAATCTCCACTTACGACGCCATTAATAACCTCGTAATAATACAATTTTATTATTATTTACACACTACACAGCGGCATACATATATATTGTATCAATCACAATATTCAGTATTCAAAGAGATATTCAATTCTTCAATTTCGTAACTAATAATTAACCTAATAACGTTGAGAAGACGCCATTACGGGCTTAGCGTACGCGCTTCGCGCTGTTTGTAGTTACCTACCTACACTTATTCATTTTAATAAATCGCGATGGCGAAAAATCCTAAATCGGAACAAGATCTCCACAAGTTATTGTTATCACACATAGTAACTAAAGAATTATATTTTACTCGTATTCAATCTTTGTATGATTTATCACTAGACGTTGAAAACAGTTCCGAATCTCGAGAGAAATTCTGTTTACGTCTTAAGGACATTGAGTCATGGCGTAGTGCGTATGAAACGGCTGTTCATGAAATTATAACTTTAAAAAGAAAGTACGACACTGAGTATGTTCCTTCTTATAGCGATATTGAAAGTTTCGATCAACTGTATTATTCGATTAAATCGGTAGCATCAACTTGCATCGATATTTCCGATAGTCAACATTCCATTAAGTCGAAAACAAAGTCTAGTGTTCAAGTAAAACCTAGGTTACCTAAATTAGAAATTTTTCATTTTGATAGTTCGCTCGAAAATTGGCCTACGTTTCGTGATACGTTTACGACTTTAAGTAATTAATAATAACCCGGATTAGCTGACATAGAAAAGTTTTATTACTTGTTGTCATCTGTTAGCGGTCCTGCGTTGACTATCGTCAAATCGTTGCCAGTGACGTCTGAGAACTATTCTATTGTTTGGGATACGTTAGTTAAGCGATATGAAAATAAGCGAGCGTTGGCTACTATTTACCTAGATAAATTATTTAACTTCAAGCCGTTACAAAATGAATCTTTTACGTCCCTTAATTTGTTTTTACAAACTTTTCAAGACAGTGTTAGAGCACTTAACTTATTGAACATAAGCGAATTGTCGGAATTTATTCTATTTTATATTTCAATACGTAACTTAGACCCTGTTACTAGGCGGGAGTTTGAACAGTCCACGCAACAAGATAAAATTCCAACTTTCAAGGAGCTAATTTCATTTATCGAAAATCGTGTCCGTGTACTCGAAATGTCCGATTGTAAAATTAATTCTAAATTCATTAATAGTAATAAACAGAGTCAATCTCAGTTAAGTGAGAGATCTATACATTCAAAACAAACTGTTTCAAATAAATATAATGTTCGTAAGCCAACATTGTCGTCGTCAGCTGTTATCAATGTTAAATCTAAAGGAGATTACACACAGTATAAATCTAAAGGTGACTGCACACAGTATAATAATTTTAAAGATTGTTTATATTGCAAAAAATTACATTCAATTTATCGATGTCCAGATTACATTGACCTTTCACCTTCTCAACGTTTGCAAGCTATTACTAGGTTGAAATTATGTGAAAATTGTTTGCGGAGTAACCATACTGTCAACGAGTGTCCCTCTTTGGTTCGTTGTACAGTTTGTAAGAAAAATCATCATCATACCTTGCACATGGATTCAAATAATAATATTTCAAATAAGGCGGTTTCATTAACGTGCTCGGCGACATTGACTGTTTTGCTTGGTACTGCTGTTATACACGTCGCAGATCGTTGGGGCAAGTACCACGCCGTACGTGCTATAATTGACAGTGGGGCTATGACTGGGTACATTACTCAAGAATGTGCTGCGCGCTTAGGTTTAGCTCGCCGTCGATGCCATTTTCAACCTGTCGGGTTAGGTGGTAACGCGGTTCAAGATTTCGGGTTAACCACGTGTACAGTCAAGCCCACAAATCAAATGGGTCCTGTCTTGTCGACTGATACAGTCATTGTCACAAAAATTACGGGTCATTTACCTACCATGCCTTTACCTGAAAGAGTGGTTGGTAATTTTAAAAATTTATGTCTAGCCGATCCTTTCTTCTATAAACCGGGTCCTATCGACATGTTATTAGCGGGTGACTTGTTCCCATATATTTACGAAGGCAACAGGATTCTACCCCAGAATAGTGGTATGCCAGTAGCTTTGAAATCGATTTTCGGTTACGTCATAGCAGGTCAGACTGTGCTATCTCAACATTCGAATCAGTCTGCGCCCTCTATCGTTCAACCAGTGAATCAACAAAGCGCTTGTGACCAGACTGTGCTGTTTCAACATTTGAATCAGTCTGCACAAATTCCTTTTCTTCCAGTTGATCAAAGTGATGAATATAATTCCTTTTGCGGTGTGTCAATACACTTAGATAATATTATGAGTTCCTTCTGGGACTTAGAAAATATACCAACCGAGGTGCCTCAAAACCCTGATGATGTGTTAGCGGAGCAATTATTTTCAAAAGAACATAGGCGTGACAGCACCGGTAGGTATATTGTCAAGTACCCAATGCGTCCTCTTGCTGAACTTGGTGATTCGCATAAAATCGCAATTCGCCGACTCATCAATTTAGAATCAAAATTAGAGCGCGAAAAAGCACTTAAGGTTGAATATCACAACTTTATGCGTGAATATGAGTCTCTCGGACACATGACTTGTCTAGGTGAAATACAAAATGTGAATTCGAAATATATCATTCCTCATTTCTGTATTGTGAAACCTTCAAGTACTACCACGAAGTATCGTGTAGTGTTCGAGGCCTCATGTAAAACCAGTAACAGTAATTCATTAAATTCAATTGTCTTACCAGGTCCAAAACTTCAAGCTGATTTAAATCAGTTAATCATACAATTTCGACTGAAAGAAATTTGTTTGTCTGCTGACATAGCTAAAATGTACAGACAAATTAACTTAGACAAAAGTCAACGACCCTATCAACATATTTTATGGCGTTATTCTTCAAATCAACCTATTCAGGTTTATGAATTGAACACTGTCACTTACGGTGTTGCCAGTAGTCCGTATTTAGCAATCAAAGTGCTACAAACCTTAGCAAATGATGAAGCGGCTTCCTTTCCTTTGGCTGCTGAGATCCTTAAGACAGCATTTTTTATGGACGATTTTCTGTGGTCTGTAGATTCTGTTGAAGAGGCTATTCAGCTTCAAGAAGAATTAATAGCGCTGTTAACATCTGGTTGTTTCTTATTACGCAAATGGTCCAGTAATTCTTCACAGGTGCTTGAGCATTTGCCTGATGATCACAGAGAGACCCCATTATCATTCGACGACGAGAAAAGTCATTCTATCAAAGTTCTTGGTCTGCAGTGGTTACCGGCTACAGATACTTTTACATATTCAGCTCTGCCTCCGAACCCTGTGGTAACTAAGCGAACTATCTTGTCTCAAATTGGTCGTCAATTCGATCCGCTGGGATTTGTAGCCCCTTGTGTGTTCTTTGCTAAGTGCTTAATGCAAAAGATTTGGTCCCAAAAGCTAGGATGGGATGAAAGCTTGCCTGCAGAGCTTGAGTCACAGTGGCACTCTTATGCCCGTGAACTTCCTTTATTAACAAACTTTAAACATGATCGACATGTCGTGATCAAAAATCATACTGACTGTCAAATTGTAGGTTTTTGTGATGCCTCTTCTAGTGGCTACGCAGCTGTAGTTTATTTGCGTTCTGTAAACATGAATACTAAAGTTAGCTTATTAATTGCAAAATCAAAAGTAGCACCTTTAAAAGCTATTTCAATTCCGCGCTTGGAATTAATGGCTGCTCACTTACTTTCCAAACTTGTCATATATGTTAGTTCAATTCTTTCTAACAGAATTCAAATTTCTGAAATTCTTTTGTTTACTGACTCTTCAGTTGTGTTAAATTGGCTCAACACTCCTAGCTATACTTTAAAGACTTTTGTAGCTACACGCGTTGCAAAAATCATTGATGCAGTGCCCAGCTCATGCTGGAATCACGTTTCGGGTGCTTGTAATCCAGCTGACATCTGTTCTCGTGGTGCTTTACCGTCAGCACTCCTCGAGATGCCAGAGTGGATTAATGGCCCAAATTGGCTTTATAGTGACACTTCACAATGGCCTATAAAATCTATTGAAGAGTTCAAGGATGAGAGTCCTCCTGAACTGAAACCAGCTCGTCACGGCTTGGTTGCAACGCAATCCGTTGACTCAAATTTTCTATATTCACTAACAGAAAAATTTTCTTCCTACAATAAACTTGTTAATATTGTAGCATATTGTTATTTATTTTTAGATAACATTAAATTCCGTAAGCAGCCTGCTAACAGGAAATCTCTTTCAATTATTCATATTCGAAAAGCGCAAGCTAGTATAGTCAGATCTGTACAACAACAACATTTCTCCGATGATATTGTTGCCTTGTCCAAGGGAGAGAAATGTAGTTTACCCCTTCGAAAACTTAATGCTTTTATAGATTCAGAACAATTCCTCAGGGTGGGGGGTAGGCTTTCTCAATCCAACTTGCCTTTTCACATAAAGCATCCATTACTTCTTCCTAAAAAGTCTAATTTTACTACTATGTTAATTGATTATTATCATAAATTACATTTGCATGTAGGTCCTCGTACACTTCAAAGCATTCTCAGTCAGAAGTATTGGATTATATCTGCTCGTAGTATTATTCGTTCTCGCACAATTAAATGCATCGCATGTTTTCGTGCTACACCTTCAATTAGACAACCAATGATGGGTGAATTGCCTAAATTTCGTTCCGACGATATTCATGTTTTCCATACAGTGGGGATTGATATCGGAGGTCCTTTTTATATCAAGGAATCAACTCGTAAAAATGCTCGCATCACTAAAGCATATCTTTGCATATTTGTGTGCTGTGCAACTCGGGCAGTACACTGTGAAGTCATCTCTTCTTTAAGTACTGAATGTTTTCTAGCATGTTTTGATCGATTTACTGCTAGACGAGGCCTCTGCCATTCTGTTATATCCGACAACGGCACAAACTTTGTCGCTGCTGGTCGATATATCGCTGAAGTATCAAAATTCTTTCGTTCAAATGTCAAAGAATTATCTAATAAATTCATTTTGCGTAATGTGCAGTGGAAATATAATCCTCCAACAGGTAGTCATTTCGGAGGTATCTATGAGTCCGCCATAAAAATGGCAAAGTTACATTTAAAACGGACAGTTGGCTCCAGAGCTTTAACGTTCGAAGAGCTCAGCACTATATTCGCACGTGTTGAAGCTGTACTTAATTCCAGACCTCTGTGTTCGTTATCAAGCGATCCTAACGAATTTGAGATTCTGACTCCGTCGCATTTTTTAATAGGCCGCGAATTACTTACTGTACCAGAATACGAAATTACAGAAGTTTCTAATTCTCGTTTAAATCGTTGGCAACTATTCCAACAAATATCACAATTATTTTGGAAAAAGTGGAAGCAAGATTATTTGCACTTACTTCAACAACGTCAAAAGTGGTTCAATAAATGTCAAAACATTAAGGTAGGTGATCTTGTTCTCGTCAATTCTGATAATTTATCACCTCTGCAATGGAGTCTTGCCCGCGTTACTAGCTTACATCCCGGTCCTGACGGTATAGTTCGCGTAGTAACCGTCCGGACACAGAATTCGGAATTTACTCGACCAGTGGTTAAGCTTAGTCCACTGCCTCTGCAGGAGGATTCAGCTTAACAGGTACACACATATAATTTTATTTCATATATTCAATGTAATTTCAAGTAGCATAGTGTTTTATTATTATAACATACATTGTAAGTTCAATTTAAGATACATAAAATATCTAATTATAGTTATTATACAGTCCGCTCTCTAACAAACAATACTATATTTCAATTGTCAGTTATGTACTAATTATTCAAAGGTTTTCAATTGGTGTCGTAACTGGGGAAATCCTGACGGATTTCGGTGGGGGGAATGTAGAATATTGGTCTTGGTGTTCGAATTCCCGCCAAAATTCGTACGCCGTTGCGTTCGCGCCTTAAAAAGCGAACAAGTGCTGCCACCTGTGAGCCATCAAGGAACTATTTCTTCCCGTATTACCAACGAACGCGTCCGCTAACGCTCCGCGACAAATTACCTAAAACCTAGTATCAAATCAACCTAGTGCTCTGTGTGTGCCTAACTTCAATAGCTGAGACCTGTGTGCGTGTGATACGAAACAAACTTTCCTAATATTCAAGCCCTGGAACATTATTAGCCAAACTACAAATAGTAAGGCGGCGTGGCGGGGTAAGTACCAACCGAGACCAATCTAAATTTCTATAAGTAATCAACAGTATGTATAACATTATTTATTTTTTCTGCTTATAATAATGACATGGCCGTATTGTATTGACTAGAATAGTACTTTTACTAGGTGTGTTACCTATTTTTATAAAAGTTAGTAAAAGTCGGTACCAATTAGAGACCAATCTTATGTTTATAATGGAAGTTTAATGGGATTTTTTGCGGCCCTATAACTTCTTCAATGCAAATGTCGTGGTTATCTATTTGATATGGCTGTCTATTTAATGATTGTGAGTTTATTTAAAAGAGGTCATTACCCTGGATAACTGTAAAGATAGTGTAAAGTGCTATGGCAACCATGTAGTGACGTTCTACCGAAAAGATGTTCGGGAGTTTGATTCACGACCATAGGCAATTTTTATTTATATAAATACCTATACAGATAATGAGTCCATGCCATTCGTAAAGCATATACCTACCTGTCTAGAATAATGTAGGGGATGCAAATAATAATAATAATAATAATAAAAGGACCAATTTTTCCACAACACCTAAAATAAATAAGTATCTATACAGTGTAAGGTATTAGGGCTTTTCATTTATTCTCTGTTAAAACATTTGCCTTTTTTTACTTTTTAGGGTTCCGTACGAAAAAACCAAAAACGGAACCCTTAGATTAGAGGATCACTCGTGTCTGGGCGACCGCCCTTCACAGCCAATTCGCTCCGAAACTACTAGACCAAATTATTTGAAAAAGGTACTCATGTGCTTTTTTGTGATCCAAAGACGATAGTATAATGAAAATAACTGAATTTTGAAAAAAAGTAACGAAAATAACTGAATTTTGAAAAAAGTAACGAAATCAAAATAAAATAAAAACTGTTTTGCAAACCATATTGTGTGGCATGTCAAATGAAAGGACTTTTTGTGTGCGTCTCAAATCTCAAATCATCTCAAAAAAGTACAGTAAATAATTATTTACTCATATATTTAAGAAAAACATATAAGAAACCTATGGTCTTAAAAAAAGCGGCAAAAATAAATAAAATAAAAAATAACGTTAAATAGATAATCAACGTACGGAACCCTCTCCACTCTCCTCTCCGGTTTATTTATACTACATTGATCTGAATCTCAATAATAACAAGATCTGTCACTATAAATCCATTGCAGCTTCAAATTGTATTAGTCCGGTTAAATTAGGATTTGGAATTTTTCGTTGCATGAACAAAGCGAATTCATTAATTAATTACACTTGCCGTGGCACATTAGAAACATCTCAATTCTAGAACAGTACCAGTATAATAGTTGAATAAATAATAAACAATTGTTTTAATAGAACCTAATCGGTGTCTTCCTTCGCCATCTCGGTAGTGCACAATTTAGTTCACAGATCCATCTCTGGCTATCTGCAGACCATTTGGTAATCGGGAGTGAGAATAAACTCAAACATATTGAATGGAACAATTTTTGGAACTCGAAATAGTAGTGTTTACAATACAATGTAAAACGCAAAGCACGTAATAAGTAGTTTGTAGTAGTATTTTGATTTAAATTTAAATCACCAAAAAACGTATTTTGGCAGCTGTGTTTGAGTAATACAGCGATATGACTTAGAGATATAAGCGAGAGGCCAAAATTCCATTTTAAGTCGGGGCAGACATTTTCGTTGACAGATTGTGGTTGCTATATCAAATTTTTGTTTTGCCACAGCCTTTCATAAAACCATTATACACTATAACTTTGTCAAGTCAATATCTAACTATCCTATGTTACCAGATCCAAATTAGGTAGATAAAATGCAAAGTGCGACACTAATGAATTGCTATTCTTAAGCCTTCCCTTCTCCATTTGTGTAAATGCACACATGCACACACAATATAACATTATACGACAACAAATAATAAAATAATTCTGCGCAGTCTATGCAAATAATAATAATAACGCCACACACTCATAGCCCCACACTAGGATTCCCTGTGTCGTGGGTGCCATGGACAACACACTAGACAAGGACATTCACACCCAGACCGAGAACAGAAATTCAAATTCATCATTCAAATTTCCGCCTCGCTGGGAATCGAACCCAGGACCCTTGGTGCGGCGATCCGGCATGGTAACCATTGCGCCACACGGGTCGTCAAATAATGTTTACTTTACTAGTGTTATTACTATTCCAACATCGTAATCAAAATAAACTTAGGCCATAGCACAGTTGTTCCGAAAACACTATGAAATAGAAAGTCGGTTTACACGTAATAATAGGATAACAGTCTCATCCAGACAATAGCATTGTCTAAGGCAGTGGTATTCAACTTTTCAACTGTACAAGTGTGTCTAGAGTGGAAACGCATGTGACGAGAATAGTAATGGATATGAATGTGATGGACAGACGAAGGGGACGAAGAGACCAAAGAAAAGATGGATGGATTGTGTTACAGATGATATGAAAGATAAGAGAGTTAGTGTAAAGATGACGGCTGATAGAGAAGTGTGGAAGAGGAAAACAAATTGCGCCGACCACAAATAAAATTGGGGAATGAGCAAGATGATGATGATGACAATTGTGTCTAGAATGTAGTGAAGACGCAAGAGTACAGACAGTTTCAGATGTGAGAAAGATAATAAAATAACAGTGATTTATATGACATGTAAAGTTGCAATCATTTAATCGGTATTACTTTATGAAATACAAAAATTTATAAATTATTTCAAGTTCGTGTGGGGACAGACGGTATAGCTTTGAATTAATTCGAAGTTATCATTCATCATTCAATTCGTCATCATCAACATTATCAAATATATCAATCATCATTATCAAAAATTGTTCAGTGATTTTTTATATATTTTCATTCAGTATTACATGAATCATGTTTTACAATACTTAAAAAAATATTTCAATAAGATAATCAATCATCTTCAAAAAAAAATCTTCACTACTCATATAGCTTAATACTCGTTCAGTATAAAATACGATATCTAAATGTAATATGTATGCCATAGTTTGAGTACTACTGGCATGCGAGGTCCTTAGGAAAAGCTCTTAAGACTTTAGCGCAAGAATTGATGTTCCAATTTGCTCTTCCGTAATCGAGCGTTGAATGGACCAACCGGCATGAAATTAGATCGTTCCGACGCCATATTTAAAATGTAGATCGTAATAAGTTAGACCATTGCACGAGACGGTGTCAGTAATGAATATTGTTACGCTTATGGTGTAATATAATAACAGTAGACGCGTGAAACACGTGAAGTTCCTTTCGCCGTTTCTTATCCTCTTTGACAAAGTAACTTTTCGAAATGGACTTTTCTTTCTTTTTCTTCTCTCTTTCTTGGCCGGCAACGCATCAGTGATGCCTTTGGTGTTGCTGATGTCCATGGGCGACGATAGCCACTTACCATCAGGTGGAGCGTCAGCTCGTTTGCCGGCTATTTCCATTAAAAATGGAGGTAGAAAGGTATAAAAGTAAAATAATTACGTGCAAATGACCTCAAAATTTTAAAGGGATATTTTTAAATTGCCATAATATGTTTTTTATAACCCACCATATTTATATGATATGGATATTGAATAAAATATATAAAAGAATAATAACTATATTATTTGAAACTGGTTCGAAGAAATAACTTAAGTACTTTTGCATCGTACATTTCAATATTACACTAAAATAAAAGTAAATAGGCATGGTGAGTTAAACCAAAAAAGAAAGGTGTTCAAACAGTATAAAATTTAATATTTTTAGCCAAATAAATGATACCATTTAACGATCGGTCATTATAGTGAATTTGAGGTCCTGTCTTTATAAGGTTGACAAAAAATCGTGTTGAAGTAAAAGACAATACTTAGAATTTTAATTAACCGACCAGCCAAATAAGCATTACGGAATTTAATTGAATTAATATATGGCCCATCAAAATAAAAGGACAGTACATTATTATAAAATAATTGTAGACAAAAAATAACCGACTTCAAAATAACTCAAAAACTATTGGTCAGATCTATTCGCTTTCGATTAAAAAAAGTATCATCAAAATCGGTTCACCCAGTCGAAAATCCTGAGGTAACAAACATAAAAATACAATAGAATTGAAAACTCCTCCTTTTTTGAAGTCGGTTAAATATACAGATAATGCCTGTTTATGTAATCGATGAAGAATACCTAACACCTCTTTATAATAAAGGCAAGGTATACCTATTTATGGTATACTTTGAATTGATTTTCGTCATGGTAAAAACAAGCCTCAATTTTTTTTTCGTATAGTGTGCAAACTTGGTATACGGTCGCACGAAAGTTTCAAACCCCACCCAAGAAGGGACAATCGGTCGATCACGACAAATCAATGCGGTCCAATTAAACTTTACACGACGGAGGTGGTGGCCTGATATTTACCTATCAGCAGTATCAGTGATCCATTTTGTCTTAAACTCACTTATTTTGTATATTTTTAAGGGAAATTTACAACTTATGATTTGACTTTGACCACTAATTCCACATCTGCGTGTAAGTATTGAGATAATCACGTAAGTTAAGTTTAAAGATTAATGCATCCAATCAACCTGGAGCCTTAGGAACACAATATACTATAGGAAGTTCTTAAATTAGTTGCTATATAATTCAAATATCGTATCCTAAATATTAATTTGTTATTAGTGTACCCATACCTTTTGCAAATTTCTGCTTTGATGTGTACATGAATAAAGAGTTTAAATTTATTATTATCTATACACGTCCACTAATCAATTAACTTAGACTTAGCATTTTACAAACACTAAAATTGACGACGTGTCAATTGGAATAATTTAATGTATCTTCAACAAAGTAGATGGATAAGTAATAGCTTAGCTTTTGAATAATTTAAAATTTAAAGGGGTAGATAAGTTGGTGACAAGGTGTAGGGTGCGTAATTAAAAGAGACGCGTCGGTCGTGAGCGGGGTGTCTTATCGGCGCGGTTTAATTTGAGGCAGCGCGGGACACGCGAGCCGATCACGCGACCGAACGCACCGTGCGATGTAGGGTACGAGCGGAGTGGGGAATGTTGAGAACAGACTGTCGATTAGGCATCATACTTCGTAAGTCAGGGGCTCATACCGTACTAGAATCCACAGTCGAGGTTATTGAACAACAGACGCATGTAATTTTTTTGTTAAATTACGATTTTGTTTGATGACGTTGTTCTTTAACTAACTTCCCGTAAAAATCCCCCGTAATACTTTAATATGGTCAGTTTGGTTGAATTTGAGGCAGTACCATAGGCTTACCAATTTTTGCAACAGTGTAATTGTCTTAAGCAATTATATTCTGGTCGGAAGGGCGTTGGTTGCCGGTTATACTTGTACAAGAGAAGACTAGTGGTAGCAGGGTATCATCGCATCACTAACCCGCTTCGAATGAAAGAAATACATACAACTGATTACTTACTACTGTCCATGGGCGGCAAAGGATGGTCGCACTCGATTCTTATCGCATAAAAAATAATACTTGACATCTTTGAGCTTCATAACAAGTTACAAGAGTTCAATCTCCATTCCATAATTTTATTATAATGTTAATTAATTCAATATTAATTTGGTGAATTTTATATTGAACTGAAGTACTGCGCTCTTCATCATTCACTGTGAAGCGAGGAGTTCGTATTTTAAAATTATTCTTTTTAATAACGCTATCGAGCCATCTGGACCTACTCGCCAGCAACCAACATTTCGAATATATTAATTAAATTAACGCTTTGTTTTTTCAACGGTCGATGGCGTTCCCTTTTTAAGTATTTGATTTTATTCCTTTGTCCAATTTAGCCTTCTGATATTTTAAGGTGAACGCTACGACATGTTTTATAAAACCTTTCGCATAACAATGGTTTGATCCTTTTATTTTGGCAAAAAATTTAATTCACATTTTCTCTCTTCATTAAACACATATATGGATAAACAGCTGGGTATATGTATTTAGCTTTCCATGTTTGTTTACAGTATAATTCTTGACAAAAGATAACCGACTTCAAAATTAGGGATAACTCAAAAACTACTCGTCATATCTCGCTCAAATTTAAGTGGGATCACATGACAAGCACCAGATTTTGATTAAAAAAGAATCATCAAAATCGGTTCACCCTGTCGAAAGTTTTGAGGTAACAAACATAAAAAATACAGTCGAATTGAATACCTCCCCCTTTTTGAAGTCGGTTAAAAATAGCGATTTTATTGTATGCTTACAGCACTAACATTGTGTGTCTCCGTTAAAGGAATATTATGGGTTTGTATGTGTACCTAAAATAACGAAAAAATATTAACGGATGAAAATACCTCGCTTATAAAGACGGGAGAACATTAACTAATTCCAGACTTCACGGAGGTTATCAGGTATTAAGGTAAAATAATTCTTAAGGAATTAGAAGAGAATTTGTTTAAATACCCAACAAAGAGGCCTGCAAAGCTCCATGAAGCCTTTCAAAGCGTAACCTAAATGAATCTAGGTTAAAGTAACTGTCGGTGAAATTTTTTTCAAACCTTTAAGTAAAACAATTTTTATGTCCTATTTTGCCGTAATATCCATTAGAAGATAATGGAAATTTTATTGTTAGAAGATTGAATACAAGCATCATTGTCGAACACAAAGTATTTTGGACGACAATTTATCGGATGAAAGAAGACATTATTATGTCAAAAAATTATTAGAAAACAAACAATGGCTGAGCCAGGGCCCCATGACTGAATAAGCTAATTATGTAAAATCCGACACGCAACTGGCCCTCTTACAAAAAAACTGTTACGTGAAATCTCATTTCCTAGTTTGCTAGTGTCCCGACTTTATGAAAAACAAACAAACCAATAAGATCGGGATTCTTATAATTTTTAATCGACGAAAATATTCCGGATCATTTAAACACACCTGGTTTAAGGTATCGAAAAAAATAAACATTATTTAAAAGACTAGGTCAATATGCTTTACAAAATAATTACCAAGTATTAACGTTTCTAATAAATAGTAAAAATGAAACTCAACACAATTTTATCAAAACATTCAGTTTGCAATTACTTATTTATTATTGCCAAGTCATTGATCATTGTATACAAAAGCTTCACAATAAAGTCGAAGTAAGTTATGGATTTTTGTTCAGATAATTATTGTGTATCAGTATCAGTATAAAACAAAAGCAGTTCTTCAGATTCTAATAATATCGTTTACAATAAACTTTGTCAGCTTTCTCCATAAACGAGCCTGAATCGATAATCATCAACGATGCTGTGAAACTCACTAACTACTTATCCGAAGATCCACTATGCAAATTTAATCGTTCATTCGCTACTTTAGGCAAAGGCCCAAGGAAGTCATTTGACTCTAAATTAATAAACAGATTATCCGCTATCAAACTTTGAGTACAACCCATTCGACTTTGAGAAGTCACCGTCAATTTGTTGGTTCATTGGAACTTGGCAATTTTGGAGTCCGTCATTAATTGTGAATTCGGCAAAAGGACTTAGTACAAGTTTAATAATATTTGGAGTCCTTATTTGTAACGGCTTAGTATACAATAATTTTCAAATAACGGTGCCACATTCCAATTTAGATCTTTTATTCATTAATATTTTTATTGTTTTCCCTCATCTCATAGAATATATTACAATTTTCTTATTTATATGAATAAAATTTGAAAATGAATCTCTTGGGTTGACAACTAACCTCTGTACGAATCCACACTTTAGAACACTTTATTCCTAAATTTTCTTGCTATTATTGAAAACATATTTTTTGTGTATCTAGTCGTCAAAGGAGCTGACGATCTACCGTGGCCCATCGACTTTAGTAACACTAAATCAAAATCAATGTAACGTTTGCGTGGGCCATAATAAAAATTAGGTTAAATCTTGGCCTTTGTTACCTGTTCTATGAATTTTAACACCTTTATGATAATAAATAGAGTTGTTTACTTCGTCATGTTTAGCAGTTTTAGGAGAAGAAAGTAGTTTAAACATGGGTGGGAAATATAATACACAATTTACTTACACTGTAAATATTTTGATAAGCAAAATATTTGAACTGATCTGATTAAACAAATTGAATAAAGTTGGTACTGATAGACACCTAAAGCAAATGGAGCAGTATTTCCAACAAAACAATTTCAATAATATTTTGGAAGGGGTCTAGCAGACATTCTATCACATTAATATAGATACAGAGAGCGTTATTAGTTCTACAAGTGTATCAAACGCCCCCATTGTTTATTATTGACTCGCCTCCTACGATATTACTTTCCAACTCTTTCGGAAGTTTGCCTCCTTTGTTGACATCTGCTGTTCGATTATTGGAAAATTTTCGAATGATGGCGTTCTATAAACTTTTGAAACAATATTAATTTGGTTGCGAGCTCAATGCTTGCTCTAAAGAAATTTATTAGATTTTAGAGTATTTAGACGGCAAATTTCGAAACATCAACAGGTACGGTATTTTTTAATTTACGGTTTTATATCCTCTACAGAGTTTCATATTTAATTTAATGTGACATAACTTAGCCTATAACCATCGGACAATACAAGACGCTTCCAGTGAGATGTTAATAGAACAACATAACGCTTCTAACGATATCGGATTTTCCCAATTATTGTGATAAGAACTTAAGAAATTCTGCTGTATCAGACAAACATAAAATGAAATACATTCATGCGAGCTGTAACGTTTTTACTTATTGTTTAGCCAGATACTTATATATTCCAGGAACTAAATACCTTTCTTTAATTAAATAGAAATAATTTGTGCGTTTATCTGTCCCGATTTTCAATAAATAGATTTATAATTCTGGTCCTTCAAGCCGGATATGCAAACATCATATTAAGGGCATAAAAGAACCATCACGCCATCACAACGAGGGATCCATCTCTATTAAAAGGCGGAAACTCAGCCCTTAATTAAAATCCTTTTTATGACTGTAATAAAACCTTAAGATTACGGAACCACTGCGTTTCCTTTTACACGTCCCAGGTAGGGAACTAATTAATTTAGGGCATCCATACGAAATTAATCCGTGAAAACAGATGCAAAATTCATTGGGTCGTATTGTGACAGGCTCGCCCTAATCTGTCGGGTTTAATATGCGTGGTCGACGTCGGTATGCTATGTTTTTAGTTTGATATAGTAAGTATCTTTGAGGGACGCCCGGATGCTTCCAAATCTACATTAGATTTGGAACAGACTCGGTTTAAAATTTAATTTTGTTTCCTATTTTTATTTATTACGTACGATTATTTCTGTTTTTATAAAAGTGAATAAAAGACAAATAGGTACTTACAGTTATATCAAACACTTCTCATACTACTTGCAACTCGGTCTAAAGGAATTAATTTTCATTATATCACATAATTCAAGTGGAGAACGTGATTATTATTTATGTACATTATAATAAGTAATATCAATTCCAAAGTTTTAATACAGACCGTAATATAAGAAGTTTGACTACTCGCTACTAGAGGGCATGCTCAGGGTGACGTAATATACGTGTATTTGTACTTTGTAGCTTCATAAGTTATCAGACTTATCATACACAACAAATTAGTAGTTAAAGTATTAAAAGTTTAGTAATCAACTTGACAATTATATTAAACGCTAAACGCTAACACTCATACCCGCGTAGTAGGTTACCTGTGTTGCGGGTGGCATGGACAACACATATAACACATCACAATCACACCCATGACCCGAGTACAAATATTTATCTGTCACATAAATATCTGCCCCGGCCGGGAATCGAACCCGAGACCCCTCGCGTCGCAGGCAGGGTCGATAACAACTAGGCTACAGGATCGTCTAATTAATACTTTATTAACCTTTTTTTCTTTTTTTTCTTTCTTTTTTTATTTTCCATAATAACCCGAACCTACAGGTTGCGAGTTATGTGGGATTCCTATCGACTACAACCCCCTCGGCAGCCATCCTGCGCATATAGTGAGGCTCCGGGATCGCTAGTGAACGCACCGGTGAATACTTCGTTAACCTAATGATTATCCTAACATGCCCTTTAATTTACTTTAATCACAGTAATCTTTTATCAAGAATATTTATAAAGCAGTAATATATTAATACACAAGTAGCATGTATACTGTACAGTCGAGTTGTAGTCTACAGACAGTAATTTTTATTTTAATAAAGTTAAAAATACGCTACATGCATTATTTAATTTTCATCGTTTGCCATTATAATTTTTGTTGTAGTGTGTGTAATTTTTTTTTATTTTAGAATATTTTATAGCAAGTGTGTAATTAAAAAAAAAATGTTTTTTTTCCACACTGCGCCGTACAATAATATTGCACTCCACCGGATCGTAATGTACTTACTATTTTATAACCGACTCTTCGATTCATGACCATTACTGTATTTTCTTTATTAATTAAAAGTGACGGCTGATAGGAAAATATGGAAGAGGAAAATATATTGCGCCGACCCCAAATAAAATTGGGAAATGGTTTCTTTTTTGTTAAAGTTCCCCACACTTTCAGGAATTTCTTCTGGAATATTCTGCTCTCAATATTCGTTTGTTTAAATACTCGTAAAGTATGAGCACTGATAAACACTTTCTGACTGACTATACTCTTCGAAATTGCAGCGAAGCCTTTGATTCGCTATTTACGCTCTCAGTGCGGTTTGTTAATAAAGCAAAGGTGTTTAATTGGCTGACAAACTGCTCGCGAAGTAATTACGACGGCTGGCAGCGGTTCAAACGCGTCAATCTGGGAATAGGGATGGGATGGATTCGATAACTTCTGCGATGCTCGTTTTGTGAATATAAACACGATTTTTATGGTCAAAACAAAATCCATAGACTTTCATCATGTCCTAGGAAGCTCTTCACGTGTACTAGAAAGCTGTAATTTGGCATGGATATGCAATATTATTGTTTATTGTGCACAGTTAAAACGTTTTCATTATTTACGTTTGAACTTTGAGTTTATTTAAATTAAAATAACTATATTTTCACTTACATTTTTAAAAATTATTTCGTACAAAATATTTCATATCCGCCATCTTGGACCAAACTTGACCGAACGAAGCGCTGTCACTCAGTATGAAAAAGCGGCCAAGTGCGAGTCGGACTCGCCCATGAAGGGTTCCGTAGCAGCAAGTAACATAATACAAAAGTTCTTGTAGTTCGTTGTAACTTTGATCAATGTTTTTTGCGGTTTACGATTTATGACGTATTAAAAAAAACTACTTACTCGATCTCGTTCAAACCAATTTTCGTTGGAAGTTTGCATGGTAATGTACATCATATATTTTTTTTTAGTTTTATCATTCTCTTATTTTAGAAGTTACAGGGGGGGGGACACACATTTTACCACTTTGGAAGTGTCTCTCGCGCAAACTATTCAGTTTAGAAAAAAATGATATTAGAAACCTCAATATCATTTTTGAAGACCTATCCATAGATCCATAGATATCCATAGAGATCCATAGATATGATCCACGTATGGGTTTGATGAAAAAACATTTTTGAGATTCAGTTCTAAGTATGGGGAACCCCCAAAATTTATTGTTTTCTTTTTATTTTTGTGTGAAAATCTTAATGCGGTTCACAGAATACATCTACTTACCAAGTTTCAACAGTATAGCTCTTATAGTTTCGGAAAAAAGTGGCTGTGACATACGGACGGACAGACAGACAGACAGACAGACGAATCTATAAGGGTTCCGTTTTTTGCCATTCGGCTACGGAACCCTAAAAAACAGAAAGACAAAGATGCGGAAATAGGTAGAAAGTGATGTTCAATGCGCGACAGGTAATAAATTTGACTTTCCTAATATTTGTTTTAGATATTGGATGTACCTATTGAACCTAACAATGCATATAATACATATTTAAATAATTATTGTTTACTTACTATGTTAAAAAATAATACGGACGGACAGACAGACAGACAGACAGACAGACAGACGAATCTATAAGGGTTCCGTTTTTTGCCATTCGGCTACGGAACCCTAAAAAACAGAAAGACAAAGATGCGGAAATAGGTAGAAAGTGATGTTCAATGCGCGACAGGTAATAAATTTGACTTTCCTAATATTTGTTTTAGATATTGGATGTACCTATTGAACCTAACAATGCATACAATACATATTTAAATAATTATTGTTTACTTACTATGTTAAAAAATATGTCCTAGTAGTATCTCCGAGACGAACTGGAAATAGGCATAAATCGTATGATTGTCGCTTCTGCGTAGGCGCGACCTATTCTATGCCGGCACGCTGTTTCATCTGTGACATGGATTTTGTTTGGAACAGCCCGTCTATATATTTAAGTCTATGTTTATCACATACTTAGTTGTATCGGTTTTGAAAAGTTAGGTCCAGGAGATAATGAATGACTGTGAATACATACTGACAACCCTTAACCTCAAAATTTATATTTTATTATAAGTGGTACAGTCGGCCGTAGAAGTAGCTTAACATTTTAGTACTTTGTAATAGTAACTGTTTCGACGGTTTCCCTAGCAACATCTATGACAAATTCAAAAAATGTAATGTGACAAGGTACTAAAATGTTAAGCTACTTCTGCGGCCGACTGTACAACAAAAATAATTCAAAAATAGTTTGCTTGTAAAGTATCGATATAACTAGTAAGATTCACTTGTCCCAGTTAAAGGTGTAAGTATTCGCATACCGCCAGGTGTTAAAGAAATTATAACAACTTCATAGAGCCAGTGAGCCTAGGGTTGAAATTTAAAAGGTCAATAATTTAAGTAAAACAATAACTTATTAACAAAAAACTTTAATTTCAAAAGCTGATGTTATAACTGACCCATATCGTGCACATCATCTATCTATATATGTTACCGGCAAAACCCGATTTCAGGTTAAACTAGTTTGGCCTAGGCCAAACTAGTTTATCCTACTCGTGTCAGGTCAAACTAGTTTGGCCTAGTCCAAACTAGTTGGGCCTAGGCCAGACTAGTTTGTCCCGACACGACTAGGCAAAACTAGTTTCTTGTCAGTCTAAAACTGATTAGAACCGAATTGTTACGGATTTATATTTATTCGACAAATCTTTGTGCTTAAAACGGGATCCTGCCTTCTCGCCGAAAATTGTTTGGCCGATTATCACTTGCCAACCAACGGTTCCCCTATTTTTCACTTTGACAACTAACGATTGTCAAATTTTTGTATGACAACGTTTCGGGATCCTGCCTTTTCGCTGAAAATTGTTTGGCCGATTATCACTTGCCAACCAACGGTTCGCCTATTTTTCACTTTGACAACTAACGATTGTCAAATTTTTGTATGACAACGTTTCATTTGGAAGAATTATTATTATGCTAATTATTATAATGACACAACACTTTCAGGGCACTTATCATTTGTCAAATTCTTCATTAGGCCAGACAACTTTTACACGAATAACGTTTCGTCTGTGTAACAGTTCCTTAATTTTTTTCAAAATTGGTGACAGAACCGACTTAGTTAACCCCGAACCCACGTGGTACTCGTCTGCCCTACCCCTAGAGTGAATGTAAACCCCGGAGGCGCGGAGGGAGAGCAGCCCCCGCCCGCTGTAACGAACTGCAGGCACCATGTGAGCCGAAGCGGCTGAGGCTGGTCGCCGCAGGCGACCAAAAAGCCGAAGCTGCGTAGGCGAGCATGGAGTGCCTGCAGTTTGTTACGCAAGGGCGGAAGGGCTGCATTTCCCGCAGCGCCGGAGACGTTTGGAAGCCTGTTTATGTATCAAAAACCCCTGAATTCTGCCTAAAAGTGCATACAATGCAACTTTGTAATTATAATGATTTGTCATTTTCTTTATAACATTGGTCCGAAACCTTACATAATACATCATTTGGTAAACAATATACAACTAAATGAATATTACTCTAACTGACGACTAGACTGACGAGAAACTAGTTTTGCCTAATCGTGTTGGGACAAACTAGTCTGGCCTAGGCCCAACTAGTTTAGACTAGGCCAAACTGGTCTGACCTGACACGAGTAGGATAAACTAGTTTGGCCTAGGCCGAACTAGTTTGACCTGAAATCGGGTTTTGCCGGTAACATATATACTCGTATAAAACACAAAAACTATTTGTACGGATGTCGTTTATAGATTCTGAAACCATCCAACCGATATTCCTCAAAATGGTTTTATTTGAAATGCAATAATCCGAAAGTAGTTTGAGACCACTTAAAGAGTTCATTAGTCACATTCGGCCTATTGATAAAGTCGAGTTTCCACTTCACTTTCCCATACAAAAATTTGAAGATGATAAATGAAAATGGCGCCTAACACAGACTGTCACCACTCAACACTGATCTGTTATTGTAATTTGATTGAACACAATCATTTCATGTTATCCTAGGCTTACTATTTACAATCAATGACTGAGAACCGCATCTGAGCCGTTTATAAGATTAGCAGGATTACGATATGATTTCGTAAATATAATTAAAAGAAAACAAAAATGGTCTTGATGCCGGAAAAAGAATTGACCAAAGTTAGTAAATTGCAAATTTTATTAACTATGTTTCATTGATGCTTATGGCTTCTACTCTACTTATGTTAGATGTAACTTCTTCGGAAGAAGCAGTGACAAGTCCATATTCATTATTCATATTCATTTTTCAAGAAATATATGAAGAGTTTTTTTTAATCTAACCCTATACAAAAACGTTATCGCGTGGATTCTTCAGCCAGCCTTCAGCCATTGGTCATAATAGCTTCGTTAAACCATGATTGTTCTAGAAGGTTCTGCCACAATGATTGACGGTAATTTGTGTTCAATTTGAAAGTGGGTTAAAGTAAGTGGAGGTCTCTTATTAGGCCTCACCATACGCTAAATAAAGTTTTCCTTTTCAATTTTGCTAGATATCTTTAGAAGAAAAACAATATTAAAATTTACATTATTATTTATTTAAATTTATTTACTCAATTATAAAAAAATATGGCGTTAAAAGTACTTATCTGTTTCACCGCAATAATATTTTAAAGTTTTTTCAAAAAATGACTTACTGATAGGACTCACTGAAAATCAGCACCGTAGTGAACACTACGGCATTAACAATAATTCTGTAATCAGCTGCTGTATGTTTTATTTTTTGTTTTGTTTTTACTTTTAAATTCTGTTTTTTTTTATTGTGTTTTTTTGTCCGTGGCTTTGGAAATAAAAAATATTCTAAATTACTTTTCAATAATTTCATGGCAGATTCATCTAAATTTTAAATAGAACACAATGAATGAAAAACCAAAGAGTCGAATAAAATTTGTTAATGTTACATTGAACTAAAACTATAAGGAACTCATAAACGTTTCATGTAAAAGCATAATACAAAATTATATTTCGCAACAGTGTGGTAGACAACCTAAATTACTTGTGAACTAACGAAAAACTTTTAAGTACTGCTAAAACTATAGAACGTATGTGGACTTAATAACGATACATTGTACGACAATGAACATAAAGAGACCGGCAAAGCTCGTCCCACACACATTTTTCCGTTAGGATATAAAGACGTCGCTAGCATTCAGCCTCAAATATAAGTAATGAAAAGGATTATTGTTTTACTCCTACATTGTCTAACAATAAACGATGGTTCTTATGCACAGCAAAGGTGTGGAGAAGACTTATAGTTTTTTATGTGAAAAGCTAACAAATTAGAAGGCGCTGTTGCATCCATATGTCAGTAATACCAAATATTGTTGACCTGGTTGATAGTTTGCTGAGCAATAAAGAAAGTCGCTTATCAAATAATTATTTTCTAAATAATTTTAGAAGTTAGATATCATCGTAGTAAATAAAAGCTCTGTTACAGGCGGGACCTGGCGTCATTATTATTTCTTCAAATGGTCAACAGGGGCACTATGCGCAGAATACCGGCTTAAATATCAAAAAGTATTAAGCTTTAATACACATCAAGACATCTTCTGTAGAAACATTATTAAAACTCAGTAATATCATAAACAGTTAAAAAAACCGGGAACATTGATTTTATGATGTTTATATTGGTCTAAGCCGCTCCAAGGTATCTGAGTGATCACTTTTTATGCACGAGACGAGTCATTTTGTGGTCTAATGATTAATTATAATACTTTGTCTGCATCGTCTTTGTGACAATGTGACAATGTACTGAGGCACTCCTCAGTATTAAGATTCACACAGACCTGGTATCTAAAACGTAGACTTAATTAAAGCGATACAGCATATTATGAGTTTGACCTTAATTTATAATTAAAAACGAAGTCATACGTGATGTTCCCTTCTTCTCACGTTTATTACTCCGACACTGCATGGTATACGAGGGTAACGTGGCAAGTGTTTCCAAACTAATAAATACTCGTAAGTGAAACGAGGAACATACTCTCAACTCTGTCCTAGATGTAAACACTTTAACATTATTACAAGAAAGACTTTCAAACTTGTGTAATAACAGGATGTAGTTTAGAGGACGGCCTTTAGTTAGTTAACACTTTATTTTGTTTATTTTGTCTTCCCTATTTCTAGGCTGGCAACGCATCAATGATTCTGATGAATCTGATGATGATCTTGCTGATGATGGTGTTGCTGATATTCATGATATTCATCAATATTCCATTCATCAGGTTAGTCAGCCCGTCGACCGGCTATTTCCATAAAAAAAAAACTAAAATATTACACCAGTTTTTTAAAACCTTCAGCTTACCCTGAGCGTCAAATATTGCAAGATTAATTACACCTACTTCCTAATAACCTAAGGAGTTGAAATTGTGCATGATGCAAAGGTATTCATGACAATGCATGTAATAATAACCATAAACTGATACTAGTATCAGTTTTGTTTCCAGACGACGGTACTCCTTAACAGTTACCAGTACAATATTATTTTTGGTGTTGGTTTGGTGCTGACATTAGTAAAGTTTATAGGTTTTTAAACTATTAACTTGTCTTCATTCCTACAAGGGGCCATTCATAAATTACGTCACACGTTAGGGGGGAGGGGTGGGGGTCGATGTAGTGTGACATTGTATGACAAGGGGTGGGAGGGGGTCCTAAATTTCGTGAGGTCACATTTCAAAATCGAATAGTTGATATGTATCTATAGGTAAATATTAAAAAACAATGAATAGAAATAAAACTTATTTCGGAACTGCTGTTTTAATTTAATAATTTCTAGGTGTAAAAGGAGAATGCCCATAGCCAAGTACTCAAAAAAAATAATTGTGTCACAATGATTTTTGTACAAAAAATTTAACTAAAATATTTTATGTATTTTACCGTATTTCCTAAAAAATCCTTCTTGGGCTTAATTTTCTTAAATTAATAAGTAATTTTACTTCCTTTTTACAACACAAAAGCATTCGGCCATTTATATTGGAATTAGAGCCAATCAGGGATCTTTTAAGATCCTTCGGGCCAATAGTTTGCGTTGATTCGATTATGACTACTACACAACAAACTAGATGGTGTTAGGGGACTGTCAAATCAATTTGATAATTATTACATTAAAAGATAGATGGCGTTTGGGGACTGTCAAATGAATCTGAAACTTAAACGTATACGATTTTAATGCGCCTGCATAGAGTCTATATTACTGTGTCTACTATAACCTAAATACAAAATAATTTTGTTGAAAATCTCGTAACTCCTACGTTAAAAATTGACTAAAATTGGTTTGTGTAATTTATTAAGATAGCATAATCAAATAAAGGTATTTTCATCAGGGCACAAAAATATTAATGTCAGTACATTTCTCCATACAAAATGGGCATTCTCCTTTCATAATATGTGACGTCACACTACGGGAGGAGGTCTCACAAATGTGACCAGCTGTGACAAGGAGGGGGGAGGGGTCTTAAAGTCATGAAATTAGTGTGACGTAATTTATGGATGGCCCCCAATTAAACGTATACAAGAAAACGAATGGATAAAAACGGATGCATCAAAACGATGTAACATAAAAACCTATAAAATGCTTTAAACAATGGAACAGAGAGGGCTTTCGATGAAATTCTCAATAAATCAATCAACTTGAGTGTTAGCACAACTCTTCATACTCTGGCCGTGTTTGAATTGCACACGAGAGGCCTATTCCGTTAATGTTTCATAAATTAATTTCATGGAAAGTTCATTATAAATCTAACGAGATAAGAGATAGAGTTCAAATTGCTCTGAGTTTGAAAGATTAACACAGAAGTAGGATCAGACATGAATATGATCCATATCAATTAATCCGGTCGTCATATTCTCAATGAGACTAATTAAGCTGCTAAGAAATCTGTCTGCATTTATTTTAATTGGGAGATGACGCTTTGTTGAAGAATTTCAGCTTATTTACATAGCGAACAAATTGTGAAGATTTTACAACAACCCAAATAAACAATCATCTTCATATTTGTACTAAATGTTAAACCTAATTTTAAAACATTTTTCATTTAATTTAGCTTTATAGGTAAAACTTAAAGTAAAATTATATTTATGTACTTGTGCAACCTTTTTAAGATGTGCGTATTTTATTTTACTGCTAGTAGAAAACCTATCAGTGTTTTAAAACCCATACTCTAAATATTTTACCATGAGATTATTTAATTTTTAGTAAATATAAAATACTTATTTCCATGTAAAATAATAGAGCCACTCAATGGCCATACACTGCAATTGTATTCTCTAATGAACTGTACAGTCGTATACCCAATTAATTGCCAAACGTGTCCCGTGTACAAACAACACCAGTAAACTTTGACCCCTTTACCCCAGTACCTTTACCCCTCAATCACTTACATTCCTTTGGGACGCGGGAAGGGGTAAGGGCCAAGCCTTAAACTGGTTCGCGATGCAAGCACGTTTATGATATCACTCCGGCATAGAAACGATCACATAATACAAATAAACGATTACTTACACAATTTACCAATATGGTTATCGATGTGTAAGTGCAAATACGTTTTATTTATAGTACTGATATTGCCAATATACAGCTTAAATATTCAGGTTTGGAAATTTATTATCGCAAACTAAATTATCCTTGTCTTATTTCATTCGAATTAAAATAATACATGTGCATATCTAGATACAACAAAATAAAATTTTGACGAAATCGTGATTTTTGACGAAAAATCTAGCCCGGGAAAAGTGACAATAATAAAGGATGCAGGATTTATTTTTAATGATGCGTCTTGTGCAGCGACTCCTCAGGACTCATCGTGAGTTCGATTCCCGGCCAGTGACAGGTTATTTTGTTCTTGAATCGTGGGTGTTTGTGATTTCATGTGCATTATTGTTTTATTTAAATGCTGGTTTCATTGCATTTCCTAAGAGTAAGACGGTATCTTTAAATAAACAGTACGTTCCGTCATGGCCATGAATACGCACCATCGAACACAATTGAAATTAAATGTTTGAAGAATAACGAAACCCTTACTAAATGACACAGCAAGCTTAGACGGAACTACGGATCAGTTATTCAATTTTTACGTTTACAAGTCTTGAATCCATTTAGAGTTTTCTTGAGTCCATTAAGTTGTCTACTTAATAAAGTGTTTAATAACCACATTTTATTAAAATAGATTAAGTATGTCGGTGAGGCCACGAATCTCCAGTAAATGTCCAGGGACGGGCCTCTTTATTCTACAACACTTGTCTTTGGTTGGCATATAAGAAATGACATGTCATATTTACATTAAGGAATTTTCTTACGTGTATCTTACACAAGTGTAACAGCCTTATAAGATGTTATACGTTGTATAAGATAGGTATACTCAGTCGCCTATTTTTCATTCACCGTCTGAATAAAATCGCTTTAATTTAGGGACATATTCCAAAGTTTACTAACGAAAACAACATCCAATTGGTAACCCAAACAGCATCAATCCTAAGATGCCATAACAATATAATTTTGTAAGAATTTTTGATACTACATAATATTATATCAGAATTAACAACTCCGTCATTAATATAGCCTATGTAAGTTAAAAATAATGTAGCTCTCTACTGGTGGAAGAATTTTCAAAATCGGTTCAGTAGTTCTAGAGAGCAGAGCTCTCGTTGTAGGAACATAATCACAAACTTTACCCCTTCATAATATGACAAATTTTACCAATATTTACCGTAAGCGTAACAGTAATTAGCTACATGTATTAACACTTCACTAACGAGTCCTCTCTACTTCTCTAATAGTCCTATTAAGTTCGACACATTGGTTCTCAAATGCAGTAGGTAGGTACTAATGGTTGCGTCAGCATAATGAATGAGATCCTATGAAAACATACTGACTCCATAAGTACCTGAAATCACCACATCCATTCTGATCTTATCGATCTTACTAATCAGTAGCTGCAGTTATTATTACTTCTAGCTCTAGTAGGTATTAGTTTCGTACTGAGTTTATTTTTTTATTACCTAACTATTCCTTTTATTTATTAAACATATTTTGCTGCATATATTATACTATACAATCCCTGAACATACATAAAAAATATACAGTGGAACATAAAACCTCCAAATTTTTTGATGTCGGTTAAAATAAAACCTAATACTTATTCGTCATTACATATTATTATAACAAGTTTACGTAATTTTTGGTTTTTAGGTTCATACATTTTACTTAAATAATAATAAATAATACCTACTAATTTTATTCAACAATTTTTTTTATATTAAATATTGCCATAAGTAGTATTAAGTGCTGTCTGTAACTGTAGGAAAAAAATAACCCCGGTAGTTTCTTGCCACTTCTTCTCCCGGGACCACTCACGGTAGGGATTTTTTGAAGCGATGGCGTTGAGGTGACTTTCGAAAAGTGTTTGTAACAAACCTACTATGAATAAAACTTATTTCATTTCATTTCATTTGTTTACATTAATTTTTTTTTCTTCACATTTATTTTGTTATTTTCACTACTTGACTCGTAAAACTTTTAAGGATTCCTATTAGTAAAATATGTGTACTGATTCTAATTTTTAATTCACATGCCATTCAAATGTTGTAAAACTTAAAAATTGCTCAACATTTCATCGTCTTCCTAAAGTATTCGTCACTCCAAGTTTACTTATTTCAAACTTAAATTACTCGAAGTAATATAACCAAGTTGTTTCTAGAGTCCGTCATTGCGAACTGAAACAATTTCTAATCCCCATTATTTGGTATATTCAAAAGTTCGTTCAGTTTACGGACTCATCTCATCTCATCTCGTCACGTCTTCGAGACAATCTTCAGCTAGGATTGAACGAGCGATTGAACAAAGTACAAAACAAACGTTGACAATAACGCTGCAGAACAATTCGTGCGAAATTGTTTTCAATGGATTAAAGGACTTCGTCTAATACTTGTGACAATAGGCCTCAAGACTGTTTATATAGACTGTCATCCGCAAGAAACTCGCACAATAGATTTGGGGTCTCTTTAAGCCAAAAATGGTATTTGCTTAATAACAATAGCGCTACATGTAATGTTATGAGCAACGCGTCTGCAAATCATTCTTCATTAAGCTTGGTGATATAACGTTTTTTTATGCGTTGAATACATTAATTAAATACGTAACTAAGTATTGATAGCAGATTTGAAAGTAACCTTGTTTTAACAATAAGTATCTATTTGTAACACATTCGATTTTTCTTCAGCCACCAAATAACACGTCTCGTTCCGGCTGAGGGCGTATTTTTCACACACAAAAACGTTGATTATACATAAAAATTTACATTAAATTAACTTTGCTTTTACTATTTATTTGATAAAGGGAACAAGTTGTAGCATTTAATAAAAAAATCAATTTCGTACTTGTAACATCCATAATCGTAAAAGACAATACCACCCAAACTCTAAACTGGATGTCTTTTGTATTCTTTGGCCCCAACGAGCAATTACTTAGGTCATGGTCTATCACAGTACAAACTACAAAGATAATCAAGATTTGGGACAAAGCCTGCATATAACGACATCGTGTCGTAATTCCACAGGAATTTAAGGAATGGGTCATGATCAAAAAGATGATGCGATGATACAACAGCGAGTAAATTTATTTTAATAGGAGTTATTTTCTAAAGTGGTTATATTTTATCATAAGCTAATTTCTTATAAGGAGACTATTTCAGATTAAAGAGAGATAGATTTTTAGCCAGGGATATTAAATACCCTATGACCTAATTCATATCATAGTCTATCTGTGTGCTAAATTTCATGCAAATTCGTTCAGTAGTTTTTGCGTGGAAGAGTAACAAACATGCACACGAAATTTCACATAAATGCACACGAAATTCGCACCAAATACTTCAGTGTCATGGCGTTGCTTGTGACGTCACGCCTCAGTAAAGTAATAGACAAGATGTCGTTGTCAGTATTGTCATAATCGTTTGTTTACTGAGGCGTGACGTAATTCGCGCTGTTTGAGATTGTATAAAATGTTTGATTAGAAGTAATTAAGTAAGCAGTGATAGCCTTGCGGTTAGAACGTTGATCTCTCGAATGGAGGGGCCCGAGTTCAAATCCTGGCACGCACCTCTGATTTTCAAATATTATGTGCGTATTAGTAGTTAATTATCACTTGCTTCGGTGAAGGAAAACGTCGTGAGGAAACCTGCACACCGGAGAGTTCTCCATAAAATTCTCAAAGGTGTGTGAAGTCTACCAATCCGTACTTGGCCAGCGTGACTATGGCCTGTACCCCTCACATTGTCAGAGGAGACCCGGAGCCCAGCAGTGGGACAATAAAATTATGGGTTGTTGCTTGCTTGCTTGCTTTGAAGTAATTAGGATATCTGCAATGATAAAATACTTAATTCATTTATTACACGATAAATTAATCAAGTATATGTTTGATTCTCGACATAAATCTCTCTTTTAGTTGGACCATCACTTGTAAGACAAGTCGATTATAACGCTAAGTGAGTTTTTAGGCCATTATCGTGACTTTGATCAACTTTAAGCCACACACGACGCGTGTCCTTATGAGCAATTAATGTTGGACCAAGAATTTTATTAAAGTGTTTTAGGAATTGGGACTATTTTTAAAATGATGAACGATTTGATAACGTGGTCATTCTGGCACATACCTATGCACTATTTATGGTAAACAAAAATAAAATCTACCCCGAGCAAACTATTAGGTCACCATTATCACAAATGATTTGGCATCGGAACTAAATCAATATAAGAAATTTTAACATGACAGGTACTTCCTCTAAGTTAATCCTCTAAATAAGCTTGCAAGATTACCACCCAAACTGAGTACGCTAAATAAAACCGTTTAATAATGAAATTTTTGTTTCCCCATGTGTTATTATAAACAATATTGATTGTAAGGTGTTAGGGGCTAAATCCATTCAGACGTTTGGAGATACACAAGTATTTTACCTATTTAACTTCCTACTTAATACTTCTACCTCCTTAACTGTGCTTATTGTCGAAAGAGCCCTCGCTTTCTTCCTGATTGGCAACTAACCGATTATTTCTTTTTTTCACGAATGTATAATAATAATAATAATAATAATAATAATAATTTATTTATTTGCTAGAACATAGTACATGCATGAAGATGGTTCACAAAAATACAATTTGACCTTATATTCTGCCTCTTTGGGCATGCAAATCGTTATACATGACTCTAATAAAATTTATTCAATATTATCAAATTACAATAATAATTATAAATTAAAGAAATAAATGTCAATTGATTATGTCACTATTACAATGTCAAAATTTTCCACATCTATACTATATATATAAAGAGGAAAGATTTGATTTTTTGTTTGCATTGAATAGGCTCCGAAACTACTGAACCGATTTGAAAAATTCTTTCACTGTTGAGAAGCTACACTATCCCCGAGTAACATAGGCTATATTATATTAAAAAAAAATGAGGGATCCTTAATAAAACTCCAATAATGTAACCCAAGGTGTAAAAAATAAGAAAACCGAAGCAAAGCGAGGGCGGTTACTCGTTAATAATAAAGTGATAAGTTCATAAATGTCAATGATCAAGAAAAGAAATTATACAATTTTAGTTTACAGCAGTCATTTTAACGAATAATATTCCGACATGTCATAGAATCTGTGTTCATGTAGATACGTCCATAATTTAATTTTAAATTGACGTCTTGGTAGAACTTTGAATATATAAGTGATTATAACTCCTAGCATCAAGTGGCCAAAAATAATAGCCCCTTGGGAGTAAAACCGCAGAAATTATAAGAAAAGCTGAAACTTCGTATCACCAGGCATGGCGCACTTCGCACTTTTGGTATGATGTTACAAGTACAGTCGGCCGCAGAAGTAGCTTAACATTTTAGTACCTTGTCACATTACATTTCTTGAATTTGTCATAGATGAAAGCGTCGAAACAGTTACTATTACAAAGTATTAAAATGTTAAGCTACTTCTACGGCCGACTGTACGTGCCGCGTTCGACGTGTCGGCCAATTTTACAAGGGCTGCCACGCGCCGCCGCGCTGCACCGGCCATATCATACATTTTTGTAATCTATCACATAAAGTTATCACAATAAAGAAAACAACCCTGACGTTGTCAGAAAGGATAAGAGTTATAATTAGAAAGAGAGGCAACGTCTAGATGTCAACATCTGTTGACGATTAGCGCTGTGCGACCTGAATTACACTTTATTGTGTCGGAGCAAGAGTTGCTATTTATTGAAATGATTTAGCGGGGTGACTCTTTTGTACCAATAGGTACTATTAAGTATTCTCTGGTATCACTCACGTTCATATTGAAGTATCAATTTAAGATTTTATGCAAAATAATGTTGCGTAGACCCAACCACCTTAACGAGTATTTATCGCGACATATACGCGACATTACGCATTATTTATGCAATACTTACCTCAGATGTCACCCGACTATGAGACCGTGATAACATCAGGATGGGAGCAACCATTTACAAAACCCAACGGTTACCGCTCGCTAAAACATAATCGCTAGTCCAAACACGTGCGACAAACAGAAAGATTTCTGATATGTAGTAACAAAAAACATTTTCTACCTCAAAAGTGAGTTTATCCGCTCTCAATCTCGAATCTGTTCGGCACACATTTGTACGTCTTTGTGGCTCTTATCGGCTGGATTAATCACTGCAAGAAAAGCTTTGGGACCCGACCGCAATTTTTTTCTGCTACCCTTAAATAAACTTCCCTCAGATGTTTGCAATGGAATTGATGTTGTTCTAGATGTCATCGGTCTGACAAGTTTTGTTAAGTTTATGACATAGGGTTTCAAGCTATGTAGTGAAAAATAATTCGTAGAGTAAACATTCATTTTCAAAGAATCAATCAGTGAGTCTGTATCTGTAATAACAAAACTTAGGAATGGGAACAACCATTGCAGTTTTCAAATAAAGAAAGTTAGTTCGAAAGTTCGAAGATATATAAATTCCACTAATTTCCAATTGTTCTGCGTGGTGTTTTAATTTCGCTCCTTGTAAGACACCTGAACCCAGCAAGGATTTACATATTAATATCATTATATTAATCAAAGATAATTCCAACTTACTAAAAATACATTGTTACAAACAGAAAAACTTAATTTTTATAAATTAACACTCGCTAGTATAAATGGGCTAAAGGGGCTGCCTCAAAGGAAAATGGGCGTGTATTATTTATGAATTGTTGTGATCATTGTACTATTGCGTATAACGAAAAAAAAAACTTTGTACGTTTAGATACACCCCAGTCTATTGACAAAGTTTAAGCTTTATTTGTTGCGAGTGAAATAGAAAGGACAAAGGTATGTTTTTAAACACAAATAGCCGACAATTGAGCGGACGGGCCTCCTGATGGTATAAAGTTATATCCTCATGGACATCAGAAATATTGAAGATATCTTTTAATCAGATGTGACTTGGTTAGTAAGGCCAAACTAGCTGCAAAGAAATTGGGAGTGCTCAACAGTGCTAAGCAGTACTTCACGCCTAAGCACAGGTTGATGCTCTATAAGGCGCAAATTCGACCACACATGGAGTACTGCTCCCACCACTGACCCACCTGGAGCCCCAGCTAGCCAAGTGGATCCGTTCAATCGAATTCAATGGCGAGCTATTCGTCTTGTCGACGATCCCATGCTTACAGACGGACTAGAATCACTCGAGTTGAGGAGAGATGTAGGTTCTCTCTGCGTATTCTACCGTCTGTACAATGGGGAATGTTCTGAAGAACTATTTGGCTTAATACCTGCAGTTGGTTTTCGACACCGCACATCACGGGGTTCCAGGTTCCACCAACATCACCTGGATACCTGGCCTTCGTCCACAGTTCGGTTCTCACGTAATTTTCTACCTCGTACGTGTAAACTGTGGAACAAACTTCCTGCATCGGTGTTCCCCCTAAGCTATGACATGGGGTCCTTCAAGAAGCGGGTCTATCGTCATTTTCTTGGCCGGCAACGCGTTGGTGACGCCCCCAGTGTTGCTAATGTAAATGGGCGGCGGTGATCACTTACCATCAGGTGACCCGTCTGCTCGTTTGCCTGCTAAAAGCATAAAAAAATAATAAAAAAAATGTGATATTACGATACTGGACCAAAAGAAAACAGAGAATCTTCTGTAACTGCTCTCGGCTCTTTTCTTTCTTTGCAACTAAGATACATTAGAATTTTTGATTTATTCTAGAAGGAGGGTTTGTAGATCACAACTCTATAACTACTATCGTACAGAATCCTTCGACTTCCAACAGGAGATCTGACGTCATTGTTTCATCTGCTTGTCACCAAAATTCACCACGTTCAATGCTGCTTGTACTCAAGAAAAATAGAGTCCTTTTTAACTCCGACTTTTTACATTCTGTTACATAGTTGGAATCAGATTCTGACAACTTATGGACATAATCCAGAAAACGAATCCTCCATTCGGGTCATTTCGGGTATACATTAACAGATACTATTCATTTATTCGCCCAAATCTGTAATTAACTCAGATCCCAATGGTCTGTGTAATATTCCCCATGAAGCTGCAAAGCTTAGTCTATTTCGTCAATTATAACCAGCAATAATCACGTCGTACGAGAGCCACATTGACAGACCACTGCAACACCAATAATAGTTATTTGCCTGGTCTTTGTAGCCGTAGGCTGAATGGGACTGAGGTGGGCGCGTTATTGTGCCGTACGCCGAAACGCGTTGCCCGCTCTAGTGTTGTGAACATTTTTGGCTAAAATTTCGATGAAAATAATAATTGCAAATAACAGTAGCTTGAAAGTAATGTCATTATAAATTACGCATTTTAATACCTTCACTAGTGGAAATAATATTTTTGTTAGAAAATTTCTAATGATTGAAATTGCAACTTTAAACACCTGTTTAAAATAATTTAAGATCAATGACTGATTGCAGTAGGTACCTTTTCTAGCTTAGATCATTAAATTTGTGTACTAAATTAAAAATTAAATGTAGCTACGTTATTATCTTTGTAAAATTATGTTATTATATTATTTAAACAATGTATTTTACAACAATTTTACGTTTATATGTATCTACGTAGGTAAAATTCTTTCCTTACTTTTAAAATATCACCCTTCCAAAATAGGTCGCTTGATACATTGACAAGTCTAAATGACAATATTCTTCACCTCCAAGATTCGATAAAATAATTCGAGTTACTTGATTCTTTCTTTTCCTGCAATGCGTTAGTGATGCATTTGAAGTTACTGAAATCCATGGGAAAAGGAGACCACTTACCTACTATCAGAATAGAATAGAATTTATTTCTTCAAGTTGACACTGCAGTACAACTAGGCAATATTCTTACACTATACTTATAATATTTTAAATATTATATAGCAGTAAGAACTTGACGAAATGGGGCCACAGTCAGCACTGGCAAAGCATTGGCCGCAGCAAACTACGACCGCTGGTTTTCAGCTAGTGTGCTCGTTTATCGACTATTTAAAAAAATATACGTACATACACATCGATACCTTTAGATAGCACTACCTACGCTACAACAGGACTAGTTCCCACATTTTTTGCTCCACCCATAGGGATTATTCAACAATACCTTGCGTATGGGCCGGCCACACATCATTCCATAGAGTTTTTGCGCAGTTAATGGGATTTTTCAATTTATTGTAAAATTTATTTATAAATAAACGTCGCTTTTGACATTTACTAGCCTGTTATAATTTTGAGTACGATATGTATATTTTTCTTTTTGGATTTTATTATTTCGTGAAAAAAAATATATAAGTTACCATAAATAGAATTGAGTTTCTTAATAGATAAAATAATAAAAAAGAAACGGGATTTTTGTTAACTGCCATCCATTGCCATAATTTTTTTTTATAGTCTGAAGGGCTAACGAAAAAGCAGACGGACCACCTGATGGAAAGTAGTTACCGTCGCATAATGGACATGAGCAATACCAGAGGAATCGCCAATGCACGGCCGGCCCTGAAGAAGAACACATTTTACACCTATGAGGAACCCCACATCATAGCGGTAACCCTAAAATCATTATTGTTGCATTACCATACACTACGAAGCACAAACCTACATTAAACAAAACTTACAATATGTAATACTATCCATAATTGTTTCTATATTATTATTTATGTGTATTAACATAAAACATTTGAAAAAATATAAAAAAGCGTTTTAGAGTTTTCACATTTAAATGTAGGTAGGTATGTATACTATGAAATATGGAGTAGTTCTTTCCTACATAGATCCTTTTTGTTTTGTATTCTAGGTACAGACGTATATAAATATTCGTAATAAAAGAAAAAACTTGTTCGAATTTGTACTTAAACTTATTAGCGATAAACAAGTAACTGCTGTAATTTTAGCAGCGCACTTAGATTGAAACAACTATCAACTCTAGCTGCTTTATTTACTTCTCAGTTCAGCCACTCGTGGATAGATGGCGCTACCTACCACAACGCCACAAAGTTTATAAATAGCGTTGTTTAAAATATTTTTGCAAGAAAATATTCATATACTGTTTATTAAATCGAAAGTATCTAATAGTAACCTTGGACAGTTTATTTTTATAATTGAAATTTGAAAGTTTATTTACGATCTTAGTACAAAATTAAGTCCGTAGATTTAATTTTTGAAAAATATTTTAAAGCTGTAGGAGAAAAATAAATGAATTTATTTATGGTCTGTACTTTATGGATTTTGAATGAACAGAAAGTATTTTCTAACTATAAAATTATCAGAGGTCTTAAAAAAGTCACTTTCATAAAATGTACCTTCGTACTCAACTTTGAAACGTTATAAGCTCTTCTTACAAAGGTGGGATAAACCCGTAACAGATACTTTACCTTTGAGTCACTAGTATAAATAAACAGGATCAATACTCTCTCAGGAGTTGTCCGAAAGGTCTAGAAAATTAATTTAATTAAGATTCTTTACATAAAGACGAAACTTTACACGATTACGTCCCTCGATGTAAATTTTCTCGACCAAATTCGGCTAAAATCTGATAAAACTCGATCCATTTTGTCGAAACTTCCCTTTTATCTCAGGATAGGAGCTTGCCTTAAAATTTGTGTACGTTTATCTGAAGTTAAGTTCGCCAAATTCTATTTGTATTCAATCTTTCAACGTTCCCTGTACAAGGTTGATAAGGAGCCTAATATTTTCCAATTTATCGCAGCCTCTCTTAAAATTCATTCGGCTCGCTTCGTTTCGCGCGTCTTCTATCTTTGTTATCTGATGTCCTCAATGCTTAGTAATCAATGCTAAGTAATATCACCCCGACTCCGTAACCTAGTTGGTAGCGACCCGCCTGCGAAGCGAGGGGTCCCGGGTTCGATTCCCGACCGGGGCAGATATTTATGTGACAGATAAATATTTGTGCTCGGGTCATGGGTGTTGTTGTGATGTATATTATATGTGTCGTCCATGCCACCTGCGACACAGGTGAAAACCTACTGCGGGGGGTATAACTGTGAAAGCGTTTATCAAGAGCTTAGGTACGGTAGGATACAAAATGTTAATTTTGCGACTTTACTAACTGGACATAACTAGCTTTTACCCACGGCTTCGACCGCATGTTCAAAAGGAAAAGAACTAACAATGAGTTGTTTAACATGCATGACACATTCCTAGTGCAAAAATAAGAGAGGAACCAACTGTAAAACCTATGACCCTCTTTAACCTTCCAACTACGTGGGTAACACTGAAATTTTTTAGAACTGGCCAGTTAAAAATATTGCTAATGAAAACTTTTTTTGAATTTCAACTTTAGAACTCTTTGGTAACCTAATGTAGTATATTCATTCATTTGACATTTGTTTTTGTGAATTGGCGGCAAATCTAAAACTCTTGTTACACGTGAAAATGAACCTAACGCGAGAAAATTTTCGGTCAATGATTTATTATGACTTTCGTTGTGGGCTTACTCAACAACAAAGCTATGATAGGGTGATTTCTTAATGAAGCCCCATCTCGTGCCACTATTTACAATTGGTTTAACGAGTTTAAGCATGGACATAGCAATCTCAATGATGATCCGCGTGAGGGACGTCCTTTAACAGCGACTACTGAAGATAACATCAGTGCTGTACGACGCATGATAGAGGAAGATAAGAGAGTGATCTATCAGCAGATACGGGCAAGCCTAGGCATTGGTATGAGTCAAGTTCAAAAAATATTACACGAACACTTAGGCGTCAGGAAGCTTTGTACCAGATGGATTCCCCATACTTTAACCGACGACCAGAAACACCTTCGCATGGACTGGTGTCGCCAAATGTTAGATAAGTTCAACGACGGTGACTCAAATGCTGTATTTGACATCGTCACAGATGATGAAAGCTGGATATATTGCTACGAACCCGAAAACAAAAGACAATCAGCTCAGCGGGTGTTTCCTTTCGAGGATCGGCCAACTAAGGTAAAGAAAGGAAGAAGTCAAGGAAAAAAGATGATTGCCTCATTCTTTGGTCGGAAAGGTCATTTTGCGACAGTTGTGCTAGAAGATGGAAGGACAGTTAGTGCTGACTGGTATGTCAATCGCTGTTTGCCTGTTGTCTTGGAAAAAATTCGACAGCAGCGCCCTCGAAGCAGGATCCTCCTTCACCACGACAATGCTTCAGCGCACTCCGCAAAACGGACTGTTGAATATTTGACTATGGCAGGTGTCGAGATAATGAGTCATCCGCCATACAGTCCTGACCTGGCGCCCTGCGACTTTTATTTATTCCCAAGAACTAAAGATAAAATTCGAGGTGTTCGCTTCACGAGCCCTGAAGATGCGGTGAAAGCGTACGAAAATGCCATAGAAGAGACCCCTAAGGAAGAATGGGCCCACTGCTTTTCTCAGTGGTTCCATCGAATGCGACGATGTGTAGAGAGGAACGGAGATTACTTCGAAAAACAATAAAAGTATTGGCAACTTTCTACATTAAGCCGTTTTTCATATTCTAAACATTTTCAGTGTTCCATCCATCCATCATCCATCCATCAGCCCTTTGAGGTCCACTGCTGGACATAGGCCTCCCCTAATCTACGCCATTCAGACCGGTCCTGAGCCTTCTGAATCCAGCGGATACCCGCTGTCTTCTTCAGGTCGTCGGTCCACCTGGTCGGGGGGCGTCCTGTGCTCCTTTTACCGAGGCGTGGTCTTCATTCGACGACCTTTCTTTCCCAACGGTTATCGGTCCTTCGAACTATGTGGCCAGCCCATTGCCACTTCAGGCGGCTAATTCTCTGAGTTATGTCGGTAACCCTCGTTCGTCTACGGATTTCATCATTTCTGATTCGATCGCGTAGAGAAATACCGAGCATAGCTCGTTCCATAGCCCGCTGGGCGACTCTAAGCTTATGCATTAGACCAATAGTGAAGCACCACGTCTCGGATTGGTATGTCATCACTGGCAACACACACTGCTCGAACACCTTCGACTTCAGGCACTGAGGTAACTTTTTGGACGACAAGATATGACGCAGTTTCCCGAACGCAGCCCATCCGCGTTGGATACTACGAGTGACTTCTTTGTCGAAGTTGGACTTACCCATTTGGATCACTTGTCCCAGGTAAATGTACTCGTCTACAACTTCGAGAGCAGCGCCGTCCACAACAACCGGTTCGGGTGTGACATGAACATTCGACATGATTTTCGTCTTGTCCATGTTCATCTTAAGACCCACCCGTTGCGAGGCGCTGTTCAAGTCCCCGAGCATTGTACCAAGTTCCTCCAGGGATCCCGCCAGGATGACTATATCATCGGCATATCGCAGATGTGTGATGTGTTCGCCATTGATGTTAATGCCACGTCGTTTCCACTCCATCAACTTGAACACGTCTTCCAACGCAGCGGTGAACAGTTTTGGGGATATAACGTCCCCTTGCCTGACACCTTCTGCAGTTGGATGGGGTTCGTTGCTGTGTTGTGTACTCTGACGGTCATGGTGGCTGATGTGTATAAACACTTCAACACCTCGATATACCAGTAGTCGATCCGGCACCGCTGAAGAGAATTTAGTACTGCCCAGGTCTCGATAGAATCAAAGGCTTTCTCATAGTCCACATAGGCAACACATAGCGGCAGATTATACTCCTCGGTCTTCTGTATAATCTGCCGCAGCGTGTATATGTGGTCCACGGTACTGTAGCCTTTTCGGAATCCTGCATGTTCAGTGTTACCTAGGTATAAATATAAAGTTATATGAATATTTATATACATTTCATAGCAAAATATATTTAAATACATACTATATACATTTTATATCAATCCATAGATAGCCTTTACGAAGTTATAGAAGGACCAACACATTGTTACTTTTAGTATGGAGTGATTCTAACAATTAGGTATTGTGTTTTTAAATTAAACACAATATAAAACACATTATTTAATAAAAAAATGTGTTTTACATATTAAGCATAACATAAAACACAGTATCATGAAACCGATGTGCCCCAAACCTGTTTCATTTGAAAGGCAATAATGCGAAGATGGTTAGACCACTAAAACATTAGGGCACATTCGGTTAATTCATAAATTTTCGATTTTTCCCATGCAATTTCTGTATTTCTTTGTTTGTTGTATTTTGTTTGTTAAGCACACGCCGGATTTAAATATAATGTAGGTATCTCTACAATAATTAAAACATATAACCTCAGCTCACTTCATTCCGGAAAATTAGTAATTAGCACTCAAAAAGTGCTCCGTGTAACTTGTCTTTTATCAGTTTCATCCTTTTCTCTCAAACCTTAACATGGTTATTACAAAATCGAAGCACTCAGTTTTACGTAAAGAGAACTCGCGACAGCGTTTGCGCCCGTGTGCGTGTAAAGAAGTACGCTTTACACACATACAAACCGCTATGCATCGAACAAACCAACATGATACTTGCTTTGGAAATAAAATAAATTAAGTACTGTCGGCCAAAACCTTTTTATTTTACCTGACTGGGTGACGCAAAGGAGAGTAATGTGTTTATCAGTCTATGTATGAATGTATGAATGTATGTACGTAGGTATATGTGTTCCTCCTATGTGGGGTTGTAGAAACCAAACGGATTGACCGATTTTAATGATTCTTACGTCAATCGATTCGTCTTGCGAGTGTCACTAAAGACATGACAATAATTAAATTTTACCACAGGGACAACCAGACGCCATATTGTCTAATATTTTTTTTTTCATTTATAAATCACTCCATACTAAAAGTAGCAATGTGTTGGTCCTTAAAAATAAATCGAATACTGCAATATGGGTATTAAATTAAAGAGCTCACCATAAGGATTTCAAAAAGGTAGATCATGATAGATTTTTTTGATAGCAGGCGGGTTTTTTTTTTATTTTTTTATACTAGTTTCATAATAATTTTTAAAATGATTATAACACATCCAATATTCACATCTGAATTTTTAATGAGACCTTGAAGTTCCAATATCCTCAACACACGCAAGGAACTTGTACTAATATACATGTATATCTCATCAAAATAATAATGTTACATATCAAAGACAAACTCAGGTGTATAAATGAGAAACTGAGTGTAGAATACACATTAAGCTTTTGAATATTAGATCATCAACAGTTTTATCGGTTACAATGGTTAGCCTAGTGTTACTCGCATTGTCATGTTATGTTTCTGGTGTATTATCGGGTATGAATATATTCATATTATTATTAATTTAAAAAAAGCAAAGCAACAACCCATAATTGTCCCACTGCTGGGTTCGGGGTCTCCTCTCACAATGTGAGGGGTATTAGGCCGTAGTCTACCACGCTGGCCAAGTGCGGATTGGTAGACTTCACACACCTTTGAGAACTTTATGGAGAACTCTCCGGTGTGCAGGTTTCCTCACGATGTTTTCCTTCACCGAAGCAAGTGATAATTAACTTGTAATACGCACATAATATTTGAAAATTAGAGGTGCGTGCCAGGATTTGAACTCGGGCCCCTTCGTTCGGGAGACCAACGTTCTAACCACTAGGCTATCACTGCTTTTATTATTAATATTTATAATTATTTAACTATTTGCTATTATACGTTACAAAAGCGCTAATAACAAAGCATTTTGGGCGCGTAAAATTGGTGTCGCTAGTGACGTTTTTAACGCGTTAAGCTTCCGCGCCCATAATTGCTTTGTTATTAGCGCTTTTGTAACATATAAATATATTTTAATGAGGCTAACATTAAACAATCGTTTACCCATTCGGTCTTATCTGTTTTAATTAGAAAACTTGGCTAAGTCAATAATCTGCTCTCTGGTGCAAATTATTGTGTTACTCTTTAACATGGTACTCTAATGTTAAGCACATAAATTAAGTTGAAATCAACAACTTCTTATTATGCGGCATGTTAATGAAAAATAGTTAAAGCCGGTCTCTCCTGTTGTACGAGTAAGTTGCTTTGTAGCTATAGCTCATTTACATATAACCGATCGTAGGTCAGTATACATAGGTGTCCCAAAAAATACGCAAGATTTGGTTAATTACACAACACTGATTGCGTTTTAAATATTGTCATTTAATTTATTGGAATATAAAGCACATAGAATAAGGTTATACAATATGGAATAGCAGATAAGGACACAACCTAGGAGTTCATATAGTCACTGTTTGACAAACTTAATGATGGAAGACTATGGACCAATCAATATTTTTATCATTCTTCTTTCTTGGATAGAAACAAGGGGATTGTTGAAACTAAATTTTTATTATTTAAATATTGATCAACAGTGAAAGTGAGTGGTCCTATTTTCTTCATTTTTACTAATCTTGAACTAATAAAAATATATAAGATAAAAAATCTTGAACTATCAGGTGTCAAATAGATATTTACGTCGTGTCGCAAACCCTGTAGTAGCTTATTGTTCAGGTTTTCTTCTTTGACGACTCGCCTTATTTCTATAATCATTGGTGAAAATAAATATTCCTTTTATCCTGCTTTGGTTGCGATGTTGATGCCTTGCGTTGATGATGCCTTTTGTTTTGCGAAATTCAAAGGCCGGAATGACGGGCTGCTCATTATCGACAGTTGGCATAAAAAATCCACATCACATAATTCCAGTCACATTCAACACAATTTTTTATGTGTATGTGGTCACAATCGTTGAAATCAATGACATCAGTCAGTAACTCTGAAGGCATCACCAACGCCTTGTTGACCAAAAAGTTAGCTTGCAACACAGCCACAGGTTTTTTTTTATATAAAATTCCTATCACTATGCATGGACTATCATCGAGATGTCGCTGACCTCACCTATACCTCACCTGACCTGACCTGGTCTGACCTGCGACCTCTAACATATAGATCTGGAGGGCTATTCTCTACAATACAAACTCGAAATCGAAGCTCACTCAAGTGAGACTCGAAAGCGTACTTGAATCATCTTGATTATGTCATTCTCTAATCATCTAGTACGCACTTGCGAAGTGAAGTGAGTCTCGAACTCGAACTTCAAACGACTAAAGATGGCCTCCGTATGATATTCTTACCGAATACATATATGTCATTCTCTAATCATCTAGTACGCACTTGCGAAGTGAAGTGAGTCTGGAACTCGAACTTCAATTTTGAAACTCATTGCGGATTCCACTGTTGAGTTACAAAACAGAATAGCCTTGCTGATGCCATAGGGTACTTCCTAATTTAGCAGGCTCGATTCTAGCAGGAGCTTGGTTTCGGCTTAAGAAAAGATGCAGTCTCTTACACCTTTTAACTTTGAAACACATTGAATCTCCTCGATTACCTACCTGTTAGATAAGAATCTTAAAATGTACAGCCAGATCTTCTGTACAGAAAAGTATTTACAAATACTCCATATTTCATCCAACTCTAACAACCTTCATGTTTTGTGTACCTGCATATTTAGACATAAATAAAACACCGGTTTCGGTAAGCAAAAAATAAATCGCATAAATTAGTACATGTTTAAATCTTTTTTTGTATGTATGCAAGTATGCTAATGAAGATCCCAACAAAAACATTTTGTAAAAAGTATCGACTGAAATTATTTTATTACAAAAAGTTTAAAAAAAGTTTTAAAAAATTATAAAAAGTAAATTCTATAGTTAAATAGTAAATAATTATAATAGTGAATTCTATAATAGCGCTCATAGCCCGGCGGCTTGCGTCGATCCTAAGTGATCGACAAAGTTATTAAGGAACAGCGGGGGTGGTCAGTAGTTGGATGGGTGATCGCTAGTGGCAAAAAATTCTTGAGCGCTTCCGTGCTTCGGAGGGCACGTAAAGCTGTTGGTCCGGGTTGTAATATCGTAAGATAACAGTCGTTAAACCATGTCGGAGGCCCTCGGGTGGCATGAAAACTTCCGTCACTTGGGTTGGCCACTAACCTCTTCAGCAATCCTCACTGGAGCAGCATAGTGGAGTATGCTCTAGATCTCCTAAAGAGGAGAGACCCGTGCCCAGTAGTGGACCATTAATGGGTTGAAGCCAAGCCAAAACAGTTCACAAGTTTATCTGCCTTTCAAGGATCATCTTACCAAACTTACCAGATTGTACTACATTAGATACGTCTTTATCTCTCTATACATTTTTAAATAAATCAACGTCGATTTATTAATCCAACATAAGTAAACCTTTAAAATAATCAATAACCTAATTAATGTTAGTTACATTAGTAACAAATAAAGCATGAGTCTATAACTCAAATTAACTTTTCCGGCATCATCGTTTCGCATCTGAAAACGATAATTTTACAATATTAAAACTGTAAAAGGTGACTTTTGATAAAACTCTACAACAGACAAAACCGCGACTAAAATGTATTATACATGTATCATATTTCAATATAATTACTGTTATCATGAAACAGTGGTCCGTCATCACTCAAGAACAAGAATCAACAAAAAAGGGATCTTACAATACTTAATATTATAAGATCTAAAGGGGCTAAAGGTTTTATAATTATAAAAGCATCCGTATCTATATGAGTCAATGCATATTAGCAGCAGGAAACGCTGCATATTATTGATATCTTAATTTAGATAAAATGTAATAATAAGGTCTGCAATATTTCTTTCAGGCTTGTTGGGACCATGCAAGAAAGAAGACTATGAATGTCTGCAAAAGACTATTAACGAAGTATTTTCAAAAGTGTTCGAGGGTATACCATCTCGAGGAGTGCGCAGTTCAGATCCTTTATTTGAGAAAGTAATAGAAGACAATCTCTCAGTTTTAAATTATAAGTTTACAAACAGTACTATTATAGGATATAAAAACTGTGCAGTGAAAAACTCCAAGTAAGTAAAGTAAGGTAAAGTGGGAATTTGGGTTACATCACGGGTTTACTAATTACTGCGTTTTACCATCTACGGCTTCATTGCCATTTACCATCAGGTAACCCGCCTGAATTGCTTAGTTGTTTCAATACTGCAGTGTCGTGGTCATAGACATAATACTACTAGACTAGGCAAGGTATCTGAGCATATGTAAGTGAAACCGTCACGCTGCGAAGAAAGGCAGGAGGTAAACCTATCATTGTCTTACTTACGAGTTACGCGAGTCTCCTTGGTCTCTTTCTCTTTCTAATAGCGTGACGCAAAGAAGGCCCGCTTGTCTAGTCTAGCAGTATTATGTCTATGGTCGTGGTGCCGGAAAAATAGACTAGATATTGTTATTTACCTGTAACATATCGCACAGTACTCATACTCAGTACGACGAAAGAGTATGCAGAGAAACTGCATTTAACGATAGATATAAAGACTTTTTGGCGATTGATATGAAGTACCTTATTTATAAACTCAAAAGGTGTATTTCTTAAGATATCTTAAACCTACCTGTTTAGTTAAATTACCAGTAGTGAATTTCTTTTCCAGTTTTTTTACCAGCCATATCATTAAATATTTATGTTGGTGCTTGTCATTTACCCGGGCTTGAAATACTCGGGAATGGAATATTAATGGTTTTGAATCCGGTTCCCTAAAATATAGGAGGTGATGAATCGAATCGAACGTGGACTCTATTGAAATGATGATAGGGATTTACGTGTTTCTGGGCAATACACTAGATGTATAACAAAATATTAATTGCGAATGGATTGCTCTAATGAAAATAAACTACATAGATATTACCTACCAAGTTATAATAGTCACAGTTACAGATATAATGATTTCCTGTATTTCAATGTTTCAGGTTTGACGTAGATGCATTAAAGCTATATTTTGAAATGCTTTGTCCCAGTTTGAACAGTGTAGGAGATTATGAAATAAGTGGAAAATTAGCCGCACTACCTGTTGAAGGAAAAGGAACTTATAAGATGACTGCCAGTAAGATCTTATATACCATGTTTCCAAATCAATTTAGGGGTCAAGAAATTCACATAAAGTCCTGTGTTCGTTGCCTTTCAGTTAAAAGTTAAAACCATTGATAGCCTAAATTTGGTTTTGAGCCTTGTGAAACACTTACACAATCCTTATACAATATATGTTATTATTTTAGATGAGGTATAATATCAGAGCATTTTAAAAAATTGTAAAAATAATTCCAAATACGTTCAGTCAACCGATGAGTTCAAAAATTTATTGTATTTGTTTTTCCAGGTAAATACTTAATTCCCGTAGATGCAGGACTGAAAATTATAAAAGGCGAAGCTGGCAAAACTTACGTCAACATCAAAAATTTTGAGCTAAAACCCAAAATTCTGGGACCAATGGATTTTGCATTCGATAACCTTTTTAACGGCCAAAAGGATTTATGTGAGTATTTATAATTCCCGAAATACTTTGTGTCGTATAACTTTTGTATTTATTTATGATAATTTGTAAAAGGGTATAAAGTATAGATATGTATCTTTAGGGGAGTATCCATCCTTGACTCAAACCGATACTCATTACTCCTCTTTACTGAGCTCAATTCTCAGTTCAAAATTAATGCAAAAACTGAAAAAAAAACTAAAATTCGCTTCTTCGTGAGCTGAAATACAATCGATTCTTTTACTTTTACTTAAAGATTATGTTTATTTGACTTTTAAATTTGCCCTTGTTGCTGCTGAGCAAAATGTTATTTAGTAAGTACTTAAACTCAAATGTTATTCTGTTTTAGCCGATGCAGTTCACAAATTTGCCCATGACAACTATCTGGAAGTAGCGGAATTAGTGCAAGATCCCATTTTTAAAACGTGTGTTAAGTCAATCAGCAAAAACATCAATGACTTCCTGAAAACGGAGCCATTGCAAGAAATATTCATAAAGTAGATTGTATTCATTTATAAATAAAAAAGAAAGTTATTGTTTTATTTCCAAACTCTTTGAAATTAATAGCTACAGCTACCAAATACTAAAACAATGAACAGATTATTATAATATCGTATTTTATTCGTAGTTGTATTTAACCTAAGCAGCACGGATTTTTTCGTGGCAGATCTGTTGATACTAATTTAGTAACTTTTAGAACTGTGCCCTCTGGCGTGCCCTGAACTCTCACCTAGGACCATTGCTCTTTAATTGGTATATTAATGATATTGAAAGTTGTATCTGGGTGAATTTCCCAAGTACATTTTTGAGACGGCGAGGTTGAAAATGAATGTGTAGAGGTAAACTACAATTATGCATAATTTTATATAGGTAGTTTAAATAGTGATCTACATGATAGTAAAGTATTCAGAGGTATTTAATATATACATTCTTAATAAAAAAATATCTAAGACCTAAAATCTAATTCCGGTGTACTGTCCGAAATCCGAACTGTATTTATTTACACATTTTATTAATTTTTTTTTTTTGGTAAATAAATTTCATTGAAAAGGAATGTTTTTTAGAAATAAATTACATAACGCCACTAATATATATTTACGGAGTAATTTAAGATAGTACAACAGCTCTTAAAAAATCTTTTAAAAATGTCCTACAAAAAAAGCAATACTGGTGGCGCATTTTGTATACTTTATTACTTGCTACGACACGATTTGGAAGACACCTTACTAACTCTTCCCGCACCGATCAGTTGTGTTCCTGCAAACTGCGTGTTAGGATGACCGACTGGCTGCGTAACTTTCCTGCCAAAAACGTAAATACTAACTGTGGTGGCGCAGGAATACAAAATCATCCAATTCCGATGTCATGTATATTAGTAAAAGTACAAAGCAGATTATCAAGTAAGGAGGCTTCCATTGAAAGTTTTCAGCCATAATTGTGAAATAAAATTTAACCTGTGAATAACGGTGTTCTTTAAAATTCAAGGTTTGACTTTGATTCTAAGTCCGGTGTGCAATCTCGGTGGCTCCGGTGGTAAATCAAAGCGTATAGGGACGTATAGGCCACAAAAATACATCGTGTCTAATCATCGCCGAAAGGAGTTCGTTCATCTAGACTCCTACTCTTCAAAATGTATGTTTAAAGTATAATATGATCTTGCCTTTATTATTTCTCATTGGCATAAATCAATTTCGGTGGATCAGATTCTAATTCCAGTGGTCCTAATTTCGGTGGCATTTGATAATGTGATTTGAAAATATCTCCGGAACAAATTTTTTTTTTTCGGTCTCTACTATATGACTAATTATTACTACTATTTACATATTATTTATGCCAAATAAAATGTATTAGAGACAGCAAGTTTAAATTTGTTCAATTCCGGTGGCTCGGATTTTAGTTCCGGTGGTCCTTTAATAATTTCGATGGCATTTCACAATTTCCAATGGAAATATCTCATGAACTAATATTTTTTTCGATCTCTAGTATGTATATGATTAATTAGTACTACTATTTAACTATTATTTAGGCCAAAAAAAATTTATCAGAAACAGCACATTTAAATTCACCACTGTAATTAGGCAAATTCGTGTTTGTTGAAATTGACCCATCTCTAGTAACTTACTTATTTATGCTGATGATGCAAAAAAATTCAGAATAATTACAAATGAAAGTGACTGTGCTACGCTTCAACAAGATCTCAATTCTTGGGCTGACTATTGTTCTCAAAATCAATTATTCTTAAACATTATTCGGTTATAGCCTACACACGTAAACACGATATTGTCAACTAACCTACACTTTGAACAATAATACCCTTTCCAGATAAATTCAATTCGAGATCTGGGTGTAATATTAGATTCTAAATTGTCATTTAAAAATCACTAGGTACTATTATATGATTCAGCGATCGAATCAGCAGCTAACGTTCCTACTAGAGCATATAAACCTTTCAAAATCACAGTCACTTATAAAACTTTATACTTTTCGTTGGTGCGATCTATATTCTACTTCGGCTCTGTGGTCTGAAATCCTATGCATGTCATATCAATAGAATTGAGAGAATTCAATAAACTTTCTTAAGCATTCTAGAATACAGAGTTGGATCCCGGAACGTATCATCATCTACCTCATTAAAAAAATATAAGATTTTACGCCTAAATCTACGACGGCAACATCGTGACTATATTATGTTTTTGGACAACATTTTAAATAACTTTATTGATTCCCCTGATCTTTTAGAAAAAATATGCCTTAAAGTACCCCTCAAAAGCATTCGCAGACCCAATAATTTATTTGCTGTTCCTATATCGAGCACTACATACACCTCAAACTCATTCTTCAATCGTTGTTTGGTTGTTTGCAATAGGGAAATCGGTCATATCGATCCTTTTTGTAACTCTATAGAAAAAAGGTATTCATTTATTATTTGAAAAAATTTAATACACCTTCCTATAGTGTGTTCCTACTGTTAATGTAATTACATTATATACATAAATGTTTAGAAAACCTAAAATCACTTAAATTCGAAGAATCATTTGTCTTATTGTATCAAGATTACATAAAAAACAGCATTTGATAAATACCTAAGTGTTGGCACTCAATGTCTAACCTAAACATAGTCTTTTTTGTAATATTGAACAATAAAATTAAATGACTGTCTGTGTCCAAAATAAAATAAAATAAAATAATATAAAAAAATAATAACTAAACATAATAATTACACCATAAATAGAGAAAAACACTAGAATATGTTGATGATAGATGATGATACTGCAGTCTGCAATGCTTAGCGACGCTTGAACGTTTCTTTCATTTTTTTACTATTGTCTATCAAAATTAAACGGAATCTAACCGAAGAAATTAATATTACAACTAATCTTTAAATTCATCAAAATTCATTAAATACTACTTTTAAGTATACTATTTATAAAGGGAAATGAAGCAACGTGCAAGCAATGAAGCAAGTACCATACTCCAAATATTGCAATTAAATTGGTCAGATCGAAACAAAGCTCAATATTTACATATTTTTTAACTTGGCGAAGATGATCTCACGTAGTTCATAAGAGTCCAAGAGGTGGCGCTATTTTTTGCTTGTATGAAGAACATTATAATTCTGGACAAAAAATAACCGACTTCAAAATTAGGGATAACTCAAAAACTACTCGTCAGATCTCACTCAAATTTAAGTGGAACCACACGACAAGCACCAGCTTTCGATTAAAAAAGAATCATTATAATCGGTTCACCCAGTCAAATAATATACAGTCCAATTGAATACCTCCTTTTTTTTGAAGTCGGTTAAAAATATGTTCTTAATATACATTTTATGTTACATGTTCCGAAGACTTCCCCTTTCTTTTAAAATCGCAATACGATATTCTTATTCTGACTCATTATATTAGATCATACCTATGATTTAGCACGTCATCTGTGTTAAACCGCATCCACTTAGCGTTCAGTAGGATATTTATTTTATGTCTCCATAACAATAAAGGCAATATTTGTTTTGTTCTGTTCGCTAATGTAAATATGTAATGTATTTGTCAAATAAAATTGACAATGTCGGTACAAGAAAACAAGTGGTTCGAAATAAATGACGATCCTGTAGCCTAGTTGGTAGCGACCCTGCCTGCAAAGCGAGGGGTCCCGGGTTCGATTCCTGGTCGGGGCAGATATTTATGTGCCAGATAAATATTTGTACTCGGGTCATGGGTGTGATTGTGATGTGTTATATGTGTCGTCCATGCCACCCGCGACACAGGCAATAACCTACTGCGGGGGTATGAGTGTGTTAGGTTTTTTTTTTAAAATAGTAGGTAGTTACTTAAAGTAAAATACTGACAAATATTATTTGTCATGAGTATTATAAAATTTATTTACTAACCCTCGCTTCCCTTCATCATCAATTTATATGCGGAAATCACAGAATATCGCAACTATTTATGTGCTTGCTTGCAACAATGAGACACAATTTTATTTTGCACACTAATTAATATCTTCTTCTAAAAACGCACGTAATATTTTTTGAAAATTAGAGGTGCGTGCCAGGGTTCAAACTCGGGCCCCTGCGTTCGGGAAACCAACGTTGAAACCACATATGTATGACAAATAGATAGCTTATACAAATTATTATACTCCCTTGAATACGAGTAAATTAGATTTTATCAAAATCTTCCGATTAAATTGTTAGTAAAATTAAATCTTGAATTATCTATAAGTTAATGTGATTAAAAAACTAGTTTGTACTTATTGATATTCAGCTTGAATGCAACTGGCGTCATAGAACTTCGTAGTACAATAACATGTAGTACGATCCAAGTTATATAAATACAGAACACAGTTGAATCTCAAGTTCAGTTTATCTTTTGCAGTTTATAGGTGAAAATAAGAACAATGTTTGGTCGAAGTCTTCTATTGATAAACTTGTTACCATTACTTTGGCTGTGTGGTGTTTGCTCAGGTAATATTATTAAAAGATTATTTTGGGTTTTGTAAGTGTAGAATATTCCATTTAATTTTATATTGATAAGTTTCGTAAGATAAGTCAATGGCGGGCTTGGAGTTTTGTTGGGGCTGAATGGATTTTCTTTTTATTTATAGGTATAAGTATATTTAATTTAGGTAATAGCATTTTAGACAGAATTTTTTGCAATGATAAAGACATTGTGAAAAAAAGTTATATTTTTATTTATTCTTTATTTATTCGGTGAAAAAATACTATTCGATATTATTATATTATTGTTTGATATTTTTTAATTTAATTTAACTTGGCGTTTTTAAAATAAATGTCATTGCAGATTGCATACTGACCTGTCTTATTGAGACAGCCTTCTTATACATTTCCGGAACAAACTTAAAAGATTTTTTTTTCATTGTCACCTTCGTTGTTACGGAGATAAGGCTGAGACGGAAATATTGTATTTTTTACACACTTTATATTAGCTTCACCTGTATGTTTGTTTGTAACTTCTCTTTGAACTTAATTTTTACCCACTTTCAATCGGTCAGATTTCTTTCAAACTTCATGGACTTATTAAGGACCGATGACAATTTAATATTTAAAGAAAAAAGAAAGAAAGAAAACATAATTACACGCTTTATGTTAGCTTTAAATGGTCAGATTTCTTTCAAACTTCGTAGAATTATCGAGGATCGATGACAATTCAATATTTAAAGAGAAAAAGAAAGAAAAAAAACTAAATTTCATTTCAAAAATCAAACTGGAAAATGAAAAAATAAATAATAGTAAAAAAAACTAAAAAACACGCTTTTATAGAAAATCCAACAAAAAAAATAGAAAATAAATTTGAATTAAAAATCTTGTAATTGTAATAAAAGCGTGGGGTGCATGGTTTGGGCACGCTTTATTTACAATTACACGATTTTTTATTCAAATTTATTTTATATTTTTTTTAGTTCAATTTTCTATAAAAGCGTGTTTTTTAGTTTTTTTTAACTATTATTTTTTGTGAAATTTCAATTTAGTAAAATGTATTAGCGGTAAAAGATGCGAGATATTATTTACTATGAAAAAGTAGGTTAACTTATTCCAAATATGATGAACAACAATAATTGACTACCCTTGGGCCCGGTCCATAGCACCCACGACACAGAGAATCCTATATATTGTATATATCCTTTATTTTATTCCTTTTATGTTATATATCATATATATTTTAATATAAAACTCTGTTCTAAAAAAATACATTAAAAAAATTGAGATTATGTAGATAATATATTTTGCCTGTACGAAGCCGGGACGGGTTGTTGTATTTTAAAATTTCGCCTTTGCAGTATTAGTAACAAAATGTAAATCAGACGACTCAAAATGTATAAAGGAATCTACACAAGCCATGATTATTGAATTCGGTAAAGGTCTGCCTGAATACAATGTGAAGTCCATAGACCCCATCAGTTTTAAGAGAATCGATGCCAGCAAGCCCAATCTGAAGTTAATTTTATCTGATGTTACCGTAACGGGATTGAAAGACTGCATTGCGAAAAAAATTATGTAAGTTAGATTTTTTATTTTAATATTTACCATAAATTAAAGGCAGTTTTCAGTATGCCTTACCTTCCAAACTAATCAACTCAATATCATTTTGAAAAGTGTAAAAAGTAAACATTTTTTGCTTTTTGTTAAAACAACTTTGATCTACAAGGTCCGTTGCCATCTTCCAAACAGTGATGTGACAGCTTTATGAATGTAGCAATAATTTTTTTTTTCTTGGCTGGCAGTAGATTGGTAGTGCCTTTATTGTCGATACCCGTAGACGAAGGTGACCAATTTCCATTATGGTGGCTTATCGCAAAATATGATTCGGAATTCTGAACAGTTTTTTCTTTACAGACGTGACATGTCAAAGGATAAATTATTGACAAAGTTTCTTTGTAATGTTCAAATAGAAGGCCAATATGAAATGGATGGACAACTGTTAATCATTCCTATTAAGGGAAAAGGACCTTTGCATGTAACACTAAGTAAGTAATTCGTAGGTTTTCAATCTCAATTTTGGAAGTACTGAGTTATAATCTCGATACTACTTGATCGATCAAATGCTTTGTCCTTGGCAAATTGCTGGAAGAGTTTATTAAGTACTTTAAGAAACTTTGTGCATAAAAATTACTATTTGTTAAAAATGACAGACTTTAGTCTAACAGAGGTGATAAGTGTTTCAAGTCAAACAACTGTATGCAAAGCAAGGACATGTATACATGTCTGTGATGTAATGTAAAGTAATAATGTTGCTACCCAAATTATCACAATACGGAGGTTAACTTATCGAATTAGCTTCCTTCTCGCAGTTTTTATCCTTATCCTTTTTGTCCTTGGACAAATCACGCAATATTTATCATATTCAACATTTCAAAAAACACAAAATGTATGTTCTTGTTTTTTTTAATGTTAAAACTGTTTGACCTATTGAAATACAGCACTCTGATGTTACCTTTTTTCCTAGGAAAATTTGAATTGATTGTTGAAGCAGACATGGGCAAAATAGAGAAGGAAGGAGTCTCATACCTAGACATCAAAAACTGGAAACATTCATTCGCTTTAAAAGACAAAAGTGATGTCGTCTTCGAAAATCTATTTGATGGAAATGAAGTATTAGGTAATGATTGTATTTTCTGGAATTTTGGGGTCAAATTTGCGGTCCATGTATTGTTGAGTACATGTCAACCCTATTTGCACGTGTTTCACTCTCGCAGTAGAACTCTACCATTGGAGGTCGCTGGTCTGCACCGCATATTTTAATTTCTACTGAAAAGACCTCCCGATTCCTTTTTCGCGATGCCTTTGGTGAAGTTCAAAGATGGCGATAAACACTTGACTCATGAGATAGGTCATCTGCTCGTTTATTGAACCTTCATACGGAACGTTTGAGTAATCATTTATATCTCTAGTTCTAGGCAGCATTAAATTCTGTCGATTCCACCATGTGGTTACTTCAAATGAAAAACATATTTTTTCTTTTGGATTTTATAACCAAGATTCTAAAAAACTTTGATCAGTTTTGCTTACATTTTCACTGCGTTACACATAAATGCTATAAATAGAATTAAAATTCTCATTCTTATAAATATACGAAAATAATCCTCATGTCTTTTTCGGTACTTACCGGTATCCCTTAACCATTTTTTAATTACTGTCACTGTTTCAGCCGCAGCTGCCCGTGAGGTGATATCAAGCGGCAGCAATGAGGTCATATTAGAGGTCGGACCATCAGCAATTAAAACAATAGCAACTGAAGTGGTGAAAAACATTAACAATTTCTTCAACAATGTTCCGGCTCAAGAACTTTCTTTAGACTAAGACAATCGGTTGTAAATGGCATTATAAAGATTTAATGCTCTGTTTTAATTTAAATGTTCTTTTATTTAATAGTGCATCCATGTCAGTGGTGAGAAGTGTATGGTCAAAGGGATCTTTCTGTAAAAGAAACCTTTGAAGAAAGTTTATAGTAATGTGTGCCATGTACTTAAGGGAATACCTAACTGAGCCCAAACATAATTGTTTTGAGATTATCGTCTCTCTGATCTTAAGGCTACTTTTAGGCTATTTCTTGTTGACATCAAAATTCTAGCTGTCTCGGAAAAGATGCAAAATAAAACCTATCTGTACTGTGTACAATTATGGCATTAAGGTGAGCTGGTCAGTTTCTATAAGGATACTTTATTTTCGTTCTTCCTAGTTAAAAAAAAACCGGCCAAGTGCGAGTCGGACTCGCCCATGAAGGGTTCCGTAGCAGTAAGTAACGTAATATAAAAGTTCTTGTAGTTCGTTGTAACTTTGATCAATGTTTTTTGCGGTTTACGATTTATGACGTATTAAAAAAACTACTTACTAGATCTTATTCAAACCAATTTTCGTTGGAAGTTTGCTTGGTAATGTACATCATATAATTTTTTTAGTTTTATCATTCCCTTATTTTAGAAGTTACAGGGGGGGGGACACACATTTTACCACTTTGGAAGTGTCTCTCGCGCAAACTATTCAGTTTAGAAAAAAATGATATTAGAAACCTCAATATCATTTTTGAAGACCTATCCATACATACCCATACATATCCATACATACCCCACACGTATGGGTTTGATGAAAAAAACATTTTTGAGTTTCAGTTCTAAGTATGGGGAACCCCCAAAATTTATTGCTTTTTTTCTATTTTTGTGTGAAAATCTTAATGCGGTTCACAGAATACATCTACCTACCAAGTTTCAGTGGTATAGCTCTTATAGTTTCGGAAAAAAGTGGCTGTGACATACGGACGGACAGACAGACAGACAGACAGACAGACAGACAGACAGACAGACAGACAGACAGACAGACAGACAGATAGACAGACATGACGAATCCATAAGGGTTCCGTTTTTTGCCATTCGGCTACGGAACCCTAAAAAGTGTCCCCTATAAAGTATTAAATATTATTATCTTGATAGATAATGATGTTTATTAGTAAAACCCCTAGGTGTACGATTTGTAAATCCTTCTATTATTAATATTAGTACCTGGATGACCGAACTTTGCTCGGAAACAATTGATTTTCTTGGTCTAACCTCAAACTCATTGGCTTAGTGTTGCTTAACAACTCCATCTACTGAAGTAGCTTTAGTGTTGCTACTCGCCAACAGATGTCAGGAAGAGTCTATTGTAGCGGTTTTTCATTGCCTGAAAACATGGATAATTTTCATTGGCATTTTCTAAAAATGAATCCTAGCTAGATCGATTTATTGCCCCCGAAACCCTCTGCATACTAAATTTCATGAAAATCGTTGAAGCCGATTCCGAGACTCAGATTATATGTATATTATATACGAGTATACAAGAATTGTTCGTTTAAGGTATTAGATAGATATTAGTGCACTGTACCTATGTGGGTAGGAATATATTTATCTCCATAATACGTTAAAGAGTCAGTATCGTGAGAAGCATCAGATAGGAGGGGAGAGGGGGGGGGACTGCAAATGCCACATTCACGTGAAGCTGTAAAGACTATCAGTCTAAAAGCAATTGTCAATTTGAAAAAAAAACGGCACTTACAATATGGCCTCTTTTGGCTTCCGTATTTACTAAATAAGTACTGACAACACAGGAGGCATCGCAACTTCGTCCGTGATATAATTAATCTTAAGCTAGTGTCGTACATAGGTATAATACGATGAAGTTTTCAATTGTAATTATTTATCCAAAGATTTTTATAGTCCGAAATGCTGTTGAATAAAACCGTGACAGTGCGTGGCAGGCCACGCGCAATGTAGAGTTCCCAAGTAGTAACTTTATCGACCATTGCTCATTAACTACTTATGCTAACATAGCCGTGATACTTATCCTTGTAAATTCATCATATAACCTATTTTTGAGAAATTTTTCACTTGTCTAACTCCAACCACTTAGCCAGCAGGAGGGGACTTTTGACTCAAACCAAAATTAGCACTTTAAAGCCAAATATTTTGCAAGCGGACCCCTTCGAAAAAAGATCTTAGAAGATCCAAAATATTTTTGGAAGACCTTTTCAACGATATCACACACTTTAGGGTACGCAACGAATAAAAAATTCATCCTCACGTTACCTGTAGGGGATAAAAAATGTACCCTGATAAAAAATGTTTTTCAATATTTTATTCCACGATTCTAGACTTTTAATAAATATGTATATCCATGCCAAATTACAGCTTTCCAGCACTAAAGGTCTCTCCACTTTGCTTCGGACAGACGGACGGACGGACGGACGGATGGACGGATGGACGGATGGACGGATGGACGGATGGACGGATGGACGGATGGACGGATGGACGGATGGACGGATGGACGGATGGACGGATGGACGGATGGACAGACGGACACACAGACAGACGGACGGACGGACGGACATGACGAAACTATAAGGGTTCCGATTTTACTTGGAAAGCCTAAAAAGCAGTAGCCAGCAGATGAGTCGCCAATATAACTAGGCCCTGCAGGAGAACTGTTTTACTCCTTATTTAACAACTCCGCGCCGCGCTGTAGTGCTCCGAGGATACGAGTACTTCAACAGTTCATTCCGTAATTTGTACCAGGCAGTACAGGCAGTTAATCTCAACGGTTCTGATGCAAGGTAAATATATTTAACTACTTGGTAAATGCCCTTCCAAAGTCCTACTAAACTCAATCAGGATTTAAGATTTTTTACATGTCTTCGTTTTAATATTGGACAAAAAGTAGATAAATAACAAGCTCATTAAATTGTTTCTCACTAAGCATAATTTCAGTGACGCCCTCTTATCATTTATCGCGGCGATTCATTATCAGACAAAAAACTACCAACGTCCAAAGAGTGCATCCAAGAGACTAAAATCATAAAATTATTACTTGGAAGTTTTTTTAACGTCAAGTATCAAAAAAACCTGTAATACCAGTTGTCTGATTTACCTGCCGAATTTATCTATAAAGTCTGTGCCAAGACTGTTCTAGAGCAGTTGAAAGGAAAACAAACAGAATGTTGCGTCAAAAATTATTAGTTGTTACAACAGTTCTCTACTTAAGTAGTGTTGAGTCAGGTAAGTTATCTTTTTCTTGTATTATTATCTTAACCTTAGCACAGATAGTGGTGAAGATGTTATTAAACATTGTTTACATATTATGAACGTTTTTATTTGTATTTACGTGTACTACGGCATTTTTATTATTGTTATATCATGTTTTAACTTTATTGTATTAAGAGCAGTTTACAAAAATGGTCCTGCGTTATAATTAATTATACGATAATTAACGACGTTGCTTTAAAGCGAATTAATATTTACATCCATTCTTAGTCGGTTAAATTACTTAATTTGATAACAATGACATAATGAGATAATACTACGCATAAAATTACACTTATTGTGTCCTTTAATCGCTTACATAGGTATGTAATAACCGGGTACATCTAGGTCTAGAATGTAGGCTATCTAACAATTATAAATAATTACTTCTTCGAAGGCAAAGTTCAGTTAGTTGATACGAACAATTAAATTATAATAATACGAGTTGCAAGGTCGGATCAAACTCAAGTGGTTACAACAAAGTTAGATTTCCGGAATGTAAATGTATTTCAGTAGCTCGAGCACGAATATTTGCGAGAAAGTATTCGTATGGTTAACGTAAGCAATCTGTCAAATTTGTATGGCATTTTAGTACCATTTACGTACGATAGGGGCGCTTTTGAAAAAATGCCATACAAATTGCTTACGTTAACCATACGAATACTTTCTCGCAAATATTCGTGCTCGAGCTACTGATTTCTTTAGAAGGTAAAATAATAACTGTCATGAGATGTATCCTGCAAACAACAAAGTTAGTTAATATTCACCCAACATAAGCAATAAAACGCTCAAAGAGTGGTTCCAACAACTGTTTATTTATTGAGGACTGATTTTATAGAAGAGCAATAAATCATTTTTGATTTTTTTGATTATTTTTTTTTGATTGCGCTATTTGCTTTATAGTTTGCTTTATTATCTCAATAATTATTTCTACGTACACATTGAGAAATTTTCTGTATTTAAAAAAAATACCCTCCGACTCAGAGTCACACAACGATTACTTAAATCTCTTAAAATGAACCCATACTTAACATATTTAATGTCAATTAGTTATGGATTCCTTACGACTAAATAAACGAACCTTTCTGAGTTGGGGTGGTTACTATTACACTGTGTAGTTTCCACAGTAAGAGGGAAAGTGAACTAATTATAATAATTATACATAATATAGAATAAGTAAACAATAAATTAAACATGTAAATTGTATGATATAAAAATAAATACTTAAAAAATTTAAAATTTACTAAAATAAATGTATATAAAGTTTTAGTTCATCATTTTTTAATACTTTTAGGTTCATTTTAATATTTTTTATTTAGTTTTCATAGACAATCTTTAACAAACGACCAGATAGAAATACGTACTTCTGTGAAGGATCTGCGTTATAATTAATTATAATTAACGACGTTGCTTTAAATGTAAAGCGAATTAATTGCTTGAAGTGGGATGAATGGAAATTCTTGACAAGGCAACAAAAATCTTCAATTTTTTCTTTTAATTTTTTTTTCTTTTAAATTTTTCTTTTTAAATACATTCCCAGTAGGTTTATAGATTTATTATGTTATGATATTTAAATTGATCGAAAATAATACAGTAAAGAAAGAAGAATCTTCAAAATAAATGTCAAGATTATCAAGTTTAAGCCTCACCAACGTGTTGAAAATTATAATTAATACTAATAATTTAAACAGCATTGGATATTAACGTGACATAATTTATAAAAATTATAGTGAGTTACTATATTATTGATTCAGTGTTGTTTCTCTTTCGTATATCGAAGCATTTTATACCTACTTAGGAAAACTTTTTACTAACTATCTAAGCGATTAAATTTATTTGCGTAGAGTACTTAATACTACCTATTTTCAACAATTCCAGGGTTAGTAACAAAATGCAAGTCAGATGACTCAAGCTGTGCGCTGAAGTCTGCACAAGCCTTGGCTCCTAAGCTTGCGGCTGGACTGCCGGAGTATAATGTGAAGCCTTTGGATCCTGTCACTTTCAAGAGAATCGATGCAAGCTCCAACAACCTTAAATTAATATTGACTGATGTTACAGTGACAGGCTTGAAAAACTGCGAAATGAAAAAAGTGAAGTATGTTTCTAATTTTTAATACAACGGATCGGCCATTGTAGACCTATTGGTTTCAAATCATTAATTCTCCACTATTGAGCCACCAAACTTCAATACTCAATACTTTTATTGCATATATATGTAGTAACATGGTATATAACACAGTCACAAATCATATCCTACACAATAATAACCCTAAAAGGGTGTCGCAATATTCTGGGTGGTGGACCAATTCATTTTCAAATCAAATCAAATCAAATCAAATCAAATCAAATCAAATCAAATCAAATCAAATCAAATCAAATCAAATCAAATCAAATCAAATCAAATCAAATCAAATCAAATCAAAATCTTTTATTCATATAGGTATCACTGATACACTTATGCACGTCATTTTTTAATCTACCAGCTTTTCGGAAAGGTGCTTTGTCATGGAGGAGAAGAAAAGCCGAAAGAAACTCCTCGCACATCTTTTAAAATCATGAAAAATTACATATTATAAAACTTACATAATTTCAAATATTTTCTATTCCAATTGAAATTAAATCTAGTAAATGAAATTAAATTATGTTATAATACGTTCTAGTTATTACTTTTAAACCATATTTAACGTTATAGGGGAGTTTAATTTAATGTCAATTTATTATTATCCAATTACTTTGTTAAAATATTCAAATACTTACTGGTCATTTTTGTCAACATATAATCTGTTAAACTATAGTAACATTTTTCAATTAAGTATATTTTTAATTTGGTACAAAAAAGATTAACATTTGTCTCTTCAAGTATTTTTTTGGGAGTTTATTAAACATCGCTTCTGCAGTGTGGACTGGTAAAAGGGATAGTAATCAACCCAAGTGTTGAGACTTACTTCTTGCCGGCCGAAGTACTCTCTGTTATCTTACGATATCAACCGGTACCGAGACTATACGTGCCCGCAGAAAGACGAAAGTCCTCAAGAAATTTTTGCCACCAGATTTCACCTATTTTACCTAGTTCACCTAGTTTGCCAACATAGGATAGATGGAAGCAGCGTGGGTAACTAGGCCGATAATAAATCAACAATAATTTTATTGTGCAAGTTAATTGCCAATTACCATTAGCATTTATATCATATGTTACATCATTGTATATTAGGTATGCATAACGCCAATACCTATAATATACGTTTTGTGTAGGAGAGAAGCGCAATAAATTAGTGAAAATTTTCATCCTAAACTCACAATTTTATTTTACAGACGAGACAAGGCCAATAATAAATTATTCCTGAAGCTTCTTTGCACTGGCAAATTAGAAGGTCAATATGAAATGGATGGACAATTACTAATTACGCATATTACAGGAAATGGACCTCTCCATGTGGCATTGAGTAAGTGATTAAAAATGCAAATCTGTGCCTCCTGTGATAAGTGATACAAGTGAAAAATCGACACTTCACAGGAGGACGAAAACAAGTTCAAAATAATTCTAGTTCATAAACTAAGTGAGATGGGTGTAACATGAGTACCTTCTTTTGTAGATAAAAACATTTTCTGTCACAGTATATCTAGTTTTTTGTATTAAATATTATATTAAAGTAATTTATCAAAAACCTGTGAGTTGTACCTACCTCTTTTATTTGCGTTGTTAAATGTGTGCTAATATTACGTTATAAATGATACAAGTCGAGTTAAATTATGTTGCACTCATAAAATGTCTTTGTGTAAACTGATATACATATCGTATTTTTTTCTTATAAATTTCTGTGTTAAAATCACAAAAATGGTACAACTCGACTTAGATCACTCATCACAGGAGGCACAGAAATATTTCAACATATTTTTTCGTATTATCACCAAAGAAATCACCGTCACGTTGCCGATGAAGAAAGAAGAAGGAGAAAGGAAGAAAGATCTGGAACACGACGCAATAATATTAATGACCTAATAACTTAATGTAAGACAACAAGAAGGCCGGCTTCTGTCGCCTCTTACGAATCCCTATTATGTCGGTATGGGATTGGACTCGATATTTTAAGCCACTCCAATGCGGTATTGTATCCAAGTAGACCAAAGTAGGAATTTAATTACAAATTCGCGTGAGTTCAACATCATGGTACTGATATAAAGTATACAAATAATGATGTTGATTAATTTTCAGACAAAGCTGAATTTAACGTGGACGTTGACATGGAAGAGAAAGAGAAAGCTGGTGTCACATATTGGAACATCAAGGGATGGAAATATACCTTTAATCTAAGGGACAATTCTACTGTTGAGTTTGAAAATCTTTTCGATGGAAACGATGTCTTAGGTAACTATTCATTCAATTATTATCTAATTTATTTGCATCATCCATAGGTTCTTTGGAAATACTACAGCACAATATAAAAAAAATATTGCATGCTCCGTTTGCAGATTTTAATCCTATTGGCCACATTTGAGGGCATAAGAAAATGTGACCATCTTGTGTTTAAAAGTCATTCGTTTAGGTATTTTCCCTATGGGTTAAAAAACGGCTAGACCAATTCTGATAAAATTTTCAGGCAATTTTTAAATTATCTTAAACAGTTTGGTAGTTATAAGTCCACCTTAAATATATGTCTGTTCTGTTCTTAGCATAATATTAACTTAGTTTTTTTTATATTTCAGCCAAAGCTGCTCGCTCAGTGATTTCGGAAAATGGTAACGAGATTATAAAGGAAGTCGGGCCTTCAGTATTCAAGACCATCATCCACGCAATAGTACAGGAAGTCAATGCATTCTTCCACAAAATTCCGTCCGAAGAGCTATCTATAGATTAAATGTAATTGTATTTTTTCAGAGTACTGTTAATAAGTAATAAAAAATGGAAAATTTTATTTCAACGTTTTTTGATTTACTTAGCCTACATTTTACCCTATTCCCCTACTGAATTCTAGATTGCGGTAATGTATATAGCTGAATACAGCTCTATAATAATAACTGATAATTATTATAGTAAGGATATAGTCCTTCTGACCTAATAGCTCAGCAAGCTGAACCAGCAACTAAGTTATTAAATATACTCCACCATGCTGCTTATTACGAATGTCTCTGGTAGGTAAAAACTAAAATAGCATAATCATACTAGAATATATTCTGTTTGGTTAAGCATTTAACGCTTAAATACCCCAAGCTGTACCTTTAATATGTACAGAAAATCATTATCTACTTCGTAACGTAAACGCAATGACGTACTTACGCAATAACAAAACAGCTGAATGACGCTTCAATAGTTTTACAGGCCTTCTATTTTTTCGGCCAGCACTAGTGGTTAAACTTAGGTATATTGCTATAATATTATTATTATCTCGGGTTCAAGATGTAACCGGAATTGGAAGATATTTTTTGTGGTACAGAAGGCGGATATCATCTTCGACTGCACAATTTGATACGTCGAAAAATCCACCATGTACAAGAAACTATTTTAAAATACAAGTTGACGTTATATATACCGGGCTATTGGGGTGAAATGTCGAGGAACTGGGGAATGGCTTATGGGATAATATGGACACCTGCCGTTCAGATTGACTAACAACTAAAAATAAGGCTGGTCACTATTCGCCGCTCACTAGATGAGTTCCCGAAAGTGGCTTCTGCCTGCGGGCAACATTGGCGTGAACAGCTAGGGGTGTAGAGATGTGCGGCACTGATTTCATCATCTAGATAGAATTGAACCCCCATGAGCGAATTTCCTCGTTATTACGCCACTAGACACTTCCACCCCAGAATAGCTCTAGCGACTCCACTATGGCCAGCCGGTTAGGCAAGCACAGAGGTGGGCTCCTGTTCCGAGGATCGAGATCCTCACTTGAAAATGAAGAACAGGGAGTTCCCCCGCGAGCACTCGGATACATGGTGTCGCGATGCGCCAACAGATCGCCACAAGCTGCGCCTTGGGAAATTATTATTATTATTATAGCCTAAAAATCATCTGACAAGACTTAAGAAGAATTCGCCAAATATACTATGTACGAAAAGAGAGTGACCGGCAAATTTTAATGAAAACCTAAAAAAATATCAAACTATAAAATTGTTATCAATTAGTTTTTTTATTGCTGTTGAATGCCTTAATATTAATATGGCATCCAATCTACACTATTGTGCATAATTGCTTGCCATCTTCGTGGCGTACTTTCCGTAATTTTTTAGCATAGGTAAAGACCTCCACGCAGTTTTCAGTTCACGAGTAAAATCAGCTATGGTTATTGTATCTTTAGCCCTTCCTATAATGTTCATCTTTTAACAAAAAATTTCAACTGGATCGGGATGATGGGACTGTGATAACCAATCCAACACGTCAATACCATGTTCCGCCTTTCAAGTGGTGTAAAAACGAGTTTGGTGTTTAGGGTCGTTAAATTCTTTAGAAACCAGAAATAATTGTGACGTGTAATCATCATGTTGAAATGAAATGAAATGAAATGAAATTGGAGGAAAAACTTAAGTTTTCTTTCAAAGAATTTTAGGGAGAAGATTGTTCTATTCAGCCTAATATTTATTTTTATAAACTTCATTCCAAAATTTCAAAATATGCCGGTCACGTTCTTGTCGTACACACCACGGGTACACACTGTATAATTGCACTGCAGCTTAAATAAATATGTATTAGTGATACAACTCATACCTACAATAACTAATAATAATAAAATTACTTCAAGGAAAATACGTAATCGTATACAGTAAAGGATTTTTATTATCTTAATGGATTCATAAAAGCTGTATAATAATGTCAATGTAGATAATAAAATAAAATTATTAATAATTGGGTATTATACCATTGTTTAAGTAACTACGTCTACATTGGATTTTCCTCTTATGCTGATCTAAACCAAACATCATAAGTACACGGTAAAGTCAAACTAAGGCCATCGAATGTACATTTATTTATTTGTAAAACAATTTACCATCGGCGACGTAAAACAAACTGATTTCCCTTGTTTTAAGTGATTACTCATAAACTTATAGAGCTGAATTAAATTTTATAAGTAAACAGAATTCATCCAGGGTTTAAAGTTGTAAAAAATGAATAATTTGTAAATAACCCCAAAGATTTATCACTTTTTTTAACCAGATGTTTTATATTGTTTTAATATTAAAAGTTACCCTGATAATTCCTATAAATAATTCAGTATATGACACGTATCAGCGGGCCTATTATGAACTTTTATAAAAGCATTCATGTTCCATTTCTCGGGCTTTGAACGACGTATGATTGGGTAAATTGTTAAAAAAAATATCATAATTATATAATAACTCCTTGCATGTTTCAAGGTAGGCTACCTTGAATGAATTCGATGCAAAAACATAGACACTTAAAACAATAACAACAGACACATCTAATCTAATCTATCTAATACTATTAAACGAGCAATTCTTGTATATATATATTCTCGGAGTCTCGGAAACGGCTTCAACGATTTTCATGAAATTTAGTATGCAGGGGGTTTCGGGGGCGATAAATCGATCTAGCTAGGATTCATTTTTAGAAAATGTCGTTTTATCCGTGTTTTCAGGCAATGAAAAACTGCTACAATAGACTTCCTGACATCTATTGGCGAGTAGCAACACTAAAGCTGCTTCAGTAGATGATGTTGTTAAGCAGCACTACACCGAGCATAGCTCGATCATCCGAGTACTGAATAATTAAACACTTACAAAAATAACAAGTTGAAGATACCTTCATTATAATAATCACTATTAGATCCAAAAATTCAAGATGGTTTTCTATTTTCGCTTGCATGCAATACCGCGTATCTATAATGCTTAGGCCATTGCATACATAAGTAGTTAGGTATTATTACTTAAAAGGAAATTAATGTTTTCGCTTCACCTGAATCACAATCTAGGGAAGTTGGCTTAAATAATAATCTGAATTTTACCAAGAAAAAAATAACCGACTTCAATATATCACAAAAACTACTAGTCAAATCTAGCTCAAATTTAAGTGGGACCACAAACAAGCGCCAGCTTTTGACTAAAAAAAGAATCATCAAAATCGGTTCACCCAGTCGCAAGTTCTGACGTAACAAACATAAAAAAATCCAGTCGAATTGAATACCTCCTCCTTTTTATAAGTCGTTTAAAAGACGAAACCTCTTCGGGTAATACTCATAACCAGAAATTAAATCAAGACTATGAACCGTAACCTATCAATCAAATAGAAATATTGGGTAAATGATATAAATACAAATTCAATTTGTTTTCTTTTAGTCTCGTACACTCGTAAAATTAAATACAGCCATAAACGTGTTTCAATGTTTTGACGCTAATTTGATATGTAAGCTCCGACCGTTTTTGTCGCCCAAAACTGAAAAGCTACCATATGTTACAAATATTCACTTCGCTGCTGACATTTTTATGCTACGCCTCTGTGAAGATCTGAAATAATTGTTCTTTTATGATTCACTTATAGAAACAGGTTTTTGTAGAAGTGCCATCAATATTAATTTTAACTCGAAAGAGCCAATCAGCCATATTCTTTTAGAAGTTGATTCATACAATATTAACTATTTTGTGCGGATCAAGACTTTCATGCAGAAGGCTGTTTACACATTTTATTCTATAGAAAATATCAATAACTATATAGTATATATCCTTATGGTGAGCTCTTTAATTTAATACCCTTATTACATTATTCGTTTTATTTTTATTTTTTGATACTTCAAGCAATGGTTATCTCACAGCTACCATAATTGTTTTTTTCTAATTTCACTTATTACACGGACTGTCAAAACGCATATAACGATATCTTAATTATATAAATTGTTTCAGCGGTTTGGAAGATGTGAGGTAATAAATAATATAAAAAATACATTCATACACATCCATACAAGATACGCGCGAAAAACATAACCCTTCCTGGCAGTTGGGTAAAAACTGGTCTGTACAATATCGATAGGAATATCCTATATTATAAAGTCATGGAAACATTTGAAAGTGAAAGATTTTGACCGGATCTTTAAATTTAAATGATATAATAATTTTAAATTAAAATTAAAAAAAAAACCCCACAATTTTACTAACACTAAACATAGCTAAGAACACTCGATTAAGTCACAAAAACTACATCAAAATCGGTTCATCCGTTTGGGACCTATGATGCCACAGACAAACATACAGATCCACAGATACACAAAACAGATACACAGACACGTCAAACTTATAACATCCCTCTTTTTTCGTCGGGGGTTAAAAATGAGTAATGCACAGCGTGAGATATTTTTTTTCTTCTTGTTCTTTTCTCAGACTGAGATTTATTTTACGCACAACATTATTTCTACATGTTGCCCGTTCTATGGATTTATAGATACCAACAGAGAGCATTTAGTCAGCGATGACAGTTTCATGTTGGGATAATACGATTTACTGCGAGAATGTTTTACGACTTGGATGTTAAATTAAATATGAGAATGTGCTTTTTCGTATCTTTTATTACTTTATTAAAAGGAATTTGAACATTTTTGTATGGAACCTGGCATACCTACAAGTTTGCCAATTTGAAAAATCCTCGTTTCGGCGGCCTGGATGAAATATGTGCCAATAGACGGAGTAAGTGATTACAATAAAAAAAGTACTCAGTGATGAAGTATCGTAAATTATATACTTAAGGAGATATTTCCCTAATTTCCGACTAGAGCCATCACAGGGTATCGTTCAAAATTAACATCATATTACTTTTTATCTACACATAATATCAATTGAACAAAACTTGTAACAATTACAATAATCTTCCATGATAAAACTGGCCACACCAAGAAAATCTCATAATTTATTACAGCATCATAATTGTCACATATGATTGATCATACTCACGCCATAAGCGCATGTCTATCTGGTCTCTCAAGCAGATTATGCAAATAAACCCAGCGACATACGACTTTCATCAATCAACCGTCAATAAGCCAATGAACAGTCGGACGTTAGGTTCGATCGAGGCTTATAATTTTCCTTAACCATTGTTCTATCATTAGAAGAAACAGGATGAGTATTGGGAGTGCATCAAGATATGTTTAAAATCATAATGGTCAATTCTAGAAGGTAAGTTCTTATCAAATAATGACGGGGACATCGGGGACAGTTTGTAAGGATGTATACATACATATAGAATAACAAGCATCTGTATGCTTGTTATTCTTTCACGCAAAAAGTAATGAAGGGATTTTAATGACATTTAGCACACAGATAAACAATAAACTGGAATAAGATATAGAGTATTTATTAACCTGGAAAATATGGGTAAAGCCACGGTTAAAGCCCTAGTATATTATAAGTAAACCAATAAAGCACCGCCCAACAAACAAACCGTCAAACTATTAACACTCTAGTTGGCTACTGACGCTTTCACATCCAGACAATTATATTTTAATATATTAAGAGGTAGATATGTCACTAGCGCGCCGACGATGAAGAGCGTAAGAACAGGCAATTGACCGTTCTGCTCGAAGTCGCTCAGTCAATACAAGACGATACGCACGCTTTTGTTGTTGTCAGAAGTGCTTGTCATTCGACATACAGCGTTAAAATGTAAAAATGCCTTCGTGTATTAATGTGATTGGTGTAGTGAAACAAAAGACAAACGTGTGTGTGTTGTAGCTTTTTTCGGAACAGATTTTTTGGTTGATTTGTAAATGCATAACGTATCTATATTCTTTTAAATATCACTGCATTCAGATGAACGATGATATAAATATGATCAATTTCACTCAAAACTTCCGCAATTATGATAATTAATCAGTTACCAACGTCGCAATTCTGCTTAGGCGATAAAATAAAAATAATAATTTACTCCAAAATCTATTCTATTTTTACCAAATTTATATCACCTTGGTCTAGAATCGGAGAAACTCTACAAATGTAACGTAATGTGTAATGTTTTGAACCGATTTTAACCAATATCCAAACAGGAGGTACAATTACTAGGAGCTGATAGAAATTATGTAATCTATCAAAAAGCAATAAAATATTTGAATTACAATATTACATTTTTTATCTAATTGGGTAATATAATTATTATTATTAATTGGATCATAACTAGTTTAACCTTTATTATTTGCATTTAAGATACTGTGCCTTCAACATACCTTCAATTATTTTACCTTTTCCCTCCTTAAATTACAAACTAACTTACCTTACGTTTTAACCACCTTAAATTATAAATTACAAACATGCAGCATGCAACCTAAACATTTAAGTTTCTGTTGTATTTGTTGGTTATAAAATTAAATTTCTTAAGTGTCTACATAAGGTTGTGTATGTAATTGCATTAATAAGTAACTAAATGCTTATTCAAAATAATTATTTATCTAAAGCACCGTTGTTTATTTTGACTAATAGAATACGTATGTATATTCTTCCTGATAAAATCTGTAACTAACGATACGGCATCAACCCGTAACAACAAGGTGACTAAGCGGAATTTCTATCATCTTATCTAAATCTCTGCTCCTTTGAATTATTACTAAATTCTTTCTAAATTACTCCGAGCACTTATTAGAAGTATTTTTCTAACAAACCAGTATTTTCTTTGTTTAATATCGGCAGACGCGATATTAACTCTAGTGGTCCGAATGAATCTGCCGTAGGAAGTTTGGGTTAAAATCTTATTCGCACTTGCAATTTATAGGAGGTAAAATGAATTATTATTTGCCTCGGTGAAGAAAACCCCATTAGGAAACCAAGACACTGAGAAGTTCTCAACAATGTTCTCAAAGGTTTGTGAAGTCTACCAACCCGCATTTCGCTAGGGTGACGGACAACAGTGTACTTCTCACTATTGTAACAGGCTTACAGGAGACTCGAGCCAAGCAGTGGGACACTTATTTGATGTGATGATGATGATGACTACGCAATCCTTACTACAGACACGAAGATGTAGCAAGAATCGCATTCTTGTCCACAGTTACAAAGAACACTTACTACATATGGCCATCAATTTCATGTCTAAAAAGTGTCTTCTTTTTTTTGGGACAGATTGATTGGATCTCGTGTCCAGTATTGGGATAAAAGTGGGCTGCCATGATATTGATGATAATGAAATTAGCACCTCAATATTTCGTTATCATCAGTGGTCATTTTCCATCAGGTGGTTCACCTACACTTTGGTCGGCTATTTACATTTATTCACTTTTATTGTCTCGTTTTAACAGAAGCTATCGCTTCTAACCACTCTCCATTACCTTAATACCGCAGTAAATGAACCCCAAAAATTCGTGAACCCGAAATTATGGGGAAACATATTATCCGGGGCGTTGCTAACTGCCAATCAATGACACTGATTTATCCTTAGAGGGCTCGCCAACGAAAAAAATGGATAAGTCGTATAAGAGATATTAGAAAATTACATATACATTCGGGTTCCCTAGACAAAATACATAAAAAATAGTTAAATCCTGTCTTCATAGTTAAATGATTGTTCACTACATAACATTTACATAACTATCATTATACCACATGTGTAGTGTTTATATGTAATTGATTTATTGAGAATAAAAATTTCCTTATAATAATAATAATAATTCCTAATAATGATCTACGTTTATTTCATAGAACTGCGTATTATATTTGCGGTAACAGCTCAGGACTTGCTTATGGATATCAGGTCTTTGCCTTCTGATAGGCCAATTTCACTGACTTTAAAAGCTGACTTCACGAATAAATCCCATCATTAACACGCTTTTATAAGCTTGACCTGTATGTATGTAACAGAATTTTTAAACGTTATTTTCACCAATTTTAAGACGTTTGATAAGCTTCAAAATTTGCTTTGCTGAAGAGCCGATGAAAATACAATAATAATAGTCCCTGGCCAATTTTTTTAAAGAATTCGCCAGGGAACCCCAAACCTATCAACCGTAAACACCATTTTGTAAATCTCGCGACAAATGTTCCATCGCAACGGGATGTATTGGCACGTGCCGCTGCCCTTACGTGACGTCATCAGTTGGTACCCACTTTTGTATACCATTGATAATACTGAACGAATGAAGCATGATATAATTTGTAGCAGATTGTAAGTTTCAAACTCAACTTTGGTACACGTATAGTTCATGGAAATATTATTTTCATACAAACTTCTACACGAATTTTCAAAAATCCTTTCTAGCTTATAGCTAATAGCTTTTAGCTTCTAGGTCCACTGTGCATTGTCGGGCTTACACATATACTAACGTATATTTAATACTATTATGATGATCAAAACTAATTCGGAATTTTTTTTGACATCGTAAGAACAGATCACCCTTAGGTATAGTGTAGTACATTTATTTGATGGGATGTAGTCACCGCCATCCACAGACGTCAGCCAAGGTCAACACCGTCGCGTTACCACTTGCTGGACAAGGAGGAAGCATTGAACCCGCTTATTAACTGGTTGTTCAACTTTGAGAACTATAACAAAACATTTCCCAGCCGATTTTTCACACCAAAAAGCCAAGGGGTTTCTCGCAATGATATTATAATGTAAAAAAGAGGTAGATGTGTCACTAGCGCGCCGACGATGAAGAGCTTAAAAACAGGCAATTGACCGTTCTACTCGTAGTCGTTCTGACAATACAAGACGATACGCACGTGAGAGATATTGTATATTTATTTTATAATGTAGGTATATGTAAAAATTGCTCAATAAATAGAAAATATAAAATTTAGATTTTTATAAAAAGGAAATTTAGGTATCCATTAATGATAACGTTGCAATATTTTAACAACTTGTATTATTTATATTCATCGTATCAGGAAACACTGTAATAACAGATTATAGGAAATGTGGTAATAAGATAGACATAATATTATTATTGTACGATTTGGTAATATAAGATATACGTAAAATCAAAATAAGGTATTTGAAAATTTATAATAATTTTAAATGTCAACTACTTGATATTTTCTTATAAATTTAAAAATAACGCTTCACACTCATAGCCCCACACCAGGATTCCCTGTGTCGTGGGTGCCATGGATAACACACTAGACAAGGACATTCACACCCAGACCGAGAACAGAAATTCAAACTCATCATTTAAATTTCGGCCTCGCTGGGAATCGAACCCAGGACCCTTGATGCGGCGATCCGGCATGGTAGCCATTGCGCCACACGGGTCGTCAGATATTATATAAATAAGAACAACAATTATAATATCTTCGCATATTCATCTCATCAAATATTATTCAGTCTATTATGTTCAAAAACTCTGTATAACTTTTTTTTGAAATACTACATTTTATTATTTGATAACCGTCCTTAAAAGGCATACGTAAAGATTCTGGAAGAATCTGGAGAACTGGAAGGGAGGTATCCGTGTGGGCGGACATCTCATAAACAACCTACGATTTGCAGATGATACCACCATTATAGGAGCCAACGAAAGAGAACTTGCTGAGCTTCTGCAAAGAGTAGAAGTCGTAAGCGCTGAATACGGACTTCGGATAAACCGTAGCAAGACCAAGCTGATGTTTGTCGACCGAGCTAACATACTCCCAAGGACCTACGAACTACAAGATCTCGATTCGGTGGATCAGTTTGTGTATCTCGGCTCAATGATCACCAGTGATGGAGATTGTGAACGAGAGGTCATTCGTAGAGCACAGATGTCAAAAGCTGCAGTAAAACGGTTAGAGAAGATATGGAAGAACAGAGGAATCAGCAAGACTGTAAAAATAAAGCTTATGCGCACCCTTGTCTTCTCTATCTTCCTCTATGCTTCCGAGACCTGGACACTGAAGTCTCGTGTACGAAATAGGATAGATGCGTTCGAGATGTGGTGTTGGCGCAAAATGTTGGGAATTCCATGGACAGCGCATCGCACTAACGTGTCTATCCTAAAAGAACTCAAGATTCGAACTCGTCTTTCTACTATATGTATGCAGAGGGTTCTCAAGTACTTCGGACACGTGGTACGGCGCGATCCAGATAATTTGGAGAAGCTGATAGTAGTCGGCCACGTGGAAGGAAAGAGAAGTAGAGGGAGATCACCGACCCGATGGACCGATACCATTAAACAGGCGTGTAAAACCACCGTTCACGCGTCCATGCAACTTTCCCAAGATAGAAGCTTGGAAGTTCTTAGTTGGAACTTATGATGACCACGACCCTCAGTCATGAGGAAACGACGAAGAAGAAGAAAGATTCTGGGTTGTATTATACCAAATATAAAGCGAGTTTCTAGTTTACAATATAATTTAATAGTCCATCCGTTACGTTTCCAAAGACCATTAGGGGATACAAAATAAATGTATCGGCAATCCGGCACGTGCCGTGACCATTTCGTGGCATCACCACGCTCTTATGCTCTTGTGCTCTTGTAAAATGACTAACGAATAGACCGTTTTGTTACCAAGGAGATGCCAAGAGGGGACCTTATCAGATTTGGTGGCAGCAAAGTGGTTTGTTTTACAAAATGTTGTGTCAACATGAGACTACTAGAAACAAGTATAATGTAATAAAAAATGACGAAATATAATAAAATTGTATAAAAATAAAAACATTAAGGTAATTGAAAACAACAGAGCTATACAATAGTTTGCACCTATTTACCAAAAAAAAATTATAAACGGCGTATAAACAACAAAAAACATAATCATTATGTAGTAAACAAATAACGAAAAAAAAATCTACCTACCAATGGAAAATTTGAATCCTTTTGCGACAGATTCAGAAACTTAATAAGCCTCAGCTTTTTGCATGACAAACATTAATGTAAGAATAAATTCTGTTTTTATACCACTACTGTTATTAGTACTATTATATCTTCTGTGATACCACTAACAAATCAGTACGCTCGAGTTGGCATGACACATCGCATTTTTTTCTAAGCTGATGTAATTTGAGGGATCCGAAGGCAGTAGACTTGTTAGATACCAGATAAACGTACGTAATTGATCGAGTGATTTAAACTTGATACGACTAAGTAGGTACATTTGCTTGTTTTGAGAGATGATTTTTGTGGGACTAATGACTAGATATTCAGTTTTCTACGTAGTCTTCATCACAATATATTAGGTTTGATTGTTTGGATATAAATGATTACGTTTTTAGACCATTAAGAGCAAAATAATTAGGATTGTCACACATGAATAATACACAAAATAAAATAATCTAATTCTTTGAAGTCTATCAAACGAAAATAATGACTGTCCTTTAGTTAGCAGTGTATTTTAAAATATAACGTGGGCGTAAAATTCATTAGAAACAATTCTAAATTCTAGTGATTATCCACTTAAGTTTTTCCTTTACACAATTACTCGGAGCAATTAAACAATCACAAGCGAACCTTACTCCGTTGTAATAAGGTTTATATTACAGAAATATTTTGCCTGGAAAGTTTTAAAACAAGGGTAGTTCTGTACGTGATCGCAGCCTGTGACAGTTGGTACCATTCCGTGTGCAATTGCACGAAACATGTCATTAAATTCGAACTGTGAAACTGTTGGGGTCATCCCCATTTTCCGATCCATATCGTCCGATTCTGATTACATATCGTCATGTAAACATTACTTCATCAGTTTTAAGAAATTTCCTTTTTTAGCTTTTGTACATATATGTACATCTTAAGGCTTGGCTATTTTTTGCTAATAAATTAATTGGAAATATAAAACCAATTCTTAATTCACAAAATTATTTCAGTAAAGAGCAAAAAAAAAATTCTTATAACAATAAATTTTGGAGGTTCCCCATACTTAGAACTGAAACTCAAAAAATTTTTTTTCATGAAACCCATACGTGTGGGATATCTATGGATAGGTCTTCAAAAATGATATTGAGGTTTCTAGTATAATTTTTTTCTAAACTGAATAGTTTGCGCGAGAGACACTTCCAAAGTGGTAAAATGTGTGTCCCCCCCTGTAACTTCTAAAATAAGAGAATGATAAAACTAAAAAAAATATATGATGTACATTACCATGCAAACTTCCACCGAAAATTGGTTTGAACGAGATCTAGTAAGTAGTTTTTTTTTAATACGTCATAAATAGTAAACCGCAATTTACCTCGATCAAAGTTACAACGAACTTCAAGAACTTTTATATTATGTTACTTGCTGCTACGGAACCCTTCATGGGCGAGTCCGACTCGCACTTGGCCGCTGTTTTTTAAAACTGCCTGACTGTTATTGCAACTCACGAAATCAATCAATCAATAAAACAATAATTACATATTTACTTATCAATCAGATTTATTTATACCATAAGAAAATCGACTTCTGTGAGGACTAATTCAAATAAAATGAAACTGCATTTAATGGTTTTAAAATGTATAGTAATTAGTTAAGTACCTACGTTACAACTCTGCAGCATATCCTATAATTACATTTTACATTACATAGTACCTACCTACTTGAAAGTCTATAATAACTTATACATATAATAAACTAGCGGATATCTGGCTACTACGGTGTGCTACTACGCTACATTTATATACGCTACGCCTTATTTGGGAACAATTTTGTATGGGAAAAGTCGAAAATAGACTTCATGAATACACTGAATTTGCCAAAGACATTGTTTGAGCGGTCTATAATCATCTTATTGCCTTTACATTATTGCCTTTCAAATGAAACTAGTTTGGGGGCATACCAGTAGGGACTATACGGTCGTGGGTAAAAAAATTTTTTGAGTTTAATGTATTTAGATTAAATGAGGAAAATCCCTCAAACTGGTAAAATTATTCCACCAAACGGGCGTGGCTTGTAAAATTCGCATGCATGCATGCATGAACTTTGTTATTAGAGAAATAAGTGAGTGACAAGCGATAGACCACATCAGGTTATTTGTAACGGTAATGACCGGTGGGGTTGGAGAATAAATTGCAATGTAAACATGGAAGACTGTGATATTGTTTGATTGTTTTAATATGAGAAATGTACCGTGTGTAGTTATATGTAGGTCAGGGAGTTATTATTTAACTCAGGCAAAACCTATGCTTAGATGGAGAGAAAACTTTTGTACCCTTTGAACAATGCAAGCATAGATAGGAACTGTTAGATTTTGCATAGGTACCTAGTTAAAATGTACATAGTTCAAACGTAGTTCAAAAACTTTAAATTCTATAAGTTACAAAGACATTTATTTGAAAAATTATAAACATATATCTTAGGCAATAATCTTGAATTGTTGACATCTAAACAAAGTAAATGTTTTAATGTCATCTCATCCTCTTAAACATTTAATTTAATTAGAAAAATATATTTATACTAAATTCAAAATTTCAAAATCATTCATTCATGTGGGTATCATTGATACACTTATGCACGTCATTTTTTAATCTAGCAGCTTTTCGGAATCATGTAATAAACTTACTAAAAATACCCACAAATCCAACTGCAACGAAATCCAATTAAAATAATGGTACTAAATACAGGTAAAACAGAAAAACAATTGTTTAAAAGCGGAAACCCTCTTTCATGTCGGTCCTAATGAATATACAACACCTAGCGTGTACGGGCGGGAATTAAAAAAAAGTAATTCTGCAAACAGCTAACATAAAAAGGGGTATTCCAGTATACCAATGTATACGCTTTTAGTTTGCAATAAAAGTAAAAGCGAATCGAGATTTTGGATTGTTTTGCTTAATAGGAGTTTGATATACTTTTGGCTTATAATAGTTTATTAGGTAATGCAAATGAATGACGCCCACGTCTCTAAAAAACGAGCATAGGATGCCCTCCGACCAAGTGGACTGACGACCTGAAGTTAGTGGCCATCCGCTGGATTCAGAAGGCTCAGGACCGGTCAGAATGGCGCTTGTTAGGAGAGGCCTATGTCCAGCAGTGGACCTCCAAGGGCTGATGGATGGATGGATGATGCAAATGATGGTTATAAACTAGATTATTCTCACGTTTTATGGGATTATAAGTACCCTATATGTTATTACATATCATGGACTACCTGTGTGCTGAAGTTCATAAAAATCAATTCAGTAATTTTTGCGTGAAAGAGTGACAAACATCCATTCATCCTCACGCAGAAATTTTCACATTTATCATATGTAGGGGGAGGTATGATTCGCTATTAGCTATTTTATTTTTGAATCCGATGATCCTGCTTGGCTTCAGCAATCGCAGTCTTCACCTGAAGTAATAGTATTCTAAGTAAGCTCAGCATTTTTTGGCATTATTGGTCACCCATCCACCTACTGACCCCGTTCGTGAAGTCGTGAACGTTAACCTATTTGGTTTTTTAAGCTTCCTGAACTCTGATAGACCAACAAACCAATTGAAGTATCCGTCGAAGAACTGAGGTGATCATGAATTTAATATTTGCATTCGCATTTAATAAAAGTATTGTAGATTAGTCTACAAAATTATTACGATTCACATAATCTGTAAGAAATTAAAGAAATATACCTTATAAGTATTATTTCATGATGTGATAATTATATGAAACGCTATAAATAAAACAGTTAATTTGCAAACTCTTTGACTAATAATGAGATAGGATACGACGAATGTACTAACAGATGGAAGACGGTGGATAGGGCTACCATTAGTATGTTATCTGTCATACTTGTCAATTTTTGCGTCTGAAAAATTGACAGATAACATACTAATGGTAGCCCTATCCACAGTCTTCCGTCTGTTAGTACATTATTGAGACCGGCCGTAAAAGTCGTATGATTAGTTAGTAGTTTCATGGCAAGCAAGGTGTCGCTTGTCACTTAGGCCAATGTAAAATAGGAATGTGATGAAAAAACATCGCCGGTTTCAACCTTTGTTAGACAATATGAACGGTACGAAACAATCGCTTGTTTTTCTTTTAGATGCCCTGCCCTAAGTAACATCGGTTTTTAAACCATAATATTCTGAGTATTTGAAACTACATTAATATTACCTATCATTTTTATTATTTTTCTTGTTAGTGCTTCACTGAAAAATTAAAGCTAAAACTACATACTATTTTTAACTTAAATCATCGTGAATTGAACATATTTTACTATAAAAGAACTGTGGTTTTATGAAACCACGATGCAAGTGAAACTTTTTTTCGGTTTGTAGATATTTAACTAAAAGTTTTTAGAAAATTATTCGATTTAGGGTATTAAAATTGCGTTTTTAATCTTAACTTAATTATAGAAAAATGGGAATGATAATGGGAAATCAATAGTAGACAAAATTTTCAATTATAAAATTTAATTTTAATTTGCGTATTAGAGTACGGAGTACATATGTAATTAATACAATGATTTAAATGATAGACACATATTAAAAACTAAGAGCAATATTTATTTAAATCATTGAATCTCCATTATTATTCTTACTCCAGGGCCGGCTGTAATACGACATGCGATAAATGGAAGAACTTTGGGGCGATAGAATAAAAGTTTCACTTTAATACGAGTACTCACGATAAAACGTGATAGTAAAATACATTACTATTTCTTTATAACTATTTCTTTGTACTAAGTAGTATTTTATATTATTGTTGTATTTTAATAGTAACAATGTTACCTAAATATTGTTAGTACCGAACATAGATTACCCCCAATAAATACCGCATAAGTGAAATTTTCTTAGAGTTTGAACTCACAAAATTTGGCGGAAGGCGCGGGTTGCGGGGGACAAAACAAAGCGCTGTGATTGGCTATTTCTTATTCATACTTGGACTTGACGGGTCAGTATTGGTCGACACTATTGTCGTCGACTTGCAAATGCACGTATGTGTTGGCGCGCGTCAGTTGCCTTGTATGCGGTATCTATTGGAGGTAATCTATGGTACCGAAGAAGCTTTGCAACTATTTTAAATCTGTCAAACTACCTATTCGTTACGCTGTTATTATCAGTTTAATACTTGTATGTATTGGTATGGTATAAATAATAAACGATGAAGAAGAGCTGTTAAATCCTTAATCCGAGGCGAAATACACCGGCTTCGCTAGCTTGTCTTAAAATCACACCGCGACACTGATTGATCGAACGCTTAGGGTGCGTCTAGTTAGACGTTGTTTGGCGTCTACGGAAAACAGAGAAAAGGGGAGCTCAAATTAAAATTATTGTACTAGGATAAGGACAAGATAGAGGATGCTTAAATATTGCGATAATTAAGCTTCTGTAAGCAATGATTTATTTTACATAACTCTAATATTCTTCTGCTCTACTCTTCTCATTTTGATTTCATTTCAATCTTTTATTTTACGCTCTGTTATTGCTAATGTTATTTAATGACTAAACTGAGTTTTTACTCAAACTAGCAAACAACATTTAACCGAGTTTGAAAGATTTTCTCTAGCATACAGTTATAGAGTCATATTATACTGGCTTAACGATAATATGGATTTTATTTCGTAAAATTTTGATAGTAACGATGAAAGTTTTTGCAAAATAATTGTTGAAACCTTACCCTAGGGTATAGATATCGTTTAAACTTTAAACGACCCAAGTTAAAAAAAACAGTAATTCAAATTTAAAATCCACCCCTACGTTACCATGAGTGACGTAGGCACTAGGGTGAACGAACTGTTCGCTGTCTTTAATATTTCATTGCCTTTGCGAACAGCGATAAGCGACAATGACAGCTTGCGTGCTAAGTAATGAATTGTGATATGAATGCTGTCTTTGCAAAATTTGCTCTCTATTTCAATTTATTTTGCTTGTGTTATTAAACTAAGCGTTTGTTAAGTCTTCACCGGTATCGCTACCATAATATATTTTTATGTAGGTATATTAGATAAAGAGGTGTTACTGTAATTATTATGTTACAAACTATAATATGTAAACTCCACCAATCCGCACTGTAGCAGCGTTGTGGAGTATGCTCTAGGCCTCCTCAAGAGTAGAGACCCGTGCTCAGAAGTGGGCCCGGCCGTTAATAGGTTGAAGCCAGCCATATGTAAGCTAGCTATGGATTAGGTACCTTAATCAGGCGAAAACAGGTTAACCTTTAAGGATTTTATATGTAGCTACACCGCAAACTATTAAAAGTTTCAAAAGCAGTATATTGAAAAAATCTACTCACACAATTTAATTGAGATAAATAAAAAATATGAAAGCATATTTATTTTTACATTTTGTCACTATTTAATTAGCAAGAAAATCCTTTAACTGTTACAGAAAATTTATTCTCGCTATAGATATACGAGTATAGACTGCACCGGGAAAAACATTATTTTACATGGAACTACCTCATTTATCAGACGTTTTATACAATACAATACAAATTATCTTTATTTTACACATAATAATACAATAAAATCAGTACAAATAGAACATAAACGTAAAATTGGCGACCTTATCACTAAAACAGCGATTTCTTCCAGACAATCATTGACTGGAATATTCAAAATTTATTCACAAAAAGGATAGGATAGGGCGTGTACAGAAAGAAAAACATAGTATAAAGCACAAACGTGTCAGCAGATTGTCACACTATCTGCTGACATGCTGACATATTGAGGCGAAAAAAAATATTAATTTATATCGTCTAGTTAACTCTAGTTACTGGCACAGTATGGCCGCAGCCTACTTCAAGTCGACTTTTGACCTTGACTTCCCATGCGCGAGCAGGTCGATCTATTCATCATCGATCCATAGATCACCCAGCGTTCAGCGTTGTACAGCTGACCTTTGTTGGTGCAATGACCTCATCTTCATTATTTTGTCGTATATAACTCGGGAAGAGTTTTGTTTAATCGGTCTCAATGATTGCTTTAAATCAAAATATTTTTGTTTTGTGATTAAGATAATAATTAGCTTCTCGTAAAGGAGAACAAAGTAGCAGTCATATGACTGAAGCGTTGTCTTTTTTTTTAATATAATAATTTTGTACTTTTATTTTAATTTAATTTTTTGCTTATTGAGTACGGGGTTCAAACGGTGGTGATCACCATGTGTAATGGAAATGTTTAAGTGTGTTTTGCTAACAACGAATAAGTAAATCGATTCGGTTTAAAAATAAAATTATGTCAGCATATGCAATCTTTTTATAATGTAATATATATTAGTGACAAGTTTAAAACGAAGCATAGTAATAAAAGATCATAGCAATAGTTTCGCAAAACAAGATTATAATAAGTCTCTTTTCTAATGCCGCGCGTATTGGATCTTTCTTAGGCTTAAGAGTTTATTGTTTTTTGTGGCGCCATCTCTTGTCAAATAGCGAGAGTTACAAAAACTATTCTACATTGAATTCCTTAAACATTTTGCGACTTTGCCCTGGTGTAACCAGGTCATGTCTGTGTGAAAAATTTCATGAAAATCCGTTCAGTACTTTTTGCGTGCAAGAGTATGTACTAAAAATCCATACATCCATACATTAACGATCAAAATTTTACTATCAGCCGATACAGATTCCTTTCCAACCAAACTGTTGAACAACCAAAAGTATCTGAGCGCTTTGTCTAAAACTTTACAAATCTAATGTGTATTGACAATAAATAGCGTGTTTTTTTATATAAAGTATTAAAACCATTAAGCCAAAATGATTCGCAATATACTAGTCTTGACACCATATTTTATACTCCAATCAACAACACCTTACCAGACATAATTACCTGTACTACGGCAACTATTAACCATTGACCACGTCTGTAGTATGATAAATGTATTTGGATAGGTCACGTTAATGGCGAGTAACTAACTGGAACTATCTTTAACAAGCCATTTGCCTGCGGTAATTACATTTGCAGCAAACATATAAGGATCTTGCTATTAAATTAGCCAGTGTTTAATGCCGTTCATGAAAAGAAGCAAATTAGCCTGTTTTCTATTGTGAAGCTCAAGCCAATCTATCTTGCATAAAATACAACTTGGGACCAAATAATAATACCATCATCTATTTTCTGTTTTAGATCTTAAACCTTGTATCACCGAATTTATTTCTTGAGTCCCTCGTGGGTGTTAGTATACTTTACCTACCTGGTTAGGTGGTTAACTGCCTGTACCCAATTATCACCAATTACGAGTATATTAAATCCTATTGCATCTAAATTAACTTCAAAATAAACGAATACAATAGCCGTATTGGCTTAGAATACTTTCCCCTATCCCACGCCGGATGGGTGCCGCAAGAGGCGACTAAATCCGGCCCATTGGCGGTAGCGCCCTTGGAGGGATTATATTGGTAATATTGATTTTAATTGTTAATACTATTGTTACTATTATTATTTCTCCATGGGGTTCGCCTGGATAGCTACCACCCTTGAGCATGAGTTAGCCGCCAAATGACTCGTCGTGTTCCCGCTGGGGTATTGAGAGCCAGTTCTTTCTTTTTCTTCTTTCTTTGCCAGGAACGCATCAGTGATGTTTGGTGTTGCTAATGTTCATGGACGACGATAGCTACTTACCGTCAGGTGGATCGTCAGCTCGTTTGCCGGCTATTTCCATAAAAAAAGGTAAAATAAGCTGATCACAATCCATGAAATTATATGAGTCCAGTATCTTATGCCAGAAAAAAGAACATAAGTACCAAATTTCAACTCATTTGGTCCAGATACATGAGTGATTCTATAAAGGTTCTGCTTATCGTTTTTTTCGTATGAAACCTTAAAAAAAGGTTTTACGGTCATACTGTAGAGAGTGTAAAGTGAACAAGTATGGCATCCAGCTCCTCAATCAATATACAAGTACTTCGAAATTGCTTCGTTTGTTAGCGACCTAACTGAAAACTGATTGCTTGAAGTAATGTAATTGGCGCAATTCCCATAGATCCGGCTACAGTTATCTACAGATACAAATCAGCTAGCGGTATCGAAATCAACATTAATTGTTCAAGACGATTGTTAAGTACGAACACATTGTTAGACTTATCGGAAAAATCTATTAAGAGAGATTGAAACTTAAGAGCTTCTTTTAATGGTTTATTTTTCCTTGCAGCAACTTTATGTTTTGTATCTACTTGTGTTCGGGTACCTGCATGAGTATCGACGTCAGATTGCCGACTCATCAGCTTCTTTAATTCATTTAAATAAACTAAAAAAGCTTATGTCACGTATCGTATAGGGAACAGGCCACATATTGCACTTGGATTGATTGATGTTTTGTTGTTCCTCTACTTACAGCTACCTACTACTACCTACTAACGACCCTTTAGCATAGTTGGTAGCGACCCTGCCTGCGAGGGGTCCCGGGTTCGATTCCCGGCCGGGGAAGATATTTACGTAACAGATAAATATTTGTACTCGGGTCATGGGTGTTATTGTGATGTGTTATATGTGTCGTCAATGCCACCCGCGACACAGGTAAAAACCTACTGCGGGGGTTTGAGTGTGTAATCGTTTATTCTTTATTATTATCTATACTAATATATAAAGAGGAAAGATTTGATTTTTTGTTTGCATTGAATAGGCTCCGAAACTACTGAACCGATTTCAAAAATTTTTTCACTGTTGGGAAGCTACACTATCCCCGAGTAACATAGGCTATACATAATATATTTTCAAAAAAAATAAGGGATCCTTAATAAAACTCCAATAAGGTGTAAAAAAATAAGAAAACCGAAGCAAAGCGAGGGCGGTTACTCGTTGTTAATAAACCCAACACACTATACGTGTAAAGACTATAAACGTTTGGTTATATTTTTAAATACTTGTCTATATCCCTTCCATCCATCCCTTCCGGGACCACTATAAGGTACTAGTCTCTCTTCGTAAGTGATGAGGCCTAGAATACCGGTGCGGATTGGTGAAGGTGGGAGTAAGTGCCCAACACAAGTTTCGGATGTTTTGAAGCCACTCGAATGCCTCATCAACAACGACTGTATTTTACATCCGAATATTTCAAAAGAAGATAATCCAGGTATATTATTATGGGTAAAAAAGTTTTCGAATTCAAAGCATTTAAATATAAAGGTTTTAGATTTAAATATTATTTACTTTCATACTTACTTAATCATTTAATTCTATTATTGACACTGAATTTTATAATTTCTCATTCCAGAAAACTTCGATTCTAAATCCTCTTCTATTAGATTCGAAATCCTAGGCATGTAAATCAAATAACAATTTAGGTTTAACCAAACTTTACCGCGAAATCGTGAATAGTGCAAAAGCAATGAAACATACGGTAATTATAACCAAAGATTAATGTCACGTGTCGTGTCTGTGCCACTTAGAAATTTTCAGTCAACTATATTTATTCGGTCGATACCATAGAATCATAAACGGACAGACGGCATCATATCTAATTGTTATTAAATAAGTTTGTGAAAATGTAAAAAGTTTAAAATCGTTAATGTTGATTTATTCCGATAATTATACAATTTTAGTCAATAATTATAGTATTATATTTATTATATGTATTTATTATATGTTATACTTATATTCCATCCAGGTATTTATGTTTTTCCTTTCATAAGGTTTCCCAGAAGACTTCTTCACCACTTAGAGGTAAAGCTATAAGTGACTTGAAAATCACTTTTCTAGCATGTTTCAAAAAGTCATCACAAGAAGTAGTGTTTTTTTTTCTTTAATTTCAAAATTATCCATTGATTGTGGATAGATTATTGAACATGGCCTTAAGAGTTAAGACAGTACTACTTTATAACAATTCTATGGACAGATGCATCATACAGATACGTATTAAAATTCTTGTCCGACACATAATTCATACTCGTATGAAGGGTCTTCTTGGAAGGATATAAGTGACTAATTATATTAGGAATCAAATCAAAATCGTCGTGTGCGATACGCTTACTCGTACCGCTGTCACATGTTGCATCAAAGCAAATCTTCGCTTTTAAGTTTCTCTTTCTAAGAAAAATATAAATGTATGTCTTTGTCTTTATCAATTCTGGCCCTCCAACACGGCGAAGAGATTGTAATAAAAACAATCGATTATAGGACAGTGACAGCTATCCACGCGGGATAAAAACCCTACACCACCAGAGAAGCGTGTGGATTAAACTAAAATATGCTACATGAATCCGTGTCAGTGTCAGAGTTCTGTCAGTCTTTCTGTACTTCTGTAGTCTTTCTGTTTCTGATGACATAGCCTTGTTCATTTCAGCAGGGTGCGCCACGACCAGGAAATTGCCCACCCAATTCCTAAACATTCTTTCACTCTTTAATTTGCTTAGTAGAGGTAGAGGATCCTTGAAAATGTCTTTAAGTTATAAGTACAGTCACGCAGTTGATCCGTCTTGAAGTACCTCTTTGGAGCTTGCCCTCCAGATGTACCCAATACTAAGTTCACTTCTTGGGTTATACAGTTCAACACCTATGCAAGGCCGTCTTTAACCTACTGGAGGCCCTGGGCATATTAGGATAGTGGGGCCCCTATGACTTTTTACAATACTATTTTGTTAGAATAAACAAAGAAAGTAGATAAGCAACCCTCTAGATTTATGCAAAAGCTTATTTAAGCAAATTGGTATTGTAGTCAGTAATTTAGGTTAGATTTATTCGAATTAAAAAAGTTTTTCGATAATAAATATCGGTTATCGTTTAGTGATCTGGCAGGAACTAGGGGGCCTCTATCGATCACGGGGCCCTGGGCACGTGCCCAGAGTGCCCAGTGGGAAAGAGGGGACAGCACCTACGAATTCTCCAACGTGTGATCGAGGCCGAATATCGTACTCAGGAGTCAGGTACTCAAGGGCTATAAGTCAAGAGAATATGGGTGACAAATCGTTCTTACGTATATCCTAACAATAAACAATAAAAATCTGAATCAAAGCGCTGAGCAAATATATTATTCATTTAATGATCCATTAATATTTTACTCTCGTATTTTAAGCTGAATTTGAGTTCGACTATTAATAGATTAGTTAAACCTAGCCTTTACCACCTGCTGATTATGAAATGATGGTATCAAAACAAATTACACAAATGATTAAATTGCAAGTTTATAGGGTTCCGAAGAAAAATCGGAACCCTTATAGTTTCGTCATGTCTGCCCGTCTGTCTGTCCCTCTGTCTGAAGCAAAGCGCCGAGACCCTTAGTGCTAGAAAGCTGTAATTTGGCATGGATATACATATTTATTACTTTATTTACTGCCTGCGAAGCGAGGGGTTCGATTCCCGGCCGGGGCAGATATTTATATGACAGATAAATATTTGTACTCGGGTCATGGGTGTGATTGTGATGTGTTCTATGTGTCGTCCATGCCACCCGCGACACAGGTAATAACCTACTGCGGGGGTATGAGTGTGTTAGCGTTTTAGCGTTTATTAAATCTCCAGAATCGTAGAATAAAATATTGAAAAACGTTTTTTTCAGGGTACCTCCCCTGTAGATAACTTGAGGATGATTTTTTTATTCTTCACGTACCCTATAGTGTGGTGGGTATTGTTGAAAAGTTCTTCCAAAAATATTATAGGTGTTTTAAGACCATTTTTGGAATTAGGGAATTTGCGAAATGTTTGGCTTTTAAGTGCTAATTTTGGTTAGAGTCAAGTGTCCCCCCCCCCTGCTGGCTAAACGGTTGGAGTTAGACAAGTGAAGAAATTCTCAAAAATAGGTTATATGATGAATTTACAAGAAAAACTATCACGGCTATATTAGCATAAGTAGTTAATAAGTAGTAAATAAACTTACTACTTCGGAACCCTACACTTCGCGTGGTCTGACACGCACTTGCCCAGTTTTTCTTATACTCGTATAAACTCAAGAGTAAATAAACGGGGATATATAGACAAAAAGACCCAAAAATCATTATTATACCAAAACACATCCGAACGGTAACAGTTTTATTATAATGTATAGAGTTTTGAAGCGTACACGGTATAGATTTTATATTTTCCACTTCTTAAAATATTATTTTGGGTAGTAGATATAATTAATAATAAGGAAAGTATCGTACAGAAAGAACATAAATGATACTATCGACGCTTGAAAGGCAAAAATTACCAAGCGACATGTTGACAACTTTACACTAGAGCATCTGAAAGTTTTATTTTAGAAAAAAATCCTAAAAATCGCTTTATTAAGCATTTAAAATTCATTGGAATTAAGTAGCTAGACTAATAGGCGATTTTTACGATTTCTTTTCTAAAATTTTAATTTTAAAATGCTCTAAAGTTGTCAACATGTCGCTTGGTAATTTTTGCCTTTCAAGCGTCGTTATGTAAATTATAACTTAAAAGGTTTCTCAGTTATAACATGGAACTTTGAGACCATGCATTGATCTTAAGGGCGACGGATTCAAACAATCATCCCCCATCATTTATAAGCATCAAGGAAAACGCATCGAGGGTAGGTACCTCGCATCGCCCTTCAATAGAGATGTGAACGAGATTAGTCGATTATTTCAAAAACTTTACCAGACTCGGCCATTTTATTTCACACAAATAAATAATGTATATCCATAATCATAAGCCATAAAAATAATTATTGTGATTCTGTCACATTGTCAGAGATCTGTCCCGACCACTAATATGCACTGTTGAGTTATATTAATAAGCAAAAATAAATTAATAAATAAAATATAACATTATACAATAGTTCGGTTCTCTACAGGCGTAAAATATCATGACTATCTACAGGGTATTTAAACAATTGATATAATATTCAAAACATGTTTATCGATATTTTCAAAATATTTCTCATCCTTTTTTCAAGCAAAACACATTTCTGCTTCCGCGGGGTTTATAGTAATGACACAGACACCCTCACCCACTTACTGAATGCATGTATGTATGTGTACAATACTGCAAAGATTATACATTGGGGTCGCATGCACTAAATTCACATCCATTTTATTCCAAACTAGCTTGTACCTGCGACTTCGACGCCCTAGTATAACCCTTTAGGGGATGAATTTTGAATCGTCGTTTCTTAGTGCACCCCACATCGTACAAATTTTCATGCTTCTAGGTTCAATGGCTCAGACTATGCGTTATATTGTACTCGCTCTGCCCGCGTATCATATCTTGTTCCCAGGTATATATTATACTAGCTATGCCCCGCGGTTTCACCTGCGTTAATTTGTGGAAAAACTAACTACTAAAATATATTATGATGTTGTATAGCCTATACCCTTCCTTGATAAATTAACTATCAAACACAAAAAGAATTTTCCAATTCGAACCAGTAGTTCCTGAGATAAGCGCGTTCAACCAAACAAACAAACTCTTCAGCTTTATAATATCAGTATGGATTATTAACCTGTGTGCTGAACATGACAATCCCTATAGTAGTTTTAGCGTGTAAGTGTAACAAACATTCATATAAAATTCACATTGAGTATTGAATTTGTGTATAATAAATAATGCATTCTACCAAATTAACTTTGCACGCCTAATAGGCTAGGATAGGAGATCTAAGAAACACCATTAACAACTATGTAACAAACTATGTGTGCATGTAACATTGTTATCCTGCAAATAAAATAATGAGTATTGAGTACATTACAAATTTCACATTTATAATATTAGAAGGCTAAGAATTTCCGACATTACATAGGTTTAGCAACCAAATTGTCTTCGAACAGAATTGTAGACAATTCTCGAAGGTTTTCAACCATCAACGGAACATAACCCTGACCTAAAGTGGGAATGTGCTGAAAGAGCCATAAAATTTCCATTGTGACAAATAAAGTCAATAATTCAATAAAGTGCCCAAAAGTGCCAACAAACGGCCGAACTTTCAGAATATACCTACCAGTTAGATATTTTTTAAGAACCTACATAACTGTGGGATGATTTACTCTCTCAATATTACAGTGGAACTAGGGCCACCATTCAATAGAAACAAAAATATGGGACACTACGTTACTGTTTGGGGTTCCAAAGTAAAATCGGAACCGTTTGTTTCTTTATTTACACTTTATTATACCCTTAAAGCTAAGTGGTACAAAAGGTGGACTTAATGCTATAAGCATTCTCTGCCAGTCGAGCTTTGGTTTAAACAGAGAACAGCGAAGGCGGTACAAAATGGAATGTAAAAGTAGAATGAATAGAAGAAGGAAACGAAATAATGAAAATACATACGGAAAGTACGATAAAATGTATAGTGATAATAAGTACAAATAATAATATATGAGCGTGAAAATAAACTACAATATTATTCTGTAAAATAAATTGAAATACACATAAAGTATTATAGAATATATAAGGTAAGGTAAATACATAAAAAAACAAATCTACTAATATACTTCATAAGAACCGTTATAGATTCGTCATGTCCGTCCGTCTGTCTGTCCGTCCGTCTGTCCGAAGCAAAGCACTGAGACCCTTAGTGCTAGAAAGCTGTAATTTGGCATGAATATACATATTTATTAACATTCCAGAACTGTAGAATAAAATATTGAAAAACATTTGTTTCAGGGTACCTTCCCTACAAATAACGTGAGGGTAAGATTTTATTTATCGCGTACCCTGTAGTATAGAATATCGTTGAAAAGGTCTTCCAAAAATATTATGGGTCTTCTAAGACCATTTTTGGAATTAGGGGTCCGTTTGCGAAATATTTGGCTTTAAAGTACTAATTTTGATTAGAGTCAAGTGTCCCTCCCTCCTTGCTGGCTAAGCGGTAGGAGTTGGAGAAGTGAAAATAATCTCGAAAATAGGTTATATGATGAATTTACAAGGAAAACTATTAAGGTTATGTTAGCATAGGTAGTTATTGAGTAATAGTCGTTAACTTACTACTTCGGAACCCTACATTTCGCATGGCCTGACACGCACTTGCCCGGTTTTATTCCACCCGCTATTAAGGGTTCATTTGAAAAAAAAAAATATTCGAAGTTGGTTATATAAAAACTTTACTAAAGTAAACTACGCTTCTACAAATTGTAACCAGTCGCTCTCTTCTTCTTAAATTATTATTCTTATTCACAATTATTATTAAAAGCAGCACTTACTACTTAAGGCTGTCAAAATCAAGTTCAAAAAGTATCTTATCTGTTTTATTGGAACAAATTGATTGGTTCTAAGAACTTAAATTCATATTATAAACTTTGTTGGGCCTGACTTTTCTTACAAAACATAAGCAATTCAGCAATGAATGCATTGGCGGCATTGACGCCATGTGATAGAAGTCGATACATTTTACAAACCAAATTAATCTTGAGTGTACCTGCACTACCTGTACTAGTCAATAACCATTTTCGGTTGCGGCATCGGCTCGTGATATCTGATATACGATAGTTAGCTGTGACTTGAAAATCATTTAAAAAAATTGTCTCTAAAATATTAATTGGTCGTGGTCACCCTAGTCGTTGGTGTCAGGTGGGCGGCCGCGGACATTGGAATTAAACTGACTACGAAATATTACTCGCCCTTCTGAAGTCGACGCCTCGGTGATATTCATTATTAATTCTGAGTCTCGAATTATAGAATATTACTAACATGGAGCTGGATTCGCTGACAATTTATGACTTAATGTCTGTTCCAGACATCGATTTTGCATGTCGTTGCTTGTAGGAGAATAACCCACGATTGTCAACGTTGATAAGTAAAATTATTTACTGTAATATGTAACCTTTACCATATACTTTTTGTAACACTAGTTGTTGCCCGCAGCTTCGCACGCGGAAATTGTGCTTATCACCCTCTTGGGCTTTTCACTCCCTTGGGGGTTGAATTTTGAAAAATCTTTCCTTAGTGGATGCCAACGTCATAAGAGAATACGTGTGCAAAATTTTAAGTTTCTAGCCATAAGGGTTTGGCTTGTGCGTTGATACGTCAGTCAAACACTTTTGCCGTTTATATCGGAAAAATATGGTGACGTCGACTTTATTCACCTGAGTTAATTCACCCAGGTGTCTTAAGATGCTCCGAGCCCTAATATGCTTGTTATATTTGCGTATTTTATGGATTACTCATTTTATCCGGTTTATTTTAGATTTTATTGGGTGTATTATTTTTTTAAAAACAATCGGCTCTAGAAAAAATACTTACCTACACCATATTATAAATAGGTTATCAACATAATAATTCGTGTAAAAAATAACATGGTAACCTCTAGTGGCTAAAACTTCTTCAGCTTTTCCGTGCTTCATAGGGCACGTAAATTCAGAGGGCATGAAAACTTCCGACACATAGTTTGGCCATTAACCCCTCCATCAATCCGCACTGAAGTAGCGTGGTGGAGTATGTTCTAAGCCTCCTCAAGAGGAGACACCCGTGCCCAATAGTGGACCATTAATGGGTTGAAGCCCAACAAATAACAATAGTTAAATAAAAGTAAGTAATGGTACTTAAGAATACCGTATGTAAAATATGAAATATCAACAAAATTTAGCTATTACGTACTCACGGCAGCTGACCACAAAATTAAAACTATCCCTCAGCGGACAGGAAGAGGAAAACAATTTCGCTTTTTGGATTCCGTTATTTCCGTTCTCTGCATAATGAAAATAAAGTTTTTATGTTTTTTCTGTTTACCCTCAAAACTAATTTCAGGGTATCTCTCATTTTGTTCAAATACTTGGCTATTTTATGACGATGATGAGGAAGCAAATTTCAAAGCATAAATTTAAAAAATGTAAAACGCTCAATCAACGATTTAAGGTCGCGGCATACGTAACGTGGACGGGACGGGGACGGGACGGGACGTGAAGTTTTGGTAACATCGTTTCATCGATAATGCATACGCCACGGAGGCACGGACGGGACGGGAACGGGGCACGCATTTATGCCCCGTCCACGTCCCGTCCACGCTACGTATGCAGCGACCCTTTGTGTTCTTAATTTTTTCCGGATTATAATAATATCACCGTTGTTACCATGACAACATTTCAACGAAGGGTATTCAGATGAAAGATTATATGGAGGTCCGAGTTTTGTCGAAAGAGTGCTTAGTAAATGAAAATTATTCTTCATCAAAGAACATAAGTGTACCTCCTATCCCATAATTGCAGTACTCCGGTAAGCTTTTGAAGCCCATTACTGGACATAGGCTTCCTCTAATTGGCATTACTCCGACCGGTCTTAATCCCTCGGAACCCAACGATAAGCTATAAGTACTTACCTACCTGTATATGATTTAATAAGTCTAGTTTAAATTAGTTACAACGAACGCCATTAAAGAGACTGTAACGGAAATTATTATGGCAGCTATGGCGAAGTTTATTGAGCATATAACTATAACCGTTGACATTTATAAAAAATCTTTAAGAACCTCAAAGACAACCGCCCCCATGGGAACGAGTGAAATGCTTACGTCAATTAAAACTCTCATTACTGCGGTGCAATGAAGCTATCCCAAAAACGTTGCAGAATTTTAAAAAGGCGTCGTTTTAAATAATATTTTTATAACGTCGCTGCACACGCGACGTGTTTTAATTAAGAAACTTAAAAAGTTATTAAATAAAATACTCAGAGTAGTAAATTGAACTTTTGAAGAGTCCCTACTTAATGTAGACTTTTAACATTATTCAAATTACTAAATAATCACATCAAGAGATTTATAATATGGTCAAAATCCATCTCTTACAGTGTCATATTAAGTTCCCTTAGTTCATTTTTTTTATGGAAATAGCCGGCAAACGAGCTGACGATCCACCTGATGGTAAGTGGCTATCGTCGCCCATGGACATCAGCAACAGCAAAGGCATCACCGATGCGTTGCCGGCCAAGAAAGAGAGAAGAAAAAGAAAGAAAGAACTGGCTCTCAAGCCCCCAGCCGGAACACGACGAGTCGGCTGACTCATGCTCAAGGGTGGTAGCTATCCAGGCGAACCCCATGGAGAAATAATAATAGTAATAATGGTATTAATTAATAATTAAAATCAATATTACTAATATAATCCCTCGAGGGGTCCTACCACCAGCGGGCCGGATTTAGTCGCCTTTTACGACACCCATCCGGCGTGGGATTGGGGTTAGTATTCTAAGCCGCCCCAATACGGCGAAAATTATTAAGCCTTTTCTAAAAAAACATCAAAAACCGAATAATTATAATATGTTAACTTGACGACCCGTGTGGCGCAATGGTTACCATATCGGATCGCCGCACCGAGGGTCCTGGGTTCGATTCCCACCAAGGCGGAAAGAATGATGAATTTGAATTTCTGTTCTCGGTTTGGGTGTGAATGTCCTTGTCTAGTGTGTTGTCCATGGTACCCACTATACAGGGAATCCTAGTGCAGGGCTATGAGTGTGAAGCGTCATTTTTATTATTTTATTTTAATTATTCAGTATTTATTCAAATACTGGTTTAATATCACCAGGTAATAAATAAAAATATATGTGTTATTTAACAATATATATTTATATTCATTTATTCATTTATTATTATCCACGAGCTAGATTTTAATTCACTTCATTGCGTCCATCACTAAAAATGTTACTGTGACAGAAACCACAGTGCGTATAAGACGTTAAAAGGCGTCCATCTGGTCGGTAAATAATGTTGGCGGAGTTCAAATATTTCTCCCACACTTGCGTCTAGGAATCTTTGTAATTACTCGCCCTCAAAACATGTAATTGCAAGTCTACGATATAATGTCCCACGGTTAGGGCTGCCATCACCTAAATTAATGGAATCGGAGAGATATTTAAAAAACCTTTGGACGAAATTTATGTATAAATTTTTCCCGGACAGCATCTTAAAGGTCCCGTCAACAATCAAATTTTTTAAACTACCGCCCGTACTCTCGAATAACCTAGGAGAACTGGGGAAAAGGATGGCAGCCCTATACTTAGTAACCCACGATATACCAAGTAGATGAACCTAATGCTTTCATGTTATTGCAATATACTATCACAGAAATCATAGTATCTCTTGTTTATTCTTCAGTGACTTAGTAAACAAAATAGAGAGGAAAACTTGCTTAACTGGGAGATAGAGATATGACGTTGTTATAAAAATTATGAAGTCTCCCAAACTGCACTCGGCCAACGATGCAGCAGAAATGTCGTAATAACGAGCCTAGCAGTCACACAATAATAAAACATAGACAGAACATAAACAGATATCGTCATTGCGACTTTAAGACCTCTTAAGTGTTATGTGCCATTTTTGGCAAAATCACTTTTTTACATACAATGATTCTACATTTTGAAGCACTATCGAATTCAAAAACTCTCATTTGTGTACGAAGTTTCCATCCTAATTTATTCTCCAAATTTAAAATCACCTGAGTGCTTGCTAAACAAAATTTTATCGATTTTTATCGATTCCCTCAAAAACCTGATTTTTTACACATAAGATAACTGCTTGCTTATCTTGCCTGTTTTGAGAAACTTAAGGAACTTTCACTGCCATAGTATAACGGGTGCTAACTAATCTTTTGGGTCATATTAAGAAAATCTTACCTAACCTAACCTAAAAGTTCCTACTACAATAAATTTGAATTTCATAAACAGAAGGGTTGCCAGTTTCATATAAAACCATAAAAACATCACTAACTCAATAAAACAGCTTAGAATACGACTTCTCTAGCATACGACTTATTCCTTTCATGATAGCGCCATTTTACGGCTTTTTAATGTTATCCATAAATATCAACAAGGGATTCGAACGAAAATAATGCTATGCATAATCAAATTAAAGGGTTATTCATAAAACTGAGGCATTCGTTCCCTTACGGACTATTAATCACTTAGTTAACACCGAGAAAGGAAAATTTATGGGCGTTCACAAAAGTTTATTATAAAACATCGAAGTTTTGGAAACGACCCACTTTAGGTACGGTCTGACTTTAAATACTTGAGGTAGATATTTGCAGCCTTCAACGCACATTATTATATTAGTCTTAAATGTTATATTATCCGTCTCATGGCTTCCATAGTTAGGTATGTCTAATCGAAGTGCTTTCACTTGATAACCAACACATTGTTTTGACTTTTGTATACAAGCTTAAAGAAAATCATCATACATTAAGTCACTTTATTTTTTATAGCGCAATACCAATATGTTACATGATTTTATTTGTAGTTTTTTCCCTATTTACCAGTCGACCTCGAGAAATAATTCAGTCTTACCTCAATGGCATTGACAAGAATATATTTCCAATATTTCCTTTAACCTTTTTTTTATCCTTGAATGTAGCTTAGGAAGTAAATTATAACGATGGTCTCCATCGGAAATTACATCGTAATTTCGTCGAGCATCAATCTTTAACCAACAAATATTTAGCACCGCTGAATAATTAACCCTTTCTTCCGATGCCTTGAAGGGTACGATCTAAACGCGACGGGTTGAGCGTAACCTACTTTTTAATAATTAATTAGGGAATCCATTAGCGTTAAGGTGAGATAATCTTTATGGTTTCTTGGTCGGATGGCGCCTCGCTAAATCACGACTCGCTTGATAATATCGCACTTTTACGGTCTTAACCCTAATGTCGTCTTTTAGTCAAAATATCACGTATTTCTGTAGATAAGTATGATATAACGCCCCCGCGAAGATTAAGACCCGCCACGTGTATGTAGCTTAGTTCAGTTTTGTGGGTGGACAAGTTGCAAGCGGAAGCGATTCGTTTGTCTTCGCTATCCAGAAGAAAAGTTGTAAATATTATTTTTCAAGAAATATTAAAACATTTAGTCGTAAGTAGGTAATCATTAAGTTAATAAATATTGTGTTATCTTCTTAATCCACTTATATTTTTAAATAATGCTGACACTTATCTCTACGTATTTAATGTTACAACTGAAGTTACCAATAGGATACATAATTAGAATAATGATATGTTAGCGAATCTGCATTTCAATTTATTTTTACAATGTAACATATAAATTACAAATTTAATTTTATATAGCTACTTCCTACGTTTTTACGTTTAGCAGACCTTTACACATTTATTTATTTGATGTTTTTAAATCATATAGGTATATCATCTGATAATCCCGACACCAAAGGTGGTCGCTCGTAATCAGTCTTGCGCTAACAACCTAGGTTCATCATCAAAATCAGGATTTCGGAAATATAAACTGAATGAAAGGATAGAGCTTAGATGCTTTATTCTTTATTTAAGGGACCATAAAATAGTGTAGACGCGACACGAACGACCACAAATTTGCTTAATGCTAAAAGCAATTTCTGCCGGTCAACGTTGACTATAAGAGTGAGGCCAAACGAGCATATTTTGATCTGATGCCCTACCATGAACTCTAATAAAACATGACAAGTACAGGACTGTCCGTCGCGTGAAATGATACGCTAAAACGCTATCCACTCTTGTCTTAATCCCTTAACCTGACCCCACTATTACCTATGTAGATACTCTGGCGTAACATCGATCAAGTTTACACTTGAATAGCTAAATTCTAGTAGCAATATTTTTCAGACAACGTTAAAGTATGTCTATTGCGTTCGTAGGTCTTTTGCTTCGTGCTATTTATCACTCAGATCACTGGCGAACTTGACTTGGAATTAGGAAGAAAATTCTGAAATTATTGTTTTTTTTTTTACTAATGTTTCTAAATAGGGTCTATCGAAAATAAAAAGCTTAACAGAAATTCAGTCAACGTTTCGTTTTTTCTAGGCTGTACGTAACGATAAATGAGTCGGTTTCTAAAGTCCAAACTCATTTTGCGTCGATGTGTGACACAAACAAGGCTTTAGTATGAAACCAAATTCACGTGACTCATTTTACGCAACTAACAGCTCAAATTACCAAGAAAAAATAACCGACTTCCAAATAACTCAAAACCTACTCGTCAGATCTAGCTCAAATTTAAGTGGGATTACATAACAAGTACCAGCTTTCAAATAAAAAGGATCATCAAAATATATTCACCCAGTCGAAAGTTCTGAGGTAACAAACATAAAAAAACAGTCGAATTTAATACCTCTCCCTTTTTTGAAGTCGGTTAAAAATACGCTCGTTCGCCTCATCTTCGAAAATTCCTATTTCAGCTTATAATCCATTTAGTAGCCGAAGGTCAAAAGCAATAGTTTGAAATTCACGACGAATATTCCTCTGAGCTAACAATAAGATCAACGGCCGTTTCCATAGTTATTACAGTGTAAGATTACAGCGGGCCTTCCGTCACTTTCTGACACTATTCGAAATGGGAATTTGGGTGATTTAATACTGTATATTTGTAATACTGTGAGAATTTATCGAGTTCGTAGTAACTTTGCAGAGCGAGAGGTCCCGAGTTCGATTCTCGGCAGGGACAGGAAAACTAAGTGTTTGTTGCAGATTTATACATGTGTTTTGCTACCCGCATCAGAGATTATATTATATTATATTAGCTTGAATTGAAAAATTTTTACCCATTAATTTTCTTATAAAACACGAAATGCTATATTTTAGAATCGAAAGGTATTGAAGATGTTTGAATTGGTGTTTGAATTTATCCATTTATCAATGTGAAATGTCAGTGACAAGTTTGAGCGTAAGTAGGAACCTAAAGCAGTAGAATTCAAAACATGAATAAGCGACCCATATAATTTTATCTATGGCCATGTGTTTTTGAATCCACTCGCGCTTGAATCACATTAGCCCCACCTGCCCTGGTACATCCTGCCTGCTAAAGGATCAGATGAAATTTGCTTAACGCAGTAAATGATATAGGGTGATATAAACTTATTATAAACGTGACAGCCAGGACAATAGCGCTAGGGTAAGATCAGACGCATTTGAGCGTAAACCAAAAAATAAGCTTATCCTCGGACCCATAAAAACGACACCGTTTCCTTGCCCCTAATCGGTCTGATTACACAATCAGCAGAATCTTTTATTTTTATTTCTATTTCTTTTTTTCCAGAAGAGGACCCTAATTAACACCGTGGTGAGGAATCCTTGTATCTTGAACTGATAAGGTCTCTTGTTATGCCGCCACCTTTAGCACTGATAGAGAGACATTAGAAAACAATCAAAATAGTTAGTCGCAAGGAAACAGTTGTGTTGCTTTTTATTTTGTTAGTCTCAAATAAGTTGTCACCTTGTCCGTTGACCTGTTTGAGTTTAGAGTTCCTTATATTCATAATAAGAGAACTGATATAAGTGAAAATTTGTCAGTTTGTTCGTTTCTACTTGGATGTTATTTAAAACCTTACAGAATAAGAATTTTAATTTTTTTATATTACCCCTATTGCCTCTTTTAGGTATCACAATAACTAAGTTGTAAAATAAATACGAAAGACGAAATAACTTATTGCTTTAGCCCCAGACGAGAGAACTCCTTAACCGTAACGGACGGAAGTTACATTTTTTTGCTTTAGCACAAATAATGACAATATAAAAACGTATATTGTTAACGAATGATGTTACTTTACGTTAATTATATATTCACATGTAAGTAACCATGTATATCTTTTTTGCGAATAATTATTCTGTAAACCTAAACCTATATTGTTTAAGACTTTATTTTTCATTAAATTATTTTAAACATTATTGGAACGAAGTTCCTTATCGCGCGTTGCGAAAGGGGGCTAGGCGGAAAATTTGGTAACGAAAAATTGTAACGACACTTTTTGCCGTCGTTAGTCGTTACAACCTCGCTACTAGGTGAACAAAGCCGATGAGAAATTTAATACCCCAGATTTGTATTGGCACACTTGTTGCATGTTTTTGCTATCCTAGTACTGACTGCAAGGAACTTCGTTCCATCCGGGTGTCCCTTGACACCTCTCAAGTTTTTTTTTCATTCAAAACTTGCATTTAATTTAGAAAGAACTTAAATGATACGAACTATGACGATTTAATATAATTATTATGTTACAATTTATCAAAAAATATTATTTTTATACGTGCATTGTCCTGAATGTCCTAATCTATTTATATGGTCTTAACGCGTCGCAACACCGAGGGAGTCATTAAATATATCAACACAATGGCACTGGCAATAAGCAAGTTGTAGGGTTGTCACTAAACCATGTTTTAACCCTTATATTTTACAGGTACCTTTATTTTAGACAAAAATATCGAAACGTTGTCTCATTACTTCTCTCTGTTTTCATCGATAACATATCGGCGATGCTTTTAGTGTTGCTCACGTGGGTCGAAGGTGCCCTCTTACCATCAGGTAACTCGTTGACTCTTTTGTTGGCTATTTGGAAACAGCAATCTATGTTGCTTTTACTTTTAAAATACATTTTTATGTTAAATTAAATATTACCTGCATTAGAAAATAACGACAGAAAAATAAAACCTATTTCAATAATTCACTTCTGAAAAAAATTGTTTGACAAAATATATCTACAATGACGTATATATTTATTTGAGCTATAATCGGTTATTTGTAAAGGTGACATTTGCCCTCTTATTCATAAAGGGTATTGAAGGCATATAAGGGTTTTGTTTCTTTCAGTCTTATGAAAAACGATAAAGATAAAACATAGTATAACAGTGCAATAGCTTAAATAGGTTTATTAAGCGTTACTCTGTAAACGTGCCAACCATGAAGCCCCGTCTGTGTCACCCCTTTATCTTCATTACGTTCGTCTCCGTATACATATACCTTGATGCTTTGACGCTATCGTTTTCCCTATGATTAATGGTGAATCTGTTTTCCTTTAAATCTATAATGAGGCGATGTTTTCTTTAACGGTATCGTATGTTTCCTTGTTTATCTCTATGAAATTCCTTATATTAAGTTACTAAAGTGTAATCAGATTTTTAATAATGTAAAGAATATAATTGTTTCATTTGAGGTTTTATATTGTTGAACATAATTGGTTTTTTAAAAAACTAAATTTCGTATGAAATATATTTAAAAGGGGAATAATAAGTCAAGCCGCAGATTTTTTTTAGGCCACGGAAACCAACCTCTGATTTAATAACTAAGCCATGGGAAAATGAGAAGGCTTCTAATAAACTAATTCGCCATTTTTTAAATGCCACCTGAATATTCCAAAGAAAGCGTCAATTAAAGAACAACTATTATTTTTACTTGTCCCACTGATTTATACATCACCTTCTAATTTACTAACTCAGCCACGGATTTTACAACTAACCAACATTTTTCGTTTTACAGCCTGAACATATTTTCCTCAAAAAAGATAGTTCAAGCTTGAACTACAAAACATCATATTTTATAATTTAGCATGTGAAATAATAAATCGCCAGTCAGACGGGCGCTACTGGCCATTTGCACCAATCAGCGAGTGCGATTCGATTCATGCGGGTATGAGTTGTCACGTGTATTTGTTTATTGTGAGTTATCGAGTGTATTTGTTTATTTTCATTCTATTGTTGGTGCGCTCGTTGTTAAATAAGTGACAGAAACAAATCGCTGCAAATCCGACTCCACGTAGTCTTGTCTGCCCTACCCCTAGAGTGTAATGTAAACCCGCGTAGGCGTGGAGGGGCGAGGCGGCCCGCGAGCTGAGGAGCAGGTGGTTTTAACGCTCGCCGCAGCGGCTGAGGCTGGCCGGCAAAGCCGGCCAGCAAGCCGAAGCTGCGATGGTGTTTGCCGCATGCCGTAGACCTTTTAAGGGTGTGTAACGTTTGAAGATTAGATTATGTATTTGAAAATTATATTAAATGAAAATTAAGTCAAATGAACGTTATATAAAAAGAGCATTATGCTATATAATTCATATGAAGTAAACGTTAAAGTAAATGTTATTCGAGCAAATTAATGAATTATAACATTATAATATGAAATAAACATAAGATCACATGAAATTTTGTTATTTGTTTTTATAACATGTGAACATTATAGACATATGAACATTATTTCAAGTTATATTATACTAAATGTTATTATACTAACTATTACACACCTTAATTTTAGGTACGTTTTGATGACAACTCAATATATTTGATGATAATTTTAGGTATTTTGATGATCAAAAATATAGGACGAGTTATAAATTATTTATGTTTGAAAAAAATTAAAAGATGCTGAGTTATAAAACTAGATGTAGATAAAATTACTTTATTGGTGTCATATTTAAATATTTTAGAAGTTTACTAGTTGAATGTATGTTAAAAATATAGATGCTAAAAAATAACTGCTATGCTAAGTCGTATTTACAGTAGCTTACATTGAAAATTTATAGTGGCTAAAAGAGTATTTTTAGACGCGCATTGATGGTGGCTGACTTAGTAATTTAGGGGACAGTGTAAATTTTTAGAGGACAATAATGCTATTAAATAGAAGTCAGTTTAATTACCACTCTATTTAAAATACTGTATTAGTAAAATGTTAATTTTATACCCTTAGGTATTTACTTCAGAGACACTATTTAATACCAAAGAATTTAATAGCAATGTAAATAATGGAACGATTGATTAAGTGTTATAAGAAACACGATATCTAAATGAATAAATGAATATTAGAAAGTAAATTATTATGGAACACGTGAAACTTTAGGGTTAAAGTAATATTCACGCATATCAAAATGTTAAACAAAGGGATGTCGTCTCCAAATTTTTTCAACACTTCCCTCGTCCAAATATTGTGGAACGGTGAAGATTTTATCAAACACTTTTGTGGCCTACGAAAAGGGTAGAATACATGGTGCATGAAAGTTCTCGGTTATTGGTTTCCACAGTCTGGGAATTCTGTATCAAGATTCTAGGCAGGTGTATTATGAGTCGAGGCGCCCTTAGCGTGTGATACACACGTACTATAAAAATGCTTACAACTTTCCATATATTCCTATTCATCTATTATCTATTAACAGCCCAAGATTTTCGAAAAAATATTATAGATGATAATATTGACTTTGACGTACCGTTTTATGAACGAATTGAAATGCCACAATCAAGATTACTACGACCAGAACAAACAGGTAAAAATTCTCAAAATCTATATGAAGTTATAATTTTTCAGAAATATTTTCAATGTTTAGAATAAACATACATTGAGTAGTCACAGTTTTTTATAATTAGTTATGTATAATTTTACAGTGCATGTATGTCAATGGGTGTCGTGTCGGCAATCTTCGTTCTCCTTCATCTCTCGCTGTATTGTTGTGTTGTGTAGGTGCCGTCGACTTTATTCACCTGAGTTAATTATACCAGGTATCTTAAGTTTACTTTTAGTGTACTTTGTTCACCTATGCATCCAAGTGATCATCATAATAAATTCAATAAGTTGGAATGCTATTCTGATTCGATTTTATATAACAATCGATTTTTTTTATGAAGAAGTTTAGGGCAATAGACGTATTATATTAATAAGCATGCCGTTAGTTAAAATGCACTTCCTGATATAAATAATAAAGGTTTATAGTTATACATTATTCATAATATTTAGTTTTCAAATGTTCTAAAATAATTACGACATGATACTTTGAAGTGTAGCAGATTTTCTAAAAATTCTCATATAAAATTTTGACAACCGCAAATACAATATTACGATGAAATTACGTTAGTAACACAGTAATGATTTTTTTCTAAATTGATATTGAAAGTTTAATTGATTTTACAATTCTGATATTAAATTATTATATTATATTTATATTATATAAATATTAAATTTAAAATTAAATCATTCACCCATATTTATTTTAATAATTTTCACTATATTTACACGGGTATTTATACAGAAATACACACATATTTCTCTCTGTAAGTTGTATACAATTAAAACACTTTATACAACATGGCTGAGATATTATGTAATGTTGTTTTTTTTTTTTGCTAGTAGCTACCCATCCTTCCTATCAGTATGTCACAACTCTTCATAAAAAGTCGTAGTCGCCACTGCACTCCGTCGTCACTTTGTCGGCTCTTTTTGTACCCCGTGACTGTTTTAGTAATCTGATACCTGTTGGAGTTACCGGCGACGCTTGCGAACAGGTAGCGACATGTAAATATTAAAACTGCGTTGATTATCAACATTATTCGATTTTTTTTTGTTTTTGTAAGTATTTTAGACGACCTGTAGCCTAGTTGGTAGCGACCCTGCCTGCGAAGCGAGGGGTCCCGGGTTCGAATCCCGGCCGGGGTAAATATTTATGTGACAGATGAATATTTGTACTCGGGTCATGGGTGTTATAGTGATGTCTAATTTGTGTTGTCCATGGCACCCATGCCACAGGGAATCCTAGTGTGGGGCTATGAGTGTGTAGTGTTTATTTATTATATTTATTATTATTTATTTTTATGTAACTTTAAGCTACCCTTAAGATCGCTATAAACTGTTTTGTTGAGAGTCAATAAATAAGTAAGAATCAATAAAGTTAATAGTCAACAATCGCACCTGATGGTAAGAAACGATAAGTTTGAAATGGTGATCATACGAAGTTAGAAATCCTATTCACTCAAGTGTGGTGAAATGAGACCTATTTCTTAAATTTTTATACACAAATAAAACGAAACTTGTGCAAAAATTTGCATAAATGTTGCTGAAGCTCGAACTTAAAATTAAGAGGGTCCCTATAGTATCCCGTAAGCTAACCCAGAACGCTCCCATACCCCCCTTCTACCCTCCTCTAAAGCTTAAAGAGTTACGATAGAGATAAGACTTGCTATCTACAAACCAAACCAACAAGTTAACGTGCCATCCAAAGCACGGAAGCGTAAGAAGCTTCTACTTATTTAACCAACATTAAACTGCGATGCAGCTTATTCGATTAAAGACCAATACAAACAGTAAGGCTCGTAGCTCTTTAACATAATTAAGTATGTTTAAAACATCAAACTACATGGCATGTCTAATGGCTATTAGTTCTGTGGCTGTTATAATCCCGTATTTACCGGTTCATGTTATTGTATAATAGTCGCATAATAACACTATGAATAGTAATAAGCTCCAGCTTCAAATGCAATTGACCTGCAATTAGTTTAAATTAATGGCACAATAATTACACGCAGTAAGTGTAATTTATAATCTATTCGGATAAAAACAGTGTTTTCATCACACTCAGTTTTTAGAACGATTTTCAGTAGTTGTATGCACGATGCTTGACCAAACCTCCAAAAGATTTTGGAAAATAAATCAATCAATAATTTAGACTTTTGAGTAACACAAAAATTATTATCTATACGTCATATTATATGTATATAAAAATCAATTCCTGTTCGTTCGTCTCGCTAAAACTCGAGAATAGCTGGACCGATTTGGCCAATTTTGAAATATTTGTGGAACTTCAGGAAAAATTTAAACGGTAAGAAACATAAATAATAAGTTACGTAAAATCACGGACCTGAAAAAAAGCGTTTATTCCCACTTGTCCTGTTGAGTAGTCCTGTTGACAGGACTAGTGGGAAAAAAATTCCCACTAGTCCTGTTAACAGGACTAATGGGAAAAAAATTCCCACTAGTTCTGTTATTTAAAAAAATATAAGTTGAAAACGATGTGATGATCAGAGTGTCGCAAATGCAACTGATCAACGGGGCCATCATTTTATCTTTGTTTTTACAAAAACTTCGTTAATATTTTTATACATAATATTATTATATGTATCTAATATATAAAATTCTCGTGTCACGGTGTTAGAAGTTGAACTCCTCCGAAACGGCTCGACCGATTTTCGTGAACCTTAGCGTGCATATCGGCTAGGGTGGAAATCGGACATCTATTTTTCATCCCCCTAAATGTTTTTATTTTTTGTTTTTATTTTTTTATGATACAGCATACAAAAATAATAATATAAAAGTACCCCTAATTTTTTTTATTTTTTTGACAAAATTTTTTGTTTTTATTTTTTCTTGATACAGCATACAAAAACAACGACACAACTTTTGTTGGGGCAGCTCTAGTTCTTTAATAAAACTCAAAGAGGCACTTCTACTGTTTATTGAATATTCAAAAACAAATGACAACCGTCAAAACAAATGACAATCGTCAAAAGAAATAACGACTGTCACAACAAAATGATTTGCTGTCAAATTGTATTTATAACTCAATTTCGTAATTTTGGCGGTTACATTAATTCACATTACAGGACAACATATAGATTGAAATCAATATTACCAATATAATCTCTGAGGGGCCCTACCACCAGCGGGCCGGATTAATTCGCCTCTTACGACACCCATCTGGCGTGGAATTGGGGTTAGTATTCTAAGCACCCAATAAGGCTAAACTAAGGAGAATAAATAAATAGAGTGAATAAAATTGAATAATTAAATAAAGGTAATAAAATCGGGTATAAAAAGGGTATCTTCCAAATTACAGAACAGAATTAGTGGGATTTTTTTCCCACTAGTACTGTTAACAGAACTATTCCACATGACAGGTGGTAATAAAATCGGGTGTCAAGCATAGTCTTACTACTAACAGGACTAGTGGGAATTTTTTTCCCACTAGTCCTGTCAACAGGACTACTCAACAGGACAAGTGGGAATAAACGAAAAAAAGACGGACGTAACCTCGTCTAATCGAGAGTGAAGCACAGCAATGGCCGCCCGCTTACCATGTGTGCGTAATTTTTGATTCGCGATTGAAGCATTATGGTGTCAATGTGTGGGTGTGTGTACTTGTACGAATAGAGAGTTGGTATTACTATAGGTGCTTCACTGAATTTGTTGTTGGGATTACGTCCGTCTTTTTTTTTAGGTCCGTGCGTAAAATATTGAAAATGACAATTTAATTTTCCAATACAAAATGTTCCTAGCTGTAAAACAATGTCATAAGTCTTTTTAGAAATATTCAGGCGTGTGACAGTTGGCGCGATTGAAAAAATGTAAGAGGAAGAGGGAGGGGAGGGGGAGAGAGAGGTTGATAGGGGGTACAAAGTTTGCCGGGTCAACTAATTATTAAATATTTTTACATAACGTATCTTAAGCAAACGTAGTACAAATATAAATAATACCCTTTCAACATGTTTACATTTCAAACGTTTACCTTCTAAAATTTAAAAGTACCTTTGCGACGATACCACACTACACGTCACATGGCGATGTCACGCCAGCGCCGCGGCGCCGCGCCAGCCTGAATCACGCTATCGAAGTTCCGACTGGATCCGCTCTCCAGGCATATCCTCTCGCCGGGATATCTCCTTTCCCACTATATTATGAGCTCTCGTTTTGAATTATCGTGTTGCTATAATATTGTAGAATTAAATTGTTACTGAATATGTTTAATTAGGATGTAACAGCAACCGAAGTTATAAGAAGTTCGTATTTATTTGGGTTAAATAGTCACGAGTGTGTGAAACCCAAAAAATTAACAGAATTGTTGCGCAATCAGGGAAATTGCTTGAAAACTAGCTCTCTGATATCTTCAAAAAAAACGACTAAAATACTTTTAACATCAAAAAGTCAGGCACTGATTTTTTATTTCTCCAAAGGACTTTGACTAAAGCTCACTAAACAAATTTCTTTGCGGCCTAATTAAACATAATTATTTGCTATTTTTATTCAAAGAAAAACACTTAACTTAGTTATAGCGTCAGAAATGTAAAACGATATTTTAAAACTGTTACTGACTTAGTTAAAACTTAGGTCATAGTTGGTCTAACTGGATAATCAATCCAGCATCAGATTTTCCTCACAAGTATTCAACATCAACATCAACGAAGCAACTGATAATTAATATCTTCGTCGTTGCGACTTAAACGTCCCAAGTCGGAGTCACTAACGGTTACCTCGATCGCTCCTTAGTAAATAATCACTATACAAATTCTGTACTAAGGAGCGATTTAAGTAACCGTTAGTAACTCTGACTTGGGGACTCTGACTTGGGATTTACACTCAGTAAATTCAATGAGGTAACGAATAAGAACTTATGTCCAACTATCAAGGTAAGGCAACACACGCTGTTAGAACATAATATTAAAACTATTAAATAAAAGCGTATCCATAAATCTAACCCATCTAGGTATCCACTTTACGTCTAGTTAGCAGAAATATATCCGAAACCTTAAAGCTAGCCCCTAAAACGAAACCCTAACTAAAGTTGAGAATTAATAAGGCCACAAATTTATTGCCTACTTGGCAAGGTAACATTGTTACCCTATTTATTTAATGATGATACCCCGGATTACCTTACCGTGTACGCAAACCGGGCCCTACAAAATTTGGCAGTTTAATAGACTATATTGTTTACCTGTAAAATCAAATTAATTTATGCTGTTGGTATAATACCTATTAAATTCGCTACAGAATCGTTACTAAAGTAAAACGTTACTAGTGGTGCCATCTGTTAGGGAATAGCTAGACTTTACAAAAATTGCATCTACTACTATTGCGTCTCATAAAAATATATTGTTCAATTTACTGGTCTTGTCTTGTCTTGAATAAACAGCACGTTATGTCGATGTTGATTTCTAATTTATACATTATTCCATATTAATTATCGTGTATACTGTATGTAGCGCCACGGTGCGGTGAAATGTTACACTATTATGCTTATATTTATTATTAAAATTTAAACACAAGAGTGCTCAGGATTGTCAAACATTACATTAAATTACATTAAACGTTATATTTTATCGTTCTTTAGTCAATGTAGGTCTATTTTATTTATATTAGCAGTCTGATCCGTAACGATGTCCGAGACTTTTAATTGAGAGAAAATGTTAATAGATGGCAGATCATTCTTACCTAATAATGCCGTCACCTAATAATGCCTTGAAGCTGGTTGCTTCAAGGAACCAAGATTTTCGGTCACAAGGAATTAATTACTAAAACACAGGAAAGGACTACGACAATAACGTATATAATTTGTACCAAGGGGACGTTTCTAATACCTTAGGACGCCTTAGGTCTTGCGGTATCTGTGTGGAATTGTGGTAAGGTTTTAACTACTTGAACTGACTATGAATATAACTAAGATTTAATAAAGGGGTTCGCAGTTTTCGTATCTACATATCAACGAGGCTTTTCGATTGATTATGTCTGTCGGAAACCTGTCTTGCGATTCATTGCTAATGTATATGTTCAACTAGCTGACCCGGCGAACTTCGTATCGCCTATCAAACTATTTTTTTTTCTTAAATAAAAGTAGCCCAAGTTACTCCTTGTTACATCAACTATCTGCCAGTGAAAGTCCCGTCAAAATCGATTTAGCCATTTCAGAGATTAGCCGGAACAAACAGACAGACAGACAAAAATTGTAAAAAATGTTGTTTTGGTATATGTACCGTCTATACATCCAAATGCACTTAGTAAAAAGCGGTTCTTTTAATATTACAAACAGACACTCCAATTTTATTTATTTGTATGTATAGAATAGATGTATACCTAGATATCGCCTATGAACATCAGCAACGGCGAAATCATTGCCTATGCATTGTCGACCAAAAATAAAAATACGACAATAAGCAGCAACCTAACATCACGATCACATCTCTGTTTAATTGGTGTTACAGGTTAGATTAGGTATTATATTTATTATATTATAGGTAGATTTAATTTGGCTTGGCTGTTGTTAACACAAATCTAATATTCGTTTGCGTTCATCTATATATCTATATGTATAATAAATAAATAAAATTAGAGTGTCTGTTTGTAATATTAAAATAACCGCTATTTACTCAGTGCATTTGGATGTATACACGGTACATATACCAAAACAACATTTTTTACAATTTTTGTCTGTCGTGTCTATCTGTTTGTTCCGGCTAATCTCTGAAATGGCTGGACTGATTTCGACAGAACTTTCACTAGCTGATAGCTGATGTAACAAAGAGTAACTTAGGCTACTTTTATTTTAGAAAAAAAGTTGTTTGTTAGACGATACGGAGTTCGCCGGGTCAGCTAGTTTTCAATAAAGAATAAACAGCGAAATGTTTTTTAGCAATCGCAAGACCTGATATTTTGTTTTTTTCTCGAAAACATTTCAAGAAAAGCAGTCAATCAGTTTGAGAGGTGGTAAGCAAAGTGGAAGGACTAGAGGGAAATATTTTATTGTGAACGGTGCCGGAGATTTCTGTACAGTTTCTTTGTAAAGGCGACGAGAGCGCCATCACTACTGTATCCGTGTTTTAAGTTATTCCAGGATAATACATGTTATTGATGTTTTTAATTCAATGTAAATGTTCGATTTTGTGTTTTCTTAATATAGTATTTGTAATAATGATAGAAATCATAGTGGTGATAATGGTTGTGGTTTTATGTAAAAAACAACTGTAACAATATAACAACAATAAAACAAACATTGTTATTCGTTTAAACGAAATAGCACTGTTATTTTTATTTGAAATACTTATATTTGAAAATAATATTTTTATTTGAAAATTAAAGGAATTAGTAATATAGAATGTTTCCTTTCCTTTCCAAGAAGTTAATGTTTTTGTCAAACAATTCTTGGAATATTTATTTCGTATTATAAACGGGTTTACAATATCCACGTTCGTAAATTTCGTAATTCCCTAAGCATTAAAAACACAGTATTTTGCACCAAACATTTCAGTAACATAAACTCTCCAAAACATAGTATTTCGTTATCTACTGCAAAAAGTATGATGAAGGATGAGAATGACGGAGTTTAGTGCAGCGTGTATTCATGACGACGAGTTTCAGTAGAAGTATTTAAAACTTTTATCTAAAAGTGAATTAAAATTTTTGAACAAAACGTAAATGACGCGTTAGCTTTAAAATTCATCAGATTTTCGTTCTCTTTGCGTTATGCAATGTTCGTATTACGAAAAGTGAATTATGCTACCATATCGTAGAGATCAACTTCTTTAAAAATTAACGTTGTCCCTCTAAATATGTTACTACCTGTAAGTGGAAATATGTATTTATATTTATATAATATCAAATGTTTCTTAAATATTGGCACTTCCACATTATTACAATAATATTAAAAAAAACCCTCAGATTCAAAGGTTTATGTATCAGTATGTAAAATACATGTTGTATTTTTTTTTAATAACTTAGCATCGCTTTTGGCTTTTGGTAGTTTCAAAATGAAAGCACTATGTATAAAGGTTTATATTACCTATATATCAAAAGTCTGCGACTGTTTCAACTTTTATTTATTCTAATTGTATGTTTCATGTAGCCCGTCTGCATTTTCATTATGAATGCCAAAAATTCTTTTGTGCGTAAAATATTTGTACTAAACTATTGTACTGTAAAAATCCTACCCATATTAAAATGTGAAAGATTATACAGAAGTTTATTATTGTTTAAAAATACTAAGTGGATTTTCATGAAAGGAGAAACCCGATTTCCGGCCACGAATTATATGTAATCTGTGCAAGACATAAGACTAGACAAGAGTAAACTATATACCAAAAAATTCGTGTTATTTACTAAATAAACATATTTAAATCTGAGCCTCATCTGCAGTTGCTAAATGAGCAAAATAACACAAAAAAGTTTTCATAGTATTTACCTCATTACAAACGATTTTATAATCGATGAAATCGATTGATTACGGAACTTAATAATATATTTTATGAATTATTATTCATTGTAAGTACAAGATTAATTCCTTTTTTACATGTTTTCTTATTCATTGTATAGCTAAACTATGTAATATATTTTTAATTACCATTAAATCGTTACGCTAATTAAAAGATATTTCGAGTATTTTGACATCGATTTCGAGACATTTGAATCGATTGACAACAAAGATCTCTGGTGTAATCCCTATCTAATGTCATTTTGGTTACCATTGCATTTATAAATAACACCATTGTCATTTATCTTCCATCTTTCTACGCTTTTGTATATTTTTACTATTAAATTAATATTTTCATCGTATTTGCAGTCCTATTTACTACTGAAACATTTCGAAACGCACACAGTTATATTAATTTTCTATTGCATTCACTTTCGTAATAGTGTTTTGGTGAATGTGTTTTCGCTATAACTTCTGGATGTGTTTTACAAATATTGCATGAATATTGGACTCCGAGATCGCCTGTTTTGTGACTGACCTTTTGCTGAACACTGGATGACGTACCCTACACACCTTTAGAATAATATAATATTATGATGTGATGTTAACTAAAGATTTTAATCTCTTTAAAACACGAAATTGCTTTTATTAATAATAATATTCACCCACCTACTTAGTTTCAACCATTACCTACTGTTTAAGTAGTTGTATTTTGTTAGTGTTTATATGTAACTTTAATTTTTACTGCGTCTTATGATCATAATTATTCCTAATACTGTCAATATTAGAGTAGGTGTTTGGTTTGAGGTAATAAGTCCCTAGTATTAAAGTAGTATTATAGTATATTGCTGTGAGTGACATGAGTGTGACATAATCATATATAGGTGGAAATTCTAGGATTTTATTAGTTGGCCATTGCTAGCAGATGTAAAAATTGGAGAAATTAAAACTTTTACAATTATCTATAGTCACCGCGAACTAAGAAGCCCAATTTGTCGTTTGCCATCACAGTGACATTAGAGATGTACAAAAGAATCGGTTCACGAAAGAAACCAATTTTTACAACAAATCGATTCAAAATTATAAGACCTTCTAATCGATTCGATAATTAAATTTTAAACTAAAAACCGTAATATGTAGGTACCTAGTTACCTACCTACTACCTCGATTGAGCTATCTCGTACTGCGTATTCTTAATATGTACCTATTTACGACTTCAATAAAATATTTTTTTATCCATTCGCCCATGAACATCAACAACACCAAAAGCATCACTGGTGCGTTGCCGGCCAAGAAAGAGAAGAAAAAGAAAGAAAGATAGATCATGATAGAATGAAAGTCCCGCTCAGTTTCATAATAATATTTTGACATAATATTATATTATGAGCGTCAGGAAAAAACTACAGTGAATAAATTCTTGCTTATTTCGTAAGACACATTCATGTATACATAATTATTATTTTATTTAAAAAAATGTTTACCGCAACCTTAAATACATAATTACATATAAAATTTTATCTGCAGTTACTGTCCATGGATGGCGAAGTGCCCATACATATGGAAAATGTCCTTTGTTAGCATCCAATTCGTCGTGGTATTATTGGGTACCTAATTTTAAAATCAAATGCAAGCAAATAATTTTGAATAATGTAATAAAATTAATCAATTTTCATTTTTAAATTTCGATTATAGTAATGTATCGATTATGACTGGTTTTATAAACGGTTTCAAGACGTCACATCACCGTACGTCAGATTAGATTTAGGCTTCTTCATATAAGATTGTTTCGACGTCATATATTTTTATTAAATTTTGCATAAATTATGATGTGATGGGATTTTTACTACATTTTAACGTATAATATGATTTATAATTAACGCCAATGAAAATGAGTAAGGGATTTTTAACAAATTTTGGCAAAATCCTTTGTCCGTTAGTATTCAACTATTCATGTCAAGTAAATGAATATTCCATTTCGCTCAAAGACACCCATACAAGGTTAGTTCATATTAATAAATAGCAGCTATCATTATGGGCATCTTAGATAATTTTGACTATAATTGACCACCAATTTTTATTCTTGTCTAATCTAGGCCGGTGTCTCTATGGAAGATGGGGTTCTCCTTTGCACACAGTTAGACCATAATCTGAAATAAGATGTACGGTACCTACTTGTACCAAGAAACGTGGACAAAGCCGTGAGTTGAGTGCTAATCTCAAATATTATAACTTTATTATTTATTTATTAAGTCTGCCTACAATTGTTACACGATTACATGGAAATGACAAGTTTCAAAAATCTTATAACTACGTGCACAACTTATAACAGGCAAACACCGCATGCAAAAAGTAAATTACTTATAATTAAGGCACAATGGGTGTCTTAGCTGAATATCCTAAGGAATTTATGGAATCATTATCAACTTATATAATTAAATTTAAAGTTTCCTAAAAAACAAAACAAAATCAATATCCCCTTAGCAGTAGGGTCACCGTAGCTATTGGCAATAATACTACCGGGCGACCCGTTCAAACGACTTGATCCCATCATCCCGATCTCCTTCATAGACCGATGTTTACATTACGTCTTCTCTAAATTACTTATTCAAAACTCCTCGACCTAATTCCTAAGATTATTCGTTGATACCAAAAAGATTATATTATTTGGTTTCTTAAATTAAAGATTTTTTCCATCGCTCGTCCCTTCAATATTAAATTTTCAACTGAGACATTTTTATTAATTTTTAGCATTCGTCGCAAATTTTCAACAGATTCTGATTGTATAATGTAAGTTGAATATTTTATTTAATATCTCCATGAGAAAAAATTGTATTACTAAATCTAAAATCTGCAAATATGTATGCGAGTTTCAAGGCATAGTGTTCACCAAATCTGCTTAATATAACTTTACCACAGGAGAAAATACACCCCCAATTAAACCTTGAGTTTAGAGCCATTGCTGCTCAAATTCCAGGGAATTTCAAATATACATCCCTTATTTCGGTAAATTCAGCCAATCTCACAGAGCAGACTATACAAATAACTGAAATCTAAGCAGATTCTCCTCCATTTGTAGTAAGCAGTTCAAGTGGAAAGAGCAGGCACCCTCACGTAGCTAGTAGTCCGAATATGTGTATCCGGTGCTTTCTCATACGCTTTATACCTGAGCTCTACGTGCAAGATTAGCTTTGGGCTACCTTTATTGTGCTGTATTATTTATTAACCTGTACGTGTTTTGTTAGTGGACTAAATTATTGATTGAAAACATAATAATATCAATATATAACATAATAATATATTGATTTTCTAGTCTTGTAGTATTATGTTCGTTTATTGTCTAGTACAGTGTATTATATTTACATACTGATTTGGATTTTTATGTATAATAATTATTATACTAACCATAAAAACAGTTTAGTATAAATTATTGTAACAAAATTCGTCAATAGCTACGAAACAAATTAAGAAAATCGTTTAATAAATAAGCAGAGGAAGGAGGGAGGAAGTAATTAACTATGTATTTTTATATTCTTAGCTTATCCTATTTATTTAAAGATATTATCTAGGATGGAGCAATTACTTCAGAAATAATTGTCAAAAAACGAGTTCAACAATGTATTTTTTACATAAATATATAAGTTGACTAAAAATAAACTAAAACGTTTATAAAAAAATAGTACACTTGATGTCGCCGAATCATAATGATGTCAACCATCGTTTTTATAACAACATTTAAAAGAAGGATAACACAATGAAACAAAAATTTTGTTTACAAGATAATGTTTAGTGGAATCCGTCAAGTACCTAAACGTTGTTACCATCTTTTATTGTACATAAAAGGCTTAATCAGCCTGTCTCATTATAATCTCTAAAACTAACGTGAGAGTTTTCATGCGGTTTAACCAGTAGATACCAGTAGGTACCTACAAAATATATAATATTCACTATATAATATGACTTTGAATATAATATGAAGATGAAGTAGAAATAAAAATAAATAATTCATCTAATAAAAACAGTACCAATTCATACACTCTTAATACATTTCAAAAGGTTTTACTCTTCTTTCCATGTGTCTAATATCACAACTAATTAAATACCTCAGCGGAGGCCATGACATATTTTAAAAATCATAATCTTTAATTTTCAATGCCTACGTTACAAGTAACTCAATCGATTCTGAGTTCTATTTCTCTAATACAAAGCTTAGTATAGTTCTGCAGGTTAGATTTAAAACTCTAGAGCATTGCAGGTCGTTTTAAAAATATTTTTATAGAATGTTTCTTTTTGCTTCCGCAATTATGTTTCGTTCCGCTTAATAAGGCTCGGAGTTTAGTGCAAAGTGCTGAGCACAGCGTATACCTACAACTGTTCAGTGCAGAACTCATTCAGAACCAACGGTTTTAAGTGGAAAAGGAATGCTCACTTGATATTTTAAAGTTAGTCCGCTTATAATTCTGTAAGATATGACAGCGAATTTATTTTACCAAGAGCACACTGTGTTATCGTAATTTATTTTAGTATAAAGAACAATTTCAAATAGAGTTCAATCCTTAGAAGCAAATCTCGTTCATCATAGGAATTCCGGTAGTCAGATAAATACTATACATAAAGGCCTCTGTCTATTCTTCAATTCCATTCAATCTCAGATGCTTGTACAAGTAGTACAACCTATTGAACAATAAACGACAAAACTAAATTCGCCAGATCTTTTGTTGAAGATCGATATTCTTTTTATTACCCCACTTAGTTTAATCCTAAGGGTGCATCATTATGCATGTAAGGTTCTTTACCATTGTAAGGTTCTTTAACTATTTTTTAAACTACTAGTACCTACTTTTCGCGCGTTTTCCGGGATTATTAGTACCCTATATGTTATTTCAGACTAGCTGACTTCGTATCGCCTAACAAACTATTTTTATTTCTAAAATCAGCTATCTGCTAGTGTAAGCCCCGTCAAAATCAGTCCAGCCATTTCAGAGATTAGCCGGAACAAACAGACAGACAGACAGACAGACAAAAATAGTAAAAAATGTTGTTTTGGTATATGTAACGTGTATACATCCAAATGCGCTTAGTAAAAAGCGGTTAATTTAATACTACAAACAGACACTCCAATTTTATTTATTAGTATAGATGTATAGATCATAGTCTACGCATGTGCTAAATTTCATGAACATCCGTTCTGTAGTTTTTGCGTGAAAGAGTAACAAACATAACGTATTACACAAACATGAAGTAACAAACAAACTTTCACGTTTATATTACTAGTAGTCACGGACCTAAAAAAAGACGGACGTAATCCCAAGAACCAATTCAGTGAAGCATCCATAGTAATAGTATCTCTATTCGTACAAGTACACACACCCACACATTGACACTTCACTGCTTCAATCGCGATCAAAAATTACGCACACATGGTAAGCGGGTGGCCATTGCTATGCTTCACTCTCGATTAGATTTTTTATTTATTTAGTAGGTACACATAAATAATTACAAAAACAAATTACAAATGTGAATTTAGTACTAGCGCACTGCTTTTTCCATACAGTAATCTCTTCCAGCAGACCCCCAAAGAGGAGAATTCTCATGTCGGAAGTCGTATTTTCAACGTATTTCGGTTAGTGTTTCCGCGTTACTTAAACAGTTAAAAAGTTTGGACACCTGCGTTTACACCAAATGGTGCCAACGCATTTTAGTCGATTGGTAGCAAGCGAGACATGTAGATGTTATTTTTGAAAAACCCCGGCCGTTCAAGAACACATAATAAGGCACATTGTTTATTGTACATAGTTAAAATGACTTCATTATTTACGTTTGAGCTATATTTGAGTTTATTTAAATTATAATTAGTAAATAACTTTTACTTACATTTTTAAAAATTATTTAGTGGAAAATATTTGATATCCGCCATCTTGAATCGAACTTGACCAAACGAAGCGCTGTCACAGAGTACGAAAACTGCTTGAAAAATGTGACACGGATTTTGTTCGGAACAGCCCGTCTATATATTTAAGTCTAAGTTCGCATATTGTTATTTGAGTAGGTAAGTACTAACAATTTCTAAATCTCTAACGCTCTAATTGCGAAGGCTTGCGTTACCACTTCCGTCACGTAATCTCCTTCAAATTACGTTGAGTAAAAAGAAACTAGAGCTTAATTAAGAATATTTTCAGTACATTCCTTCAGCCTAATTACCTTCTTCTCCGGCTTTGCATTTAAATGTACTTTAATAGAGAAAGAAATTTGTGTGTACTACGCTGGCTGAATTTGCAACTAGCTTTGTGAAATTGTCGAACGCTATTTCCTGCGGTTTTATTTTATTTCTATTAAAATACACAGAGATATGCAAGAAAGGAGATAGTTTTAGATAATTTTCCTAAATAAACTAAAGAAAGCAATAACAGTGGTATGAAATTAGGTCTTTATAAATCTCTCTTGATATACAAACAAGTGTATTGATATACAAAAAATAAATTATCATAACTTTATAGTTAAGAATCTTTATTTTACTAAACAACTAATAAAATAAATAAGGAAAGTATATAACATACTTGTGAAATCGTAAGTGACCCGGTAACAAGAAGGTTTTAGCGACAATAAATCTATAAAATTTCGGCATTGTTAGTTTTGTCTTCGTCCCAAAAGCATAAGTCACTCTCGTCCCTGGAGAGGCGACCTTCCACTAAACTAGAGGTTACGTTACGTGGACTTTTACTTTTTGCTATGGTTAGCAATAAATTACATTTGGTCAGAGAATTTATGACGTTAAATTAGGTCAGTTTGTCATAATAAAAGTAATGTGTTGTCGGTTACGGATTGCTACCGTTTATCATGTAATATTTGAAGTAAATAACCGACAGTGGAAGAGACGAGCCACTCAGTCTCCTGATGGTAAAGAGTAATGGTCACCTGCAAAGCAACACCAAAATAACTCATGCCTTGCCAGCCAATCGGTGCCACCTTTGCCAAGAATCGAACCCGGGGTTCGCGGCTTCGCGGTCAAGTTCACTTCTAACAGAACTACAGGGTTTAATATTTGCGATTAAATATTAGATCAAAGATCACTAAATCTTATGAAAAGTAATAAATCTTCAGAATCATCTAAACACAGTGATATAATCATCCAACGTTCTTACACAAAGAACACTGGACTAATATAAACATTAGTTCTACCACCCGGGGCGACCACTCGTCCCAATAACCCTATTACACCAATCATCAGCCGAAATCCATTTTGGCCTAAATTAGACTTATCGTTTCACACCCAATAAATTTTATAGACCCCGACTGCGATTTAAGCTACTAGGGGGCCGGTGAAAGAGTTGGGCCATTTTAAGATGGTAAATTCAATAATGTTTTGAAGCATGTTGCAAATTAGGCGGTAGAAACACGTGTACAGTTTACACGCGGTAAATTTTCGGATACCTAGTTAGCAAGAATTAGACAAGAAAAAATAGTTGTCTGTAAATTTGGTTTACGGACGGTAGTTTAACGTGACAACGTCATGACAAAGCTCCGTTCCGCCTCGCCCCGCTCCGCTCCACTCAACTACGATCGCCTACGGCTCGCCTACGGCATCGGCTACGATACACCGATCGTACGATACGCCTCTCTCTCTCGCTTTTGCCGCTCTCTCGCTCGCGGAACGGGACACTTTTTCGTGCATGCAGCCCGTGTTCATCGATTTATAAGACGTTATCACGTTAAAAAAATGTATTCATGTAGGTATCACTTGTAATTTTTTTAATCTACCGGACTTTCGGAAAGTGCTTTGTCATGTAGGAGAAGAAATGCTGTAAAGAAACTCCTGAGCACATTTAAAAAAAAGGTAGGATTCATTAATTATTTTAATATTATGACCAAATTTAAAAATTATTTTTTATTTTATATCGGAACACCACACAAAGACAAGACCGAATTAATAAGAAACAATGCATGATAAAATTATCTAATGTATTCTCTCATTTTCACGTTAAATTTTATACAATTTTCATCTCAAACTTAAATAAAATACCTCTTCTATAAACATGATAATTATTTTAGTTCGTAAACCAACATCAACTAAAGATTGAATCAATCTGGGGTATTTTACATAATACTCGGGAGGTTATGAAATATGCATATCTGCCGCCTGCCTCGCTTTATTAATCACTTAATAATGAAGCTTTGCGTATAAATACACTTGTAGTAACGCTAACGAGAAAATAATAAGAGATGGTGAATATGTATTTATTGGATGACTTATAACACATTTTACTATACTACGAGTACTCAAAATATTTATTTTGTATTCTGATATTTCGACCCAGTTGCATGGATCGTGGTAGCGCGTAGAAACACTTTTTTTGCGAAAAAAAACGAACAAGACGGAAAGTTGATAGACTTATGTACCAGTGTCAAATGTCACCTGTCATTCTGTTAAAAACTGTACAAAATTCAATGAGTTAACGTTATCTGATTGTTTTTATGTAAGGTAACAAAATAAACTAGCAGCAATTCTCAAGATTTTCTCTGTCCCTAGTTATCTTGAAGTCCGTTTCCTGGCAACTGCGAAGAAGTCGCAATATATTATATTTTTTCAGTTGTTTTTAGTTTACCGACGGACCTAAAAAAAGACGGACGTAATCCCAAGAACTAATTCAGTGAAGTACCCATAGTAATACCAACTCTATTCGTACAAGTACACACACCCACACATTGACACTTCACTGCTTCAATCGCAAATCAAAAATTACGCACCAATGGTACGCGGGCGGCCATTGCTATGCTTTACTCTCGATTAGACGAGGTTGCGTCCGTCTTTTTTTCAGGTCCGTGAGTTTACCTAACCTTATTAAAAATGCTTAAGTAAGGTTTACTCATTCATCTATTATTATTTATTGGTGTCTATCTAATGACAACATCAGGTGTTAATGTTGTTATCCCTGAAATAAGTAAAGTTCATATATCTCAGTAAAATTCGAAAAATACAACGGACTAATGGTCAATTATTCTTTCCACCTTTTCAGACTAATAATACGATATCTACGCTCACTATGAAAATGAATACTTACCATTTTTAATTTATTACATTATAGTATCCATTTTCATTATTTACAGTCTATTGTGAGACAACTTCCTATTCCTGAAAGTGTATGCTTAACTTCGTACGGCCATTTTTGGCACTCAAATTTATGGGCTCGGAATTTCCCTGGGAACATCGTCTCCCCGTCTATTCTGAAAGTTAAGGCGAGGTATGATCAAGAATTGCCTCTGATAAACTTTTGCAAATATTCACAAGGACATGTAAATTGTTTGAAACGTATACTTTTTAGTACAGGTTCATACCGCACAGTTATTAACGATTAATAACTAACTGATATTCTTATTCTTATTAACACCTAATACTAATAGAACACCTAATACTTACTCACTATAATCTGTCTCCTAAGTTCGGTTTACACGTATTAAGTAGATAAGTAGTTAACTAAATTTTAAGTAAATTAATACGTGTAAACGGACAATTTAGTAGTTTAGTAATTTAGTAGTTAAGTAATCAAGTAGATAAGTAATTTAGAAATTTTTCTATTTTCTGTTAAGTAGGTGGGCGGGGCTTATCACTTAACACGTTTGGACAGGCACTTTTAAGTTAAAATTTAGTAAAATGCTTAAGTAGTTAAGTAGATTTGTATGAACTAAAGAGCTTTACTAAATTATTACGTGTGGACGGACACTAAAAATTATTCACTTAAAATTTAGTTAAAATTTACTTATCTACTTAACTACTTAATACGTGTAAACCGGACTTTATGGTGTTCGCACATATTTTAGCACCGTACGCGCCACACGTAGAGCCCGGTGCGGGAGACATATGCGGCCGAACATGTCATCCAGGCTCTCATATGATTGCATACAACGAATTCTAAATGCGGCGCGTCCGGCGCGTACGGTGCTGAAATATGTACGATCAGCTTTACAAGTGCTATTCGAGGTTTGTCACCGATGACAATAGACCGCAGGGAATGATGGCACTAAAAGCTCGTTCGCTATTTTTATAACATAAAAGCAAAGATACATACAATATCATTGCATAAAAGAGTTATCAGCAACAATTGTTTAAAATGTATAAATAGTTTTACTTGTATGAATTATTTAAACTGTGGTCTACTGCTTTTAAGACGTCAGTTTAGTACAAAGATTGCAGATAAAGAATAAAATGATATGACCAAAAAATTTCCTCTTATCACAGCCTTAGCGCTACAACTATTTCTTACAATAACATTAAAAAAATATTGCTATCATACTAATTCTAGTGACGTCCTTTAAACTCATTATCGGAACAAGAGGCACAGCTGGTACAGCAATGTGGTATAAGCATGTGTTTACTAACAATAAAAGCGATATCATTTCGTTTACGATAATTCTGCTTTTTAGGTCACAATTAATTGGTGAGATTAAATTATAATTGTTCCATTGGTACCTTTACCTGATTGATTTTTAACGGTCTTTTGTTGTCGTCAAATGGTCATACCGTACTTAGGTACTTTTTGTCGTCAGTCAACGATATTTTAATAAATATACGAGTTCTAACTGATCCTGCTTTTAAAATTATATTAGAACACGCCACGCCATACTCACAAAATGTGCATCACGTCACGCCACGTCGCAGAACTTTGAAACTCTTTCACGGACGAACGGAATAACAAATGTACAATATGTATTCGTTCTCTCTTTCACACTACATAATATTATATCCACGCTTGCCTTGTAACCGTGAAAGAGAACAAGGGTTTACCAACACTACCACGAGCAGAAATTAAATTCGTATTCCGATCGTGTAATCAAGACAGACACTTCGATGCGCATCTGCGCCTCGATAGTACGCGGTCGAATCAATATAATAACCCAATTGAAACTCTATTACCCTGAAAACAAGGATCATGCGACTGCAAGTAGAACTAACGCTGTAGTTATTAAAAGGATTACTGCAGACTACGAGAAATCTTATAAAGTCTGTTATCATTTATTAGAGTATTGTTTCACGAATTGGTTTATTTATTGGGGATGTTTGAATCGAACGAAGCGGGTCTATAGTATAGTATAAAATGAGAAATAAAAGACGATACGTATTTAGCAGCACTTAGTAAAATAGTTTATCGATATTGAATGAAATAAAATGTAATAACCTAAGAAGCCCATGACAACTTTAGATAACAAAAATAATAAACTTTTATTAAAAAAGCAAATTGAAATAACTAAAAATCTGTTAAACGTGTATCTCCTAGTATCAGTATCAGTATCACAAAAATATACGCATCACAATTAAAATCGCGGGTCATAATTGATTTGTATTATTAAGAAGAATTAATCAATCTAAAATAACTATTACGCTAGAATATTAAGCTTAAAACAAATTAAAACAAAGGCAACGTTGAAGACTGATTAATAAAACAACCGTCAGAACAAAGGGGTAACTAATCCAGAGGTATGAAGGGCTTTGACAAATGGCACTATGGACTTGCTTGACAATTTAATAACCTATAGTGATGGAAACTTTATTGGCTTTGACACTTATTTGGGGACAATGAAATTTGAGATATTACATTTTGTAACAAAATTACAAGTATAATAACAAGTTAGTAACTACATGACAAGGGGCAAATTCGTGTAAGACCAGTGAAGGATTCTGTCGTGTGAATAAATAATGGCTTTATTTTCATCGGCGCCTAAAATAAGATTGAACTCGCGGTCGAAAATTGGGCGAATTGCAACAATAATTCAATTTTTTTGTTTCAAGGTTATTCAGATTGGCTGTTCAAAAACTGTATCTCTGATTCTTCAGTATCTACGTCATGTTACATAATTATACATATTAACGTATGCACAAAATCAGAATAAATAATAACTTAAATGTATAACAAGCGTTCATTGCGACTCTATCACAGCCTGTTTTCTAATTTCGAGTTTATTCTAACGCTACCCATCAACCATGAATAGTTTTTTATACCATTGAACATGTTTTGGTTTAGCTAATAATTGGATTCATTAATCGTACTTGGTCAGAAATTTGACATCGTCGATACCCTCACATTTATAATGTGACTACCAAACAACAGATGGTCGTTATTAAGCAATAGCTTTTACAATTAACTATCTATGAACTTATCCTTTCTAACTGCTTTATATTATAAGTATATCTGATGTACTAGCGGCACTAACGCTAAACCGATATAACTTTTAAAAAAAGACTCGTGATTCTCCAGTATTTTCGAGATTTTTAGCCACTCCTTTGATCCAAGACCTTGGATGACCGCAATAAGCGCCACTAAAGAGATAAAAGTAAGCTAAACGCCTTTGTAAGAAAACCCGGTCAAGTTGCCTGGATGTAATGAAAATCTTCGGTTGCACTAGGAAATTTATCTCTTCCAATAACCACGCTCTGTTGTAGGAATTTCGGCAAAATAGCTTTTGCTAGATCTGTAGTACAATCTTTCTATGGTTTGTTCGGACGTAACAAACTCACGCTCGGATTCATTTCATTACATAGCAAATAAAGTTACTTCAAACAGGAAAATGACAAATTAATTGGTTTTATATTCATTATTTAAATATTTCAGGGATATCTCAGAGAACAGAACGCTGTGGTGGTGAAAATAATTATCAAAGCGTTTTATTTCCTGAGAAAGAAAAGGTATTTGTTGGTGAAACTTTATCCTTTCACCGCGAAAGCATATTAAAAATAATGTTTGTTAAAAAGGGAAGAAAGGTTTTCTTTGCGAAGTTGTTACAGTTCTAGGAAAATATGGCGTGTCATCAATATTATTACAGAGTTGAGAAAACACAACACTTTAAAATTAAGTATGGGCATGTGTAAAAATGGGTGTGTAATAGTTAATATAATAATATATAATATACGACTAATATGACTTGAAATAACGTTCACAAGATATAATTTTCATATGCTATAAAAACAAATAACCTAATTTCATGTGATCTAATGTTTATTTCATATAATGTTATATTTCATTTATTTGCTCTAACAACATTTAGTATAACGTTTACTTCATATTATTGATGTGAAACATCTTTACGCGAGGGGTAAACCTGATTTTAGACTTGGTGATCGTGGCGACGCATTTCGATGTTTTACATCTGCCAGCCGTGACAGCCATGACAGCTGTTCTTTTTTTTATATAACGTTCATTTGGCCTAATTTTAATTTAATCTAACTTTAACTTAAAAGGTCTACAGCATGCGGTAAACAGCAAGAGGCATATTCCGCATGCAGCAAGCAGCAGACATGGTTTCTGTCACAGCTCCAGTGCTGCGGGGCTCTGAAGGTCCCACGCGATCTTATCGTCGCAGATGCTATTAACGCTCACCACCGCGGCTTCGGCTTGCAAGCCGGCTTTGCCAGCCAGCCTCAGCCGCTGCGGCGAGGATCAAAACCACCTGCTCCTCAGCTCGCGGGCCACCTCGCCCCTCCACGCCTACCCATGGATGTGTTTATACACATCCACTTTTGGTATTATTACCTAAAGCTATCTTTATAATAAACCCCGACAAAAATATTGATTATTAACAATATGCATACAAAAATCTTTATTTAGACACACATAAAACAAAAGCAACATTTGCGAGGCACGCATGAACACTTTAACTCGCTTTTGAAGCCGCGAAAATCGGATTCGCAACTCTAAAGAGCTTTCCACTGTATTCTGGCCCCGATGAGACCGAGGACTCTTCTGTACACTTAAGACAACTTTGACAGCGGCTTATCGGTGTTTGTTGAACATTTCAAGATATTTATAGAGCTCTGGAGTTGTTGTCCAATTGGCAAAGCAATGTAACAGGGAAATAAATTTATGCTCAAACAATTTCATATTTACCACAGTATTCATTTACCTCGGTCAGTAGACTTGATTGTGATTATTCACAAGGTGAATCAAGTCTACTAAAAGTCGACCTAATGTTCGGTTTACACGTATTAAGCAGTTAAGTAGTTAACTAAATTTTAACTAAAGTTACTAAATTATCTGTTTACACGTATTAATTTAGTTATCTACTTAACTACTTAATACGTGTAAACCGGACTTAAGGCACTTAGGTGAATTAACCTAGGTGAATAAAGTCAACGGCACCATAATTTCTACCCCCGTACATTGTATGCTTTATATAACTCAGTTTTCGGGATCGATTCTCTATTGTTCTTAATACTATATATTTATTCTACTATACTAAATATATTTATTCAAAACTCATTATTAAAGACCAAGAATAGAGTAAAAGCAATGCTATACATTGTAGGCATATTATAAAATAATAAGGGCGGTCTTATCTCTACAGAGAAATCTGTTGCAGATCTCATATTTATTATTTGTTTAATGTTAATAGCCTAAAAACAATTTGACGCAGCGGTTTGGAGGTAACTGACAACAAATTAAATATGTATTTAAAAATTGCAATGTGTCTAATTTATTTCTCTATTGCATCGTCAGTTGCAATATTTTGTATATGTATTATACAGTAACATCGTAGATAACAGTAGGCTGTCGCTCAAATATCTCACAAGTCGTCTGCAGACTTGTATTTCATTAACGCAGGCGTTGGAGCAACTGCTAACCCTGTCTGTTTCCTGACTAGAATATATGTGTTTAGGAGGCACTTTATGGCGAGGCTTATGCGATGCTTTAGAGGCTTAAACTAGGTTAGATTTGTAGATACAGTCAATAACAGTAAGACATTGGACATGAGAGCTTTAGTGTAAACCAGTTAAACGATTTGGAAATTCATTAAAAATTTAACCTTACTTTTTTATTGATATACACTTCAATATGCTGTTCTACAAGCAATTTATTATACCTATCGTAGCTCACCACAAACTAAAATTTATATAGGTATTTCACAAAAACTTCTTTCTACAAAAGTTACCGCAACTTATATCAACATAATTTAAAGCTAGGACCACGTCGCAATATCCGATATGAGTACAAAGTAGATTATGCCTTTGCGTTTTGTCTTTGTGATTCATGTAAACACGAAATTGTGACCACAAATCCCATCAGAGCATTCCGTCTGTGCCACGTGGACAACAAAGTAGATTTTTAGAACTGTGGCCACATACGAAAATTTAGCGCGCGTTCTGCGGTTAATATGGTGAGGGTCATATTTCTTTCGGCGAGCCTGAAAGCGTTCGGATTTAGGGGCTATAACATCAAACGTGAATATCTTCGCGGAAATATAAACGTATTGTCCGGTCTATTTTTACTCTGTTCATATTTGTACGTTGTAAATGTGAAATGTATTTAGAATGCCAGTTTTTCAGTGAGTGAGTGAGAATGAGTGACATTATATTCGTGTTATTAAATGGTTCTTTAGAAAGTTGGAATATTTTAATTGTACTTAGTAGTATTGTGGCTTTGAGTCAACACGTTTTTGAGTTTAACATATAGGTATTTCAAACACAAAAACGATTTGATTCGATGATAACATACACAAAAATCATAACATACATACATACCAATGATCTTATATTCATTGATACATACTATATTATGACATCAACAAGACTTATAAAGTACCCTACTGAAGTGCAAGAAACTAACATAAATAAGTACTATATTACTGTACAAAATTATATTTTAATTTATAATACCACAGAATACTTAATAGTACTCATTGGTACAGAAAAGTCACTCCGCAAAATCATATAAATAAATAGCGACTTTTGCTCCGACACAATAAAGTGCACAGGTCGCACAGCGCTAATTGTCCACAGACGTTGACATCTAGACGTTGTCTCTCTTTCTAATCATAACTCTTATCCTTTCTGACAACGTCAGGGTTGTCTTCTTTTATTGTGATGACGTGTGATAGATTACGAATGTATGACACGGCCGGCGGCAAGGAGGCGCGTGGCAGCCCTTCTGAAATTTGCCCGATATGTCGAATGCGGCACGTACATACTTGTAACATCATACCAAAAGCGCGAAGTGCGCCAGGCCTGGGAATACTCGCATTTATTTATAATTACAATAAGTTCTATTTGAAAAGTCCTCCCAGGCGAATCTGTGAACGAACGATAAAACGCTTATTCGGGATGTGGTTCGTCGCAAGGGAACTTAAGCTTACGGCAGGAATAGCTCCACACCTCCTCGTTGTGTGGTGTAAAGATACAAGCTGAAGCGATCTGAGGTTGTTTGATATTTTTTTATAGAAATAGCCGCCAAACGACCTGACGATCCACATGAAAAGGAAACTAGTATACATTTAAATAATTTCTTTTCTATCCACCTCAAATATATCACAAAATCTAGGCTTTTTTAGATTAAGAGTTTTCCTCCTTTTAATATAGAAAAATGTTGCTTTTACGCTATTTGATACGGAATTAAGTCGGGTAGGTACGTAATTTCCACTTAATAGAATTCAATTTTTTTTTATGGAAATAGTCGGCAAACGAGCTGACGATCCACCTGATGGTAAGTGGTTATCGTCGCCTATGGACATCAGCAGCACCAAAGGCATCACTGATGCGTTCCCGGCCAAGAAAGAAAGAAGAAAAAGAAAGAAAGAACTGGCTGTCAAGCCTCCAGCTGGAACACGATGAGTCGTTTTGCGGCTGACTCATGCTCAAGGGTGGTAGCTATCCAGGCGAACCCCATGGAGAAATAATAATAGTAATAATGGTATTAACTGACAATTAAAATCAATATAACCAATATAATCCCTCGAGGGGCCCTACCACCAGTGGACCGGATTTAGTCGCCTCTTACGACGCCCATCCGGCATGGGATTTGGGTTAGTATTCTAAGCCGCCCCAATATGGCTAAATTAGAGTACCATCGATCTCCTATACTTTACGCCATGTACCTGTCGGCAGGTCTTTACTCGTAACAGCTTTGTTGGCTCGTTACGTCTTCCGTGCAGCCAGCGAATAAAGTTTTCTTTGACGTATTTGCATCGGCGGTGTACGTGAATTCATGTAGATTTCATATATCGAGCCAGTGAAGTCAAAGTTCGTAAAGCTGTTTAGCGTTCGAATGGTATCTTTGATTGTCAATCTTTTATACTCGTACTGTCTAGCTCTAACCAGCATGAGGGAAATATTTTATGATAAATTTAAAATTGTCTTTTTCTTACTTACTTATTCGATTGGTATTGGGTGTTTTCACTTCAACGCTAGATAAAATTACTTAGCTCCTTTGAAAGGCGAGTTTACTGCTCATACTTGCTTCAGTACAAATATTACTTTGTAGATATATTATTCACGTACGCTGCAACGTGCATTAGAATAGAATAGAAAATGTTTATTGTTCAACTTCAAAAATAACAAATTACTTCAAAAGAACTAAAATAAGGAATTTAAGAAAACTGTCACGATTGATCTTTACTAAGACTTTGTAAAATCCAATGTCAGTACTTTTTAAGGGCCTCCAATTTCTATGTTAATTGCTATTGACATTCACTCATTACTGGATGGAGTATTTAATTAAAGAACGAAGGATAAAGACGCACTGAACAAAAAATTGCAAATGAGTTTAATAATTCGATCAATCAAAAGGTTTTAATTTGAACTGTCTTTTAGTCACAAACAACTGAATAAGACTATCACACTTACCTACTTACCATGGATTAAAATATACATAAGTACATCAAGCTAAATAAGTATCATACGTATTCTCAACACGAAATATCTCATTTTCAACATAAATACGATAATATGAAGTACAAATAAGGTTTTTAGCTCGTGTCCTAGAATTGCGAGAACAATTTTCGCTAAAGCAATTACACCCACAATTAAAACCTGTGCCCTGAGTTCCACGGAATCCCGACAATTCCGAATGCCGGTATTTTCGCCGAGTTCTGCGACCCTAAACTGACCTCACACTACATAAAACTTTCGATTAAATTCTCTTACAGCGCAATCAGCTCTTTCGGGTCGTTTTAAACTAATGATATAATAAAAGGATCTGTTTATGTACTCGTAAAACCAGCATACTCAGCAGTGAAATATTGAGTATATTTCACGAATTCTCAAATGCGTAGGTAGATACCATGACCGTTGTTAATTTATAACAACGTATAACGTTATTATATTTTGGCATCAAATCATTAACCGCATACAGGACAATAATAATATTTAATACAGGACAAGGGTTTAGCCTCGAGCCAGGCAAGAATCAAGATCACACTTCACCACGTTGCTCCAGTCCATTTGGGTAGGTTAGAGGTAAACCAAGGTGTCGAAAATTTTCACACAGCCTGAAGGCCTCCGATAAGGCATACCGACTGCAATGTTATCTGACGTTACCAGCGGTATCAACGACTAAACCTGTTCTCCGACGTAACGCGTAAATAGAGCTCCCCGAACCATTGGTGACTTGTGGTGTATTATTCTAATGTTGATAAGCAACGGTGACCGCTTACCATCAGGAAGCCCGTCTACTCTTTCGTTATATCCTCAGGCTAGAAAAAAATGGGGATGTACAAGAAGTTTTGCCATTACCGTCTAACCAACCGTAGTTAACAAGCATTGGACGACACAGTCGATGGGCTGTGAGCAATATTGACTTGATTGAGTTGATTTATAAACATTATATCATTTAAATCGACTGAGCCTTTCAGGATTTCGGAGCGGTTTGTCCATGTGTCGTAATAATGGCCAACAGCAATTATCCATTCGAGAAAACCTACTTCATGCTTTGACATATCAAACAGTGATTGTAACTTATGAAATCTTTCATAATTTTAATATGTAATGTTATTCTGAAAACCTAGTCACATGGTTTTGACACTTAGACGTAGTAATTTTAATTCCCTTGAGATTTTCACAATGTCGCTTTCGTAACATAGCTCTTTAGAATTTTTGGACAGTAATAAAATATGTTAATTCTTTTTTTTACACAAATAAGTTAATGCTTGATCACAATCCCACCTGATGGTAAGTGGAGATGTGTTCCTAGGTGGTGAGCACATTAACTTAATAAAAGCCTATTCACTCATTTCTTGAAGACATCCACGTCGGATGTCATAGGCAGGCGGGAACGCCAACGCAGGCAAGTTATTCCAGTCCTTCGCAGTGCGTATAACAAATGACGAGGCAAATCGCGACGTCCGTACCGGCGGGAAGTTCACGACAAAAGGGTGGATACCCGCTGTGCGTTGTGTCGTTCGATGGAGAAACGGAGATGGGGGAATTATCTCAAACAATTCCTGCGCACACTCTCTGAAATGTGCCTTGTAGAAAACCGAGAGGCTGGCTACTCTGCGCCTGTGTTAATAATTCAAAAGAATTTATTAATGTCAATAAATATAAATAAGAAAATAAATGACAAAAGAATTATTAATAATTCGAAGAACACGGAGAGATAATAATATTACACACACGTTTTTCGTCTCCGAACCGTCGAAAAGCTCTGTCGAAGTATGCTTCCCGTGAGAAATACCTCGAACAAACGTTAACGTGGCTTTAAACGTAGGATCATAAAAGAGCCATTCCACTGCACTCAGTGAAATGCACATTTAATAAAAAAAGACTTTGTAGAAATGTTTATTTTCCAAGTGAATTTTTAGCGTTTGTAAATTTTCTCTTTTGCTTTCTAAGTTCTTTGCGAGGGCATTTTGACTTGTGAATATTGGAACGTATTTTACGTGCAGTATGATTTAAGTTGAATGTGACGCAAAGACTGAAGTTTGTGAGCTATTTTTCAAAGTCACTGATGTTTTATCTTCCTATTTGCCGTCCCGAGCGCCCGGTGAATACTTAACCATAATTTAAAGTTAAGAAGCTGTGCGCTCTCCTTTTAATTACCGCTATATATCGGCCAACTTTTACAGTATTTAAATAAAGAAGAGAAGTATTTAAAAGTGAAAAGAATTTTATACTACGTAGTAACTATATTACTAGTCAGAGAGTTCCCGTTTAGAATTCTGCAAGCTCTGGAAGGTATTTATGTTGAGGTCATTTTGAAAGAACTGTTTTTCTTTATTCCTTTATGTTTTTCTTTATGCTTTCTTTCTTTATGCTTATTATTTCTACTAGAAGTGATGTCTACACTCTGACAGTTTCGAATGTGTATGTATAATACACGGACATAAAAAAAGAACGGACGTAACCTTGTCTAATCGAGAGTGAAGCTGACAGCTGACAGCTCGCTTACCATGTGTTCGTAATTTTGTAATTTTTGATTCGCGATTGTGTCAATGTCGTAGCCGTATGGTGTCAATGTGTGGGTGTGTGTACTTGTACGAATACAGAGTTGGTATTCCTATGGGTGCTTCACTGAATTTGTTCTTGGGATTACGTCCATCTTTTTTTTACGTCCGTGGTATAATACTAATTATTTGATCACCGATGGCCAAGTAAGCAGCGCCTCCGCTTTTTAACTGGCGTTCGACTGCAACCAAAGTACCTCACAATTAACTGAGGGGTAACATTTGAGCTGGAGGTTAATAGCTAACCAGGACTAAATCTTACCATGCACGAGTATTTGTGGTATAATACGGGTACTTACGATATATATTTTAGACGCCGATATTTCGACCCAGTTGCAGGGATCGTGGTCACGGCTAAACTGCGGTGGCGTGGAGAAACTCTTGACAGGTTGACAGACGACGTTGATTATTAGTCTATGACGGATGACGGATGTCAGAAACCGGATGTTAGATGTCGGATAACGTTTGACACTAATACATCTACCTTACGTGTTGATCGTTTTTGACCTTTGTGAGCCATATCACGACACACAACACTGACCACATCTTGCGTATATCAGCGTCTAAAATATACTATATCGTGAGTACCCACATTATACTAAAAATGTGTTCAGTCCACGATGAGTTAAGTTTAAAATCATGCACGAGTATTGTTTTGACTAAAATGGGTAGAACTTTTTATTAATGGAAATAGCCGGCAAACGAGCTGAAGCTCCACCTGATGATAAGTGGCTATGACGATAGCCACCTTACATTATGGACGACAGTCTATAAACATCAAAAGTTAAAGTAAAAGTCACAACTGCTGGGCCCGGGTCTTCTCTCACAATGCGCCAAATACGGGTTGGTAGACTACTCACACTTATGACACTTATTAGAACATTATGGACAACTCTCAGGTGCAAAGGTTTCCTCACGATGTTTTCTTTCACTTCAATGATAATTAACTTCATAATAATTAACTTGTAATATGCACATGTTTTTTGAAAAATAGAGGTGCGTGCCAGGATTTTAACTCGGGCTCCTGCGTTCGGGAATTGGTTTCCCGAGTTCAAACCGCTCGGCTATCACTGCTTGCGATGATCGCCTCATGGATACCAAAGGCGCGAAAAAGAAAGAAAGCCAGTAACCTTAATCAGCAGGAGCCTGGCATCATTGGCTCATTCGCTATGCAGCCGCGAAAGGATGATTGGAGCTACCTGTTCTATCTTACTCTCGAAAAAAGTTTCAACCTTTACAAACTATAGTAACATTCACACCAATAGAAAATTAATTAGTTTGACGACCCCTGTTGCTGTAGCTGTAGTTGGTAGCGACCCTGTCCTAACCCTGTCTTACGATAATGTCCCGGGTTCGATTCCCGGCTGTGGCAGATTATTGTGATGTGTTATATGTGTCGTCCATGCCACCCGCGACACAGTTAAAAACTTACTGCGGGGGTGTATGAGTGTGTAAGCGTTTATGTTTATTTTTTTTATTCGTAATAGCAAGTGAATCAAACGCGTGTACTACACGGTTGCGCCGATAGTCGGGACGTTCCAAGTTAGGTACGGTTCAAACTTGGGGCATACAAGCTCCTTCGAGCAGAATATTCATGTTGCAGCATCCGACTTGCGGAAACTTAGCGCGCTGTTTTAATTACGTGCACTAAATAGTGTCACCAAAATTATTGGTTTTGTAAGGATATTTAATATTTTGTAGTCAATGAGCAGATAACAGGTTTTGGTAGTAAATTCGTGTATTGAAAGTTCCTTTACCAACTGCTAAAACAGCAAAATGATGCTGGATAAACTAAATGTTGAACTAGGACAAAAGTCCAAGAGCAAAGTTAGCTAAGGGTTCGATTCCCGGCAGGGACAGATACCTATGTGAGAAATAAATATTTGTACTCAGGTCATGGGTGTTTATTATAATATAGTGATGTCCTGTTTGTATTGTCCATGCCATCCTCCACACAGGGAATCCTAGTGAGGGTATGAGTGCGTAAGCGTTTATTTTACATTTAGTAAACACTAATGGTTAAATTTAATTTGGAAATTTAATAATAAAATTATATCAAAGGGCTTCCAACATTTTTGTATGGAGCCTGGCATACCTACAAGTCCGCCATTTTGAAAAAACCTCGATTCGGCGGCCAGTGATGAAACATGTGTCAATCGATAGACTAAATGATTGTGATCAAAAAGTATTCAGTGATGAAATGTCGTAAGTGGTATACTTTCTGAGATATTTGAGTTCAAAACCGTAGGAAAATAAAGCAAAAAACATCGTTTCGGCCGATATTGATAAAACATGTGTCAGTCGATAGTCTAAGTGATTACGATCAAAAAGTATTCAGTGATAAAATGTCGTAAGTGATATGGTATCTGGGATATTTGAGTTCAAAACCGTACAAAAATAAAATATTTGTAATTAATTATCTTTTTATTTCTAGTGTATCTGTAACTGTATCAGTGTTATGCCAGATAAGAAATATTAAGAATATTTAGAATAATTACTATATACATATAAAATCACAATATACATAAACAAAATTAAATAAATACAGTTTTATTCAGATTTACATATAAACATCTTATATATTAAGTAAATAAATATTTATAAATACATATATAACATCTGGTTGAAGACCACGGGCGACAACATTCTAATTGCTTCAGGTAGTGCTGCCGGACTTCGTGAAGGAGCTTTTGGTAGTCTATGATTTTTTGATATCTACAAGCAAGGAGTTCCAGAACAGTATGAACTGTATTGTGAAGGAATTCCCGAAATAAGCAGTGCTATAGATTTCCTTTAAATAAACAGGAGAAGACACATTATTCAAAATGGCATAAAATGTTGAGAGAATTCTGAAGTTTCGCCTGTATCGAATGGATAGCCATTTAAGTTAGGAATAGAACTGGGAAATGTGGTCATACTTACGTAAGCCGAAGATATATCTAATACAGTTATTAAGAAGGCGCTCCAATTTATTCAAAAGTTCCTCTGACAAATCTGTGCAACACACATCAGCATAATCAAGGTGAGAGATGACCAGAGTGTTTATGGCGTACTTATGGTTAAGTTTTTATGGCGATACAGCAATTGAAGTGTACCGGTCACTTTTTTCCTTACCTCAGTTACGTTATGTATTATAAAAATTAAACAAATTCGTCAAACAAACAACTTAAGGGTAGAGATAAAATCGCGGGATGGTACTGCTCATGCATAATGGGAAAAAGAACCTTGTCATGTTGTTCCCATATAATGTGTGTTATATGGTTCTTGGCATGGGCTTGACATCAGGAAACATTGCCTTTATCACCAGCGGAATTTTTAGATTCAGTGATTGTCAGACATGATATAGAAAGCTAAGCCAATAGTGGATTTTAACTTTTGGTTAAAAAGTAATTGACAAAGCTGTAGCCGCTGGTGGCAAATAAATTATTTATAAAACAACCTAGTAGTTTGCTTTTGCTTTGCTTTTTTTAATTCAAACCTACCCGTTATTAATAAATCAAGAACCTATGCAGCACATACACATATGACATAATATACTTATTTTTCATTATTGACCCAATAAATTCAAAATAAGTAAATGATAATTTTTAATAGGTACATTATTTTTGTACGGTTTTGAACTCAAATATCTCAGGAAGTATATCACTTACAACATTTCATCACTGAATACTTTTTAATCGTAATCATTTAGCCTATCGATTGACATATGTTTCATCAATGTCCGCCGTAACGAAGTTTTTTTGCTTTATATTTCTACAGTTTTGAACTCACTTATCTCAGAAATTATATCACTTACAACATTTCATCACTGAATACCTTTTAATCGTAATTATTTAGCCTATCGAATGACATATGATTTATCAATGTCCGCCGAAACGAAGTTTTTTGCTTTATTTTTCTACAGTTTTGAACTCACTTATCTCAGAAAGTATATCACTTACGACATTTCATCACTGAATACTTTTTGATCATAATCATTTAGTCTATCGATTGACACATGTTTCATCACTGGCCGCTGAATCGAGGTTTTTTCAAAATGGCGGACTTGTAGGTGTGCCAATTAGGTTCGATGCCCTTTAGAGAATGATGCGTTTTATGCATAATCCTGACACTTGCGTCTGTCGCACTTAGAGAAAAACAAGTTTACGAAAAATTCTTTAATAAAAGCATTGAAATCGTCATAATTATTTAACTGTGTCTTACACTGAATAGGGAAATAGGGAAACAGAAATAGGGAAATAGAAATAGGGAACTTATCCAAATTTCGACAAGCTGTGTGGTATCAGTAACACTGAATAAGTTTTCCTTAATAAACACCTAGCTCCATTAAAGTTTAATTGTACCATATCTTGAGTTACAACATACGTGTCGGGTTTCGACGTCCAGGTTAATATTTTATTGGACGAATGAGATATTGAGGAGAAAGTTATTCCATGTTTAAACGTTGAAATTGACATTCGATGATATTCGTGTGTTGATCGACAGAGTCGAACTAGGTATTTTGTGCGAGATTAATAATATAGTTCGATGATTTTCTAAAACGTGGTTAAAATCAAGCTTTGATATTTTTATACTTTATATAGCCTTATTGCATTGGCTTAACTGTCATTTTTGTTTGTTTCGATTGTTTAAAGAAGTGGGTGTCATAATAAAAAGTTACCTGTATTGAAAATACGTGAAATCGATTCAGTTACCAATTCCTAACAAAATACTTCCAGGACGTGCATTTTATCTGTATGTTACGTTGGAAATTTTCTATGAATTACAATAAACCTAACTATCACATAACAGAAAATCTTTGGTTTTTAATTATTCGAAGACTGTAGCTACTACATACTAGGGATATATGTCTGTGGTAGCTAGTAAACTATATTATAATACATTCACATGTTTATTTACGTTCTTCAATTTATAAACACAATTCCCTCATTACATTACCGTTAACTTAAAATCTCTTACATAAAGGGACGTTGAGAGATCTCTTTGACAGCACCCTCACTTAATAGAGAAAACTTTCAAAATAATTATAATGTGTTGCAGTGAAGCGGGATCGACGTGAGGAGTGCACTTCAGAATAATGACGCAGGAGTTACCTAGGGTTGTCACAATCAATAAATATTATTTATTCTTTATTAATTGCAAAATACATGTCACAATAACACAAAATACATACATAATCAGGTATACATAGTACACATATCATATACCTACTTTATATTATGATCAAAGTGAACACATGTAAACCTTGCCAAGTTGTAGCAATTTGAGAAGCTAGTAAACTATATTATAATGCATTCACATGCTTATTTACTTTCTTTAGACATTATTTACTTTGTATTTTATAGTTGTATCCTAAAAATTAAATAAAATATTATCATAATCATAGGAATATTATCTACTCGTATTATTGTCAAAATATTATGGTTTATGTTTTAATTTGTCTTGTCTTTTAGGTACTCAATCATGCTGTAGTAGGCTTTTTCAATGAGGAATTGTTTTATATTTTTTATAAGTGTAGGTATTATATTTTATTTTTTTAAATTACATAAGTTAGGTTGTTGTAAATAAAGTATTTTAAGAAAATTAAACTAGTTTTAAAACTGAATACACTATATTATGTATTTTTAGTATATTTTAATTCAGGTTTTATTTAACAAGTAACAGATTTAAAACCCTCAACAATTACTCACTGTAAAGGTAAGTATTGAAATGCCTTTGTTGCTCAACTCATTAAATTAGCCGATTAATTAACTGACGCCATTTAATCATAGTTTTATAGTTTAATCATTATGCCTATTTTCCATCACGGCTAACTTAATGCCTCCGCCGTAACATTAAAGGATTCATTTCGCAGGCTACAATTTTTACTAAATGGCGCTATGCGAAACCTTTCGTCTTTGGAATTAATGTGCGCATGCTTAAATGGGATAAATTAAATTACATTATTGGCACTTACCATCATGTATGATGGTAGTCAAACATCTATACTAATATTATAAAGCTGAAGAGTTTGTTTGGTTGAACGCGCTAATCTCAGGAACTACTGGTTCGAATTGGAAAATTCTTTTGGTGTTTGATAGTCCATTTATCGAGGACTATAGGCTATATAACATCATATATTTTAGTAGATAGTGGTTTCCACAAATTAACGCGTGTGTAACCGCGGGGCACAGCTAGTTATTTTAATATTGATAAAAAAGTTGGGCTAGGTTAGGTTAAATTTAATTAAAAAAGAAATGGACATCAGCACCAGCACCAGGTGCCCAGTGGAATTCATTTCGAACGTCTTCTAGCAGTACTGTTGGACTTATATTCAGCCTAACTCGTCGTGGACTGAACACATTTTACTATAACACGAGTACTCAAGATATTTATATTTTACTCCGATATTTCGACCCAGTTACATACATGGATTCATAGACCGCATGTAATCTCCACGGAACACCATTACATCCCACGGCTAGTACGAGAGGCCACAGAGATTAAGAAACACCCCAAAAACTTCAATAGGGAGGATGGATTCAAATTAGCGCAAACATGGAATCCGGTGGTTAGTCTATGTAAGTCCCAAAAACTGCAGTGTTACGCGGCAAGATGTGATTAGTGTAGTGTGTCGCAATATTGTTAACAAAACGCAAAAACGAACGAGACGGAAAGTTGATAGACTTATGTACTAGTGTCAAATGTCACCTGTCATCCTGTCAAAAGTCTACGCGCCACCGCAGTGCATCCGTGATCAAGATGCAACTGGGTTGAAAAATCTGAGTACAAAATTAATATCGTTAGTACTCGTATTATATAAAAATTGTATTCAGCCATTATTTGGCTAGTCGATATGTAGACATATAATTGAACATCGTCGTTTAATAGGCCGCTAGCCGTAAAATTAAATAGTTATTTGACCAATTGGCTGTGACACATACAAACATAATGTTTAGGGGTCTGTTAGTGCCGTGAAACCTTTGAAACGATTTATCCGATCGGGTTAAATATTATTTGTTTTATTAAAACAAACCTCATACAAAAACAATTCATAAAAATCTAGCTTTGTTATGTAATATTGTGTGAGTGTGGCTATGGCCACCAATGTTACATACATTATTTAATTACATACTTCAAAATGTTTTGTAGTCGACAAAACAGCTAACCGACATCTAAAAAGCCAACTGAAAAGTAGTAGTATTTGACAATATAAAAATTGTGCGTGATCTGTTTTGACACCCCTAATTTAGCCGAGGGTTAAGGCTGGTATTAGAAAATGTAGGGCTCGCTTCTTGAACGCTCTTAGAAGTCAGTGTTTGCTTCATGAAAGAATAACACTTTATTGCGATTAAAAAATCTTTTTCCTTCTTTATCTACTTTTACGAGTATTTAAGGACTATACTAGTTAGTAAAATCTTAATTATTGGAATCCTGCTACATAATTGTAACATTAAATTTCATAATAATTATATTTTTTTTTCTAAACCTAAAAAAAAACATTTTAAGGCAGATAGGATACCAGGTTTATTGATTTTCTTGGAAGGCAATTCTTCGGAGATTCTTTAGGACTTAGGTCATACTTAAGCTACTTTAGTTTAAGTTACTCAATTGTATGTACCTACATGTGTATGTTTGTGTGAGAATTCTAGTGCTGGGCTATAAGTGTGTGAAAGGTCAATAATACTATTCAAGGTCAATAATAAGAATCTTATTAAAATAAGCTTACCTAGTAGTTTTTGCGTGTTGCTAGAAAAACTATCAAAAGCATCGATGATACCTAATTCTGATTACTTATGTCTATGGGCCACGACGGCCTCCTACCATCAGGTGACTTGTCTATTTGTTTGTCAGCCAATGATGTTTTAGTATAGATACGTTCCATCCATCCATCCATCCATCCATCAGCCCTTAGAGGTCCACTGCTGGACATAGGCCTCCCCTAACTTGCGCCACTCTGACCGGTCCTGAGCCTTCTGAATCCAGCGGATGCCCGCTGTCTTCTTCAGATCGTCAGTCCACCTGGTCGGGGGGCGTCCTATGCTCCTTTTTCCGAGACGTGGGCGCCATTCGAGGACCTTTCTTCCCCAACGGTTATCGGTCCTTCGCACTATGTGGCCAGCCCATTGCCACTTCAGCCGGCTAATTCTTTGAGCTATGTCGGTTACCCTTGTTCGTCTACGGATCTCCTCATTTCTGATGCGATCACGTAGAGAAATACCGAGCATAGCCCTCTCCATAGCCCGCTGCGCAACTCTGAGCTTGTGGATCAGGCCAATAGTAAAGCACCACGTCTCGGATCCGTATGTCATCACTGGCAACACACACTGCTCGAACACCTTCGACTTCAGGCACTGAGGAAGTGTTTTGGACGACAAGATATGACGCAGTTTTCCGAACGCAGCCCATCCGAGTTGGATTCTACGAGTGACTTCTTTCTCGAAGTTGGACTTACCCATCTGGATCACTTGTCCCAGGTAATTGTATTCGTCTACAACTTCAAGAGCAGCGCCGTCAACAACAACCGGTACGGGTGTGACATGGACATTCGACATGATTTTCGTCTTGTCCATGTTCATCTTAAGACCCACCCGTTGTGAGGCGCTGTTCAAGTCCCCGAGCATTGTACCAAGTTCTTCCAGGGAACCCGCCAGGATGACTATATCATCGGCATATCGCAAGTGTGTGATGTATTCGCCATTGATGTTAATGCCACGTCGTTTCCACTCCATCAGCTTGAACACATCTTCCAACGCAGCGGTGAACAGTTTTGGGGATATGACATCCCCTTGCCTGACACCTCTCTGCAGTTGGATGGGGTTCGTTGCTGTGTCGTGTACTCTGACGGACATGGTGGCAGATGAGTACAAACACTTCAACACCTCGATATACCGGTAGTCGATCCGGCACCGCTGGAGAGAATTTAGTACCGCCCAGGTCTCGATAGAATCAAAGGCTTTCTCATAGTCCACATAGGCAACACACAACGGCAGATTATACTCCTCGGTCTTTTGTATAATCTACCGCAGTGTGTGTATATGGTCTATGGTGCTGTAGCCTTTTCGGAATCCTGCTTGTTCGGGAGGCTGGAAGTCGTCAAGCCTGCGTGCAATGCGATTTGTGAGCACCCTCGAAAACAGCTTATAAACGTGGCTCAGAAGTGCAATGGGCCTGTAGTTCTTCAAAAGGGCTTTATCGCCCTTCTTGAAGAACAGCGTCACCACACTTCTGCCCCACGCTTCCGGGGTAGTTCCAGTGTTAATGACGGAATCGAACAGTTTTTGGAGCGCCACTAGAAGGGGTTTCCCTCCAGCTCTTAGAAGCTCGGTTGTGATTGCGTCATCTCCCGGTGCCTTGTTGTTTTTAAGCTGTTTGAGAGCCTCTCTAATCTCATACAGGCTGACGTCCGGGATATCCTCTGTGTAGTGTCGGGTCAGTTTAGCTCTCTTATCGCTCTCCTCGCTAGGAGGTGGAGCTTGAGAGGAGGCATACAACCGTCCGTAGTATCTCTCAGTCTCTCTCAGAACTTCCGGTTTCAACGAAACCATGGTGCCGGACTCGGTCTTCAACCTCGTAAGCTGACTTTGCCCAATGGACAGATCCCCGGCGAACACTTTGGAGCCCTGGTTTCGCTCAATTGTGTTTTTTACACGATTTGCGTTGTGTTTTCGCAAATCGCGTCGCCTGCACTTGGAGATCTGCTCATTGAGCCGTCGGTACTCACTCATAGAGGTTGGAGACTGCACACATAGTTCTCGTCGATCCCTCATAAGACCGAGAGTTTGTTCTGAGAGAACCTGAGATCTACCACTAGGGTGGGTCTTGAAGTACTTCGACCCTACCTCGTGGACAGTTGTTACCATCCTGGTGTTAAACTCGTCCACGGACGTGCACGATTCTAGGCACGCAAAACGGTTTTGCAGCTCAAGTTGAAAGTTCTCGGATCCCTGGATTTGGACGGATGTTGGGCGAAGCGTAGACTTCATCAGGCGTGACTGTTCCAGCTTCAGGTCGATATTTAATGTGCCTCTCACAAGACGGTGATCGCTTCCGGTTTTGAACCTGCTGATCACAGAGACATCATTAAATATGTGCCGTTTGTCTGCCAGAATGAAGTCTATCTCGCTTTTCGTGGAACCATCAGGACTTATCCAAGTCCACTTGCGTTGTGGCTTCTTTCTGAAGAAGGAGTTCATCATAAAGAGATCTTCCTTCTCCAAAAAGTTGGCCAGCAAGTGTCCTCGGTGGTTCCGTCGTCCAATTCCGTAGGGACCCACTTTCCTCTCGGCGCCACTTTGCGTGCCCAGCTTCGCGTTGAAGTCCCCCATCACAACATTGAAGTGAGCTTTAGAGGTATGTATGGCTCTACTTATGTCCTCATACATAACCTCAACCTCGTCGTCGGGATGTGTCGAAGTCGGCGCATATACCTGTACAACCTTCAACGAATACCGTTTGGATATTCTGAGTGTAAGGTACGCTACCCTGGCCGACACGCTCCCGACTTGCACAATGTTGTTGACGAGGGACTTGTGAACGAGAAACCCGACACCACCTTGGGACAGGTGTTCGCCCTCCCGGTGATAGAACAAGTTTCCGGATTTGAGTATTATCGTGTCCTCCCCCTGTCTTCGGACTTCAGATAAACCCACAATACTCCAGTTTAACTTGTCTATCTCTTCTTCCAGCTCTTTTACCTTGTCGTCTGTCCTCAGTGTCCTGGTGTTGTATGTTGCCAGGTGCAGAAGTCGTCGTTTGGATTGGTAGCGCGATCTCTGCCGGCGATTCTTAGCACCCCCTGCCCCGCCGTTACCATAGCCGCTACCGTAACTAGGAATAGCGGGGCTGCCGGGGACTGGGGGCCGAGGCTCATTTGTGACAAACATGCGGGGGTTTTAGCCGATAGTCACCACGCTTGGCTAGTGCGTGTTGGTGACCGCAGGTGACCTGACTGATATTCGTCACACACAGGAAGATGCTGCTGCCCATCTTCCTGAATTTGTCCTATTAGTCGCCTTTTACGACATCCCAGGAAGAACGGGAGTGGTGCTATTCTACAAAGTGCACCCGGACACCACACGGGCGGTGATAGATACGTTATGCCCTTACAAATCAACCGAAAAATTTGTTCCGAAACACACACGTTTACCTTTTGTTTCCCTACACCAATCAGGCAATCACTACATTGGTAAATTATGTAAAAGGGATAGCTTTACTAAAACCATAATAGTGAAAAAGACAGCTAGTGTTTGTCGTTCGCGTCACCAAACGTTGACCAGTGTTGCCAACAAATGAAATTGTGCAAAACAACTTAATATTACGTTAAGAAAATTATACTTATATTCGTAAATCAACTTTAAATCTTAACAATTTCTACTAAAACTGACTCGTTTTCAATCTGCACATCCTCTTGATTTTCAGTTTAAACTAGATTTAATTTTGGTTGTCTAAAGTAAAAACTGTGAAGATATCGAAAAAAATTTAGAGTTGGCAACTCTGCCCATTTCCACAATATTGTGGAGATTATCGTGCAGATGATTTGATTGGTTGGCTTCGGCAAAGACTAACAAATTCAGTACAGTCAGTAGATTGAAAGTACCTAAAAATAAACTTAAGGAAGGAAGTTGTAATTTCAAAACTATTTTAAGCAATATTTTGGGATTTCGGTGATGAAATATTAAATATGGTGACACATTTACGAATAAAGTAAATACGCTTAATTATAGGGACCACGCCTTTTTCATGTATATGTCAGCCTAAGCAGTAGGCATGGCGTGTTATTAATTAACTTATTACATAGCATCTTATTTATTCTGTAGGTAGATAATAAAACGCATTTCTTTAAAACATTAATTTATTATGTTGGCAACGCAGTTGAACCACAGTATTAGATTCCTTTACTGTGGTTGAACCGTAGTCGCGTATGGTGAAAGACGTACTCAATACGAATACGATTAATTTATGAAACCACAATTTATTGCATGTAAACAACTCATCAATACATACTTCACATCTAATATATATTTACACTAAGGGTTACTATATTATATATATTTTATACGAATATTTAAAGGGTTAAATTTTTCTATTTGCTTATCGACGGATACAAAAAAGTTTTAAGTATTATATACTTTTTAATTTATATTATACGAGTAACCGCCCTCGCTTTGCTTCGGTTTTCTTATTTTTTTACACCTTGGGTTACATTATTGGAGTTTTATTAAGAATCCCTAATTTTTTTGAAAATATAATATAGCCTATGTTACTCGGAGATAGTGTAGCTTTCCAACAGTGAAAGAATTTTTCAAATCGGTCCAGTAGTTTCGGAGCCTATTCAATGCAAACAAAAAATCAAATCTTTCCTCTTTATATTAGTATAGAAGATTATTACTTTATAGTGTATTTCAAGCGGCAGAATACATTGTGGGGTGTTCTCTACAAGACGGAGAGACAATGTATTTACGAAAGCACCAGTGGCGGTTAAGGAAATCAATAGATTCGAGATCGGTACTAAAATATATCTTTGTCTATTCGTTATGTTGTTTACCCTAAAAAACCGTTCTGATTTCGCTTCGGGCAATAGAGTAATAAAATTATTTTTGATTATAGCCACAACTGAAACAATCTCAACTTTATTAGGCGGTTCTATAAAGAAGATATAACCTGAGTGGCATGTTCGATTCGCCGCCATTTTGTTTTTTTTGCTACAGATAATTTAATGACAAAGTCAATAAACTCTTATTAATGTATATTTACTGTAGGTACGCTAAAGTTGTACAGATTTCGGACTTGTATAATAAAATTACTGATGCATGCCATAGGAAAACGAATTCTGAAGAAAGTTAATTTATGAGCAAACTCGAAAATTTGAAAAATATTTTGTTTTTGCTAATTAATAAATTATAATTTATGATTTTAAAATAGTTAAAATCACGGACCTGAAAAAAAGACGGACGTAACCTCGTCTAATCGAGAGTGAAGCATAGCAATGGCCGCCCGCTTACCATGTGTGTGTAATTTTTTATTCGCGATTGAAGCAGTGATGTGTCAATGTGTGGGTGTGTGTACTTGTACAAATAGAGAGTTGGTGCTTCACTATGGGTTCTTTTGCACTTCAGCACACTTATGCACTTCAGCTATGGGTGCTTCACTGAATTTGTTCTTGGGATTACGTCCGTCTTTCTATTAGGTCGGTGGTTAACATGGCTGATTCTTATCACCGTGGGTAATAAATAAACACTTCCAACTTCAATCCTGCATTATATTATTATTTACTACTTACGTTTTGTTACTCCATTATGGTAAAATTAGAAACGCAATTTTATAGCAACGCGTATTACTCTTGCAGGAACGTGGTAATTACCAAGCTAGTGAAAACCATGGCTTTTAGCGTGTGGCGACAGTGCACACGCGTCACACGGTGACGTCACGCCAACCTGAATCACGCTATCAAAGTTTTCTGCATCGGTTGCATATATACAAATGCTCCGACAAGATCAGTCGGGGCTCGGCCGCCTCCCAGGCAACATACCTCGCCTGGCGGGAGATCTCCCTTTGCCAAAAGCGTTTTAGATACTATTGTTATGCTAAACAATTATTATAAAACACAGTCATATTAATAAAATTTTATTGTAACGAGACCTAATTTTTATTACTGTACCTATTGTGAAATATGGGTGATATTTTTCGGATTTTTAACGTAGGTAGGTAGGATTTGTTTTCGGTGGCCAAAACTTTTTTATTTTAGAATTTTACATACTTTTTTCTTAGTGTTATAATATAGCTAAAACACGATGTACCTACATACAAATAAAAGTTTATGATTATAATAGCCTATCATTATGATCATCATTAATTATAACGACAGTAATAAAATTACATGCAAATTAAAATGCTCTAACTGAAACCGGTTCTCTTATCTTATTAGATACCTACTTGATTTATTAGTGATCAGGCCAATTTTTTGGTCGCATGTCAAACTGTAGCTTACCACACGATGACACGATACCGAAATATTTTATCTTCTAGAGAGCTTATATTATGCTAATAATATATTTGTAACTTATATCTTATGTTAATAAAAATAAATTTTAGTAGGTAGGTATTTGTTGGTAGTCAGAAACCGTGAAAATATTAGTGACGGTCCAAGGATGTTGTTACGGGAAGAAAAATCAAAGTTCTAATGCCGAAATGCCTTTTTAACAAATTTATTTTATTTCATGTGATGACCAAAGGTTGATAAAAAGTTCTGAGATACCTGAAGAGGTAAAAACTAAGGGATAAGACATACTAGCCGACTGGCCGGTTTCTGAAGTCTCCAGTTAAATGATCAATAGCTAGTGAATCAATAAAGTTAAACTTAAGTTATGTATTCGATAACTGTCACTGGGTTTCTGAACACGCGAGCGGCCTTTCAATAACTATGAATTCAATAACGAGTACCTAAAACTGCCACTAGATGGCTCTCTTCAAAATGATAAGTTTCAAAGGGATATATTATCATTTTCATATTCATTTTTATTATATCTAGCCCGTTATATTGACGATTCCCTTCAGCTACAGCCAGGCCAGCCAAGCCGACGCAGCCAGATGGTGAAGGGAATACATCAATTGTATTATAGTACAATACTATCAATTGTATAAAAATAAATTGTGAGATTGACGGTCGGGTTGTCATGGATACAATATTATTGATGAATGTCAATGGCAAAAATAAAAATTGTTGGATTTATTTCAATAATTTTATAAGTATTTAATTTAATACGTTGCATTGGCGATTCCTCTGATATTGCTCATGTCCACAGGCGACCGTAACCACTTACTATCAGGTGGCCCGTATGCTTTTTCATGTCCGAAATGTTAAAATGAAATGTCAAATCTTCATCTGAGCGTCAAATAAAGTTATGGAACCTATAAACGGCCATCTTGAGTTAGATAAGTTGATCTTAGTTTAAGCTGAGTTTATGTATTATCGCAGTGCTCAGAAACGCTTTTTCGGAAGTTATCGACCCGTTAGCGTTATTGAATAGATAAACTTCCGTCAAAAGGACCTCAGAAACCGGCCATTAGCTATTTATTTTATGTGATGAGCATACAAAGAAGAATATTTTAGGTATCTGACGAGGAACACTAAGGGATCAGCCAAGCTATTGAAGATATGGAAGTGCCGTCTCAGCGAAAGTTATTGTATGTAATGTACAATGCAAATTTACCAAAGGTATGTAGAGATTGAAGGTCTGAGGTACTTAACGAAGAATATTCAAGTACCCACTAAAATATTAAAGATTTTGAAATGTCATCTCAACGGAAAATATTCAATATAATCAGAATTTACTAAAGGTATGTTAAGAAGATATGTTAGGAGTCCAACTAAACTGCAAGAGATATTGGAATGCTATCATAGCAAAAGTTATTCAACGTCGTGAGCATTTACCATAAGTACTATAAATAAAGTATTACCCGGCATGTGCTGCTACGCAAAAAATAAAATAAAAAAAAAGTCAAAAATCTAAAATGTGCTTAATGTTAATGTAAAAAAATGTTAGATGATTTCAAAGTCTATAAACGACATCCGTATCCACCATGGTCGCCAAGTGGAACGACAAATGGGTCGTTTTGATCGTTGTGAACGTCTAGTGGAACGCGGCCGTAATGTGATATGGTGGATGAGATTTTACTATGCGCTGGTTTTCTTAGTTTTACATCTGTCATCCGTCATAGGCTATAATTTTATTATCATCAAACGTCGTCCGTTAACCTGTCAAGAGTTTCTCCGCCACAGAGTACTTAATAATCACTTGTTCTCCGCGACACCGCGGCGCACGACCATCGGCGTATAAAATACTAAAATATACCGTGAGTACCCTTATTAGTACCCTTATACCCTTAGGTCGGCCTTTAAAAATGTTTACAACAACTATCTGATTAATAAAATAACCCTTCTAAGTGATGTTTTCATTCATATCATGAGATATCATGACAGTTATGAAACTGGTTAGAATTCAGACAGGTAGTTCCTGTGTTAAATAATTGATATTTGAAAACAAATTCAATTTATTACAAAAATTGTTAAGTCACTTAAGAATGCAAGATCGGGCATATAGGATGCCTAAGGTATCTAACCTAAGCCAAAAAAGATTCATCATGATTTTAGTTTTTGTATGATAAATAAAGACCCAAGAAATACAGTCACAGAAAATAAATCAAATGAATGGAAAAACTATTTATCATGTCCGTGAATCCGTTGGAAAAATAAAATAGGATAATTCGTTAGTATGTCCGTCTGTTTGTCTCTCTGGACCTCGAAATGAGTAGGTATTCAAAAGCTGCAAACTCATCTATTTATATACTTATGTGACCATTCATTTGCAGTGACATTTAGACACGTGCCTTGAATTATTCAGTGCCAATAAATAAATAATGATATGGAGATATTAGTCATTTTGGTGTAATATTTCAACAGTGGAAATATACTTAATGTGTGTGTCTGTAGAATCCTGTTTTATTTGGTAGGTACATTGACAGTTTATACGCCCACTAATAGAAAAAATTTCAAAAAGAATATCGGAATTAATCCCGCCACAACTTAGCACCCCACGCTCCTCCGTCTCGACAGTACAAAGGAAACGGGAGTCAAAATAAAAGATGAAAATAGTAATTTCACACGTTCTGATTTCTATTTCCGATCGAAGCTCAGAAATAATTTTAACGATAAACGAAATAAAAATCACAGTGCTCAACGGGCTGAGCCTGTCGCATCGCACTGCATCTGTTTTATAGGGTTGTCCAATTATGGCAAGTATTATGATATTTTTTATTTTTTTATACAGATATAGTAAGACGACTCAAAACCTAACATATAACAATGTAACCTAACATTTAACAATCTAATACTTTTGTATTCTGTCTTGGCAGTCTGATCACTGTCTATTAAAGCGATTTCTACCAGACAACCTAAGGAAGATGACACAAACGTAAGTAGATGAGCAAACGTTTTAAGAGTTTAACAGAGCTAATATCTATACATCTATACATCTATACAAATAAATAAAATTGGAGTGTCTGTTTGTAATATTAAAATAACCGTTTTTTACTAAGTGCATTTGGATGTATACACGGTACATATGGCTAATACTATGCGTACCTAGATAATTTGGATCTCAAGGTTTGTTTAGATACGCGATAATTATGAGAAATAACTTAATAATAGAGGTTTTTAGGGTTCCAAGTAATCCCGGAACCCTTATAGTTTCGTTATTATGTCCGTCTGTGAGTTTGTATGCCTGAAGCAAAGCGCCGAGGTCCTTAGTGGTAGAAAGCTGTTATTTGGCATGGATATACATACATAATTACGTATTAAAACTCCATAATCATAGAATAAAATATTGAAAAACATTTTTTTCAGGGTTCCTACAGATAGGAATCCTACAGAGAATGAATTTTTTATTCGTCGCGTACCCTATAGTGTAGGGTATCGTTGAAAAGGTCTTCCAAAAATATTATGGGTCTTCAAAGAACATTTTTGGAATTAGGGGTCCATTTGTGAAATATTTGGCTTTAAATTGCTAATTTTAGTTAGTCAAGTGTCTCAAGGACAAGTGAAAAAATTCTCAAAAATAAGTTATATGATGAATTTACAAGGAAAATTATCGCGCACGGCTATACGTATTAGCATATGTAGTTAGGTAATGAGTAATAGTCGATAAATTTACTACTTCGGAACTCTACATTACGCGTGCCCTGACACGCGCTTGCCCGGTTTTTATCATTACGCGATAAAATCTGGAACTGGAAGTCTAATTTAAAAAAATATTTTTATTATAGCCACATTGATGAAGAAGGCTATACCTGGTATAAGGCAAAAAGTTGCTTCAAGGCCATGGAGTATCCGAAACTAAGCGAGGGCAGGTTGCTAGTCTATACATCTTCTATACATCTATACTCTATACATCTATACTCTATACATCTATACAAATAAATAAAATTGGAGTGTCTGTTTGTAATATTAAAATAACCGCTTTTTACTAAATACATTTGGATGTATACACGGTACATATACCAAAACAACATTTTTCACAATTTTTGTCTGTGTGTCTGTCTGTCTGTTTCTTTCGGCTAATCTCTGAAATGGCTGGACCAATTTTAACGGGACTTTCACTGGCAGATAGTTGATGTAACAAGGAGTAACTTAGGCTACTTTTATTTTAGAAAAAAAAAATAGCCAGCTAGTATGGAAATATAAATCATTTTTATAATAATAGTAACAGCAGAAGTTCATAAAGAGCGAAATAAAATTGCAACAAAATGCAAACAAATGAAAACAAATTTCGTAGCCCTAGTGGGCAACGACCGGTTCACCGCCGCTGCATTCAATTTCAACTAGAATAACGTAAACAGAGTCGCGTGTCTGGGTGCAGCCTCTGCGCATTATAAAACTCAACAGCTGTTTTCTTATTACTCAGATATGACTATAAAAGAGCATGTATTCTTACGTTTTTCCAATTTTAGACTCGAGATTTTCTGTATGTAAACTTTTCTAAGTCTTTGGGGATTATTTGATGCAAAAAGTATTTGGTGTAGAAAATTTTTCTTTTTTTTGTTTTTATTCGTGTTCTTTTATGAAAACATTTTATAAAAGTGATCAATCCTTGTTTATGTAAACTTTTTCTAAACGTTGAGTACCTTCACCAGGAGCACTATGACGTGCGATTTTTTCGATTTTTTTTTAACCTTTTACATAAAAGAGTTCTACTTGCTGGCGTTGCATTAGCGAGTCTTATGGCATTGCTCATTTCCCTAGGCAACGTTAGCCACTTTTCCTCAGACCCAATAGTTCCTTCGTGTCCTCAACTATAAACTATATTTAAAAAAAAAATAAACGCTACAGAAGTGCAAATTAAAGTGAAGTCGATTGCGAGACTATAAAATTAATTTGTGTATCAACTAATGCATCGTTTAACATCTCTTGACTTAAATAATTATGTATTATTTTATAATTACTTCTTATAATTTCATTAATCAAGTTCAGTAAAAAAATCACAGGATGAACAACAGGGTGAAATAAAACGGTAATTATAGTAAAACAATTCAAGTTGAGAAAATTGCTTGACCTTGGCAAGTTGGGAGTAGAGCAGTAGGTACCTACCTCAAAGTTTAATCACGCACTCCGCGTTATGAGACGTGCAATATAAATTCGATCTGCTTGCAAACGTTAGAACATAATAAACTCTGAATTCATGCCTAAAATTATTTAATGAAACAACATTTGTTTCATAGATAAACTTATGCAAGTTATTTTTGCTTCAGCTCAAGACCTCTGATTAAGATCAGTTTAATTATGTTCTGGTTATCATTACAGTGATAAATGTTAATATTCATCCCACGAGGTAGTATTCTGTGTACTATGTTCTATATTAAAGAAAGCTGTGTCCGATTTTTTTTTTTGTATTTACTAAATATCACCTACGAAATTTGAAGTTTGCTAAAATTATCTTAGAATAAGAACCATCAAGACATGTAATGATTAGTAGTAAAAATTGAGTACTTTATAACTGTAATAAAATAAAATATACTGATATTAAGGAGACGCCTATGTCTAGAAGTCCTACAACAAAACGTAACATTTAAATACATTTAGGATATATTTTCACCTGATTGAATATTAACAGCGCTGTTAGCTCCCAATTTAGAATTAGTAAAAGGCCAAGAGCGTACTTTTCACATAAATTCCTACTTCCGTTTCAACTTCTTAGGACGTAATAACTGGGAATGTACTTCGCATTTTCGAATCGACGCTTTGAAGGAAGCCGTTGAATTTTGTATGAAATAGCAGATGCAGTTGGTGCTTCTTCAAGATAGATGATATTTCCAACCGTACCCGTATATCTCTGACGAATAAAATATGTAAGAGGTATTTTCAGTTCCAATTTATGTTAGCTTGATACTCGAATACGCCATACGTAATTCTGAATGACTTATATTTTTATTGATTACTGGTAACTGTGGCTTCGCTTCGAGAGGTGTAATTGTTACGTTGACAAATTGTACCCGCACCGAAATATTGTTCTTCATTTTTACCCCATTCTCCTCCATATCCATTTTGATGTCGATTTTTAAAGTTCTCGAAATTAGAAACGTGCCTAAATTTATAAAATATTAGAATACGGCCCACTGCAGTTTTATTATTTATACTAAGATATTGCTCGGTTATTACAAAGTTATACAATAAATTAAAACTGATTTCCTGAATAAACTTAGGATATCAAAATAAACACAATTTCAAGTTTTGTACTTGTTTATATTTGTATAAACAACACGCAAAAATGCCAAATCCCACATCACATAAACACATACTTTTTATGTGGGTATTGTTACAGTAAACACTAATTATACAAGTACAAAATATTCCATATATTTTATGGTTATAATCCACATATGGTTATATCATATCCACATATGGTTATGTAAACAATAATAACATCATAATAGAAGCCAGCAACCTTCATCCTCTGCAATAACTGAATATCAATTTGAGCGATATATTATGGAGGCGTATAATGTATTTTTATCTGCATATTTCAATCCAAAAATATTTGCACTCGACCGAAGATATCTATAAAAACAGTGCTTCAAGAAATCGATTATTGAAAAGAATTATGAAAAGTATAAAATTATGAAAAGAAACATTAATGCCTCAAAATCTATTACGATTATGTAAAAATCTGACGACATAATATGTAATGTTGATGTGATGAATAAAAATAATGTTTCTTAAGCTTAAAAAACACTTATAATCTACATTCATTGTTGATGATTAATCGTTAATATAATCAGGAATTTTATATGATTCAGAATCAAATCAATGCCGCCTATCCGCCTATTTGAATTACGTGAAGAAATAAGACATCATAATTTTAAACACGTAAAATCTTATTATTTCAACTCAATCTTTAGCCTAATATATTCAACTGAAACCCTGGATACTAACAGACCACAATAGGTACAAAGGATCAATGTCAGACCGTACTCTAATCTCGTTAGATATAATATCTACTTAGAACCTCTGCAGTACCCCTAACAATATCACACGTGCCAGCCAATATCCTCTATTAGCTCGATTTACATATAATACATCTTGATTGGTTAGTTATTCTATAGTGTGGTTATTCGATCATGTGATCCACAGAACATCAATACGATGCAGTGATGAATAGATATTGGGTTATTATAAGCTGTAATGTAATAGGCGTGTGTGATGGATTAGGATAGCTTACCTAAGCAATTTGCTTTTTACCATCTAGTGTGAAAACTTTAAACCTTACCCGCACTTGAATTTTTTTAAAGGGATCTTTTAAATTGACTATGTTTATTTGTGAACCGGTTGAAACCAACGAAATACTAAGAATCTACAAAGTGAACATAAACGTGGACTTTGGTCAAACAACATTCTAATGTACTCGACGAAATGACTAACACCTTGTTAATTTAAAATACGAAAAAATTAAAAAGTCATTTAAAACGGCTAACGTTAAGGTTGATTTAGGATGATTATTTTTGTTCGGAGAATTTTAAGTCTGAGCAAAGCAATAGATTTACGGTCTATAGTCTAAGGTCTATAGATTTTACCTAAATTGTTATTCCAAGCTTATTTCAAAAGCCCATCTAAATCGGTAAATGTTTCTGAGATTCATGGGAACAAATGCACAGGCCAGCAGTCTCTCTCAATATTTCCACAGAATATAATACATAGTTAATAGAAATTTCCAAACATTGCTACTGGACGTTATTGGACTTTTTATTCAATACCACTTCTGTAATGTCAAATTCCAAATTGAACGATGTAAAATATCAGTACACAAATTAGATTTGGAGTATTTTGAAGTTCATTTTAACACATCTTAGTGGCCTGGGAGACCTCACAAAATTGTATAGATGTATTTTATGACTTGGCTTAAGCGTTTGATTGTGTTGAGCACGAATTTTTATTACTTAATTTAGCTTATTCACTATGGCATCAAAAACACTTCACTCAACTTAATCGCGTTCTGTATAAACGGCAGAACTCAATGTGTCAGCATAAATGATGCCAAATCATCATCACAATCGGCGAAGGGTGTACCGCAGGGTTCTGTTCTAATTTTTAAAATGTCAAAGTGAAACAAGTTTTTATTATTAATCAAACATACAAGGAAAATGCAACAACATCAACCTGAAAGAAAATAAATATTAATCAAAGGTACGATCCCTTTATTTTTTGCCTGTCGTAAAGACTCAAATACATTTAAAATGACAGACGTGTAGAATACAACTCCATAATATACCTACCTTCTGTATGGCATGCAGTATCCACGATATGGCGCTTTATATTTCAGTATTAAAATTTACCCAAAAAAAATGTTTACATGGTATTCTTTAAAATGTCTTCATCTTTTTATTTGCGAACGAATGAAATATATAACACTAAACGTTACCCCAAGCGTACTATGCTACATCAGTGAAAACATCATCAAAATAAGTCAGCGGTTCTGATATTAGCTAGAACAAACATCGGTCAGTTTGATAAAAACGAAAACATGTGTATGATAATAATAGGAAATGATGATGAAAATGATATGACGATGATAAATGTATCTAATAAGTATGTTTTTAGGGTTCCGAAGTAAAATCGGAACCCTTATAGTTATGTCATGTCCATCTATCCGTCTTTCCGTCTGTCTATTCGAAGCAAAGCGCCGAGACCCTTAGTGCTAGAAAGCTGTAATTTGGCACGGATATACATATGTATTTATTAAAACTCCAGAATAGTAGAATAAAATATTGAAAAACATTTTTTTTCAGGGTACCTCCCCTATAGGTAACGTAAGGATTTTTTAATTCATATCCTACCCTTTAGTGTGTGTTGAAAAGGTCTTCCAAAAATATTATGGGTCTTCTTAAACCATTTATGGAATTAGGGGTCCGTTTGCGAAATATTTGATTTTAAAATGTTAATTTCGGTTAGAGTCAAGTGTCCTCCCCCCTGCCGACTAAACGGTTGCAGTTGGATAAGTGAAAGAATTCTCAAAAATAGGTTATATGATGAATTTATAAGAAATACTATCACGGATATGTTAACATAAGTATTTAATGAGTAATAGTGGATAAAGTTACTACTTAGGAACCCTGCATTGCGCCTGACCTGACACGCACTTGCCTGGTTTTTATAATATGTCTATTTCTTAATACTTCCAACCTTCCAACAGTTTAAGAACAACTTATATTTTAAGCTTTTCTACACAGAACTTGGCACCCATTTAGATCTCAATTCTTTTTTTTTTGAAATTGGCTTTCATTTCACATTTATGTTTTTCATCGCCACTTACCATCAGGTGGGATTGTAGTCAGGCATTAACTTATAAGGTATAAATAAAAATAAATAAAAGAAAATGTTCTGACGTTGTTATCCTTTTGAGATCATTGATTGATAACAAAGCCTAAGTTCAAATTTTCCATACTATTATTATAGTTGTTACTTACTATATTCGGCCCATTTTCAATCACATGTAAACTGTGAAACAAACTTCCGACATCGGTTTTCCCTCCAAACTATGACATGGGTTCCTTCAAGAAGCGGGTCAATTGTTTTCTTCGAGGCCGGCAACGCATTGGTGACGCCCCCAGTATTTCTAATGTCAATGGGCGGCGGTGATCACTTACCATCAGGTGACCCGTCTGCTCGTTGGCATAAAAAAATTACTAATGAGTTCCGAATTTCGATGTAGAAGGTAACTTGATCACGTTACAAAAAGGAGCTACATGAGTTGTTTTAGACTGTGTAGGCGTATGCGAATTATATATTATTTAGACATTGTCTGTTAATTTTTTAACACAGTATGAAAGATTGATTCGTAAGTAATTGCGAGATATCTCATAAAAAACATATTACATAAAATGGGTTCCCTAGATTTTGTAACTTAATTTAACTTTTAACTTTTTATGACTAAATTATCATAAGATTATTTCTGTAGGATTTCTATTTTGTTTTATAAGTCAAAATAATTATGTATTATTTAAAATTGTGATACAGTAAAAAATGTACATACAATTGTATTAAGTACCTACCCTAATAAGTAATTCCATTTTCTGTTTGCATTACAAGCTTCCGCGTTGTTTTGGAATAAAAAAAATAGGTATCTATGTTTAATGTATTCAAATTAGATAAATTAAATTGACTTACCATTTGAGTTACAATTCCATAGTGTGGACGCTGCTTTTTATTTCGATTCGTTTGTCTACAACTCTACATTTAATGACTATTTCGCAGCCGTCGGTTTCGATAATCTGTTTATTAGAGAGAATTATGTATAAGTACACATAGGGCTGCCATCTATCCGGGTTACCGCGGATAAAAAAATATTATAAAGGGTTTTAAAAATGTTTTAAAAAGAGTCCAGCAAGCAGCAAGGCCACTAGGCGAGGCAACCCAACGCGACCACAGCCCCTATTTTGCTAGTTTATATTACACTAGCTGACTCGGCAAACGTTGTTCTGCCATAAATTTAGGGGTGGACCACCCTTAACATTTAGGGGGATGAAAAATAGATGTTGTCCGATTCTCCACCCTAGCCAATATGCACGCTAAGATTCACGAAAATCGGTCGAGCCGTTTCGGAGGAGTTCAACTTCTAACACCGTGACACGAGAATTTTATATATTAGATTTTAAACTTTAATCGTAGCGCCCTCTAAATAAAGCTCGCCAGCCGCCCTTGCCAGTACTGTTGGTGGCTCTTGCCGCCCTTATGCATGCACGTCCGGGGCTTTAGAAGTGTTTGTCCGGCGAGGGTGATTTAGGTGATGCAGCCCTGAGTGCACATAACATAATTATATATTTTATTATAAGCTAAAGCAGCTTATAATAACAAAGATATCCTCTTTTTATATATACAATATCACTGTATAATAAGTAAAAAAATAACATAAAACACTTGACATACATTCTAGCATAATCATAATATTTTATTAATAAAAAATAACAATATAACGATCTTATCTGCTAGACTTTACAGGAAACCTTGACATATTAATGAAGTAGGTAATAAAAAATATTAATAGCTTAAAAAACATCCTAATTATGATTAAAAATGTTTTTCATTTATTTGACGGAGCGGAACGGAATGCATAAAATCAAAGGATATTAGCTTCCAACCTATAATACTTGGAAAGATGTTTTAATTTTTCAGACACTAAAATGTCCAAAAATTGTCTAATATTGGTTTCAGAAACATCTTCAATTGAAGAATTACCGTTCTTTTTTTTCTTCCTTTGTATTTTAGGCAACCTTTTATCTAGCAAAACGTAATAAAACATAGGGCTTGTATCACCATCTTCAAGTAGAGTCCTGAATAAGCTATTCGCAGGTTAAAGTGACGTTAAAGTGTCATTTTACATACACGAAATGTCAACTTAACCAACGAATAGCTTACTTCGGACTTACTTGAAGATTGTGAAACAAGCCCATAGCCTATTAAACTTTTTTTGATAAACATAACTATTTTAAGTTATGTTACTTCCTTTTCACAAACTATGTGTGGGGTCGTTTGTAAAGTAATGATTCTGACATATAAATCTTTAATAAACATCTACTTATTACCCGACTACCAAGAAAGGTTTATGTTTTATCGCGCGTATTTTGTATGTATGTTTGTATGTATGTATGTATGTGTGTAATATTATTTATTAACTCGATCTTACAAACCGCTGAACGCATTTATATAATTAAGATATCGTTAGATTCGTCTTGATAACCCCAGTGTTCTTAGATAAGTGACAAAAAAAATATTGTGGCTGTGAGATGCCATTGTTTGAAGTATCAAGAAGTAAAAATAAATCGAATAATGCAATATGGGTGTCAAATTAAAGAGCTCACCATAAGGATTTCAAAAAGGTATGTATGATTGACAGCAACCGGTTTTTTTAATTTTTTAATTTATACTAGTTCTGTAGTTCATTTTTAGACACGTCCTATTTGATAAATAATATAATCGTAAAGAGTCTTTTTTACGTATTTTGTAATATAACACTGACACAATATATAACACTATATAACAATATAACACTGACACAATATGAAAAGAATTTAAAAACGGATAATAATTTAAGTCCAAAAAAAATTCTATTTCATAAAAATTAATACTTCATTAATAAGTAGTGCCAAGAATCCTTACCAATTAAGACTCGTCTAAAAGACGACTTCTATAAAATATTACGTGCGGTTGTAGGGAAACAAATTATCTCTCAAGGGCGTATGGAAACTGTTCTTGGATCCAAATAGTTCATACGGTTGTATATTGAATGGTTTGAAGCCATTGTAAGAAAGCATGATTGTGACATTTATGATTTATTATCAGCATGATGAAACTGTTATAGACTCAGAACAAAACTCAACGACAACTGAATGTTTTAAATATATCATATTACGTTTATATACTTTGTTTTCTATTTTGACAAAACAATAAAATTTAATCACAAACATTAGCAAACGTTTCGGTTCGTTTATCGGTGGAGCAGATATTTATTCGACAGATAAAATATTTTGGCGTATGCGTATACATATATACGAATTGACTCCTATTTGATAAAAATCTTACAGCGTATTGTTAATTTGTAACTAAAAAATGAGGCAGACACAAAATAAAAATAATTTAAATTTAAACGTTGATAATAATTTTGTGCAAAAATCAATTTCTGTTAAGGTAGTATTAATTATTTTTTACACTAATTAAAATTAATATTTCAATATAAAGGAGTGATAGGACTGTTTAACAAATAACTCTCGTCAACATGGACTATAGTCGCTTGTGATGTCTCATATAGGTTCGAATAATAATTCCAAAGTCTGACATTACAGCATTTAAAACAACATTTCAAATTATTAAATTCGATCAGTTTACTTAAAAACCTTATTAATGTTCTTACTGAATTGATAAACCTCTACAATTATTATTTCTACAAGTGGAACCCTAAAACCCTTGTTCATGCTATACTGAATCTGTATTCATCTTCTAAATGATCGGAGAGAATTTATAATCAGGTTTGGTGCCTAAAAATATTTTTATTTTATTGCCGGACGTATATAAATGAAGCAGAATTTAAGAACCCGTCAGTAGTTATTAACAATACGGAGTGTCAACATAGTATAGTGTAATAGTTTATTTTTAAAATGTATAGACTCCAGTACTTAGCTCTTTGCTTCTTAGCATATTATACGACTGGGTCTGCGGCTGGTAAAGGTAAAATTATTTACTTTATAATTTTCTTAGTAAAAGGTTAAAGGGAAAAGTAATTAAATAATTAAGTCCAAGAAAAAATATTTTGAATATAAACTTTAATGTTACTTGCTTTTGATTTTCTTTCTCTCAAACGACAACTACATATTTAATTGAATAAGGGGCTCTATCTAATCCAATATCTTTTGCTTTTGATGTACACTGATAATCAATTGATAAGGCACTAGCACCAGGTCCTTTTTATAAAGATCAAGTTTAGTGTGATTGATGATTCGTGTGGATTTTTACCACTCTAACTACAAATTTTTAAAAACCATTAATGCAGTATGTTGATTCAAGTCAAGTGTTCAGCTTTGCGAGTTCAACTTCTTTTTTGTGTCAATAGTCGACGAAAAAGCTAGTGGACAATCTGTCTTTATGCGAATTTGTCATTTTAAGAATCTGTCCTTTTGCGAATAGTCCAATAAATTTTGAGAGATTACCACAAGCTGGGGTGCAATGTGTCTACACCACGTGGGTGGCATGTCTAGGGGAGGAAAATCGAGCTGTCACATCCTGTTATTATAAAATTCACGTGACCATGTATCACGTAGACCATGATCCGGAACATGGCCAAAAAACGCAAACAAAGTCGCAAGCAGAACACTAGTAGAGAATTAGACGGGTGACACGTTTGGTATTTAATGAAATGGCAAACGAAACAAGTAAAAATATTCCTCGAATGATTTAATGGGGAAGTAGCTGCATCAGGAACAGGATAGGTGCTTTTGATCTCCAAGAGATAAGAAGAGAGATAGAAGGATTTCCTTCTTTCCACAATATTTTCTGTGACACCAAATTATCCACAGCTTTTACTGTTAACTAATATTTATTATTATATGCTAGGTGCTTTTGATCTCCAAGAGATAAGAAGAGAGATAGAAGGATTTCCTTCTTTCCACAATATTTTCTGTGACACCAAATTATCCACAGCTTTTACTGTTAACTAATATTTATTATTCTTCTGTTTAGCATCCTTCATTAAACCTTGCAAGCCAGATGACAATCCTTGCATGAAAGCCAGTGTTGTTGCGGCGACTCCATATTTCCTAAAAGGAATTCCGGATTTAGGTGTGGAGCCCGCAGACCCCATTGTCCTCAACAATGTACGATCTGATGACAAGGACCTCAAACTGGGCTTTAGGAACCTAAAAGTAACCGGAATCAGCAAGTGTAAACTTAAGGATTTCAAGTAAGGTTTTTAGCTTAATAGCATCTTACTCTCAGCGATGTAAATTTTAAGAGAAGACGCTGAAATCTTCCATATGTAAAACTAGTGGATACCCAGCGTGTTCCACTACGCAAAAAATTCTGATGAGAATGACAGATCAGTGTTTTTGTGTTGACGTTGACGTTGATGCGCCATCTTTACATATTATCTTCTAATTGTCGCATGGGAAAAGTGGAAAATCAACTTTATCAGTAGTCCGAATGTTGGGCACATTCGGCATCACATGCATTGTTTTAGTAGTCACAATTTAGTAGACACGATCCTTTCAAATGAAACCATTTTGAGTCATGTCGGTTGGATAGTTTCAGAGTCTATAAAGGACATCCGTACAAACATTGTGTTTTATATATATAGATTACAGTGGTCAGTGGTTATTGTTGTCCATGGACATCATCGATACCAAAGGCAGCGATTCTCTTTTCTTGTAATAAAATAATTTATATAGGTAAACTTTAATTTTATAAGTTAGTGCGAGTGAGTATCTTTCGTACCCTTTACATTGTTCGTAAATCTGTAATCATGAGATTTGTCCATTTTTGTCACAAACAGACGTGACCTTGAAAAGTCAACGATGACTCTGGTGGAGGAATGCCCCCTCTCTGCGACCGGACAGTACGATCTGGATGGCAAGTTACTGTTCATCCACGCTGAAGGAAACGGTGACATGAAGATCGAATCAAGTATTCAATTTTAAAATACTTCCATCCATCCATCCATCAACCTTTAGAGGTCCACTACTAGACATAGGCCTCCGCTAACATACGCCAGTCAGCCCCGTCCTGAGCTTTTTAAATCTAACGGTCATCCGCTTTTTTCGGTCCGTCCGACGGTCAGGTCGTCACCACTTTACTTTACTTTAAAATACTTAAGTACTATTACTTAATGTAAAAAAAGGAAACCTTTAAAATAATATTCCGTGATAAATGGAAATTTTATTTTGTTTGAAAAAACTAAAACCTTCAAATGTCACTTCACAGAGTTGGCAGATAAGATTAAAAATTAAACAAAAAAATGAAAAAAACCTTTAAGAAAGTGCATCCTATAAGATTCTGTCATATCAATAACATAAAATCAAGCAGCATTATAAGGGATAATCAGTAACTTTAAAAGGCATCATTAGTTTAAAAGATATTAAAGATACGCAAGTGATACAAAAAATATATATTTAACTATCTATCTCGCTACACTATGGTAGAAAGTCATTGATTTAATGTAAAAAAAAGATGTACATACAATTATCTTTATTTGTTGACTTCGTTTACAAATGTACAGCCGTTCACAAGATTCCTTTACAAACATTTTTAGAATCTTAACATCAAATTTACCTGTATAAATTTACTTGAAAATAAATCATTTGATATTGGTTGCTACAACATTCGCTGGTAGTATTTCCTCAGAATGTAAATCTTTGATGAGCAGGAAATCTCGATTGTCCTTTCGAACTTTTTTTGGAAACTAATAAAACGTGTGTGTGTGTGTGTACTTATGTACGCACGTAAGACTACTTCTTTGGTGTAACAGAACAAAAACAACTAAAGATTTCATCCCGTACGCCATTGCTCTTTGTTTATAAAAGGAATCTCATCAAAAACATAAATGTGAAATGAGAGCCACGTTCAAAGGAAAAAGAATTAAGATCTAAATAGGTGCCAAGTTATGTGTAGAAAATCCTGAAATTTTAGTCACAAGAACATGTAATTCAAGCTCTACATTTGACTTGGCTAGTTTTCACATACTTACAGGCTATGTTATATTTGTACTTATAAATTTAACTATAAAATTTTACTATAAAAATTTGGTTTGTTGGTAGGTAGCAAAGTAATGAATGACTATTGTTGTAACCAAAATTAAGACGCCAACATATAAAATGACAGTTATTAAATTGGACTTGAACTTTTGAATATCTATATCGATTCCCAAGCCGTGTCTAGAAACGGAAATGCATAAAAACATTAACATGATATTTGAATAATATTAACTTTTTTGTCAATCATGATAATTTTATTCTAACAAAAACATCACATGATACAAGATGATAGGTATTTGCACTTAATTACATCGTAAAAAACAAAACTGGTGTAGTACCAGTTAAATGGCCTTGGAAAGCTTATTTGCATTACCAAATAAAACAAAATCAAGATTCTGTTCACTGGTTTAAAACTAACGACCTCTGTCGTTCATTCTAATAAGATTTTTACGTTGATTAGTATATCTTACTAATATAATATCCACTTGTAAAGATATTTGCATGTTTTTATGTTTGTCTCTTTATTATGAGCTAACTGTTGTGGGGATTATGAAACTTTCATAGATGCTTCTAGGATACCGTTTGTATTGTATTTATAAAACGTTTTAAATAATAAAATATCTGATCATAAACATATTTGTAAACTTATAAAATAAATTATACATGATACTATTTTCTTTACAGCCAAAGTTTTAATAGAGGTTATTCTCAAGATAAAGGTTATAGAAAAAGAAGGTGTGAAACATTGGAAGATCACAGGATTCGACTACAGTTATGATATTATTGACAAACCCACCATAGTCTTACATAATCTCTTCGGTGGTGACGAGAAAAGAGGTAAATACTTTAATTAATCAAAATTTCACGCAATCTAAATGCTTTTATGATCATTATAAGGCAGATTCATTTTGCAGTATCTTGTATATGTAGGTGTATTTAAATCAGACAAATACCTGTATCATACAACACTATAATTATTTTTAGCACTATTCTAATCACTCTTTAAAGACACGTTTCAATAACCTTATACATAGGTTATTACCCAATAATTTCTGAGCTATATTTAAGCCCTATTAATTACTTTTTTGATAACCAACGGCAATATGTTGTCAATGATCAGGTACGTCACTTTTTAAGCATCTTACAAAGCCGATAAACGAACATTTGGCCACCTGATGGTGTGTAGTCATCGTCGCCCATGGACATTATAATTATACACGATCAAGCATACTTGTCAAGTTTGCAGCGGACTTGATGCGGCATCCAGTAAACTTGACGGTGTGGCTATCTGGCTATATAGCTATCTCATGCAAACTGGATGCCGCATCAAATCAAACTGCAAACTTAACAAGTAAAATTGATCGTGTATGGCCAGTAATAGGCGTCATAGATGCGTTTCCGGCCAAGAAAGAAAGAAAAAACTCAATCAGTAAACTCAAAAAAGTCCGTCAAGAAGTGATATAATTACAAACAGGCAACTAAAACTTATTCTTTTCTGTGTCCTAAACGATTTTATTTAAAGTGATTGTCAGTACTTTAGTTAGTAATTAAGCTTTTGATCACATGACGAATACATTAAGATTTATGCTAGCAATAATAAATGGACCATTAAAAATCGTCTACCTAATAATAAATGAATTGAATTCTGTAGGTAGCCGTTTTTTCTCCGTAATATTTATAGATAAATAGAAACTAGTTTTGTTGTGCCTTAATTATTATCCTTTATAAATATCGCTTTTGTTCGATCAATGGACAAAGTACAACGGACATAGCAATTTAAGAAAATTCATGTAATGTAATTTTTCTTTTCAGCTAAACCTCTTAAAGATATCTTTGAAAGCAGCCCAGCTGAACTCATTAAGGCAGTCGGAGCGGATATTATTAAAGAGCTCATAACCAGAGCATGCGATCTCGTTAACAACTTTTTCAAGGCCGTACCGGTATCTGAACTTGAACTATCATCTTAGACTGTATTTTTTTAATATAAAGCTTACATTAAAATAGATATTGGTGATAATGTTTTTAGTACTTTTCCCACTCATCTATTGAAGGCAATGTCCCTGTTTTTGGTTTAGCATAATATTTATCAATCCTTCTTATACATATAGTTAATAGTATCAGGCGTTACTTTACGGTAAATCATTGTTATTAAGTTTGTATTAGTATTAATAGTAAGACGTGCGTGGCAACTCATGTCTTAAAGTATATACCATCATACACGTTACCTGCGGATTGTTGCAAAGTAGACTAATACTAACTTAATAACCTTCTTATACAATTAGTTAAATAAATAAACACTGCACACTCCTAGCCCCACACTAGGATTTCCTATGTCGTAGGTGCTATGGACAACACACAAAGACAAGTACATATCTGGGTGTATATGTTCTTGTATTAATTGGAATAAAATAGAATTAAAAACCTTACAAAGAGTCATCAACACTACAATAACCCGACACAAAAAACACCATCCTACACTATATTCACATTCGAATCAGAATTTACATAAGCACTGTATTGCCTAGCAACCACAAACAAACAGGTGCATGAAACTTTTGGTCGTATAAAGTACGTTTGAAATAAATCTGGAGTTCGCAAGTCGCGTTCCGTTCCACTCTTTATAATTTTATTTTATTTTTAAACATAATATTTATTTTGCAAAAGTTTAAAATAACACGGAATAGTTACGTATAAAAACGATATAGACTGTTTTAAAATACATAAACATAAATATAAAATGTTATTCGGCTTTGTTTAATGAAATTTAACTTATAAATAATTTTATGCTCATGCATATTGAGTGGAATGAAATATCTGTATAATCTGTACAGTGCCATCTCTCAAGAACTTATTTGTGACGTGGCGAAAATTGGAACTAATGCCATCCCATTCATAAATTACTACTATGCGCACTATGATTGGTCCAATGCGTCCGGCAGCGCCCTCCTTATAGTCACAGATAAGTTGATTTCACTGTATTTCGAAATATAATACGACCAAGTTGCAAAGCATGTAAGCGCCATTATAGCTGTGAGGTTTTCGTAGTCATTTCTATTTATAGTCATAGGTAGGCCGGCCTCAAAACAATAAGTTTCTACAAAGGTTTGAAGTCGCTTCACGAAATTAAGGATGTGCGAGCGTGAGTTATTCATGACGAAAATTGTTTTTTTAAGATGTTGGTTTTTACGTCGTTTTCTCTTAGTGTGTTGTTGTTATAGGTCAATATTAAAATAATGAAGTTGTCACAAACATTATAATGATTATTTCGTTCTTTAATAGTTATTTGGTGTGCGAAATACAAATCAGTTTGTGAAAACCCTATAAAGGAATTTTTACGATTTGTTGACAAGTATTCTGATACGAGTTTGACTCAAGTATAGATCATCAGTCCTAATAATGACTCTACCACGAAGCGATGGAGGCACAGGACTAACTGACATTTTAAACTTACACAACAAACAGATTACAAAACGTAATTACTTACAGTAAAGCTCCGTCTTCTATTTTACATAATGCAAAAGTATAAAACGACAAAAAACTTACACCACTGAACTTGGCAGATAATGCACTTCAAACAAACCAAAAACAGGCCGACCGACAGACTAAGCTTAATGAATGAAACCTGAAATTCCTATATGGGTGACACCTCTATGACTTGAACCAAGTCACCGTCGATAAAGCAGCATCGAACGAATGGCTCAGGCGTGGAGAATTGTTCCTCGAGACGGAAGGTTTCATGCTAGCAATACAGGATCAGGTAATCGAGACTAAAAATTATAGAAAGCATATAATGAAGTTACCAAATTCACATAAAGGTCTCTGCCGTAAATGTAAAGCTGCACCGGAAACAATCCAGCATATAACGGGTGCGTGTAGGACAATAGTACAGACTGATTACAAACATTGCGATCAACTCGCAACAATTATCCACCAATGTCTGGCTTTTAAATATAAGTTCATACAGAAAAAAACTGCGTATTACAAATACACCCCTCAGACTGTACTAGACACAACAGATTATAAACTTTACTGAGACAGAACCATACTCACAGATAAGACAGTTGATCACAACCGCCCAGATGTAACCCTACATGATAAGGAAAATCAAATAGTATACTTGATGGACATAGCAATACCTAATACACATAACCTTTCAACTACACACACTGAAAAAATAACCCCGTAAAAACCGTAAGACCGTAAAAATCGTTCCTATTGTAATATCATCTATCGGAATCATACCTCACACACTACACACAAGTCTTAAGCTTTTAGATATTCATTCGCTCAAATACATCACCTTACAGAAAGCAGTTATACTTAATACGTGCAGGCTCTCGTGCTTGGTTAAGAGAGTTTAGAATTTACCCTTACGAGGAGACAAACAAGTATTTAAACAATAATAATAATAATAATTTTTATTTTAGAATAACATTCCATATTGGTATTAGTTACAATTGTATCCTAAGTGTAGTATCAGTATTGGAAATTTTAAATTAAAAAGCTACATCAAATTTGGTTAAATTACGTCCTAAAATTCATATATTAAATCCAATTTCAATAAATTAAATCAAAATTGAAACAAATAAGGTCAACTTAAAAATGAAAATTTGGTGGCTCGTATCAACCCAACTATTTCACTAAAAAGTTACATTAGTTCGGTTAACCGGACTAACAACCGAACTACTGCCACTAGACCAAAATACATGGATTTTGGTAATATCTCGTTTCGCATGATCTTATCATAATTTTATTAAGCGGAGTGGTATAAAGTCCAACATCGCTTAAAGCAGGTGAGGAAACAAAACGCCGCCACTACACGGTCTCTCTATTCATCTTTATCTTTAACGCCTATGATGTGTAGTCTAGGTACAAGAAAATAATAAATAGGCTTAGACTAAAATATTGCGTTCACTATCATACTGACTTACTATCTGGTGGGACTGTGGTCAAGCAAAAACTTGAAACAAGTTAAATTAAAAACAAGCATGGGTTGGCTAGGACTCAAATGTTACCATAATAATGTTCGACCAAATTGTTAAACTTTAAATAATTTGAAACCTATTTGTACATGGTATATCGTAGGCTATTTATAATAAAATTAATGGCTCAATCAAATGATTACAGAATCGGTTTATAGTTCAATATTATTATTGAATTTTATTACCGCCTAGCCATCTACCAGGAGCTTAACCACTGAACATAATGAATGTTCCTTTTATAACCATCCGTTTAATAGGGTTGGCAATCAGCTGCGATGGACTATAATAATAATTTTAACGCAAATTAAATTAAAAGACATTTTAATAAAATTAATTATAACACAACAATACTCGTAAGTAGTTAAGTAGTTACATAAATTATCCCAATAAAAATTACAATAAAAAATTACAGGTTGATTTGTTTTGCTTTAAGCAAGGGAGAGATTATTCAGATAATCTCTTTCTAAATAATTTCAGCCTCAGTTTCTCTTTTCGAACCATAAACTCAGACAACTTTGTGGACTAGTAAATGATTTTTACCAAAAGATAAAGGCTCAGAAAAGATTTAGACGTATGGAATAGACAAAAGGTAAACTTTATGAACACCTGAACAAACTTAATTACAATTTCAGACGCAGTTCCGAAGGAAAAGGAAGAAATAAATTATTTTAAAGAATAATTAAGTAGGCCAAATAACTACTAAACACTGAGAGATTGTATGTGAGCACACACTTAATTGGTTTTGCTTTTTTGGAAAAGAAAATTATATTAACATATTTCATGTTGCTGTCAATGTGATCTACAACAGGTACCTTAGTTGAAACAGTACCTACTGAAACAGTTTTCAGTATTCTTTATTTATGCATCATCTACGAATATATAATTGAAAATTTCTAAGCTGTTGACAACCCTATCCATATAATTTTTAATATAAACATTTATCTAGCATATTCTTATTACCTATTACTTATATTCAATACGGTTTACGATCTAGACAACCGCCGCTGCGTACTATTAATATTTAGTAGTTAAATTTCTTAAATAACTACATTATCAATTACGTGTATTAAAAATTAAAGATCTCTGGATTTTTAGGGTTCTGTAGTCGAATGACATAGAGATCTTTTAATGTAAAGTTTCACCAGGTTCTGGCATGCTATTATTTGCTCAGTTGGTGAAATTTATGACTAACAAGTATTAAAAGTGCTTATGTCGCCGGAATGTCTCTAACATGGCTTCACGATTACTAAATAACGATAACAAACAGTGCCGACGTTCGACGTCAATTGAAATTAAAATACTTTCTTTTATGAAATTGCCGATTAACGAGCTGACGAAACCCCTGACAGCAAGTGCTATCGTCGCCCATGGACATCATTATATGTACATCACCGATACGTTGCCGACCAAGAAAGAAATAATTATCTGACTGACTGCACAGACTATCCACTCAATAACTGTCGATTACTTAAGTAACAACAAAATCGTCTCTTCTTCTTAGTCGGTGTCTTCATTGCTGAAGGTCGTGTCTAGCTTGAATTGTTAGTCACTCGGTACACTATGCTTCTCCACGATGTTCTGCCCTCGAGCTGTGTGTTTAGAGCTTGGGTTATCTGCAGGCCTGTGAGGATCTTTACTAGGTCGGAACAGCGGGTAGGTGAGCGACTGCGTGGTCTTATCCCATCGACTTTGCCAACTACCTATCTACTATCAGTTTTTCTAAGTTGTCAGGTCCCTTCGAGCGATATGTCCAAAATATTTGAGAATCTTCTGAGAGCAAATAGTAGACACAACAAGTAACCACTTGGTCCACTGTTTGTTCCACTAACAAAATCGTAACTAAGTTGAATTGCTATTGCTACGCTTGAACCGGATTATTCTATAAATCTCACACAGTTAAATCACGCTGATACAGTATCGAAACCGATATAAACCGGCTACATTATTCATTAATGCTTTAACTTTAAACAATAACACATAAAATTTACCAAAATAAATTGTTGAATTAACCAAACTATTTATTACACTTCAGTACATTTAATGTCAAAGAGTTCTACAATTTCTCTGTCAGTACTGGGCTGGAATTGGCAATAAATCAATGCTATTTTCACTACTAAATCTAATTACTTTAGGGCTTTAGGCAAACAGTTCCAAGTTAAATAGGCGTGCTAGTGTCAATAACAGGCGACGCACAAACAGACTAATGACTGAGCGAACTGGGTTTCTTTTAATATTCTAATTGGAAACTTATTTATCAAATAATTTCATTATACTTTTTTAAAGGCTGAAAATTACCTTTTAATTAATTACAACAAAGCACAGAACAAGAAGGATGGAAGAAAGAAAGACTAATCTATATAGATTACTATAATAATTATAGATTAGTATTTTGCTTTGGTTAGTGATACATTATTATAAAATGAAACACTCTAATCTTCGTCTGAACATTGATAAATCAGTCAAAACGTTGATATACCTATTCGAACATGAAATATCCCCGAACCAGATTGCATTTCGCCGATATTGGGCCTAGGATGGAAAGTGGCGAAAATCACAGGCTTTCTAAACCGTTTCAGCTATTGTAGTGGAAGAATACTAGCAAAATGGAATAGTATTAATAGACTGCTCGTACGAGTATACTGCGAATGCAGTGGTCAAAGGATTTGATCGACCTGATTCTATTGTGGATGGTTTCATTCAAAGCGGTTACAATTTAATAGGGATTTTCAAATAACAGTATTACATTTCTTAGAAAATTTACGAATTTTTCTTTTTATCCAAATGAACGTTTTCAGTTTGTGGGATAAGTAAAAAAACCGTCTAATAAAATCTTGTGACAACTGTTTCGGATGCTGATATTATATATTTGTAAAGATTAGTATTATGCTTACCAAAGCAAATCCTACTAATATTATAAATGCGAAAGTTTGGATGTTTGGATGTTTGGATTTTTGGATGTTTGGATGTTTGTGTTGCAATCACGCAAAAACGGCTGATCGGATATAGATGAAATTTGGCACACAGATAGTTTAATACCTAGAATAATGATACTTTTTATTTTATACAGGATACTTTTTATCCCGAGATATTGATCTATTCCCGAGGGAGAAGAAGTAAACTAACGGCCGGTCTCAATAATGTACTAACAGATGGAAGACTGTGGATAGGGCTACCATTAGTATGTTATCTGTCATATTTGTCAATTTTTGCGTCTGAAAAATTGACAAGTATGACAGATAACATACTAATGGTAGCCCTATCCACAGTCATCCATCTGTTAGTACATTATTGAGACCGGCCGTAAATGGTAATAGGAAAACAGTTTTGACGTTTGTCATCACAGTGACATTAGAAAACTCAAAACAGCTGATTGAGTGATTAAATTATAATTGGTTCATTGTTTTAATATGTTTATTTACAAACATATAAAAATTTGCGGTGAGGCACATTGTGATCATTTTTATCATGCAATGGAAGCTTTAGTAACCATCGATCTCGTGTAAAATCAAGTAAAACAAACACAGAATTTTTTACGCAAAATGAAGGCTGCTTACACATCAGCGTTTGTCGAGCGTTCCTAGCGCTAGACGCTTGATCGATGAATTATAAAAAAAAAATTACGTTGAATAAGTATTCGTAGCTTATCAAGGTTTTTCCTAGCTCTAAATATAAATTGCAATTGAAATATTATATTATATCTGTACTGTACTTTTATCTATAATTTATTAAGTATCGGCTCCTTTCACTCACTTTAATTACTTTTATCCAACCAATTTATCTTTCTTCTCCTACCTCGTCCCGCACTACATCACAGAGTACTTCATACTCCCTGTCCACAGATAACTTACATCCCAGAGGTAGCTGACCGTCATGTTAGCTTTATGTTTATCTGTGGTGGTAATTAAAGTAGGTGTAGGAGACGACAGACTACTTAGCATATACTACATCCCTCCCTTGTTTTTCTTTTTATTTATTGAAATGGATATCATCCATAAAAGATAAAAGAAACCAAATTCAGATTTTATAAATTAGTAATTTAATTCAAATTAAACAATTTCAGATAACAAATCACTACTTCTCATCCTCAACTACTTTATGTTTTTAAAGTAACTTATATTTTCAATTGTTCCTTCAGTAACTCAAATAATAAGTTCTTTAATTGCAAAACACTAAATTAAAAATATTAAAATCACATCAATCAAATGCTTCCTTCACTTCCTAAATCATCCATTAGATTTTACTCATTACTCTTTGTAGAATATTGGTCTTGGTGTTCGAATTCCCGCCAAAATTCGTACGCCGTTGCGTTCGCGCCTTAAAAAGCGAACAAGTGCTGCCACCTGTGAGCCATCAAGGAACTATTTTTCTTCCCGTATTACCAACGAACGCGTCCGCTTACGCTCCGCGACAAATTACCTAAAACCTAGTATCAAATCAACCTAGTGCTCTGTGTGTGCCTAACTTCAATAGCTGAGACCTGTGTGCGTGTGATATGAAACAAACTTTCCTAATATTCAAGACCTGGAACATTATTAGAACTACAATATTTACGGCGGCGTGGCGGGGTAAGTACCAACCGAGACCAATCTAAATTTCTATAAGTAATCAACATTTTTGGTCAATCGAGCCGAGATATAATACCATTTTTGCTAAATCAAACCGCGATAGCATTTTGGTTTTGAACCGGGGTCGCATTTTGGTTATTTTACCAAATAATCGGTTTGGAATCTCCACTTACGACGCCATTAATAACCTCGTAATAATACAATTTTATTATTATTTACACACTACACAGCGGCATACATATATATTGTATCAATCACAATATTCAGTATTCAAAGAGATATTCAATTCTTCAATTTCGTAACTAATAATTAACCTAATAACGTTGAGAAGACGCCATTACGGGCTTAGCGTACGCGCTTCGCGCTGTTTGTAGTTACCTACCTACACTTATTCATTTTAATAAATCGCGATGGCGAAAAATCCTAAATCGGAACAAGATCTCCACAAGTTATTGTTATCACACATAGTAACTAAAGAATTATATTTTACTCGTATTCAATCTTTGTATGATTTATCACTAGACGTTGAAAACAGTTCCGAATCTCGAGAGAAATTCTGTTTACGTCTTAAGGACATTGAGTCATGGCGTAGTGCGTATGAAACGGCTGTTCATGAAATTATAACTTTAAAAAGAAAGTACGACACTGAGTATGTTCCTTCTTATAGCGATATTGAAAGTTTCGATCAACTGTATTATTCGATTAAATCGGTAGCATCAACTTGCATCGATATTTCCGATAGTCAACATTCCATTAAGTCGAAAACAAAGTCTAGTGTTCAAGTAAAACCTAGGTTACCTAAATTAGAAATTTTTCATTTTGATAGTTCGCTCGAAAATTGGCCTACGTTTCGTGATACGTTTACGACTTTAATTAATAATAACCCGGATTTAGCTGACATAGAAAAGTTTTATTACTTGTTGTCATCTGTTAGCGGTCCTGCGTTGACTATCGTCAAATCGTTGCCAGTGACGTCTGAGAACTATTCTATTGTTTGGGATACGTTAGTTAAGCGATATGAAAATAAGCGAGCGTTGGCTACTATTTACCTAGATAAATTATTTAACTTCAAGCCGTTACAAAATGAATCTTTTACGTCCCTTAATTTGTTTTTACAAACTTTTCAAGACAGTGTTAGAGCACTTAACTTATTGAACATAAGCGAATTGTCGGAATTTATTCTATTTTATATTTCAATACGTAACTTAGACCCTGTTACTAGGCGGGAGTTTGAACAGTCCACGCAACAAGATAAAATTCCAACTTTCAAGGAGCTAATTTCATTTATCGAAAATCGTGTCCGTGTACTCGAAATGTCCGATTGTAAAATTAATTCTAAATTCATTAATAGTAATAAACAGAGTCAATCTCAGTTAAGTGAGAGATCTATACATTCAAAACAAACTGTTTCAAATAAATATAATGTTCGTAAGCCAACATTGTCGTCGTCAGCTGTTATCAATGTTAAATCTAAAGGAGATTACACACAGTATAAATCTAAAGGTGACTGCACACAGTATAATAATTTTAAAGATTGTTTATATTGCAAAAAATTACATTCAATTTATCGATGTCCAGATTACATTGACCTTTCACCTTCTCAACGTTTGCAAGCTATTACTAGGTTGAAATTATGTGAAAATTGTTTGCGGAGTAACCATACTGTCAACGAGTGTCCCTCTTTGGTTCGTTGTACTGTTTGTAAGAAAAATCATCATCATACCTTGCACATGGATTCAAATAATAATATTTCAAATAAGGCGGTTTCATTAACGTGCTCGGCGACATTGACTGTTTTGCTTGGTACTGCTGTTATACACGTCGCAGATCGTTGGGGCAAGTACCACGCCGTACGTGCTATAATTGACAGTGGGGCTATGACTGGGTACATTACTCAAGAATGTGCTGCGCGCTTAGGTTTAGCTCGCCGTCGATGCCATTTTCAACCTGTCGGGTTAGGTGGTAACGCGGTTCAAGATTTCGGGTTAACCACGTGTACAGTCAAGCCCACAAATCAAGTGGGTCCTGTCTTGTCGACTGATACAGTCATTGTCACAAAAATTACGGGTCATTTACCTACCATGCCTTTACCTGAAAGAGTGGTTGGTAATTTTAAAAATTTATGTCTAGCCGATCCTTTCTTCTATAAACCGGGTCCTATCGACATGTTATTAGCGGGTGACTTGTTCCCATATATTTACGAAGGCAACAGGATTCTACCCCAGAATAGTGGTATACCAGTAGCTTTGAAATCGATTTTCGGTTACGTCATAGCAGGTCAGACTGTGCTATCTCAACATTCGAATCAGTCTGCGCCCTCTATCGTTCAACCAGTGAATCAACAAAGCGCTTGTGACCAGACTGTGCTGTTTCAACATTCGAATCAGTCTGCACAAATTCCTTTTCTTCCAGTTGATCAAAGTGATGAATATAATTCCTTTTGCGGTGTTTCAATACACTTAGATAATATTATGAGTTCCTTCTGGGACTTAGAAAATATACCAACCGAGGTGCCTCAAAACCCTGATGATGTGTTAGCGGAGCAATTATTTTCAAAAGAACATAGGCGTGACAACACCGGTAGGTATATTGTCAAGTACCCAATGCGTCCTCTTGCTGAACTTGGTGATTCGCATCAAATCGCAATTCGCCGACTCATCAATTTAGAATCAAAATTAGAGCGCGAAAAAGCACTTAAGGTTGAATATCACAACTTTATGCGTGAATATGAGTCTCTCGGACACATGACTTGTCTAGGTGAAATACAAAATGTGAATTCGAAATATATCATTCCTCATTTCTGTATTGTGAAACCTTCAAGTACTACCACGAAGTATCGTGTAGTGTTCGATGCCTCATGTAAAACCAGTAACAGTAATTCATTAAATTCAATTGTCTTACCAGGTCCAAAACTTCAAGCTGATTTAAATCAGTTAATCATACAATTTCGACTGAAAGAAATTTGTTTGTCTGCTGACATAGCTAAAATGTACAGACAAATTAACTTCGACAAAAGTCAACGACCCTATCAACATATTTTATGGCGTTATTCTTCAAATCAACCTATTCAGGTTTATGAATTGAACACTGTCACTTACGGTGTTGCCAGTAGTCCGTATTTAGCAATCAAAGTGCTACAAACCTTAGCAAATGATGAAGCGGCTTCCTTTCCTTTGGCTGCTGAGATCCTTAAGACAGCATTTTTTATGGACGATTTTCTGTGGTCTGTAGATTCTGTTGAAGAGGCTATTCAGCTTCAAGAAGAATTAATAGCGCTGTTAACATCTGGCTGTTTCTTATTACGCAAATGGTCCAGTAATTCTTCACAGGTGCTTGAGCATTTGCCTGATGATCACAGAGAGACCCCATTATCATTCGACGACGAGAAAAGTCATTCTATCAAAGTTCTTGGTCTGCAGTGGTTACCGGCTACAGATACTTTTACATATTCAGCTCTGCCTCCGAACCCTGTGGTAACTAAGCGAACTATCTTGTCTCAAATTGGTCGTCAATTCGATCCGCTAGGATTTGTAGCCCCTTGTGTGTTCTTTGCTAAGTGCTTAATGCAGAAGATTTGGTCCCAAAAGCTAGAATGGGATGAAAGCTTGCCTGCAGAGCTTAAGTCACAGTGGCACTCTTATGCTCGTGAACTTCCTTTATTAACAAACTTTAAACATGATCGACATGTCGTGATCAAAAATCATACTGACTGTCAAATTGTAGGTTTTTGTGATGCCTCTTCTAGTGGCTACGCAGCTGTAGTTTATTTGCGTTCTGTAAACATGAATACTAAAGTTAGCTTATTAATTGCAAAATCAAAAGTAGCGCCTTTAAAAGCTATTTCAATTCCGCGCTTGGAATTAATGGCTGCTCACTTACTTTCCAAACTTGTCATATATGTTAGTTCAATTCTTTCTAACAGAATTCAAATTTCTGAAATTCTTTTGTTTACTGACTCTTCAGTTGTGTTAAATTGGCTCAACACTCCTAGCTATACTTTAAAGACTTTTGTAGCTACACGCGTTGCAAAAATCATTGATGCAGTGCCCAGCTCATGCTGGAATCACGTTTCGGGTGCTTGTAATCCAGCTGACATCTGTTCTCGTGGTGCTTTACCGTCAGCACTCCTCGAGATGCCAGAGTGGATTAATGGCCCAAATTGGCTTTATAGTGACACTTCACAATGGCCTATAAAATCTATTGAAGAGTTCAAGGATGAGAGTCCTCCTGAACTGAAACCAGCTCGTCACGGCTTGGTTGCAACGCAATCCGTTGACTCAAATTTTCTATATTCACTAACAGAAAAATTTTCTTCCTACAATAAACTTGTTAATATTGTAGCATATTATTATTTATTTTTAGATAACATTAAATTCCGTAAGCAGCCTGCTAACAGGAAATCTCTTTCAATTATTCATATTCGAAAAGCGCAAGCTAGTATAGTCAGATCTGTACAACAAAAACATTTCTCCGATGATATTGTTGCCTTGTCCAAAGGAGAGAAATGTAGTTTACCCCTTCGAAAACTTAATGCTTTTATAGATTCAGAACAATTCCTCAGGGTGGGGGGTAGGCTTTCTCAATCCAACTTGCCTTTTCACATAAAGCATCCATTACTTCTTCCTAAAAAGTCTAATTTTACTACTATGTTAATTGATTATTATCATAAATTACAGTTGCATGTAGGTCCTCGTACACTTCAAAGCATTCTCAGTCAGAAGTATTGGATTATATCTGCTCGTAGTATTATTCGTTCTCGCACAATTAAATGCATCGCATGTTTTCGTGCTACACCTTCAATTAGACAACCAATGATGGGTGAATTGCCTAAATTTCGTTCCGACGATATTCATGTTTTCCATACAGTGGGGATTGATATCGGAGGTCCTTTTTATATCAAGGAATCAACTCGTAAAAATGCTCGCATCACTAAAGCATATCTTTGCATATTTGTGTGCTGTGCAACTCGGGCAGTACACTGTGAAGTCATATCTTCTTTAAGTACTGAATGTTTTCTAGCATGTTTTGATCGATTTACTGCTAGTCGAGGCCTCTGCCATTCTGTTATATCCGACAACGGCACAAACTTTGTCGCTGCTGGTCGATATATCGCTGAAGTATCAAAATTCTTTCGTTCAAATGTCAAAGAATTATCTAATAAATTCATTTTGCGTAATGTGCAGTGGAAATATAATCCTCCAACAGGTAGTCATTTCGGAGGTATCTATGAGTCCGCCATAAAAATGGCAAAGTTACATTTAAAACGGACAGTTGGCTCCAGAGCTTTAACGTTCGAAGAGCTCAGCACTATATTCGCACGTGTTGAAGCTGTGCTTAATTCCAGACCTCTGTGTTCGTTATCAAGCGATCCTAACGAATTTGAGATTCTGACTCCGTCGCATTTTTTAATAGGCCGCGAATTACTTACTGTACCAGAATACGAAATTACAGAAGTTTCTAATTCTCGTTTAAATCGTTGGCAACTAGTCCAACAAATATCACAATTATTTTGGAAAAAGTGGAAGCAAGATTATTTGCACTTACTTCAACAACGTCAAAAGTGGTTCAATAAATGTCAAAACATTAAGGTAGGTGATCTTGTTCTCGTCAATTCTGATAATTTATCACCTCTGCAATGGAGTCTTGCCCGCGTTACTAGCTTACATCCCGGTCCTGACGGTATAGTTCGCGTAGTAACCGTCCGGACACAGAATTCGGAATTTACTCGACCAGTGGTTAAGCTTAGTCCACTGCCTCTGCAGGAGGATTCAGCTTAACAGGTACACACATATAATTTTATTTCATATATTCAATGTAATTTCAAGTAGCATAGTGTTTTATTATTATAACATACATTGTAAGTTCAATTTAAGATACATAAAATATCTAATTATAGTTATTATACAGTCCGCTCTCTAACAAACAATACTATATTTCAATTTTCAGTTATGTACTAATTATTCAAAGGTTTTCAATTGGTGTCGTAACTGGGGAAATCCTGACGGATTTCGGTGGGGGGAATGTAGAATATTGGTCTTGGTGTTCGAATTCCCGCCAAAATTCGTACGCCGTTGCGTTCGCGCCTTAAAAAGCGAACAAGTGCTGCCACCTGTGAGCCATCAAGGAACTATTTTTCTTCCCGTATTACCAACGAACGCGTCCGCTTACGCTCCGCGACAAATTACCTAAAACCTAGTATCAAATCAACCTAGTGCTCTGTGTGTGCCTAACTTCAATAGCTGAGACCTGTGTGCGTGTGATATGAAACAAACTTTCCTAATATTCAAGACCTGGAACATTATTAGAACTACAATATTTACGGCGGCGTGGCGGGGTAAGTACCAACCGAGACCAATCTAAATTTCTATAAGTAATCAACACTCTTATTTATTTCATCATCTTCGTCGTCAGATTTCAGAGCTTCCGTGTCTATTACTTTCCATTCTCCTTCTACCTTTTTCAAATGGACAATATTGCGTCGCAATTGTTGTCCAGTTTCGTCATTTGTTAATTCAACATCTCCTCCTACTCGTGATTGGACTGTGTGGGGTGTAGGTGCGAAATGTGTACTCAATTTGTTCGCCTTGTTTACATCTTTGACATATACTTTATCTCCTGGCCCAACATCTACAGTCTGTGCTCTTCTTCTCTTATCCGCATATTCTTTTCCTCTTTCTTTTCTTTCTTTATCTCTGTCTCTTACTTCATGATCATCCTGTCTATGCTTAATAATATCTATCATGGGAATTTTGTCCCTAAATTTTCTTTGGAAAAATAACTCTGCTGGCGTCTTTCCCGTAATCGTATGTGGAGTACTATTGTACATAGTTAAATAATCCAGTAATGATTCTTTCCAATGGCACTTCTTTTCGACTTGACATATTCGAAGTCGTTTAAGTATATCTCGGTTTTGTCTTTCCACCTCGCCATTCTGTTGTGGCCAGTATGGAATGGAATAATAAACTCTGATATCATTTTCAAGACAAAAGGTTTTAAATTCACTGCTTGTGAATTGCTTACCATTGTCAGCTGTTATTGAAACTGGATTTCCCAAGCGACTGAAAATTTCTTTCAATAATTTCGTAATTTCTTTACTGGATATATCTCTACAATTTTTTATCTCTTTATATCTTGAGTAGTAATCGATTACCACTAAGAGATAGTCCCCAGACGGTAATGGACCTAGAAGATCTATCGCAATATCAACCCATGGATATGATGGTAGTTCTCGTCTTTTCAGTGGATTAGGTGGATATGGCCCCGACACCAACGTACACCCTTTGCAAGACTTAACCATATTTTCAGTATCTTTGTCATATCTTGGCCACCATACCTTACTCCTTAATCTTGACTTCATCGCCACTACGCCAGGATGTCCTTCATGTGCAGCAGACAAAACACGATACCTTAATGATTTCGGAATCACTATCCTCGTACCTCGAAGAACAATGTTTCCATAAAAACAAATTTCATTAGAAAATATTTTGTACGTTTTTATACTGTCATCCCAATTATTATTATAGACACCTTCTTTTACTTTTTGTAATTCTAAGTCCTCTTTCGAGTGATTTTCAATGTCTGCTAATGATACTGCTACAGGTCTAGTAAGTTCCACCACATCATGCACATAATCTCTATTACGTGTGTCTAGTCCAGGCCTTATCATACACAACCTAGACAAAGAGTCAGCTATATTATTTTTCCCCGGCAAGTAGACCACTTTATACTTGTAAGATTGTAGCCTAAGAACCCATCTTTCAATTCTCGCACATGGCTTTGACTTTGGCCCAAAAATTACTTCTAATGGTTTGTGATCAGTAACGAGATCAAATTGCTTTCCATAAAGAAACATATGAAAATGTTCAACAGCCCACACTAGTGCCAAAGCTTCCTTCTCCGTTTGACAATACCGGCGTTCACAATCAGATAAGGTTTTATTACCAAATGCAATTATACGAGATATCCCTTCATTATTAATTTGAATCAAAACGGCCCCTAATGCTACAGGGCTCGCATCTGCAAAAACAACAGTTTTATCTCTTACGTCATAATAACCTAATTTCGGCAAGTTTCCTAGTGTAGTTTTTAAAGAATTAAACGCCTTGTCCTGATCTACTCCCCACATCTCTGTTATATTAGAGTTTCTGCCAAATTTATGACGAAGTACTTGTTTCAAAGGCTCTGTTATAGTGGCCATGTTAGGAATCCATTTACCTACATAGTTGATAAGTCCCAAGAAACTCTGTAATTCTGAAACAGTAGTTGGGGCTCTAAATTCTTTAATGGCTGTTATATATTTGTCTAAGGGCTTAACCCCATCTTTGGATAACTCATGGCCTAAAAATTGAATTTCTGATATGCCAAATAAACATTTATCTTCCCGTAAAAGTATGTTATTTGTTTTTAAAACTTGTAGTACTTTTTGAAGTCTTGATCATGTTCAAGTTTGTCTTTTCCAAAAATAAGGATATCATCTATAAAATTTATAACCCCTTCACAATCCAATAGTAACCGTTCAAGAGTTTTCTGAAAAATTTCAGGGGCACATGTTATACCAAACATTAATCGTTTGTATCTGTAAAGTCCTTTGGTTGAAATGAATGTTGTGATATGCCTGGAATCTGGATGAAGCTCCAATTGGTGAAATGCATCTTTAATGTCTAGTTTACTAAAAACTTTTGCTTCCTTAATTTTAGGTAATAATTGATTCATAGTTGGCAGTGGATGGTTTTCTCTTTTTATTGCCATATTAGCCCGCCGCATGTCAACACATAGACGGATATCACCATTTTCTTTTAATATTGGCACAATTGGTGATATCCAGTCTGAAGGACCTTCCACTTTTTCAATTATGTCTCTTTCTAGAAGCTCGCTTATCTTCTTCTCTACCTTTTCCTCCAAGGGTATGGGAATCCTTCTGTAAGGTTGAATCACTGGTTTAATATCGTCGTCAATAGGTATACGTACTAAAGTATCCTTGAATTTTGGAAAAATATTATTTATTTCCACATTACTCACTTGTAGACCTACTTTTAGAACGCCTAGAGCTATTGCTGTTTCTTTACCCAACAAATTTCTTGTTCCATCCCCAATGACATAAAATGTAGCATCTATGTTTTTTTCTGCCAAAACTATGTAACTCTGAAAAGAGCCAATCACTTTTAGTCGGGTATTACTTCCATATGCTAAAAATATCTTGCTTGGGTTCGGTATTTGGTTAAATACTTTAATACCACTTTCTTTCATTTTACTCCATGTCTTATCTGTAATCAAATTATTCTTGCAACCTGAGTCAACTAACATCTCCACTTTATAACCACCAATGTTACATATAATCATATCATCATTATCTATGTTAAATACATAGTGTATCTCTTCCTCAGTGCTAACATTCTCAATGTTCCTTATTTCTTGACGCATTTTCTTTGGCTTATCCATATTTTTCGCAATTTCCTTAACTGATGTTTGCGGTGATGTCTTTCTTTTAAACAAATTGCTTTTGCAGTATAATTTAAAATGTCCCAATTTTCCGCATTTCATACATTTTTTACCTTTTGCTGGACATTTCTCTTCATACGCTAAGTGATTCCAACTACCACATCGATAACATTCCTTTTTAATGCTGTTTCTTGATTTAGTCTCTATTTTATTTATTTCATGCATAAATTTTTGTTTGTTGTTAAAATTATCCAATTGCCTCCTAACTACTTCCAAAGCATTCGCTTCTACAACAGCTTGGTCTAAAGTCATATCACCTGATGTTAATAATTTTTTCCGCAAGTCTTCAGAAACACATTTCTCAGTAATTTGATCCAATATCTGATCATCTGTATCTTTAAATTCACATTTTAAAGCTTGCTGCCTTAAGCGAACTACAAACTTTTCAAATTTTTCATTTTCTTCTTGCTTTAATTTTCGAAATAGATGTCTTTCAAAACGTTTACTTTGTTTAGGTGCAAAATATTCATCTAATTTTTTTATTGCTATTTCATAAACTTTACTGTCTGCTTCAACAGTAGCATCTGCTCCCGGTATATTATAAAATATTTCTTGGAGTTCTGATCCACCCTAATGCAGCATACATGCTCGTTTTTGACTTTCAGATGTAACTTTTGTTGCTTCTAAATAAATATTTAAACTTCTCTTCCAACGCTCCCATCTAATAGATACTGAAGCTACATCTCCATCACACTCAAATTTGTCTAATGACAGATTTGCCATTTTCTGTAACAAGAAGAAACCTTCCATTTTTTACCGTTCCTTACCACCCAATATCATGCTTTGTTTATAAGATAGTTATTTTATATCAATTTCTAACAGTTCCGGCGTTAATAATTAAAGTACTACAAACTGTAGGTACTTAATGGTTATATTTTACAGCTACCGATAGCAGTCATCAACTACTTTAAGTATTTTAAATCATTAAACAGTCGTCAACCATTCCATTAATTAATAAGTTACATATAGCAGTCATCAACTGCTAAATACTTCAAGCTCCCAACATTTTTATTTAGCAATTATTATTTTTCCAACATTTTAACAGTCATCAACTGTCACATTCATTCATTCATAAATTAATAGTAGCAGTCCTCATTTGCTACAACAATAATTATTTTTTATAATTATTTCTTCAAGTTTTCAACAATCATAACTAGGAACCTATTTACATTTTAAAACATCTAAACAGTCATCAACTGTTACAATTATTTTATAATTATGTCTTCAAGCTTCCCACACTCATAATTACCCATTTTCATTTTCAAACATCCAAACAGTCATCAACTGTTACATTAATTTATAATTACTGATAGCAGTCATCAACTGCTTTTTTTTTTTTTTCACCACAGTCATCAACAGGTTAGTTTATCTTCCTTCATACTTCCACTACAATGCTTCAAATTACTTCTCATTTTTCCAATTTATTACAATCAAATTATAATTTTATTTCAATAATAAAGGTACTTCGTCCATTAGCAAACTAAGAAACAGACATTGCCAAAATACTAATAAATATACTTTTTCAGTTAACTCCCAATAATCGTACTAAATAAAAGTGGCAATATCACGTTACCGATTACTAATAATATGTATATATTTTTGTTATTTCTTATTTTGGTTAATATTATTATTTATTTATTTATTTTATAGCAATAGTAAAATGGAACACATAATTGTCAGGTCAGTAGGTAAGTAGGTAACTAAGGTAACTAAGGTAAATAAACCTGTAAATGTAAAACGTAACTTCAAATCATGACTTTTAAAATGGCCTTCCGTTTTTTACGGATCCACATTGTTATTTTCTGTTCAAGTATAAACTTTACCCATCAAAACCCTCTTTTACGTACATAATATGTATTTATATAATAACATTGATTATAACATGAAAATTTAGAATTTTAATTTTCATTCCCAAGTAGGTAGTAGTAACTAATTTTCTTCACGACAAAATAAGTGTTTAACAGTACTTACCGACTCGTCGCCAAAATGTACTGTACTTTTATCTATAATTTATTAAGTATCGGCTCCTTTCACTCACTTTAATTACTTTTATCCAACCAATTTATCTTTCTTCTCCTACCTCGTCCCGCACTACATCACAGAGTACTTCATACTCCCTGTCCACAGATAACTTACATCCCAGAGGTAGCTGACCGTCATGTTAGCTTTATGTTTATCTGTGGTGGTAATTAAAGTAGGTGTAGGAGACGACAGACTACTTAGCATATACTACAATATCTTATCAGGTTTAATTAATAGCAAAAATATCAAAATGGCTGTCTGTAAAGTCTGTATACGGACGGAGATTTAACGTGACAACGTCTGTTCGTAGTATAAGTTTTTGGAACATAAGTTCACTAATTAGTCTATTCAACTCCGACGCCAGAAACGCTCGCGTAGAGGAGAGACGCAAGGCACGCACCGGTCGAGCGAGCCTCTCTCTTTAATGCTGCGCGTGCATGGTAACGTTCCGGCAAATCTTACTTGGTCGTTACACAGTTTTCGTGAATGACACCTGAGTCAACCAATTTATAGACGTTGTCACGTCAAAAAATCATCAAATTTGGTTTTTAACACTCGTAAATATCTGCCTATATTTTTTCATTTACCTTATAGAAATAAATATAGATTTTTTTAACTTATTTAGCAAATCATTAATCATGTGTGTCGGATGAACGCGTACGCTTATAAAATCCTAGTGTGGTGTCGGCCTTATGTCAATTCGGCCTTGTCAATATTTCTTTATTTTTTTATTGCTGTGCATGCATATAACCAGTGCATTAGCCGAACACTACAAACCTCAAATAAGTTTTTAATGAACAAGACCGTTAGTATACAATGGGTTTAGGTAGGAATAGATATGTTCGTGTTTAAATATGTTCGCTGTTGTTATCGTTGACATCGCAAGATGTGTGTCAGAGACGAAATATGACTCCTCAACGGAACAATTCAAATAACTAAACAATTTTCAAATATATTTGTTGTTCGTTAAGGGTAAAATCTACAAATCCGTCATAAGACTTGTCGTAATGTATGGATCAGAATGTTGGGCTACAAAGAAGATGGATGAGAGACGATTGCATATCATAGAGATGAGAATGTTGAGGTGGATGTATGGAGTGACGAGAATGGACAAAGTAAGGAATGAGTATATTAGAAGAAAGTTTGAAAGTGGCAAAAATTACAAAAAAGTTAAAAGGGAACCGAATATCACGGTATGGGCACGAGATGAGGCGAGAGGAAACGCATGTGACGAGAAGAGTGATGGATATGAATGTGGTGGATAGACGAAGGGGACGAGGACGACCAAAGAAAAGATGGATGGATTGTGTTACAGATGATATGAAAGATAAGAGAGATAGTGTAAAGATGACGGCTGATAGGGAAGTGTGGAAGAGGAAAACATATTGCGCCAACCCCAAATAAAATTGGGAAATGGGCAGGATGATGATGAATGTTAATACTGTAAAACCAGATGCATAGACAAATAGATTTTTTGAAGTGAAAACTTCTTTAATACGGGGGTGATTTGAAATTCGATGAAACGAAACTGTCCAGTGGAGACTGGAGTTTAGTGGAGACGAGTTGAGTGGAGACTGGAGTGAAGTGGAGACTGGAGTGGAGTGGAGACTGGAGTGGAATGGAGACTGGAGTGGAGTGGAGACTGGAGTTGAGTGGAGACTGGAGTTGAGTGGAGACTGGAGTTGAGTGGAGACTGGAGTTGAGTGGAGACTGGAGTTGAGTGGAGACTGGAGTTGAGTGGAGACTGGAGTTGAGTGGAGACTGGAGTGGAGTGGAGACTGGAGTGGAGTGGAGACTGGAGTGGAGTGGAGTAGTAAAACCTACAATTATCATCTTCCCGAAATTTTATTCGTCTCATTATCTTGAAAACAAAATTTTTGAAGGTTTCACTTCTAACCACGTTATGTGTGAATAGCACACATTTTATTTTTTTAAATTGTAAGTTAATGCTTGACTACAATTCCACCTGATGGTAAGTAGCGATGTAGTCTTGGTTTATTATAGGATCATATACATAAATATACATATATATTTTTATACCATTCATTTTTTAAGTATGATAATGATCATGTTTCGCGATGACCCGCGATGATTGCAAGGAAAATACTTAATTTAGCATATTTTTAATTTTAAATCATAGTTTAACGATATAACAAACTGCAACTTCATCTTCGTAAATAAGGTCCACAGACAAATAAATCTTATTTTTGACTACGGAATCGTGTAATTTTTTAGCGATATAATCAATATGGCTAAGACGCTATATAATTTTTAGCTACTAAAAGATATGCATGGGGCAACCTCCCTCTTGCCACTCTATGGAGTACATAAAACACTGAGTCTCTTCGTTTCGTTTCGTTTCAATGCCCTTAATAAAGATGTCATATTATATAGAAGCATCCATTAAATATACCGATGTTATTTAAATAATGATATGGTTTGTTTGTGTTACGTTTGTGTAAACGTAATTCTGTTAATGGTTCTGCTGTTTGTTCTAATTGCGGAATAACTTTATAGTTTTCCTCCAGTTTCCTCGCATCACAAAATTTACACGCTTTGTTAATTTTATCCCTTTTTATAAGCTTTTGGCTACTGAGATTCGCGTGTTGTGACTCGCTTCATACTCTAGCAATAGCCCATCTCCGTCATTCTGTTTCATGAGCATGTTGCTAACGTCGTTTACCTGCCTGTTCTGGCGTAGCAGCTCTCAAGCTTGCTGAAATTATTCCTCACGACGTTTCCTTTGATTTTTATGACCCTTAAGCAGCTCGCTGGTACGCCAAATAATGAATATGGTGCTGGTGTCGATGATGTGCCTGTTTAAGCAGCTCTTAAGGTAGCCTGCCGCTGAACTTCTTCCTCACGACATGCCCTATGATTTTTTCGAATCTTTAGCACCTTGCTAGAATACGAAATAATAATCATGTTGTCGACATCATTCTTTGGGATGAAAAGCAGGATACTGTAAGTTTAATTCACAAACATCCAAACATCTAAATCTAACATCTAAATTTTAGTAGGATCTGGATCTAATTCTAAATTCTCGCGGACGAAGTCGCGGGTAGAAGCTAGTCGAAGCATATAACTAGTAATAATATAAATTAAAAAATTATTTACGAATTTTTTTTCATCATCATCATTCGAAATCTATAAGATTTAAAAGAAATATTTATTTTGTAATCTGAAATAATATCCAAATTTATTATATATAGAATAGCGTGTAGTTTTAATCTTTGATATGTATACAATAGATAATTAAACACAATATTACATAGCAATAAATACTGCTGTTCGTAAGATAAGTAGGTGTTATGTTAGTGTAGTTGCTATGATAGTGTGTAAAACACACAAAAACTACCAAATGAAACAAGAAAACATTGCAGGATGCTCTCTCATTTCCCTTCACTTAAGAAAACAATGACACCATAATTATTCCAACCGCTTGCCTCAGACATTCTCCCATCTTTTCTCATGAAACAAAAGACTCGAGATATGTTAAAAAGAACACGAAGGCGAGTCAAAGTGCAAACTGCACGGTACAGTCAGGAAAAAACTTCTGCATTCTTCTACTAGGAAGGTAATTGTCGTACTGAAAGCAATTTGGAGTCAGCGTTGTTTGCAAATAAGGCAATTTAAATATAGGTACATTAGGTACGTCTTTATAGTAACAGGTACGTTATACCGGTAAATGATCAATGGAACCAGTTGAAAGTGGTAAATACTGAAATTGCAACACCAATGCAATGCCATCACTGACTAAATACGGTCAAAAAAAAATCGGTGAAACTGTTATCTGGTTCTTCGAAACTGCAACCAAAACACGTTAAAATATTATGTTGTCCCTAGACAATTGTGCAGCATCACATGCCGTAGGCGAGACACTGATAAATTCGAATATAAAGTCATATCTATAAATTAGTAAATCTATTACCTCTACATTATTCTATTTCACAATAGAGCAATAAAATTAAACTCTTCACTGTGCAGTTTAGGGCGATTGTGCCTCTCTGTCATGCAGAATGATCATTCACGTTAACGCATGTCATCCACGTAATCGTCTAGATATCATTTTACACGGTTGATTTAGGCGGCTAGTAGTAAGCCACAGAATTGAAAACCCTTGCTACATAGGTAATGTCTGGATTAGGTTAGGTGGCAAAGAACCCAAAGACCTCCAAAATAACTTAACACATTAGCTTCGCCTATTATTTTATAGGTTGCAGGTGCAGGGGAAATCGGTTTACACGTCATAATGATCAAGAATGCCCCTTAAAAACCCCATCATCGTCAGAATAAGCTTGATGCAAAGCCCACTTCCAACAGAAGGGTTCTAACACCATTGCCTGATCGCCTTTTGGTTCAACAGGATGTACAAGGCTATTCTAGGATCTAACTATAAAAATAATAAGTTTCTAGGTTCTAATTTGTTTTGATTTTATTATACTTGTTTACTTGCATATTCTAGAATCGTTTCGTAGCAACATACAGTATTCATACAATATCTGGTATGTGAAATGTTAAAAATATTAGAATCCATCAACCCGATTGCGTTACGGAGCGTGCCAAAAGAATAGACATACACTTTGAAGCGTTCAAAGGGAAAAACATATAAATATACGTTGTGACTCTCATGTCACAAATATATGTTTTTAACACTACAATGCTTTTTTCTATTCTCCATTCCCTTTTAGCTCTAAACTTAATGCCAGAAATGTCGGAATACAGCTGCTTACTCATACTTTTAGAATTATCTATGCAAACTCAATTTGTATGCAATACACAAAGGTGCATAATCCTACAGGACTCTCATTTAGGTCCCGTATTGTTCAATATCTTTATTAATGACCTTCCACAAACTTTCCGCTACTGTACGCCATTGCTATTCGCTGATGACCTCAAACTTTATAAATCTATAAACACATGGGAGGACGTTATTTTATTCCAGAACGACATAAAATCTCTTGAAAAATGGTGTTCTAGTAATGGCATGGAACTCAACGTGGCTAAGTGTTTTCACATAAAATTCACAAGAAAACATCACATTATTCCATCGAGTTATAAATTAAGAGGCACTGGAATTACAGAAGTCGATAAAATTAAAGATTTGGGAATAATACTTGATCGCAAGCTCACCTTCCAACCGCATATAGACCACATAAGAAAAAAAGCATACAGAATGTTGGGGTTCGTTTTAAGAAACGCGAAAATTTTCAAAAATGTCCACACCAAGCGAATTTTGTTTAACAGTCTGGTAAGATCGCCCCTTGAATATGGAAGTGTTGTTTGGCGCCCCCACTACGCGACTCACTCTCTTAGGATAGAAAGGATACAAAAAAGATTTGTGAGACATCTGGCGTATTCTGCTGTTAAGACTAAAAATTTCTTTTCCTATATGACCGAAATGGAGAAGTTTAAATGATCGAGTCTCGAAAAAAGAAGAACCATTGCGGACCTCGTATTTTTATATAAACTTTTTAACAATTCCATACATAGTCCGCAAATGCTTTCTAAACTCTCCATCAGAGTACCTGCCACAATGCCTCGTAAACCCCTTTCTTTCTTCATTCCTCCACATCGCAGAACAGTCATTGGGTCCAACTCTCCCATTTTTAGGATGGTCAAATCGTACAACGTATGTGGTGGTTCACCGGACACCGATATAAATGCTGTTACACTGTCCAAATTTAAAAGTTGTTTGTTCAAAATTCAAAATCTTTAATTATAAAAACCATCATTATATTATATTTCTCTTTTATCTTTTTAATGTAAACTTTTGTATTTTTGTAAAATATTTATTTTAAACACGTCTATGTTTTAAAGCTTGTTATGTTCATCTGTAATTGACTGTCCATTTATTGCATGTTCTGTAATAATAAAAAATAAAATAAAAAATAAAAATAAAAATACAAAAACAAATTATCAATGTGCTTGTATGACAACAATAACCCAACCATTTCAATAATTCTGTAGTTTAAGGATCTCGTCTACTCTATCGGCCATATTAATAAACATAGACTAAAGCAAGAGTAATGTGGCGATTAACTGGCACTTTATTATAGGGCCATAAAAAATGAACGCACCGTCTTGTCAATTCTTGTCAATGCCAGTTATATGGGAATAAAAGTGAGAACTGTTTGAACAAAATATAGTTGTTTTTCTTTGAGAAGCCTGAACTCCTGAAGATAGTCGGCGGGTCTGTGTCAACAGCCCTCGCCACAGTCTCCGGCACGAGTGGGGTCATAGCGCCCACATTGGTGACTACCGACTTTTCGTGAATATCAAGAAACATTGCTGAATACGGTGCTCCGTGTTTTGTTTTTTTCTACTGCTGGAGACCACTGTCGTACCTAGCTGCGAAGGCCTGGAAGACCCTGCAGTGGAGTTTGGCATGAGATTTTGCTAGTGTTGTGCTGTGAGTTGTGTCAACTTGTTCATAACACCTACTTCTCGGCGTGCAAAGTATATCTGTTTGCGTGTCAAGCAAACGCGTGTTCAACGTGCTGACGGCTTAGTAGCTGGCGTGGTGGCATCTGTAGCGTGCATAGTGTGACGCTCCCCTCTGCACGTTGGTGAGAGCACCTATATATTTTTCAAGTACAATGGAAGAGTGGGAGGAGATGGTGAAGAAATTGAGCCAGCAAAATGCAGCGCTACAAATTCAGGTGACTGAGTTATTAAATTCTATAAAGCCTTTAAAAGAAGAAAATGAAAACTTAAAATGTTCTAATATTAATGTATCTAGGGTCTCTGCAAAACTTCCCCCGTTTTGGGCTGACCGGCCCGCTATCTGGTTCGCACAGGTGGAGGCACAGTTCTCTATCTCTGGTATCAAGTCGGACCAAACTAGATATGATAATGTGGTGGCTAGGCTGGACACTCATCATATCGTTGAGGTGGAGGATATTATAACCCGACCCCCGGCGGAGGACAAATATGAGCGCCTTAAGGCGGAGCTTATCCGTCGCACATCTTCGTCTGAGGAACAGAGGGTAAGGCAGCTTATTAGTGACGAGGAACTCGGAGAGAGAAAGCCCTCTCAGTTCCTTCGCCACCTTCGGCATCTGGCTGGCAGTGCCCTAAGTGATGAAAATATTTTACGTCAATTATGGATGCGTCGACTGCCGCAAAATTTACAGGCAATTTTAGCAGCCCAGTCTGAGCTCCCTTTAGATAAAGTTGCTGAGCTAGCTGACAAGATCATCGAAATCCCTGGAGTGACTCCCATTCCCTGCCAGCAGTCATCGGTGGCTGCTGCTTCTACTATTGGACTCGAAGCGATTATGAAGCGACTGGATGACCTGTCCAACCAAGTTGCAGAGCTGCGACTGAAACAAGGCGCATCTAGACGTGGGAGCAGGAGTCGTGGTAAGAGTCACGACCGTTCTGATGGTTTATGTCGCTTACATAAGAAATATGGTGACAAGGCGTACAACTGCTACAAGCCTTGTTCTTGGGCTTCGATGCCGGAAAACAAGAAGGGCGATCAGTAGAGGCGGCCTCCGATTGCCTTCCCATTGTTAGCCGCCGATTATTTATTACCGAGCAGGTAACTAAACGGCGCTTTCTCGTGGACACGGGCTCTGATATTTGTTGTTTCCCTCGCATTTGGATTTCCAAACGCATGCAAGATACGGATTATTTTCTTAATGCAGCCAATGGTAGTCAGATTAAAACGTTTGGCTCCATCAACTTACGCTTGAATTTAGGGTTGCGTAGGGAATTTACTTGGACCTTCATCGTAGCTGATGTGGGTTCCGCAATAATAGGCGCCGATTTTTTAGCGTACTATAATTTATTACCGGACTGTGCTGGAAAGCGCCTTTTGGATGGGAAAACGGGATTGTCATGTAAAGCTGACATAGCTTCAGTCGAGCAAGCAAGCGTTAAAACTGTGGATTTTAAAAATTCAAACTCACAGTTTTCTAATGTCCTTTTAGAGTTCCCCAGCGTTGTACGCCCTCCGGGAGCTCCCAGAGTTATCAAGCACTCCACAGTCCACCACATCTTGACAACCGATGGTCCACCGGTCTCGTGCCGCCCGCGCCGCCTTGCTCCTCATAAACTCGCCGCAGCGAAGAAGGAGTTCGAGGATATGATGCAGTGTGGTACAACGAGACCATCTAACAGTTCCTGGTCGTCACCTCTCCACATGACCCCCAAAAAGGACTCGACCTGGCGCCCGTGCGGCGATTACCGCGCACTTAACCAACGGACTATTCCTGACCGATATCCAGTGCGGCACATTGGAGATTTTTCGCATCGCTTAGCGGGATGCACAGTCTTCAGTGTACTGGACCTCGTCAAAGCGTATCATCAAATCCCTGTAGCTTCAAACGACGTTTGCAAAACGGCAATTACAACGCCTTTTGGACTCTTTGAGTTCCCATTTATGACTTTTGGCTTGCGCAATGCAAGCCAAACTTTTCAGCGCTTTATGGACGAGGTGCTACAGGGCCTAGATTGTTGTTTTCCTTATATAGATGACATTCTCGTGTACTCGTGCGACGCGGAACAGCACGCTGAACATCTGCGTGCCATTTTTAAGCGCTTGGATGATTATGGCGTTGTCCTTAATCCGTCGAAATGCGTCATTGGCGTCAGCGAGGTGAAATTTTTGGGTTACGAAGTCAGTGCGGAGGGCACGCGACCTCCATCTGAGCGCATCCAAGCCCTGAAGGATTTCACCCCCCCTAAAACCGTTCAAGGTCTTCGACGCTTCTTAGGGATGATTAATTATTATCGGCGGTTTCTTCCTCGCGCAGCTGAACTTCAAGCCCCGCTTGTTAACATCATCGTAGAGATAGATGGGAAAGGTGCCAAACCTGTTCCGTGGACTCCGGAATTGTTGCAGGCTTTTGAAGCGTGCAAGGAGAGCTTGTCCACAGCGACCTTGCTAGCTCATCCGATATGCGATGCTCCGCTTGGATTGTTCACAGATGCGTCGAGCACGCACGTAGGAGCCTGTTTGCAGCAACGTGTGGAAGATTGCTGGCAGCCGTTAGGTTTCTTCAGCAAGAAGCTGAGCGCTCGGAAGTCACAGTGGCCGGCGTACTACAGGGAACTGCTGGCAGTGTATGAAGGTGTGCAACATTTCAGGCACATCCTGGAAGCCCAACACGCCACCATCTACACCGACCACAAGCCGCTCCTGTATGCCTTCAAGCAGCGCCGTGAAAAACTACCGCCAGCGCAGTTGAACCAGCTAACGTTCATCAGCCAGTTTACAACCGATGTTGAATACGTAAAAGGAGTGGACAATGTTGTAGCCGACTCCCTCTCTCGCATCGAGACGATTTCTCTGGAGGAGGACTACACAGCCCTAGCGAGTTCTCAACAATTAGATGACGAGCTACGTGAACTACGTGCCAGCACATCTCTGCGACTCGAGCAGGTCCCTATACTAGGTACCGACCAGAGCATTACATGTGACGTGTCCACGGGGAAACCACGTCCGTACGTCACACCACCATTTCGTCGGGCAATCTTTAACAAGCTCCATAACTTAAGTCACCCCGGTGCGCGATCAACCGCACGTCTGGTGTCAGAACGATTTGTGTGGCCGTACATGAAGAAGGATTGCCATGCCTGGTCGCGCTCGTGTATTCCTTGTCAGAAGAGCAAGGTAACCAGGCACACTGTTACGCCCTCAGGGCATTTCAGCAGTCCTTCCACCCGGCTAAGACATGTCCACATCGACATTATTGGTCCATTGCCTGCGTGTAAAGGATACTCCTATTGTTTGACTGCCATCGACCGTTTCACCCGCTGGCCGGAGGTTTGGCCGATGGTTGGCATTACAGCTGAGGAAGTAGCGAATACCTTCTTACGTGGTTGGATTTCCCGTTTCGGTGTGCCCAGTACCGTTACTACGGATCAGGGCCGACAATTTGAGTCCGACTTATTTAACCGACTCCTCCAACACTGTGCGACGAAAAGGACGCGAACTACCAGTTATCATCCATGTGCCAATGGCATGATAGAGCGAGTCCATCGCCAACTAAAGGCGGCGTTGACATGCCATGACACATCATGGCTCAATGCCTTGCCTCTCGTGTTGCTGGGCATGCGTGCGGCTTTAAAAGAAGATGTAGGTGCATCATGCGCGGAACTTTTATATGGTGAGCCTCTTCGCTTACCTGGCGAGTTGATTGAACCGTCACCATCAGCAGGTCGTGTAGAAGATGTTACGGATTTCGTCGTCCAGCTGCGAAAGAAAATGACCCAGCTGAGACCCATACCGGCGTCGCATCACGCTCGTTCATCGACATTCCTCTTCAAAAACATGGCAACAGCTACTCACGCCTTGCTCCGTGATGATTCCGTCCGGCGCCCGCTCACTCCTCCTTACAATGGCCCATACCTTATCTTAGCCAGGCGAGATAAGACTATCGTGCTCAATATTAACGGTAAGAAAGTAGAGGTCAGCATGGATAGAGTTAAGCCAGCGCATGTAGAATCGCCATTGCCGCCAACTTCATCAATTGCTCCGTCCTCTGAACCAATGCCGACGCCTCATCGATATCCTTCGACTTCACCACTACCACTTAGTCGACAGGTAGGAACTGTGCCTTCACTACCAAAATATACCACAAGGTCAGGTCGACAAGTTCGTTTTGCAAAGCCATTGGATTTGTAGCTATTAGTTTTGGGTTGACACAATTAAGTTTTTTTGTTGTAACCTGTGATGTTAATTACATGTTTAGTCATCTAATCTGTTTAACTACTTGGGTTGTTATGCTTACTTAATGTTTAAGTTGTGATGATTTAATCTACTAACCTATTATTTTTTTTTTTTCTCAATCATTTATAATTATATCTTTATTATATATTTAGATATTGGTTCGTTTACAGCCAGTACAATATTATCGATTTGCTTATGTGTGGTTTAACATGTTTTTATATGGTTTGGTATGTTTGAATATTTGTTTTGTTCTACTGACCTGTATAACTTTTGGTTGTTTTATTGTATTAACTAACTAATATTAGTTGCACGGATACACTGTTTAACTATTTGTTGCATGACTTGCATTAATGTTCATTTAAAAATTTGTTGCATTGGGGTTCCTTTAACAATTTGTTGCATTAATGTTCATTTAACTATTTGTTGCACTGACATTTGTTTAACTATTTGGTGGCAGAAATTTTACTGACAGTTGTTCAAAAACTTGTTTAGTTCACAGACCTAGAGACTAATCATCTTGTGATGTGGTTTATGCTTGTTTCTTAGTTTTTAAGTAGTTTTTGTTCTCCCTAGGGGGGTGGTGTGGCGATTAACTGGCACTTTATTATAGGGCCATAAAAAATGAACGCACCGTCTTGTCAATTCTTGTCAATGCCAGTTATATGGGAATAAAAGTGAGAACTGTTTGAACAAAATATAGTTGTTTTTCTTTGAGAAGCCTGAACTCCTGAAGATAGTCGGCGGGTCTGTGTCAACAGCCCTCGCCACAGTCTCCGGCACGAGTGGGGTCATAGCGCCCACAGTAACTTTAAAACTTGTCGTAAATAAGATTTAATTAAATTCATTATTAATAAATATAGAGTAACGAAGAAGTAAGCTACTCCGAGTCTAATCTCAGAATCAAAGTTAGTCCATGTCGCTACATAGTTTAGCGACTGATTAGGCGTGGACTAGGCGTGCATTGACGACATTGACGTTGACTTGACGCATATCAAGAGTACTTCGTTGTTCTAACTAAACGTCATTCACATTGATATTTTCTTTGACCTTTTCTTCTTCATCCCAGTTAACTGAGCGAGCACGTTTTTGGTTCATGTAAATCAATTTTAAATTTAACAAGTAACCATAGCATGAAACAAACTGCGAGGAGCGAAATTAGGCGCTTGAAATTGAAAGCTGATCACGTCGTTTGAAGTTGTCAATCCCAAAATATTGTTGTCACTGTCATTTTAATGCGTGAAGTCATTCACTGACTCACTCTTTTTACTTTTAAATTACAAAGGTTGCCATATTTTACTCGCTGAAACCGGACTAAGAAATGTATTGTTAGTTCGACGTTACTCCATATTTATTAATAACATTGCAATTACGAAGTTATTACTTAGTTAATCCAGAATTAACTAGTCCAAGTGTAGCTTCAGATGATGCTTGGATTAAGCGATTTTTATTAATAAGGGTGTATGAGTCCAAAGCAACCTACAGTACGGCCGACACAGACCTATATACCTAGAGTAGATGGGGCAAGTTCATACATTTCACGTGGGACAACTAGGATTTGAAATCCTAATTAGGCGCCGTGTCATTTAGTCGGCCTTTCATTGCTATTGGCAACAGATGTCAACTGAAATAACGAAAAATGCCTGATTTTAATGTTATGAACTGTAGAAAATCTACAAATATAGTAAGGAAAGATAAATAAAACATTTTCATTCATCGCTAAGTAATTTCGTTATAAAATTGTGTTCCTATCTATTTAAAATAAATTAATTTAATGTTTCTTGTGCTTTTACCATGTTTTACAATGACGAGCAATTACTGAGTATGCACTACATACTACACAATACATTGCTCATTTTGGTCACAAAATTGTAGGGCTTCTTTGTTGGAACACGCAATGAAAGTACAACAATCGTTACTATCAATCGTTGCTAAGCAACGCTTTACTTCGTAGTACTGTCAATATTGTCGTTTTTCGGTCAAATATAGTTTATAGTGTTTTTCATTTGCCCAATCTTGTCTCGATTCTAATCGATTTTGAGAACCGACGAATAATTATATTCTCATAGATATAATATTTATAACAAAAAATTTATTCCAAAGGTAAGTGTAATTTTTTTATAGTTTCGTCATGTCTGTTCGCCCGTCCGTCCGTCAACTCGCAACATAGTGCTGAGAACCTAAGAGCTAGAAAGGTGTAATTTTGCATGGATGTACATATTTATTAAAACTACAAAGTCGTAGAATAAAAATTGATCTGTTTGTTTATATTTTTGAAATGTGTTTATAATTTTAATATTAATAATAATTTAATATTCAAATTCAAAATCATTTATTCATATAAGTATCATTGATACACTTATGCACGTCATTTTTTTTAATCAACCAGCTTTTCGCAAAGGTGCTTTGTCATGGAGGAGAAGAAAAACCGTAAAGAAACTCCTCAGCACATCTTTTAAAAATAAAAATACATTGGTATATTTATTACAAAAAATATCACTAGCTTGTACGGAACTGGTTGCAGAGCTGGTCATTTCCATACGTCTTTGTCATTTAAGTACTCATCTACAGTAAAGTAATCTTTGCCTAAAAGTTGAGATTCTACATGTTTCTTAAACAATTCCACTGGCAAATCAGGTATTAACTTCGGGATTTTATTATAGAACTATACACCAAGCCCCATAAAAATCGCTGCACTTTAGAAAGACGGTAAAACGGCGTAACTAATTGGTGCATTACCCCAATGATATATGAAAACATTAACAAAATAAAATTATTTATTTGGTTTTATTCAGCACTATCCTATACAATAACAACCAACCAGACTGATTATAATCCGTTATCGATATCGAGAATCGGTAAGAAATCGGTTTCGTATCGATATTGCTAGGATGAGGTATATCAATCACTAAAATATTCTTGTGACAAAACACTGTGTCTAAAAAAGTGACACGCTTGGTTTTCATACAATTCGAGCTACATGCGCAGTCTACTCTAGTATATATGTCTGTGACGGCCGACGTATTTTTACTACACAAGATGCAAACAAGATACATTTGACCATCCTCTTTGTAAAAAATGCGGCCAAGTGCGAGTTGGACTCGCCCATGAAGGGTTCCGTAGCAGCAAGTAACATAATATAAAAGTTCTTTTAGTTCGTTGTAACTTTGATCAATGTTTTTTGTGGTTTACGATTTATGACGTATTAAAAAAAAACTACTTACTAGATCTCGTTCAAACCAATTTTCGTTGGAAGTTTTTTTAGTTTTATCATTCTCTTATTTTAGAAGTTACAGGGGGGGGACACACATTTTACCACTTTGGAAGTGTCTCTCGCGCAAACTATTCAGTTTAGAAAAAAATTATATTAGAAACCTCAATATCATTTTTGAAGACCTATCCATAGACCCCACACGTATGGGTTTGATGAAAAAAACATTTTTGAGTTTCAGTTCTAAGTATGGGGAACCGCCAAAATTTATTGTTTTCTTTCTATTTTTGTGTGAAAATCTTAATGCGGTTTACAGAATACATCTACTTACCAAGTTTCAACAGTATAGCTCTTATAGTTTCGGAAAAAAGTGGCTGTGACATACGGACGGACAGACAGACAGACAGACAGACAGACATGACGAATCTATAAGGGTTCCGTTTTTTGCCATTCGGCTACGGAACCCTAAAAACAGAAGATTGCTATTTATGTATTCCGGATGCAATGGATTCTATTTTAATTTACCACTTACTTCTTGACCGGCAACACTATTGACAACTAATTACAGGTGAGCGTTAAAAATGATGACCAATCATAGTATTTTGTAATTTAAGGACGATTCAAATCGATTGATCAAATAGAGATGTATAAGTATAAGTATATCAATATAAGTTCCTAGAATAATTCTAGAATTTCACCGTCTCTCACTCGTTATATTATAGTGGTGGGACAAACGGCTAATCAGGCTGTCAGAGTAACATAAAACTTTTCACTCAAGGCACGCTCCGCACATCTGGGTGTTTGCAGTTGTGTTTTATACCTTTAATCTAAAGGTCTCTAAAACTAAAAAGGTTTATAATCACAATAATTACATAAATAATTATCAGTTAAAATTTGAGTACCAACTACCAACATTATTAAAAAATTGTGAGTAATTCAAGAAAGTATGTATTTAGCATTTAGCTAATGACTTCAAAAGAAAGGTTAAACCGCCCTTACATATAATATCATGTCCATGGTATAATGTTTAAGTCAATGATTTCCATTTCATTGCCATCTTATCTGGATCATTCCTTTCCTTTACTTTTACACGATTACCGTTACCCAAAGGGAAGACCCGTAGCGTAGTATTACCAATTACCAAAGTGACCTGAATAAAAAAGTATTCCTTACAAGTTACAACTAATTGAAACCGCACTGCGACATCCAATGCATCCAACGTAAAACATTATAATTTTATATCCCTAATCGCTCAACCACCGATCATTACACAATTACAGTATGAATCGTAGCTCGTTAAATATAACGATCCCTTAATGAATCAATTTAGACTAGCAAGCCTTTGCAATTTGTATCGTTAGGCATTTGTCTCCTAATATAATTTTAGCACCGTTTGATAGAAGGACCGAGAAGGGTGAGAGTGGTTTGAATCTTACAAAGGATATTGATTCCTTGAGTCCAAAATTGGCTTCAACCTATTAATGGCACACTATTGGTCACCACGGACACTGGACACCACGGGTCTCTTCTCTTGAGGAAGCCTAGAGCGTACTCCACCACGCTGCTACACTGGGGTTTGGTGGAATAGCAGTAGGAGTGGAGCGAAGTGGAGTCTCATATTATCTGTTGTTAATTTAATTGAAAGCAATTTAAAGTTTATATTTCACAATAGAGCTTAGGAACAGAGTTCCTTTTGAAGTTGCGACTAGGTTACATTTCAAGCATACAAAAGAGGAAAAAGTCTATGAAACTACTAAGCATAAAATGTTAAAGAAAATACGATGAGGTCCTTCCATACACTTTACAAAGACGAATAAAAAATCTTAAGAGTTTAAAATTACTTGTTCAGTGACAGCCTAGGGTTTAAATGTAGGACGCCTGAAAGCGTCGAATACTGCACGCATCTACAGGGTGAATTTTTCAAGTGTGCGTGGATAGCCAAATTCAAAACTATGAGGAATAGGGAAAAGTGGTCAAAGGAGACTCTGGGCCGATTTTGATGAAAACTTAAACTGCATCATTTGATTTTTGAAAAATCAATAATCCTGGCCAGGAATCAAACCCGTTGTTTTTTAAAAAAAAATCCTGTATTATTACATCATTTGATGGTGTCGCTAACAAGGATCGAATTCTGGGAGGAATGACATACGAAATATCAATATTGCAGAAAAGTAGACGAAATTCTAAAAATTGTTATGGGATCTGCCGTGGTAAATAACACCCCTCTAGTAATTTTTCTCAAATGTTTTCATGTGTAGACACCGATCATTTACATTTAGTGGGAAGTATCATATACAATAGATTATTAAGTGCATAGTTATATTCCATGCAAAAGATCGATACCAATGAAAATAGTCCGGTCAATTTAGACATTCGAAGGTGCATAAATTCCCAACAAGCTGAAAATCAGTAAGATTGTTCAAAACATAATTATAAATAAAAATTTTAAGTTCCCCATCATTCCCGTGTATGGAAAAAAATATTCAAGGTCAAAGGTCAAAAAAATGACTTTTTCGTGATTTTCAGCAAAACGGTAAGTTTTATCATAAAGTACCCCAGACAAAAATTGTAGATCATAAAATTATCTATAAAAATGTATCAATACTTTTTTCCTACGAGCCACCGTTTCTGAGATATAACAATTCAAAAACACGCTAAGTACACTACCATGAGGTAGCAGGGTAAACGTGTGCATATTAATGACGATAAAAACTTACAACTTTTGGAATCCTTATATCTCAGAAACGGTGGCTCGTAGGAAAAAAGTATTGATACATTTTTATAGATAATTTTATGATCTACAATTTTTGTCTGGGGTACTTTATGATAAAACTTACCGTTTTGCTGAAAATCACGAAAAAGTCATTTTTTGACATTTGACCTTGAATATATTTTTTTCCATACACGGGAATGATGGGGAACTTAAAATTTTTATTTATAATTATGTTTTGAACAATCTTACTGATTTTCAGCTTGTTGGGAATTTATGCACCTTCACTATCATTTTTTTGTCTAATTTGACCGGACTAGTCCGACTTCTTTGACGTTGGTGACACGTAGGTATTACCAAAAAGATTAAACTTAATTTAAAATAAATATCATATTACAAAAAAGGGATAAGTCAATATACGTGACTTGCCTATCCAAAAGTTTAAGAAATATGTGAAATATCAGCTAGTAAGCAAAGAATACTTTAGTATAAATGTATATATTAATGACAAAGACGCCTGGAAATTAGTGCCGCATCCAGTTCCGTGTAGGTAAGAACATAATTATGTAACTTTTCATTATTTAAAAAAATGTGCCGAGAAGTTTCTTTACGGCTTTTCTTCTCCTCCATGACAAAGCACCCTTCCTATCATGTGTATCAGTGATACCTATATGAACAAAGATTTTGGTTTGATTTGATTTGATTTACAAACTTACAAAACTAAACTAGACCTTACTTAGTTTACTAAATTATTTTACTAACTACTTTACTCCCCAACTCAGAATCATTAACGATTACTTAAATCGCTCCTTAATGGAGAATTTATATGGTGATTCTTACTATGGAGTGATTAAACTAACCATTAGTGACTCTGAGTTGCGGCGTTAGTCACGAATTTTTTTAAATATTTGAACTCAATAAACTTCACTCCGTCTACAACAGCTATGTTCATATCGTAGTTTTTCCGACGCCAGCAATAGCGGTAGGTACTGGAACCTCTATTTTCATTATACAGCTGGACACTTTTTCAACTTTCTCAATATGAGATGGCTCTATTAGCTCTATACTCCATGGCTGAAATACAGGAGAGTCTATTGGGTTGTAGTTTAGTGTAGCAATTTTAACTAGATGGCGCTGTTCATGTTTCTGAATCACGATAACGATATTACCATGGCGGTTCTATAAACTATCGTCGTGCGAGATAGAATAATGTAGCTAGCCAGGTTTAAAAAACCTATAAAATACTTTTTTTATGGCAAAAGGCTGAATTAAAGCCGTTTTGCTCAATAAGTCAATAACGCTATACTTAATTAAGTATGATTAACGTAATTCCTGCTAGTTTAGTACCTATTTTTACTAGCTGCCAGATGGCTAACTGCCTTGCCTTGCCTGCAGCCTGCTGTTTTAAAACTAGCAGGATTCGTGACTTTCGTCGTGAGTTGATTTAAATTGATAAAATTAATAAAAACTCAACGCAACATTCATTAATCATTTCATTTGACGTTTTCAGTTTTTGTTCGCCCGTGGCAAGTGAATGTAGAAGTTTGATATACCTATTGGCAGTAGGCATGAGACATACCTGCAAAATTCAATACCCGGCCTCACAGGTACGGGTATCGCCATATACCCGGTACTAAAACCCGGTATCAAAATACCTATAGGTATTTCATAAATGAAGACTGATTGGATCAGTTGATAACGTAGCGGGTGTACTCAGTAGTCAGGTATTAAAATACTTATAGGTATTTCATAGATGACGACTGGTTGGTTCAGTTGATAAGGTAACGGGTACATATCACAGCGTGTACGTTCACACAGTATAAATATTCCTTTAATGTGTCGCGGGTTTGCAAACGCATCCATTCCCGCTCAAGTCATGGGTATTTTATATTTTTTATGTATGTTTCCAATAAAATCTATACTTATACATTTTTTTTTGTCTAGATTTTAGTATGGTTGATGGCGTAAGGCATGAGTAATAAATGTATTGATAATATTAATTTATAAATCGTCATTTATCCGTGGAAAGTTTATAGTGCAATGTAAAATCGATAGAATTCGGCGCCATAATTAATGTAAAAAATCTCATAAACCTTACAAAAACATGGACAAATGCAGACCAAATTATCCTAGATCTCATAGCCTTTCATAACTCGGTATGAGAATTTGGTCTGCATTTGTCCATGTTTTTGTGAGGTTTATGAGATTTTTTCCATAACATGGTTCTGTGACTAGGTGACAAGTTTTAATCTTAATCTTAATATATATAAATTACTTGTCACGTTGTTTGTCCGCGATGGACTCCTAAAAACTACTAAACCGATTTTAATCAAATTTGCACACCGTGTGCAGTTTCATCCAACTTGAAAGATAGGATAGCTTACATTAAAAAAAACTTTTGACACAACGAAGTGTGTCAGGGCAGCTAGTACTTATCTCGTCGATTACCGGGAACGTGGATTCACGTTCGAACTCAAAAGTACAGTGCGACCAACTTATCTGTGAACTGAGGGAGGGTGCTTTCGAACGCATTGGACCAATCACTGGGACGCAATTCGAGACGTAGTAAATGTCAATGTCATTCATTGACATTAACACAAAGAACTTAAGAATGGGGCAGCATTAGTTCCGATTTTCGCCATTTCACAGATAAGTTGGGCGCACTGTACCGCCGCCGCCGCGATTCTCAGGTATTAAGCACTAAATTCAATGTCACGGTTCAATTTCGATTGCAACAAATAAACACCTTATGGACTTGGAGCTTCGATTACACTACACACCATTATGCAGCTTCTAGTGAAATAAAACGCGACAATAAAAGTAATAGAGTAGTCTTTATTTAAAATAGTACATTATTTTTATTGATTTTTATTACACGTAAATAAAATTGTACATTTTAATTTTTAAAGTGAATTTTTTTCGGAACTTTATGATTAATTGGATTTTATGAAACGAAAAAGAGTAATGAAGAAGAGATAACTATAAGAGAGAGACAGAGATAAATAGAAGTAATATATGGACCCTCGCCCGCTTCGTATATGAAACATCACCAGGTAGATGTAGGGACATTATATACATTACTAGCTGTCCGGACAGACTTCGTTCTGTCAAAAGTTTTTATTTTTATTTTGAGACTTAAGCTATCCTATCTTTCAAGTTGGATCAAACTGCACACGGTGTGCAAAGATTAAAATCGGTTAAGTAGTTTAGGAGTCCATCGCAGACAAACAACGTGACACGTAATTTATATATATTATTAAGATAATATTATTTCAATTTCCTTGTAATAAATTTAATTTATTATATTATGACGTTGTGATTTTTTTAAATCTTTTCATTCAGTTTCATGTGAAAGGTCAGTTATTTTACTATATTGCATGTTGACAGTCGCTCTGTTGACATCATCGGTTAACTATAAAATTATAACCGTGATATAAAATTATATAATCCTGATCTCGCGAAAATCGCGTATTCCTTGTACATATAAATCTACAATACTCGATAAAATGTATGAAACATCTGTTTTTTCTTTTCGCCCATATCATAAAGGTGATTTTTTTATGAATTATTACATACAAAAATAAGGTGAAGAGTAAGGTATAAACCAAGAGGTATTTACCAGCAATGTTGGCCCAGCTGTATTTTTTATTCTTATGCCTTTGCCAGTTATGTACATGTCATCTTCTTTAAAATGATCCGAGCATACAACGTGGGTTGCATTCGGTATAAAACATTCTTGCCCTCGCGATGTAGCAATAATACCTACTACTCCATGCTGAACAACATATGGGTCTCGAGGAAATTTAGAATAAATATATTTTATTGTACTAAAAATCAAATTCAAACTAAACATATTTAAATATATATTAAAAAAACAACAAAGCGACTCTATGAAATTTTTGTTCTATAATATTTTGCGATGAGTTTCATTCATTTCATTCTTTTACTGTCGTGCAATCGTGCAAAATAATCTAAACAAAAGCAACTGATATATTTGTCTCTTTCTGACTATAGCGCCTGTATAGTGAGAAGACAAAGACATTCGTCATACCTGTTGATCCGTACGCGTTAGTCATACGACAGTGCCGAGTGCCGACCGGCGCCCATACCAATCGGGTACGGACCGGGTATCTGCCGTCGTACCCGGTCTGCGTACTGTCAAGGTCATACCGGGTCTTTATACCTGTACCAGTATATACGCCTCATCCCTAATTGGCAGTAAAATTATGACATAAATTGAGTTTTTAGCATGATTTTACAAATTTTGCTTACTTACTTAGTTTTCGTGGTATCAATAATTAGATTTATAATAGTTTGAGGATGTAACGATTGACACCAATATATCGGGCCGTTACCCATGCACCCACTGGCTTCACCCACTGGTGGGTGAACGGATAATTCGTTTACCCGTGCACCCACTGCATCAAGGATAGAATTTTAAAAATATCGATAACATTGTCGATAATTTTAAAGTGAAAAATAATAACGATAAGTCAATTGTTTATTAAAACTAATGTAATTTGTCTAAAAAATGAATGATGCTTATCTCATTCGTTATTAGTTGCATCTACGGACGAACGGACTGACGGATGAACGACGGGTTCCGTTTTGGCTACAGAACCCTAAAATCAATAAAAACAACGATTCATCATAGAATCATGGAAATTATTTTCCTGCGAAAAAGAAAGAATATTTTTTTCTCTAATAACATTGAAAGGCGCTTAGAACACATACTTATTTTTTGTAATAGCAAATCGGTTCAGTAATTTTCACGGTTTCATTCACCAACAAATTCTTAAGTCCATTTTAGACAATTTTTTGACTTCCATCTCCCGTGTCACTATAACAACACTCACATAGGACTATTTCTTCATTTTTTCAGAAATAACTGATAAACCAAAGGCGCTACCGAAAGAGAGAAGAAGAAAGAAAGAAAAAAGAAACCTCGTTACCTCTTTTATAACTATGTATATACCAAGAATGTCTTTACACGCTAACTACTTATCGCTGCCTTCTAATGCAATAAATACTTGAATACTGACCTACTTATAAGCGTGTCCGGTACCTGATAATCACATTATACATTATACATTATACATTATACATTATACATTATACATTATCCCCTACTCGCTTGTAACCGTCACTGAAAACAGCGTATCATTAATTTTCCTCAAAGATAAGCGTTTTCTTTCGACCAAAGAACGCGAACTGTTTTTTATACATGCAAAAACTTGCTGACACGCGCCGATCGCCTAGAACACGTTATGATGTTGTTTAGAGATGTCCTTGTCCTAATAAGGGTGTAAATATAACGAGGGAAGTATGTATTTTATTATTAAGTAGTATTCTATTACCTAAGCTTAGTTTTAATAGCACGCACGACATTGATGCGATCTATAGGTGAAGTCAATTGAATACCAACGAACATTAAAAATCCTTAAGTAGGTAATGTTATGAACCAACGAACTTTTATTTAGCTTCCCTTATTCATCAATTTGTTAGTTCTGGAATAAATTTTCATCCTTCGAGCCGGATATAAATGAGCTAACACTTCTTGAACATAACCAACTATTCAGATAATTAAATGTATTAATTCATACTTAGCCCCATAACATAATCCATGAACATTTCATCTTGACCATACTGTACATCTCCCCGATGATACCTATGATATGATATGGATGGTGGGGTTCATAATAACCTGGTCGCCTTACCAAAACGACTCACGTCTAAAGGCAACCCTTATATCATTATGTATTTCAGTTGCAGACTCAAAAAACTATCATAATGTCAATTTACTCATAACATATATGAACAATAATGACACTTCACCAACAAATGGCCCATTCAACTTATAGAGACTTCAAAATAGTACTACCTTAAACTAAGTTTGTGGTAACGATGTAACAAACAGAGTTATCTCTAATGTTCGGTTTACACGTATTAAGTAGTTAACTAAATTTTAAGTAAATTAATACGTGTAAACGGACAATTTAGTAGTTTAGTAATTTAGTAGTTAAGTAATCAAGTAGATAAGTAATTTAGAAATTTTTCTATTTTCTGTTAAGTAGATGGGCGGGGCTTATCACTTAACACGTTTGGACAGGCACTTTTAGTAAAATGCTTAAGTAATTTAGTAAAATGCTTAAGTAGTTAAGTAGAATTGTATGAACTAAAGAGCTTTACTAAATTATTACGTGTGGACGGACACTAAAAATTATTCACTTAAAATTTAGTTAAAATTTACTTATCTACTTAACTACTTAATACGTGTAAACCGGACTTAACTGAAATACCTAATTACTACTCCATTAGACTTATTACTACTTATTAGTTTGAACCGAACACGCCTTCAGACTAATTTGAGGCAGTGCGCGTCGTAACTCATTTATCATTATCTTAGCCAGGGTCGTATTTGAATAAACTGAGCCATAGACTGAATGCCAAACAATAGAGCGAGGTAATTTAACTTTACAGTAAGTTAAATAGCCTGTCCGTTATTGGTGTTTATGATTCTACTTAATTATATCGACATCGTCTTCCAGTTGGCTGTGAACTGCTTGTTAAACAAGGGGTTACAGGTTCTATTCCCAACTGTTTTTTTACCCGACTGCCAAGAAGGTTGTTTTTCGCGCGAATCTTGTATGTATGTATGCATGTTTGTATGTAAAAATGTATACCATGATAGCTTTTTTGATAGCAGGCGAGTTTTTTATTTTTTAACCGACTTCAAAAAAAGGAGGAGGTTCTCAATTCGACTGTATTTTTTTATGTTTGTTACCTCAAAATTTTCGACTAGGTGAATTTTTTAAACTAAAGCTGGTGCTTGTCATGTGGTCCAATATAAATCTGAACGAGATCTGACAAGTAGTTTTTGAGTAATTTTGAAGTCGGTTATTTTCTGTTAGTAAATTGTAGATTAATTAAATACTAGTTATGCAAACAACCGAATGAACGAGCCACCTGATGGCGAATGGTCATCGGCGCCCATGGACATCAGTTAAAACAAAAGCATCATCGATGTGTTGCGAGCTTAATATGAAGCGGACTTTTGTGTTTGCAGTACTAGGGCAGACGCTTTTGTTACAAATAAATGCTTTTGTCAACAAACTATATACTTAGGTTGTATGGAGTCTTAATTGCGTAAGTCGATATCACCTAGCAAATAGGAAATCATAATTATTTGGGAGTCATAATTATTTGAATACTCAGTACCTAATGTAACCTGCTATTCAGCCTGAACGCTATTACATTTAGTTATCATCTAAATACCGCCGTAAAAGTAGCAGCCAATAACTAATACGCAATGGCGCATACCTTCTCAATAACATAAAATCAAGTGGATCGAATATCATAAATCTAAAGCAGGTTACTGAAGGGCGGGAACTGAAATCCCCTATTCAACAGCATCAGCCACTTGTCAGTCCCTGTGTCGTAAGAGGAAAAATTGAGCAAGAACAGGACTCGACGGTATCTTGCTGTGAAGAGCTCTGAGGGGAATCTTTCGTATTACAAATTGCGTGCCTAAACGTGTGAGATATGTAAGTGCCAAACTCTTCAAAATTGGACCAATAACATTGATAGCGAAAACAAGTCAAGTCTGAATGATGTATGATAGGTTCCGTACTTTGCGTGAACGATTATAATGATACAAATGATACAAATAATCTCATTACTCACTATATTACAATTGCGTTGCTATAACCATAGACATAAATGTATAGACGGGCTGTTCCGAACAAAATCCGTGTGACATTTTTCAAACATTTTTTATACTCTGTGACAGCGCTTCGTTCGGCCAAGTTCGGTTCAAGATGGCGGATATCAAATATTTTGCACTAAATAATTGTTAAAAATGTAAGTAAAAATATAGTTATTTACCAATTATGATTTAAATAAACTCTAATAAAGTTCGAACGTAAATAATGAAGACGTTTTAACTCTGCACAATAAACAATATGTGTTATTATGTGTCTTGGAACGGTCGAGGTTTTTCGAAAATGACGTCTACTTGTCTTGCTTACTCGCAGCCGACTAAAATGTGTTGGTACCATAATAATAATATGGTGTCAACGTAGGTGTCGAAACCTTTAGTACTGAACACCCTGTCTAGTACAGTATATACATATAAGTCAATGTATACAACTACATATATAATTTAGAAATTATTTTGGCATTAATTTTTATTTTTAAACTATAGTTTACGAGTAGGTAAATGTAATGAAATGTTAATCAATTCACAAAAAAAATACTTTAGCTATTAAGTAAATTTACCAGGAGTTCATTATAATAATGAGAATAAACTTCAAATAGTGTTACATGAAACCCTAGCTTGCGGATACCTATAATGTTAATAGTGTAAATACATAGAATTACTATTACTACCTCAATGTGTAAATATGATTAAAATTAATATTGCTAACAATATTTCAACAAATAGCACTTAAGCTTCTACGTATTCTACTGACGTTATAATGATAAATGTTCCCAGGAATTGTTCGATATGGTGGCTATGGCACCATCCATCTTCTTACGACATAACGCCACTCAACGGGAAAAAATTCCATCCCTATGGATTATAGCCATGATAATCCTCATCTTCATAAAGAATTGTCACGATCCTTTTGTGCGAAAATTATGGATCAAGCTTATCCTCACGCATAGGATTTGTTAGAAAAGTCTCCTCCTGGCCGAAGATTATTAGCATCTCCTATTCTCCTGAATGTTGCCTATCCATGCCCAGTTGCATTTATTATCTCTCTTCTCTTCTTTATTTCTCAACCGACATTGCATAAATCATGTCTATGTTGTTGCTGGTGTTCATGCAAAGCAAAGCAAAAGCAACAACCCATAATAGAAGGGGTAAGTGTAAAAAGAGTTTAAGTAACAAAAACAATAATTCGAGATAAATGCGTTTGAAAGTCAAGACTTCATTTTCGTTATATTCTTAGTATTCAACTTCAAATCTGTTTTTTATGATTCCAAATTATATAAAATACCTTCGAATTCTCATAAATAAAGTATTTTTTTAATTATTACTCTGTAATAAGCAAATATTGTCAGTTTTGCAATTAAAACCCAATAAAAATGCGCCACATTCGTGCGTTTTTCACGAAACAAGGATTTAAATAACATTATATTACATTAAATTTTCCACTATAAAACCTATGTCATAACATTAAGAATCGAAAGACGAATTCAACGATACCGATAACTCTATTTCAGTAATTTCATCAGTTGAACCATTTTTGCACTCACCCCTTCTTGTCCCACTGCTGGGCTCGGGATCTCCTCTCACAGTGTGAGGGTATTAGGCCATAGTCTAACACGCTGGTTAAGTGCGGATTGGTAGACTTCACACACCTTTGAGAACTTTATGGAGAACTCTCCGGTGTTCAGGTTTCCTCACGATGTTTTCCTTCACCGAAGCAAGTGATAATTAACTTCTAATACACACATAATATTTGAAAATTAGAGGTGCGTGTCAGGATTTGAACTCGGACCCCTTCGTTCGGGAGACCAACGTTCTAACCACTAGGCCATCAGGTAGCTTGCCTGCTCGTTTATCAGTTATTTAAAAAAAATGCAAAAATAGTTAATTCTCGAAGACAAAAACTCTTCTCGCGAAATTCTGCAGCTCCGATGCTTCTGCTGTCAAGGAGCCAGTAAGCGAGGGACCCCCGCTTTATAAATTGCCTCGGTATCTACATCTGAGATAACTGCGCAACTTTCCAATTCCTCTACACATCAATAACACTGACATTCGTCCGGGGGTTGCGGGCGACACCTCAAAAATCTAAGTCTTAGGGGAAAGAAATGGTTTCTGTGAGGGGAGCACGTTACATGTCGAATATGAAACGCAATGTTTTGACGTAAACAACCGCTTTGAGCTTGGATTTTTTAACGAATACAATATTGTCGCTAAATATTGTTCAGTACTAAGAAAAAGTTCATTTAAAAATTCTCATTGACGACTAGTCAAGTTCGCATAAGAGGATAAATTTTATTTAAAAAATAAATAAGTAACTAAAGCTAATAAGCATAGTACTCTAGTTGCACATAGTCACTTTTATAACTTAAAATATGTAACTAAAATGTGAAGTGTGTTCGTCGTGTTTAATATATTTTCATCTGAAATTAATAAACAAAACATAATTAATGTTACATATTATGAAATTAATATTAAAATTATTTAAAATATATGTTTATTGAACATAAAATGCAAAAATGAAAAATAAAAATATGATTTTTTTTCAGTAAAAATAAAAGAAAATTGTACAAAATTAAAATTGTACAACTCAAACTGATCTTTTACTGTTACTGTATTCTGTATTCGGAAGCTTTAATGACCCTTCAACCATTTAACGCTTGATGTAACACGTACAAAATATATATATTTTTTATTTTACCAATACGTTATTTCAGTACGCATTCCTATCGGATCGTTATCCAACAGTATAATAACTGAAATGGGCTATTGAGAATAACCGAAATATTCGGGTTGCGGTAAGATGACATATCCATAGTGATTGTATTGAATAGAAATGGCATCGTTGCACGGCCGTATTCATCTAGAAAGCGAGTTCCAGTGGCGATCTACCAGTGCTTATCGATATCGGCGCGGAGTTGTGACGTATTATGATATATTATGACAAGTTCGACACTTATGAAACTTTGGTAGGTCAGCGCTGGTAGCCTGCTTTAAACCTAAATATGCCCAAGTCGTTACTTAGTCAATAGTTTGAGCTTGAATATATAGAACATGTCGTCCTAGGGCTTGCGAGTCTGCGACATGGCATAACGAACGTTATCTTACAATAGAAACCGACACAAACCAAATCACTATGTTTCAATACAGTTATATTCATACAGTAGAAGAAATAATAAAAAAACACCAGTTAAATCTATACAAATAAATAAAATTGCAGCGTCTTTTTGTAATATTAAAATAACCGCTTTTTACTAAGTGCGTTTGGATGTATACACGGTACATATACCAAAACAACATTTTTTACAATTTTTGTCTGTCTGTCTGTTTGTTCCGGCTAATCTCTGAAATGGCTGGAAAAAATTTTACGGGACTTTCACTGGCAGATAGCTGATGTAATAAGGAGTAACTTAGGCTACTTTTATTTTAGAAAAAAACAGTTTGTTAGGCGATACGAAGTTCGCCGCGTCAGCTAGTATACAATAATTTTGATTGGCTCTAGGCCTCCTCAACAGGAGTGAAAGGTAGTATTCCCTTAATTGTCCGTGACATAAAACGGTTACATTTAGGTTGAAGATAAAAAAAAATAAAGACATTTCTTGTACTTATCAGTTCTATAGAGAATATCAACTTAATACTGCACGACTTCCGATACAAAATTGGTTTACTATCAGTGGTGCTTCTTTGTATTACGACATTATAGCTGCGATAAAATCTACACTACATCCATGTGTAAGCGTGAATTTATGTAGTATACCTAATTTTTTACTAAGATTCGTTATTTCCATTATTCAAATTTGAAATCGCATAATAGTGTTTTGAAAGGACAGACATAAATAGATTCATTATGTAATCCTTTTAGAGTTTTATCATCTGATCTTCAGGATCCTAATAAAACATATCAGAGGAATCAGAAAACAAGTATTCATGCACTTGCATACTTATGCAGAAATCAATATAATACTACACTAGTTTATTAAACAACAGAAAACAAAAGGTATAAAAGATAAATATTATTTTTTACCTTAATTTAAAATAATAAATATCTGTTTAATTTCTAATGGATAGTTATTTCGATTATTGTCCAAAAAGTCGTTACGTTAATCGTATCGTCATCGTTCCGTTCACTATAACTGAGTCGGTAGCATCACTATAAATTATTCATTCCGTAACAACGTCAAAAATGGATCACCTATGCATTAATGCTGTTAATAATTAAATTTATCCAAACTATTTTAATCTTTCAGTGTCATTACGGAAGTACTGGGTGAATCATACAGAAAGTAATGCAATTATTTACTGCTTTATTGTTATTGCTATAGACCCGTTCTGCGGTCATTTGACCGTAATTGTCAAAAGGTTATTACACATTGACATTTGTATGTATAATTACTAGTGTTCTGACGCGACTTTGCACACGTTTTCCGGAATAAGTTAACTATAAGCCCTGTTATGTTATTCCTTAGATCATGGTCTACCTGTGTGCTTAATTTCATCAAAATCTGTTCAGTAGATTTTGCGTGTAAGAATAACATACAACCTCACAAACTTTCACCTTTATAACACAGTAGGATAATCTTATAAAACAGGGTGGATAATTTTTGAAACCAAAAAATTATAGTAGGATGAAATCCATTTTAAAAGGAAAAGAATATTACAAAAATGAAAAAAAATTACGGGCGATCTGAGGTCGAGAAGGGTGTGTTTGGGGTTTTTAAAAGTAAATAAAATGGTTGTCTGTAAAGTTGGTTTACGGACGGTAGTTTAACGTGACAACGTCATGACAAAGCTCCGCTCCGCCCCGCTCCGTTCCGCTCATCGTTTTAATAGACGTTATCACGTCAAAACGGTTTATATCGATTTCCCGCAAAACTACAAGTCCTATAGAAAATATATTATACACTCTCGATTAAGTCATATTTCATACAAAAACAAAACTCGATCAAAATCGATTCATTCGTTTGGGAGCTACGATACCACAGACAGACATGCAGATCCACAGGTACACAGTTACACAGACAGTTCAAACTTATAACACCCCTCTTTTCGTGAGGGATTAAAAAGAAATATTGGTAGGATAGAATATTGACAACCGCGTACAGTCGACAAAAATTTTGCCTGTATAAAACGTATAAATAACAAAATTCCAAGCGAATCCTCAATCAAACTACTCTAAAGAATTACAATTGTGCCATGTTTAACTAGTGCCACGAAGTTACGGACACAAAGAGTGAACTAAAGCAAGAACTACAAACAAACGGGTTCGTTCAGAATCAAATCAAGGAAGACTGTTCTGTTTTAACAAACAAAAGATTATGCGGGACAAAACGAAAAGCTACATTTTTAAACTAAGATATCTTTTATAAAGGAATCTCAGTGAGGACGTTTTTGCTTATAAGATTGTTGTTTGGAAAATTTCTCCATAGTCTTTTGTTTAAAAAGTATAGTAGCTGTTTCATGTTTTTCTTATTTTACATTTCTTATCATTTTTCGTCAAACATTATTATAGTTCAATTTGTACTCAATTTTTTATTTACTTATTACTGTAACATATTTAGCAGTTCCGTAATCTGTTTGTTCTTGCTTGTGTGATTTAAATACAATATTGAAAGTGATAAGTAAATCATTTAACCCTTCCGAGACTCAGTGGTTTTGTGTATTGTAAATTGTATTGGAAAGTGTTAAAAAAAAACCATCATTTTAATATTATACACACAGTAACTTTATTAAAGAAATAAATTACACACAAAATAACTAATACTATACTTAATGTACAAGGGACCTAAAACTAAAAACCTTAAAAAATATAATACAATAATAAAATTAAAATATATTATTATTATAAGGAGAATAGAAAATTCCCTTTAGGCAAGGTTCCGAAGATACTGGCAGCGTTCCCCCTTTGAATAGCAAGACTAATTCTTTGTCCGAGGTAGCTGCCAGCTGTTCGGTATACACACAGTTAATTTCGCTATCATATCTTTAGCAGGAAATGCGTTTTAGACTTTTAGATAGTTAATGCTTAAAATATAAATAGGTATTAAACCATTTCGGAGTTCCTCGGATGGAATGAAAACTTTCGACTTAGTTTGACCACGAACCCCTCGACCAATCCACACTGGAGCAGCGTGGTGGACTATGCTCTAGGCCTCCTTAAGAGGTGAGATCCGTGCTCAGTAGAGGGCCATTAATGGGTTAAAGCCATTACCTTTATCCATTTTCAGTATATCAAGACCTTACGTATACAGAAAATTATAAAGCACAAATACAACTACATATGTCAACTAGATTTTAGATATGTATAGAGATGTATAGAGCGCAAGTACTATACTGTACTGAGCTAGCCGATGCATTGAAACCCGGCAGCGACCGGCAACGAGCCGTGACCCGTGACGTCATAACGTATTAACGTACTAACGTGTCAGCGGTTCCATAAGCCGGTTGGATACAATTAGTGTCGTTCGTTTACGTTTTGTGCATTTACTGCACGTTGTACTGTTATGTGCGTTTTGTAACGTAACCTGTTTAATGTAGTAGGGATTCGGTCGATGGTCTTTTTTGGAGAAATTTTGTAAGAAACGTTTGAAGACGGAGGTTGAGATGAGGCCGTGTCTCTTAGGGGGCATCCATAAATTACGTCACACGTTAGGGGGGAGGGAGGGGGTCGATGAAGTGTGACATTGTGTGACAAGGGGTGGGAGGGGGTCCTAAATTTCGTGACGTCACATTTCAAACTCGAATAATTGGTATGTATAGATAAATATTAAAAAACAATTAATGGAAATAAAACTTATTTCGGGACTGCTGTTTTAATTTAATAATTTTTAGGTGTAAAATTTCATAATATGTGACGTCACACTAGGGGGGGGGAGGTCTCACAAATGTGACCAGCTGTGACAAGGGGGGGGAGGGGTCAAAAAGTCATGAAATTAGTGTGACGTAATTTATGGATGGCCCCTTATTATAATTAAACATATTTTATAATCTATAGTTTAGAATAGATTTTATAATCTATTCTAGAAGAAAAATGGTAGAAGCAAAATGCCATACACAAAAATATACACTTCGGAACTGGCCCTGAACTTCAACAAAAGGGATTTGGTGTGTACTATCGCCAAGTCGCATCGTAATTTAGAAAATGAAATTAAAAGACACGTTAGCTTGTGCTCGAGCAGAGAACTCATGAAAAGTTAATAAATAAAATAAAATAAAAAAATGAACTCGAAGTAAATTCAGTTTTTTTTTCTGGGCTTGAATAATATTAACTCTGCGAAAAAATCATTTCGCTACGAAATTGCATAAAACTGTCTGTAATCAAATTATATTATTATGCTTCCATGCGAACCAAAATCAAACGACCTAGTTTCATAACAATTTCTCTACAATTAAAACTAGTGTTTTCTCATTTATAGTACAAAGTTCAATCAGTTTTATGCGTTTCGAAATGTCTTAAGCAATGAAAATGAGTTTTAGTTTAAGAGAAATACAATTTTCAAACCCTTGCATAAAGGTTTTGAAGGAGTATTCAGTCAGTGTCGGCCGGGCCGTGAGTTGGAATTGAATTTTAGCTGTATTGGGGCGGCTTTGAATACTAACCCCAATCCCACTAAATCCGGCCCGCTGGTGGTAGGGCCCCTCAAGGGATTATGTCGGTAATATTGATTTTAATTGTAAATTAATACCATTATTACTATTATTAGACATTTCTCTACGGAATTCGCCTGGATAGCTACCACCATTGAGCATGAGTCAGCCGCCAAAGGACTCGTCGTGTTCCTGCTGGAGGCTTGAGAGCCAGTTGTTTCTTTCTTTCTTTCTCTCTTTCTTGGCCGGCAACGCATCGTGATGCCTTTGGTGTTGCTGACGTCCATAGGCGACGATAGCCACTTACGAATCTTACGATCAAGGTGATCGTCAGCTCGCTTGCCGGCTATTTCCATAAAAAAATGAAGACAATAGTGAATAGTGAATCATAATGGAGACCCTTGAACGACATTAGAACTTCCGACACTTGGGCTACTAATCCATTTTTGTGGACTTTTTAGTACGGATCTCCTCAATAACAAAGTGCAAACCGGTACTCTTCTGGGTGTACTGTTAGTTTATCGATGCTATACATACGAGTATGTACTTTTAAGTATAACAATAATAATATTATACGTGATATTGTTACAAGATATGTCGTTTTCTGCATGTTTCGTGGATTTCGACAACCAACGGAAGTCACCATACCCGCGCCAATTCGCTGGTTTAGTTTTAAGATATAAGTTTATATTTATGTATCTATGTTAGTCTGTAAAGAAAATGATATGCTATGGACCTCGTTGCATAACAAAAATAAATATTATTTGTTACGTAACTTAATACATGTTATGAAAATTTTGTCCAAGAATAGGAAAATTCAAAACAACCCAACTGAGAATCGAAAAGGAAAGACAAAAGTTTACTAACCACTAAGATAAAACTGGAGCCCAAAAGTGGAAAAGTTTAATGTTAAATTTATTTAACTTGTTGTATAATTCCTCTTACAAATAGTATACTCAAATGATCAGTGCAGGTCTGGTGCATTGTAACTTGGTAGAAGTTTGCCGACGGAATAACGTTATAGCTGCACTGTATCTTGCGAACTAATCCAATTAAGCCTATGCAAGTGATGGGACTTCCCAAGTTTCTCCAACAATACCATCAGTATTTATCATCTATTTCCTTGTATTTTTGTATTCGAATGTGAACTACATCTTAAACAGCTGCTTGTAACTAACAGCCTTTCCGATACTCCAACCGAAAACCATAAAAAGCTTTTCACGGTAGATTCTAGACGGAAGATGGTAGAGCCAGGTTTGTGTACAACATCTATACGGTTATACCACCGCCACAATTTTTGCTGTGAAACAATAGCTTAAGCAATTAAGTTCCTTACGGAAGGATGTTGGTTCCCGGTTACACCGTTCTTTAGACTTTAGAGGTCAACAAGCTCCTTTCGTTTTAACCTCCCCTGCTTGAGGCGTCAACGGACAAAAACGAATTTATGTGCAAAAAATCTCTTTCTCTGAACCAATCTTTTCTAGCCCGCCTATACTCTATATAGCCCTAGCCCGCCTATAACCTTTCTCTAAACCTATAACTAAATCTCGTCAAAACAAACGTGATACGTTTTAATTTATACAAGACGCTTTCAAGTCTCCTAAGCTGGAGACTGGAGTATAGAGGTACACTAGCATACGGTATTATACGCTAGGTTTGCTTGGATAATTATCGCCCTCTTACCTATTCCTCCCTCACGTAGCTCACGCGTGCCTCTTGTTGTGAGTGCTCTTCATCCGATCCCTCCCGGATCGGATCTCTAATTTCTTTTTACTAAGCTGTAGTGTATGCCTGTGTGTCACAGATTTGTTTATATAAGACTCTTGTAAGATATTCATAGTTTTAGCCTATGCTAGCTGTGGGAAGGATTTGACTTTGAGCAAATTCAAACTTCCTATTGGTATCAGTGATATTATAATGTAAAAAAGAGGTAGATATGTCACTAGAGCGCGCCGAGGATAAAGAGCGTAAGAACAGGCGATTGAAACGAATGAACGCACGTTTTTTTTTTGCTGTCAGAAATGCTTGACATTTGACATATAGCGTTAAATGCCTTCGTGTATTAATCTAATGTGATTGGTGTAGTGAAACAAAAGATAAACATGTGTGTGTTGTACTTAGCTCTTTTCAGAACAGATTTTTTGATTGATGTGTAAAGGCATAACGTATTGTTTATTTGTATTGTTTATTATTGGTATTGTTATTTTTCCGTGAAACCATCCTGTTTATTATTTACCAGCTTCTAGCTTGAGTAAGCCGTCAAACGATTTTACCATCAGGCGGGATTGTTGACAAACACTAAACTTATTTCGTGTAAACACGAGGAGTCCTTTTTTTCTCTCTCTTCTTTTTTTGGTCTGCAACGCATCGATGATGTCTTTGTTGTTGCTGATGCCCATGGGAGACGGTTGTCGCGAATGCGAACCATAAATGGAGCTATAGAGCTGTTACGTAGTCTGTGGACTTTGGATCAATGTGTTTAAGCAGTCTGTGCTTGGGTTTTGACAGATATTGTCAATAAGTTTTTCAGGAGACAGGAATGGATGTTTTCCACACACGAGGTTTATAAATGTGGTTTGTGAGGAAGGAGTGTGAATCTTCCATCGCAAGTGGAGTGGGTTGAGACTGTTGTCATTCTATATCAGTGGTATAAGTGAATACCTTCTCAAATTACGGTCATTGTTGTGTATTGGTTATCGGGAAGTCAGGCGGCCGGTTCACGAGCATGATCCACACTGGGATTTGGATAGATGGAGAAACCAGTAACAGATTCATATCAGATGCGTGGTTTGGGCGTGACTATCGGGGGAGGCTTATGGAGGTCACAAGGGAATCAGCCCTCAGTCAGTTGTTATCAGATGGTACTCAGGTTGAACCGGCCCAGTGTTGAACATGAGTGGAAGTAAGGGCAGAACAGAATATAGGTATAATATTATTGTACTGTCAGGATCGCCCGTGTCGTTATACGAGTTCGGTTACATCGATCCATCCTTATACAATACATACACCGCTATACCTATATTTATGTTATGTCAAGAATATATATACATATATTATGGTGCGTATAGATGTTACATTCAATACAGACTTTCGCCGTGTATCTTCTACCTTTAGGTAATTGGCGACATGGTGGAGGAGCTGGGATTAACAAATCAAATAATTACAGTTATAATGCCTTTTTTCACAAAGAGAATACAATATAATTAGCCCCCAGTCTCCCCAGTCAAGGCTTGCCTTCAAGACAGGCCTTGGAGACATGGATATCTGCTGTGTGTAAGTGTTATGAGTTCATTCAAGCCTGTGTAGTTGTGCCCGTGGAAGCTGATATAAGACCATGCTGAGGGACTTGAAAGAGAGTTGACTGTGTCACCGCTAATGGAATTCAGGTAATCTGTATTGTTTTATTATGGCATTAATATGTTGAATGAAGGTCTTGAAATATTTAAGACTCAATAGTTGGTGTATGGTACATCCATGTACCTAATATGTTTTAGTTACAAATGTTACAATATGATCCAGATTAAGTCTTCAAAGTATAGTACTTCTTTGAGAATATAACTTTGACACACCCAACAAATAATAATAAAAATTATGGTAAAAGGATTGAGACAGAATTAGGTAAAGAAATACCTTCTGTTTATTTTAAAAGTGAATTTATTATTTCTTGCATAAAATGAGACTTTAAAAGTTTGTTATAAACAGCTAACAAACTATGGTACCATGATTTGTATTATGGTGTCAGAATAACTAAATGATATTCTTAATAACAGGAACAACAGTGTTGTGATGTACATAGTTACAGTTCTGTCATTTTTAAATATTGCTAGAGAAACAGAATAGCTGTAAATATAGACTAACTAATTAACCACTTGATATCTGCAAACTCAGTAGTTATGACTGTTAAATGTTATTATGTGAAGCAACACATTATGAGGTTATGTGTTATCTTAAATAAAAGGATATTATTATTATTAAGATATTATTATCTTATACAGTAAAAGCAGTGTTTCATGTGTAGAAATGGCACATTTCACCTATCACTGGATATATCACTTGTTATATAATTATGCTTCACCTTGTCACACCAGTGACATGCATCGAAACCGTCTGTTACATTTATCGCGACTGTGATTTCACCACAGTATTCCTTTAACTGTGACTTAACGCCGGCCACCGGCCAAGCTACATATAATTCACAGAATTCCATCGTGCGAAAGAGAGAAAGCAACATTTGTGACTGGAGCCGTGCGGCACGTGCGTGAGCGACACAGAGCCATCAGCTAGAAGAGAGAATTTGTTTAAGTGAAATTGCATCTTATTCTCAACGTCATAAGACTTAAGTTGTCTGATTTCTTTCAACTTGCTTCGTTAATAATATCGCTACGAATCAAAAACTTCAAATGAAAATGAGTCTTATTTTAAACAGGATAAGGTTTTGATTAAACTATGTGGGTACTTGATATTTATAACCACGTCGTGTCTCGTAAATTTGTGATACGGTGACTCGGTGAGATTTCACTTCACAGTTCATTTGTAATCTTTACTTACTACGCGCTACCGGTGGTGATTTATCACCGGTGATATAACAGTGACAAAAATGAATAACTTCATCGACTTGATAGTGAAATAAAAGTAACGATATTTCCCATCGCTATTCATGTAAAACTACAGAATTCACGGGCGTGCAATGAATCGCAGTTCTGTCATTAACTAGAACTGTCAGTTTGTCAGAAACAGATCAGTCACCTTGTCACTGTCACTCAGATTTGTTTACGTTGTTCTTTGATGTTGTAATTTGTGTGAAATTATAATCAGGAGACACAGTAGTGTCTAGGACAAGTACACACACACATATATACACCCTCTCAAAAATGTCACTTGACGCTATAGTCTCTTTTCTCGAAACCTAGTGTGACGTCACCAAACAAGCCGTCACGAAATTTTTAACTCCATATTTTTCATTATTAGCGAAACGTCAACGCTTTGTACTTTCACACATGAAAATGATTAATAATTGTGTGCATAAAACACTAAAAATTATTTCGATCTTTCAATTATTTAATACTTTACAACAATAAAAAATTTGGCCCGGTCCCTTTTTGGAATCTGAGCAGCCTAAATCGGCAATTTCGGATGAATTTTTACTAGAAGGTTGGTATTGAATTTTCTTTTTTTTTTCTTCGTACATGGCATTGGCGTATTATATATTTCGATATTAATGGCTGTGACCACAGACACATGCTTAGTAAGTAGATAGCGTATACAGACTATACATTGAGTGCTTGCTTCAAGGATATAATAGTCTAACTGGATCACAATCTTCGAAGATACCTGAAGATGACACAATTGACCATTTTTCTATTGTGTTCATGTTATCTATAGTCCCAGGATATATTATTCGATGGTGTTCAAATATTTTTATAATTGCAGTGCACTTAAAAAAATAGATGTAGGTACCTTAATAAATAATATTGTTTCATTTTATTATTACCTTACACAAAAATAATCATAATAATATAAAAACATCAGTTTTCATGACAAAGATAATTTTGAAGAAATTATTAAAAATACTAGCTGACCGGGCAAACGTTGAACTGCCTCTTAAATTATATCTAGATATAGGGACACAACCCTTGGGTTAAAATTATGAAATTTTTCACATTTATAACTTTAAATTACATCCCTTATTTTCACCCTCAAGGGGTGATTGTCCAAATAAACTTGTCACAGTACTTTTGTTTTTATAGGTATGGTAAATTATTAATTTAATTATCGCCGAGAGTCGATATTAAAAAATAGGGGTTGGTGGTAGAAGGGTTAAAAATTAAAATTGTGTGTATTTTTTATGCCAAATCCTAAGAAAATTCAAATAAAATTTTTTGTCCAAAAAATAAAAAAAATTGGCGTGTACCATACTTAGGGGTATGAAAAATAGTTTGCGTCTTATTCTCAGACCTACTGATTATATACACAAAATTTCTTAACAATCGGTCAAGCCCTTTCGAAGGAGTTTGTAACTAATACTGTGACATATGCATTTATCTTAATCTTAATATATATAAACTACGTGTCACGTTGTTTGTCCGCGATGGACTCCTAAACTAATTAACCAATTTTAATCAAATTTGCACACCGTGTTCAGTTTGATCTAACTTGAAAGATAGAATAGATAACATCTCAAAAAAAAAAACTTAAAGAATGAAGTCTGCCCGGGCAGCTAGTATATACATATAAAAATAAATTGCTTTTTGTTTGTGTCACTTAAACTTGAGATTGGCTGGACCGATTTGGCAAATTTTGATCTTGAAATATTTGTGTAACTTCAGGGAAGTGCGTTTCAACCATAGATATGTTACTCTATCTGGATCAGAGACTATGTACAGGTATCTGACGATCGATGATGTCATATCGGAAGGACCATTCGACCAATCCCAGGCCGGATTGAGGTTGTCCTTCTTAAATTGTAGGGTGTCCACACTTAGAAAAATTATATCCTATTTTGATATGGTTCTTCAAAATGTTTTCTATATGTAATTTTTCTGGTAGTAATCATGATAATATTGAAATAATATATTTTAATAAAATTTCTTTAAAATTACCGACTTTATATTATTGCATTAAAAGTAAATTGAAAATTAAGGTACACCATTACGGTACATCTATATTTTAATTTCATCTTAGATGTTATTAAACCATTATAAAAAATCGCATTCTAATGGTATAATAATATAATATATCCTGGGACTATAGATAACATGGAAACAATACAAAAATGGTCCTTCTTAATATGACGTCTTCGATCGTCAGGTACCACTACGAAGTTATGTATCCAGTTAGAGTAATATATTCATGGCTGTAAATTGTAAATTAAGTACTCTGTGGTGTAGTACTCTGTCACTCTGTGTTGGTAGCATTGATTATTTGAATTGGCTATTATACAAGTTTTGGAAATATATTTTAAAATTTTCGTAGGTTTATTTTATACCTCTTACAATATTTATTTTTTCAAAAAAGTGATATTTAGTAGGAATAAAAATAACTTTTAGTCCATTAATTTGAAATTCGCGCGAAATAGTCGGCCATCTGTCACTTACTGGCTGTGACGTCTTATTTCAATAAACAAAAGTTTATTCTGTGAGTTTATTATTATTTAGGTAGGACGCTCTAACTCTGAAGATATTTTAACTGAAAAACTTACACCTTTTTCACTGGAATTGTGAAAATGACAAGCTACAAGCCATGTGCAGTGCTTATGTGTAGAAGTACTACAATTAAATTTCCTAACAAATTGTTTAAACACGTTCCTAAAATTCCCTCAAGTCTCAACGTCGAAAGCAGTGGTTACATTTTACAATTAGCACGTCGAGGTCGTCGAGACCCAGAGTTAACATCTGATAAATCTGCAATATTCTTTTGTGAAGATCACTGATGTAAGTATTTAGAAGTAATCAACTTAGCCTCTGATTTACAAAAAAAAAACAAATTAAACCTAACCTAATGTTGTTCATAAAACATGATCAAAATAAAAGTAAGTAATTAATATATTTGTGTTACTTTACAGCTGCCTAATGATATGGGAAATTACATCCAATACAGTGTGATGGGGTCTGTTGGCATAATAAGACCACAGAGTACTTAATCACTACGTTAATAAGACTGAAGCTAGACTGTTTACCATCAAAATTTCAATGTCAACCAGACAGAATAAATCGCACCGCACCGCCACAGCCTCGATCAGCTGCAAGCAAAAGACAACGTATGAACATAATACAAGGAATATTTTCAGAGGAAACTCAAATGCCAACAACATTAGCCATGACAAGCAATAACGGTGAGTAAAAAAACAATTTAATAATACACGACCCTTTTATTTTTTAATCTGAGTACACAACAATATGTTGAAAAGTTCATAAGTAGTACCTTTGCCATGTACCATTACCATATAGGTAAGTATGTAATAAATAATATGTTTTGATTTTTCCAGATTTTTTGTCTGCTACTGAGAAAGATGACTGTTCAAACTCAGATCAGGCGATACAAGTATGCCCTGAAATGAGTAATAAATTAGTTCGAGTGTGTATGTCTGCAAAGAATAGAAGCAGATATGTACAAACTATTACTCAAAGTAAGGATAAAAATACTTCTTTAAAGACTCATGTAATAACCACTGCAACATCACATTTTAAAATAAAGTATAGGATAGAATCAGCAGGGCATTCCAAAATCAGGAGAAATTTACTCTTTGAAAAGCTAGAAGCGTTGTCTTCAAACAGTTCATCACCATCAAAATTGCAACTTAATATTGACAGTTCACCATCTGTTCAATCCTTATTAACAAAGACAAGCAGCGATCAAGAAACTCAATCTGAATTATTAGAATTAAAGAGGAAAGTTGAAGCAGAGAAACTATGTTGAATGTCAATTGAAAATACTGTACGACTGATCAAGAAAAATCTAAGATATTAATTAGGTTTTTCGAAGGATTGTTATTTTTTGATTGAAATTTTGAAAAAGCACATTAACCTTCCTGAAGAACATATTATTGTTATGTTTAAAAAAATAAGACTAAATACACCATTTTCTGAGCTTGGAGACCAATTCTGAATGTCACTGTCGCTAGTAAAGTATTTATGAAATCTGTAATTCTAATTGCAAGTGTGTTAAATCCATTTATAATTAAATCAAATAAACAATTGGTAAATCGGAACCTACCTATGGCGTTTAGACATATGTGTCATAATATCTATTGTATCGAGAATTCTCTATGTTAAAACCTCATTCTGTAGTGAATATGAAATTGTTAAAATATTTAGATAAATGTGTTATTGTTGCATGTGCACTGATTAACCTACAGGATAGTTTAATTAAAAATACATGATTTGTTAATATAAATTGTTTTATTTGGTACTACAGTAGAACCTCTATAAGTCGAAAATCAAGGGAGACGCCAAAGAATTCGAGTTATAGAGTTTTCGACTTATAGAGAATTTCGACCTAAGCGGATTTCGATTCGACATAAAGAGGTTGAGACAAACGACTTGCTTCGCTAAAGTTCAAATGAAATAAAAAATTATACAATTAAACATCTGACACCAAGCAAGCAAACACGTGTTAACGTGAGTCATAAGTTCGTAGTAATTCTATTCATTGCATACTCCTAAATTGCTTTCTAAAAAACACACTGTCGGCGAATTCTAAAGTCGGTAACTTATTTTTCTTTGAACTATAGAGGTAATAAGTCTCAAATAATCAAGTTGTAAAGGTTGTAAAATAAAACATTATTATGTTCGAGATACAGAGGTAAAATTTAATTTTTCGAGTTATGGAGGGAAAATATGTACCAAAATTGCTTGGAGGGACTCACTGATTATTTCGACTAATAGAGGGTTGAGATTTCGAGTAATAGAGGTTTTGGTGCTTGAAGGGAAGGGAACAAAACATTTTTTCGAGATTTGGAGGTTTTCAACTTATCGAGGTTCGACTTAACGAGGTTCTACTGTATTATAAATTAATGGATATTTTTCTTCCAATATGATTCTAAGAGTAAATCTTTTACATATAGGTACATAATCATATTCTACAGGCACAATATTGACTTTCTGAGTGTCTTCAAAGTCCCATGATGCCAAACAAAACAAATACTTTTTCAGTTTAGTTAAGTGCATTTGCAGTTGCACTTGTGCGAAGTACTTAGCAGTAACTTGATTCATCGAAACATATTTTTTTGAAGTTCATTGGACTCATTCATTGGACATTTTATTTCTATTACTGTGTCACCATTTAAAATTCCATCCGGTGATGCTGGTATCATAGGATATTCTTGACACATGAACAAGCCGCACTGAGAAATTTCTCCAAGTAGATTTTTTAATTTTTGTTTTACAAGGTCTTCTAATTTTTGACCCCTTTTAATAGCAACTGTGTCTGGAACACCATACGACTCGAGAAGATCTGAAATCATAAACATTTAAAAATCATTAGTTAGGGTGTCGTTATGGGGGCGCTGAGGAAAAACTTAGAAAAAGTCCTCCTGTGACCCCTTAGCAAGACTCTGACCAATTTTGCTTATTCATTTCAGTACTTACATGAAGGTTTTTCCATTCCGAAACTCGGCAGAGCAAAAGTCAGAGATACACGAAAAGAAATTTGCAATTAAATGAATCAACTTTAGGCAAATTCGCACTGTCAGCTTTTGTATGGCCTGACTCCATTTTACAAAACCTCTCAAAAGCACAAATCAAAATATATCTTAATAATTTTCTCAATAAATTGCACACGATAAAGTAACGACGCTTTATTTATTGAAATGTGACGTCATACAATGTTCAATCATGGCCGCCCACGTTTCGGTTCTCGTATCCACAGGTAAAAAAACTCAAATCTATTTTTCAAAAATAAAAATATTTACAATTTGTTTTCATGCAAAAAACGTATTGTATAATTATTGTTAACCACTATACCACTATGCAACCGTATTTATCACATTTCATATTTTACCGTGACAACTGTCAAATAGCCAATTGTTTATTTTTCATAAGTCCACCGAGTAAAATGCCTAGATTGATAAATAAGGGGCTAAAAAAAATCAAATGGTTGATTATTATTACTTTTGCCGTATTGGGGCGGCTTAGAATACCAACCCCAATCTCACGCCAGATGGGTGTCGTAAAAGGCGACTAAATCCGGCCCGCTGGTGGTAGGGCCCCTCGAGGGATTATATTGGTAATATTGATTTTAATTGTTAATTAATACCATTATTACTATTATTATTTCTCCATGGGGTTCGCCTGGATAGCTACCACCCTTGAGCATGATGAGTCAGCCGCCAAACGACTCGTGTTCCGGCTGGGGGCTTGAGAGCCAGTTCTTTCTTTCTTTTTCTTCTCTCTTTCTTGGCCGGCAACATATCAGTGATGCCTTTGGTGTTGCTGGTGTCCATGGGCGACGATATCCACTTACCACCAGGTGGATCGTCAGCTCGTTTGCCGCCTAATTCCATAAAAAAAAAATTAAGCAACGTTTGCAGAAGTTGGACATTGAATGGATTGGATGGGCAACCTCCGTCATGGTACTTTACTGTACTTCCATATTGTAGGTATTACTCAAATACAATATAAATACAAAACTACAAAGAAACTCAAGTCGTTTGATAAAATTAAAATACTGTCGATGTCGGCGGACAGCCCTATCGCGCAGCTACTTCCGCGCGGCCGTAGGCAAGTTTTTCGAGAATAGGGCCGAGTTACGTTACTGGATATCTCATTATACTGTGGAATTATTGTTGGATGAGTTGGATCTTATAGATTCACTTTGGCGGAAATAAATGTCAGTATTGCCATATAAAAAATAATTTTCATACAGTTATATCCTTGTATGTATAATTTCAGGCTCTTTTCTCTATTTGATGTCACTATAATGTATGGGGCGATTGTAGGATCTCAGATCGTACACATTGATGAAAAAAAACAGTGTTACCCTACAAACAATAATTATTTTCATGAGGCAAAATCAACGGCTTCCTGGCTATTGATTTTTCAAAAATCTAATTATGCAGTTTTGGTTTTCGTGAAAATCGGCTCCGAGACTCCTTTGACCACTTTTCGCTATTCCTCATAGTTTTGAATTTATCCATCCACGCCCACTTGAAAAATTCACCTTGTATACTCTTCTGGCAGATACTTGCAACCGCTAGAATCTTCCAGCTGTTTACATATACTTTTTAACAACTGAAAGAATGTTCCCTGAAAATTTGAGCCATGTGGGAGCAGGTTATGAATTGCACACCCGATGACAACTTTACTTTGTTCTGGCACATACTTGCAACCCTCAAAATGGGTTGGCAATTTTTTTTACACTTAAGCATATCTAAATTACAACCTATTAAAATTATAGCCTTGTGGGAGAAGGTTAAAAAAGAATATTTTTTGCATTTTCAAAAAATTAAGGGATGACGCAACCGCGAGATGCCTGCCAGAATGGTACTTTCTTATTTGACTGATAATAAAACATCGTAAAAAAAAATTCGAGCTCTGTGGGAAACGGATTAGTCAGATGGTTCAGTAGCTCTTAGACATATTGCTGCATATTGGCTGTGTTAGAGTTAGAGCAAAAAATTTCTTGATATTGACGTACCTATCGAGAGTAAAGCACAACTTCAACCGCTTCGCGGTTTAAGGCGTGCAATATTTTTAAAAAAAAGTTTACTTTACAAAAAGACATGAAATCCGAACAAAAACAGTTTCACTGTAAAAAAACAGGACAAGTACACTTCAAAAGATAGTTACAAAAATGATAATTAAGTTTTTACAAAAAGTTATGAAATCAAAAAACCCAAGTACATAACCGTTTTAGATAAGAAAAAAAAATTTGCTGCTAAAAGTAAAAAAAAATGGTGTACTTGGTGTGCATAATACTTTATAGTGCGCGCTTATTTCAAAATAATCTTAAATTAAAATTTAAAAAATCCCGTCAGTTTTATTTACACCAAACATAGATAAGAACACTCGATTAAGTCACCTTTCAGACAAAAAAGACGAGATCAAAATCGGTTCATCCGTTTGGAACATACAGATACACAGACACACAGATACACCGAAACACAGACACGTGAAACTTGTAACATCCCTCTTTTTTCGTCGGAGGTTAAAAAGTTTTAAAAAATATCTTCCAAATTCAGTGGCGTGTGGTACAGCCATACAAGCCGAAAAGCCCAGCTTACTATCATTGCTTTACTATAATCGCTATGCAGCTGTTAAATATTAAACGTATGGAATGGAGTGCTCTGTGATGTCGGGTCAAAGATCCCGAGATCCTGGGTTGTACGACACAGCTGGGCTTGCCTTGTTCTGACGGCCTAGGCTTCCAATGTCAAGTCAGATCGAAAATCATAATTATGCACACCAAGTACACCATTTTTTTTTACTTTTAGCAGCAAATTTTTTTTTCTTATCTAAAACGGTTATGTACTTGGGTTTTTTGATTTCATAACTTTTTGTAAAAACTTAATTATCATTTTTGTAACTATCTTTTGAAGTGTACTTGTCCTGTTTTTTTACAGTGAAACTGTTTTTGTTCGGATAGTAATTTATGTGAAGTAGTATGCCAAAACAGTTTAATTATGTATAAATTAGGGGGAACAAGGATGAAATATGGATACGTCTTTACGTCAAACTAAGGTCACTTTGTTTTGTTTGATACAAAACTAAACACTTTGTCGAACGTAAGTAACAATTTCAGTTCCAAGAATGTTACACAAAGATATTTAATAAGTTTTAATAAGAAAGTGATGTTATCTGCTTAGTAGTATGAGTTTGGAATAAATTGTGGTTCTTAACTATACTCCCATATAGATGTGAATTATTGATTTGATAGTATTATCATGGTACTACTATGATCAGTGTAATTCAACTATTTTCATATAGACTGAATAAGATATGGTGATACAGAGGACAAAGAAATCAATTTGAAAAAGGTAAGGTGCACAGACAATATAATAAATTGGATAAACTACTTAAATAATAATTGCATAATACTTACAAATACAAGGAAGAAATACAAATATTAATATATTATACAAGATTAAGAGTTTATGTTAAAAACAAATATTTCAAATTAGCGGTTGTTGTCAAGACTATCAAGGTAGAATAATTTTACCTGATTTTTAAAGGATTCAGAGGACTACGTCATACTACCATAAGTACTTAGTATTACTTAGTATAGACTTGTGCGATCAGTAGGGTAAAAGCACTAAATCGCGATTATTGAATAAGGGGATTTAGTTATTTTATTTTATTTAGATAAATGGTAAACAATGCATCACAGTTTTGATTTTATAAAGAATTCAATGTTTCGAGAGAGATTTAATAAGTTTTAGTAAACATGCCCAGCAAAAGTTATTGGAATTACTTTGAACTGGTTCGATTTGAGAATGGACAGGGGAATGTTTTGTGTTAGGAATGGACATCACATGCAGGAGAACTTTGCAAAGTGTTGAATGGTAATTATAATTTACATTAAGACATGGGAGACTTCGGGAGCTGTTGCATGTGGTGCATGCTTCGGCTATGTCATCATGATGCAAGTGGCTACTCATCAGAAAGAGTCAACTCATCAGTCCAGAAAGAAATAGATTACTTCAAACAGAGGTAAAATACCTACTTAAGTACAGTATTATGGTGTTCAAGTCACCCGCCTAGAATAGACAATACAGAGATTTTGGACGATCATACGAGCCACCTATGGAGAAGTTTAAGCACCCAGACCACAAGGAATGCGAAGAATTATACTGAACCACTACGGGTAGAACACCAACTTAAGAGCGTCAGACATTATATGAGAAATAATAAGGCATTTATCAAAGTATTAGAAATATAATAGGAGCAATTATCAGGTATACTTTCATACAAAATAAATATTCCTTCAGGCCAAGCATAACAAAGCATAACATACTCAGTATAATTGCAGTACTGTATGATCCATGTGGACACTGCACCCCAATCATCTTCAGATTCAAGGTGTTATTACAATCGTTATCCATTGATGGTTTAAACTGGAATGAACCAGTATTAGCCCCATCATAAAGGAATGGGATGAATTAATCAATGACATTAAGTATCTATCTCAACTTCAAATACCAAGAGATATAACCCATGCCTCAAGCAGAATCATATGCACTTCATAGCTTTGGAGATGCTTCAGAGAGAGAATATGCCAGATGTATATATACCTGCGATCATAAAACTCATTAGCACATGCTGGACTATACCTACCTAAATTTGAACTCGGTACAGCTCATCGAACATGTTAATTATTAAATCAGGTTGTTCAATCATTTGCGCTTTCAATTGCTCTTACATGGATAAAAATCAAGTCACATTTACTTGCATTTGAATGCAACAGAGTACACAACATATTGTTCAAAATTTAGAAAATCATTAAATGGCTGTATATTCAGTCAGAACTTAATCCAGCAAATATAACATGAAGAGGATTTTTAGCCAGACAGTTACTACACACAGATATGTAGTAGAACCCACATTGGCTCAAGAACTCGGAGGAAAATGGCTTCACTCGGTAATCAATAAACATAAGGATATGCCTGGATTCAAGAAGCAAATTTATATCGCCACACCAGACCAACCATTGGAGTTATCATTATGAGAACGCGTAAGTTAATTTACTAAACTCATCAACGTTTCAGTATATGTATTAAGATAACTCAGAGACCTTCAGATGTCCAAGATGGACTGAAATGGAAATAAGATATTGTCATTACATAGAGAACACAAGAGTTCCTGAATCTTAACCAAAGTTAATAAAATCAAATCATTTGTTTATTGCTTCAAACATGGCTACAAAGGATGTTATAAAATATTTTGTAGTTCATACATATTTGGCTTTCGTGAGCATGCAGCAACAAGTAAAATTAAATTTTAATTACGACGCAATTTTACGACGAATTTTATTTACGACGCAGTCTTCGGTAAGTTTTAGTAGTTCGGATAGATAACATCAGATACAAACTTCTCTGGTTGTGGTGGGTCTTGCGAATATATGATCTGCGTTCAATGTAAACGTATCAGATTTGGAAATGGAAAATCCCATAGCAAGAGATGATGAAAATAACAAGATAAGAAAGAAGTAGAAGGTAAATATGAATGGTCATTCATGCTTGACTAATGAGAATGAGATGCCGAATCGAGTGAGTACAGATACAATAATAAGTGATTAAACCGTTATAGATAATGTATATTGAAATTGAAAGTATGATATAGGTAAATAGCATACATTTGTAAGGAAGTTAAATTAAGTGGGTAACTTAAGTAATTAAGCACTTAAATTAAGCTTTTAATGTTCAGCGTTCCTGACCTAGCAATTGCATTATTAAATATTAAAATAATATTTAAGACAGTTGATTGATGCATGAATTTGCAGCAATTCTTCAAAGGTACATAATGAAACAGTATTGGTTCATCGAAAATTTAGCAAATGACACGTTAGTATTAAAAGGTGTCTGAATAATTGATCTTCAGTTCTAGACAGGAGCTTGTGGTGCAACAAGCCGCGGACGATGTTCAGGACTTCCTTCATTCATCAGGAGACACAATAGTGTCTAGGCACAAGTACACTAGTAGTTACGATGATATATTATATAGAATGAAGTGAGCTGGTTCCGTGATCAGAAAGGGTGGTTAAAGGGCGCTCTTTCGAGTTGTTGAACAGGCATAAGACTATGGAATAGTCAGTCAGTCAGTTTGGTATAAGTGTATAGTGTATATGATCAGTGTTAATATTGAATACTTGTTTATTCAGTTTCTCTTGCTGGCGGGAGTGTCGCGAATGCGAACCATAAATGGAGCTATAGAGCTGTTACGTAGTCTGTGGACTTTGGATCAATGTGTTTAAGCAGTCTGTGCTTGGGTTTTGACAGATATTGTCAATAAGTTTTTCAGGAGACAGGAATGGAAGTTTTCCACACACGAGGTTTATAAATGTGGTTTGTGAGGAAGGAGTGTGAATCTTCCATCGCAAGTGGAGTGGGTTGAGACTGTTGTCATTCTATATCAGTGGTATAAGTGAATACCTTCTCAAATTACGGTCATTGTTGTGTATTGGTTATCGGGAAGTCAGGCGGCCGGTTCACGAGCATGATCCACACTGGGATTTGGATAGATGGAGAAACCAGTAACAGATTCATATCAGATGCGTGGTTTGGGCGTGACTATCGGGGGAGGCTTATGGAGGTCACAAGGGAATCAGCCCTCAGTCAGTTGTTATCAGATGGTACTCAGGTTGAACCGGCCCAGTGTTGAACATGAGTGGAAGTAAGGGCAGAACAGAATATAGGTATAATATTATTGTACTGTCAGGATCGACCGTGTCGTTATACGAGTTCGGTTACATCGATCCATCCTTATACAATACATACACCGCTATACCTATATTTATGTTATGTCAAGAATATATATACATATATTATGGTGCGTATAGATGTTACATTCAATACAGACTTTCGCCGTGTATCTTCTACCTTTAGGTAATTGGCGACAACGGTAGTCAGTCGGCAAGGCCGTTTTTAACCTATTGGAGGCCCTCGGCATATTAGGATAATGTGATGACATGATGACATTGACATGACCCTATGACATTGATAGAACACTATTTTGTTAGAAAAAACAAAGAAAGTAGATAAGCAAGCCTCTAGATCTATGTAAAAGCTAAAAAGCAAATTGGTATTGTAGTCAGTAATTTAGGTTCGATTTATTCGAATTAAAAAAGTATTTCGATACTAAATATCGATGATCGTTTAGTGATCTGGCAGGTACTAGGGGGCCCCTATTGATCACGGGGCCCTGGGCACTTGCCCAGTGTGCCCAGTGGGAAAGATGGGTCTGCCAGTCGGTGTCGGCCAGTTCCATTTTTAGGGTTCCGTAGCCGAATGGCAAAAAACGGAACCCTTATAGATTCGTCATGTCTGTCTGTCTGTCTGTCTGTCTGTCTGTCTGTCTGTCTGTCCGTCCGTATGTCACAGCCACTTTTTTCCGAAACTATAAGAGCTATACTGTTGAAACTTGGTGAGTAGATGTATTCTGTGAACCGCATTAAGATTTTCACACAAAAATAGAAAAAAAACACTAAATTTTGGGGGTTCCCCATACTTAGAACTGAAACTCAAAAATGTTTTTTTCATCAAACCCATACGTGTGGGGTATCTATAGATAGGTCTTCAAAAATGATATTGAGGTTTCTAATATCATTTTTTTCTAAACTGAATAGTTTGCGCGAGAGACACTTCCAAAGTGGTAAAATGTGTGTCCCCCCCCCCCTGTAACTTCTAAAATAAGAGAATGATAAAACTAAAAAAAATATAGGATGTACATTACCATGAAAACTTCCAACGAAAATTGGTTTGAATGATATTTAGTAAGTAGTTTTTTTTTAATAGGTCCTAAATCGTAAACCGCAAAAAACATTGATCAAAGTTACAACGAACTACAAGAACTTTTATATTATGTTACTTGCTGCTACGGAACCCTTCATGAGCGAGTCCGACTCGCACTTGGCCGCTTTTTATACGTATTAATGATACACCTATGAACGTAAAATATATTTTGAATCGATCACCCTTTCGGAAAGTTGCTTTATTAAAGCACCGATAATGGTAGTTGGCCAATCAGCAGTCATCTTCATAACTGCTTTTTAAATGCTAAAAACTCGTTAAATCCTCCATTCGCTTAGGGTCAACGTACATTTATTCAGATCTATTCAGTTTTTGTCTACAGAAAACGGCGTTTTTATATGGAGACGCGTACGCATTCGTTCATCTTTACGCGTCTTCGATTCAGCTTTCGCGGCAAACAAGTAGAAAATGAGGACAAATGTGTTTTTATCTTGCGAGTGCTATTATAGAGTTCAGCACTCTTCGGCCGCGTTCAGCGCTGTTCCGCCACGTACAGCGTCACCGTCGAACGCAGCCGAGTTAAAAATATCGCACATAGAACTGTTCATGTTGAGGGCACAATATCTACTAAATGAGTAGCCTAACGTCTTCGCAGCATATTCAGCGTCGTACGCAGTAGATAGAAGCGTTCACTTTCTTACGACTCTGTACGCGGCTGATAGAAGCAAAACTGAATAAGTGTAACCAAAATCGTTCAGCGAAACGCGAATGGCGATGAATAAGTGTGCGTTGACCCTAATCTATCATCGAACTTTGGAAGTTAATTGATCGACAAACGCAGGGAAGGTTTATGCATCCAGGTGATATTGGAGGACTCCTTAAAGTCATAATTATATAGTTTTATACTTTATCTACTATGTTCCTTTAACCAAAGTGTGGTCACTACACGAAGACCTTTTTCCACATAGTTGTCCTCCAAACTACAATGATCAACCCGTGAACTTGGAATTCAATCGTTACCTAATCCAAATAAATCATAGCTGTATGTACTTTCTAATGTAATCTATTGATTTAATGGCTTTTTACGAATTTTATGAACATTTTACAAAATAGTACTAATTTAAAAATTTGTTACAAGCAGTTAAGAGTTTACGTTAAGATAATTTTACATGCATGCAATGCTTTCTGAATATCCTCCATTTACTTTTATAACATTTTCGCTGAGCTTAATCCCGTGTTTATTATTCTTTTACATTTCATTTGCAATACTTTATGCCGCTTGTGAAATGTAAACCGAAAAAAATGAGTAGTATGCAAACGTACAACTATATTTAGTGCTAATTATTATACCTACTACTGTCATAATTATTATGAATAGTAAAAAGATATTGCTAAAATATTTTTTACCTTATTACAGGCTTTAACCTAAAGTTTAATTACCTTAAGTAAACATAATTTCTGCGATGCAGAGGTGTGCTTTTGTGACAATATTTTTGGAAACTCTGGAATCGTTTGAAGGAGTTCTCTTATCACACCATATTTCTAGAAAAACCGTACAGCTTAAGACCTTGTCTAAGCCGAGGTCACCTTTTCACCACCACCTAAAGTGAACTAGGAGAGATTGCAGAAGGAGGATAGGAGAAGCATTAAATTCATCCTAGTGGCCCCTTAAGTTCCTACACTTTAATGAATTCTCAAAGAATGAATAAAACCTGTCACAAGAGCTTTTAAGGAATAATAATCTTATACGCAAGTTACGTAACAGTTAAAAAGTTTTTAGTAACACGAACGTTATGTTCCATGCGTGAAATGCATTGAATGATCTTCATTTGCATGAGCACTCGACTGAAAGCGCTATTTCCTTTTAGAAGGTTTCTATTAAGCGTAACCCTACATTTTTCTTTTCAACGTACCTACCGCTGAATGCGGTTCATTTACATCGTGAATGAAATAAAATATTTTATGTACACTAGACATGCGTTGGGATATTGTGGTGCTTACATAGTATACTCATATATTTAAAAGCATTATATTGCATTCGTAAACAATAATAACAGGTCAATTTCAAAAAATAATTGATGAATCTTTCCTTTTAATTTGTATTGTAATACTTTTAAGACACCTGGTATTTATATTTCCCAGAGCAAATGGCATATGCTACTAACATTATAAAACTCATGCTCAACTCAGAATCAACATGAATCAAAAATTAATTGGCACCGATACTTCATTACGAAACGACGCGTAACGTGGGATGGGACAGATGATAACTATAGGTCAGTGTAGGAGGATACTAATGAAACGAAAGTACACTATACACTTGACATTTAAAAATAACTGATCGATTGGATTCTATTATTTGATAACTGAATCTGACAATATCTTCCGATCATATCGGAAATACTGGTCATCTATTAAGCAACTTTTATATGACTTTTTCCTATAAATAGAATAATAAAGTTGTTGTTGTTCGTAAAATTTACAAAAAACTTACAGCGAAATGACGTAATACTGAGTTATAGTACTTACTAGGAAAAGATGGTACGTAATAATCGTAACAACTTGAGAGAGAGTTGAGTGGTTAGCTGGTAGAGAATGCATTAAGCGTTAAGCTCGCCAATTGTACCCTGTTTTTGTGGTCAATAAAGTCTAAATAAATAAATAAGTTCCCTTTTGACCCCCAACGCAAAAAGAGCTGTTATAAGTTTGACTTCTTTATAATATATGTGGGTATCAGTGTGTTTGTCTGTGACATCGTAGCTCCAATAGAAATGGTCTGATTTTGATGGTGATTTTTTTTTGTTTGAATGCTGATTTGATCGATATCATAGCCGTTATCTACGCAAAGAAAAACCAGTCAGAGTATTTTTTACTCCAGCCTAAAGTAATTACAAAGTAACAAAATAAAAATGAGTCTAAAAATCCAGTTTCGCTTAAACAAAGATAGATAAATAAATTCTAAAAACCCCATTCATTACATAGTAAGCAATTGTTTACGCCCATTATACTGCGATAATGATGTGATGTGATTTATATAAATTCAATCGAGCGTAACAATTGTAGGTATTTAGAGAACCATTCGACTGTTAAATGTTCAAATAGCTAACAATATACTCTATTACAAAGTAATGATCCCATTGTGGTCGCTACATCGAGTAATATTTCATAGGTGGAGCAAATGGACCGGGAAAGGTAATGAAATTTAATGGGAGAACCTTCAGTCTAGTCGTATATGATATTTTTATACATTTTATGTGAATAGCCGAACGAACAAACGAGCAATCGGGACACTTGATGGTAAGTGGTAACCGGCTTTGGTCGGTAAACGCTTCACTGGGAAAGAAGGTTTTCTTCTTATTACTGGCTCTCAGTTAAAATCAAAACACAAAATCATTTCACGATTGATTCTAGATGGAGGATAGTAGTGGGTCAGGTGGGTAAACACCATGCAAAAAAACTCACGTACATAAACGCACATTAGGCCAGGGAAAGTGCTGTTGACTTGCCTGGGTTAATTCCCGGGTTAATACCCACTAGGTGTAGTTAATAGTATCAGGCGTTACTTTGCGGAAATCCATTGTTATTAAGTTAGTATTAGTCTACCTTGCAACAATCCACGGGTAACATGTATGGTGGTATATACTTTAAGACATGCATGCCCGCGGATTGTTTCAAAGTAGACTAATACTAACTTAATAACCCACTAGGGGCTTGTTTCACAATCTTCAAGTAGAGTCCTGAATAAGCTATTCGCCGGTTAAAGTGACGTTAAAGTGTCATTTTACATACACGAAATGTCAACTTAACCAACGAATAGCTTACTTCGGACTTACTTGAAGATCGTGAAACAAGCCCTATGTATCTTAAGTCTACTTTTAAGGGTTACTAGACCTATAATTAAAATTCTTGACAAAAAATAACCGACTTCAAAATTAGGGATAACTCAAAAACTATTAGTTATATCTCGCTCAAAATTAAGTGGAACCACATGACAATCACCAGCTTTCGATTAAAAAAGAATCATCAAAATCTGTTCACCCAGTCGAAAGTTCTGAGTTAACAAATATTTTAAAAATACAGTCGAATTAAATACCTCCTCCTTTTTTGAAGTCGGTTAAAAATTTGTGCCAATCGTAACTAAAATAATGGAGGTATTGAAATATAAATATTATTTAGTCTATTGTAGGATTGCAATTCAGAGAATATCTTAAACTGTCGATTTTAACCAATCGTTAAGCCTTGTCTACTACCTCCTAGTACATTACCATTGATCACTAACTTAATCAATCCTCATTTAAGCAACGAGAAAGCTCCTCCTGAGCGATGTTTGATTGATCAGGTCGAAATCTTTTCACGCCTGCAATGATAGCAGTAGGCAGAATAAGCTTTTTTATGATGCTTGGAAGAGCATTTAGTTTTAAAAACAGATATTGTCAAAATTAAAGTGATATTTAATTGCACATGATCTCCTTAACCGTAGAAGGATAACCTGCGTAAATTTTACTCACAATTTGGAATAAAAAGTTAACAGTGGTTTCAATTTTAATGTTACATCGTAACTATTTATCTACCTACTTAAATTTAATGTATTGAATACAAAAGTGTTATATATAACTCTGTTTTATATAATGTCTCAATGTTTTAGGATTTTAAGTTTGATCGCACCATTTTTTATGAATATAATTCCTACTAAAGTCAATGTTTATTTACAGAGCTTTGTTTTATTTAATAGCAAATAGGTATATTTTACTATGTTATTGCAAAATTATTATATAATGAAAATAATAGATAATCTGTTTTAGTTAATTACTAAGATAAAAATATATTTCACTGATTTATCAAGTGTTCCATTAACTTTCTTCATTGGAGTAAATTTTACTCATGGTTACTCTTAACTTAGGTTGAAATAAGGTTATCTTACAAAGAAAGTTTAAATAAAATATACAAAGATCCTCCCTTTTTAACCTAACTTATAACTTCCGGTCCCTGACTTTAGGAACAAAATATATAAATGATGTCTTACAGTATAAATATCAATTATTTCGCAACAATCCTAATAAAAGGATTAGCAAAATTCATATCATGTGTACAAGATACCTACGCGCCAATGATTCTGCGTAACAAAGAATAATTTATGACAAAATGATCCTTTTCTTTTTCATTACCACAAGTCGTAGTCATCGCCTACAAGACCTGTGCCATATTGGTGTAGCAGGACCGAGGCCATTCGTCACAATTTAACAAATGATCCGCACTGCCCGGACACTATGTAATAAGTTCCCTAATTAATTGTTATTACCGTACGACGATTTATCGCCCTATTTGGTTCAACGACTTCAAAGGATAACAGAATGTGCCACATTAATATTACTTCGCTTCACAAGATAGATACTTACGACAATTGTTTTGTTCATTTTCGCAACGACTTAGCTGTAAATAATAAAATTATTTGGTTTTAATCGTCTGTTACTACGTATTTGGTGAGCGGTTAGCGACAGAAATTTATTGGACAAGTCCATATTTATTGCTGTGAGTTGTGAAACAAACGTGCAATGCTATAAAGTAATGTTATTATGATTTAACGAACCTTTAGCCTAGTTGGTAGCGACCCTGCCTGCGGATCGAGGGTTCCCGGGTTTGATTCCCGGCCGGAGCAGATATTTATGTGACAGATATTTGTACTCGGGTCATGGGTGTTATTGTGATGTGTTATATGGCGTGTCGTCCATGCCACCCGCGACACAGGTAAAAACCTACTGCGGGGTATGAGTGTGTAAGCGTTTATTTATACGTATTTATAAAGAGCTGTAAGTTGAATCCATCACCGTATTATAGTTGCCCTATTATCTAAACTGATGCTCAATTTTCATACACTAAGACCCACAGTTCCCTGTGTTACTGATGCCGCAGACATACACAAACATTACTAACAACAGCCAGTTCTGATACGCCTTATAATAATTATCTAATTCGAACCAAACACGTGAACTCTCATTTGGTAGATAGCCCTATCGGTTGAAGACCTAACGACTATGACATAGACTGGCTTACATACATACATACGTAAGTACTTTCTTTACTCAATCATCAAGCCATCAAGTGCATTCAACAACAAAATTTCCCAACACCAACAATATTGTATTAAATTCCCAGCCGAGCAGCCGTCCAAGTGACGTGTCGCAAGAGTGAACTATGCGCCTTAATTACATAGTTCCTGTGACGTTATGAGCTTGTGACATCATGCAGGCGCGAAATTCACTTTAAAGCTAACTTGCAGCTCTAGAATATTCAATTTGTTTAACTTGGGAATAAACACACTTAGTAGCATTTGGAGTTCGAGTTTTTAAAACGAAGTAGCATCATAATATCCTTAATCTCATGCAGAATGTGTTTAGGAAAAACCGGGCAAGTGCGAGTCAGGCCACGCGCAATGTAGAGTTCCGAAGTAGTAAGTTTATCGAGTATTACTCATTAACTACTTATGCTAACATAGCCGTGATAGTTTTCCGTGTAAATTCACCATAATATAACCTATTTTGGGGGGATACTTTTTTCACTTGTCGGGGGAGAATTTTTTCACTTGTCCAACTCCAATCGTTTAGCCGGCAGGGGGGGGAAATAATTGACTGTAACCAAAATTAGCACTCAAACGGCAAATGGACTCCTAATTTCAAAAATGGTCTAAGAAGACTTCTATTCTTGAAAGACCTTTTCAATGGTACCCCACACTAAAATCATCCTCACGTTAATACCTGTAAAAAAAGTTTTAAATATTTTATTCTACGGCTCTTGAGTTTTAATAAATATGTATATCCATGCCAAATTAAAGCTTTCTAGCTCTAAGGGTCTCGGCGCTTTGCTTCGGACACACGGACGGATAAACGCACGGACAGACGGATGGACATGACGAAACTCTATGGGGTCCGATTTTACTTCGGAACCCTAAAAAGCACAATTCGGATTTTATCTTTTCTTGTAATATTAAATAAATAAATAAATACCATTCTCAAATTACATAGGTATATTTATATAATATCATAGCGAACTCGACACTATCTCCGATTACAGGGCAAAAGGGGTACAACATACTATTCCTATGGCTTGCTTCTAATAATTAGTAGCTAACTAGTGAGCACGTTTCTATCCTCATAAGTAGGCCTAGGGCATACTCCTCCACGCTGCTCCAGTACGGATTGGTCAAGGGGTTAGTGGCCAACTCAAGTATTGGAAGTTTTCATGTCGCCCGAGAACCTCCGCTACGGCTTAGCGACTGTTACAATACCATTAGTATACATGAAGGTAAATTAGTTAAACAAAGTTATTATAAGAAGCATGACGATCGATCATTTTGTATATTATCATATTATTATCCTGAGCATAATTTAAACGTAGATTCGGTTACGAACGTTGCTTTATCACTGGAAAGTTTCACGTGGTTCCCAAAGATAAATTACTTCCTACATCAGATGTGACTAAGTGAATATTTTGTATGCAAAGAAATTAGGCATCCTCTGGAAATAAAGTCGTAAGTGTAATATAATGATTATATTTTTTTTCGGTTATTATTTTCATATCTAAATTATTTCAGCAATATTATCATGATTACTTTTCTGTCGAGTTATATGAAGAAAATAATTTACTGTGTGTTGTGTTACAAAGAATACCTAACTAATAAATTAATATTATTTGTACTCTACTGAGTATTTCGTAACTTCATTCTAACCTGACTGCACTCTCTTACTCTTACAGACTCTTAGAGCAGGAAGAGCGGAACGAAATAAGAGAAGAGAGCAAGAGGAACTTTTTAACAGCGAACGGCTCTGTCGCTATTATCTGTGCTTTTCAAACACCTTTTCAAACACCTAACCTAATCCTACCGTGTCAGTATATTTACAAGCTTTTATTCAACTTCCTTTGTTTGTTAGTTTGTTAGCACTTATGGCTAGCTACTACTATTAGTGTCAATGCATTTTTCTCTTAATGGTAACTCAGATACTCAGGGCTGGCTTCAGTAAGATATGAAATTATATATACGCGTGCATTCAATTTATATTCTCTTAACTCCATCATAATTTAACTACAGTACTGCGCTCAGGAATTGCTCTCCTCAACACAAATATAAACTTTTTAAAAGCTTGTTCTTAAAACATTTTCAAATATTAATTTTATATTAATTTATATATTTTTATATTACGACTGTATTCTGTGGGGCACAAATTGTTGTGCGTACATACCGTGTAATCATTAGCGAGAAGGTATTTCTAGTATGTGGATAATAATATCAGAAAGCAATCATCAAATAGCAATTAAGCGTTCCGGAATCCTAAGTTCGACGGCTCAACTGAACAAAGACCGTGCCTATGATTGTGGACAAAGGGTAGCTCATCAGAATCTATAGGTATACTGTATATATGTTATTGTTACCTATCTAGAACATATTATAATAAACAGTGAATCCTATCCTAGGCTTAACGTGTTAGTTATTCCAATCTATACTAATATATAAAGAGGAAAGATTTGATTTTTTGTTTGCATTGAATAGGCTCCGAAACTACTGAACCGATTTCAAAAATTCTTTCACTGTTGGGAAGCTACACTATCCTCGAGTAACATAGGCTATATTATATTTTCAAAAAAAAATAGGGCTCTCTAATAAAACTCCAATAATGTAACCCAAGGTGTAAAAAAATAAGAAAACCGAAGCAAAGCGAGGGCGTTTACTCGTTTATAATAAACAGTGAATTCTATCCTACGCTCATCATGTCAATTTCAATATCTATTCAGAGGTAAAAATAAATTTTGGGCCTTTTATTTTAAACAATGTTGAATCTATATTTTGAATTAGTCCTTGATCGATTAAATATGATCCAATAATTCATTATCATAATTAATATTCATGGTGGTAAGATATTAGTGAGTTGAGTAAGTAAATACTATGATTAGAAGAGAGAAAAGAAGAGCATAGAAAATTAAACCATACTTTAAAAAATATTAGGGTTTATTTTAATAACAGATCATTTTCTCTGATTGTGTGTGTATTTGCAAATTCAATTTATTTTAGTTATTCATACCACCAATAGACATTAAGTAGACTGAAAAGAACCTTAGCATCTGCCCCCATCCCGAGTTAAAATTGATTCTTATAGAAATCTTTTGTATCATCTGTGCACAATTTACTGTTTTTATTATTTCCCTTTCAATAAGCACCACTCACAGTAACTTCCACTTCGATGTCGTTATTTTATTCAAATGAATACCTAATAATAAATGAACCCATGGCCTTGTTTCGCAATCTGTGTAACAAAGTTTCGGTTCAGTCATAAACGCTATTGACCGTAAATCAAGTGTAAAGAAAACAGTCGGCCTCGAATAATGTGTTTGAAACAAGCGCCGGATTGTGAATAACAATGTTATTGCTCACTGCTTTACCCGCTATTAATACACGAAAATATAATGTTTTTACGTTTAATACAAAGTTACATTTTTCTCTGATATCAAGTCGATCTACTGGCGTTGTTATTGGACCAGAGTGGACTACTGTTCTCCGCACATTGGGAGAGGAGACTCGAACCTAGCACTAAGACAGTTATGGGTTATAATAATGATGACGAAATTGGTTGGATATTTTTTATGCAAATAGCCGGCAAACGAGCTGACGATCCACCTGATGGTAAGTGGCTATCGTTGCCCATGGACATCAGCAACACCAAAGGCGTCACTGATGCGTTGCCGGCCAAGAAAAAGAAGAAAAAGAAAGCTGGCTCTCAAGCCCCCAGCCGGAACACGACGAATCGTTTGGCGGTTGACTCATGCTCAAGGATAGTAGCTATCCAGGCTAACCCCATGGAGAAATAATAATAGTAATAATGGTATTAATTAACAATTAAAATCAATATTACCAATATAATCCCTCGAGTTTAGTCGCCTCTTACGACACCCATCCGGCGTGGGATTGGGGTTAGTATTCTAAGCCGCCCCATTACAGATATTAATAAACTCTCATAGTGTGAGGCCATCATTATGTCAAAGACAGATTGGAAGACTTAAAAAAAATTCAGAACAATACTATGAACATCTTTGAAGTCAAGTTTAATTACAACGGTTTCCTTCACAACTACAGGTTCAAAAATACAGGTTTCTTGGCCAGCGTCTTATTACTTACCTTATAGGATAGGACTAGCCACACTCTTGCTATAATTCACCATATTATTTAATCTGCGCCAGCTGTAGCATCAGCAACCTAGAAAAGTTGGGTTACGCTTTCTGCTTAGCCGGAAAAGCATAATTATGCAATGCCTTTGGTAGACTAACAATATCAGGTGACGTTGAAACTTACCGTCATGTGGTACGGCAGCTTGTCGATATATGAATAAAGTACCTATAAGATAAATTTATCCATCAAATCAAAATCAAAGCCTGTGAAAAATCCGCAAGTAATCTGTTATACTCGTCAGCTTGAAAAGTGCGATGTATTAAACGATGGATGGATTTCCGAGGGTGAGAATGCATATCTGATGTTCCATCTAACTATAGGAACACTCAGTGCGTTGTATAAAATATCATCCTAGTATATTTAGACAAGCCATAAGGAACAAGTTCTAAACTAAACCCGCCAATCGTACAGGACAGTTAAACTTGCATTAGTATAATGGATTCTCCCAAATACCCACAGATATCTGAACATGTTAACAGACAAGTTTGGTCCCAAAGCTCAGGGCACTTACCCGCATGAAATATTCAGATCCGGTGCTATGTGCCCATAATCTCCAACAGCTGTTCTGCTGTGATTGATAGCTTCCACGAACCACTCTATATGGGACTAATGTGTGTTTGATGGTAGGTCATCTGAAATGTCGGGAGTTTTCTCAGCCAACTCATGTAGAACTACCACATAAGTTTGTACTTTTAAAAAAATTGACAAAAGATCTGAAGAGGAGAGTTTATTGTGAATATGAGTACATTAGCCGTGGGACTAAAAATTATGTTATAAATATTTTAAACTTTAAGAATAAAATTGATTGCATTATCTATTAATAGTGACATTTTCAGAGAAATGGCAAAACCAAGGCCCTGTAAATAATAAAGATATTATTTATGGAAATAGCTGACAAATGAGCCAACGAGAGCCGACCTAAGAGATATCGCTGATGCGTTGTTGGCCAAGCAAGAAAAGAGAAGAAAGATAGAGTGAAAGAGAAGATACTTAAAAAAACACGAAAAACTTTTCATTCTACCACACAATCATAAACAACACAAGCGTAACAAAATAATAAATTGCTGTTGTATGCCGGGACTATGCCAGCGGAATATTTATACGTACGTTTTATTCGTGAAAGAATACAAAGCGATATATCTGCCTTTTTTCGCTGATTGAATTCTGCACGGATGGTCCACTGTAAATTAAATAAGATTGTCATCAGACCAAAAAATAGGTACGTGTGTTCGAAGCAAATCGAATTTGGAGCGTTTCCGAGCGATAAAAACTGATACAAAAAAACGAATTCATTCTCGCTTTCGTTGTATTTTCGAACAATAAAACAAATAGGAGCAACGTACGTTAGAGAGAATTGTGGGCACAGACAAACGGCCAATTTCCTTTCGCACGATTTCTTCACCTCTCACGTACAACTGGTAAACAAAGTAAACGTGTAGGGTTAACAAATTCACTGGTGCATTATAAACAAAAGCTTTAACACTATAAATGATAAATTTTGAAACACGCATCCCAATGCGACGGTTGTCATTTGTAACTGATCGCGGAGTCAACTTTGCAGGCGCAACTTGGATGGGTAACCGCTAATCGCAAAAGTTCGCTGCTCTTAACCATCGCTTCTAGTGGTTAAAATCAGAAGTCATGTCTGTGCTCTTCTGCGACGTAGGATCTTATGTCATTTTAGATAGCTGACTCACTTTAGGTCTTGGGATATATTATTATGGGATAACAGGGTACCGGCATACTTTCTAGTAACGTGGCAGGAGAAATTTCAGGTCCTTCTGGTGAGCTATGAACGCTAATTTTGGTCTTTATAGGCTTCACAAAGCAGCTTTTAAAAAGCAGTAAATTTGCAACTACGCATAGAGATAATTCTAACTTCGAGTTACTTGATGATTATTAATATACATAAACACACCGGCATATTTAGCGGAACACAAAAAAAGGTGCATAATTTAAAAAATATGGTTTTATTTTAAAATCTACTTGCTACACTTCTTTTTTTATTTAAAGTTTCATTTGTTTTACTTGTAATGAGATCACATTAAGAACAGATTTTGCGAGTAAAGGCTATTTGTGAAAAATGGTACATTTTTGAACTTTTCATGTAACCGGGAAAAGTGAAAATTAATATTAAAATAACAATTAATTAAATTAGAAAAATGGTGATCAATATCGCGTATTTCCTCCACGTGCTCTTATTAAAGTTTCTACCCGTCTAGGCATACTGAGAATGATGTTATCGATGGTTTCCTGAGATAGTCTCCGCCATTCCTCAACTACTGGAATAGAGCTGGAATTCTGGACTTAACTTTTATTTTCAGCAAGTCCCAAACGTGCTCTATTGGGTTCATATCCGGTGATCTCGCCGGCCACTCCATAACAGCGATATTCATATCATTAAGATAAGCTTGAGTTACCCGAGCGGTATGCGGCCGAGCATTATACCGCATAAAAACAAAATCGTCACCGATATATGGGGCAAACGGTACGACATTTTCTTCTAAAACTTCTCTGATATAGCGGTCTGCAGTCAGACTCCTTCTGTCAATCACTACCAAGTCTGTGCGAGCTCCCAAACAAAAGCCCGCCCAAACCATTATTGATTCACCACCGTATGCAACTGTAGTTTCAAAATTCTGAATGTATCGTTCTCCTTTGCGTCTGTATATTCTTTGCCTGCCGTCAATTTGATTTAAGAGAATTCTGCACTCATCACTAAACAATACCTTACTCCATTGGTCCGCGTTCCAAAGTCGATGTTCCTGAGCAAAAGTTAACCTGTTTCTACGATGATTTACCTCGAGCCTTGGAGCCTTAGCGGGCACAAATGAACCCAAACCACCTTCTTCGAACCTTCTTCGTACCGTACGCTCACTTACGGTTACACCCCGCACTGCTTCTAACTCATGTCGGGCTTGGACGGCCGTCAAACGGGGGTTCCTACGTACACGAAGCCGAATGAAACGATCATCCCTACTCGAAGTGCGTCTTTTTCTGCCTTGTCCTGCTCTTCTCACATAAGTACCGGTCTCCCTGAACCGTTGGATACTACGATGGATCGTTGAAACTGGTCGACGAAGATTTCTGGATATCACTCTGTAGGTTTGACCATTTCTTCGCATTTTGAGTGCCCTGGCAATCTCCGTTGAGGCTAAGTCAGGCATAATTCAGTCCTCAACTCCAGAAAGATACGCGATTAAAAAAACTAACAAAAAACAGTATTTCAATGAAATTTTAAATCAAACTCAGAAGGAAGAAATACTCGAAGTTCGCTCCAGATAAGGTGTATTTGAATAAAATTAAAACAATTGAATAAAATGTGATGTTCAGTTGTTTTCTTAATTTGAAAATATTTCTTTTTAAATTAAATGACGTATAAACCAGCCAGCAACCTTATATGATACTGATATCAAACCTCTATTTTATGATCCGCTAAATATGCCGGTGTGTGTATATCTATCAAAAGAAACGTCATATACCTAGCGTAAAAACCTAATGTATAGCGATATCTAGCAATACGTCGCTGATGCATTTTATTTTACCAATGTAAATAGGCCATTGAACTTTCCGTAACTGGCTAAATCGTCGGGTTTGATTCTAACAATAATCAATTTTAAATCAGCATTAGTCCCATACTTAAGGGAGACCCTAATAATAGTTGATTTCAACGATCCATAACTTCGTAATCCTCTGAGATATTGAGATAAAACATCGCCTATGGCCTTAGTTAGAACAAAACGTAACATGTCATTCCATTAATTCCCATACAATTTATAATCGAGTTGATAGCAATGCTGACCGCAAGTCATATGAATCTTGTGGACAGAAAGACAGAGCGTAGCACTGGTAGACATGACGTTGTTTCTCCTAAACTGATCACAAAACACACGCCTACAAGATAAATTATACGCTTGATTACTAATTCAAGAACAAAATTCAAATTTAAATTATTTTGTGGCCTGAGTGGTCTGACGAAATTTTTTTTAGGTTACATACCATAGACCAAAACCGGGAATGATTTTTTTCTCTCCGTAGCGATGGGTATCGTTAGATAGGTCGTTGAAAAGATTATTTTTGGATCTAGTCCCCCGCTCTCATGTTAAATGGTTGATTTTACACATGGAAAAAAAAGGCTCGTTAAGCAAGTTAACTAATTACAGTTCAACAACATGAAACTACGGAACCCTACGTGGTCTGACACGCACTTCATTTTACATTTTACTACTTTAAAAATATAGTTCTATACCATTCGGTTTTATAAATATCAAATAAGCTTAGTATACAATATACTGTATAATATTTATTTTTTATTCAATTTCAGACGAATTTCGTGTCCCTTTCTATGCAATACTCAGCTCTACATACGATATCAGGGCTTACGACCGCTAAACAAAGATACGTATATCACTGCTACCTACACAAACCAGAATTATCCCGCATCTTTTGTTTGTTCTGCATAATTGCAGCCATACCCTGATATAAATCTCCACAACTGGTTATTAAGACAGCTACAGGTGTCTGCCTACCGTTTCGAAATTAATCTCACCAAATTATATGGTAAAGTTAAAATTGTGCGAAATTCAGATACTTCAGAAACACGAAATTAATAACACTGTCCTGAGTGTTCGAAAACATGTTAATTATGACGTAGAATAAAAAGGGAGTTGCATCTGATATTCCCAGGAAAAATAATTTGTTTTTTGTTTAACGATTGAATATAATGGGTAAATAATAATAATAATAATATAACAAGCACAATTAAAAGACTATAATAAATGAACGATTAAATTAACTGATCTGTAAGTGATATCATACTCGTGATCGAGGAAGTACAATATGAAAGATGTAGATATAGTGTGTCCCGAGAGTAGACCCTCAAAAGTTGAGATCATCAAGCCAACTCTCACAAGGGTTTGTTAAATTGTCTAAAAATCTTTGGAACATTAATCCTCATATGTCCTCATTTTCCTATTAACTTACAATTAAAATTTTAGTATACACAGGCGGTAATAGTCATTCAAAGAAAATTTACGCAATTTAAGTATCCATCTCAAAGTAAGCCATCATCAGAGTTCAAACAAGGCAAATTAGAAGTCGTTAAACTATTGACCATCCAGTGTTTTATGAGCCGGCGTCTTTGTACTTCTACGGTCATTAAATGCACCATCTCACAATCTCACAATAAGGTGGAATTTAAACCATTTTGATTTTTATTCACTTGTCATAAAATCTACGTTATGTGACTTGATGAAATGACTAAGATGATGGCATCGTTGTGCCCACCGAACTAAGTAAACAAGGATTGAGTACATATTTTATTATTGGGAAAGTGTGTTCAAATAAGGAACGCTATTTTTAAAACATGTTTGTCGTTTCTTGTACGAAGTGGGATGAAACTATGCTCTATTCGAGATTTGATAATGAATATTGCTGAAAGCTCTCAGAATTCACAATTCAGTAATGTAGTTCATAATTAAGTTGTAAAATAATAATTATATACCTCAAAAGGCGTTAAACCTTTGTAGTAGTAAACGGTGTCAACAGTCTTCTAAAGTAAGAGTTTCCTCAATTTTTAATGGCTTCCTCTACGCATCATTTTTCGCCAGATTCCGCTTAAAGTCTTTTTGATACATCAATATCCTGTACTGATAATCGAACCCGAAACAAAGCAGATAGAAACAACCAATTGAAATAGAGGAATCCATATTCGTGAATATCGAAATTTGCACAGAGTAGGTAATATGACAATGTGTAATGTGATTGTCCGTATAAACAAATGAAGTTAATTTTCAAGTAGAATGGTTATGGATGGATCATAAAACATTGATGCTATTTAAATGAAATGACTCTGCCGTCAGTAAAATTGCAGTGTATCGCTAAATGTGTTTTTTAATGGTCAGATGTTGATGGAATCCTAAATTCAGTTTGTTTTCGGTAATTTATAAAAGTTTCCGCGAAATATTTTTTATCGTCTGAAGATAAAATGAAAACTGATGAACTTATGGATGATATCATCAACACTTATACATCATAAACACTAGTAAAACTAGAAGTAGTGAATAACACAGAGATTCAGTAATGAAACGTCCTGAAAGACGATTATTTCAATTTTAAGCCACAGATTCGTATTCGACATCACTTTTACAACTCCAGAAAGGCTGATAATATTCGAACAGCTGAACCGATTTTCTTTATTCGTAGCTAGAACTCTTTTCAGTTTTCATATATATACACACGATAAACTTATAGCGCCTCTGTATTTTCGTAGGTTAAAAATTAATACGCTTTGTTGTCAACTACTCTATTCATAATGAGATTAAACCTGTGCGGGTTGCTATATTATGCAACGAAATTAAAATGTTAAAACATTGTGATTGTCCAAGGACGTTTAAGTATTCTCTTTGTAATTGTTCGTCATTATGTCTGTGGTCATTACACTCATGTCGCTGAATTAGGTCTTTTACACACGAGGCACTTTACAAACTTTTTGAAGTTATAGTTCTTTAGGTGCGTTATGAAATAAATGGAAAAAATGATGAGTGAAATTTTAAGATTTGTGACACGGTGACGGTGACACAAAAGGTGACGAAAAACGTCACAGGCGATTTATTAACGCGCGGTTTTAGCGCGTTATGAAAAAAATATTATATATTTTTTTTAATTTCTTTTTTGGAATTTTTTGTAATATTGTTTTTTTTTAATGGTTTTTTGATGCCAAAGAAGTATAACTTCTCACGCGCGCACATAAGTATACGTTTATGTTTTTGATTATCGGAACAGTTCATTTAAAACGAGTAGAACTTTTTACAACTTGTGTGCATATTAGAAATTAATTTTATTGCTGGTTTCAATAAATGTATATCCATATTGTTTTCAAGTGTATGATAGTGTACAAAGTCTGCCAATCCGAACTTTGCCTGCGTGACGGACTATGGCCTTCTCATTTTAAGAGAAGACCCAAATTCAGCTATGAAACAGTTATATGTTGTGACGATGACGGTCGTATATTCATTCGTGTAACAGAAACGTTTTTATATTGAATAAAAAGGTATAAACACACTATTAGTTAGAATATTTTTATTTGTTTCAAAGAGTCGATGTTGTTCTGTAGCATTGCTAGCGTGTAGGTAGCCTTATATTTGACACTGCACGTGACGTGACGTGACGTCTGTTTTGACATTTTAATGTGCCATTTGGCTACCAGTTGCCACTCCTTAATGTCACACGCTTTTGTTTCGCGGGCGAATTTGTTAATGCGCATCAAATGACAAATTATTCTGCTTTCCCTTTTTCATTTTGGGCGCGGTTATACAATTGACGGTTTTTATAGACGATAAAATGTAACATTCAAGCCTAGTTTAGAGCATCTTGGTGAATAATCATTTCATTTCGATGACCTGTGTGGCGCGGCGATTACCATGCCGGATCGCCGCGCCAAGGGTCCTGGGTTTGATTCCCAACGAGGCGGAAATTTGAACGATGAGTTTGAATTTCTGTTCTCGGTCTGGGTGTGAGTGTTCTTGTCTCTGTACCCATGACACATGGAATAATAATGTGGGGCTATGAGTGTGAAGCGTTATTAATTTAATCAGTTAATTAATTTAATTAAATTATTTAATTAATTATTTCTACATGAAATGTTCCATTCACCCATTTGTCAGCCTTTACAAGTTTCAAGAACTAACTTGAGCCAGTGTGATCGGTCTCGGTCGCTCTGAATTCAAAAAATACCAATTATTTTCATCATCTTCACAATCGTGTAGGGTTCGTAATATAATACTTTGCCAAGCCCTGCCTTGGCATGATCGCCATTCGAGACTTTTTTCAACGGTCCTTCGTTTTACTGTTTACTGGAAAATAAAAGCATTATGTTAATGTCAATGAAAGTTTTTTTCTCATCTAGCTATCTTCTACCATTTTTCTAGAGTCAAGTGAAATATCATATGTGTTCTCGTGTCTGTATGTCATCCCTTAGTTGCAGCAAGGCTATTCTGTTTTGTAACTTGACAGCAGAATCCGCGATGAGTGTCAAAATTGAAGTTCGAGTTCGAGACTCACTTCACTTCGCAAGTGCGTACTAGATGATTAGAGAATGACATATCAAGATCTCGAACTCGAACTTCAATTTTGAAACTCATCGCGGATTCCACTGTCCAGTTAGTAAACAGAATAGCCTTGCAGTATCGGCGAGTCAGCACGCTTACCTTTAGACTTATTTCATGAGACGCTTGAGAGCCAATTTTTTCTTTCTTTTTCTTCTCTCTTTCTTGGCCGGCAACGCATCGGTTATGCCTTAGGTGTCGCTGATGACCATGAGCGATGATAGTCACATCCCATCAGGTGGATCATTGTCGGCTATTTCCATAAAAAAATGTATTATGCTTACTTAGTAGCATGTCTTCTGAAGTCATAGGTAATCTATGTCTGAAGTGAACACAGAGTACCTACTCTGTATTATACTGAAAAAAGTGAAGCTACTAGTTACTTCATAAATAATTAAGCCACTATTCTGCGGGAATATCAAAAGAGCGGGCGATCGGTTAGTTGTTACCGGTAATAAAAAATTAATACTTACAACGAGCTTGCTTACAACTAATTTTGAGGTAACCATATAATGGTGCTATAAAGTGCCGGACATCGCATTGATCTAAAATTATTACTGTAAAGAAATTAAAGTGTGTAAGTGTAGTTTCGAAATAACTGCGTTTTCTTCAATACTTATAGTTTTTATAATGATCCAGTTTAGAATGTTTTTGTCTTTATTTTCGTTTATCTGAGTTAACCTTTGGAACGGCATAATTATATTACATTCTGTACGTAAATATACATACTACTAATCAGCAGCCGTATATCTATATTACCGTGGGTTCACCGATGGTGATCATAATACGATTCATATTTTGCTGATAAAATAAAATCCAATAAATCTAGAATCGTTTTATTTCGATCATAAATTAATATGAATATCGGTTTTACAACGAATGATGCAGAGATCAAATTGGATGTTTCTGATTACATACTCACTTAATTTAATAGGTTTGCATGTACATTACAAAAGTTGGAAATTTTACTATAACACGAGTACTCACGATAATTCGACCCAGTTGTATGGATTGTGGCCGTATTGTATGTCATATATGTTTATAAATATGCAAATAAGTCAATAGTAAATTTTCTAAAGATCGCGTTTTTTTCTTGTTTCTACTTTATGTATTCGAATATCTTCTATTTTGTTACACACAGTTCATACTGTGTCAATTCTTGGAGAAAGCTGTGTTTGCCTGTCATTGGTTTCGCATGTAGCATATGACATTTTGTTTTGTACCTACACATTGTTATTCTTGTAGAAACTGTTGGTGAAAATAAATAAATAAATAATGTACGACATGTAATAATTGTCGTGAGTATCCGTATCATGGTAAAATGTGTTGAGTCCACGATGAGTTAAGTTAAAAATATATGGTAATCACTAAAGATTACATCAGCCACACGTAACTTTCCCACTGTTGGATTTAGGATTTAAAAAAATTAGGCAGAATATCGCACAATCAGGAATGAATTTACCAGTATTGTCATTGTCCATTACGCTGATCAAGATCCCACAAACATTGGAGAACGTGATGGAGAAGTCGCGCGATTTTTCTCACACCGAAGCAAACACACTAAGAACACACGTAACTTTGGACAATGGAGAAGCACCTACTACATACCATGTACATACTTACCTACTAACAAAGTAGTACTAAGGTTTATAAAGATAATAAATTGTAGCATTTTGGTCTAAAAATATCCCTCTCACTCTAACAGCTGTAGTCACTAAAAAGAATTAAGTACAATGTATGTACCTAAAGCATTCAGTAAACACCGCCTACACACTATATATTTTTCGCATCTTATCGGCTTCGAGCGGTTGGTAAACCTACACGAGAGTCGAGACGCAATTTCGCTTCCGGCAGACGCTTGTGTGCGCAAAACACGAACTCATTAGGCGAATATTATGCTATCGGCAGAACACGATACCGCTACACATTTCAAAACTTTCAACGCAATGAATAAAACGTCTTAATTCTATGACCTTAAATTCTAAAATGGTTTGCAACTGAAATGGCGGTTAATTTGCGCGAAATTTCTGTAACACTTTGCGGCTGATTTAATGTAGCATTTTGTCCCTTAATAGTGTACTTTGGTAGAAAATCGAGTAGTAACGTGAAGGTATCTGGTGTCTAAGTCATATTTTGGACACAATATAGCGAGTACCGTCCATATTTTAGAAATGACTGCGCTATTTAGGTCAATTCTGTATAATGTCATGAATATAATCGATCTACATACATACCACCATAGCAAACACATTTGTTTCCACCTCAATAATAAAGCACATTTTCTACCCACAGCGTAAGCAAAAATTACGTAAGTGGTTGTTTCTTTAAAGTATTTTGTTAATACTGATAATCCACCGAAAGGAGTATGAATATCTCTTCGTAATTCAAGAGGCTGTCTCTTACTCCACTACCAAAGTCTAGTACGAACACTGCGGACTATTAGAAATGTGGTTGAAGTGGAAATAATCAGGAAGAAGATAGGAATTTGCCATCTAAAGACATCCGACATATCTTAACTACTGTTATAACGCGATAACTACTGGAACTGATGGCTTTTAAACTGCCCTCGGAAGCATTTCCCACAACGATCACTTTCTATTACTGTACGCTTATAAAATTGCTAGATCAAACACATGAATTACGATTAACGAGTCATTGGCCAAGAAGCACGATTGCTTATCTTTTTCTGCCTCTATCTCTATTTCTCTTTCATTGGCGTTAATGATAAAGATGATCTCGTCTCTGATCCTCAATCTTTGCACCGGTTGTTTCCTTTTTTAACACTCGAAGTTTCAGTGGAGTACTGTTGCTATTTGATAAGGAGAAGATTCAATAGAATTTAAACTTCCGTCAGACTAAATAATCTGTCTAGCTTCACGAGACTTTTTCCTGACATCGTCAGTTGTTGCAAATTGCCTAGTCTTGGTCCAGTGTGTTCAAATTATTTGCAAATTCGGCGCTAACATTCTGAAGTGAGGGTACTAAGGGTACATAAAGCTATCGGTCCTAGGTGTTATCTTAAGATAACAGTCGATAAGCCATGTCGGGGGCCCTTGGGCGGCATGAAATCTTGGGTTGGCCACTAAACCCTCCACGAATCCGCACGGGTGCAGGGTGATAGAATATACTATGTGTGAAGTCATTCAGAAAATCAATACGAAGTATCAAAGACGTCTCGAGTCGTGACTACACCCAGGTGCTACAAACCCGGTTACTGTAACTATATTAATAAAAGTAACAATATCATGGACATGACGACTACTTTTAATATTTCACGTATAAATACGTGATATGGGTCAGGTCGCTCGTACCGGTTTCATTGCCGTCGTTGATGGCGAGGTATGAATTTTAGTAACGTAAATGCAACACGTGCTCTCTATTTTATTGTAGGAACCATAAAACATTTTTATATGCGTTTTGTCTGAAAGCGAATCGTAAGTATGGAATCCGAGGATATAGCAGTAGCCTTGTTTATTCCATCGCCTTTTTATATTCAACGCGTGAACTCTAATAACGGAGATGGATGGTGGATGAAAGCGAATTTATTAATAAAACAGCTCGATTTATCAGATCTTTCTATGTATAATACATATTGTTGTGAATCTTTTTTTGATAAGGATGGAGCAGATGTGTATGACGCGTTCAGTGGGTAGTAATCCATAAACTCTCAATAAACTATAATTAAGATACCATCTCCTAACTATTACTAGATCTTAAACAAGTTTCTTAACCTGAAGATAAATAAATAGTTGCTTGTTGAACAATAAAGTTCGCTTCTGTTTACGAAAAGCGAGTAGGAATCTTGAGCACAGTGAATGACTTGCACCACGACGCACCACACATTTTCACCAAGCTCAACATCAGACTAGCAGACATCTGTACGACATTTGATTTTAGACTTATATCGCAGACACTAAACATTTTAAATGCAAATAAGTGCTTAGTACTGCCGTGCTTATAGTACCATGCCGTGAGTACAGTTTGCATTTCAAATATCTAACAATCATTATTGCAACCTATAAATGTCTTAATCATTGCACAATGCGGGTATAGTCCATAGTCTACCGCTGGCCAACTGGTTGTTAGACTTCACACACTTTATTTCTTCCTTTCTTTTTATTCTCTCTTTCTTCGCTGGCTACGCATGAATGCCTTTGGATTTGCTGATGACCATCGGTGACTCTAGCCATTTACCATCAGGTGGATCGCCAGCCCGTTGGTCGGCTATTTCCATAGAAAAAAATTGAGGGAACAATATGGACATTTTTGCTTAATCGTTTTAATCCACAAAGAGACATTTTTCATAATTTTCGTCAAAAAGAACTTAAAACATTTAGGCATGCGCGATAATTAATATTGGTTACCACAATGTATGGAAGATTCCCTGGAGTATTAAAATTCCGTACCTTAATGGGAAAGTGCGGGTCGCGGAAGTAAATATCTACCTACATTGTAATACCATTGAGATATTTCTGTAATTAGTGTAGTTGCTTGGAATACTTTGGAAAATTAAGTAACTTTGTTGGAGCTGGAATTTTGTTTAATACGTTCATGATATAATTAAATGTAAGTTGGGTTTATTTTCTGATACTTGAGCCCATCCATATAATGGTATAGATAGGCAATGATTGCTCCAATACTGAGCTCAAGTCTTCGGTCAGTATAAGGCCAGTAAAGGCCATAGTCCCGATTTGCTCAACAAGTCCTCATTGAGCGACATAAAACATAATGTGTAGCTGTGGTCGAATGCAAAACAGCAAACTTCAGGCACTCTTTAGTTAAAATATGAATTTCCTCACGATTGTATCGTCTACACGGTCTATGGTCTATGAGTGTAATTAAACCGGGTATCGAACATATAATGAGCCCGCTCGCTGCTAATTGCGCCGCGCCGATTTAAATATACCACTCTGTGAAGAGCAACGGCCTACCGGTATTTCGGTCGCAAGAATCCACTAGTCAGTATCGATGGATCTGGTCAGATTCCTGGGCCTTAAGATAGATTGTCATTGATACAGACTCATTGTTATCCGAGGAATGTTTTGCGAGCTGGTATTTATACCCTAGACTCAACTTTTATGAGTTCAAAGAACAATGTTGAATTAAAATTCTCATACAGTCGCTCTTATGAGAATTTTACGCTTATGCATAGGGATTTGACAAAAGCTTTGACGGGTTTTCCTCAGTCATATTTGAAAGTCTAATCTATTAACGTTAAATAGCCTAAAAGCAATATTCTAGCGTAAAAGGATCTTGAAAGGTGTTAAAATCTTTCTTAAAATTACTTTGAGGAGATAGAATATTTTACAAGGCTTTAGGTCTTAGTCTTAATAAAATATTATCCCTCGAAACTTGTTAATGCTACACAAAATTGATGAATAGTAAAATAACATTTTTAGACACTTTTTATACTAACCGTAGTAATTTGCCATCACTTATTACATTACAACAGATCTCAGATCTAAGTGATTCTGAGAGACCTTGGGCTTTACATATGTATATCTACCTGGCTATATACATATTACTGATGGGAACCGCAATGTCTCAGTTCCTCATTGCGTTCACTCAGTGGTTTTAATCACTCCCTTCCTTTCGCCGCCACTCTGTAAATAAGAATACTTCTATAACAACTGTTTCAACTGTATCAACCAACAGAAAGTAAGTCATATTAGAGACAAACTTCGCACAGGAAAACATAACCCTTACGTTCACAAATGCCACTCGCACCCGAAACAATAGTCTAGTATTTGGGATTTTCATGTTCAAACAATGTAACAGACTCACACACAAACACACATTCACTCTTACGCACATACACACTAACAAGCACAGATAACAATAACGGAGCAGAGCTAGCACTATGCAAGTATGTATGCGCTCTATTCTGCTCCACGTTTGTCCAATGATGTAATGAAACTTAGGTAACTGGGTCATGTATCTCCAGAACACGTTCCGAAATGTATCCTGCGAGATACCGAAGTACGGGCGAAACGTAATCTGAATATTGCCAATTGACGTCACTGCTACTATGCAGACCGAGTATCGTGCACGTGTGTAATTTATCATCTTGGTGAACTACTTAGGAGCTATGATAAAAAAAAAATAAAAAAAAAAAAACAAAAAACCCGATTGCTTAAAAAAACTAAAAATAAAAAAACAAGCCCAGTAGTTCAGCAACTACATCATAGAAGGTCCGTCGGGACCCATTTTTCAACCAATCAAATCTTGTTTGTTTTTTTCCCAAGCAACCCAGTAAAATTTAAATGGGTCCCGACTGTTAATCCTTTTATGGTGTAGTTGTTCAGTATTACTTTTAACAACATTCTGAACTAATGGGCTTGTTTTTCTTTTTAGTTTTTTTACGCAGTCGGGTTTTTGTTTTTTTTTAATTTATTTTTTATTTTACACTTTTTAGTTAGGACTCATTGACTTCTTTAATAGCATTAGGTATAAGACGGTAAAATTCGTTATGTATTCATTTCATTAAGGGAGTTAGTAAATTAACGAGAATGGTTGTTTAACCAACTTAAAATCGTTTAAATATATCCTAAACTGTCACTTAAAATTAAAAATGATAAAAGGAATCTTAAAATGATATTTGAATACAACAAATCAAACCGTTTGGTCTGTACAACCCCACATAGGAACACACATACGTACATACATACATACATACATACATACACACACACACACACACACACATATATATATATACAAACATACATACATACATACATACATACATACATACATAGACTGATAAACACATTACCCTCCTTTGCGTTGCGCAGTCGGTTAAAATGTGGGAAATACCTATAAACTAGCGTAGTAGTTATGGTAAATACATATGTGGAGGATTGCTCATGTAGAGTTTTTCAGACGAAGGATCTTAGCTCCATAATGCTTAATAATTGACCAAACCTTCAACACTTGGGTTGGCTACTAACTCCTACACCAAGCCGTACTAAAGCAGCAGCACTACTCATGAGAGATCTGCGCTCAAAAGTGGGAGATTTAGGTTGAAGCTAATGATATTAATCTCCTAAGCCTAAGTTTTAGGTTGTATTTTAAAAGTGTGATAGAATCTAACAAAATAATGATGATGATAATGAATAGTCTAACTAACATCAAACATCGAGGGTGCCCCTGTTAATGCGCCATTTACACATAGATCTGCCTGCGCGCTGCAAGTGCCGCCGCGTTAATTCACTCTGAATCGGCCTGAATCCTCACCTGGATTACGTAGAAACGCCATTCCGCGCAAACCGAACTCGATTAAAACTTCAACAGTACTATCAAATGGAAGTAATTCAATAAAAGAGGCACAGATTTTTTGGAATAAAACGTTTAAATTACAGAAAATATGTCATTGAAGATAAAGTACTCTTTAATCAATTAATCCTTTGAACGTTTTTAAATGCTTGTTTACTAAAATATTCTGAGCTATAACTTTCTCTGGTATCGCTGTGTTCTCTGACATAATATAAGCTATTTTATTAACTGCAAATTAAAATACTTCTCTGTTTATCAAATAACGATATTATTCAAAACCTACATCTTAAGGAACATCAGCTAAACTGTTTTAACAAAATGAAGACTTTGGCCGTGTGAGGAAATTGTCCAAGCTAGGTTTGCATAAATGAATTTCGTGGTCCATATTAACTACCTATTTAATCCAGAATTCACATTATAATTTATAAATCTATCTGAACGTTTTCACACTGAATCTGCTTTAATCTTCACCTGGTTTTCGCAGTCCAATTTGTCGCAAACCGAATTCTATTAAAACTTTGCAGTTCAATTTAACAAATTCAATTCCATCGACGAATCTACTCGTAAATGCTTCTCTAAAAATGTCGAATAATAATCAGACTATTCTATCAAATTAATAACTCAAAATAATAATTGGTTCTTGAATCTGAAATTATGAAAAATCCAAAAGGTTTTAGGTAAGCTATGACTTCACGTGTCACAGAGCCCATATTCTGAAGATATTCTCAGCATGCGACTTAGTTGGCAATCTACATAGTGGTCGTAAATCTTTGACCCATTTCCAGTAGCAGTCAGCTAACCTCGTGTTTCTAGAAGTTAGCAATTTTGATGTTTCAATACTATTGATGAACACACATAAAATATTTTGGAAAGTCAAGTGAACTTTTGGAAAGTCAAGTCAAACACTTCGACCGTTTGATCTTGCTAATTCGCTGTCTGATTTAATTTCTTGGTGCGTTTCACGCTTCCTTGACGTTATTTCCATTTTTTAACGTCAATGTCTATTATGTGAAAAATATGATTTTTTATGGAATGATAATAGCAAATGAGCTTGCAATGCCACCACCTTCTCCCGCCCACGGACATCTGTGACAAACATTGAATGGGAATGTGGTACCGCACTGAACGAACCGTAAGAGGTCCTGTCACCTACAAAATTACATACTTCATTTTACCTTTCATTTAAATTGGTCGCACTTTTAAATGCACTTTAGATATAAATGATAGACATAAATTATTTTTAATTACATTAAATAAATCAAAAATTTTGTTACTGTTTCGATACTGTGTGCCGATACTGTTTCCGGGGACAGATCATAATATTCATAAGAGACGTGCCTGCGAAACGAAATTGTTGCAAGATCACGAATTTTAGTTTCAATGTAAACAAATTAATCGCCATTATTTTGTGTGTAAAATACAACTCAATTTATGAAATAATATGAAAGAAAAACGAAATAAAAAATGAGACAGAAATAACCTTAAGCAGAAATTCGTCACTTATGATCATTCAGAAAACAATAACAGAAACGACAAACAAGTATTGTGGCGGCAATCTTGCTTGGCTTCTTTCCTTTGTTATTTTTGCAATACTTTTATGTCGTCGTAACGTTGCTTGAATAGAAAAAAAAGTGGAAATCATAAAAATCACAAAACGGTAATGAGAAATCAGATATTAAACGATGACATTGATTACCTATAAATTCATTTTAAACTTCAGCGATTTAAGTTTTTCTGCAGTAGTAGTTTTCACCTTTCATGCAGAAATTTCCGTTTTCAGTTTTAAGAGAAATTTAAAATTAATAATGTTTCCCTAAAATGTTAGAAAGTCTGAATCTAGTCTGAGGGTCTAGTGTACCTAACCTAACATGTACCTCTATTTTTTTAATTTTGTGCTTAATATTGTGTAGCTATTGACATTATTGACAGTTGGAACGAAGTTCCTTATCGCGCGTTGCGAAAGGGGGCTAGACGGAAAAAATTAAGAGGAAAAGTTGTAACGACACTTTTTGCCGTCGTTTATTAATTAAAGCGAGTACTAGGCGACCAGAAGTGTTGGAGGGTGCGACATCAGTGATACTGTACAATCATAGTATGTGGCTGTCTTATTTATTCTTCGGTATTTAGCATAGGCACAACAGGGATATCTATCATCAATATCAAGATATCAAATGTCTTGTCAGAGCGACAGTGATAGATTTATTCTATCCCTGTCGCTCTTCCGCATATTGATTGGCATGACGGGAGAAATGGCAATAATAGCTTAATGTGCATGATCGTGATATGGACGTCCCTGTTGTGCCTATGCTAAATACCGAAGAGTGGATAAGACAGCCACATACTATGATTGTACAGTATCACTGATGTCGCACCCTCGAAGACTTCTGGTCGCTTAGTATTAATCGAAAGGAACTTCGTTCCATCCGGGTGTCCCTTGACACCTCTCATTTTTTTTTCATAACTTTCTCAAAGATATGTAAGTCACCAACTGGCCACCCGAGAGTCATCCTAAGTACCGTGACGATGTGGATGATAACCTCAATTTTATTATCTTTTGCTTGAAACTAGTTGTTTTAAAGCAGATTTTTAACGGGTATTGTCGTAATTCCAACACAGAGCTAGCAGGAACGATGTATTCTATATATCAGATCTGTATAAAGGTTCTACCTCGTGTTTACTGAATAAACAAGTATACTTACCGATGCCGTAAATCACTGTCATATTATCCAACATTATTTTAATTGACGACTTTCTCAATACGAGACGCGCATAAATTTTGCATTTATTTTCAAAGGAACGGAATTGAATCGAATCACATATTGGTTTCAAACATTTATGTCTTTCACAAACGTGCCTGACCTATTTGATTTAGGGAGCCACAGTATAAATTGATCTTTGGAAAATGTCGTCGAAAACATGCAGTTGGATGATATAGCCTATAAAGGTTTAATTATTATATGGCACTCGAGGCTTGCTCAACGTAGACCTAGGTACGCATTAATAACTTTATGCATTGGAGCCATTCACTTGTATTGATTTATAGAACATCTTTGAGTGGGCGGTGATATGTTCGCGTTCGGCTATTTTCCTCTCAGACCAAGAGAATGTAGGGTCCAATTTATTAAGCACTTGTACCACTCCGCAATGGACGTGCTTTAATGTCAGCTAAGTTTGCGATTTATTGCCTGAGCGACTGTAAATAAATGTCCTGACAGATTTAATTTCATTGCGCGGGTAATGTATTCAAGTTTTATTAAAAGTTATTGGCTTTTTGATGGATTATTTCAAATCGATATTGATTTTTATCGCACTGTTTTGACTTTCAGCGAAATTTTATTATCAGTAAATAGTTGAATGTAAATTCGAGTAATAAATTAATCATCAGTCAAAAGAGACTTTATTTGATAAATTTTAGGTTTTCTTTTTTTATAGAAACAGCTGGCAAAAGAGCTGACGATCCACCTGATGGAAAGTGGCTATTGTCGCCCATGGACACCAAAAGAATCACTGATGAACCGGTCAAAGAAAAGAAAGGAAAATAAAGGATTTAGAAAGAATAATTAGAAAAGTCATCAGTTTTTTTAAATAAGTCCAATAATATTTACCAATCGCAAATCTCTCAGGCGAATCCTCTTCCCCTCTGACCGCGACTCAGTGCGGACGCGTCTCTGGTTGTGTAAAAGATTAATCTGCAATAGTACAGTGACTAATATAGTGTGTCTCGCTCTGCACTGTGCGTACACGCTGATCGCTAACGCTGCGCCGTGTGTGCAAGAGTGAAATAGTGACAATCGACAGCGCATCTTGTATCGCTTGACGCCATCACTTTTATTATTACACCCGTGTTTCACAAATATTAACAACTTGCGACGTACTTAACCATAACTAAATTAAGAACCCCATAAATGCAAAATAGTAGTGTAAATCCATGTAAATCATGGATAATGTAGTCAATAAATCTCATTCCGACTCGGAAAACTTGACGTCGTGTGAACAAGACTATTCGCCGCCGAGTAAATATGTTGCTACGCGCTCAAAGCGCAAAGGAGTACGCAGAGATTTTGAACATGAGTTCTCAATATTCAAAGAAGAAATAAAAAATATGATCTCCTCATTAATGGCAGGACAGGAAAAGGAGTTAAGAAATAATTCTATGACATTAAAACAGATTCAACATACAAGTCAAAATATTGAATCCTCCATCGCTTTCTTAACCTCTCAACAGGAAGAATTTAAGAAAACCATAAGCCACCTAGAGGGCGAACTGAAAGAAAACAGAAAAAGTATAACCAGATTAGAAGAAAAGTTGGAATATTTACAGTTGGATAGCAGGAAAACAAACCTAGAACTGAAAAATGTGCCTAAAAAACCCAATGAAACCAAGGAGGACTTGGTTGATATGGTTCTTCAGTTGTCAAAAAACATTGGGTCTCAATTAGTGAAAGGTGACATAAGAGATATATACAGAGTGAAAGGAAAAAAAGATATCACTAAAAATACCCCAATTATTGTTGAAACCACATCGACCCTCATCAAAACTGAAGTACTAAAACTTTGTAAAGTATTCAATGTGAAGCAAAAATCAAAGCTATGTGCTAAACATCTAGGCTTTCGAGTACATGAAGACACCCCAATATTTATTACTGAACAACTTACCCCCAGAGCTGCCCGTCTGTATTTCTTAGCACGTGAACTCATCAAAACAAAATCTTTCAAATATTGTTGGACCGCATATGGTCGAGTTTATGTGAGAAAGGCTGATAATTCACCCATTATAGCCATTAAAAATGATGCACAAATCCAAGATCTCAGTAACACCTGACTCTTTGTAAGTGAGTGTGTAATAGTGTCACTTGGTTATAGTTTAAATACTAAAATGTTTTCGTTCCAGAATTATTATTACTATTATGCTAAGATGTTGGTACTAATAAGTTTCACGGTATGTCTTTTTTACATTAAGGTATTACTATCCATTAATGTGATTCTATTATATTATTGTTATTTCCATTGTTTAATAATTTACACATATACACACTTAGACACCTTACAAATCAATAACACTTTGCATCTACAACTAACACATAAACTTTCATACAAAAATGTGTTTCATGCACTACTAAACACATTAATTTATACCTCTAACTATAGTATAAACTACTCAAACTGGTTAGTTACTGGTTTCCACTACATCGGGGTTGAACTATATTTATATATTATATTTTTACTTTTTCATTCAGCAGACCTGCGATGCCTATGCCTTCATGTTTTTATTTGTAGCAAATTACACTATTTGGAATCAGCAAATTTAACTAACTGCTCATCAACAATCATACATGTAGAAGTACATTACATAAAAATACTAAAGTGCAAATTATTTCTAACGTTTCATATAATATGGTTTTGTATTGAAACATATGCATATACATTTACACTAACTTATATCTGTTACTTAACATATTTACACTATTTTAAAATACACACTACTACTCTGGATTATTTATATTTAAATATTAATTTATCTATATTGAAGATAATTAACTTACATACTTACTACACATGTACACATAACAAAACACACATTCTCACACACAAAAATACACAATCAAAAACAAATTCACAAATTGCACTACTTATAGTACAGTGTCAACAATCTAACTTATGTTCAGATTTTCATCATATAGTTTATAACTTACATAACCTTTTGAAAACAATAACCCTTACATTGCATCATAACTACCTAATCTTAAATAAATACTTTTATAATTTACATATCCTTTTGATAATAATAACCCTATCATTGCATCATAACTACTTAATCTGGATTAAATACTTAAATAACACAGTTTATAATCACTTACATCCGAGTCCATTCTACCATTATAATCTCTAACACACTACAAACGATAAATGAGATAGATAGTACAAATATTGCCTATTCTGTTCAGTGTGATATTAATGATCTTAATAGACATATTACAGTAGACTCCAAGGACTTAACCATTGTGACGCAAAATATTAGAAGTATTTATAGTAACTTCGACGATTTCCAGATAACATTAACACACTTAAAATTCAACCCCGATGTTTTAGTACTTACAGAATGTAGGCTAAATGAAAACAAACCCATTCCCCAACTACCAAACTATACATATCTGGCATCTTCACACAATCTAAATCAAAACGACGGCGTTGTTATGTATGCTAAAACTAGTTTAAGGCCGACAATAAAAGAAGTTAAATTAATACACGCGTCATGCTTACAAGTGGAGGTTCTAAACAGCGTTGTACTTGGAATTTACCGGTCTCCATCAAATTCCAATGCGCTCACTTTTATTAATTCCCTAGACAATTACCTACATTCAATAAAATCATATAATAATATTGTTATTACGGGGGACATCAATATTAATCTCATTCCAAAAATTAATGAACACATAAATGATTATAATAATAGAATCAATTATCTTGATATGCTATCAACCCATAGTCTAATACCTAGCCATACAATTCCAACCCGAGAACACAGCTGCCTCGATCATTTCATACTAAAATTTAGGAAAGATAAGATAATTGCTAATGTTGCTGTGCTAAACACCACTATCACTGATCATGCGACTATTTTCTTAAGTCTAGTAAAAATAAAGAATAAAAATGATACTCCTAAGATGAAGGAAATAATTGATTATGATAAAGCTCTCACTATTCTGATAAATAAAAACCTAGAACTTTTACTATTAAATGATAACCCTAATAGCATTATTGAACAACTTACAACTTATTTATCACAATCATTACAAGAAAGTAAAACTATAATACATTTGTCCAACAATAAACGTATCATAAAGCCCTGGCTTACCCCTGGTATTTTACGGTGTATTAGGAATAGAAACAATATGCAACGTAAGTTAAGATCTGATCCTCATAATGACACATTAAAAATTACGTTTAAAAGATATCGCAACTATTGTACTAAACTCATTACAAAACTTAAAAATAAATACTACAAAGAACAGATTAAAATGACAGAAAAAAATTCAAAGGCACTCTGGAACACGATTGGTTCAATTACAAACACTAGCTGTAAAAAATCTCCAAATACTTGTCTATTAAAAATTAAGACCACTCCTGTAGAATCTGTCAATACTGTAAACGAGTACTTTGTTAATATTGGCAAAAATTTAGCCGAGGCTATTAATTCAAATGAAGTCCATCATAAAACAGCCTTTCAACATGGTCTTCACTCACAGCCAACATCATTTGCCCTCTATGATACTGAACCTATGGAAGTTATTAATATAATAACAACCCTTAAAACAGCTAGTGCCCCTGGTTGGGACCTCATACCAACAAAATTAATTAAAATGGCAAAGGAAGTGATCGCACCCGTTATATCACATCTAACAAATCTCTGCTTCCGTAAGGGTGTCTTCCCTGCTCCCTTGAAATTATCCATTGTCACACCTGTTTATAAGAATGGAAGGAGGGATGACATAAACAACTATAGACCGATCTCGGTCCTACCTGTAATTGCAAAAATAGTTGAGAAATTATTAAATTCTCGGTTAATAGATTATCTCAATCACTTCAAAATTTTATCCCCATCCCAATTTGGCTTTAGACGTAACAAATCTACTGAAGATGCCGTTTTATCCTTGACCAATTTAGTCACAAATACACTTGATAGTGGCAATAAATGTCTGGCTGTATTTATCGATTTAAAAAAAGCTTTTGACACCGTCTCTCCTTCCATTCTTATAAAAAAGCTAGAATCCATTGGAATAAGGGGGACACCCTTGCAACTTTTTAACGACTACCTTCTTGATCGTAAGCAGAGAGTTAGGATTGAAAATATAGTAAGTAAAGATTTAGATATATCATATGGCGTCCCTCAGGGCTCGGTTCTTGGACCTACATTATTTTTAATTTATATCAATCAGTTAATTAATCTTGACATAGACAGTGCTAATGTGTTTTGTTACGCTGATGACACTGCAATTGTTTTCTGTGGAACAACCTGGGAACAAGTATTTTCTAAAGCTGAAACCGGTATGGCCAAGGTTTCCATATGGCTAAAGCAAAATCGGTTAACCTTAAATGTTAAAAAAACAAATTACATCTGCTTTGCCATCAGTGGTAAAACACAGTCTCAAACTAACCTCCAACTTAAACTACACACTTGTGATCAAATAAAAGATGATGGTTGTACTTGCCCTACCATTGAAAAGGTGACCTCTACAAAATACCTAGGTGTGATATTAGATCAACGTCTTGCTTGGCATCAACATATTGATTATGTGAATAATAGAGTAAGGAAGTTAAATTGGATTTTCAAATCTCTCAGACAAGTAACAGATAAAGAACTTTTAATTAAAATATATGAAGCATTAGCACAGTCAGTTGTTGCTTATTGTATATGCGTATGGGGTGGTGCAACTAAAACCAAATTCCTAGAAATTGAAAGAAGTCAGCGTTGTTTATTAAAAGTTATGAACAAAAAACCTTTTAAATTCTCAACAGAAGAACTTTACAAATTATGTAATGTGCTATCAGTAAGAAAATTATACATACTACAATCAACACTCAGACTTCACAAAACATTACCCATAGATACCACTAACACAACACGAAGGCGAAAGGATAGGGTTGCCTATGTAGGTTACACTAAAACTAGTTTTGCTAAAAGGCAATATGTCACGCTTTCTGCTATAATATATAATCAACTAAATAAAAACCTCAATATATTAAAACTAACCTACTCTGAATGTAAAAATATAATTATTGAATGGTTATTACCTCTAAATTATGATGACACTGAAAAATTGCTACATACAAGTAAAACATAAACTTTGTAATCACTCACTACGCACTCTCTATATACATATATGTACACATTCTGTCGTTACTCACTTACTCACACACATTCACATATGCAGATGCATGCACACACACACACACACACACACACACTCACACACACTCACACACACACACACACACACACACACACACACATACAAAACATACACTACAAACAACTATTACTTATAATTTCATTATGGTACTAATTTAATTATTAGCTCCACTAATAATATAATAAATTGTTATTAAATTTAAAAAATGTTAATAAACTTAAAATTTGCTATAAGTCTACAAATACTGTTAAGGAAGAGCGGGGCCACCCAACACAAGCAATAAAACGCTCAAAGGGTGGTTCCAACAACTGTTTATTTATTAAGGACTGATTTTGTAGAAGAGCAATAAATAATTTTTGATTTTGATTTTTTGATTTTGATTTAAAGAATGCTTTTTTGTGCATCCTCTTCTCAGAACCCATGTTTTAATCTCCTTTTTCTTCAATGTCACAATGGTTTAGCCTTCTACTACTCGAGTCAATGATACATCAACAATTCATATAGTGCCAGTGATTATCAGAGCGATAATAATTACAACTTAGAATTAGATCATTTGAACAACAGTCCAACTTTCAAACCAACTATCACCGCTATCACCAGTAATCTTTTTCATTTACTACAAGGTGTTGAAACCTCTACGGTCGTTGCCACTAATTTCCTTACGTAGTAATTATTGCTATTAATTATAAAGTTGAATCACGAAAGGTCACTTCAAATTAATTGGCGCCCCCAATTCCACTCTATCTAAACGACATTTGAGCAACGTGACATTTTAATAGGTGCTCGAAATAATTATAACACCGACAACCTTCTTGCCGGCTTGGCTCCTGTCTGCCGTGCGAAGGGTCTTGAGTACGAAACCCGACAGAAGCAGACGTATAATTCTATATTACAAATATTTATTTTGTGGACTCTATTTTTTTTGACTTTGCCACCGCCGACCGTAGATTCTAGAACGAGGTTTTAGGTGTGTGAGTTAATAAAGTTCCTTATCAAAAGACTCTCAGCGCTACGTAGCAATCAAAAAGTATGTGTCAACCACTAACTCACGCTCTATTGACATTAAGGTCATTAGGTATTAATAAAATAACTAATATACCTACATGTATAAATAATAAATTAATAAATAATCGCTAACACACTCATACCCAGTAGGTTTTAACCTGTGTCGCGGGTGGCATGGACGACACATATAACACATCACAATAACACTGACCCAAGTACAAATATTTATCTGCCACATAAATATCTGCCCCGGCCGGGAATCGAACCCGAGACTCCTCGCAGACAGGGTCACTACCAACTAGGCTAGCACCAGTATGTCTAGTACCAGTACCAGAGTCAGTATGAATTGCTGTCTGTATAAGCTAAATGAAGATTACAGATAGTTCCGCTAGAGGTCATTACGAGTGACTTGCTTTTGTTCGAATCAGAATCCTGTAAAAAATCAAGAGTATTAATATACTTCTTGGGTTTGTATCCGTTTAAAGAATAGGTATCTAAGCTAAGGTAATTATTTAAATGGGTGCTGCCTATGGACAACTGTATCGATCGAACTTAATTTAGTAATGAAAGTTTACGGCCACAAGGGGCTCAAACCTTGTTCAAACTTGGTCTTCAAGCATATTGATGCCAGTGGATGGACGTTAACTTCAAACTTGTTTGTCCATGTTACTGACTCACATCTAATTAAAACACAAATTCTCGTACAAATAATTTTGGTTATGGCTAACAAAAATGCAATGTTAGATTTTAGAATTTAAAATCTTCCTTGTGTCAGAGTACACAGAGTAGGCTGAAGTAGAAATTGTCTTTAATGCCCCAACTCAGAGTGACTAATGGTTACTTAAATCGCTCCATAGTACAGAATTTGTATGGTGATTCTTTACTAAGGAGCGATTAAAGTAACCATTAGTGACCTCTGAGTTGGGGCGTAAGAGTTTGCTGTCTAACGTTAAGTATCTTGTGCTAGAGTTCTGGTGTTTTTTATGTCAATAGCTGTAAAACTATCAAATGAGCCACCTGATGGTAATGGTTATGGTCACCGCAGTCAACAGAAGTCCTTACCTCCAAAGCACTTGACGCGTTGCTTCATAAAAAGAAAGCGAGGTATTTGCTTCCTCCTAGCTTCACGGAAGCACACTCAAATACTTGTTACGGTATTATTATTAAAATCTGCTAAAGGAGGATGGTAGTACTAGCTACTAACTCTTTTAACCCTACCACTATGCCCAATGAACGTGGGGATGGTAACTGTGTGGTACAACCCTGCAACCGCCAACGGAAGGTTATGTAACCTTTAACCTCGTCCGTCGTTCAGTAAACAAGATTTCAACTTTTATAAACTCTCCGTATAAAAAAGATTATATAGTCTTTACTATTCATCAGTCCGACTAATCTTTGTAAAAACTGAACACAAAGCTCTTTAGTCGAGAGTAACTTCACTATCCGGTTAGACTTTACAATTTACTTTTTCATTTACAACGGGACTCTTAGTCAGCTTTAATTGAAACATGGAGCTACCTGTGTGTCGAGAAATGATTTCACCACTTAGCAGATTAATCTGCAAAGATCCCGCTGTAGTCAGAGAGCCAGCGGTCTATTCAGAGGTCTTTAATAAAAGCCGAAAGTGTGTAACATTGGAGTATATTATATAGTTGTGTAACTAGTATAATGTAGATATCTTGTAAATTGGTGATACTTTACGTTTTCATTATGAAACTATTAGTGTAGACTTAGCTTACTCAAACCTCATTTGAAATAATATATGTATTATATTGATTGTAATGAAATGAGCATGACTTGAATTCGGGTTCAAAAAGCTAATGTATACAGACTTTTTCATGTACCTAATTGCTGTTATTTTAGCAATAGGTACAGGAACCTTTAAATGAGTCAAATTACTTATCTAGCTAGAAAAATTCACTTAGGAGCATAACTGCCGTTAAAAATTCAAACGGTCGATAAATTATTACAATTTTGTGTTAGCATAAATCGTCCACCAGGTCCTGGACTACTAGGCGGCTGCTAAATAAAAACATAGCATCGTATTCAAACTTGAAATGCCCGTCAACCTCCCTCCTACGTTGAGGGTTCTCGACCAGAGAAAGATTTATATTATGAGATAATATAAATTTAAATGCAGACTGAGCATAATTAAGTCCTATTTTTTATTATCAATAAGGCTACTTAGGGCGTTTTCGACTAGATATCATGATTGTTATGTTAGAGTAAAGATCTCATAATATGTAAGCCAACTAAAAATAAAATACGTTTATAAAGTTCTGCTAAATATTTTATTTACACTTAATTTTGCCACATTAAATGTATATCAATCAGTATGATAATCAGATAATTATGACGACTTAATGGTGGACTTTGCTAATAACGATTATTTAGACTCACTATAAGTGGTTTTAGAAGAAGTAGCTAAGGAAGTAAAACCTTGTCTCTATACAAAGATACAATAGAAAACAAAACAAATCCTCTATATAGTTCAGTCGAGATTAAGTTGAATGATACCGAGCTCGGCGAAAGAAGGAGTTTATCCAATAGATTTATTAACTTTTATCCAGTAAACTAGTAAGACTTCTCTATCCCTGAGAAATAACTCCATATTTTTATACTGACGTGAAGTACTTTTGCCTTGCCAGTCAACTTATTCTAATTAACTTTCGACGCAAGTAAAGTCCGATTGAATTTTTATTGAAAACTAACTAAATAATCAATGATGTCCAAAAGTTGCAGTTTCCAGTTTATAACATTTTTTGATATACAAGAATATTCAGGATGATTTATTTTGTTATATAATGATAGAATCCCGTATTAAAAATTTAAAAAATAGAGCTGTCGCAGAACACTAAATTATTTGGTGTTTTACAATATCTAACATATTGTAAAGAGGATTGTAAGACTAAAATATATTATACTACTATCATCAGTCGCCACTTGGTGGCGCTGGTGAGCATATTGTTGACATTGATGTCAACGTTAGAGCATAGAACTGAATAATCGACACATTCCCCATTCGACAGTCGACCTGAATGGTCGCATTAAATCCCGAGGCAAAAGTTATTTTTCTATTGAAGTCTGTGATTTTAGTGATAATTTATTTTGTGATGAATGAATGTAATGGAAAGTGCAATTAAAATAATTGTGAAATATCGTCGTTTTATTGGACCGAGCCTACAAATAATACATTATTTATTTGAAAATAAATACTTAGGTGGGAAAATCATCAAATCGTAGCAAAGCCAGTGGGAGTGTTATGAGCTGGTGGCGACGCGAGTCTTTAACCTCCGCCCCCGAGCAAAAAAATCAATTTCCAAACTGCTTAAATCATATATTACTCCATATCAATTTAAAGCGCTATTTTTAACAAAGAAAAATTCGTAACACTAATAATAGTTTCACAATATTCAATCAATATCAAATTTAGGTACGTACTCTATTTATTACATTTCATTCCCACCGCACGTCAGTTAAATTAAGCGATATCGTTTAGCTGCGTGCTTGATAATTGCAAATTAAATTCACGTAACTGTTGGTGATTGTCACGTGCCGATGTTAATGGGAACGTGACGGGCGCGAGTGTGTGAAAAGGGCTAACTGAATGCTGTTAGCGCTTTAAATGACACCGGAATCATTCTATTATATATATTCTGAAGTTGTCCATGTCCATTATGTGGATTATGGAGCCCACCGACAGTCATCTGTGGTTTGGTCGGCATCAGATGAGACAGGGACGCCATTATGTTATACGGTTCAAACCATGTCATAACTTTTAGATCCTTCAAAGTAGCTATAGATTTACAAAGCGGGTCCGAGTTGCGCAAGTTAGAGTAGGCCTATGTCTAGCAGAGGTAGTCCAAAGGATTGTTGGATGATGGTTCCAACTTCGAGTACCTCATCTTGGCTAAAAGCTAAAGTCCATTTACTACAGAAATCCAGGTGGTGTACTGCTTTAAGTTTACTTGCCAAGTTTACAGCGGACTTGATGCGGCATCCAGTAAACTTAACGGTGTATGGCCATAAAGTATAACTTTTCTCATGCAAACTGGATGCCGCATCAAGTCTGCTGCAAACTTGACAAGTAAATTTGATCATGTATGGCCAGCTTTAATAAATTAAACAGCCAACGTTATGAACGTTAGCAACAAAAATGTATGTGGGTCGAATCATTGTGCCGAATGGGAGCAACCTCGCCAGAATGACCGCAGAACAAAAGCGTAATAGCTTTCGAGTAACATGTGCATAAAGGTTTACTCGGAGTAACGTTTTAATAGTTTTATATTACAGGCATAGGTGTAAATTATGTTCGTAATGAAGCCATTTCCCGTACAGTATTAAAAGATTTATGCGATCTGCAATAAACACCGGGTTTACTGTTGATGCACATGAATATTATAATCTCTACGATTACAATAACTGTCGGAAAACTGAAACGAATACACTGAAATAAAAAGATGGATTTATGAAACCAGTTATTTTAAAAGCTTCTAGAAACGGACACATTAAAAATTATTTGAGGTCTGAATTTCTCAACAGTTATTTTGGCACATCGTGGGTGGATTTCGATGATCTACTCATAACTTCAATTAACTGATCACACTAAAGTTTTTAGTTACTTGGTTGGACGGACTAATATATGGAAGAATGGATATTTGATTGATGTATTTGCTTGTTTTTACAGTTATTGCTGCTCATGGACATTATAAGGACTGTAATAGACTATCGCTTTAACTCCGTGATGGTTGTCAAATTGGGATCGGCTGACAATGCAGGTTATTTTCGTACCATGTAAAATTCCACGAAAATCCATTCAACTCCATCAATTGATTCTAAAATAATTTCTCGTAAAATATGTGACATCGACATAATTGAAAATCAAACCAACTTAACCAATTGACATTCTTAGTTTTTAAGGTAAGAGTAACTCACAAGCCCACAGACCCCTCTTTCCCACTGGGCACTCTGGGCACGTGCCCAAGGCCCCGTGATCGATAGGGGCCCCCTAGTTCCTGTCAGATCACTAAACGATAACCGATATTTATTATTGAAAAAATGTTTTATTCGAATAAATCGAACCTAAACTACTGACTACAATACCAATTTGCTTATTAACTTTTGCATAAATCTAGAGGCTTGCTTATCTACTTTCTTTGTTTAGTCTAAAAAAATAGTGTTATGTCAAAGTGATAGGGGCCCCATTATCCTAATATGCCCAGGGCCTCCAATAGGTTAAAGACGACCTTGCAAGCCCATACTGCTTTCGGTGTTAAAAGATTATCAGATCTCATGAAAACCTCCACTACAAAGTCTAACTATACTAGCTTTGACTCTACAAACCCTACATCTTAGACAAAAAGTATGGCTACTACCCGTGAAAAATATCAACTGAATAAGATTAACTTTTCAAAACTTCGCGATAAAACTATTCATACTCGTAAAACTAAAAAACGTTTCACTACGATAGTAAAAAAGGTTGAAAAGTTTTGCTTAAGCGTATCTTGAATAATGAAAATCTGAGTAATTAAATTAACAATACCTAATGTGAACACTGTGAACAGTAAACTACATTTTAAACATCTATTGATTGTTGTTTATGTTTATACTTTGATTATGACTAAAAGTGTTGTATGTCTCAAACCATCTTCGCATTATTACTATTCAAATGAAACCAATTTAGGGCAAATCGGTTGGATGGTTTCAGAGTCTGTAAAAGACATCCGCACAAACATTTTTTGTGTTTTATATTATATGTATATGTATGGATAATGGATAATGGAAATGAGTAGCCTTCTTTACTCATTGAAGGTTTATTATCGAGCTTCCATTGATCGTTTCACAATGTTTATGTAAACTTGTGAATGTAATTGATTGATGTTTATGGCGCTTAATCTATCCGAGTTCTTTTGATGGTGTTCTCTTTGAATATGACAGATTAGTTTATAATTGGATGCCCATTTTTAAAACGATGTTATTTATCCAAGCTTAGAGCTGCAAAAAGCTATTATTTACGATCTACGGATAAGTATTAGTGAAATGTTATCTTATACGTATACATATATAAAATTCTCGTGTCACGGTGTTAGAAGTTGAACTCCTCCGAAAGGGCTCGACCGATTTTCGTGAATCTTTGCGTGCATATCGGCTAGGGTTGAGAATCGGACAACATCTATTTTTCATCCCCCTACCCCTAAAAAATTTTTGGCAGAACAACGTTTGCCCGGTCAGCTAAGTTTCATATAATACTTGACATGAAATGGAAATATTGAAGGATATAGCTATTAAAATATAACTATAACTATTAAACCGGATAAACCGGACTTATGACTGTGTTAACCGTAAAGAAGTTCTCTCGTCTGGAGACAAACCTGAGTGTAATATCCAGTCATGCTTATCATAAAAATACATTATCATCGGAACTAAAACAATATGTAAAATTTCAACTGCTTAGCTTAACAGACATTAAAGCATAAAGCATCTTTGAGTTTAAAAAAAAATTAGGCTATTAATTACGCAGTTTAACAGTAACTTAATTATGCGGTGTCAATAACCCCGACCAGGTGGACCGATGACCTGAAGAAGGCAGCGGGTATCCGCTGGATTCAGAAGGCTCAGGACCGGTCTGAGTGGCGTAGATTAGGGGAGGCCTATGTCCAGCAGTGGACCTGAAAGGGCTGATGGATGGATGGATGCGGTGTTAATACTTATTAATTTTTATTCTTTTTTTCTTCAATTATTGTATAGCTATCGGGTATGTTTTAACAATATTTATATGGAGTTGTGGTTGCCTATAATTGGGAAGGCACTTGTATAAGTTTGTATAATTGTTAAGGTGTAGTGTACTTTCCGTTGGCAATCCTTAAAATAAATTAATTAATTAATTAATTAGACAATTCAGCTTGCAAGATTCAACCCACACAAAAAAGGTAAAATAACCATTCCAAATCAGTTGTGATAGTCACTTTTCTTGTTTTCAATTCAATAAAGGCTGTATTGTATTTTACCAGTGACGTCAGCTGCAACGCGATGTCAAACCAAATCTCTGTTGGAGCCGAAAATCAAATCACGGATTGCGGATTATGCTGTCTGAACCAACTGGCCGTGGCGCATCGGATTATTTATTCCGTTTGTTTACTATCGTCATCCGTTTTATTGCTACCATAGCATTAAATAATTGTGAGTTAATACAATCAGCCGTTTGTGAATATCCATTTAGTAATTTAGTATGAATTTGCTTTAAAACTATTCAGGATCAATTTATAATGGTTATATTAACTGTCCTGTATTGTTCGCACTTGTAATGAACGATACACGGACCTAAAAAAAGACGGACGTAATCCCAAGAACAAATTCAGTGAAGCACCCATAGTAATACAAACTCTCTATTCGTACAAGTACACACACCCACACATTGACACTTCACTGCTTCAATCGCGAATCAAAAATTACGCACACAAGGTACCTAAGCGGGCGGCCATTGCTATGCTTCACTCTCGATTAGACGAGGTTACGTCCATCTATTTTTCAGGTCCATGGAACGATAGTAGATATACAAACAGAAATGTATATGACGTGCATGTTTCCTTGATGGAATTTAGGAATGAATAACGCATAATTTACACTTTACACTTACAACATCAGGTAAAATCTGTGGGATGTTTTATGGAATTGTATATTAAAGAAGAAAAAATAGACTAAAGCAGAAAGAATATATTAATACAAGTTTTGCTGGGTATAGAATGTAAATAATGTGCAAATCATATAGAAAAGATATAGTACTCGTAGTACCCAGTCCTGACCCAGTTCTGTTTTTCCCAATCGAATTGGTTGAGTTATTTTCAACTTAAATTAAATAAATTAAAATCTGTTACATTGATTTTTTTTTATTTAAGGTCGTACGGATGTAGAGTGAATTACTGGATCTTATTGTTTGACAACACGTCGTCACTTAATATTTCCGCAACTTAAAATTATTTAACACGTACCTAACTATGTGATACTACGTAGAGATTCTCTACTTTAATAAAAGCGGCCAAGTGCGAGTCGGACTCGCCCATGAAGGGTTCCGTAGCAGCAAGTAACATAATATAAAATTTCTTGTAAGTAGTTTGTTGTAACTTTGATCAATGTTTTTTGCGGTTTACGATTTATGACGTATTAAAAAAAACTACTTACTAGATCTCATTCAAACCAATTTTCGTTGGAAGCTTGCTTGGTAATGTACATCATATATTTTTTTTAGTTTTATCATTCCCTTATTTTAGAAGTTACAGGGGGGGGACACACATTTTACCACTTTGGAAGTGTCTCTCGCGCAAACTATTCAGTTTAGAAAAAAATGATACTAAAAACCTCAATATCATTTTTGAAGACCTATCCATTGATACCCCACACGGGTTGGACGAAAAAAACATTTTTGAATTTCAGTTCTAAGTATGGGGAACCTTCAAAATTCATTGTTTTTTTCTATTTTTGTGTGAAAATCTTAATGCGGTACACAGAATACATCTACTTACCAAGGTTCAATGGTATAGCTCTTATAGTTTCGGAAAAAAGTGGCTGTGACATACGGACGGACAGACAGACAGACAGACAGACATGACGAATCCATAAGGGTTCCGTTTTTTGCCATTCGGCTACAGAACCCTAAAAATAAACAGCCTCCCGCTAAATAAGTAACAGTCCTCACTTTCCTTCAGTTTTTGTGTAGATCCCATTATTTTAATAAAACATAGCCTATGTTCCTCAGAAAGTACAGAGCATTCTATTGGTAAAGGATTTGTGAGAAATCCAGTAGTTTTTGAGTTTATCCATTACAAATAAACTATCAAAACTTTCCTTCGTATATTAATTATAATAATACAATGCGCCCCCTTCCCTCTCTCTTTCAAAGTTGAAGATCTCTACTTGTATATTATTTATACCCTAATCATAGAGGACAAACGCTTGGCTATCCAACGTGTTCTAATCATAACGTCACAACAATAACATCTTCAAGATCCAATCCCAGCTTCAGATTAGACTGTATCCAGACCCCATGTCCTACTGATTTATTTATTCTGTGTGAATGTCGGTTAGCTGACCAGAGAGGCCAGTCGGCTCATTTATATGCAAATCGTACTTGCCTCAATGTGGGTCTGTAATACATGCTACAGACCAGAAAATTTATTTATGGTCATAGTTCCTCCTCCTTCATGTACCTACTTGAATAGTGATGAAATGTTTTACTTGCCTTATATTAGCTTCATATGTATAAATTTACCTTTGTATCATACATTATATGTGTAATGAAGAACCTTTAAACACGGACCTGAAAAAAAGACGGACGTAACCTCGTCTAATCGAGAGTGAAGCATAGCAATGGCCGCCCGCCTACCATGTGTGCGTAATTTTTGATTCGCGATTGAAGCAGTGAAGTGTCAATGTGTGGGTGTGTGTACTTGTACGAATAGAGAGTTGGTATTACTATTGGGTGCTTCACTGAATTTGTTGTTGGGATAACGTCCGTCTTTTTTTAGGTCCGTGCCTTTAAAAGTAATTTTCACTCATTTTGAGACCAAATCGTCCTTAACTTTGTTTACGTATTAAATTTATTTGTTACTTGCGCTCTGCCCGCGACTTTTCTCGCGTTTTTCGGGATAACAAGTTCCCTATATCTTATTTCAAATCATGGTCTACTTGTGTATGAATGTCATGAAAAATTGTTTAGTAATTTTTGCGTGAAAGAATAAAAAACATGCATACATTCTTACAAACTACAAAACATTATTCTACATCGGCAAGTATACGTAAATGCTATAATATCTGTGACAAATTTCATATTATGTATGTATTTATACACCCATTACTATATCGTCTTGGTACACTGATGATTTGCTGAAAGAAAATTACAATATACCAATATCACAACCAGGTCGAATTAAATTGAAATTAAATAAAATAACGTAAAATTATTTAAGTAGATTTATATATGTTACGGGATATCTGTATAATTCAGCATTCTATACAATACCTAGGCAATGTATAGAATATCTAAAACGTTCAGGTAACGTTTTGAATATTATTTATTTCATACTTAGCCCAGGAATTCTATACAATACTCCATGCGTAGTTGGTAATGTGTGTAAAAGACGGTTCTCTGCCATTTCGCCGAAAATTGTTTGGCCGATTATCACTTGCCAACTAACGTTTCGCAGAATTTTATTTCGCCGAATAATCATTTGCCAACTTATCACATATTTTTTTTTATTTCCCAACCTAACAGTTGCCAACTGTACGTTTGGTCTGCCTTTTATAATTACACTTTTCAAAAGGCCAACTTTCAAGTAACGAATGTTTCAGTTAGAGTAATATTGATTTAGTTGTATATTGTTTATAAACCTAGGTTTGTAAATTTGTGGTTCTTGTTATCTTCCGGTGACATATGCACTTTTAGGGAGAATTTAGGGGTTTTTGATACACAAAAAGGCTTCCAAATGTCTCCGGCGCTGCGGGAAGTGCAGCCCCTCCGCCCTTGCGTAACAAACTGCAGGCACTCCATGCTCGCCTACAGTTGGTTACAGCGGGCGGGGGCTGCTCTCCCTCCGCGCCTCCGGGGTTTACATTCACTCTAGGGGTAGGGCAGACTAGTACCACGTGGGGTCGGGGTTGACTAAGTCGGTTCTGTCACCAATTTTGAAAAATCCGAAGCTGCGTAGGCGAGCAGTGTAGTGTAGGAGCCATTAGACTGCATCTCTCCTTACCATCAAGTGTGATTTCAGTCAAGCATTAATTTAAAATGTATAAAAAATATCTGATCTATTCATGCAGGTTACAATTTGTTTTAGTGTGTTTTTACGTAAATTCTTAATTCCAACCTCCATCCAAGTTGACTACACATACCCAAATCTAACTTTATTCATTGCCGGTGGACCTGCAGGTATTCTGTACAGTAGTTGGGAAACGTATACATTACCTAGGCAAACTATGTAATGGTGAATAAAATTCATATAATTTAATACATTGCCAAAACGACCCAGGTATTATACACATTTCCTAGGAATTGTGTTTAATACCTGCATTATACAGATATCCGGTAACATATACATTCTAAAACTTCACAAAGAAAAATCTGAACAAAATAGCAAATCTAACTAATCCCTTAAAAATATCTAACAGAATTTTTTCATGTGGACAATAGTTTAGCAAAATATCAAAGGTCTTTTATAGTTCAAATCTCTATTGTGTCCGATTATGATCTCTACGTACATCTATCCTAACCTGTACTATTATGTATTATGTATTCTGTGGCCTAACAATATAACTCAGATTAAAGAACATAATCTGAGCAATACAATTACTGTCATTTTTATCGACATAAAAAAGTTGCAGATTCAATGAAAAAATGTTCTACTAGAGTACTAAATGATACTAACAGTTTAATAGGGACTCAAATCAACTAATTTCCTATCAAAACTTAAGCCCCGTATTCATGGTAAACATTTGTTTAAGAACAGTTGATCAACATTGTTGGTGAGCGGCGAGAATGTTGTTAGCAACTATGACGCTATCAACTCTGCAACATGCATTGTTGCCAGCAACATGTTGACAGCAATTCCGCAACACGTTGATTCAACTTTGTTGCTAAACAAATGTTTCCCATGAATACGGGGCTTTAGAATGTAATTAATTGTTTATTAACCTGAATATCACAGCGATTACAATAAGATTATTGTATTGTAAGCTGCGAGTGTAATACTCTTGCTTCTTCATAACCATCTTCAAAATCTAATCACGGTTGGGCTTCCTGAATGTGAATGTTGGTTAGCGGTCGACTCATTTCTATGCAAATCGGACTGGCTTTTACAAGGGCTGTAGTCTACACGCCCCGCCCAATAGACAGCGCACATAAAATAAAAGTGTTGTTATATTTCATGGATACCTACGCATATCCATGAATCATAAACACCACAACATTAATTTAATTAATACGATAATAAAGACCTATTACGAAATCCTTGGTCATGCCCTAGGCAATATGACGTCTTAGTTTGAGCTGAAACTGACGATGTTGGTATGTGCAACATGACTCATGAGCATCAGAACTAACCTTTAATTATGATATTACCTGTACGAGATCCTTAGTCATGTCATGAGTAAACGTAGACGCCTTGAGCTTAACTGCAGCTGCTTAACCTTAATGTGTGTGAATTTTTATGTAACAAGGATAGCAACCGGGCTAGAAATTCAACCATCCTCTGTCGCGATAGACTCCTGAAACAAATCAAGAATAGGATTAAAATTTTAAGGACAAAACTCCACGACTTCTCTACGCCCGTAGCACGGACCTAAAAAAAAGACGGACGTAATCCCAACAACAAATTCAGTGAAGCACCCATAGTAATACCAACTCTCTATTCGTACAAGTACACACACCCACACATTGACACCATAATGCTTCAATCGCGAATTAAAAATTACGCACACATGGTAAGCGGGCGGCCATTGCTATGCTTCACTCTGGATTAGACGAGGTTACGTCAGTCTTTTTTTCAGGTCCGTGGCCCGTAGTTAGATATTAGAGCCGAGAAAGATGCTATATGGCCTTGGCTTTATATCCAGCGCCTCTAACCAAAACTCTTTTCTGTACACGCACACGCCAAACGCTGCTGGCAATGACATGACAATGACAATCGTCACGTGCTCATTTTTCCGCACTTAATGTCATTCCCTGGTGTCAGTCATGGTGGCAAGAGACCTCGGGGCCGCAGTCCTAAGAGATGGTCGGATCAGGTACCCAAACATCTGGAGATACCAGTCAGCACGGCACTTAACCAAGCTGCTGATCACCATAAGAGGAGACAAGCTATTGAAAAAGCTTCGCGTCAGAGTCACGATCCTCAGTAATGAGCCTGACTGAAGAGAGAATGTCATTCCCATACACTTTGAAGGCAGCGTTTGGCTTGAGCGTTTACAGAAAATAGTTTTGTGTAGAGGCTCAGTTTGTAGCACAGAACGGCGCGGGCGCCGGCGTCACCAAACGAGCGTGGGAGGCGCGGGAACAGCATTAAAAAGCAGCTGCAACGAGACGCCAGCATACCACTACAACCAATAAACTAGCTGCCCGCTAATAGAATTGTTCACACGTTCCAGGGAAATGAGGAAATTCTTGTTACACACGTATCAGGAAAACACGTGGTAAATGTTGGGTTCGATGGGAAAAGTAGAAATTGTTTTATTTAGTTAAGGTATGTTGCATTTTGCACATTGTTTTCTATAGACCGGCGGGTACCCGCTTTTAAAATATTTGCCTGTTATATTTTATGGAACGACGCAATAAATAACTTTGTTTTTTTGTATAATGATAACACTGATAACTATGAAATATTAGTTTATTAGATCTATCCTATATGTATGTATATAAAAAATGTCAATTGTTGTGACTTTTACGTGTGATGACCGTTTTTTCCAGCCCTTTTGGTGTGGCATAAAATACTAAACCTAATCCCACGCCGGATGGATGTCGTAAGAGGCGGCTAAATCCGGCCAGCTGGTGATAGGAGCTCTCGGAGGGATTATCTTGGTTATATTGATTTTAATACCATCAGGTGGGTCGGCAGTCGTTATACAACGCTTGCCAATGGCAAGCGCCAACGTGTATTAAGGGTCGCTTGCGGTGACTTACGGCCGCTTGGGAATCTTGGGATCTCTCGCCACGCTCGCCTCACTCCGGAGGCGTTTTTGTGCACAAATCAAAGGCCATCCACACGGTGTTTCATTACCCGCCATTACACACTTGCCGCTTGGTTCACGCTCGGCCAACATGTACATAGGTATAGGCAGGCGCCTACAAACTGATCGCGTCTCGTCGTCGTTCCATCCCGCCCGCTGTTTGCCCAGACCATTTCGTGTATTTTGTTTTTCTATCCCATGCGTTTTCTCCAGCTAATCTCAGAAGTGGTTTAACTGATTTGAATGCGGCCTTCACTAAAGTACTGGTAAGGTATAAAATTTAAATAACATTTAGTGTTTCGTTTATTTCAATCGGTTACCAGATAGAAAAGATTTTTAGAATTTTCTTTTGAATGCGGGTAATAGGGCATTGGTTTCCTGAAGCAAAGCAAGATCGGTTACTAGTTTAAAATAATGTGTAGGCAGTATTCTTCCTACATATCAATAATACTATGCTATATAGGTACTTCGTAAGCACATTCGACATCAGACAGCTAACCTGTTCTAGGCAAACAGCGTAATGTATCGAAGAATTATCGATTGGTTACGGCGTAAAGCCTGTTTAATCGATAATGCAATTTTAGATTTATTGACGCACAAGGGTAATTTATGACTTGAACTGGAGTATGCAAAATCTGCAAGGAACCAGTTTCAAAGTGGAAAAGGAGCATTGTAATAAATATGTAAATATTCGACATACGGACGAACGAGACATCTGATATGTAGTGGTCATCGACTCCCATTAGTGAGCCAAAGACTTCACCATCAGGTTTTTCGCTTACTTATTTATGTATTAAAATACTTAATTCACCTTGGTCTGTAGACTTAATTCGCCTGGGTGCACAGGTGAGTAAAGTCTACTAAAAGTAGACTTAAGACACCTGGGTGAATTAACTCAGGTGAATAAAGTCGACGGCACCAATTTACCTGGGTGCATTGGTGAATAAACTCTACTAAATGTATACTTTAGACTGGGTGAAATAACCCAGGTGACTAAAGTTAATGACACCTTAAACTTAAATTAAGTATAATATAATTTTATCTTATTAAAATTTTATTATAAAACAAGTAAATACGTGTACAAGTAAATACGTGTACAAGTAAATACGTGTACAAGTAAATACGTAAATACGACAAATGAAAAGAAAAACTAAAGGAGATTTACAATGAAATAATAATATAATGTCCGGACTCCGGATCCTTTTATGTTATTATCCTCAAATATATGTTCCGCATTAGGCAAATGATGTTAAATATTCATTAGGCCCAACAAGTAGGGTTGGCAGATGGCCGGAAAATCGGGAAAGTCCCGATTCTTACGCCGCGGCCGCCGCGTCTCGTGTCCAGTAGTGGTCGGTACATGAATTGTTGCTGTAGGCGCCAGGTGGCATGGGGCGCTGACTGTGGCAACTATAGGAAGCGCTAGATTCTAATAGGGAAGTGCCACTTGATAAAGTTTAAGTTAAAACGTCGACCGAAGGTCACTGAAAGACCCAAGTAGAATTATTATCCCGGATATACTAGGCTTCTATCTGGCAACCCTATGAGCCTCCCCACTTAACAAATTAAATTGAACAAAATTTGTTTTGTTTTACGACCAAATGAAATATATTTTAGGTTTCTACATAATAAGAAATATATGACACTTACTTAAGCTATTGTACCTCTGAGAGTTACCTACATTTGAGAGCATTAGAAGATAAACTTTAAACCATATTTATTTATTCTTTTCAGCCAACCATGGTTGAGAATAATAAATAATAACAATGAAGAAAAACTAGCAGTATTCCGAACACTTTAATATCGTACAACGGGTTATTTTATTGAACACGGATTTTAAACAAACATAACTTTTAACTTTTTATCTTTTCATCAAAAATCTGTATTGATTAAGATATCCAAAACAATCTAAAATTATATTAGCAAAGTTAACAAACATGTCCCTTTATCAAGGTACTATCGTTCGAAAACTATCGTTCGAACTTTATCTAAAATACAATCACTAGTGTGTGATCCATACTGTTATAATTAAAAGGTACTTTATAATTCAGTTTACCATTTGTACTTTTAGAATAACAGACAACTTTCCATGCGTTATCGACAATAACTTCCATTTGGAAAACAAATATATTTTATTGTATTTCGTTCCGGAACAACAATTATATTACTGCGCCGACCGCTTCTAGCACCCGCGACCGAAAACGCCACTAAAATCACTCGACCGATGTTTACCGAATGTAGAACAAATAAAATAACGAAACTCGAGCTGTTTTGCAACAATGGATTGGATGTTGTTATGGTTGAATGGATGAGTGCTTGACTGCTACACTTTTGGGTCTATACGGGTCGATTCGTCTAGTCTAATCCATTGTTTCTCAAATTGGGGGTCGGGCTCGTGAACTATCATCGTGCCATAATACTCCGAACTCTAATAATAACAGAAAATTAAAATCAATAAGATTTTTTGGTCTTACACCTTTGGTTATACCTACATTGTTTTTTTTTATTATTTCATAAAAATTAATTGTAATAATTAGTCCTTAATAGTCTTAGGGCTTGTTTCACAATCTTCAAGTAAGTCCGAAGTAAGCTATTTGTTGGTTAAGTTGATATTTCGTGTATGTAAAATGACACTTTAACGTCACTTTAACCGGCGAATAGCTTATTCAGGACTCTACTTGAAGATTGTGAAACTAGCCCTTATAGTAATATTTTAAAGAACCAAACAAAAACATTTGGAAAGCACTAGTATATTTATTCAGTCGTGACGTGAGTTGTCAATCTTCTTGTCATTGATGGGCATAAGCTTCCCAAGTAAAGACACGCTTCAAATTTTGGAATTTTACCTTATACAAGCTAATTCACTGTATTTTAAATAGTCATTGACAATTCAATTCTCCGTAAAAATACGAGTCAAAAAAAAAAACAAGCTTTTATTAGGTCAACGGTCGCAAACAATAAAACTAATATTTCAGTTTAAATTTCGAACATTGCTTTTTGCAGTAAATGATGAATACAATTCTATTCAAATGGATGAATTTTACAATGCAATATATGTTTGTTTTAAAGTTGTATATTATGGTGACCCAAAAATTACACAAGACTTTACTTTGGTAAATCTTTGGTAATCCGCACTTGGCCAGCGTGGTAGACTATGGCCTATACCCTCACATTGTGAGAGGAGACCTCGAGCCCAGCAGTGGGACGATTATGGGTTGTTGCTTTTACTTTGGTAAAAGGTTGCCAATAAAGGAAAAAAAGCAATTTAACAGCTGATACTTCAGCTAAAAAATTAATACGTTGGAACAACTCATCTTCATTGTTAAACAATATGTTTAAAATAATGAAAATTTAGTGGCTGTAGTTCGCTTTTTTCCAATACAATAATTATAATTAGGAAAATTTATTGGACCATACCTCTTTGAACATTAGGACGGTCGAGTAGCGACTGTTATGGATACCATGCGGTATTATGCGGTATGTGCTTTATATTCCAATATTTAAAATACAATATTAAAGAATAACTGTATCTGATTAATTCAAGTTTTTATTTGTTTGTTGTTGTTTTGTAATGTATGGCTCGCTCTATATATCTGAACGTGAAGACACCGAAGAAAATAAAACAGCAACAGAATACGTAAATGCCAATATTTCATACCGTTTTGTGAGGCGTTTGTCAGAACTAGCCAGGGGCGTAGCTACCGCCGTATCAGCCGTATCAATTATACGGGGCCCTCAGCGTATAGGGGCCCCCACTAACACTCCCAAAAAACAGCTCGCTAGCGGCCTACGACTCTACCTCCTTTTATATTTGACAGCTGACGTTGAAGGGGCCCCACAACAAATATTGATATGGGGCCTCCTTAGGGCTAGCTACGCCACTGGAACCAGCAAACTCGTAACTTCGGTTCGGTCGATGGTAATCCGCGCGACGAATTATTTTGTGTCGGCGCGGCGTTTGCCTATTGTGAGTCAGTATAGTATAGTATAGCAGCTAGACTGGCCTGAAATGTGCAAATAATTGTGTTCTATGTGCAAATCTGACGCAACTGCAGCTTCCCTATATAGACTCTACGACCTCTGATATACCAGAAATTATATAAAAACTAGCTGCGCCAACAGACTTCGTTCTGTCCAAAGTTTTTTTTATATTATTATTTTTGTATGCTGTATCATAAAAAAATAAAACAAAAAATTTTTGTCAAAAAAATAAAAAATAAATTTAGGGGTGGACCGACCACCCTTAATATTTAGGGGATGAAAAATAGATGTTGTCCGATTCTCCACCCTAGCCGATATGCACGCTAAGATTCACGAAAATCAGTCGAGCCGTTTCGGAGGAGTTCAACTTCTAATACCGTGACACGGGAATTTTATATGTATATTAGATTATAATATTACAAAGTGACCCAAAAATTACGCAAGATTTAATTTAATTTAATTACAATACCATCAGGTGACCTGCCTGATCTTCTGTCGACTCCATTACATTACATACATACGCCCCAACTAAGAGTCATTAACGGTTACTTAAATTGCTCCTTAGTACAGAATTTGTATGGCGATTAAAGTAAGCTTTAGTGACTCTGAATTGGGCCGATAGTCATCTTATATGATGTTTCGTCATATACATAAGCGGGCTTGAACTTAGTGAAATTATACGAGTACTGATCGCCGGCCGCGTTTTGCCAAAACCTGCTAAATGCGTTTAATCACTGTCTACTCACTGTCTTCTAACTACCTTGTAATTAAGTTATCTTCTCTCTATATCCATTATTAGAAGTATCATCATTTTCTTAATAGGTACAAACTACAAACATTTAGAATTTTGAATACTAAATTTATTCTTGAAATCAGTTTAGTCAATATCTCTCACATCGATTGCAAGTAGAATCGGCACGTTATGAGCGAGGAGGCGATGGCGCCATCAATTCTCTTTATAGGCACTTTTCTCCGCCATCTTCACTATCTAATGTTTTGGCGTCGCGTTACTTTTTACGAGACACGCTCATTTGAGGGATGCTCTGATGTCATGCTTCTAATATCTGGAAATCTAGTCCCAAAACAACGTAGATTTAAAGGCTAACGGCTTTATTTACGAACGCTAATAAAGCCGTTATACGAGACCTGGAGCGTACACCACCACGCTGTTTCAGTAAAGATTGTGTAAAGAGTGTAATGATGTGCTAATTGCCAATACAGTTGTATTTATGCAAGGCGTACGTCTGTTTTTTATTTCATATAACTTTAGTTTTAATTTAACTAACTCTCATTTGCTCATTCTGTAACATTGGCTCCATTAATTGAATTCCATAATAAATGAACATTAATTCCTAAGAGTAATTTACCATATTTCACGGAATGCAATACGCATTAAGAGGCAAGCAGTGGAATTAACAAGCATTTTTCGAGCTTGAACGCGATACTACATTTAGCGAGCCTCTAATAAATAAAATTAATCGAGTCATTTGAAGATTAAAAATTACAAAGGAAAATTAAATTTCCCAGTAAATTCCTAAACATTCAATTTTAATTTGAATCATCTGTTGTTGATAAAACATTGAAGTGAATAATTAACAACCAGTCAAGTAAGAATCGGGCTCGCGTGGAATAGAGTCCCGTATCATACATTTATTCAGGAATTATCTACGGAATTTCCAAAATTTTAGGAGAGTTTGGTGGCCAACACAAGTATCGTTTTTATGCCGATCAGCAACTTCTGGCAAGGCATATCAACTGCTATCTAATGAAAACAGGGTTGACGAATTAACGTATCCTTTGATGCACGGAAGCGCTCAAGAAATCCCACTACCAGTCACCCATGCAACCGACGGCCAACCCTACACGCATTTGCTAAATTAGGTTTAGATTTTGACTTTTTATCGGATGCTCGGAACAAAAAAACCACCTACCTAATCCACCTTTTCATTAAAATTTGCTTTCGAGTAAAATATAGGTAATCCCCGAAATTCGTTATAAACTATATATTTGTGAGATGTTTTGTAAGGTCTAATCTTTTATCTCGGGTACACAATCAGAACAACTCGAATACCAAAGGATTTACTGAAATTTAAGGAGCATAATAATTTAAGGTCGTGGTTAGGCGTCACACCCTACAAAGTTTTATCTGGCGCGGGCACAGTGAACGCGCCTTAACCGTAATCCTAATTAATTAGCGGACGGGATGTGGTCTCAGACATTACACAAACTCACTACAAAATCAACGATCTCTAACATCAAACGAATATAGACCTAAAACAATTGAAACAAAGGTCACAAAGACACTTCGCGTGGGATTCTCGCTCGCCAACTTTGAAATCGCTTGTCGTACCTAAACATTAAATGTCAACTTTGGGCCCATAAAGTCATGTAAGTTACGTAAATTCACAAATAGAGCATGTTTCAATTGACTTTGCTCGGCTAATGTCGGAACTACGGGAATGAACGAAATGGTACCTCTGCTTGGTACGAATAAAGTTAAACTTTCTATGATCGAAATTATACAGAGTATAATTGCTTGACAGTTATTGAACAAGTTAAGAATTTAGAACTGCATTTTCATTTGTAACATTTGTTTTAGTTACCTCAGTTTATGATTCCTATAAATACAATATTGGATTGTGATGGTAGTTAACAAGAACAACAAGACGTTTGACGATGAGTTGACCGAGCGAAATGTAAGGCCAATTCACACGCAATGTGTGCAATTACTGAGCACTGCAAAAGTGGCAGAAACTGAAAGAGATTGTTGGGCAGAAGAATTATTTATTTTACAATAAGCCAAAAGCCTACCTATTCGCTTATTGTATATCTTATTGTATATTTGTATATATATTTGTTGTGACAATACGTTTCTATTTTTCCCATCATCCAATTCGATTGTCCCATCGAAACATAAACATAATTATAAGTGAACTGTGTAATTTAATTGTATATTTATTAACTTAAAACTCAATAATCATTTGTAGTATGACGAATAATGCCGTCGGAGTACAGTTAGTGCATAATAAATCCGCTCACAAAAACTTTTATGAGCCCATGCCTCATTTACGGTATAATTGCGGTATTCTAAATATGCAATTAGACGATAAAACATTGGAACGAGTACCCGGAACAGTCGCTTTATTGTGATCCCGTAAAAACAAAGACTCGATAATTACCGATCGTGAAAGCATGTTGTGTACGCCATCATCGATGAGTATACACTCTGCCTTTTGAGAATGAATTTTGAAATGGATGCAATAATAAGAAACTGTTTTCTTCTTTCTTGGCCGGCTATGGTGTAGTTGATATCCATGGGCGACTAGATACGTCTAATTTAGCCAGCTTGGTATTCATCAGGGCGAATACAAACATGAATGATTTCTTCATTTATCTTTATCTTACCTCAGCGTCACCAAATTGGCTACACTGACCAGTCCTGGGTCCTCTGAATCTAACAGCTTCCAATTGTTTTCATTAGATCACTCTAACGGGTATTTATGTATATTTATGTATATTATTTAATCAGTTCTTCGAAATTTATTTATGACAAAGGAACCAGTGAGTGTTGTAGGTTATTGAAGTTGGAAATCTTAAATGAATTTTATTTCTTATTTCGCAATCGAAATCATTTGCTTTCAGAAACAATCTTACACCGAAATTTCACCGATTCCAAATCCATTCTTTAGTAACATGAATATGCATCGCGATTTATAGTTTGTGGTCGATTACATTGTTGTTTAACTATAAGATATGTTTCCGGGGTCACTGAACTCTGCCGCTGGCAGACGAAGCCGCCCACACTTCACAAACGCAACTCAGTAAACTACAACTGACATTGAAGTATAATGTATTGGCGTACTAGAACAGACACCGCGAACAAAATTTGTTTCGCGCTGGGGGGTACTTCCCCTCCGTACTCTTTTCAGAATCAACTGAATCCACTAAAAACAGTTGCCAATTGGCAACAGTTCATTGCGCGAAAACGCGAACACCGGGGTTTTTTTTTTTTTTAATAATAATAACGCTACACCCTCATACCCCCCGCAGTAGGTTATTTTACCTGTGTCGCGGGTGGCATGGACTACACATATAACACATCACAATCACACCCATGACCCGAGTACAAATATTTATCTGTCACATAAATATCTGGTTCTCGTTGTCGGTTCTATGCTCTAATAATAATAGTGCAATGACAACTGCATTGTTACTGTTTCACTACATCGTGTGTGCAATTTTGTTTACAAACCTCCCAACTTAAAATAAATATCGTTTACACTTGAAACGGCTACAAATTTTAAGTTTCCATTACATTTAGGTACGCTTTGCGTGCCGGGAATAGCTATTTGGTTTCTCGAATATAGAAACATAGTTTATGTGGGTACGACTCCTATGACTAGAATTTTCACTTACAATAAAATTACTTTTCGAGAGTTGGTGCTTAAGGTGGAAACATACATGATGTCTGTAGTAGTTGTTGTACTTACGTGCTCACGTAATATTTGGATATAGTGATATGGTTGACTTGCATTAGCTCGTTACGACACCAGTAGGTAGGGAAACACGTCTGCTCTCGTCTACGGCTGTCTCGTGACTGACCCAGTGTTGCCCCACTACCCGTGCTCCCGAGATAACGTGATTACTGCTATAACTATAATAGCAGTACAAACACTACATCCCTTCCTTATTAAAATCTTTATTTAATCTGGAGCCCGATCCACAGTCGACTCTGCAGTTGATCGCAACTCAAGCCTTCAAAGGCCACTCCACGTCTACACTATTCAATATTCCAGTTACTTAGACAAACTCATTTGTAACACGCACTATATGTATGAAGCAGGCTACGGTTTGTAAACTGTAGCCTTCTGGGTACCTTCACTAGCCTCAACAAACTCAAACTGTCATATGCATGCTTCGTATAGAATTACTTATGTAGATTATACCTTCACTGCAAATTATTTTAAACATTGAAACAACACCTGAGACCTCTTCCAGCATTTTTTCGTCTTACACCTTTCCCATTCTCACCCATTCTCCTTCTATCTTTATTAAATAATAATTATTTGCATCACCTCTTAGGTTTCATACCAACATACAAACGAACCTCGTCATTTCAGTCCTTAAATAGACAACTTACTGGTAAAACAAACACAGGAAATATGAGAAACTCGATGAAAATTTATATTATTACTAAAAGTGGTTTACTGTCAACAACAAATTATGTACAGCTTACAACCTGCTTTCGTTTTTAAAGACTAAAGTTTTACTTGCGAGACAATCCTCTTATATACGTAATATAAACTAGGTCCCACCGACGACCATAACACGCCAAACATGGCTAGACTCGCAACAGGAATTTCCTTTATTTAGGCGTCCTTTCTGAATGGGCCCAACGGACCCAACGGTGTCACATATGAGTCAGACACTGTAGATACCAATCATTCACACACCAGTCATTTATTGAAATACCTCGTCTATTCATTATCTTTATTCTACATCTCGACTCCATCACGCCAAATAACTGATATATTCACAAAATCACTACATTTTGTATGGTTTTCAAAGTTATGAGGGCCCATACTGCCGTCTAGTCAGTAATGATTTCAATTTCAAGAGGTCCATACACACTTTAGTTACTATGATTTCAAATCATGGGACCCATACTGCCGTCTAGTCAAGTAATGTATGTATGATTCTAAATTTCATGAGGTCACTACTTCCATCAAGTCAATGTATCAATCTCAATTTCATGGGGGCTCATACTGCCGACAACTCAGTAACGTATGATTTTCAATTTCATGAGGGCTCATATTGCCGACAGCTCAGTAATGTATGATTTTCCATTTCATGAGGGCTCATATTGCCGACAGCTCAGTAATGTATGATTTTCCATTTCATGAGGGCTCATACTGCCGACAACTCAGTAACGTATGATTTTCAATTTCATGAGGGCTCATATTGCCGACAGCTCAGTAACGTATGATTTTCAATTTCATGAGGGCTCATATTGCCGACAGCTCAGTAATGTATGATTTTCCATTTCATGAGGGCTCATATTGCCGACAACTCAGTAACGTATGATTTTCAATTTCATGAGGGCTCATATTGCCGACAGCTCAGCAATGTATGATTTTCCATTTCATGAGGGCTCATATTGCCGACAGCTCAGTAATGTATGATTTTCAATTTCATGAGGGCTCATACTGCCGACAACTCACTTCAACTCAGTAACGTATGATTTTCAATTTCATGAGGGCTCATACTGCCGACAACTCACTTCAACTCAGTAACGTATGATTTTCAATTTCATGAGGGCTCATACTGCCGACAACTCACTTCAACTCAGTAACGTATGATTTTCAATTTCATGAGGGCTCATACTGCCGACAACTCACTTCAACTCAGTAACGTATGATTTTCAATTTCATGAGGGCTCATACTGCCGACAACTGAGTTACGTATGTTTATGTTAAGTAAAACTAAACTTCATTATAATTACCTTTGGTTGATCTTACTCTGATTTCTCTGACTCTTCGAGTCAGAGTGCCTTTTAAATTTTACTTTCATTGTAACATTAGCTTGAATACTATTTTTTCCTTTAACTCTGAATTTAACTAAAACCCCAGAAGAAATAATAGTATTTTTAAATAAGTACAGAAGGTGCACTAAGAAAAATTCCGAAAAATCATTTAAATTAAATTTAAATAAATAGTGAATACCCAATAAAGTGTAATTCAGGTCGCACAGCGCTAATCAAAACGCGTAATGAGTTGCCTTCCTTTCTAACACTGTCGCTTATCCTCTCTGGCAATGTCAGGGTTGCCTTTTTTTGAAAGAATAAAATTAATCTGAAAGTTTAGTGACATGTGTGATGACCTGAAGGAAACTAACATTTATAAAAGTTAATTCATTTTGTGTTTTTTCTGAAAGTTTATTTTTATGTGTTACACATGTATTATTATATATGTGTAAACGATAATTAAATATATATCAGTTCGGACTTGATTATTTAACATCTTACTGAAGAACACGCATCAACATATAGACAAACACCAAAATTTTTACTATGTGTGATAGATTACGAACGTGTGACTGCTATTATGAATTTTCTGAATTAGTAGGACATGTCGAACGTGGCATGTACCTACTTGTAACGTTATGGTAAAATGCGGAGTGCGCCAGACCTGATAAAACTTCAACTCGGACTATAGCTTAAACATTCACTAAACTTTATCTTTATCTTTACCCTTTTCACTTGAACTCAACATTATCTTGACCTCACTTTTTTTATGAACTTTTCTAGGTATTGTGACGGGTCATCTTATTGAAATGAAATTCCAAGTGGTTTACAACATTTAGCTGTAAATCGATACAAAACTACAATCGGTTTGCCTGCAAAACTATTTAAAGATGACATCTCGATTTATAACTAAATACATCCCGCTTAATAAATATTTTTTTTGGACGTCAGGAGAGTTTCTCCTTCACGATTTTTGTGGAATTCTGTCAAAACCAAGCCTCGGCTTCTCCAGGGGTATGAATTTACTATATTATATCAAATCGTGCGTCTTCAAAAGGGCGCTTTCCTCAGGCTTCAATAATAAATAGCAAAATTTTAAACATTACTGCACCCATTCGAACAAAATACAATTATTGTTCTCAATTTAAAAGTAAAAACTTACTCCTTTTGCGCACGAATAACTCAATAACCAATAAATAATATGATTTCCGTGACAAAACTTAGTTTAATCACAGTAACAACACAAGAATGCGTCTAGCTCGCAAGCGCTTTTGACCCTCACTGCCTCAATAGATTCTATAAAATTCAACACAAAAACTAAATTAGAAAAATAAAATTGTCTCATCGTGAAGATTTGAACTCCGGTATCGCGGCTTGTATAATGGTTCCTAATAGGAACGATGATAGGAACTTCCTATCGCAATGATATTCAAAAATATAGATACGTTATGCCCTTACAAACCAACCAAGAACTCCGTTCTGAAAAGAGCCACAACACATACACGCCCATCCTTTGCTCCACTACACCAATCACATTGGTACAATACACGAGGGCATTCTAACGCTGTATGTCAAATGTCAAGCACTTCTGACTACAACAAAAGCGTCATGTGTTAACAGAGCGACCACGACCATAACGGTCAATTACCCGCTCCTGCGCTCCTCGTCGTCGGCGCGCCAGTGACACATCCACCATAGAACCCTAACGTTGTTGCTATTCTTATGATGGAATAAATGTTTCTTTCTTTCTTACGCTACCGCCCATCAAACCAACTTTATTTATGATTACTCACATTATGTTATTATATTTTCAGCCGTGTAGTACAGCTGTGATGGTCAAATACCAAAAGGAAAGACTGCTAAAGAATCACAAAGAACTTACAAGCTGAAATAGGGACCCGGCGCCGCAACGTTAAATTACGTTAACCGTATTTCAACAGCTTGTGATAGTTTATGTATATTATTTTCAAAAGAAATACAAGTGCATGGCTGCATGTATACCAAGGCGGCTAGGCATATGTATGTTTGATACTGCCAATGCAATACTTTCATAACAGAACATAATTTTTCATCAAACAACTTCAGTTCCGTTTTTTATCAGAATTCATATCAAAACGACTGCAATTATTTCAGTTTATCATACCTACACATGTACTTTGTAACTAAAGCAAAACTACGTTTGAATGAAACCCAGAACCTGCGTAGAATATGACTAATAGTCATAACAACAGCTAATTTTATTGACAATCACCCTTACTGTTATAGTTTTATGGCAGCGAAGAAGCAAACTCACTCTCAACAATTAAACTTAACTTGCATGTGCTGCCATCTATAATGGTAGTAAAATCTATACTTTATAAAGTCGAAGAGTCCGCCCGGCCGAACTCGCCAATCCCAGGAACCATCGGTTCGAACCGAAAAACTCCGTCCGACAATCCATTCACCGAGGAAGGCCACAGGCCATACAGCATCGTACCTCCAGCAGCCAGTCTCTCCACAAACCAACGCGGGCGAAACGGCGTGGCACAGCTAGTCCTAAATAAATTTCACTAATTTAGGGAACCTTTCTCCTTTCATTCTTGAATATTTTAAAGTCCCTACTCCTTTATTTAAGTTCATAATTTGTATAATGTTATCTCCTTTTTAGTACTAAGTGTTGTAGTGCAACACACACACGCAAGAATGGATGCCGGACACAATTCGCACATTTAAAACAAAAATGGTGCTTTACAAAAATAGTAGTTTTTCAGTATAGCCATTCAAAGTTTTCAACTCAACATTGCGATCAATATCTATAAAGAAAACTGAAATATATCGTTGCAATTAGCCTCTCTCGTCGGTTCGCCCAACCTACTTTTAGTTAGGCACTAAAAACATGCTAGTAAATAAGTAGTTATTCAAAAAATATATTCGGAAAAAGTTCCGCATAATGCCACTTTTTCTCATTGGCACACATACGCAACTTTAACCAAACACGCGGCACCACACGCAATACGCCATTTATGTAGCAATCCCTCCAACAGATCGATACTGTGTATTATATTTAAAACGACACAGCTAAACACTAAATATCACTTCTTATTTAAAAACAAAACCTGTCTCGCTATCACTTTCAGCTAAATAAGTGACACTATATCCAAAATGTCATTTATGTTATTATTACTTCAGTAGCGTGAATTACGTTTATAACACAAAATGCCACTTTTTTACTCACGCACAGTTGTTTTTACAATGTAAATCAATGCCATTTACCAAAAACAAAGGGAATTGTGTAGGTAGCGGTAATGGCGGCAATTTTTATACCTAATTAGAGAGAGAGAGAACTTCGATAATTATGATGATGTTGCTCAATACGTTATTTAAAGTAACAGCACACATAAACAAATTCTCGAGATAACTATTCGGCACTAATATTAACATTCGTCTGTTGATTATTTCTTGCATCGACGTTTTATTTTCCTTCCAACTCTTCCTTTATCAACACAAAATAAAAATATTTACTGCACTGACCTTTTGACCTCGTCGCCATTATGTAGTAGTTGTTGTACTTACGTGCTCACGTAATATTTGGATATAGTGATATGGTTGACTTGCATTAGCTCGTTACGACACCAGTAGGTAGGGAAACACGTCTGCTCTCGTCTACGGCTGTCTCGTGACTGACCCAGTGTTGCCCCACTACCCGTGCTCCCGAGATAACGTGATTACTGCTATAACTATAATAGCAGTACAAACACTACAATGTCCTGTCCACTAATTCCTAAATTATTAACTATTTTATTTATTCAAGGTATTATGAGCCTCTCTCCTCCTTGAATCCAAAAACCAACTCCTCGGCTCGTTCATGCTAAACTTAGGACAAGGCAATGGAGTCAGGGTCCTCCAGTTTGGAGGTGGTTGAGTTTTATACCTGCTTAGCTGCTAGCCACCACCCTAATCAACTGTGTTATTGTTTTAATCTGTTCGATGGGAGAAAAGGAGAGCCTATAAGAATAGATGCTACTTTCTGCTAAGATTAGCCTATCGCCCAGGGTTGACTGGTGGATAATGCCATCAGGCATTAAGTCCGCCCATTGTGATCTAGTTTATAGGTTTGATTGGCTTGATGAAAAACTTAAAAGGCTAATAAAGATTTTATTTCCGCTTACAAAACATTCTGAAATTATCTCCGATATAATGGGTACAGGCAATGCTGTTCTTGCTCAAGTCTTTACGATTAAAAGTTACGACTAGCGAAGTTTATGAATCATTTCAATAAACAGGCTCAATTCAAACAATGACTCATTACTACGATTATGACTGCGAACATCCTACCTTTATATTACACCTGCTTAAGCAATTCTAGTTCTTATTGCAAGGGAATAGATGCGTTCGGGATATTCATAGGGATGTAAATCTTTAGGGATGCATGTGGGCCTCCGAGACGTCACGCAAATGGTGGCGCCAGTTTCTACCTGTCCCTCGTGACAAATAAAGTCCCCCTACGGATGTAAACATCTCTGTCTAAAAAAGAATAATAGAAAGAGAAGTAAGACAGCTGTTTTGATAACAGCTGTAGAATAGTAGCACCACTGTACTCGTAGAAGTTACCTTTATTGATTCCGATATATAAGTACAGTATTGGGCCATAAATATTGTGGTTTTTATGTGAAAGGGGTGCCGGAGAAACTTGAAAGGTACTTATTATTTAATATTTATTGGCAAAACTAGTAATCACATATTATCATATCACACATTTACGATACGAATATATGGAATTTTGTAACGGTTTACATTTTAATTTATTGCTGCTTTACTTTAGTCCATTCCCCGAAAAAACAAAACTCCTTTAGCGTCTGTCTGTTTGTTTGTTCATGTGTCAAAACTAGTAGGTTCTCCAAATCTAAAAAGTCTTGAGAAAAGTTGAAGTTTTATAACTTCCTCCCTCACCCATTAAAAATTACAAATTTCATTAGTCTGCACGTCAAACTTTAAAAAATATCCTAAGAGTTCAGGAACTATTGCTGCGTCACTATCGTAAATATTTTACGACAGCCGTCCCCTAAATTGATTTAGCTTGTCAAGTCCGCCAATTAGCCATTAAACGCGGAAATAGACCGGATATCGAATCTCTGAATGTCATGGACGTATTGATAGTCTATTTTCTACTTCGAAGATGAATTAATGATGATTGAAGGCTTAAAATCATGAATTATAACGGAGCAATTTACATTACATATTATAGAGATTCTAAAAATACGCTGATAGTTTTAGCCTAGTCATTTATTTTTTATCCTATTTTTTAGGGGTTTGTTTTGTTAACTTGTGATTCAAGTACATAGTTCTCTGTCAAATATTCAGATGTCTCCTAATCTCTAATAATCAGAAGATTAGTATAATATACAAAGAAGAAGAAGAAAGAATACAAAATATACAATTTTCACTCTAAAAATTAAATTTTAGTGTGTCAATGTGAAATTTTGTCGAATATTCCTCTACGTGCGGGTTGCAGAGATGGCAACACTGAAAAGCTTTTTCATTCCCAAGTGGACGTTGTGAGGAGAACACAGTGCATTTCGCAACACAAGCGCTATTTCATGCACTTGAAAAGAAGACGTTCAGATGAAAATATAGGTACTAAATAAAATAACCAAAGGAACTAGGTATACAGATATGTTATATTTGATAGTTATTTATTTTTATAATCATGAAAAATAAGACTCACACATTGATTTCAAAGCTAATGAGATGAGATGAAGTCTGTATGATTTTTTTTATTAAAAATTGAGGACTAAAAGGCATAACGCAGACAAGGTACTTAGTTCCCGAAGGAGATACTTTGCATCAATGTCTAATCCATCCAGCCAGACCAGCCACTCCATAAAAATGCAGCAGTTCTATGCAACAGCATGGCCTGCACTTACCTTAATAAATCTTTGAAATATTTTTCTTTCCAAAAACCCTACAAATGGTATCGCGAAGCAGGTAATGACTCAGTGTTGGACGCGAGGACGATAGATGGCGCTGTCTCTGGCCGAGAGCCAACGCGTCGCGTCCGAACTCTCCGAACGCGACATCATCTGTTGTAATAACCGTGATAGAAACACCCGCTTAATTAAATTGAAGCGATGCTTTCATTGCCAACTTCTGCTATTTTGTTGATTTGCGTGAAATATGCAATGCATGACACGCTGCGGCTTCAGCTATTTAATTTGACGCATTATTGGAACTAGAAACAGAAGCATAGTGGATATTAGAATTAAAAATAGAAATAAAGCGGATATCCTCCGAAAAGAGGATTTCTTAATGCAATTAGCCGACCTAGAAGCAGGCCAGCTCCTCGAGAGGATTATAAGTATTCACTGTCTACTATGAACATTAGTAATACCAAAGGCCATACGTGCACTGTGCCAATGGATAAGCTGTGATCGCGTACTTCAACAACTACATATAAAAAACCGGGCAAGTGCGTGTCAGGCCACGCGCAATATGAGGGTTCCGAAGTAGTAAGTTTATCGACTATTACTCATTAGGTAACTACATACTCTAACATAGCCGTGATAGTTTTCCTTATAAATTCATCATATAACCTATTTTTGAGAATTTTTTCACTTGTCCAACTCCAACCGTTTAGCCAGCAGGGCGGGGACACATGACTCTAACCAAAATTAGCACTTTAAAGCCAAATATTTTGCAAAGGGATCCCTTATTCCAAAAATGGTCTTAGAACCCCATAAAATTTTTGGAAGACCTTTTCAACTATGCCCCACACTATGGGGTACGCGACGAATAAAAATTCATCCTCAAGTTACCTGAAAAAAAATGTATTTCAATATTTTTTTCTACGATTCTGAAGTTTTAATTAATATGTATATCCATGCCAAATTACAGCTTTCCAGCACTAAGAGTCTCGGCGCTTTGCTTGGGACAGACGGAAGGACGGACATGACGAAACTACAAGGGTTCCGATTTTACTTCGGAACGCTAAAAAGCACACAAAAAAGTTTCATATACAACTACGTAAGAGGATCTGTTGCAAGACACAAAAACTGTAAGTTAAGCTAACGAGATTCCTCCACCGCCGACGCTTTCGCCTCAACGCGTGCTCTGTTTAACAATAAGCTTACATTGGCTTACGCTCATGACATGTGTTATTGTGCTACGTTGTTTTTAGATTACAATTACGTAGTTGGTATAGTTTCAGAGAACTGAATGATCTCTTCGGTAGGTAAACAAATTGTTGTAATATAGGTAATAGGTATAGGATATATAGGATATAAAGGAACAGTTGAGCTACCTGATAAGTGTTCAAACTTCAACCTCACCTATAGCCATCGAAAGCCATGGCCGATGTGTTGCCATGGAGAACTCGAACTCTGATATCCACCATTACAAGCGAAGTCAAAAGTCAAAGTCAAATAATTTATTTCAGGAAATTTTATGTGAAAGAGAAAATTTATAAAATTAAAAACAAATATAATTTAAACATATCTCAATATCATAATCAGTACAAATTCATACTTTTATTAAAATTTATCATTTTAATTTTTCATGTATTTCATTGGTACTCCAAGCAAGTAATAGCCATTATGTATTCCTAGAATCGTCTCCATGATATACCTACTCGTAGCAGTGCTCAAAAATCTAAACTTTGACAGTCCTCGAAGTCGTTACAACAAAATAAACTCGAACCGGAGTCAGCGCAGCTCAGCTCAGTATGAATATCCGGCGTGACAGCTGCTGAGTAATCGTCGTAGTTAAGAATATTAGCAAGTTGAAATGGCAGTGGGCGGCCACATCTGTCCAAGGACCGTTACGACTTAAGTTACAGCAGAAGTCCAGTAACTATTGCTTGTTGCTAGGGATTGGGTAAGAATTATTATTGAGTCACTTTTGGGCCGTATTTGGGAGGCCTCGAATACTGACCCCAATCCTATGCCGACCAGGGTTTAAACCTATACTAATAAAAAATCGATATTTAAACAAAAACCTATAATGACAATGAAACGTTCATTAAAATCATTGCAAATTAATTTTGAAAGTTATTTTGGTACGGTAATGTTCGAATCAAGATATAAACGAATGCATTAGTCTCAACACAGACATACAGCCTATTTTAACTGGAATGGAACAACGTCGTACGCTCCAATTCCCGCCAGATGGAAAGGAGGTCTTTGCCCACCAATACTATTTCTCGTGTGCTGTGGTTCTGCACTTCGCTACTTACATAACGCGAACGTTTTTATTTTTACTGAAACAACATTCAAATTAACGTAGGTTTTACATTCATTTAGAATTTATGTTTATTTCTAAATAGGTCGGGGTAAAAGTTGTATTTGATATTTATAAAATTGTAATCATATTGTAATTAATCTATTTTATAGTAGACTAGCTCGCTGCCGCGGCTTTATCCGCATTTTCCGAGAAAATATAAATCTATATCTTATTTCAGACCATAGTCTATCTGTGTGCTTTTCATGAAAATCTTTTCATTACTTTTTGCGTCAAAGAGTAGCAAATATCCGTACATACTTTCATATTTATAATATTAACTAGGAACGATACTATTTATATCAGGTAGGTTTTGCCGTAACCTAAAAAGAATAACAAAAGATGCACAATCAGTAACCGCGCAAAAATGTATCACGTTTATAGACCTAATAGCCCTAATACAGCTTCAGCGCAAAGTTAGTTTGAGCGTTTTCAGTTAGGAAATTTTGATGTCAAAGGTGCAACTCGTTCTGTTACAAAAGTGGAAGCCATGTCGGAAAAAAGTGGAGCAAGATCAGCTTGTTCTCAGTTACGAGATACTTTAGCTAACCTAGTTAGAGAACTAGGGATTAACCCTCAAAATTTGGGTGCCTCACGAGATCACTGAAAGAATCCTAGCGAAGTTTGTACTCATTAGCGATGCTCTACTAAAACATAATGAAAGTTGAAGAGATTGATCACTGGTGAAAAGTGGGTCACGTATTACAAGATGGTATAAAAATCTCGGTAAAAGGTTAGTCAAACTGCACAAACTTGTTTTATGTAACTAGCCATGACATAAGCAGACGAGCAACCTCCGCCAGCCTAGAACCTTTGACAGGTGACTGAAGAAATTCAGAAAAAGCCTTAATTGATCATCACCAAGTTGTAGTCTTTCATCACGATAAGGTCAGACCATCTTTAGCCACTCAGCGACAAAGCTGGAACGTGTAATGGAACACACCATAGAGACCTTACTTCCTGATTTCCACCTGTTCGTTCTCTTCAGAATTCTTTAAGCAGTGTCTATCAACACTACCCTTCTGTCACCTATTATGCTGGTCAGCATTCTAGGCCGCCCCAACATGGCCTACGATTCAGGCGAATATGCTAGCACTTTCATCACATTTATGACAAAGTTACTTATATTCCATACTTACATGTAAGTATTTTGCAAGAGGAGAATCAGGTAGCCACGTACAAGTCAACGATCTCTTAACAATCATTGTTATGTAACGAGGCGTGTGGTCGGATGGCACAATGTTTTGTTCTCCAACAGAAATTGTTATGACAACGACGCTCATTATGATTCCACGCTATATGATGAATGTAATAATTGTACTCCTTAATTAATCATCCAATTTAATATTCCCATATCCATTATACATATTATGTATTACAGCAGTACGAAATGTTTTATGATGTTCCTTTCATCAGAAATCTGTCTCTATTTTTAATTGATTAATTGAACATTTAACTTACTGGATAGCTACTCTACTAAACTTGTTATTAACGTTTACAACACTGAAAAAAACAAAACGGCGGGCAAGCGGTTACGACGGCTTCTATAGAAAAATGTTCAACCCTTTTAGATATATTACTTCTCCGAAGGACTGCGGTAAAGCTTTTATTCATAAGCGTCATTGCTAGTAAGTACTATTCTTATCAAATCACTATGCTAACAACAAAGTAAAAACAATTGAATTTCAAATTACTTCCTTTATAAACCGTTAAACATCATCACCAAAACTTGTAGCCAAATATTTCAGTCAATATTAGCTGGAACTTTTAGAAGCGAAACCATAAATAGGTCCATGAACGAAACGGCAAGTCTAACTACTAATCAAAGCTCCCAGACAGATAAACGCCCGTACCGCCATTTAGTGCAAGTAGACATACATACGAAGTATACGCACACATACACAATGAAACCGCAAGTGTCAAGATACTGATGCAAGTTTGGATTACAAAAACGCAGACGCCTTGGCGCAATTAGCACCCGAGTTAAGGTGAGGACAATCGAGCGTATTTTTAACCGACTTCAAAAAAGGAGGTGGTATTCAATTCGACTGTATTTTTTGAAGTGAAAACTTCTTTAGCATCGTTGTCATTTGAAAGTCGATAAAACGAAAAAGGGACAGTAAAAAGAGACAGACACATAAATTCATAAGATTTAACGTGGGAGAAAATGAGATAGGAAGCATTATACAGTGTTTCTTATGTTCGTGGTTCTCTTTGTGTTACTTTAAAAAGTGCTAAGTTGTATTCATAGATGGCGCGAGGAACAAGATAGACGATTTGTTTTACTCGTATTGCTGTATAGATGATGCTAACCGCTCATTTTACTCTTCATATTATGTTAGAAGAAGGAGTTAGTTACCACTGTTGTATTTTTGTTTAGTACAAAATAGTTTTTGAAAGATAATTAAAACTGATACACGTTATTAAATAAATTAATACCTTTATTTTTGAAGGTTTCACTTCTACCACGTGTGAGTTGCACACATTTTATTTTTTTTATGTTTGTTACCTCAAAACTTTCGAGTAGGTGAACCGATTTTGAAGATTCTTTTTTTTATCGAAAGCTGGTACTTTTCATGTGGTCCCACTTAAATACGAGCTAGATCTGACAAGTAGTTTTTGAGTTATTTTGAAGTCGGTTATTTTTTTCTTCGTAAATTCTGATTATTATTTGAGCTGTCAGTAGCGTAAAATTAGTCACGTGCGTTCGGTTTCATACTAAAGTTCTGTTTGTACCACAAAGTGACGCAAACTGAGGTTGGACTTTGGCGCTGCACAGCTAAAAAAATACGCTCGTTTGTCCTCACCCTTACTGAGTACAGTGACTACACACACATACAAAGGCTTGTGCATGAAGGTGGTTTGTGTGAGTAACTACTAACTATCGTGAACTTGGCTTCTGTTTACAGCTGTGGTTACCGTTAAGATGAACGACATAGAAAAAGTTTTATCCAAGTATCCATTGAGTTACATAGAAGCTTTATCTTATCTTTTTAAAGGTAAATTCTAGCACGTTTAAACTCAGGTACATTAAAAGAATACTACCCACTCGTTTATAATATTGTCCACGTAAGAAAATCAATTAACTGGCAAACACTGCAGCACAGCACAGCGCAATTTGTTAATTTACAATATTTACATATCAAGTGTAAATTCTACTTTATTTATCAGAAACCTTAAAGTTAACCTTCTCAGCCCGACGCGCGACGTAAGACGATAACTAAGTAGTACAACAAAAACGTCGTCGTAATAATCTAAATTTTACTAACAAAAAATTACCGACTTTAAAGCTACTCTAAAACTACTTGTTAGATGTCGTTCAAATTTATGTGTGATTACGTGACAAGCACCTGCTTTCGATTAAAAAAAGAATCATCGAAATCGGTTGGCGTGATATTGAGTTATTCGTCCATTTGTCGCGTTTACTTAATACAAATTTAAGACTTATATGGTTTTATCATGGATGCCATTGTCAGATCTCAATAAAATTTAATCGGGACCACATGACAGCCACCAGATTTCGATTAAAAAGCAACGCTACACACGAACTTTGTTCAATTAACAATTACGTTATAAAATAGATCAAGACTCTCTCAAGTAACAAGAACCGAAGTCCGTCGAACTCGCACAGAGCGTCAATTAACGCTCGTTTATCTCAGAATGCCTCATTTTATTTCGTCTCTCACGTGTCAACTCAAGTGACTAATTTAGTATTCAGATCCTAACTAATTGGGTGACAGCCCTAATTGGTGATTCAGTCCTTTAAATCCTTTAAAAGTCTACATGAAGCTTAGAATGAAATTTAAACCTATAATAATTAAAAACAACTTTACTGGCAATTCACGCTAATACGCCAACATGTTTCTTTAATATGTAGTGAGTTAAATGATTACATAATAAAAGTACTGCTGCTTTAAGCTATATAATTATTATATGTGCGTTATTATTTGGCGATAGGGTACGGGTTCTGGTCCGACCTAAAAACCGCTGCAACCACTACTTAATTATCTATTGTGGCCATTATTTCGCGTTTTGTACACACATTATTCATGATTATTCACGTATGCCGGCTAGATAGGCCTACTTCAAAATTATAATAACGCTGTATTTTTAGCTATAGGCTAGATTATACTCCAACTCAGAGTAAAAAATATTTTACCTATAACTTTAGTGAATAGTGACTTGGCAGAACTTTAGACTTAAACTTAATTAAGTTGTAAAATTCTCCAAAATTTTAATCTAATTGTAAAGTACCTAAATTTCAAGAGTTACAAACTAATTTAAATGTTACAACTGACTTATGTCCCTCTCGTCTTAAAGCAACGTTCTCAGCTTTCAAGCTGAGCAAGATTTTCATTATGTTTTATTACATCTCGGCTGGCGAGCTACAATAATCCCGAGAGATAAGATGGGATCTGGCGGACTACGGCCAGCCTTTAATAACTCTGATTGGTCCGCTCGCGGCTATGTCGACCCTCATTTCGTTATGTGCGCCTGGTACTCGAATCGTAAAGTGGACTAATAACTACTACTTGCTTACCTGCTTTTATGGGCTCCTTTTAAAACTACGAATAGAAAATTACACAGTTCTGTCGTCAATTATTTATTATTCCTCCATTTAATTTTTAGACTCTTAGGGCTTGTTTCACAATCTTCAAGTAAGTCCGAAGTAAGCTATTCGTTGGTTAAGTTGACATTTCGTGTATGTAAAATGACACTTTAACGTCACTTTAACCGGCGAATAGCTTATTCAGGACTCTACTTGAAGATGGTGAAACAAGCCCTTAATAAGCTTTGTATCGTGTAAGTGCCCTACCTCACCGGGACGCCATGGCGACGTCGCCGGCGTAGTTGCCACGGCTACCGTTGGCGACCGAAGGTAGCCAAAAGAGTAGCCAGTGGCTACCCGCTGTTAGTCTCATATAGAATAGAAGAATAGTTTGTTTTTGTAAAAAACACGCGTGCGCCCGTTTTGGCGGCCGGTTTGGACACTGAGTGAGTGAGACGTAACTTGCATGTGTATATTTTATTGGCGACGTCGCCAGGTCGCCAAGTCTCCAGACTCCACACAGCGCGCTGGCAGTCATGGCTACGCTTCCAAATTGGCGACGTTGCCAAAGCGTCGCCAAGTGAGGTAGCTGCCACACATTTCAATACTAACTTTTTGGATACGTAGCCGGCGACGTCGCCATGGCGTCCCGGTGAGGTACCGCTCTATGAATTCTAGAATTATAGGTATCTAAAATAGACATCTAAAAGATAGAGCGCTTGGTGAAAACCAATAAGTACGTGAATTGTCAAATTATGGCTGGCTTCAACCCATTAATGGCGCACTACTGGGCACGGGTCTCTCCTCTTAAGAAGGCCTAGAGCATAGGTGCTCCACCAAGCTGCTCCAGTTGTGGAGGGATTAGTGGCCAACCCGAGTGTTGGAAGTTTTGAAACCGCCCGAGGGCTTCCAACATGGCTTAACGACTGTTATCTTATGATAACAACCGGGACCGACGGCTTTACGTGCCCTCCAAAGCACGGAAACTCTCAAGAATTTTTTGGCACTAGCGGTCACCCATCCAATTACCGAGTGCGCCCGCTGTTGCTTAACTTTGTCGATCACTTAAGATCGACGCAAGCCGCCGGGCTATGAGCGCTTTTAATGTCAAATTTTATAGACACTAATTTTATAATTTATTATTTATTTAATAAGACATTTATTTCGTCGTAATATTTTTTGTGCCATACCCAGCTAAAATGTCACAATGCCGCAAAATCATCTTTTCTTCCGGCATCCCAGAACAAGAATCTTTGTAAAATATTAATTCATTGGTTGTTACAAATGAGATCATTACTTCCAAAAAATCCCCAGAGAGCGTTAAACATGACAGTCTGAAGTTTTTCCAGATGTCCGTGCCCAGTGGAACTATTTTCCCGATATTGATGGCATAAAAATAAATATTCCTGTTTAATAATAACCTGATAAATCTATACTAATATTATAAATAGAAAAGATTTGATTGTTTGTTTGCGTTGGCTCCGAAACTACAGAACCGATTTGAAAAATTCTTTCACTGTTGGGAAGCTACACTATCCCCGAATGACATAGGCTATATTATATTTTCAAAAAATTAGGAATCCTTAATAAAACTCCGATAATATAACCCAAGGTGTAAAAAAATAAGAAAACCGAAGCAAAGCGAGGGCGGTTACTCGTATGTTATAAACCTGCAAATGTTCTTTTTTTCGACTGAATAGTTGCTGCTGGCCCTAGAGACCTTAAGAGCTTCCCACAGACAGAGGGGCGAACCTGGAGAGACCCAGCCTAGAAGAGATATTTTACGAGGTAAGAATGATAGCTCCAGACCTCGAGAAGTAGGGGTATGTGAAGGTCCTAAGGGCACTCCCTGTGGCGTTTGAATCTCGACTTATGGCGTCGCGGCGTCGCCTGGTAGAGAACATCGGGGCGAGACTATAGCCGTATTGGGGCGGCTTAGAATACTAACCCCAATCCCACGCCGGATGGGTGTCGTAAGAGGCGACTAAATCCGGCCCGCTGGTGGTAGGGCCCCTCGGCGGATTTTATTGGTAATATAGATTTTAATTGTAAATTAATACCATTATGACTATTATTATTTCTCGATGGGGTTCGCCTGGATAGCTACCACCCTTGAGCATGAGTCAGCCGCCAAACGACTTGACGTGTTCCGGCTGGGGGCTTGGGAACCAGTTATTTCTTTTTTTTTCTTCTCTCTTTCTTCGCCGGTATCGCATCAGTGATGCCTTTTGTGTTGCTGATGTCCATGGGCGACGATAGCACTTGCCATCAGGTGGATTGTCAGCTCGTTTGCCGGCTATTTCCGTAAAAAAAAACTATAAATGTTCCCAACGTGGCTCATTTGCATCGCTCATTAACAGATATGGATCCGCGGCCTACTGACCATCATAAGATTAACTAAATTGACAATTAGTTCTAAAAATATGCGACAGTAAAGTATTAAGCGCTGTGGTCAGATTGAAGCCAAATTTTGTTATTTTATTTGATTTAGATTAGTGTGTTACAAATCTTTTGTAGGTCTTGCGATTTATTCAACAAAGCCTACAAATCAAAGGGAATATTAACGGGAGCCAAATTGTTTCTCGTAACAGCGAGAAAGTAATAAGAAATGCCGATTGCTGGTAATTCAAGAGTCGCCATTAAAATTCTGTTCAGCAGAGTTACGATCGGCTCAAATTATGGATAAGGATGTAATAAACGTTTTCAAAAGCCTAAGAAGGCTAGGGCAACAAGTCTATTGTGTACGTCAAAGTTTGATCAATAAAGAGTCTAAGTACCTTCAAGATACAATAAATCTCCATGAAGCCTGCCTGGTTAGATGTAGCCCGCCACCCTCTTAAGCCCAATGCATACGTAACGGGGATTTTCCCGTACGGGACGGGACGTGAAGTTTTGGAAACATCGTTTCATAGAAAATCTATACATTAGTGCATACGCAGCGGAATCCCGTACGGGACGGGAACGGGACACGCACGTATATTTATGCCCCGTCCCCGTCCCGTACGGGGAAAAAACCCGTTACGTATGCATTGGGCCTTACTTAAGTCAGCCGCCAAACGAATCGTCGTATTTCCAGAGTCTCTCCATTGTTTCTTCTTGTTTGAATTAGGTGTATCGTCACATAGCCTATAAAACAGCTAATTGAGAAGAATGTAATGATCAATATTTTTGTCGAATTCCGATAAGGATAAACACTCAACAATTTTTGCGGTAACTGATTGTAATACACACATATTAGTACATACGAGTTGATATCATAACCCTCTTTTTGGCTTTAAGTACTCGGGTAAAATAAGATTTAAAAATAATACGCAAAATAAAATAACGAAACCTACAAAAAAACATCTGCTTCAATTTTAATACGACCGAGGATAATTTTAAGGACAAATTATAACGTGCACATCAAATTTTATTAATACTCCGAGCTCCAGCTATTTCTTTGGTGTGACGACGGGTCAAAGCATGTCATTAATTTACCCTCATTTTTTGTATAAAACATTCAAGCTTCGTCATAATAGACAATGTTAAAATATATACGTAATATCACGTTTTACGTGCTTAATTGATGTGTTTGTGTGATAATTATACTTCTTGGTATCCTGTCCGTCCATCTTGTCTGCGGCTTGGCTCATAGATTCTTAGTAGAAAGCTGCAATTTTCCATGAAATGATGTCTTTGTGACCAGGGGCATTGTGGTAAGGTATATTTTATCTGTTTGCTTGTCGAATATTTACCCAAAAAAAACTGATGAGTTTTTACTTTAAGGGATTAGCAACCAAAACATTTGCTTATCATCTCTTTTTATAGGTTACCTGGAAGAGTATGCTATTAGTGATAAGGTCACCTATTGTTTACACAATATAATATTTTTACAAGTAAGTTACTTCAATAAAAGGCAATAAAGTGTTTTTTGTATTGTATTTATACTAGAAATTCTAATGTCAACTGGAGGCTTCGGAAATGGTGTTAAACCATTTTTCTATCAATAACAGCCACCGGCTTTCGATAAGCTAAAAACCTTTGTCAACATCCATCAATTACCGCTTCCTAAACTTAACTCTGTTTATCACTAACGATTTTATTAAGTAGTTAACTAAAAATGAATAATAAAGAATAAAAAAATTCCACGGTCATAATTGAGCAAATTAAGTAATAACCACGTATATGCAATATTACTACAAATAATTGTGTGTTATAAATGAAAGAGCTCAATAAACACTATCCAAATATTATAACTTCGAGCATCCGTAGAGACAAATAACGTCAATTGAACCGATCCAAGTTAATGAAAGCGATAAATTGACTGAAACTGTTGATTACTTATTACGTCATTCTTCTGTGAAAACTAACGCTGCTAATATGCAACGAACCAATAGATATGTCACTAGTGCGACGACGATGAAGAGCGTAAGAACAGGCAATTGACCGTTCTGCTCGTAGTCGCTCTGTCAATACAAGACGATACGCACGCTTTTGTTGTTGTCAGAAGTGCTTGACATTTGGCATACAGCCTTAAAATGCCTTCGTGTATTTTATACCAATGTGATTGGTGCAGTGAAACAAAAGATGAACATTTGTGTGTTGTAGCTCTTTTCGGAACAGATTTTTTGGTTGATTTGTAAGGGCATAACGTGTCTATATTTTTTTAAATATCATTGGTCATTCTTCTGTGAGAACTAACGCTGCTAACGATGTGCAACGAACCTGTTCTGATTTTTTATTTCAATTACCACGCTAATTGTTTCGGTATTTATTTTAAGTGAACGACAGCGTGGAGACATTTTATATTTATTTTACGTCTTGGGATAGAAACCTTTTTACTTTTTCAGTCTATTACATAATCGTGTATAATATTACTATAGAACCGATATACAAATAAACGCGCTACCTCTACTCTAATAATCCAAGTTATTAGTTAAATTTTGCTCCGACAAAGGACTGCTTACGCAGTCTAATTTAATTACATATACGTTACAATATTTGGCCTCGTTCATTGCAAGATTGGATCTTCAGTACATCATTTGAATGAGTAAAATAAATCGTCTGCGACATCACGTTACTCTACAGTAGAAATAAATCGGATATAAATCTTACGGTACTTCCCTCGAAGCGAATAATTACATTTTACACTAAAGAGCCCGGATCGGATCGCGTCGGAGAATCATTCTTTAATTGTACCGAAAATCGTTTCACACACGCCGTAAACAACCGTGAGAAGATATAAATTTTGAACGTGACCAATTGACACTACGCTGCAAATAAATATCTGTTTGTTTGAAACGGAGCTGCGCTTGAAATTTATCGCTGGGAAATTTAAAACGGCGACAACGCCTTATGTTTTATATATTTTATCATGAAATAGGAACTGTATTTATACCTATAATATGATAATACTAGCTGCCCGGACAGACTTCGTTCTGTCAAAAGTATTTTTTTAAAAACCTTCCGTCTATCCTGTCTTTCAAGTTGGATCAAACTGCACACGGTGCGCAAATATTAAAATCGGTTATTTACTTTAGGAGTCCATCGCGGACAAACAACGTGACACGTAATTTATATATTTATCGAGTCTTTGATCGCTTGTAACCGCTCATTTACACGCGCGTGTCACGGACCGTCTCGTGGCGCGTCCGTAAGCTACGCCCCCTACGCGCGTGTGAACACCACGCGAGCGCTCGCGCGAGCCCCTTTGGCGCGCGCATACAAAACCGCTCCCGACGCCGCGACGCGAGCCCTGCGAGCGCGAGACGCGCCGCGGTCTGGTCCGCGAGCGCCCTGTTCACACGCGCGCGTATGCGCGCGTCTCGCGGATTGTCTCGTGGCTCGCGCGCGCGTGTAAATGGGGTATGATAATTGTTGCTTGTATGAATGGTGTTGCTTATTTTATGAGAAACGGACACAGTCGGGAAATAATTCGGCTAGTGGTAAAATTTTACTTTGTAAGTGTTAGTAACGTAATACCATTGAATTGATGTTATCCAATTCGCATTTCACCACCGTGGTGGATAGTGATTACTGAATACTTGTTCTATGATACAGACAATGCAGCAATAGCACGAGTAGGTATGGGTTGTAACACTTTTAATAATACCATCCAAATGCCTCCGTCATTTCTGACTACTATAGAACCTACAACAACCACAGTGCCCTCTAAGACACAGAGCAAAACAAAGCGTTCATATTTAAAATTACACTATGTTCGTTAAATATTGTAACAAAACTGAACTCAAGAGTTAATTAAAAGATTTATAATAAATTTATTATAGTTTAAAACATTATTTTCTTGTTACTGTTTAAAATCGCGTTCGTTAAAACTTTTCTTGAACGTTGTAAGTACGACGCAGAAGTTATTCTTCGTCATTATAACTAGATAAGATAAATTATATTATTAGATTATATTACATTGAATGTTGATTTACGAATACAAGTATAATTTGCTTTCTTTATTATGTTGTTTTATTGATTACAGCTATTAAATAATACAAAATAAGAAAAACTGTAGATTTAGAGTTCTTTAAGTAGAATTTTGCAGTTTTCTACAGCTTTTTGAAAGCTTCTTTGCAGTTTTAATATAATTAGTTTAGGGTTGGCAACATTGGCGATGCGGCCCAGAAAGAAAGGAAAGAAAGCAAGAGCCTCTCAAGCCCCTAGCTGGAACACAGTAGCGGCTGACTCTAGCAAAAGGTTCGTACACTACAACTAACTAGCCCGAAAGACTTCATAGAAAGTAACAGGTACCAAAAATATTATTCATAAGTTACTATTAATGATATTGATAAATTAGACCTTTTTTCATACATACGCTACATACGCACGTCATACGCACGCTATCGTCACACACACACACACTTTTTGTATAATTGGTCTGTTTTTCGTTTTAAGCTTATATTTATTTTTATTATTTTTTTATTTATAGCGAGAGGTTCGAACCCACGGCACGATTTATGTAACAAAGGATAGGCAGTAAATATTTTTTCATTTTTTCATTACATTTTTAATTTGTCGCTTGCTTACAGGTTGCTTGCATTTTGCGAAGTACGAAACCTATCTGCGAAGCAGCATCGTCGATTGCATATCGACAAACTTTATAATTCAATATTGCCCAACATGTCGCTTGATAAATTTTGCCTTTCAAGCGTCGATATGTTTCCTTATGCAGCTTGCATGCAATCTTCAAATGAAGCGCTGTGGACAAAAGGTAGGGTAGGAGGTGATCCGTTTCAAGCTTATTAAAATTTCAGATAACATAAAGATTTTTTACAAAGGCACATGTGACGTCATACCATCTCCTACGTAGTCTGATTGGTAACGGAATAGAAACTGTATATATTTTTTTAAATCCAATTACGTAACACATTTTTTTAAGTTTAAATCATTCGATCTCGATGCGATGTGATGGCGATCGTTCGGCAAAGCGATGATAGTGACTCGTCAGTTTCGTGTCGGCACTATTGTGATGTAATTTAACGGGATCGAGCGAGGTGTAATTTGATCTAACATCGAAGATAACTAATTGGTAACGGCCATTCGTAATGGAATTGTGAAAAAAAATGTAAACACCAACCATTTATTGTTGTTGTATCCTTGTCTAAACAAACGGGCGAGAATGAATAATGTATGTGATTTAGTTAGCCAAGCTTCCGTTGACTTTACAACCTTCGTAGATAGGTAACTTTTATACCTATTTGAAGAGGAAGAATTATTTGTACAAGTATTTAACTTCATGTGACTAAACTTTGTTCAACCAATTTGAAAAGTATTAATGATTTAATATTAGAGTGACGTAAAACATAATGCGATTTCTCTGGTTTTGATTTAAAATATTGCTTTTATGAGTTTCCGTGCTGATATATCCAGTTCGAGGAAATGAGGAATACCTATTTTCTGTTATTATGGAATGATATTTTATATTTTCTACAATGTTTTTAATATATGCGTATTGAAGTCGTGAACAAAGTACTTATATCTACAGCTTGTTAAGTGGCAATCCTAGAGGCTATAAAGGTGAAACAGCCACAACTACTTTGAACTACTAGAAGACATCGCCACAATAAAAGAATAATTTTTATACTGTGGCATCGCGTATAATAATACCTTTGTAGCTTTTGGCGAACGGTCGCATTTGCAACGCGCGATCGTCGCGAAGAGATACAGATGATACAGCATGATAGCCATACAGATGGGCCACAAGTTCGTTAAAACATGAGAACAAAAATGTTATAATTATGATTTATAATTATTATTTTCATCGTAATTACCTTCACTTGCTTGTAATAAAAAAAAATCGTTAATTTTCAGGTAACGCACTGACAGGTACAAGTGGTCCTCCAATGCTATTCATTATTCACCAGCTTTGCGAAAACCTAAATACTTATTGAGTAACCACCACTAATCACTACATAGCGAAATTGGAAAAAACACCGTTAAAACTTTTAAAAGGTATCCGTAATAGAAGGTGTTAATCTCTGCGCCTAGATTTACCAATTAACACCTCGCCATTGTTTTTGGGAACATAGGAAGTTCGTCATGTCTCACCTTTACACTTGGTTGGTAAACAAAGCTTTAAAAAGATTTCTAAATCCTACCAATATTATACACATGAATGTTACTGGGTGTGTGGGGATGTATGTCAGTCTTTCACGCTAAAACCAGTGACGGATTTTCATGAAAATACATAGCACACAGTTAGACCATGATTTGAAAAAAAGCGGCCAAGTGCGAGTCGGACTCGCCCATGAAGGGTTCCGTAGCAGCAAGTAACATAATATAAAAGTTCTTGTAGTTCGTTGTAACTTTGATCAATGTTTTTTGCGGTTTACGATTTATGACGTATTAAAAAAAACTACTAACTAAATCTCATTCAAACCAATTTTCGTTGGAAGTTTGCTTAGTAATGTACATCATATATTTTTTTTAGTTTTATCATTCCCTTATTTTAGAAGTTACAGGGGGGGGACACACATTTTACCACTTTGGAAGTGTCTCTCGCGCAAACTATTCAGTTTAGAAAAAAATGATATTAGAAACCTCAATATCATTTTTGAAGACCTATCCATAGATACCCCACACGTATGGGTTTGATGAAAAAAACATTTTTGAGTTTCAGTTCTAAGTATGGGGAACCCCCAAAATTTATTGCTTTTTTTCTATTTTTGTGTGAAAATCTTAATGCGGTTCACAGAATACATCTACCTACCAAGTTTCAATGGTATAGCTCTTATAGTTTCGGAAAACAGTGGCTGTGACATACGGACGGACAGACAGACAGACAGACAGACAGACAGACAGACATGACGAATCTATAAGGGTTCCGTTTTTTGCCATTCGGCTACGGAACCCTAAAAACATAGAGTACTTATTGTCCTGGAAAACGCGGGTAAACCCACTGGCAGAGCACTAGTGTTAAATATCTATACAAATAAATAAAATTGGAGTGTCAGTTTGTAATATTAAAATAACCGCTTTTTGTGCTAAGTGCATTTTGATGTATACATGGTACATATACCAGAACATGTATAGACGGTATACAGGGTGTCCCAGCGCCAAGTGACCGCCTGGCGTCTATTGATTATTTGGACAAAACTATTAACAAAAAAGCGGTCAAGTGTGAGTCGGACTCGCTCATGAAGGGTTCCGTAGCAGCAAGTAACATAATATAAAAGTTCTTGTAGTTCGTTGTAACTTTGATCAATGTTTTTTGCGGTTTACGATTTATGACGTATTAAAAAAAAAACTACTTACTAAATATCATTCAAACCAATTTTCGTTGGAAGTTTTCATGGTAATGTACATCATATATTTTTTTTAGTTTTATCATTCTCTTATTTTAGAAGTTACAGGGGTCCCCCCACACATTTTACCACTTTGGAAGTGTCTCTCGCGCAAACTATTCAGTTTAGAAAAAAATGATATTAGAAACCTCAATATCATTTTTGAAGACCTATCCATAGATACCCCACACGTATGGGTTTGATGAAAAAAACATTTTTGAGTTTCAGTTCTAAGTATGGGGAACCCCCAAAATTTAGTGTTTTTTTTTTTCTATTTTTGTGTGAAAATCTTAATGCGGTTCACAGAATACATCTACTCACCAAGTTTCAACAGTATAGCTCTTATAGTTTCGGAAAAAAGTGGCTGTGACATACGGACGGACAGACAGACAGACAGACAGACAGACATGACGAATCTATAAGGGTTCCGTTTTTTTGCCATTCGGCTACGGAACCCTAAAAACCAATAAAGTACTGGTCTAATCGGTTTGGGTTTTTTTATTAGCTATTTAATTTTTTCGGAAAGAAACCTGACTTGTTACACTATTTTCGACATATTTTTTTGTTTTTACATTATTTTTTTTTTATTTACCAGTTGTTATCATAGTTTATCTATTCGAGGTATAAATTCTACCGAAAATTAAATAGGATATATTTTTTAAAGACATTAACTGAGTTTTTTTGAAAAAAATACCCTTTTTTATTTAATTTCGCTAAAAAGTTGGGAAAATGCCCCATGAATATTATTATTTTATCAATTATTATTAAATTACATGATATTAGCTACAAAATCTCATGAATATGTTTGTAGTTATCTTAATCATTTACCGAACTACAAACTCTTGAAATATGCAACCTATTTTCGAAAATAAGTAGATTAGACTGTTAAAACCAGGCTAGTGGAACATTTAAGTGTCTTACTATCAAAAATATCTTTTGCCCTTTGATAGAATAATTTTAAATGTAAGGAAACAATAAAAACAAGTGCAAATTTAAATCATTTACTTAAAAAAAAACAGTAATTAATTTATAACGTTTTCGAAATGACCGCCATTGGCGTTAATACAGGCTAAGGCTCTAAATGGCATCCTTTGAGCTAATAAAAAAATAAAGAAAGCTAATAAAAAAAAAACCAAACCGATTAGACCTGTACTTTATTGGTTTTTTGTTAAAAGTTTTGTCCAAATAATCAATAGACGCCGGGCGGTCACTTGGCGCTGGGACAACCTGTATATACCAAAACACATTTGTTACAAATTGTGTCTGTCTGTCTGGCTGTCTGTCTATTTGTTTCGGCAAATCTCCGAAATGGCTGGACCTTTTATTTTAGAACTTTTATCTTAGAGAAAAAAATAGTTTTATAACTTTTTTGTTAAATACCACGCGGACGAAGTCGCGGGTAACAGCTAGTATTACAATAAGCGTAGCTTACAATCGTCCACCGGAAATGCAATCACAGTACTTACAATCTCTAACCTGGCTTGACGACTGTTTTATATATTGCATACAAGCAAATTGAACAACATACAAGAAACTCCATAACCTGGATCGATTAGATTTGTAACCCAAATTCAATGAGAATCGACAAAGAAGTACATTTTTGTATCAGAAAAACTACAGAATTACTAATAATCTAATTTGTATTATTTACTGCTGATCAGGTCTCCTCAAATAATATCTAAGTTATTATTTAAAGAAAAAAGTTCTGGTTATGAAGCCAATATAGCCAAAATATTTAAAACAACTACAAACGATTATTTTGGCCAAAAGTGGATTTAAGGTATACGGGTATACCTAATCTCAATTTTTGTTTAAAATCCTCAGATTTATTAGGGTTCCGTAGCCGAATGGCAAAAAACGGAACCCTTATGGATTCGTCATGTCTGTCTGTCTGTTTGTCTGTCTGTCTGTCTGTATGTCTGTCTGTATGTCTGTCTGTCCGTCCGTATGTCACAGCTACTTTTTTCCGAAACTATAAGAGCTATACCATTGAAACTTGGTAAGTAGATGTATTCTGTGAACCGCATTAAGATTTTTACACAAAAATAGAAAAAATACAATAAATTTTGGGGGCTCCCCATACTTAGAACTGAAACTCAAAAATGTTTTTTTCATCAAACCCATACGTGTGGGGTATCTATGAATAGGTCTTCAAAAATGATATTGAGGTTTCTAATATCATTTTTTTCTAAACTGAATAGTTTGCGCGAGAGACACTTCCAAAGTGGTAAAATGTGTCCCCCCCCCCCCTGTAACTTCTAAAATAAGGAAATGATAAAACTAAAAAAAATATATGATATACATTAACAAGCAAACTTTCAACGAAAGTTGGTTTGAATGAGATATAGTAAGTAGTTTTTTTTTTATGCGTCATAAATCGTAAACCGCAAAAAAACATGATCAAAGTTACAACGAACTACAAGAACTTTTATATTATGTTACTTGCTGCTACGGAACCCTTCATGGGCGAGTCCGACTCGCACTTGGCCGCTTTTTAACTATGTATTCCATTACCAAAATTTTCAACGTTCAGGAATTTATAAGATCAAAATAGACGACCAAATAAGCAAATTAAACTATTACTTTTACAACCTACTTTTCCCTATTACTTTGATAGTCTTGCCTAAACAGCATCCCGTTTAAAACGTGAAGCGAACAATTTTCTATTTATTTAATAGAAAAATACGGGCATTCTGTTCGTAATTCGGTTGGAGACAAGAGGTTATGTTGTTCAATTTAATAAAGTCTAGGGCAATTGGCACCGCGCGGCCGCCCGGCCGTCCCGAGTGGAATGGAGAGCCATCGCTCTACGAGCAGTGCAATTTGCCTGCAGTCCTATAAAGAGCCCGAAAAGCGCCAATTAGACGAGACAAATTCGCATTTAGCATTCAGCGTTCAACGTGAGCACTCGTCAATGGGATGGTAAACGTTTTGTTTCTCGTTAAATGATTTAACGTTGAGTTTACTTAATGTTACTGCGTTTTGTTTATTATGGGCATAACAACTCATTAATGACGCAATACCTGAAGTGTGCTTCATTGCGCTTCTTGACGTTAACTCAATGGACAAGCCAAATTGCGCGTTTTTGGATCAACCAAAGGGCCTAAAGGCCAAAGACCTAAAGGCTGGCAAAGCCATTAAACATCACAGTTTTCTATGAGTAATACTTTGTGACAATTTTTAATAATTTTCTAATACGTCTATTTGCCGTACATCACTTGAAATGAATACATGACATTAACCTTCTATTCATAGCTGACGATGAACGACAATTTACATATAATTTATTTAAAAACGATAACTATTCTAAAAGAGAACATTTACTTAACTTTCCAAAGCAATTAAGTTCCTAATATAGTTTAAATACAACGTCCTCAAAATATGTTGACCACCCCGCCCCCTTTACTTTGGCTTGCCAGTAATAAATTAATTTGTAACAATTAATGCTATGTATTATTGTGCTCTTTTTTTGTTCATTTTTTAGGTATTATGAAAGAATTAAAAAGCTGTTAAGGTCACTGAAACAATAAGTGACTCTGACGTCAGAAGAAGACCCTAATCTAACCTGATGCAGATCATAGCAGTACCTGATGATGAATTGAGGAGGAAATTGGTGTTGCATAAAAACTTTATCTTCAAAACCACTCAACCTTAAATAAAGAAAGGAAATACAGTCCTAATCAGGAGATGCCAGGAAAATTTATACAAAAACTCAGCGTAATTTTTCGACAGAAACCGCAGATGTTTCTTACACATTTACAACAAACTATTTCCCACGCGATTCCAACCCTCACATTGTGAGAGGAGACCCCGAACCCAGCAGTGGGACAATTATGGGTTGTTGCTTTGCTTTGTTTTAGAAAATCCAACTAAAAAATTGAAAATATTTTTTAATAAATTTGAATTAAGAATAGTGTAAGTGTAAAAAAAAAGCTACTAGTTTTTTTACAATGACACTATTCTTAATTACACTATTATTTATTCTTATTAAGAATAGTGTAATATGTAAATAAGTAATGTGTAGTATGTAATACACAAATATTTCTCAAACGGACCCCTAATTCCAAAACTGATCTAGGAAGACCCATAATGTTTTTGGAAGACCTTTTCAACGATACCCCACACTATAGGATGCGCAATAAATAAAAAACTCATCCTCACGTTACCTTTACTTAGTTACGGTACCCTGAAAAAAAAAAGTTTTTCAATATTTTATTCTACCATTCTGGAGTTTTAATAAATATATGTATTAAGTATATCCATGCCAAATTACAGCTTTCTAACACTAACGGTTTCGGCGCTTTGCTTCGGACAGACGGACGGACGGACAGACGGACAGACAGATAGACGGACGGACGGACATGACGAAACTATAAGGGTTCCGATTTTACTTCAAAACCCTAAAAATGGAGCCAATATGGTTCCTATTAATGTTGGCCATATTGTTACTTAACTAAAGGTCATTTTACCCTCGACAACTCTACCAACATTAAGTTAACCCTACAGTTCGATCCTGTACCCGTACTTTACAAATGAAGTAAATTAGAAATCGGATTGACTTCTTACTTCTAATCAAAAGAATGTTCTAAACTGTTACATAGGTATTATCTACAAAAGTTTTCATTATCCACGTTTGAGAAAGCCTAAAATATTTTCCACACAGGCGAAATTGAGAATAGACAGTTAAAATTTTTTAAAGTCTGATTCCTAATAGAAGGTGTTAATCTCTGCGCCTAGATTTACCAATTAACACCACGTCAGTTTTTGGTAACAGGAAAGAAAGTTCATCTCTACACATGTTATCGTTTAATTATGTTTGATAAACAAAATTTTACGAAAGATTTCTAAATGTTAAATGTTTCCTTCCTCCTGGCAATATCGAAAGTAAAGATTAAGATTGTTATGAAAATCGTGCATTTTATTGTCACTTCATTATATCGACGGTGGAAAGGAATAACACTTGAAGCGACACTTTGGTCGAAAATAAGTTATATACATAATTGAAATCAGTGAATTTTTCTGCGTCGATTGGTCTTGGTTTCGTGGCGATCTGACCACTTTGGTGTCGCTTCAAGTAATGGCACTTTTAGGCTCAATTTTATCAGACGCTAAATGAAGTGACAAAGAATTATAGCAATTTTGGTCCATTTACCGCTTGAAGTACCGACTCTATAGTTAGATTGTTATTTGATGTGTTTTTCCTTTTTTGTTTAGAATATTATAGGTCACTTAAATCGTTTTTCTCCGACATAGAAAATGCAATTCTAAACACTAAAGGTGTTTTTGCTTACTCCTATTCCGTTGGAGCCAGTCGCTACATTCGTTTTTCCTTGCTTACCATAAATCTGTATGATGGAGTTGATGTGTTTTTCCTGCATGATTGTTATAGGATATTATGGATTACAGTTATTTTGGCAATCGATGTAAAAAGCAGTGGGGCCGGTTAAAGTAAACACACATTAAAAAAACCACACAAATATTTAAATTAACCGACATCGTCTTTTATTCCCGAAACGTCGGTTCATTTAATTCCGCTGACTTCATAAATTAAGACGATAGTAGGTTAGAGTAAGCATTGTTTACGACATTGTGTATTTAAATCAACTATTCAAAACAAGTCTTGTCGCTACAAGCAATGAATTTCGGTCTCTTTTGTGTAAGTGGCGTCACCTATATAAGGAAATGATACGTGACGTGGCGCTTCATTCAAGTTAAAGTCTCTATTATTAAAGTTAACTCAATATTAAAGTTGGGTTTATAAGTTCGAAGTACTTTTGCAACACATAAGCGAATGCTAGTTTTGTTTTGAAGATTTTACTTATAGTGTTAGCAATATTGACTAACGCCCTAACTCAGAGTCACTAATGGTTACCTTAATCGCTCTTTAGTAAAGAATTTGTATTCTGATTCTGTTCTAAAGAGCGATTTAAGTAACTATTAGTGACTCTGAGATGGGACCTAAGTCATAAGATTGAAATAGGTAGAGATTTAAAATATTTTGATACAGAATTTAAGGCATTACGCCTGAAGCATTCTGCCTATCAGGATTGGGTAGAGACACACGAACTTGAGGGCTCCGACTTACATCAAGTGAAAAAGAAATTTAATGCTGCCTCCTGGTCCTCAAAAAAGCAAATTGCCAAGGCAAAGTTCAAGCACACACACAGAACAGGCAGAAGACAATTGAGCTATGCGTGTGGTAGTCGAGCATTCTGGTCTCTGGCCAAAGCTATTCAAAGCAATTTCTGTGCGTCGTCTATAGCAGACAATACCCTGGCCCACACCGCAAGAGAAAGCCGAAATACTGGGCACACTCTTTGCGTCGAACTCGACTCTTGATGACGCCGGTAACACACCGCCTACCATCCCGCTGTGAGGTGAGCTGATGCCTGACGTGCGTTTTACTCAGGATGCCGTGCGTCAAGCTCTTTTTTCCCTGGATATCAATAAGTCGTTATACAGGCCGAGCAAATCTTTCTCGGGTGCAGATTGAGGAAAAGAGGATGAAACTTATGTCTGAAGTTGAGACACCTCTGAAGCAGGTCTCGGAAAGGGGCAGACTAAATTTATTCCAGTTCAACCCTGAGAAAACACAAGTTTGCTCGTTAACCACTAAGAAAACCCCATTCGTCATGGCACCTTAATTCCAGAACACTCCTCTTAACATCTCCAAAAGCATTGGGATCCTTGGTGTCGACATTTTGAATGAAGTTCAGTTTCGGGACCACTTGGTTAGAAAGGCCAAACTAGCTGCAAGGAAACTGGAGTGCTCAATAGACCTAAGCAGTACTTCACGCCTTATCACAGGTTGATGCTCTATAAGGCACAAATTCGACCACACATGGAGTACTGCTCCCATCTTTGGGCCGGAGCCCCAACTAGCCAAGTGGACTCGTTTCACCAAATCCAACGACGAGCCGTTCGTCTTGTCGACGATCCCAAGCTTACAGACGGATTAGAATCGCTTGAGTTGAAAGGGACGTAGGCTCCCTATGCGAATTCTACCGTCTGTACAACGGGGAATTCTGAAGAACTGTTTGGTTTAATACCTGCGGTTGATTTCCGTCACCACGCATCACGGTGTACCAGGTTTCATCAACATGACCTGAATACCTGGCATTCATCTACAGTTCGGTTTTCACGTAATTTCCTACCACTGACGTGTAAACTGTGGAACAAACTTTCGGTGTTCCCACTAAGCTATGAAATGGGTTCCTTCAAGAAGTGAGTCTATTGTTTTCTTCGAGGCCGGCAACGCATCGATGACGCCCCTAGTGTTGCTAATGTCCATGGGCGGCGGTGATCACTTACCATCGTGACCCGTCTGCTCGTTTGCCTGCTAAGGGCATAAAAAAAGAATTTATGGTTTTTAAAGTCTCGAATAATGAAAGTTTAGTTTAGTTTGTACATTTGAAATACAGAAGCGATACGCTTTGTTGGTCGTTTATAATAATATTGTTTGATCGCTCATGAAGATAGTAATGTACCTACACTTCGTTTGAAGTTTGTGTTTTCCCACTGGAATGGATTTTTTTAGTGCAAAATATTGTACCAGTAGTAAGCTTTTAAAACAATGAAAGACACTGTTTTATCTCCATATTCTTGTTTTTTTTTTGGTATGTTTGGTAACCAAAATAAGGACTTCAGTTATAAATATAACATTGAATTATTACACAGCTAGCGTTTATCGTGTTTTTGCTCTACTTAGCATACTATGGTTTTCTTATTTAACTTGTTTTTCCACAACCCTGTATCTTATGCTCGATACGCTTCAGTTGTTTTTCCTACTAGTTATATCATGCATAGCTTGTCGTTTAATGTGTTTTTCCTTGCGTTTGTCAAAATACTGAAGTTGCATTTAATGTGTTTTTCCCTCCGCTATATTTTCCATAAAATAATTAAGCGACGCATCAATCCTTTTATCATGCTAGCATATTTTTCTAAGTTTAACAGTAGATAGTAAATAAAAATTAAAGAAACTATTTTTTTTCCTGTCGCTCAAACTTCAAATTGTATTTTTTTATCATTTTTTTTCGTAAAATAAAAACTTTCATCGGCTCTCCTGTAAAGTTCCAAAATTGTCGCTTCAAGGGTTTTTCCTTTCCACCGTCGATATTGTGATCTGACGCAAACCATTAGAAGCCATTTGCAGAAATATTTTCTAATCCTATATATTTTATATTATGTACTTATATAGTGGTCAATGGAAATTATATTCTTCTGGCGCTAACAGCCACCTTGTGTTGACAACTGTTATCTGCTGATAATAAAAACACGGCAATCATCAATTTTTTTTTCACATTGGTAACCCTATTTAACTATCGAACGATTACTTACACAAACCATCGATCAGCGTTTGAGTGCTTGAATGTCTTTGCTGTAGGTTACATTTACACACACTAACATAAATTATGTTCTCACTTTAGGATAATAAGAGAGTTTTTTTTAGTATCACGCAATCACTCCTTTATTTCCAACCTTGGAATGGTCGATATGCCGTAGCCGACACACCGGTTGGCAACAGTTTGCTTAACTTTCCGCTTTGGATGAGTCAAAATAGGTAAGTCAAGATGTGAAACAAATAATAGTACACTTTCATTATAATATTTTAATTCTTTCACGGTCATTTATCATAATTATCAACATACTAGTCGACACATTTGAGATCATTACTTTAAAAGCTAAAAAGGCACAAAACATAACAAATTATTACTGATTTCAAATATTTATTTGTGTTCAACTTTAAAAATTTTGGTATCAGGTGTTGATGTCTCCTCTTCGGGTATGGTTTTAACGAATGTTATGGGTGGCAAAACATTACTGATGTTATCCAAAATTGTCAACGGTGGCACATCGACTGGAGAAATTTCTATTTGCAATGATGTTGGAAAATCTAAACTGTCTGAAATATTTGTTTCATTTTCAGAATTCGTTTTGCGTTTAACCGTTCGTCTTTCTAATTTAAGCAATTCCTTCAAAATAACGCCAACATTTATATTTTTTTGTTTTAATATCGGTTGTAATTTTCTCAGTACCTTTCTTGTACTATCAATATCATTGATAGTTATTTCTTTGGAACTCAATTTGGCCTTACGCATCTTTTTCAAGCTGTTTTCTTCAAATTTAGTGTAATCAATTGAATCCGGGTCAAACGGATACAGGCCACATTTGCCAAACCCGTCCATGATGTTATCAATCATATATTTTTTTTCTAGTATGTCACGAAAAAATTGGCAAAAGTTGGTTTTATTAACGCACGAATTGACATTTTCGGGTTTTATTAAAAAATTTCTTACAGCCGCCCTCCATGATGATTTCAATGGTCCAAACACACTCAAGTCTGCTGGCTGGAGTACGTGGATGGTGTTTGGAGGAAAAGGATATAAAATTATGCCTATATTTTCGCACATAATAGTCAAGGCTTGTGATATTTGCAATCTGTTACTATCAATCAACAGCAATATTGGTTTTTTTATACAATAGTTTTCTAACCAATTATTAAATTCGTTGGTGATGTATTTGTAAAACAGGTCCGACTTCATCAACCCATTTTCCGACAGCCCAAGACACCATTCTGTGGGCATACTCTCTACAATTACTTTCGGAGGACGTATGTTTGGAAAAACAACCAGCGGTGGACATATCTGAGCATTAGCGTTGAAAATTACTACTACTGTTAAATTACTCTTGCTGTTCACCGATTTAGACTGAAATACATTTTGGTTTTTCTTTGGGCCTAAAACTTTTCCACTTTTAGGAGATACAGCAAAGACGCATTCATCCCCATTAAAAATGCGTTCTGGGTACTCTAATATATCCTGATTACCAGTTTCTTTTAAAAAGGTTTTTAATTCATTGAACCAAGTTCTTATCGACTGTTCAGTTATTGGTGTGTTATTTGTGTTCCCTTCGATTGCAACACAAGACAGGTCGGGATGTCGCTTTAAAAACCTCGTATACCATGTTTGTCCTGGGCGGTCGTCCTTGAAAGGATTTTGCTTTCCAGAATCTTTCACAATTTTTTGGACAGCATCCAGAAGTTCCTGCTTTTTTATTGGAAATCCACATTTGGCTCTTGTTAAAATCCACTCTTTAATCTGGTTTTCATTTTCCACTCCTAGTATAGGATCTGGTCCTCTCGTTTCGATAGTATCAGCTCTTTTCCCACTTAATCGATCCTGTATTGTCGATCGTGGAATGCCATATAATCGACAGGTCTCTCGAATTCCTTTTCCTTCTTCCCGAATATCATGAAGAGCTTTTTTTAATTTTTCTTCAGAGTAAATAGCACGTTTCTTTTTGTTGATTTTATTGAGTTTACTCGAGGACATCTGAAGCAAAAATTACAAAACTATGATATAAAACGTTAAATAACTATTATAATTAAATAAGTTAAAACCTAAAACCCGGCTGCAAAAACCTTAAACAAACATAGTAAACATTTGTAATCTTCGTCTACTTAATAGCTTAGATTATTTTTTTAGAAACGTATTACTATTTTGCTGTAAAAATTCACCATTTTGTTTTTTCAATAAAGGTTAACACTTGGGGTTTTAAGAATAAACGATACCTTAACTGTCGAAATCCATCCAGCCATTTGGAAGTTAAAGAAATTTACAAAATATATTACAAACAAGATACGCGCGAAAAACATAACCCGTCCTTGGCAGTCGAGTAATAACGATCATTAATAAAGTAAAAAACCGACTTCAATAACTTCAGTCACCTCGCGCAATAAACTCCGTATTTTATATTTTATTAGTAACTGCCGGCCGTTTTACGCCTGTCTTATCACCACTACCCACACTCAAATAGGTATATCTTTTTTATTTGTTAGCAGATTGAAATATAATACCTACCTATTAAATGTTAACCCACAATTATTATATCTGTAAAAACCGCATGCAAAGCGGTTTAGCCGTTTCTAAGCTTAGCCGGATAAAACGCACAAACAAACAGACAACAATTATCTTTCAGTTACAGTTTTTTTTAACTCGTTAGGATCCGCGTGATCGCGGTACCTTTGAGTTCGAACGTGCTGGAACGTTCCCAGTAACCGACGGGTTAATATAAAACGAGATGAAGCGATAATACATTGAGGTATAAGTATGCATAGAGAAGACATCTCAAACAAAATGTGTGTCCCCGCCGGGAGGTTCTATTTTCAAAATTAAGCCCCTGTTCTCCTTTCAAAATCGAACGAATCCATTGGACATTGAAGCCGCGCGGCGTCAATTCATTGGAACATAAATTATGTTCGCGGTGTCCGTTCTATACGCTAGTAATAATACTTCAATGCGATAATATCATTTAAAAAGCTTTTGAAATAAATAACGCTACAAACTCATAGCCCCACACTAGGATTCCCTGTGTCGTGGGTGCCATGGATAACACTCAAAGGCAAGCACAATATACCCAGACCGAGAACAGAAACTCATCATTAAAATTTCCGCCTGGCTGGGAATCGAACCCAGGACCCTCGGCGTGGCGGTCCGGCATGGTAACCATTGCTCTACATGGGACGTCATTTAACATGTGATCGAATCCTAAATATTTATAAAAGAACGATTTAGTTTACAGCCATTATCATTCTCATTATAATGGTCGCTAACTAGAAAAAACTGAAACTTTTTTCTGAGTAAATTAGAACTTATCTTTACTTAATATTAAAAAACTTTCCAGTCGCTTACTGAAGTACTGTATCTTTATGCATTTGCAACAACGCCAGATGCTGAATAGCGTATCCATAACTCGAACACTGAGTTAACAAAAATAAATTATATTATTATACTGTCCGTCGGCTAACGACCACCTGGCCGCTTGCTAGCGCATCAAATAAATATGCGTATTAGTAAGCGACCGTAAAGTTATATTTAGAATAAACACATGAAACGGTTGAAATTGCTCAAAATTTAAGTAGCAATAGCTCTAATATGAATAAACAAAACATAAGTAACAAAATTTACCTTTAAATTTCGGTTTCTGTGTATTTTTTTCTTATTCACAGCGCGCGCGTCCTCATACTCCTAGGGCAACGCGAGCACTGCGGAGTTGCGGAGTTGCGGAGTTGCGGGCATTGCGAAGTAGGGTCGATGTACCGGATAGCGGTCACATAATGTAATTGCGCACTTTGGGCGAGTGAAAATATATGTTATGTACAGCCAAAATAGTCGGTTTATGTGTAAATGGGTCTCTAATATAGTCAAGATGTGAATCAAAACATAAAACATTGCACTCCGATGTATAAATTTTTAAATATACCGTAGAAAGTGAAAAATTTGCGATGTGGTGGTTTGCGGCCACCTGTACCGGTTTTTGGCCACTAGTGTGTTGGTTTACGACCACTTTTTTTTAAGTTAATAATAGTTTCAGAATACAACAAATTATTATTGATATGAAATATTTATTATTTTTATCGATATACTTAGTAAACTGTTACTTACATCTTATTATTAAAAAATGGACTATAGCTCAATGTATCATTGGTATAGCTAGCCATATTCCAGGATTTTTAACCTATTTCAAAAAAAAGAGGAGGTTCTCAATTCGACTGTATTTTGTTTTGTTTGTTACCTCAGAACTTTGGACTGGGCGAACCGATTTTGATGGTTCTTTTTTAATCTAAAGCAGGTGCTTGTCATGTGGTCCCACATAAATTTGAACGAGATCTGACAAGTAGTTTTTGAGTAACTTTGAAGTCGGTTATTTTTGTTAGTAAAATTTAGATTATACCATTACCGTCTATACCGTTATAGTATTATTTTGCTTGTTTTATTAGTTATTATTATGCTAATTTTTATTTTCCATGGAAAAACAACCTCAATAATCTTTGGTGATCTGATAATTCTATACATAACAATATTTAATACATAACGAGATTGACTAATATCGTAGATAAGACATACTGACATAATATCTCGTCACTAGTGCCAAGAAAATAAAAACTACATCAAGTTATGACTCAACATGGACTCGACGACTTCGACGAGTGCCAATTTGATGATAATTTGTTAAAGGTTTCGTGTTGCCACATATTATTATAACATTTATTTTCTATAGTAATGCGCGCACGGCAATGATTTTAATTAAACATATTGATAATTAAGTTTAAAATTATATAACCGATATTAAACAACAAATACCGATATTAAACGTCAAATAAACTGTTAAATAACTGGGTATTTTATAAAATATTTGTTTGATTTTAGACGTTTGACAATTTATATTGTTGTAATCAACTTACAATTGTAATTTTAAAATAAATCATTTGTAATAGAAATATGACATAAAATTTAGTATTCTATAGATAAAAATAATATAAAGTACATAATGTTAAAGTATTTTGGATAAATGTGAATACATAATATTGTATATGTCAAGTTTAATATAGTTTTAAAAATCAGATAGGGCAACACTATTATGTGTAATATGGTAAAGGGAACTAAAGTAGGGGCACAAACGACATATAATTTAATCGTAAATCAAAATATTTATACATGACATTTGCAGTAGTCTTAAATGAATAAATGATATTTTTAAAAGTTGATATTTATCAACATAAAACATAAAAAAAACGATAAATTAAGACATCGTTTATAAAATTATAATGTTTATGATAACCTTTTTTCTATATTAATAAGAACATTTTATTTAATTTAATAACAAATTTAGATGAAGCGGTGGTGATTCAAAAGATTTGACGTTCATAAATATATTATTTTGAATCACAAACATGAATTAAATTATTTAAGGAATTCTATTAATTCATTTAAAATATTGTAAATGCCACCAAATAAATATTTTGATTTTCTTGAAACTGTTTGTCTTATTTATCATAATGTTCCTCTTGTTACCCTACAAGAGTGTTTGTCCATCCAATTTCACAGAGTTTATTAAAAAAAAGACATGTCTTCCATTGAGGTAGTATACATAGAGAAGCTATCCCAAACAAAATGTGTGTTCCACCGCCGGCTTGCCCTCTGTTCTCTTTTCAAACTAGAAGCCTCGTTTGCACACTTGCCATAGAGTAACTTTGTATAATTATGACACTTGTCGAACCAAGACAAGCAGTCACCGACTCCAAATCTTTACAAGCTCTTACTCCAACTTTATTTAACGTTTAAACGATTTCAAACGACCATTGATTCGTGTCAAAAAATCCAACACTTTAAATTGGTCACAAGCGTCGCGTCGGCAAGCTTATTTAGTCCATTAACACGCTAGTGGCTTGCCAAGTTCAAACGCTTCTTATGATTTTTTCATTCAAAATGGCGGGAACATTGCTCAATAATTAATTTAAATTCGTTTTAGTTGATTTTAGTTAAGATTTTGTTTTCTTACTGATGATAAAGTGATAACATTATCTTTTTTGTTTTTTGTCGTGCAATTGTGACACATTCTTATTATCCACGACGGCATTTTTTGAGTTTTTTCGTAAACAATTTTGACATGCGGCCGCAATGAGCGCAGCCGAGTGACAGCTGAGTGACAGAATGAAATGCAGCCGGCCGGCTGCAATGCACACCCCCGAACCCGATGTTCGCGGTGTCCCTTCTATACGCTAGTAATAGTAATTCTATGATGTCTTCACATTAAATTTATCCGACGCACTCATAACGCACTATACACCCGTTAACCGTAACATTATGAAAATGCCAAATGAAATTATAAAAAACTTGCATGCAACATGTCACTCTACTGTGGTCTGTTATTTCACTATCGCCAAAATTATTATCCTGGTTGGCAGTGGTTGGCAGTGGCAACCTATGTAGATATATTATTTTTATGTGGCAACATTGGCAACCTACATCCAAGTTAATGTTATTGTCCATTGCTTAATGGTTATTTAAAAAAATTCTTCTTCTTATAATAAATTTTTTCTTCTTAGTACTTATAAGAGTAAAAATAAATTTTGTTTTTATCAATATTCCCGTCAGTAGCATATAGGTACCTCGGTATAAAATAAAAGTTTAGATATATTTTTATAAATAAATAAAAACAACTCGAGGTTTTCCATTAAAATTATTGTTGCAATTGTTTCGTGGGCCGGCGGCCGTAGGCTAGGCCGTAGAGCCTGTCCACATCTCCACGTCACGACGTCGTCAACGTGGAACGGTGCGATAACGTGCCACGTTACGTTGCCGCAACGTGCAAGTTTACGTCGACGTAACGTAAAAATGCACGTCGCGGCGCAGCAACGTTACACGTCGCGGCGTCGCCGTGGCTTGTAAAATTCTGGTACATTCTTTAATAGGGTTACGCAAAATTTCAATAGTATCGATACTTTACTCGATACCAGTATCATATCAAAAGTATCAATACCAAAAAAGTATCGAAACAAAAGTATCGATACCTCCAGGTATCGAGTACTTTTTAATACATTTATAAAAAACCTGAATGGAATGTTGTGCGTGTTGCAAAGTTTCGCAAAAAAATCTAGCTCCTGCTAGATGTGTCTCACAAAATAGTCACTGATATCCAATCTATATACACATATGTATATATACATAATATTAAACAAAAATGTTTGTACGGAGGTTCTATATAGACACTGAAACCATTCAACCCATATCTCTCAAAATGGTTTCATTTGAAAGGCAATAATCCGAAGATGGTTTGAGACCACTAAAGCAGTGCATTAAGCACATTCAGTCCATTGATAAAGTCGATTTTCTACTTTTACAGTACAACAATTTGATTGTAACGATGGTGCATCAACGTCAACACAAAAACACTTATCTGTCATATTTGTCAGAAAATAATTTATCGTAGTGGAACATGCAGATATATATTATGAAACTGTCAGACAGAAATCAGAAATCACAAACAATTATCATCAGAAATTATCGATGTCAGACATATTTTATTGTTAAAAAAATAAATTAGAAGAATAAAATTATTACTTCGCCAGGATTTGAACTCAGGTTATAGTTCCGACAATATCCCAATAAAATAGCTCACCGTTTCTTGTTTTGAAGTTTCGAATTTGTCGTACCCTATGCTACAGCCTATCAAACCAAGTTGATTTATGATTACTTACATTGTGTTATTATATTTTTTTTTCATATTGCTATCCTATCCTATATCACCATGCCAAAAATCAGGTTTACCCCTCGCGTAAAGATGTTTCACATCAAAATATCGATATATATATCGAAAATCCGATATGTTAAAAAACATCAACAGCCCTCACTGAGCAAGCGCATCGTGCCACGTCGGACGACGGTGTGACAGCCGACGCGTCGTCCCACTGCGACGTCGCCGTAACGTGCACTAGCACGTTGCGGCAACGTAACGTTGCACGTTGCGGCAACGTAACGTTGCACGTTGCCGCACAGTTCCACGTTGACGACGTCGTGACGTGGAGATGTGGACAAGCTCGTACTTGAATAGTATGACTATCCAGACTATCCTTGCCAATAGTAATGTCTTTTTAGTCTGTCTAAATAGATACATACCTAAAGTATAACCCACCGCGAACGGCTAATCGCCGACCGGCCGCGTCGATCGGTGCCCGGGCCATTCAGCATTACATTATGTGCCGTCCCGCTCAGTTCTTGTTTTGACTCAGTGGAGTGAGAACGTACGCGCGTGAAATACGAAAAAAGGTGACGAATAACGGCGTTCAAAGGTAAATTTTATATCTTAGTATTAGTTATTTACTCAAATTAGAGGTAATATTAGTCTAGTTATTGAATTTACTGCATTCATAACTGTATATTTTACTAAAATCTACTGATCGCTTACTTAATGCATGTTAAAAACGCTAGAAAGCGTCCAGGCGTTTGTTACGTGATCTTGTTTCGTTTCGCTTATCGCAATGACTCGAGATCACACTTTAGAATGTGCCGTTGTAAACAATATTTACTTTAGTAAAAGATTACAATAATATGTTTTCTTCTATTACAATTCTTCATATAATTCCATCGTAAAACAGGTTTCCTTTTAAATATCTGCAACGTTATTGGTCCCTGAGTTATTAACCGACAAAAAAGGAGGAAGTATTCAATTTGACTGTATTTTTTATGTTTGTTACCTCAGAACTTTCGACTGGGTGAACCGATTTTGATAATTGTTTTTTTAATAATAGATCCATTATTTAACTGCTGCATTGCACCTATATTTAAAATGATTATTTTTTTGTGTAAATTATGATGATGATTGTTGAAAATATCGTAAAAATCATGCTGACGGGAAGTTTCTGTCTGCGGTGTGCTATAAAGTGTTATAATATGAAAATAATGTACCGATAAATTAATTGTTCCTCATAAAAACCTCTAAAATAATTTGTGGCAGTATGTATCTAGCTTCTAAGGAAAACTCACAGTAAACATTTTATGAAAGATAATAACTTATTTTCTGGGATTTTTTAATCTCTGTTAATAAATAGATAAGCATAAAAAATATGTTCCTCATAAAATAAATATGTTTATCATTTTATTAATATAATTTAAATTATACCTACTTATCCTTGAAACTTAAATTTTTGATTGATATCCTAAAAACGTAGGAGTTAAAATAAAAGCAGTATGTAGGTAGGTACTTGGTTTAGGAAAGGGGCTTATTTGACATAAATTTATTGAGCTCAAAATCTGTAAAAAAAACCACTCTTTTTAACTTACTTCTTTTGGTAAATATCTGTTAACCATTGCTTTAAATCTGTAACATATGGTTCGCGATTATGTTATATTGGTTCTTGACCATTAGATAGTTATGATTTAATGCGAGAGATTGCTGCAAACTAAACTAATCCTTTATAAAAGTTAAGTTTCCAACAACATATAATTTGAAAACTTATTGAATCGACTTCATTGAGGTCAACGTGACTGAAGTTGTTGAAGTCAGGATTTTCTTATGAATGACTTCGACCTTAATGAGTGGTTATTTTATTATATTATTTTTTTTTTATTTCAGATGTCCTCGACTACGAATATGACCGAGAAAACGAAAAAGGTTCGCAGGTACACTGAAGAAGAACTAAAACAAGCTATAATTGACATACGGGTAAACGGAAAGTCAATAAAAGAGGCCGGTGGAGTATATGGGATTCCTCTATCGACAATGTACGGTCGATTATATGGGATTGTCAAAACTGAAGGACTAGACGTAAGTCCTGTACGTAAGGGAACGTCAGCTAAGAACGGATTTTTGGAAATTCATCCCCTAAGTAAGGGGTAAAATGAAAATAGGTGTTGGAAGTCATTTTCATACAAATTAACTTCGTTAGTTTTCTTCAGTCAGTTAAGTCTGCATTAAGTTATAAATATGAAAATTTTTAAAGTTAAGCTAGAGTAAATTATAGCAGACTAAAGATTAGCTCATAGTTAGAAAAAATGGAGGGAGAGTGAGAGGGAATTTAATCTCTGATTTGTTAAACCTACCAAAACTATAAAAGTTAAGTTAAAGTAACACTACATTAAGCTTTGAACCGTTATTTGAAGCCTAATTAAACTATTTGAGAGTAGCGTATTTGATTTCCGGTAACGCGTCGGTTTTATCCTCGAATTCTCATTGGTCGTCCCCCGCTACTTTGCCTATTTTAGTTCTCCAGCTATACACCAGGTGGCGCCGCGTGCCCGAGGAGGCCAGACTCGGCGCATTGCTTCATTGGCGATTTGTTTTTCGTAACAGTCGGTCGTGTCTTAAGAGACATCCAAGTAATTCCTAACCTTACCAGAGTTCTAAAAATTAGAAGTGAATTACTGAAGAATTTTAACGATTTTATCGTTCGTATTTTATTTAAAAATTATTCTTAATAAGAGTGACAAATTCTTCCTCTTATGACTCGAGTTCTCGGAACGTTGGGAATGTTGAGACGGTCATCAGTAGCAAGCGTGTTCGTCAGCTGGGCCGAGCACCGCCTACCAGTACTGCCGTGGCAGTCCGCCACGTGCACCGCAAAAGGAAAAATTCCGTTCAGGAAAGTAAAGTAAAAAACTGCTTTACCTCTGTACACTTTTTGGCGTATCAGGTATGTGGTTATTACAATACTTAATTACATTGTTAATAGTAGCGTTGCATTTCAACCTATTTATCTACTGTAGTGCTATGTAGCAGCACAGGGACACGTGCAGACGGCCTTAGTCAAATTGACGAATTTTGCCGTTAGTCTAAATTTTACCCTACTGAATCAAGGTTGAAATGAAACCATATACTATGACAAATACTCTTCACTTACATTTAGGTATTGAGTAGGGTTTCGCCGCTATTACCAAAAGAATCTAGCCACACAAGCGGCTCCTTACATCCTTCAAAGCGATCGGGCACATTTACTAACAGTAAATTCGAAAAATTTATGGTCATTATCATAATCATTTATTGCCAGAAATGGTACAATCATATAGGTGGTTCACAAACGTTATTTCTTACGTTCCGCCTCTTTGGGCATGCAAATGGTCACACGTGGCTCTAATAAATAATAAAACAACCTCAAACTCTTAATATTTACTGTGGACATGAAGGTATATAAATTAAGGTCACAATAAAATAAATAAAGTAAGGGTTATACTAATAAGAATTTTATTACAATACAATTAGTAATATTTTCCGATTGATATGTTAAAGTTCATTAATATTATTAAGTAACGAAATAATTAATGTCAATTAATTATTGCTACGACAATGTCAAAATATAAAAGGCACTGACAGTCTCAATAAATGTAAAATGAGGTTAATGATGTTTTACAGCTTATGGGTACCAGTGCCGAATTATTAATTTGCTGCATTGGCATGAAGTTCGATAACATTTTGCAGTTATGGATAATTTTCTGAAGGTCAGTTTATGTAAGATTCCTCCCACTAGCGAGAATCTTGATTCTTCTTCTTTCATAGAAGTTGGTGATTAAAACTTCTGGCCGCTCCGAGCGCCGACACAAAATAAAACTGCTGCGCAAGCACAGTGCTATCAGCAGACTCAGGTCACGCCTAGTCATGCTTTAAAGTACAGTACAAATATGTATGTACCTATTATGTATTGAATTATAATAACCCTCGTTTAGATTACGTAAGTAAACCACCTTTTTCAAGGCGTCGGAAATGCATTCAATATTAAGCACCACGGGCGCGACTACCCTCGCCCCATGAAATGTCTAAAAAGTTCTGGCCGCTCCGAGTGCCGATACAAAATAACTGCTGCGCAAGCACAGTGCTATCAGCAGACTCATGTCACGCCTAGTCATGCTTTTTAAGTACAGTACAAATATGTATGTATTACGTATTAAATTATAATTATCCGCATTTAGATTTGTATAAGTAAAACGCCTTTTCATGGTGCCAGGAATCCATTAAATTTTAAGAACCACGGGCGCGACTACCCATTAACAGATCAAACACCCATCAAATAACTTTTCGACAAAGATCTGGCCCTAAGAATTTTTATGGCTCCGAAATGCACCAAAACATAAGTAAAAGTTCATGCCTTTTCAAGCGGTCAATTTACCAGAACTGGTAGAATAATATCAACTTCTATAAGCACCACAAACTGGAAACTACAAATTCATATAAAATTTTCGCATTCTATTTTTGGCCAAGCTACGGTTAACATTGCTAGTACCATACCTAGCTTTGTCCTCCTTCAAACGCCTACCTCGAAGGCCATGGATACAGGCTAATTAACAGAAAGAGGGTTTTCAGAAACCGTGCGATTTAGTCCCAGCTTGGTGTTACAGATATTTTAAATAACCTAAATTATGGTGTTTGTTGACAAGTTCAAGCTCAAGCTTAATGATACATAGTAGTAAACTGTTTGCAACTATTGGATTGATTATGCATAATAGACTTATCCAACGTACATTTTCACCCATTAATACCGAAGCACATCAATACTTCCTTGGAGCAGTTTACAGAGGTTGTCCTGTAAATGACTTGTGTATTCTACGGTATTGGTTATTCAATAATATTCATTTTACTTTGCATCATGATATATTTTCCGTTCTCCTAACATTTACATCAATATTCCAAAGTGCCTACCTCAACGCAACGTGATCAATAAATATTCATCTATTCTACGTTAATGACATATTAATCATTCTAAATATTTAGTTTTTCTTCATGAAATTTCTTATATGGCAACCTTTGCATCGGGCGAGTGTTCATGGCCGTAGCTAGGGGGGGGCATTGTGGGGCAATGCCCTACCTTAAAATCACAATGCCCTACCTTAAAAATACCAAAAACTAAGATAAATAATTATAATTAAATTGTTTATTCATAGTTTGAGATAAAAAGAATTGTAGCGATAGGTATCTAAACTTTTCCGAACATACCACAGTTTGTGACATTCATTTCATATTATAATAATTCTTTGTTCTGTGACCTAGAGAGCAGATCAATTATGATTTTTTACTTCTGCCCTACCTGTAACCAATGCTGCCCTACCTCAAATTCGACTCAAGCTACAACCCTGCGAGTGTTGTAGAGTAAAGAGGTCCATCCCGGACAACCTTCACTAAGGATTCATGGCCTCGCCGAAATATACACCAAACATTTTTGGCATCTGATGAATTGTGTTACACAGTTACCTATAACGGCAGATTATCCACTAAACTGCAAGGACCTTGTCCCCTAAAACATGAGATTTAGCAAGCCACAATATTTTTTAAATATTTGAGTTTGCAAATGAAACTTGATAAGTCGATTTTGGTACCACAGATCAACATTTAGTATCTAGAAATCGTTTAGGATCGGTTGTCATACAACCGAATAGGTCTTGCGTATTCTCCTAATAGGCTAATAGATGACATAAGTTAATTATATAACAATACCTACGTAAAAAGATCCATAGATCTTCTAGAAAATATTTTATCTTTGTTGAGAACAGCTTGTCTCAAAGATATCCAAAGTATAATAGGATAAATAACTTTTGCTATTTTTCCGATACTCTGAAATCGCTTCATTATCAAGCCCTCCTAAGGCATAACAGTTTTTACCAGGAGTATGTAACCACTACATAAAATGCTCGCCATCGGCATCCACAATATCAGCGAGTGCCTTTAATTATTCGAATTGATGGAATGCTATCCTATCTCGGTTGAAACTTCAACACCCTTCAATTCTGGATTGCCTAGTGATAGACATGAGTTGAAATAACATGCTAAACTGAAGAACCGGAGTTTGTAATGACATTAGCTCTGAAAGATGCGGCTCTATAGTCCATAATATACATACATGCGCGCTGTATGTTACGCTCTAAGGTTCGATCCGCACCTAGTAGGTCAGTCACTGCTAACTCAAAACCTTATTCGAACGGCTAGTACCTACGAATAGGAAGTACCAAATCAATGCCTTTGACGGAAATAACATACTCAATTCATAATAAACAAATGTATTTATTTATTAAGGCTGTTTGATCAGTTTCAATATTCAAATTCAAGCTCATTATATAACATGGTACAACGGAAAACTGATCAGCTATAGGGGGCTTGACTCTGCTGCCGGAAAGGCACCTTTTTCCCAGATTGCAACAGTGATTTTTACCAGATGGGTTTACCACTAGAGACCCTTTTTGCCTCATGAACAACTCGTGTAGAGTAAGTTTACAGCATGCTGGATCGGACAGATCAGTAAAACCATCGTGAAACTTCACGATTCTATTATTAATACTTACAAACCTTCACGGTATAAATGAGTCACATTGGCGAAAGTAAATCCAATTCCTGTAACTAACCCTAACGAGGCCGATTTCACTAGATATTTTATAGACAGAAATAATATACTAAGTGGAGGGACTTCCGTAAAACTAGACTATGTTAGTATATAAATCTGCTATCTATTTTTTGTGGCTATATTATTATAATCTAACGTTCACAAAATTAAACGCGTCTATTTGTGACGCAGACGTTCTTACCTATTAGTTGATATGACCAGAACTAATTTACTTTAATGTTCTACACTATGTAAAGCATGCCTTTATAATGCTGTAGTGGTCGTGAACAAATATAAAGTACTCTGTAGTCGTGAACACGATCTCACTTCACTAAGATATTGGTCAATAATTGCTTATTTTCCAAGAACTATAATTTTCGAGCCTAAATTTGTGTCTAAAACGGCGCGGGTGCAAAACCACGCATCATGTTGAGTCATAAAACAAGAGTTGAGTTATCAATATAGACAGCTTCACATACTAAGTATTAGAGAAGGTTATGCTTCGACCGGGTATTAAGTTAAGGCTTACACAGGTAGTCTTCGACCTGCAGTCGCGCCCAAGAATCTGACACGAGTTAGAAGTTATGAAATGTTTTATTATTATCAATTAAAATAATTATATATGTATATGGATTTTAATTTAGTCATTATTAATAAGTATTTGACTACTAGCGTTCTACCGGCAGCTTTGCTGCGTTTTCCGGGACAATATGTGCCTAATGTCTTATTCCAGATCATGGCCTGTCTGTGTGCTGGACTTCATGAAAGTCCGTTCAACGTCTTATGCCTGAAAGAGTAGTTAATAAACACAAAATTTCACATCTATAATTTTAGTAAAAATTACGATATATTTATGTAGTTCTCAATTGAAACTATATACTTACGTTACTTAAGTTTGCATGTAACCCGATTCCAGGTACAAAACTTTTAGGCCTACAATAAGGTATACTGCACTCATATGCTGAAAAGGCCTTAAAATCATTTTCAGGATATCATCACATCGGCGATGGCTGTACACCAGGCGATACCAGACAAATCTCAAATAGTTTAATTAGGCTTCAAATAACGGTTCAAAGCTTAATATCAGCGTTTTACCTTACCAATAAAACGCTTATTAAGCGATAACCTTATTTGAAGCCTAACATTCTAACCCGGCCTGGTGAAAACATTAGTTTATATTTGAGATCCAATGAAGCAATGCGCCGAGTCTGACCTCCTCGGGCACGCGGCGCCACCTGGTGTACAGCTGGAGAACTAAAATAGGCAAAGTAGCGGGGGACGACCAATGAGAATTCGAGGATAAAACCGACGCGTTACCGGAAATCAAATACGCTACTCTCAAATAGTTTAATTAGGCTTCAAATAAGGTTATCGCTTAATAAGCATTTTATTGGTAAGGTAAAACGCTGATATTAATTAATTGGTGGTATTTGTAGGAGGTAGAAGCCTATTTTTGTAGCTCGATGTCGATATCCATACTTATATACTTCACTTATATTATATATTATATTATATATTATATATTATTATATTATAATATTATAAATGTGAAAGTGTGTTTGTTTGTTTGTCCGTCTTTCACGTCGCAACGAAGCTGTTAATTGGTATGGTATTTGTGTTTGGAGATAGTGAGGAGGGTGGAGAGTAACGTAGGCTACTTTTTACCGCGGTAAAACATTCCCAAGGGAAGATCGATATTTTGGTAGTTGCTAGATATTTAGTTCCGGGTGTTGTTAATAGATGGCGTTAGTAAAATTCATTGGCCAATTTTGAATCACGCTATCAAATGATACATGTTTACTTGAGTCATAGGCAACTAAATCTAACTAAGTAAAAGTAACTAGGATTTGTGAAAAAACAATCTCTACCGCGGGCGAAGCTGCGGGCAAAAGCTAGTCTATACATATATGTATGTAGAGTGTCTATTAGGCAAGTAATGTATATTAAGTTCTAAAATAGAGATTATAACGGCATTTATTACGCAACACTTGCTTTAAAAATGGTATAATCAGCAGAAATATATATTGGTCATTTGTGAAAGTGAAATAACATCATACGTGTCGTTTGTACATGTAGGCCAAACCCGCTCACGGTCGCGTGACTGACAAGAGGTCATCAAGAAAGAACGAAAATTAAAACCAAAAACTGACGATCCTGCCCCCCCCCCCCCACCAAGGAAATACTGACGGCTCTGAAACTATTTTTCTTTATAATAGATCCATTATTTATTATGCAAATAAATGAAAGTTTCATTAGGTACCTCCCTGCTGCATGGCATCTTCATTTAAAATTATTATTTTTAATGTAAATTGGCTGTAATAAGAAAGATGATGATTGTTGAAAATATCGTAAATACCATGCTGACTGGAAGCTTCTGCGGTGTGCCCTTTGTATATTATTATGTTATATGAAAGTAATGTACCGATAAATTGTTCCTCATACAAATCTTAAATAAGTTTCTCTTTACAAACAATTTTTAGACAGTATTTACTTTATGAATGACTTCAACCTTAATGAGTTGTATATTTTATGATTTTTTTCTTCAGATGCTCTCGACTCCGAATGTGAGCGTGAAAAAGAAAAAGGTTTGCAGGTACACTGAAGAGGAACTAAAACAAGCTATCCATGAAATACAGGTGAACGGAAAGCCAATAAGAGAGACCTGTCGATTATATGGGATTCCTCCATCGACAATGCAGACTCGATTAAATGGGATTGTCAAAACTGAAGGACTAGATCCTGTACGTAAGGAAACGTCAGCTAAGAACGGATTTTTGGAAATTCATCCCCTAAGTAAGGGGTAAAATGAAAATAGATGTTGGAAATCATTTTCATAATAATTACTTTTTAACAAAAAATAAAACCAACGAAAAAAAACTGAAAAGCAAAAAATAAAATAAACCATTTAGTATTATAAATTAAGATCCGAAATTAACAGTAAATAAATAATTTTGAGACCGTGCCAAACAAATAACCAAAATTAATTACATAAAATTCATAATATTATGAGGGCAGCGGCATGCGATGCACACGGCAGCAGCAGCGCGGCGCACATCTTTTCGCCGTTTGTTTTTTCATTGGTTTGACACCGCCTCAAAATTATTTATTTACTGTTAATTTCGGATCTTAATTTATAATACTAAATGGTTTATTTTATTTTTTGCTTTTCAGTTTTTTTTTTCGTTGGTTTTATTTTTTGTTAAAAAGTAATTATTTTTTAATTTTTAGTTGCTATATAATACTTATAGTTAAAAATAAATTATTGATTTTATGAATTATAGATTCAGTTACCAGGTAAAAATGTAGTAGATGAAATATCAATCATCCCCTATTTTCGTACCTATAGGGGTAAAATTTTGTTTCGAAATTTAAGGTACACACTATTCAATAAAAAAAGAATCATCGAAATCGGATCATCCAGTACAAAGTTATTGGGGTTAACATGTAAAAATTCCGGGTAAAAAACGGGTGAATAATCAATCATTCCCTATTTTCGTACCTTTAGGGTGGGAATAAAATTTTCAAAAAAATATGGGACCAACTTCGGGACATACCCTATCCAATAAAAAAAGAATTATCCAAATCGGACCACCCTGTGCCGATTTCTGCGTGATCATACATAAAAAAAATATATATACATGTCGAATTGAGAACCTCCTCCTTTTTTTTTTCGTCGGTTAAAAATTAACTTCGTCAGTTTTCTTCAGTCAGTTAAGTCTGCATTAAGTTATAAATATGAAAATTTTTAAAGTTAAGCTAGAGTAAATTATAGCAGACTAAAGATTAGCTCATAGTTAGAAAAAATGGAGGGAGAGGGAATTTAATCTCTGATTTCTTAAACCTACCAAAACTATAAAAGTTAAGTTAAAGTAACACTACATTAATTGATTGTTAGGCGATACAAAGTGCGCCGGGTCAGCTGGTTATATTCGGGTCAGCTGGTGGTATTTGTAGGAGGTAGAAGCCTATTTTTGTAGCTCGATGTCGATATCCATACTAATATTATAAATGTGAAAGTGTGTTTGTTTGTTTGTTTGTTTGTCCGTCTTTCACGTCGCAACGAAGCTGTTAATTGGTATGGTTTTTGTGTGTGGAGATAGTGAGGAGGGTGGAGAGTAACGTAGGCTACTTTTTACCGCGGTAAAACATCCCCAAGGGAAGATCGATATTTTGGTAGTTGCTAGATATTTAGTTCCGGGTGTTGTTAATAGATGGCGTTAGTAATATTCATTTGCCAATTCTGAATCACGCTATCAAATGATACATGTTTACTTGAGTCATAGGCAACTAAATCTAACTAAGTAAAAGTAACTAGGATTTGTAAAAAATCGATCTCTACCGCGGGCGAAGCTGCGGGCAAAAGCTAGTCTATACATATATGTATGTAGAGTGTTTATTAGGTAAGTAATGTATATTAAGTTCTAAAATAGAGATTATAACGGCATTTATTACGCAACACTTGCTTTAAAAGTGGTATAATCAGCAGAAATATATATTGGTCATTTGTGAAAGTTAAATAACATCATACGTGTCGTTTGTACATGTGGGCCAAACCCGCTCACGGTCGCGTGACTGACAAGAGGTCATCAAGAAAGAACAACAATTAAAACCAAAAACTGACCATCCCCCAAAGGAAATACTGACGGCTCTGAAACTATTTTTCTTTATAATAGATCCATTATTTATCATGCAAATAAATGAAAGTTTCATTAGGTACCTCCCTGCCGCATGGCATCTTCATTTAAAATTATTATTTTTAATGTAATTTGGCTGTAATAAGAAAGATGATGATTGTTGAAAATATCGTAAATACCATGCTGACTGGAAGCTTCTGCGGTGTGCCCTTTGTATATTATGTTATATGAAAGTAATGTACCGATAAATTGTTCCTCATACAAATCTTAAATAAGTTTCTCTTTACACATTTTTTAAAACAAATTTTAGACAGTTTTTACTTTATGAATGACTTCAACCTTAATGAGTTGTATGTTTTATGATTTTTTTCTTCAGATGCTCTCGACCCCGAATGTGAGCGTGAAAAAGAAAAAGGTTTGCAGGTACACTGAAGAGGAACTACAACAAGCTATCCATGAAATACGGGTGAACGGAAAGCCAATAAGAGAGGCCTGTCGATTATATGGGATTCCTCAATCGACAATGCAGTCTCGATTAAATGGGATTGTCGAAGCTAGAGAACTAGATCCTGCACTAGGAGTGGAAAATGAAAAAAAGATTAAAGAGTGGATTTTAAAAAGAGCCAAATTTGGATTTCCAATAAAAAAGCAGGAGCTTCTGGATGCTGTCCAAAAAATTGTGAAAGATTCTGGAAAGAGAAATTCTTTTAAGGACGACCGTACAGGAAAATCTTGGTATAAGAATTTTTTAAAGCGAAATCCCAAATTACGTAATATTACAATAGTAGGGAAGAATAGGTGTAGCACACGAATAACTGAAGAATCGATAAGAAATTGGTTCAATGGATTAGAAACCTTTTTAGAAGAAACTGATAATAAGGATATATTAGAACACTCAGAACGCATTTTTAATGGATGTGAAAGTAGCTTTTCTATGTCTACTAAAACTGGAAAAATTATGACACCAATGGCATTAGATAGTTTGTTCCAGCTTAAATTGTGTAAGGAAACAAAACCTATTACAGTGTTAGTCATTTTCAACGCTAATACCCAGATATGTCCACCGCTGGTTGTTATTCCATACATACGCCCCCCGAAAACAGTTATAGAGAGGATGCCCCCAGAATGGTGCCTGGGGCTATCGGAAAGTGGGTTGATTAAGTCGGACATATTGTTCAGATATATCACGAACGATTTTGATAAATGGGTAGAGCACAATTCTATAAAAAAGCCAATATTGCTGCTATACGGTGGTGATAGTTCGCACATTTCACAAGATTTGAGCAGTATGTGCGAAATTCTTGGTATCATTTTGTATGCTCTTCCTCCAAACACTGACTTACTCCGACCAGCAGACATGAGCATATTTGGACCATTAAAATCATCATGGAAGGAGGCTGTAAAAATATTTTTATCAAAACCCGAAAATTTTAACTATCCCCTTGATAAAAACAACTTCTGTCAATTCTTTCATGACACATTAGAAAATACATATGTGAATGATAACATCAAAGATGGGTTTAGAAAATGCGGCCTATATCCGTTTAACCCAGATGCAATTGATTACTCTAAATGTAAACAAAACAATCTGGAAAATGAGCCCCAAAGTTCTACATCGAGGTGCCATGAAAAATCGCAAATAACTGAAAATACTATGGATTTTTCAGGTATTAATTACAATGATTTTTTGGTAAACGAAAAATCACAAAAAATTAAATGCGAAACCGATTGTGTAGATTTAATAGACACTTCAGATAATAGTTCAACGTCCCTGCAAATAGAATACACTACATGTGGTCCGTCAGTTCCTGTCCCCTTGTTGCCAATTTTCAATAAATTCAGTGAAGTTTTACCATCCAAAACAGTCGAGAAAAACGTGGTTGGCAAATCGATATCGACGTCTGACATCAACATTTCTGATGATTAAAGATAATTATTTTTATATCAATTATAATTTGTTTTATTACATACCTTGTATTATTTTACATTAGAGGTAAGAAACGTACCAACTAGTGTTTGCAAAATGATAACACTCTTCGATATTTTACTCTTTTAAGGGTCTTTCTTTACACACAGCTGCTGAGAACATCGATATCATTGCGATCAATTAACCGATAGTGAAATAAAAAATCATGACTAAGATGTAGTATAGTAGAGAAAATTACAGAAAGAAATAGCTAGATTCATCACCTTTTGTCTATGACAGTTTCATGTATCCCTATTTTTATTAGGTTATTATAATAAGCGCGGCTCATGGCTGCAATGTCTAAAAGGAAGGTATAATAAAATCGTTTATTCGTTTATCTCTATATTGTATAATGTAAGTATGACAAATGTCCCACCAATTTCACACCTTTTAAATATTTCAATGATAGGTATTTAGACTTATTTTAAATGAATAATATTTTCGCTCCTCAGTTGACTAGCACTAGGACGTCACTTGGTCATAAAGAGCCGCTCCGTCCATAGAGCGTATGAGTTAGTGTGCGTCCAGTCGTCGGGTCACCAAATGTGCGTCCAGTCGTCGGGGTAACCAAATGTGGGTTTCCTACCGGGAGTCTTCAATTAAAAACGCCGATAAGTTCCACAACAAATTGCGTATAATTCATGTAAAATATATACAAACAAGTGATAGAAATGTAGAAGGACAGATGCTATATAATAATACAAGATGCGGAAAGAAAACGTGATAGCAAAGAGTGCGTGAGCATTCGCGGTCGTGTCTAGTCCAGCACTGCTAGCGTAAGGCGCCCGGCGCCTCGGTAGGCGGAGCTTGTCCGATCTGTCACGCAAAGAAAATTTAAAACATTACCATATAAGGTCGGCGACGCGATGACATAACGTTCCCTCATAAACAACGCTCTCAGCTCGGGTTTGCTTGCGAATTAATTTTTGTACGTAAATATTGATAAATTTAGTTGAGTGTAATGGCACCTACAGTTAGTATCGAGCGCTTTGACATTCAATTTTCTCGCTGATAAATTCGCTAAGTTATTGAGCCGGAGGCGAATTTCTTGGGGCAACTTTTAAATGGACGGTCGTTGCCTTCTTCTACTTCTATATTATGTGATTTTGTTTATATTTATGCATTTTTTGTCTCTTTTAACAATGTTAGCATACCTATTGTTGTTTAAAAATCTAACTCATTTAATCATCTGGGTATTTTTTCAATACAATTATGAACGTAATTTGTAATCTTTCACCATTTTTTAAAGGTGCTTTGTTGAGAAGAAGAAGATATGGCGAAAGAAAGTCCTCAGTTGCAAATAATGCAAATGGTATTCACTTGTCGATTGGATCAATATTAGCTTTACCCTTGTTTAAGATATCACGACGACCACGAGACATAAGATCATGAAATATACAACATTGTAGTCCATTTAAGTCCAATGTTAAATCAGACTGCGCAATTACGAGTAAAAATGGAATTTAACATTAAATTTGTAGCAGCAATCTTAGCGCAGACAACGCTTACTCACTAATTACATGTACGAAATGTTTACAAAGTTAGTGTATAATATAAATTGGTAAAGCAAAACAGTTCAGTTTTTTTTGTACTCCTGTTTGTCAACTGACTTTCTTTCATTTGGTTAGTAAGGAGTTTTAGTTGTATCAATAAAAATATTTGGAAAATTATTCCGAAGTTTGCGAGGGTGTACGGGTAGATCCTCCACAAATGTAATATGACAATAATTCTCAGGGCCGGGCAGGGTCATAAGTAAATGATAGTCGCAATAAATAACGGCTATTTATAATTATGTAAGATCAACACAGATACAGCACAGTCTCAGCAACACAGTATTAATTATATTAGTAAGCATTGATTTTATAATTAACAAGTTAAAAGGCATAAATTATGAAATAACATAACGATATCACGCTATCCTTCCAAGCTCCTCCATGGGAAGCCAGCTGACAGATGCATTTTTGTAAACAAACCGAATTGTCAAGATTTAAAAATTTATAAGAAAAATGCACCTGCCAGCCAAGGGATATTGAACGAGGTATTCACCTCGTTACAATACCCCGGGTTCCCCTCAAAAAAAAACATTTAGGTTTTTTTTTACAAGTACAACAAATGAAATAAAAAAACAAAGTTTAACATAAAATAATAATAGAAGGAGAAAAAAAAACTTTATAATTAAGTAATAAACAAAACAAGAGAAGAGCAAACACATAAGAGACAATAAAAGCAAGAGACAACATAAAAAAAATAACAAGAGATAACAATAAAAATAAAGTTGAATTAAAAGATTAAAACTAAACGTGACACCTAGGCTTTAAATCTTTGACATGCCACCGGCCTAAATGATGTCCCGTATAATCTACCAGTTCGTAGATGAAGGCGAAATTCAAAAAATATCACCAACCGAGCAACACCAAAGACGTAAATAATAATAATGACACCTCTTTTCAAATCGCGAGAAGCTATATGGATATAATAGTAAGTAACAAAACCTTGAAATGTTTATATGCAAACTCGCGCAGTATTATCAAACGAGGCAAATTAGATGAACTTAAATGTATTATTCAATCCTTCAAAAATACTACGATTCATCTAATAGTATTATCTGAAACGTGGATCAGCTCGGAGGAAGAAGCCAAAAGAACTCAACTTCCAGGCTATACGCACTACTTCAACTTTAGGCAATATGTCAGGGGAGGTGGTGTCTCAATTTTTGCTCATGACAGTCTCAAGCACAGCCTCATCGAAGAACAATCGATTGACGAAAACCATTATCTCTGGATTCACATAGATACATTTTGCCTAGACATTGGTGCAATATACAAACCCGGACGTACGAATCACAAAGACTTCCTGGAAACTTATTCAAGTCAACTTGAAAAGAGACAGAGAGCAATCATCTTTGGAGATTTTAATTATGACTTATTAATCTCAGATAGATATGTCCTTAACTATAAAAATATGATAAAAGAAAGTGGTTACAAAATAATAAATAAAATAAATCCAGCTTTTTGCACCCGTGAAACTAATCAATCTAAGACAATTCTGGATCATGTCTGCACAAACATAAAACAATATCCTTTGCATTTTGTAGTAATAGAATCAAGTATGTCAGACCACAAGCAGCTTTACATCGAAATTAAAAATTACAAACCAGAACCAGTGAAATCAACTATGTATATGGCCATTAACTATGAAAAACTTTACGAGACTGTAGAGAACTATTGCAATAAAAATAACGATGATAAATATGCCAAGCTGGAAGATAAAATAATTACAAGTATTAAAAAAAGCGAAATAATTAAATTTAAAAAACTCAACCCACTGAAGCAAGACTGGATAAATAAAGAAATTTTGGAGACAATAGAAAAAAGAAATGGATTGTGGCTTGAATACAAAAATAATCCTATAGATACCAAAACAGAAGAAGAGTTTTTTACTGTAAAACGAAAAACAACACAACTGATTCAGAGATGTAAATCAGAGTACTACTATAAGTCGTTCAATAGCTGCCAGAATAAACCAACAAAAATGTGGTCCCTCATAAATTCGTTATGCTACAATAAAACAAAACAAGTTTCTGCTCCAGCAAAACTTCAAACTGAAACAATCCTACTAACCAATGAAAAAGAAATTTGTGAATATTTTAATGAGTTTTTTACAAATATCGGCAAAAACCTGGCTAGCAAAATACCCAATATATACCACAGGCATAGCGTTTTTATTGACACCAAATCAACAACATCTCAACTATCTCAACTGACACCTACATCTGAAACTGAAGTCTGTAAGATTATTGATAAGTTAAGTAACAATACAGCCAGCGGCATTGACGGAGTGAGCACTAAAGCCATTATGTATCAAAAAATTAATTCTCAAAGAACTTACGAATTGTATTAATAAATGCTTAGAACAAGGATCTTTCCCAGACAACTTAAAGCTTGCTAGAGTCACCCCAATCTTTAAATCAGGTAGCAAAGATATTCCAGGCAATTACCGTCCTATTTCAGTTCTCCCAGTTTTATCGAAAATCTTTGAAAGGATTATACATAACCGGCTCGAGATGTACCTAACTTCTAATGAAATCTTATCCGATAAACAGTATGGCTTTAGGAAAAAATCGAACACATTATCAGCTACAATTGACCTCATAACTAAGTTAAAAACTAACTTAGATCAAAAACACGTAGGTCTCGGGATATTTATAGATCTGAAAAAAGCTTTTGATACCGTAAGCCACACAATACTACTAAAAAAGCTAGAAAATATTGGTATTACTGGAAGCGCATACGATATGTGTATGATGTCTGATGAAGCCGAATGGAGGATGGGTCTGAACAGTTGCGTTGTGTTAATGTACCGGTTGCGACTGGTTGGTGTTTAGCTGTGTCGGGAGCTTAGTCGCGGAGGGCAGCGGGATCCGAAGCACGGTGCACCGCTGGCCGACCGTAGACAGTTGGGGGCCCAAGTAGTGGGAAAGCCACCCACGAAAGGCTGCCCCGCCATCTGCGAAAAATCCCGGAGTGGCTCCATCATGCCGGTTGGCGACCGGATGAGGGGACCTGATGGCGATCTCCGGGGGGGTTCGGGCGTCCCTGCGGTCTCCGGACTAAGCCCCCATTGGCACGGCGACTCCGACACAGTTCCCTGGGTAATGACGCAACGCCCGTTCAACTGCCATCCTCCTCCTATTCACTCACAGCAAAACGCATGAAGAAAAAGAGCAAGAGAAAAGGTTTTGTACAGCGGTTGCACGTCCCCTCGCTCCAAGTGCACCTCACAAATATTCGAGGTCTGCACTCAAACCTTACCTCAGTCCACCACCATCTAGAGGCTGAGAAGCCCCACTTGCTCTTTTTGACGGAGACGCAGATACGATGTCCATCAAGCTTGGCATACCTAGACTACCCTGGATACACTTTAGAGCACAATTTCCACTCTCGCGCCGGAGTCTGTGTGTATGCCCGCAACGACATCTGTTGCCAGCGTCTCCGTCATCTTGAAGACCCCACTTTTTCCACTATTTGGGTCTTGGTAGATACAGGGACTGACAAGATCTTGTACTCCTGTGTCTATCGATCGCACGGCGGTGATCAGGAGACAACCCGACTATTTGAGCACCTCAGCGGGATGGCTGATGTGGCACTGCATCGGCACCCTACTGCGCAACTGGTTTTTCTGGGGGACTTCAACGCCTGTCATCAAGACTGGCTGTTCCCATACCAGAAAACCGACCATGCCGGGAGAGAAGCGAGGACTTTTGCCCTATCGCTTGGCCTCTCCCAGCTGGTAAAGCAAGCGACTAGGGTGCCTGACGTTGATGGTCACACAGCAAATTGCCTGGACCTTCTGCTGACAACCGATCCAGACAGATATGTTGTTGAAGTTTCCTCCCCACTGGGAACCTCCGACCACTGTCTGGTGAAGTCTGTTTCGTCATATTCCGTTCCTGATCACGTACCAGGAGGTACGCGGAGGGTATGGCATTACAAGTCAGCAGATTGGGATGAGATGCGACATTTCTTCGCATCCTATCCTTGGCGACAGGTCTGCTTTTCTTCTGAAGATCCGTCGAGCTCTGCGGATGCTATAACCGATGTGGTTCGTCAGGGAATGGAGTATTTTATCCCTTTTTCTGACGTTCCTACCGGTGGCAAAGCTCGCCCATGGTTCAACGCCGAATGCGCTCAAGCTGAAAAGCGCAAACACTCGGCGTACCTCGCCTGGGTTGATGCTCGGAACCGCAAAGCTCCGGATATAAGACCAAAGAAGAAAGCCTTTAACCGTGCCGCCAAGTCCTACAAAAAGGCATTACGGAAGGTTAGTAGCGACCGCATAATACATATCGGCGCCAAGCTCTCTGACCAACCATCTGGCAGTAGAGCTTTTTGGTCCCTCGCCAAGGCGGTCGAGACTAACTTCTGTCGTCCCGTGCTGCCGCCGCTGGTAAAACCTGATGGCTCCCTGGCTCATTCGGCGAAAGAGAAAGCGAACCTGTTTGCATCTCTTTTTGCTGAGAATTCGCGTCTAGACACTGGCAATAACCATCCACCACCGATACCTCATTGTGGTACTTCTATGTCGGAGGTCCACATATACAATAAGGAGGTCCTAAAAATCTTGCGAAGTCTAGACGTGAAAAAAGCCAGTGGACCTGACGGTATTCCAGCGGTTGTACTTAAAGCATGTGCACCCGAGTTGTCTCCTGTGTTGACACGCTTGTTTCGCCTCTCGTTTAAGACTGGGATAGTGCCTAAATCGTGGAAGCTTGCCAACGTGCAGCCAGTGCCCAAGAAAGGCAGTCGTGCTGACCCTGCTAACTATCGACCAATTTCAATTACCTCCATACTCTGCAAGATTATGGAGCGTATATTGAACAGGCGCCTCATGGCATACCTAGAACACAATGATCTCCTTAGCGACCGGCAGTACGGGTTCCGCCGAAACCGTTCGACGGGAGATCTTCTAGCGTATGCCACTCACATCTGGGGCGAGGCCCTCGAGAAAAACGGGGAGGCGCTTGCCGTGTCCCTTGATATCTCGAAGGCCTTCGATAGGGTCTGGCATGCTAGCCTATTGAGCAAGCTTCCCGCGTATGGCTTATCCCCTGGCCTGATCAGCTGGGTTAAAGACTTTCTGAGTGAACGTTCATTCCGAGTCGTTGTCGATGGTTGCTCATCTCAAGCATTGACGACCAATGCCGGAGTTCCTCAGGGGTCTGTTCTCTCCGCAACTCTATTCCTGCTGCATATCAATGATCTGCTCATGCCCGGTATATATGGGTACGCGGATGACAGCACAGTTGTGGAGAGATATCTGGCAAATGTTCAGGCCAGTAAAGACCAAATACAATCTGAACGAGAGACCATGGTGGGCCGTGTGAATCTCACACTTCAGGCTGTCTCCGAATGGGGCGTTGCCAACCTTGTGAGATTCAACGCCACTAAAACACAAGCGTGTCAATTCACCGCCAAAAGGAGCCCTTTCACCCTGGCTCCTACTTTCCAGAATGTATCCTTGGAATACACTAACCGCCTTCAGTTATTAGGAGTTGAGATATCATCAAACTTTAACTTTGGGCGGTTCATTGAATCCAGAGCTAAGACTGCTGCTAGGAAGCTAAGCGTCTTAGCTAAGGTACGCCGGTACTTCACACCACAACAGCTTTTGACCCTGTACAAAGCTCAGGTTCGGCCTTGTGTGGAGTACTGCAGTCACATTTGGGCTGGTGCAGCTAAATGTCATCTTTCAGCATTGGATTCAATGGAGAGGCGTGCTAAGAGGCTTATTGGTGACCCAAAGCTGATAGAGTCTAGTCTACAAAGCCTCGAGCATAGGCGCAGAGTTGCCAGCCTCTCAGTATTCTACAGGATACATTTTGGAGAGTGTGCGCAGGAATTATATGACTTAATTCCCCCCTCTACTTTTTACTATCTAACATCCAGACGCACGGCAGGTATTCATCCCTTTGTCGTCAACATCCCCCCGGTGCGGACGTCGCGCTTTGCTTCGTCTTTTATTATACGTACCGCAAGGGACTGGAATAAATTGCCTGCGTGGGTGTTCCCCTCTGATTATAATGTGGGTGTCTTCAAGTCAAGAGTGAATAGGCTTCTACTAAGTTAGTGTGCTTTACCATCCAAGGCTTCATTACTGCTTACCATCAGGTGGTTTTGTGGTCAAGCACTAACTTATTCGGTAAAAAAAAAAAAAAAAAAAAAAAAAAATGTTGAAATCATACCTTTCCAACCGCTATCAAATAGTAAAAATAGGCGAATGCCAGAGCCAACCCAAACCTGTCACGTGTGGTGTTCCGCAAGGATCTGTGCTTGGATCTTTGCTATTCCTGATCTACGTTAATAGTATTCACGAAGTTGGTCTGAAAGGAAATGTGACCTTGTACGCTGATGACACGGTACGTGTCTATTTTATTTTGGCCACTCTATACATACAATCATTACAGACGCACAAAATGACCTTAATTTGCTTCACAAGTGGTTTCAGTATAATTTATTGACTATCAACATTAATAAAACCAACTATATTTTATTCAAAACAAAAAATAAAAAAATACCTGATTATGCACCTCTTAGGATAAACAATGTAGAAATTAGCAGGATTGATCATGACTCTCGTAAAACTCCACATTGATTATCTGATTGAAGTCTGGGGAACAGCAGCAAAAACGAATCTAAACGTACTCCAGAGAGCGCAAAATAAGGTAATAAAAGCACTTTTCCATTATAATTATTTAACACCTACCGATAAAGTATATAAAAAAACAAAACTGCTAAATATAACTCAAACATATATATACTACACCTGTCTGTTAGTACGAAAAATATTAATGAAAAATATACATACGCAGATTAGTTTTACTAAAAAGATGGACGTACAAAAAATGCGTTTGAGAAGTGCTAATAACTTAGTATTATGGAAAGCGAGAACTAATAATTACGGCAAAAAGAATCTCTTGTATGAAGGAGTACAACTATATAATAAGCTCCCTAGAGACATTAAAGATACGCAGTCTATATTTGCATTTAAAAAACTTTTAAAGCACCATTTAACAAAATAATTAAAATCAAAATAATAACACCTATTGTCGGCGACCAACATACATAGTTTGTAAATGTATCTGTATGTATATGTGTGTAAAGAATGTTAAACGAAGAAAGCATAAAATATTACAGAAATACGTCGCATTCCATGTTAGAGCGAGATAGCGATATGTTGCCGCACTGTTCTTACAGTGCCATATAGTTAATAATCGAATTTATGGTTGAATTAAAGTATATACGTGAATAGAAATGAATAAATTGAGTAAATGTATATTTCGAATAATAATTTACGTAAATAACATCGTAACATTTGTGATAAATTTGTAGAATTATTACGTAAGTATTTTTACTATACATTTTTAGGTTTTTTGCTTGTAGTTTTTGTAATTATTGGGTTACGATGTTGTTATTATGTTTTATAGATAGATGTTTGAGAGTTTTATTTATTGTATACAACTTTAGTGATAAGTAATAAAGATTTACCCCGATTAGGGAAGAAACATTGAAATAAGAGGTCAGATCCTAATGTAAAATTGTTAGATTTTGTCGAATAAGTTTTTATGTGATCATGTTGTATAAATGATGAATATTGGTATCGATAGGTCTCGCTAAGACGATTGTAACGATATATGATACATGTGGTTTTCTTGATGAATAAAATGGATAAACTGATAATCAGGTCGGGCGATAGCGTAAATAGTTACGCCAAGTACATTTTAGAGGCCGAAATAAAGGGGCTTTCAATATGGTATTGCTGGGCCGTACATTAGAGAATCAGATTTTTAGTAAAGTAGGGGAACACCAGGGAACAAGACGAACAAGGAACAAGGAACAACCAGGAACAGCAAGAAGAAGCCAAGAAGAATACCAGGACTTCGAAGAGGATGATTGCTGCCATATGAGAAGAATACTAGGACTTCGAAGAGGATGATTCCAGCCCAACAAGAAGAATACTAGGACTTCGAACAGGATGCCAGCCCAGCAAGAAAAAGAAGAATAATAGGAAGAATCGAAGAGTAGCTTCGAAGAATAATTAGAAGATATCGCCCGGCCTGTGACTCAGTGGTTTGAGAATAAATATTGTTTCTATCACGTCGAATTCCTGTAACAGGACGTCAATTTCTCAAACCCGAGCACAGCCGTAAAGCCTCCACGAGGGCCCGATCAAGGAGCGGTGAACAGACGTAGCCCACGGGCGACACGCGTACTCGTTCCCCGCCACCTTGGGTCCCCACCTCGTGGTTGACTCCGAGGAGTCAGGGCATCGGCGCACCAGTCCTCAGTGCGCACCCGACGTTCCGCTGCCGGCGCGGGTTGTGGACTCCGTTTCCACGCCCTATCTGCGGAGCGTCAAGTCGGGGGTTATCGAACCCAGCGTGACGTGACTGGACGTCGGCCGTTGTACTTCGGCCACCCCGGTCACCCACCACGCAACACCTATATAGGAAAAATGTTGGCTAAATGTAATTATATCACATCTGTAAAAACTGTAAATAAAATTATAATAATACGAGTAAAATATCAAAATCATAAAAATGTATTTCATATACCTTAACAAATTAAAACACGGATAAAACAATATAATATACATATAAAAGCTGAATCATACCAACAAAGTTATTAAATAATTAATTTACTAAAGTTACAATAAAAGTAAAAATAAAATATAAATGTGATGTGCCCAATATCACTGCTTATAAAATGATTTAAAATAATAATACATAATAATAATAAAAAAAAAGTAAATGTATATAACATCTGTAAAAATGTGAATAAAATTATAATAATACGAGTAAAATAGTAAAATCATAAAATGTATCTCATAAACCTTAACAAATCAAAACATAGATAAAACAATATATTATATACATATTATAAAGTAAAATCTGGATCATACCAACAAAGTTGATAAATAATTATTAAACTAAAATCACAATAAAAGTAAAAATAAAATATAAATGTGAATTGTGATGTGCCCAATATCACTTCTTATAAATATGATTTAAAATAATAATAAAAAAGAAACAATTGTAAATTTATATCAAATCTGTAAAAAAAATGTTGATAAAATTATAATAATACGAGTAAAATAGTAAAATCATAAAATGTATTTCATATACCTTAATAAATCAAAACACGGATAAAACAATATACTTATATATAAAGTAAAATCTTAATCGTTATTAAATAATTAATATACTAAAATTACATTAAAAGTAAAAATATAAATATAAATGTGATGTGACAAACAATAGTAATATTTAAAAATAAAAAAAAATAAAATAAAAAATAAAAAAAAATGATACCTATATCATGTTTTACGTAAATAGTACTATGAAACCTACATACATACATTAAAATAATATATACTTATTGTAAAAAAAAAAAACTTTAATAATAAACAAAAACCTTACCTGTAGTGGCACATCTAGTCTTCTTAGATCCATACACTGCTCCACGCTCAACCGATGGCTGTATGACAAACTTATCTTCTTGTACCCGCATTAAATATCGTATAAATTGTTTCTAAAAATTGTGTAACTTAGTGTTCATGAATTTCTCGGTTTGACTGTATTGTTATATGTGTCATATGTGTATATATCAAGTGTTGTGATAATTATGTGAAACTTTGGATTAATGCTTTACTGTAAGTAAATTTATAATTTAGAATAAGTACATAGTTCTCATGTAAGTGAATTGTAAAATTCTTAATGAGAATAAAGTTTATTTAACCTCATATTAATAAGAACATTTTATTTAATTGAATAACAAATTTAGATGAAACGGTGGTGATTCAAAAGATTTGACGTTCGTAAATATATTATTTTGAATCACAAACATGAAATAAATTATTTAAGAAATTCTATTAATTCATTTAAAATATTGTAAATGCCACCAAATAAATATTTTGATTTTCTTGAAACTGTTTGTCTTATTTGTCAAAATGTTCCTCTTGTTACCCTACAAGGGTGTTTGCCCATCCAATTTTACAGAGTTTATTAAAAAAAAGACATGTCTTCACATTAAATTTATCCGACGCACTCATAACGCACTATACACCCGTTAACCGCAACATTTTAAACACTATAAAATGATAGCAAGCAATTATTATAAGTTAAATATTATTAAATTTTAATCAATTTATTTTAAATTATTCGTTCAATGTTAAGTATGTTTTTATAAAGCAAAGCAAAAGCAAAGCAACAACCCATAATTGTCCCAGTGCTGGGCTCGGGGTCTCCTCTCACAATGTGAGGGGTATTAGGCCATAGTCTACCACGCTGGCCAAGTGCGGATTGGTAGACTTCACACACCTTCGAGAACTTTATGGAGAACTCTCCGGTGTGCAGGTTTCCTCACGATGTTTTCCTTCACCGAAGCAAGTGATAATTAACTTGTAATACGCACATAATATTTGAAAAATTAGAGGTGCGTGCCAGGGTTTGAACTCGGGCCCATTCGTTCGGGAGACCAACGTTCTACCGCTAGGCTATCACTGCTAACTGTTTTTATAATATTTTATAAAATGTGTATTTCTTTTTTTACATGCATTATTATAGTATGGAAAATCAGTTTTTATATTGTAATTTGTAATTTTAGCTTTTTATATTATTGATATTTTGTCTGTTGAACTGATAACCTTTTTAAATAAGTGCGGAGTTGATTTTTAAATTTTATTTTGTTTTGTCATTTTGATTTTAATAACATAATTATTTACGCAGATTTTATTCATAATCATGTTTTTACATTTTTAGCTAATAACGATGATTTTTGTAGTAGCTATTTTTCATAAGCCGTGATTGCTTATAAGTAGAAAGGCGCACTAGCAAGATTATAGGAAAGAATATGTATTACTTGTGTTGTGTACTTTCTGTTGGCAGTCCAAAAATAAAATAAATAAATAAATAAATAAATTATGAAAATGCCAAATGAAATTATAAAAAACTTGCATGCAACATGTCACTCTACTGTGGTCTGTTATTTCACTATCGCCAAAATTATTATCCTGGTTGGCAGTGGTTGGCAGTGGCAACCTATGTAGATATATTATTTTTATGTGGTAACATTGGCAACCTACATCCAAGTTAATGTTATTGTCCATTGCTTAATGGTTATTTAAAAAAATTCTTCTTCTTATAATAAATTTCTTCTTCTTAGGTAAGTACTTATAAGAGTAATAATAAATTTCGTTTATATCAATATTTCCGTCAGTAGCATATAGGTACATCGGTATAGAATAAAAGTTTAGATACATTTTTATAAATAAATAAAAACAACTCGAGGTATTCCATTAAAATTATTGTTGCAATTGTATCGTGGGCCGGCGGCCGTAAGCTAGGCCGTACTTGGATAGTATGACTATTGACTATCCTTGCCAATAGTAATGTCTTTTTGTCTGTCTAACTAGGTACCTATAGAATAATCATCATCACCCACCGTGAACGGCTAAACGCCCCGACCGGCCGCGTCGGTGCCCGGGCCATTCAGCAAACTATGTGCCGTCCCGCACCCCGCTCAGTTCTTGTTTTGATTCAGTGGAGTGAGAACGCGCGTGCATGAAATACGAAAAAAGTGGACGAGTAACAGCGTTCAAAGGTAAATTTTATAACTTATTATTAGTTGTTTACTCAAATTAGAGATAATATTAGTCTAGTTATTGAATTTATTGCATTCATAACTTTATATTTTACTAAAATCTACTGATCGCTTACTTAATGCATGTTGAATGCGTCCAGGCGTGGTTTATTTGGTTTCGCTTATCGCAATGACTCGAGGTTACACTTTAGAATGTGCCGTTGTAAACAGTACTTACTTTAGTAAAGGATTACAATAATATGTTTTCTTCTATTACAATTCTTCATTTAATTCCATCGCAAAACAGGTTTCCTTTTAAATATCTACAGTGTTATTGGTTCCTGAGTTATAATTAAACAGGGGCCGCTTACTCATACAAATGTAAAGCAGGTAATCAACCAAGCGGATAGAATAGGATAGTAATTACACTAATTTTACATACCTACCCAATATAGGTACAATGATATTATCTTATGTTATCAGTAAATAAATAAATGTCTGTTATTTCAACGTATGTAGAAGCAATAAATAACCTACAATGATATTATAATGTAAAAAAGAGGTAGATAACTAGATACGTCACTAGCGCGCCGACGATGAAGAGCGTGAACCGGCAATTGACGGTTCTGCTCGTAGTCGCTCTGTCAATACAAGACGATACGCACGCTTTTTTTGTTGTCAGAAGTGCTTGGCATTTGACATACAGCGTTAAAATGCCTTCGTGTATTATACCAATTAGTCCATTGAAATGTTAAATTTTTTAGGCCTTACCTTACGTTTTTTAGAGGACGCAATTTTATTTTTTTGATGTGTAGGGGGGGTCAGTGAAATGCTAAAACCAAGTTTGAGGGGTCGCCACCCTTGTCCCACGGCCGCCATCTTGAAAATAGGGGTTGAAATGGTTTTTACGATATATCTCTTAAACTATTTATTTGATAATAAAATTTGTTAACATTTTTTTGTTGCAAATTAAATTCTCTACAATTTTGGTCCAGTAACTTTTTGTCATAAAACTATAAATAAAAAAGTTATAAATGAAAATATTCAGAAAAAAAATGTATCCTTCTATGCATTATTTCAAGCTCTTGCGTGCTTTTGATGTCATTTAAATGTATGGAACTATTGTTGGATCTTACAGATCGTACACTTTGGTGGAAATAAATTTCAGTATTGCCATACAAAAAATAAAAAAAATCATACAAATGTATCCTTCTATGCATAAATTCAAGCACTAGCCTGCTTTTGATGTCATTTAAATGTACAGGACTATTGTTGGATCTTATAGATCGCACACTTTGGTGGAAATAAATTTCAGTATTGCCATACAAAAAATAATAATTTTCATACAAATGTTTCCTTGTATGCATAATTTCAAGCTCTAGTCTGCTTTTGATGTCATTTAAATGTACGGGACTATTGTTGGATCTTACAGATCGCACACTTTAGTGGAAATAAATTTCAGTATTGCCATACAAAAAATAATAATTTTCATACAAATGCATCCTTCTATGCATAATTTCAAGCTCTAGCCTGTTTTTGATGTTATTAAAATGTACTAGGCTATTGTTGGATCTTACAGATCGCACACTTTGGTGGAAATGAATTTTAGTATTGCCATACAAAAAATAATAATTTTCATACAGGATACATTATCCTTCTTTGCATAATTTCAAGCTCTAGCCTGCTTTAGATGTCACTTAAATGTATAGAAAATGTTCACATTTTCGCTTATAACTTTTTTATTTATAGTTTTACGACAAAAAGTTACTGGACCAAAGTTGTAGAGAATTTAATTTGCAACAAAAAATGTTAACAATTTTTTTTATCAAATGAATAGTTAAAGAGATATATCGTAAAAACCATTTCAACCCCTATTTTCAAGATGGCGGCCGTGGGACAAGGGTGGCGACCCCACAAAACTGGTTTTAGCTTTACACTAACCCCCCCTACACATCAAAAAAATAAAATTGCGTCCTCTAAAAAACGCAACCCCAAATGTAACTTTTCAATGGACTAAATGTGATCGGTGTACAAAAGATAAATATGTGTGTGTTGTAGCTCTTTCCGGAATCGATTTTTTGGTTGATTTGTAAGGGCATGGGTACCTACATATATATATACATATATATATGTATATATATATATATATATATATATATATATATATATATATGTATATATATATATATATATGTACATATATATACAAAAAATAGGTACCTAACCTATTTTTTTAATAATATTCATTTTTTAATAATAGATCCATTATTTAACTGCTGCATTGCACCTATATTTAAAATGATTATTTTTTGACGTGATAACGTCTATTAAAACGATGAACGCTGGGCGCACGCACGAAAAAATGTAGCGTTCCGCGAGCGAGAGAGCGGCAAAAGCGAGAGACAGACACAATCGGCTACGATCGGCGTATCGTAGCCGATGCCGTAGGCGAGCCGTAGGCGAGCCGTAGGCGATCGTAGTTGAGTGGAGCGGAGCGGAGCGGGGCGGGGCGGAGCGGAGCAGAGCGGAGCTTTGTCATGACCTTGTTACGTTAAACTACCGTCCGTAAACCGACTTTACAGACAACCATTTTGTTTCTGTTTGTGTAAATTATGATGATGATTGTTGAAAATATCGTAAAAACCATGCTAACTGGAAGCTTTTGCGGTGTGCCCTTTGTGATTGTCATGTTACATGACAATAATGTAAACATTTTAGATAAAAAACCTATTTTCTGGGATTTTTAATCCATATTCTGTTAATAAATATGCACAAATAAAACATGTTCGTCATAAAATAAATATGTTTATCATTTTATTATTAATATAATTTAAATCATACTTATCCTTGAAACTTAAATTTTCGATTGATATCCTAAGGACCTAGGAGTTAAAAAATAAAAGTAGTAGGTAGGTTAGGTTAGGTAGGTAATTAGTTTAGGAAAGGGGCTTATTTCACATACATTTATTGAGCTCAAAAACTGTAAAAACATAACCAATCTTTTAAACTTACAGTCGGACAAAAAACTGATTTTCAATCATTGCTTCTTTGGGTAAATATCTGTTAACCATTTCTTGAAATCTGTATCATAATAATTATGGTTCGCGATTATGTTACGAGTATGTTGGTTCGTGACCATTATGATTTAAAACGTGAGATTGCTGCAAACTAAATGAGTCCTTTATAAAAATTCAGTGTTCGACTTCAATAACATGTAATTTTATTATTTATTTATTATTTTATTTTTTATTTTACAAAATCCACAGCTTAATTTGTTTACAGATATAAAACTTATAAGTTAAATTAATTAATTAATTATTAATTAATTAAATAATTATAAAAAAAATAATTATAAAAAAATATTTAATTAAATAATTATAAATTAATTAATTTGAAAACTTATTGAATCGACTTCATTGAGGTCAACGTGACTGAAGTTGTTGAAGTCAGGATTTACTTTATGAATAACTTCGACCTTAATAAGTGGTTATTTTATGATATTTAATTATTATTTTTATTTCAGATGTCCTCGACCACGAATGAGACCGTGAAAACGAAAAAGGTTCGCAAGTACACTGAAGAAGAACTAAAACAAGCTATAATTGACATACGGGTAAACGGAAAGTCAATAAAAGAGGCCTGTGGATTATATGGGATTCCTCTATCGACAATGCACGGTCGATTATATGGGATTTTCAAAACTGCAGGACTAGATTCTGTACGTAAAGAGATGTCAGCTAAGAACAGATTTTTGTAAATTCATTCTCTAACTAAGGGGTAAAATTAAAATAGGGGTTGGAAGTCATTTTCATACAAATTAACTTCGTCAGTTTTTGGCCGTGCGCTGCATTAAGTTATAAACATGAAATTTTTTAAAGTTAAGCTAGATTAAAGTATAGTAGACTAAAGATTAGCTCATAGTTAGAAAAAATGGAAGAAGAGGGAGAGGAAATTTAATCTCTGATTTGTTAAACCTACCAAAACTGTAAAAGTTAAGTTAAACTAACACTACATTCATTGATTGCTTTAAAAATGGTCATCGGCAAAAAATATATTGGTCATTTTAAAAGGCAAAAATGCGAGTCTTGCAATTTAAATTGTTTATTTTTAAATCGATATTCGATTGTATAATGATCTTAATAAGTAAAATAACATTATACGTGTCGTTCGTACGTGTAGGTCCAAACCCGCTCACGGTCGCGCTACTGACAGGTCATCAAAATGCCACGAAAACGCACGACGAAAATTAACTTCGCGAGCCCTTCTAAAGCACCGCTTTTTTGCTAATATTTTTAAAGTTAAATAAAAAAATATACCTTTCTCCTCCCTCTCTTAAACTACGACACTAAAAAGCCAAATGATTTAAAAAAAACTAAAATAGTTCTTTAACAGATAAAGATAATTTATGAAAAACTGAAGTAAAAACGTATACCTATGAATATGTATGAATTTAATTACATACAACAGAACCCTTTCTACGCGGATGTAACTTGCACTTGGCCAAGTTTTGTTTTTAATTGAACTGAACTGAATTGAATTAAGTACTTTTTTTCTCGTACTGAATGGTAAATCTTGCAAAATGACAACAAATCGCTAACTGTTATATTGTACTAAAATTCACTGATCGCTTACTTAATGCATAGCATCCAAGCGTTTCTTATGTGGTCTTATTTCGTTTCGCTTATCGCAATGTGCCGTCGCAAACAGTACTTACTTAAGTAAAGTCATCTAATTCCATCGCAACACAGGGTTCTTTTATACCTACAATGTTATTGGTTCCTAAGTTATATTTAAACAGGGGCCGCAACTGATACAGATGTGAAGCAGGCTGTCAACTGAGCGGATAGAATAGCTGAGTTGTACATAGGTTCCGTACGAAAATATCAAAAAACTGAACCCTTATAGGATCACTCGTGCGTCTGGGCGAATCACAGCCAATTTACTCCCAAACATTTTTTTTTTCGTAATAGATTTATTATTTTTTATGCATATAAAGGAACTTTCATTAGGTACCTCCCTGCTGCATGGCATCTTCATTTAAAATTATTATTTTTTATGGAAATTGGCAGTAATAAGAAAGATGATGATTGTTGAAAATATCGTAAATATCATGCTGACTGGAAGCTTCTGCGGTGTGCCCTTTGTGAATAGTTCTTGTTATATGAAAGTAATGTACCGATAAATTGTTCCTCATAAAAATCTAAAATAAGTTTGTGGCAGTATGTTATTTAGCTTCTAAGGAAAATTCACACTAAACATTTTTTCTTTAGACATTTTTCAAAACAATTTATAGACCGTTTTTACTTTATGATTGACTTAAACCTTAATGAGTTGTATATTTTATGATTTTTTTCTTCAGATCTGCTCGACCGCGAATGTGATCGTGAAAAAGAAAAAAGTTTGCAGGTACACTGAAGAGGAACTACAACAAGCTATCCATGAAATACGGGTGAACGGAAAGCCAATAAGAGAGGCCTGTCGATTATATGGGATTCCTCCATCGACAATGCAGACTCGATTAAATGGGATTGTCGAAACTAGAGGACCAGATCCTTCACTAGGAGTGGAAAATGAAAAACAGATTAAAGAGTGGATTTTAAAAAGAGCCAAATTTGGATTTCCAATAAGAAAGCAGGAGCTTCTGGATACTATTCAAAAAATTGTGAAAGATTCTGGAAAGAAAAATTCTTTTAAGAACGACCGTCCAGGAAAATCTTGGTATAAGAATTTTTTAAAGCGAAATCCCGAACTACGTAATATTACAATAGAAGGGGACAATAGGTGTAGCACACGAATAACTGAAGAATCGATAAGAAATTGGTTCAATGGATTAGAAACCTTTTTAGAAGAAACTAATAATAGGGATATATTAGAACACTCAGAACGCATTTTTAATGGATGTGAATGTAGCTTTTCTATGTCTACTAAAACTGGAAAAATTATGACGCCCAAGGCATTAGATAGTTTGTTTCAGGTTAAATTGTGTAAGGAAACAAAACCTATTACAGTGTTAGTCATTTTCAACGCTAACACCCAAATATGTCCACCGCTGGTTGTTATTCCATACATACGCCCCCCAAAAGCAGTTATAGAGAGTATGCCCCCAGAATGGTGCCTTGGGCTATCGGAAAGTGGGCTGATTAAGTCGGACATATTGTTCAGATATATCACGAACGATTTTGATAAATGGGTAGAGCACAACTCTATAAAAAAGCCAATATTGCTGCTATACGGTGGTGATAGTTCGCACATTTCACAAGATTTGAGCAGTATGTGCGAAATTCTTGGCATCATTTTGTATGCTCTTCCTCCAAACACTGACTTACTCCGACCAGCAGACATGAGCATATTTGGACCATTAAAATCATCATGGAAGGAGGCTGTAAAAATATTTTTATCAAAACCCGAAAATTTTAACTCTTTCCTTAATAAAAACAACTTCTGTCAATTCTTTCATGACACATTAGAAAATACATATATGAATGATAACATCAAAGACGGGTTTAGAAAATGCGGCCTATATCCGTTTAACCCAGATGCAATTGATTATTCTAAATGTGAAGAAAACAATCTGGAAAATGAGCCCCAAAATTCCACATCGAGGTGCCAAGAAAAATCACAAATAACTGAAATTAAATATGCAACTGGTTTGGAAAATACTATGGACTTTTCAGATAATAATTCCAATGATTTTTTGGTAAACGAAAAATCACAAAAAATTAAATGCGAAACCGATTGTGTAAATTTCATGGACACTTCAGATAATACTTCAACGTTCCTGCAAATAGAATACACTACATGTGGTCCGTCAGTTCCCGTCCCATTGCCAATTTTCAATAAATTCAGTGAAGGTTTGCCATCAAAAACAGTCGAGAAAAACGTGGTTGACGAATCGATATCGACGTCTGACATTGACATTTCTGTTGCTTAAAGACAATTTTTTTGTATGAACTATAATTTGTTTTATTCCATACCTTCTATTATTTTATGGTAGAGGTAAGAAACGTCCCAACTAGTGGTAGCAAAATGATAACACTGGTCGATATTTTACTGTTTTTAATACGCTTTTATTAGCTTCAGATGTATGTAACGGAATCTTTGAACATGATTTTGACCCACTTCAAATGGTCAGATTTCTTTCAAACTTCGTGGACTTATTGAGGACCGATGATGATTCAATATTTAAAAAAAAAGAAAGAAAGAAAAAAAACCTAAATTTCATTTCAAAAAATCAGACTAAAAATGAAAAAATAAATGATAGTTTAAAAAAAAAACTATAAAAACACGCTTTTATAGAAAATCCAACTAAAAAAATTAGAAAATAAAATTGAATTAAGAATCGTGTAATTGTAATAAAAGTGTGGGGTGCTTTTAAAGATCTTATGCCTTCTACTCATTGACACCATGCACCCCACGCTTTTATTACAATTACACGATTGTTAATTCAATTTTATTTTCTAATTTTTTTAGTTGGATTTTCTATAAAAGCGTGTTTTTTATAGTTTTTTTAAACTACATATTATTTATTAGGGTCTTTCTTTACACATAGGTGCTGACAGCAGCGATATCATTGCGATCAATGAACCAGTAGTGAAATAAAAAATCATGACTGAGATGTAGTATATGTACAGTGCCGGCGTTAAGGTAGGGCGCGGTTGGGTTGGGCGACCGCCCAGGGCGCCAGATTTGAAGGGGCGCCGCAGGTAGCCATAACGGAACCCTTATAGTTTCGTCTTGTCTGTCCGTCCGTCCGTCGCAACTTGGCGTCGAGACCCATAGTGCTGGAAAGCTGTAACTTGGCATTGATTTACATATATATTTATTATTTTTGTATGGGTTTTAATGGCAGAACGGGTGCGTCATAGAAACCTCGCCCAAGGCGCTGGTAGAGCTAAAACCGACACTGTTAGTATAGAAAATTACAGACAGACATAGTTAGATGCATCATCTTTTGCCTAAGACAGTTTCTTATATCCCTATTATAATAAGCGCGGCTCATGGCTGCAATGTCTAAAAGGAAGGTATAATAAAATTGTTTATTCGTTTACCTCTATAAATTCTATAGTGTAGGTATGACAAATATCCCACCAACTTCACACATTTTAAATATTTCAATGATATTTAGATTTATTTCAAATGAATATAATATTTTCGCTCCTCAGTTGACTAGGCCGTCACTAGGTCGTAAAGAGCCGCTCCGTCCATAGAGCGTATGAGTTAGTATCGAGCGTTTTGACATTCAATTTTCTCGCTGATAAATTCGCTAAGTTATTGAGCCGGAGGCGAATTTCTTGGGGCAACTTTTAAACGGACGGTCGTTGCTTTCCTCTGCTTCTATATAAAGTGATTTTGTTTATATTTCTGCATTTTAGGGTTCCGTAGCCAAATGGCAAAAAACGGAACCCTTATAAATTCGTCATGTCTGTCTGTCTGTCTGTCTGTCTGTCTGTCTGTCTGTCTGTCTGTCTGTCCGTCCGTCCGTCCGTCCGTCCGTCCGTCCGTCCGTCCGTCCGTCCGTCCGTCCGTCCGTCCGTCCGTCCGTCCGTCCGTCCGTCCGTCCGTCCGTCCGTCCGTCCGTCCGTATATCACAGCCACTTTTCTCCGAGACTATAAGAACTATACTGTTGAAACTTGGTCAGTAGATGTATACCGTAAACCGCGTTAAGATTTTCACACAAAAATTGAAGAAAAACAATGATTTTTGGGGGTTCCCCATACATAGAACTGAAACTCAAAAATTTTTTTTTTCATCAAACCCTTACGTGTAGGGTATCTATCAAACTTCCAACGAAAATTGATTTGAACGAGATCTAGTAAGTAGTTTTTTTTTAATACGTCATAAATCGTAAACCGCAAAAAACATCGATCAAAGTTACAATGAAGTACAAGAACTTTTATATTATGTTACTTGCTGCTACGGAACCCTTCATGGGCGAGTCCGACTCGCACTTGGCCGCTTTTTTTGTCTCTTTTAATAATGATAACTTACCTATTGTTGTTTAAAAAATCTTAACTCATTTAATCATGTGGGTATTTTTTCAATACACTTATGAACGTAATTTTTAATCTACCACCATTTTTTAAAGTTGCTTTGTTGAGAAGGAGAAGATATGGCGAAAGAAAGTCCTCAGTGCAAATAATGCAAATGGTATTCACTTGTCGATTGGATTAATATTAGCTTTACCCTAGTTTAAGATATCACGACGGCCACGAAACATAAGATCATCAAATATACAACATCATAGTCCATTTACGTCCAATGTTAAATCCGACTGCGCAATTACGAGTAAAAATGGAATTGAACATTAAATTTGTAGCAGCAATCTTCGTGCAGACAACGCTTACTCACTAATTACATGTACGAAATGTTTACCCAGTTAGTGTATAAATTATAAATTGGCAAAGCAAAACAGTTCAGTATTTTTTTGTACTCTTGGTATTGGTTGTATCAATGAAAATATTTGGAAAATTATTCCGAAATTCGCACGGGAATGTAAATTTTTTTGGGATTCACTTTAGTAGCAAAGTCGCTTTGCCACTAAAGTGACTACAGTAATCAAAACCAAGCATGGGTAGGTTTAAATATACAAAGTAATAAAAAAATTTGCCAGTTATACTGTCGTCCTGAGTTTTACAAGACAAAATATTTTAACACACAATAGGTACAGTAGAATTTAATTTCAAATGCGGCACGAAACAAACCTTGTTTACTTAGATATTACAACTGGCCTTGGCATGAAATGGTACTGCAGATCAACAGAACTGTAAAAATTATTTTTTAAACCAACAATCCGCTTATTGCTCCAGGCTCTAAAATGGTTCAACTTAACACATACACGTTGATCTTTTGTTTCACTACACCAATGACATTGGTATAATACACGAAGGCATTTTAACGCTGTATGTCAAATGTCAAGCACATGTGACATCAACAAAAGCGTGCGTCTGCGTATCGTCTTGTATTGACAGAGCGACTACGAGCAGAACGGTCAATTGCCTGTTCTTACGCTCTTCATCGTCGGCGCGCTAGTGACATATCTACCTCTTTTTACATTATAATATCATTCCTTATATTATATTCTCTATACACTATCATACACCAAAAGGCAGAAAGCGCTTTCCAAGCACTGGCTGTTCAGCAAACTCAACAGAATTCAAGATGTATTAGCAGCCTATAAACGTGTGTATGACGTCGGACGCATCAGTCACATATTAATTCGGATGATTGATCGATTGCAGCGGATGCCACACGATTAACAATCCATCATAGCTATTGACCCATGGTTCCGCATCCTATAACTGTACTGTTATAAAATGGTTACTAAGATACATAATATGTAGCTACAGCGAATAGCATTGTATTGGCGATTCGAATTTGGCAGAGTAGCTAAACTATGATGCCAAGGTTTTGACCACTGGATTTCATCAGCATTAGTTTGAGCATACGTGGTGGGATGGTAAACGTTTTGTCTCTTGTTAAGTAATTTAATGTTGATTTTACTAAATATTGCTGCGATTTATTTTTTGTGGATTATAATATATTCATAATCCAACTCGTTAATAACGCAATGTTAAGTAGGTACTATGAGTAGGTGCCTATTAATAAATATTAAAAAAAAAACAATAAATTAGCTCCAAAGTGTTGCTTGACGTTGACCAATCAATGGACAAGCAGAATGTGCTGTTATAGCTCAATCAAAAGGCCAATAAGCCCATGATGCTTTGCTGATAAAGCCATGGAGCAATATCGTATGACAAGATCTAATATTCTTAATCGTCTACGAACTTTAACCGTCGGTAATTAAACAATTTTATAGACGACATTATAACATCAGTTACACACTTTTTATTTTAAACTAACTCTTGCCCGCGACTTCGTCCGCGGTAGAGATCCTTTTTTACAAATTCCGCGGGAACCCTGAACTTTTCCGGGATAAAAAGTTGCCTATATGTTAATCCAGGGTAGGAATAGGTAATCTCCATTCCTTTCAACCAAATCGGTTAAGTAGTTGTGGCATGATTGAGGAACAAACATCCAAACATCTTCACAATCTTTAACATTTAATTAATAGGAAATAGGATTATGAGTATTCTAAATAGAACGTGTAGTTAATTTTCCAAGCCAAATAAGTACTTAATGTAGTTTAAATAAAACGTTCTCGAAATTTGTTTATAGTCCCATTCGCTTTACTCTGGCTTGGTATAAACTCGCTTACAAACACTACCGAATGCTATCCATTGTGGTATTCTTTTGTTCTAAGTATTTTTTGTTTCTTTTTTTGTTGGTTTGAAAGAATTTAAAAACTGTTGAGGTCAATGACGCTATGAGCGAATTATGTATACCTACCTGAAGATAATGGATTAACTCTATGTCCATGGAGTTCATGGGGTAACTCAACAGCAAGTAGACAAGAAGGACGTTTACTACATCTTACATACTAATTAAAAAGTGTTTTTTGTTTTCTAAATCCGATTACAAATAGAACTAACTATATTATGGTACGTAAGTCGCTCTCTAGTTAGTCTCAGATTATAAAACAAAAGACATTAGTAATCAGTAATTATAGTTTTAAATGTGGAACACTAATGATTATTGGATTAGTAATTTCATTACAGCATAAAATCTGGTTTTTAGAATCAATTTTAGGTGTTACGAATATCTATCTATCTATATATATAAAATTGAAAAGCGACACACCGCTGATTAAACAAGAAATCTCAGAAACTGCCGAACCGATTAAGATGAAATTTGGCAGGAAGATAGTTTATGCTAAGGAGACGTCCACTAAGAACGGATTTTTGGAAATTCATCCCCTAAGGGGTACAAATAAGGGTTAGAAGTCACTTTCATACAAACCAACTTTGTTAGTTTAAGATTTATAAATTTGAAATTTTTTATGTAGGTTTATAGTAATGAACAAAAGTTAACTTTAACACATTTTTTTGGAAAATCATCCCTTAAAGGGTTAATTTCTTCAATTTAAGTTAGTACGCAACTTCGTCATTTTTGAAGTTAAAAACATGAAAATTTATATATTGGTTCAAGAATAGAAACAAAATTTAAAAGGTATGTATTTTTTTGGAAAATCAACCCCTAAAGGGTTGAATAAGGTTGTACAAGTTAGTATGGGAACTTCGTCAGTTTTGAAGTAAGAAGGGTGAAAATTTGTATATAAGCTTATAGTTAGACACAAAAAATAACTGTATTACTGTTTTCTCGAAATTCATCCCCTAAAAATAGGGGTTGGAAGTCTTTTACATATAAATCAGCTTCGTCAATTTTAGAGTTATAAATATGAAATTTTTTATACATGTTTATAGTAGTAAACAAAAGTTAACTTCAACACATTTTTTTGGAAAATCATCCCTTAAAGGGTTAATTTCTTGCATGGAACTTAGTACGCAACTTAGTCATTTTTGAAGTTAAAAACATGAAAATTTACATATTAGCTCCAGTTTAGAAACAAAATTTATAAGTATTATGTTTTTTGGAAAATCATCCCCTAAAGGGTTAATTAAGACGGCGCAATTTAGTAGGGCAACTTCGTCAGTTTTGAAGTAAGAAGGGTGAAAATTTGTATATAAGCTTATAGTTAGACACAAAAAATAACTGCATCACTGTTTTCTTGAAATTCATCCCCTAAAAATAGGGGTTGGAAGTCATTTACATACAAATCAACTTCGTCAGTTTTAGAGTTATAAATATGAAAATGTTTATGTTAGTTTATTGTTATTAAAAAAAGTTAAAATTTAGCTGAAAATCATCCCTTAAAGGACACATTTAGGGGATGGAACTTACTACGCAACTTCGTCATTTTTGAAGTTAAAAACATAAAAAAATATTATATTAGCTCAAGATTAGAAATAATCAGTAATGTGTTTTTTTGGAAAATCCTCCCCTGAAGGGTTAATTAATTAGGGAGTGCAAGTTAGTATGGCAACTTCGTCAGTTTTGTAGTAAAAAACTTGAAAATTTATATGTAAGCTTATAGTTAGACACAAAAAATAACTGTACCCACTGTTTGCTCGAAGTTCATCCCCATAAGGGGTAATACTAAGGGATTTTAAATATTTAAGAAACTACGTTAATTGTAACAGGTTTTTTGGAATTTCATCCCCTAAGAGGTAAATAAAGAGGTTGCAAGTTTTTCCAGGACTTGGTCAATTTCAAACTCAGAAATATGAAAATTAATATGTAAGCTTATAGTGAGAAACAAAAAAATTTTGTGGAGGACTTTACGGACGGGAGCGGGAGATAGGAAGCGATAGAGGGACCGGAAATGGGAGAGGGAGAGGGACAGGGAGCGGGAGATGGAGAGGGAGAGGGAGAGAGAGGGAGAGGGAGAGAGATTGAAAGGGAGAGGGACAGAAGGCTAGAGAGGGCCCGGGAGCGGGAGAAAGAGGGGGACAGGGCGCGGGATAGGGAGAGGGAGAGGGACAGGAAGCGGGATAGGGCCCGGGAGTGAGATAGGGAGAGGGAGAGGGAGAGGGACGGGGAGCGGGAGAGGGAGAGAAAAGGACAGGAGTATTATTGTCTGTTTGTCTGTCCGGGCATCACATGAAAACCCTTGAACTGATTTCGACGGAAATTAGTCAAGTTGTTCCTAATACTTTGGATCACGTTTTAAAAAACTTTTAGTCGCGATAAAATTAAAAGTTTTCCCAGGAAACAAGATGAAACTTAGTACGGAATATTTTTAAAACACCAACGTCTTGCTTTAAATTTGAAACAAACGTTCTTCATTTAATTGATGGAATATATTATGTTTTCGAGTTTTTCAAAATTTTTCATGAAAAAGAAAAAAACTAATGTTAATGTTGTTTATTTTTCAAAATCCGTTCCCGGAGGAATGATTTGTGATTGTATCGTAGGTTTCAGTATATAAATTTCTAAATATAAATACTTCAATATAAATTAACCTGTTTTTAAATTTTCTTCTGCAAGGTGTACCAATATGATAAGCATAAATTCCGCATGCGAAGCTGCGGGCAACAGCTAGTACTATAATATATATAAAATTGAAAAGAGATACACTGATTAAACAAAAAATCTCAGAAACTACCGAACCGATTATGATGAAATTTGACAAGGAGATAGTTTGTGCTAAGGAGACGTCAGCTAAGAACGGATTTTTGGAAATTCATCCCCTAAGGGGTAAAAATACGGATTGGAGTTCATTTTCATACAAACCAACTTCGTCAGTTTTATAGTTATAAATATGAAATTTTTTATATAAGTTTATAGTAATAAACAAAAGTTAACTTTAATACATTTTTTTGGAAAATCATCCCTTAAAGGGTTAATTTCTAGGATGGAACTTAGTATGCAACTTCGTCATTTTTGAAATTAAAAACATGAAAATTTATGTATTAGTTCAAGATTAGAAACAAAATTTGGAAGTATTAAGTTTTTTTGGGAAATCATCCCCTAAAGGGTTAATTAAGAGTGCACAAGTTAGTATGGCAACTTCGTCAGTTTTGAAGTTAGAAGGGTGAAAATTTATATGTAAGCATATATTTATACGCAAAAAATAACTGTATTACGGTTCTCTCGAAATTCATCCCCTAAAAATAGGGGTTGGTAATCATTTACATACAAATAAACTTCGTCAGTTTCGTCAATTTAAAACTCAGAAATCTGAAAATTAATATGGAAACTTATAGTGAGAAACAATAAATTAATATAGGGGACTTAACAAACGGGAGGGGGAGGACAGGAAGCGGGAGAGAGACTGGGAACGGGAGAGAGGGAAAGGGAGTAGAAGGAGAAGGAGTGGGAGAGAAAAAGAGTGAGGGAGAGGGGCAGGAAGTGGAAGAGGGAGAGAGAGCGCACAGGAAGTAGGAGAGAGAGAGAGAGCGGACAGGAAGTGGGAGAGGGACTGGGCACGGGAGTATGACAGGGAGCGGGAGAGGGAGAGTGATTAATATTGAAATTTACAATCAATAAATACCGACTTATAAAGTGAATTGATATGAAATTTTTGATTTTTCGTTTTTGTTTAGTTGTTTGTTATTTCGTAATGGATATATTCTAAAACTACTGGACCGATCTCGAAATATCGTTCATCAGTAAAAAGCTACATCATTTATAGTAAATCTCAATAGCCACTTTTCTGTACATTAAATATTTTTTCAAGATTTCGGTTAGGGGCACTTCAATAACATGTTACAGCACCAAAAAATTTGTTTTTGAAATTATTGTCTGTCTGTCTGTCCGTTTATCTATCCGGGAATCACATGAAAACTATTGAACTGATTTCGACGAGAATTAGTAAAGTTGTTCCTTATACTTTGGGTCATATTTAAGAAAAAATTTCATCCCAAAAAAAATAAGTTTTCCTCGGATACAAGATGAAAATTGGAGTGTAATATTTTTAAAATATCAACGATTTGCTTTAAAGTAACAAACGTTCCTCGTTTAATTGATGGAATACATGTTTTTGTACTTTTCGAGTTTTTCAAATTTTTTCATGAAAAAGAAAAAACAAATTAATGTGAATGTTGTTTATTTGTCAAAACCCGCTCCTGGAGGAATGATTTGTGATTGTATCTTAGGTTTCAGTATATATATTAATTCCTAGATACCTATATAAGTACTTCAATATTAATTAAACTGTTTTTAAATTTTCTTCTGTGAGGGGTAGGTACAAATATGATAAGCATAACTTCCGCGTGCGAAGCCGCGGGCAACAGCTAGTACTATAATAAAACTCAAAGGGCAAATTTTCTGTACATTGAATATTTTTTAAAAATTTCGATTAGGGGGCACTTCAATAACGTGTTAGAGCACAAAAATATTTTTTCTTTGAATTATTGTCTGTCTGTCTGTCTGTCTGTCTGTCTGTTTGTCTGTCCGGGCATCAAATGAAAAACCCTTGAACGGATTTCGATGAAAATTGGTGAAGTTGTTACTAATACTCCGGGTCATATTTTAGGATACTTTTTATCCCGGAAAATTAAAAGGTTTCCCCGTGAAACAGGATTAAATGTATGAAATATTTTTAAAACATAAAAAATAAAAAATAATGTAAATATTGATTATTTTTCAAAACCCGCTCCTGGAGGAATCCTTTGTGATTTTATCGTGGATTTCAGTATTTAAATTACTAAATATAAGTACTTCAACACAAATTCACCGTTTTTTAAATTTTGTTCTGCAAGAGGGACAAATAAGGTAAAACATAATTTCCGTATGCGAAGCTGCGGGCAACAGCTAGTACAGAAATAATTGTTTGGTGTCTTTGTCTTCTGATCGAAATTACTAAACCTAAAATATTGAGAGAAAAACACAGAATCCTTATCTGGAGATTTTATAGACAAGCACAAAGTGAAATTTCCACGAAAAATATACATTAAGAAACGTTTTCAAACGATTTCAAAGGCCCGTCGGCAGTAAAGGTTAATTACACCGAAGTGTTTTATTAAATTGGATTACACTTATATACCATCCAATAGGTGGCTCAATCCGCACTTAGTTTAATTCTACAGTTCGATCCTGTACTAGGATAGGAATAATCCGAATCCTGTCGTTACAGTCAGAAACTTCACAAATTAGGTACCTATGTTGGAAATCGAATTGACCTCTTACTTCTGATCAAAGGAATGTCCTTAAAGCTAATTGGACTAGATCACTTCAAACTGTTCAAACTGATGAGATATTTAACTGTTTCCAATCAATACAGATCTCTATTTAACTCTCCATTTAACTGGCACGGTTCAGGTTGTTCTACAATTATATTATTTTAGGATAATATGACGTAAAATAGAATTTCTTGATAAACATCAACAAAAAATCAATCATTTGATCTGAAATATTTGTAAGTAGTTTGGCTAATAGAGTTCTGTCCAAAAGTAATTCAATTAGCAATCAGATGGTTTGATTTAAAATACATGTGTGTATGTTCCAATAGTGTTCACCACACACGACGCTCAGCTCTTTAAGCTTCGATATTCCCATCACATAGGCCGATTATCATTCTGCTACTACACGGACAGTTAGCGCGCGCGGGCTGCCTTACAAAATGTGTCGATTGCCTGTCAGTTGTCACCAGTGTCAATGGTTGGTAGCACGTGCTTCAACTGTAGCTTGTTTGCAAGTAACGGTCGAGACCAGCGGTTGTCAAAGTAGTATTTTTTATAACCAATAAATAAAATAGAACACAGGAAATTAAATGGTTCGAAATTGTCGAAAAACAAAAAAAACTACCGTTCCTTTTTCTAAGCCATAATGATTAAGCTGGAAAAGTAGTTTTTAGTAAAATTGTTGCGATGGTGTACAAGTTACCCCATCTCAAGTAATCGCATTACTCTACCCTTGATCTTGTATTCGCTACTACTTGCTACCTCCACTCTTGCTGCTATTACTACTGCTTATGCTGCTGTAAAAGTTACTGTCATTACTATTGCTGCTATTGCTACTATTTCATAGTAGTATAATAGTAGTAGTAGTTTAATAGTAGTATTAAAGTAGTAATTTTAAAACATTTACCTCTTGAGCACTTTGAGCCGTAGAACTAAAAGTTCTGAAAATTATCTAAGCGACGAAAATTTTGTCACCTATATGCGCACGGTTTATAAGTGATTTCTAGTTGAAGCTGAGGAGAAAGTAATATGGGAAAGATAAAATTTATGCAGCCATTAACTTAAAACTTTGTTGGAGAGACGCCAGAGGCTATTTGAATATGATATTTAGTTACGTATGTATTTTCGCTTTATTAAAATTTAATCTTGGGATTTTTAGAGTAACAGGTTAATAAGTTACAATCGACCACACTGGCCAAGTACGTCTTGTAAGAAAATCGTGTGATTTTGAATTTGATGAATAAATTACGATGGAAATTTCGTACACAGATGAGAATTCTGAATGCGATAGTGCTTAAAATGTAGAATCATTTGACGTAAAAAAGTGATTTTGCCAAAAGTGGCACATAACACAAGAGGTCTTAAAGTCGCAACGACGATATCTTCTTAATTTTCTATATCTCGTTTTCAGTAAAGTTTTATCTGTACTTCAGTAAGTTAACTTTAACAAGCACTGGTGTAAAATCTAGCTTGAACCTAACAATGGTCTCTGATGTAACTAACAACTGTACGCCGGCCGCTAAACCAATTAAGGCACGTAGACACCTATCCAGCACTTGTGGTGTTACACCCCTATTTGATTCCTACTCACATTTTAATTACATTGCGAACTCTATGAACCGTAATAGTATTTTCGAAGTGAAAATTCTTAAGGCATGATAAATAAAAACTAAATTGATATATTCAACATATTGTATCTAACACGTTAAGATTAAATACATATCGACGCTTGAAAAGCAGACATTACCAAGCGACGTGTTGACAACTTTACACTAGAGCATTTTAAAGTTTTTAATTTTAGAAATAAAATCGTAAAAAATCGCTTTATTAAGTATTTAAACTGCATTTAAAATTTATTGGAATTAAGTAGCTATTAAATAGGCGAATTTATACGTTTTTTTTTTAATTTAAAACTTTAAAATGCTCTAGTGTAAAGTTGTCAACATGTCGCTTGGTAATGTTTGCCTTTCAAGCGTCGATATGTACTTATTTTCAATGCTCTAGTTAAAGAACGCATACGTTCTATACTTAATTTTTTTAGGCGACACTATTTGGTAATTCAACTTCACAACTTTTTTGGAAATATTATTTTTAATTAAATCTAAAAAATAATTAATGGTGAACAGAAAATAAGTTTATTTATCTTTAAATTATTATCATTTTATGTCTGCCTTATTTTTATATTAGAAATAATGATAAAAAGACAGTGTAAGTTTGTTTAGGTACCAAATAGGACACGTCGTAAAAAACTGAGTACTAATACGGTCCCCTGCATTCGGATGGCATAATCATAACAAATTAAACATTACAAAGGCAAAATAAGTATATTTATTCGTTCATAAAATCGCCTGGAAACTTAGCTGATTTCTTACTGCCGCTATTTACTACTCATTTTAAAGCAAATACAGTGGAAACAAAATAATATACAATGAATAAGTAGATACGTGGATGAAAAATGAGTCCTTTTCAAATCTTAATTTTTTTATGAATTTAAAGTAACGATTTAGTCTATAACTATTATAGTAACATGATTCATAACATACAAATTTTGTCTCATGTGTGAATGATGATAATACCTATACCCAAATTTTCATTTTCATATAAAAATGAATATATCAAATACTTACTTAAAAAAACCGGGCAAGTGCGTGTCAGGCCACGCGCAATGTAGGGATACGAAGTAGTTTAAGTTTATCGATTATTACTCATTAACTACTTATGGTAACATAGCCGTAATGGTTTTTCTTGTAAATTCGTCATATATTTCACTTGTCCAACTCCAACCGTTTAGCCATCAGGGGGGGGACACTTGACTCTAAGCAAAATTAGCACTTTAAAGCCAAAAATTTCGCAAACTAACCCCTAATTCCAAAAATGGTCTTAAAAGACCCATAATATTTTTAGAAGACCTTTCAAACGATACCCAACACAGTAGGTTAACCGACGAACAAAAAATTCATCCTCATGTTAGTCCGGTCAAATTAGACAAAAAAATGATAGTGAAGGTGCATAAATTCCCAACAAGCTGAAAATCGGTAAGATTGTTCAAAACATAATTATAAATAAATTTTTTGATAAAAATTACCGTTTTGCTGAAAATCGCGAAAAACTCATTTTTTTTTACCTTTGACCTTGAATATTTTTTTTCCATACACGGGAATGATGGGGAACTTAAAATTTTTATTTATAATTATGTTTTGAACAATCTTACTGATTTTCAGCTTGTTGGGAATTTATGCACCTTCGAATGTCTAAATTGACCGGACTATGTTACCTGTAGCGGAGGTACCCTAAAAAAATAATTTTCAATATTTTATTCTACGATTCTGGAGTCTTAATAAATAGGTATATCCATGCCAAATTACAGCTTTCTAGCACTAAGGGTCTCGGCGCTTTGCTTCGGACAGACGGACGGACGGACATGACGAAACTATAAGGATTCCGATTTTACTTCGTAACCCTAAAAACCGGTGCATAATCTGGCGTGGAAACTAAGTCATCCAATAAGAGAATTCTTGGGCTATTGATATTTCACAAAATATGCCTATCTTAAGTTTCGTAAATTCACAACATATTTTACTTCAAAGCATAAACGTCAAATGTGTATAACCGACTTATATCAGTCGGGAATTATTCAATATTCCCCAAGGCGATTCGCCGAATTCATCGCCATATCTATCCGACATGCCTGAGCTGAAGCAGTCCCGAATTTACCGATCTGCAGTATCTGAGCCGATATGGAGACTATTCTCAAATACCTTAATCTGACGATATTTCCAGTTTCACAGAATTCTAGGGAATTCAAACGTTCCACTTTTGATGTTTTTGGTAAGTTTAGTTTTTAACCCCGGCGAAAAAAGAGGGTTGTAACTTGTAACAAGTTTGACGTGTCTGTGTATATCTATGTGTTTGTGGATCTGTTTGTATAATATGTCTGTGGTATCGTAGCTCCCAAACTGTTGGTATATACTTTTAATTATTGTAGTGCATGTTTCCGTTGTGGGAGGGAGGTGCCACGCGTGTCTTAAAGTATACGAGTATACCATACATGTTAACCGCGGATTGTTGCAAAGCAGACTAATACTAACTTAATAACAATGGATTACCGCAAAATAACGCCTGATACTATTAACTATATTTGATCTAGTTTTTTTGTGTGAAAGGTGTCTTTAATCGAGAGTGTTCTTAACTATGTTTAGTGGAAATAAAACTGTCGAGGGTTTTTTAAATTAATATTATTTATATTTTTAATTGATGATCTTCAATTGATCTCTAATTGATTCAATGATCTCTAATTTAGTACGTGATAATGAGTGTATCGACGCTTGAAAGGCAAAATTACCAAGCCACATGTTGACAACTTTACACTAGAGCATTTTAAAGTTAAAATTTTAGAAAAAAATCGCCTATTAGTCATAGGCTACTTAATTTCAATGAATTTTACATGCAGTTTAAATGCTTAATAAAGCGATTTTTACTATTTTTTTCTAAAATAAAAACTTTAAAATGCTCTAGTGTAAAGTTGTCAATATGTCGCTTGGTAATTTTTGCCTTTCAAGCGTCGATATACTTATAATGATATAAAATAAATCGCTCACCTAGTAATACAACGGCACATCTACATTTGTTATATTTTACAGAAGCGAATTTCAAAAATTATATAAAAATGTTTAAAATTAATTTATGGGTTCTTTTTACGTTTTTTACAGATTGTATGGGTTTGGTTACTACTATAGACATTAATACATATTTATCAATAAGTAGATTATCCACTTTTAAACACGTATACCATATAAACTCAATTTCGCACTTTTTGCAGATGTGCCATTATATTACTAGGTGAGCGAAATGTTCTTGATTAATGTCGGTTAACCAGTGTAACTCTAGGTCACCAAGCATTTAACAACTGATGAATAGCCATTTGCTTTACCAAATGCAATTTCTTTATACAAATTATTTCTCGCAGTATTAAAATACCGTATAAATAAATAAGATATGCCATAAAGGTAGATACTAATAAAAATACTTTTATGTTACAATGACTTATGTTATTAATTGTAAAAAATAATAATGAATACCTATAGGTTTTTACATGAAATTTAAAATTACTGTTATATTAATATCATTCAGTGAAGTTACAAAATGCATAACGTTAATAAAACGTATCATAAAAAAATTAATTTATTTAAATACATGACGTAACTGTTATAAGCAGCCGTCTGTCGCTTCATACTTTCGCGAGTTATTACGTTGTCAAAGCACGTGCTTACCACGTGCCGCCGATCACACGCGCTATTTGTCGCTTACACTATCGTTGTTATAGCGAAATGCATCTTCACGGAATAATATAGCAAAGGCGACAGTGACGGGAATACTAAATCATGACCACACATCTTTGATATGCGGTCAAAGTGTCTAAGCGACATTCTATAGCAATAAAGTGCTGTACACGCTTACACGCAGCAGAAACAAATGTTATGTATTTATTTATGTATAAAGTTGGGAGAGGCTTTCTTATTTAAACGCCAACAGTATGTAATTTAATTACAAGATTCGGGTACTTTCAAGTACACGCGAAATATCATAGAAAATACATATCGTGAGTACCCGTATCATATTAGGCAGGCTCGAAATATCTTGTATAATTTTATTAGGGTTACTCAGTTTGCTTTACGGCTTCGGCAGTTTTTTATGTGACAAATAAATCAGGGTTAGAATAGAAAATACTAGTAGTATTCATAGACGTCGCTGGCGGATCGTATAATTGGATGTGTTTCCATTTCATGAAAACCAGCCATACCGTTCAACATTCATCGTTTGTGATTCGCTTAGGGATATTTGGGTAGCAAATAAAAAAGCGGCAGTTGTATAAAAATTCACAATGCTTGTTGAACAAAAAGTTTAGCAATAAAAATTGAGCTGTTAAAAAATTGGGTAATTAAATAAACATATCAGTTAGTAAACTCAGTAAATGGAAGTTACTTGTGGTTAGTTGTAGTTAGGTTGTGGCTAATCGAAGTTAATCAATAACTTGCTATTAAAACTCTCATAATTAAAATTTGCATTATACAACGGCATTTATTTTATCCACACAATAATGTACGTTACTAATCTCGGCGGGACCCCGCTCTGCGGGATTCATATAACCGCATAAGTAAAAAGGCAACCCCAAGCTAACCTGTTTTCCCTTTCGTAAAGCTTCATCGAAGAATTTCATGATCTAGCCAATCTATCTCTATCTATGGATATGCGATAAAAGATAATTAAGTTAACTAATATCTTAGTTATTTTTGAAGCTTCTTTTACATGTCCAGGCCACTGTAAAGACAGTCCGCATGGTTTAACTTTGCTGCTCATGGTTTGTAAAATATCTGAATACACCATAAACTTCCTCCCTTATTCTTGTAATGAAACGATCGGTTAAACAGCAGAAATAGTTCCACAACGCCTGCAATATCCTAAGAACTACACAAAGTGGCGCATGCATGTAGCCTCGCATTACAAAAAGCGCGTGGTCATCAATTCAACATGCAACGTGTTCTTGCTACGTCATTTGTTCTGCCGCGTTGTACTATCAACTCTGGCAAGCCGGTTTACTGGGTAAACAAACCATACACTAGTTTTATGGAAAAAGCTGACAATTTACGCTCGCTAAGACAAAGTGTTGGTAACATCAGAATTACCACTTCCTGTGGTATTTTGCTGCACGATGTTGATGGGTTTTGTTTTCAATTAGTCCGCAATGTTTTAAATAACATTATTGTATCCAGATTCATTCTAAGTTCCACCTCGTAGATAAGTACTTGGTAAGACTAATAGTTGAGGTACAAAAGTAGTACAAAAGTAATACAAAAGTAGTGAGATACAAAAAGTATTTTGTATTATACTTTTAGGTTATCTCTTAAGTTATAAAGGTACATTTTTTTCTAAACGCACCCTAAATAGTATGTAATTAATATTTATCTATACTACTCGTCTATACTAATATATAAAGAGGAAAGATTTGATTTTTTGTTTGCATTGAATAGGCTCCGAAACTACTGAACCGATTTAAAAAATTCTTTCACTGTTGGGAAGCTACACTATCCCTAAGTAACATAGGCTATATTATATTTTCAAAAAAATTAGAGATCCTTAATAAAACTCTAATAATGTAACCCAAGGTGTAAAAAAATAAGAAAACCGAAGCAAAGCGAGGGCGGTTACTCGTAATACTCGTATTATAAAGAGGAAATATTTGATTGTTTGTTTGCATTGCATAGGCTCCGAAACTATTGAACCGATTTGAAAAATTCTTTCACTGTTGGGAAGCCACACTATCCCCGGGTGACATAGGCTATATTATATTTTCAAAAAATTAGGGATCCTTAATAAAACTCCAATAATGTAACTCAAGGTGTAAAAAAATAAGAAAACCGAAGCAAAGCGAGGGCGGTTACTCGTTTATTTATAAATTTGCTACTAGCGTTCACCCCTCCGACGGTCCGACTACTGTTGCCTTCAGTCAATCGACTTACGATCATCAATGCAAGCCGTAGCTTTTACTTAAATGTCTTAATGTAGAGCTTAATCTTAATGCGCTTCTTCCTAATCTTAAAGTATAATAAAATGGAATTTCTTAAAATGAAAAACTAATACAAAAATTGATAAACTTTAGTTAATAATATTAACTTTAAAAATCTATTTTTTGGTTAGTGTAAGTTAAAAATTTTTCTTACTATTAGTTCAATTTTTTTTTTCTTTTGTATTATAGATAGATGATAATTTCAATGTGATAGGTAACTGATAACTGAATAGGTACATATTTTATTATTGTAATATTAAACATTACAAAAGGTTTTAAAGTTCATAAAGTATTCGCAAGTCCTTAAAAATATATCTACTCTACAATTAGGAGTAGAGTCATCAATAACGATTCATTCGTTAAATAAAAATATCCAGGATTCTTAGGGTGAAAACTAACCGTACCTACTGAACTTTGCTCAGACTTTACAGGTAAATTATCCGAACGAAAATGTTGGTCCTAAATCAACCAAAACATTAGCCGTTTTGTATAACTTTAATTTTTTTCCTAATAAGAAAGTGTCACTCATCTAGTACCTACATTTGACTGCTGTCTGAGCAAAGATCTAAGTACCTACGGTTTAAAGATCTCACACAAAACTTAGTCATACAACAATATTTATCGTATACAAGCACATCCCACGAAATATTCGAAGAAGAAACCTAGTCTATCAACAATCTACATCATTTAAATCCTTTCAATCCTCGTGACAACAAAAAATGTCGCCGTCTCAGCCGACGAAGGCGACCACCTACACAAAAGCATGACCACACACTTTGTACGTGAAGTGGTAACGAGAGCTCTCTACCTGAATAAGGACTACGTTCCGATCGATGCCTCCGTATCCTTACTACAGCGAATAGTAGTAGTCTTAGAATATGTGAGCACAAAGATACGTAGGTATTAAGAACTAAGAAGATTATGGGGATGTAAATTGATTGTTTACTTAGAAATTTCATAAAAAGGTAATAAATATACATTTCGTGCTTTGAAATCTTCAGGTGAATTTTCATTATTTATAGCAATAATTATTTTTCACCGATAGGTTTATAAACATCTGTCAGGTTTATAAACATTGCCTTTTGGGACATTCATGTTAATGACTAATTATTGTTATTAAGCAAAATGTAACTAAACTATCGCATTGGGAATTTCCTGTACTGGTAGCTGTATGTTTGAATGTAATAAATAAATAAATAAATAAATGTTATGAATACACTGGAGTATATTAGAGTACCTGTGGAGTCAGTGACAATCCGATGTTAAAAGAGAATGCAGGTTACAGCGACCAAATACTGTCATGTGACTATAACGTAAAAATATAATTTATTTACTTATCAATAGACCTATTATTTTGCACTAACATCTGCATTGTAAAACAAACAATTACGTTAAAATCAACACAAAAACAATTACGCGAACGTCCAAAAGAACAAATTGTAAATACAAACTCTATTAACCAGAATGATTTTCCAGAAGCAATTCAAACAAAAACATTTTACACCAAATCCCCTATGCATTCGAATTTGTTCGAAAACAGCCATCATAGACTAACAAAAACAAACAATTTTAGAACAAAAGAAATATATAAACAAGCTTCAAAGCATAGATTTACACGATATACAGATGGAGTGAAAAATAAGAACCCAAATATTTGCCTATCTAATTATTTTACAGACGACCTTAGAAAAAATAACCAAATAACATTCCGTCATTCAAAGTGTTTGCACGAAATAAAAAACGTCAAATTGACTTCAACCAAAAAATTATACACAACAAAAATAAATACGAGTACGGAGTTCTAGATCCATTTTGATATTTGTGATTGTCCTCGATTCCATCAAAATTTTTAAAAACATTTAAATTTACTACCCTCCATCTATTACCCTCGATAATCTTTGTTTTAGGAACAGTAAAAATACAAACACGCCCCGTTGTTTTATAACACAAGTATGACTAATAAAGTTTACATTGGCACTCGGCTAATATCAATTCCCATTCACGTTCACATTATCAACCAAATAATCCTTATTACTTGGTAATAACGTTTTCTTTCGTTTGTTTGGCATACGCATTAGGGTTGCTACATATGACTGACGTTTCGTAATATAAATTCCATTCATTTTTCCATCACATTAAATGAGTCAACACGGGAAAATATTCGAGTATATTATTATGTACATTATCAACATTCTTGTGCATAACATGGAATCTAAGAGTACCTAATTTATACAAAAAATACTCACAGATCCTCACTAAACTGAAATAAAAGTACTGTGGATTATCACAAAGTTGTGTGATAAAACACTCCTGGAATCGAACTCGGGACACCTCAGCAGGCTTAATACAAAGACGTGTCCGTGACAATCATGATTGTAAAATCTTAAATCATGATTTAAAAATACCCTTGTTGTATACCAAGTAACTTTTTATAGTCCTTAAGACAAATTAATGAATGGCACAATAATTATGAACAGTACAAATCCCAGATGCGTTTTACCCATGGCAAGTAGTAACTAAGTGGACATGTGGTTTAAGTTGTTTAGTGTACTAATTAGCTAGCATAGTAACACCACGTAATACGTTGAGAGTTCCAAGTGTTTTAAATTCATGTAGGACTAGCGAACTGATCGCAACTTTGCCCGCATTTTCGGGTATAATAAGTACCCGAGTATAGTATCTTATTCCAGAAAATGATCCAACTGTATGCAAAATTTCTTGAAAATCCGTTCCGCAGTTTTTACGTAAAAGGAAAAAATATCCAAACATACTTTCACATTTATAGTATTAAGTAGGATGTTAAAGAGATTTCATGAGATACTTCATAATGTATACTGTTATGTATTACGAGTATATTACTTTCACTTACTTATTTCCATTGCTCCTAATGTTTTCCGAGTCGTGGCTGCCCTGAGCGTCATTTTCTTAACACATACAATTCGCCGTGTCACACCCGTAGCGCCACTCAGCCTGTAAAGTAGTTAAGCTAACACAATAAAATGTAGCTCTAAATTAGCTCCTCGTTTTACAAGCAATAAATTTAATAGGCACCCCGCCAAGGGGGCCCCTAGTCATGCTTAAAATTTTAACTCGGCGACAATTTCGTTACTGCCGCAGTCTTATTCCCGGCTTGTAAGTGAGAAATGTTATACGTGATGCGCAAAAACTACAACTAATTTATTTAAAAAAATATATATAATCTATACAAATGAATATAATTGGAGTGTCTATTTGTTAAAATAACCGCTTTTGATGTATACACGGTGCATATACCAAAACAACATTTTTTACAATTTTTGTCTGTCTTTCTGTCTGTCTGTCTGTTTGTTCGGCTAATGTCTAAAATACTGGACCGATTTTGACGGGACTTTCACTGGCAGATAGCTGATGTAACAAGGAGTAACTTAGGCTACTTTTATTTTAGAAAAAATATAGCATGTTGCCGAACAACGTCTGGCGGGTCAGCTAGTTTATTAATAAGAACAATTATTTAACGATACTTTTGAATTTCTTTTCTGTTTGCGAATCAACTTTCGAAGTCTTTCTTATTGAAATTGTTTTTTTTTTTTTCTGGTTTGTGTTTTATCTGAATAGTTTATTTAATGGTAAAATAACAATTAAAGTTAATCGAAGAATAGCAGTACACAGGAAAAATACCTATCATATATTATGTTGTATATTTCATACATTACTTAAGAATCACATTTTACTAAAGAATCCCTCTGCATTTTTAGTCTTCATCTTGAAACTTCTTGAATTCGAATTGAAAAGGCTTTATATCGGAATATATTAAATTCAACTGTAAAAGGACTTAAAAATCATCATCGCTAACACTTCCCGTCTACTTGTACAGTATCGCTACTCGCTACTCGCCTGTCTTATAACAAGGGCTTATAAGGGGGTGTGTGTCAAGAATCAAGTCAGTAATCAACTTTTACTGTTATTATTGACTTAGGAACAACCCTCTTCGCAGAGTTGTACGCTCAGATAAGACTTCTTTATTGGTCAAATGAATATACATATTATGAACACCTGTAAATCAGTTTGTTTTTGTTTTACACGTGAGATGTTGGTTTTGGGTTCAAAGGTTCCATCCATACTTGAGTCCCATTATCCAATTCAAACCCATTGAATTATTATTACTAGCATATAGAACCGACGCCGCGAACACAATGTATGTCCCAATGAATTGGCGCCGATCGGCTTCAATTTTCAATGGATTCATTCGATTTTGAAAAGAGACCGGTGGCTCAGTTTTGAAAATAGAACCTCTCAGCGGGACACACATTTTGTTCGAGATGTCTGATGTTCAAACCCTGCTTTTGGTGCACCCTGCTAAACAAAGGACGAGGCTATAATGCCAGATTACTCGTCTTAGTGCGGTACCTTACCTGGACGCCAAAGCGACGTCGCCGGCCACGTATCCAGTTTATATTGAATTGTGGCTATTGGCTACGTTGCCACACCGTCGCCAAGTGAGGTAGCCGCCACACATTTCAATATAAACTCTTTGGATACGTGGCCGGCGACGTCGCCTTGGCGTCCCGGTGAGGGACCGCACTTACGCCTCAACTCAGAGTCACTAACGGTTACTTTAATCGCTCCTTAGTAAAGAATCACCATACAAATTCTGTACTAAGGAGCGATTTAAGTAACCGTTAGTGACTCTGAGTTGGGGCGTTAGAGTTCACGGAGATTTGTCCCAACCAATTTAATCTAAACAATAGCCATGGCTTAGCTGAACGGCTTGCTATCACTTCCCTTCATGTTGTAGTCGAAGAGAGCTTACGCGAAGGTTGCTTATGGACGGTAGTACTGCGACGATGTCCACTTACCATCAAACGACATATTTATTCAACTGTCAGCTACTGACATAAAAGTAGGTATTCAAGGTTTAAATTGATTAACGGCCGGTCTCAATAATGTACTAACAGATGGAAGACTGTGGATAGGGCTACCATTAGTATGTTATCTGTCTACTTGTCAATTTTTCAGACGCAAAAATTGACAAATATGACAGATGACATACTAATGGTAGCCCTATCCACAGTCTTCCATCTGCTAGTACATTATTGAGACCGGCCGTAAAAGTATTTCATACTTACGTTGATAAAGGCATGTCACAATTACAGGCAGCCGGTCCAGAGCCTCTTTAATCGCAAAATTTCTACATTAAAATACCTTCAGTATTTACATTATTACGAGCGACCCCTGATCGGTCCACGTAATTACCACAAGTTCTCTATAAAATTTAAGTGATCCCTATATCTTATAATAGAGTTAATGGCTCGCTTCCCACGCATATTCGCAAATGAGGATATAATAGTTTACGTGTTGGAAGTGGGCGTTCGTTAACCAAACTTTGTCTTAAAGATATTCGGCTCAGTTGATTCTTGTTATATTTTTGGGTTTAAAATTACATCACTCAACAGTTTCCTTGTTACTGATGTGTTCTAATTAAACAGTCTCATTTATAAACTTTCAGCGAGTCGACATTCACCAACAGAATATTATATGGGACAATGACTACCGTACCGGTGGTACAGAACCCAGCGACAGGATATATTAAAAAATAACTGGAATGTAAACATTAAAAAAAATATGATAGGATAAAAAAATATGATAGAATAAAAAAAATATGATCAAGTTATATTTTTTTATCCTATCATATTTTTTTAATGATATAAAACAAAAACCATGTCATTATTACTCATTTCTCTGACACCAATATATTTTTTGCATCAAGTGCTGCCAGGAAAACACTAGAGGCAGTTTCATTAAAAAAACAAGTTTGCAACACGATCGATATTTTGCGGCCACTTGTATGTGCTCCTACCTAAAGGCGCCGTAACATCGTTTAATATAAAATTTTCTCAACTTCTCAGCGAAAAACTTGTAAGCGTGCCCATCTTACTTGTAGTTTCGTTCCTTTGTTGTACAAGTACGTCCAGTTAATTCAGTTTTTACGCAACTCAGGTTTTTACAGAATATCTCGACCATGAATTGCACGAAACCAGAACATAATGAAGACGTTATTTAAGAACTTCTTAATATTTTAGGGTTCTGAACCTATATAAGATAAACAGTTAAAACCCTTTTACGATCATACGAGAACGTATTTTCTTAGAATTTAAAGGATACGGTTTTTGTAACAGACGTATGCCATAAAACTATTATTAATTCTGAATGTGAAAATTTTCTATGAACATCAAAGAACGTGAAAAATAACGTAATGGTCTTACGTGAAATACAATAATTCATTTTTAAAATTTTAAACTCATTGACGAATATAACAATAACTAGTTAGGTTACATGACGAAATTATAAGAATTACATTTTAGCTACGAAACCCTAAAAACCATGCCCATATCATTAGAACCGGGCGGTAGAAACTGGAGTGCAATTGAATATTATAAAAGCTAGAGTCGGGGTATAACGTCTCTATACTGAAACCCAGAATTTAATACTTAAATATCTACATAGTTCATATTTACTTTATTTACAACTAATTCATTATACCTCACACATTCATTACAAAACTTACGTAAGCAGAATATACAACCATCCATCCAACAGTCCAGTTCAACCATCCATAACTAGTAATCTATGTCCATACCGGAATCCTTACTTACTGTAAGATATATCATCTAGCAGAGAAGGTTGGGATTTTATCCTTGTACGTTAAGTTGTACTTTCATTCATATCGACATTACCCAATATTTTTATGGGTAGGTCTAACAATGTATAATTTATCACGCTTAGGTGGCATATAAATTGTGTAATAACTCGAAGATTAATTAGACAGATAGCTGCTTTAGTATATTTTATTTTTAGTAATATCAATTACAATCTATATATAAAATCAATTTATCACAATTATACCAGGCCCCCATGATTCTTATCATACTTTCAGAATTAGTAAGGAAAAATAAAAATAAACTTTCGACAATTGTTCTTTAATTGAACTTGGAAACTAGAATTATTGACCAACGACTCTCAGGCAACTTACGAATATTTGTTTCTTTGAGTTTCACCTGTCCCTTGTTAGTTTCTAAGCAAATACGAATTTTATAGAGGAACATTAATAAAATAGACTACATCTCTGTCCATACAAAAATAACATAACATTTATAAATAAGATAATTTTCTAAAAATATTTCTTGTGAAGAGCTGCACAAGAATCCTTTGCATGTCACCCCCGGGCAATTTAAAAACAGCTTACAATTTTATCACGGCACCTAAATCAAACGATCCCTGAGGGATAACATAAAATCTAAAATGCCAGCGTATAAATAAAGTAGGGTTTTCATGTTTGAAGTTGAAGGACTTATTTATAGTACTTGTATAACAGAATTACATTCATAGACAATAATAGATTGGATGACTTTGAACGACCTAACAACATGAACCCAAGAAGCCCTTTTATATAATTATTGTAGTAAACTTGCAAGTGAAGGGGAACGGGTTCGATTTCCGACCTGCCCCTCTTTGCGTTTATACTACAAGGCGTTCTATTCATAAATCGGCCTTCATACTTTGCCCCCAATATTATTTATTACACTCTTGGTTGACAACTTGTTTTGTTAATGAGTGGCATGCGTTTGGTAGTAAATTATTTTTATGTCAGAGACCTTATTCGTGATGTTCAGTAATGTAACTTGGTTAACAAAACTCCAATTTTCTTTAGAACAGTAATATTGAACCTAAATGTGAGATCTATCAACACGTATATGTTCACGATCTGTTCATTACGTCAGAATGATTCAAACTCACAAATTGATTAAAAGATTGGTGTAAAAGAAAAAGGTAAATAAGGAGCAATAACATTACGAATAAAGCCTGAGAGGATTTGTCGAAATTAAATGAAATCCAGTGGCGGATCATCTGCAATGAGATCCTCAAAAGGCCCTCATAAACATCACGCTTATCTCATTCACTACTGAAAATAAATCGAGGATAAATAAAATGGCGGCATGACCCGGCAGTACTCAGCGGAAAAGAAAAAAGTCCGATAGCAAAGAGGCATGAACTGTTCAATCAATAAGTAGAATGGCCAAGACATATCTTGAAACGACTGTCGTTTGCGCTCGAACTTGGAAAATGAAACCAAGACCTTTATCTGACTGAATAAAGAAGAAGACTGGAAGTACAATCTTAAGAAGTTATCTGTTTATTGAAAGTGAAGATGTCGGCCATGGTTCCATTCATTTTCATCATGTTTACACAAGGCAGCTGTTCTGGTCCCGGTCGTAAAAACAGATTGGAAACGCAATAAACCATGTATTTTTGCCTACCGTAAAATTAATACTGCGTTGTTTTTGTTGTTGGGAATGGTACAAAAACAAAAAACTACACCTGTTATAAACATTTTAATTACGTATCTATACAAACATCAGCCATACGGGAAATAAATCTACACAATAATTTACAGTCTTTCAAATTAATACTTAATAAATTTATTTTCTCTCAAACACAATACAATAAATACGAAGAAGCAATTCGTATCGAAATGCAAAAATTTGGTATCGTTATTGTACAAAAGTTACGTACGTAACTATTAAAAACTATGAGTTCTATTTACAACAGAATTACAATGATCATTCATTTACAACAAAGCGAGATATGAGTGATTGCTTACGTTACAAAATGAGATCGTACGTTATAATTCACTACGGCCTCCTACACCAGGTACGTTTGAACATTGTGATGCAAAATCACCGACTGCTGTTGGTTATGGCGGCCTTGGAAATCCGTAGATGAGTAATCCGAATCTATTGTTGAATATATGTGCTCCGATAGCGGTCGATCACATGGGGAACGCTCAGCTGAATTGGCAGACTTGCCGCACAGTGTCTGACAGGTGCTGTTCAATACAGACGCGTCCATTGTGTATGTATTTGAATGCCTCCCGTAATTTAGTCTCTTTAACTTCTGACCGCGACGCTTAGAAGTCGGCATCGCATAGCGTAACCTCTCCCAAAACCGTTTCTCTTTCCACGTTATCTCCAAACCCGTTTTGAAATACGACTTCAACTCCGCATCTCGAGGTACGAGCCCTACCGTGACTATTATTAATTTATGTGGGTTCTTTCGTAAAGCTTTCTGTAAAGCTTGTCGGAATTCGATCTGAGACCATTCGGTCAAGATAAAATTCTTTGTCATAACTACTATAATACGCCTCGAAGCTTCTGTAGCTTCGACGACTAAGTCAGGAAATTGAGCGTAGGTCGCCTCGAATTGTGGAACATCTCTATAATGCAAACAGAGATGATACGAGGGATACCCGTTTTCGAGTTCTCGCGCGAATGATTCTATTACAAACTCCTCGTCTTTGGGACTATAACAAATATAAGCGTCATAAAGCTTATCAGCGTCGTTAAAGGCGCCCGCTAAAGGAGAGAGCTTAATGCCGCAATTCGAATACAGCCACATTCTGCAACCGTATCTAAATGTGAACACTAAAGCTAATATTAATAAAATAAGCATGAATCCAGTAAGAACCGAGGCTAATAGCGGTATATTATGGGACACAAAGAATGCACTTATCACGGACGTATCACTGATTTCGCTACAAACTGTCACATTTAAATTTAATGGCTTCTTCGCCGGGCTAACATCCTCATTATAACACCACAAGTTATGAATATCAACAACCTTTTCGACATTTTGAGATATGTATGTTAGAAATCCTTGTAAATACTTACAACTACACGACCAATAGTTATTTCCCACGTACAATGTTTGTAATTTTTTGTTATTGTCCAAATGCCACAGGCCGTAATTTACGAGTCGGTTCCCATCCAAGCGTAAAACTTCCAAACCTCCCAAAAAGGAAAAAGTCGCATTTGAAATAAATTCAATATCATTGTTTTGAAGATACAATTCTTTTAGGCTGCTCAACTTTGAGAACTCGAGACCGCGTAGTTGTTTTAGTTTATTAGAATCCAAGTGTAATATTTTAAGATCATTCAGGCCATTAAATGTATAATTGTGAATGTAAACAATGTTACTTGAATTTAAATATATCACTGAAGCTTTACGCATGAATTCGAAAACAGTTTGATTGAGTTCAGTATATACATTGCCGTCCAAATAAATATGAGTCGCGTTAATTGGAAAATCTTGGGGTACAGAGTATAATTGGTTAACGGAACAATCTACAACATTTGTAGTCTTTGTGGAATCGTGATAACAAGAACAATTTCTTGGACAAACAGTTTTACAATTACAAAAATTAAAGTCGCAACAATTACAGTCCATGGGACAGAAGTTGTCATATTTACACAAAAAATCTTTGATATGTAATGAAGTGACTGGCAAATATTTAACCCCACGCACGTATGACTCTTTGCATATAACATTTTCTAAATCCATCACTCTGGGATAGTCCCTAGTGGTAACGGAATTTATAAGTAAAATCCATTTCATAGTACAATCACAACGAAAGGGATTTCCACTAACATAAAACTCTGGCAGAGAGCGATCATCGGCTACTCGCGAAATACGCAGGCTAGTCATGTCCAAGGTTTCGATCTCGTTAGAATACATATCAACTCGAGTCAAATTTCTTTTTTCTAGAAATGTATCCGAATCTATACTTGCAATAAAGTTATTGTTTATAAAAAGTAGTTCTACACTATGAGGGATAGACATTGCAGATAAAGAAACTATACGATTATGACTTGCATCTAATGTTTTTACATGTAACTCTTTTTGAATCTTGTAGTAGTTTCCAAGAATTTCGATAAAGTTGGCATGAATATCTAACCATTTCAAACTACCCGGTATAAATGCGTAATCAAACCAAACTAAATGATTCTCGGACAAATTTAACCATAACAATTTAGTTAATGACACAAATACACCATTTATATCCGAAATAAAGTTGCGGTCCAACCGAACGGCTTCTAATTGCGCGTTCTTTTGAAAGGTTTCCGTCTCTATTGACTGGATTTTATTTTTCGCCAGATTGAGCACTTGAAGACTAGGCAAGCCCCAAAACATTCCCGATGTAAGATTTCCAATTTGATTATCTATTAGACGCAACCCCGTTAATTGTGATAAATTTTCAAAAGAATTGTTAGATATTTCAGTCAATAAATTTTCCCCTAAATCTAACGACTTTAAGAATGGTAGTTGCAAAATTGCTTCCGGTACTTTAGTTAACTTATTAACACTTAAATCTAATTCTTTTAAATCCGAACAATTTCTAAACGCATTTTCTCCAACATACGATAACAAATTGTTATTTAAATTAAGCTTATTTAGAATAAATAGTCCATTAAACACGTGATCCTCCACTGTGCGAAGTTTATTTTGACCTAAATTTAACGTATGTAAATTAAAAAGTGGCGAAAATGCGTTGTCTTCTACAAACCCTATAGAGTTATTGTTCAGGTTGAGTATCTGTAGAAAGAACAAGTCCTTAAACATGTTCCGCGCGACCCTTGCGAGTGCGTTGTGCGACAAGTCAAGCACGATTAATCTTATTAAACCACCGAACGTTTCATCTTCTATGTGGTCGCTCCTCAATTTATTCGCTGAAAGATCTAAAACGAGCAATTGTTCCAGCCTATTAAATATTCTCTTAGGTAATAATTCGAGCTCGTTATATCTCATATAAATTTCACGAATTTCTCTCGTATTATGGAATAAGGCTTCAGGTAGATAATTTATAGCATTCTCCGATAGATTTACAACTTTGAGCGATAGTAAGTCACTGAAAACCTCGCCTGGCAACTCGTTTATTTTGTTATTTTGCAAAAACAGCTGCGTTAGTCTTCGCAAATGTAATATTTCAGAATCAGCTGGCAGTGACATGATGTCGTTATGACTCAAATCTATCGTCTGCAATGTAGACCCACATTTGTGTCCGAAGCCAAGTTCATCAACAAACTTTATTTTGTTTCGTGTGAGATTAAGTGATATTATATTTTCAAGTGCACAAAACAAATCCGATGGTATTTTCCGGATGTTATTATATCCTAAATCCAGCGTGTGTAACTCCCGGAGACCATTAAAAGCGCCTAGAGATAGCTCAAGTTCCTTATTGTGTCCCCATTCGTTATTCATAGTCCGTAACTTCAAAGTCTTCAGGCCGCGTAAGCCCTCGAACACGTTGCCTGGGAGCCGGAGTACCTTGCAGTTGTAGATGGTGATCTCCGCCAAACCTTGCATTCTTCCGAAGTTATGGTCCCTGAGAGTGCTCTCGAGAAGCTGCGGCCCGCAGCGGATCGAGAGCCGCTCCGCGCCATCCGAGTGCATCGAACCGACCACATCCCTGTCTGACGACAACGTCCGTACATTGCACTCCACGGAACCGTTTTCACCGGACGCACGGAAACAAGCATCTGCAGCGTCAGGCGCTTCCGTAAGCGCCGCGCCCATCACTAAACAAAAGAATATCAGGTTAATTATCATTTTAAACCGCACCGTGTCCATATCATTGTCACTCGTCAACTCGTTTCGATGAATGAAAGTGTAGTTCGTGGGTCGCGTGCGACCATATTAAAGTTCGGGGCGCGAGTAATATGCGGACACGATTCGATAACAATGATTATGAGCGTGGTAAATAGAGCAGCGCGGGCGAGCTCGCACGGAGAGCAACGGACGCTATCCCCCCGCGACGGCGAGGCCGCGACTGCCGTTTACAATGAAATACCATGAATGCGCGGCTCGTAGGGAACACCGACCACCGAGCACAGAACACACTCGTGCACCGCACCATCGCATTTCTATTGCCGCATACTAACTAAGTAACCCGTAGTTTTGGACTTTGTAGGAAACGGAAACCGTTACGTGACTTTGCGTTCATTAATGTTATTACATGTTTTTGGATCAAACACTTTCCTGCTTACGCTTTATACCATTGTTCGTGATTATCAGATTAATTTGGCAGTTTATAAATAAACCGGTATGGAACACGAATTAAATATAGTTACAATAGTTTTTATTTGTTTCTAGACTTTCTAGGTACCTAGCTGTAGGTACTTACTTATTTAGTTAATTCGCTCGTTAAGTGATAAGTTTTAATTAAATCTCTCACTACCTATAAGCAAACTTTACTTATCGAATAATGCAGCTTATAAACAACACAATGAGACACACAACACACTTATGACATGAGACGACGAGATGATGACAATGAGACCATACCCAATGCCCATGGACATCAGTAACATTACAGGCATCACCGATTCATTATCGGTCAAAAGAGAAGAGAGAAGAAAGAAAGAAACAGTTACAGTTGAACAAATGCTCGTAAACCGCCAAACTGCACAATCTGGACATGACGAGTCGTTTGACAGCTGACTCAAGGAAGAAGCTGGTGGCAGCCAAGTAGGTTTTACCTACGGAAAGATAAAAGTTGGATGGAGACAAACCCCAAAAACCATATGGAACCTGGTTCCATATCCTTATCCATTTTCCACCAAGGTAGACTTCTAGCAGGGGCTCTAGAAAATAAAGTGTCTCATGTCACGGTGTTTGTCGTCGCACTTCTCCGAGGTGGGTTGACTGATTTTTATATTTTTTTTTTGTGTATATTTGGTAGATAATTATGAGAATGAGTTGTAAAGTATATTTCATACCGCTAGGTGATTAGGGTATCCTTATCCAGAAAATTTTTGGCAGAACGTTTGCCGAGTCAGCCAGTAATACATACCCCTCATCATTATGTAAAAAGTTAAAAAAATAAATTAGCGAACCAGGCTTAAGTTAGCCTAATAGTGATAGTCGATAGAAATACAAATAAGTAGGTATAAAGTCAATGTGTCTAGCACAGAAGTAGAAACTTCCAACGCCAGTTACAGACAAGTTGCCCCCGTGGGGTCTAAGTTACAAGTTTGAACGTTCCGAAATGCAGTCACAATCTAACTACATACTGCACTTTAATACAGTAAGTGGCCAAAACATTGCTTGCGACACAGAGCAGTTTATAAATTGTGACAATGTACCTACCTACTCCAGTACAGAGGCTAAATATGGATTGTTTTATACTTAACTACTTTGCTAGTTGCTAGCTATTTCGTCTGCGTAAAATTAGTAATGCTGCCGGTGAATGCAGGCTGCAGGCTCGCTCTCTATTGTGTGGAACGCGTAAAATGCAGAAATCAAGTTGCAACTCCAGCCCTAACACAAGCCGACAAATTATTTACCCAGATACCAGACTATACATTTCCGAAGTATTTCGATGCGCTGAATCTGAATCTGACTGCAGAATTGTTCTATCTCGTCAGGATTTTGAGTTAGTCTAACCTGAAAGAGCAAAAAAAACCGTTTTTGCTCATTTTTGAGGTTACGTAGCTCGGTAGATCCTCTTTCCTCCAAAAATACATCAATTGTATACGAAAGTACTAGTCTTTCTGTAAAATGACGTTCAGTTTACTCAAATATCTTTATTTTTCGCTGAGATACCTCATTATGAATTTTTCATGTATGTGGATTTTCCTATTTCCGGCCAGGTTCGGATTCAGCGCATCGAAATACGTCGAAAATGTATAGTCTGGTTTCTGGGTAAGAGTGTTCGTCTTATTTTTTTCGGTTTGTGTAATTAACATTTAACATTGTTTGATGTAACACATTTTGATGTTGATGTGACACATGTATAATACAGACTCGATTTTAAGGCTTAGAATCAATAAACATCGGAATCGGTTCATGGTTTAGGATATACATAATTATGTATATGCGAAATATCCTGAATAACTAGTTGAAGTTTGGTTACATTGCCTGTGTAATACACTTGATTATTACAAACCATAAAGGCCTATGGTAGCAACAGTGCAAAATACCTTTTGGAGATCGCTGGACCACTAATAGATTTATTGCTGGACTTTGTATCTACAAACAAACAGATGACGTTAAATGTTTTAAAATGTATCTCTTTTGTTAGGTAATTGTAGAGAAATTGTGTGTTAACTTTTTGATGATGAATTTCATAATCAGCAAAGTTGCTATTGTTTTTTATGTAACGAGTCGCCTAGCGAGCTGACGATCTATCTGAATGTAAGTAGCCAGTGTCGCCCATGGACATAAGTAGCACAAATGGCATCTCCCAATGGGTTGCCGTCAAGGAAGAAGAGAGAGAAAACCGGGCAAGTGAGTTTCAAGCCACGCGCAATGTTACATAGGGTTCCGAAGTAAAAGTTTTAGTAAGTTTATCGAATATTACTCATTAACTACTTATGTTAACATAGCCGTGATAGTTTTCCTTGTAAATTCATCATGGGTAGATGTAACCTATTTTTGAGAATGTTTTCACTTGTCCAACTCTAACCGTTTAGCCGGTAGGGGGGGGGGACACTTGACCCTAAGCAAAATTAGCACTTTAAAGCCAAATATTTCCCAAATGGACCCCTAATTCCATAGATCCATAGATCTTCTAAGACCATTTTTGGAAGAATTAGGGGGATATTTTTGAAAGACCTTTTTAAGATACCTCACACTATAGGGTACGCGACGAATAAAAAATTCATCCTCACGTTACCTGTATGGGAGGTACATCCATGCCAAATTACAGCTTTCTAGCACTAAAGGTTCTTTCTAGCACTAAAGGTAGCATTCAATCGATTTGCTTCGGACAGCCCGACGGACGGACAGACGGACAGACGGACGGATGGACATGACGAAACTATAAGGGTTTCGATTTTACTTTGGAACCCTAAAAAAGTAAAAAATGGCTCCCAAGCTCCTAGCGGCTCAGTCGGAACACTTGTTTGGCTGCTTCGAGCAAGAGAGTGGCAGCTATCCACGCAGGCTTCAAGGAAGGATAATACCTAAGACCTATCAGTTATAAAGAAATATTACTGACTTCATTATAGTAATAGTACCCGGAAGACCGAGCTTTGCTCGGTTTTTTTTAACGAACAACGCTAGCTGAAGTAGCTTTAGTGTTGCTACTCGCCAATAGATGTCAGGAAGAGTCTATTGTAGCAGTTTTTCATTGCCTGAAAACACGGATAAAATGACATTTTCTAAAAATGAATCCTAGTTAGATCGATTTATCGCCCCCGAAACCCCCTCCATACTAAATTTCATGAAAATCGTGGGCGCGTTTGCGAGATTCTGAAAATATAATATATTGTCCAAGAATTGCTCGTTTAAAGAGATTAGATTAGATAGATTAATATTTTAATTTAATATTATAATTTTTAATCCTTATGTGAAGTCTTACCACCAAGTCGCATTTTATGACACCCTTTGTAGTAACTATGCCGGCATGGGATTGGGATCAGTATTCCCGCCTCAATACGGCAAAAATACATACCTAATGCATTGAAATTTGAAGTACTATTAGTAACATAATGTTTTAAAGCGAAATGTAACTAGCCTTTAAGTCTACTAGCCAACCAAAACTGAACCCATACAATAAGTCAGGAAAGTGAATTTGCACCCAGAAAGTTGCATTGGGAGTTCACTACCACTGCTTTACTCAGAGAACTCATTAATTATTAATTTACTAATTTACTATTACTACTATTAATCAGTAATTTACTATGATACATAATAATAAAGATTTAAACTCGTGTGTGTCATAGTAATGTGTGTTTGTACATCCGCGCGTGTGTGATCGTATGAAGATGAGCATGCATGTTTTTATCGTAAGATACCAGTCGTTAAGCCATGTCGGAGGCCCTTGGGCCGCGGGCGGCATAAAAACTTCCGACAATTGGGTTGGCCACTAACCCCTCCATCAATCCGCACTGGAGCAGCGTGGTGGAGTATGCTCTAGGCCTCCTCAAGAGGAGAGAACTGTGCTCAGTAGTGGGCCGTTAATGGGTTGAAGCCATTGAAGTGTGTTGTCCTGAGAGCCCTCCTGAGTGATCGGCCGAGTTATGCAATAGCGGACGCGGTCAGTAGTAGTAGTATTTTTTTTATAGAAATAGCCGGCAAACGAGCTGACGATCCACCTGATGGTAAGTGGCTACCGTCGCCCATGGGCATCAGCAACACAAAAGGCATCACCGATGCGTTGCCGGCCAAGAAAGAGAGATGAAGAAGAAAGAAAAACTGGCTCTCAAGTCCCCAGCCGGAACACGACGAGTCGTCGTCGAGTGGCAGCTATGCAGGCGAACCTCATGGAGAAATAATAATAGTAATAATGGTATTAATTAACAATTAAAATCAATATTACCAATATAATCCTTCGAGGGGCCCTACCACCAGCGAGCCGGATTTAGTCGCCTTTTACGACACCCATCCAGCGTGGGATTGGGGTTAGTATTCTAAGCCAATACGGCTAAAATATGTAGTAGATGTGTGACCGCTAGTGGAAAAAAATCTTAATCGTCGTAAGATAACAGTCGTTAAGCCACGTCGGAGCCCCGGAGGCCATCGATCAGCATGAAAAATTACCCCTTTACTCTCCTACCCTAACAAAGACCAAACCCCTTCACCAATCCACTTCACCAATGTAGCAGCGTGGTGGAGTATGCTCTAGGGCTCCTCAATAGGACCATTAGTGGTGAAACAGTAGTGGGTTGAAGTCAGGAGAATGATGATGATGGACAGCTTTGTCACTAAATCTTAACGTACTTTATTGATGTGATTTTAAACGTAAAAACCATTGCTATGAGCGCTTAAATCAGTTAAGTCGCTTAAGTCCTTATGGAAGGTGGTAGAGCCCGTAGAAGTCATAAAACATTTGGAGGCGTTAAGGCAATCTAATTAAAAAACGTTATAAGTAAGTGCATAGTATTACCTGGTCTACATTCGGTTATTCTGGGTTATTATTGAAATCAAAACTTTTTTCATTAGCATAATAATTTGCCAGTAATTTTTAACCTATTAGCGTAGCTTTAAAACACCATAGCAAATTAAACAACAATGTAGTTTCGAATCAAGTCAAATTACTCTGTATCCATCCTTTGTGTAATCGTTGCATAACAAGTGCCTTTGTGAGGTTCCATTTTGATGTATGCAGATAAAGTTTTGTCTTTGCTCGCGAGCGTGACAAGACGCAATAAAGTTAACTAACGAGGAATTAACTACTTGAACCCAGTTGAGTCTAGCAATTACAGGCATTGTGTAATTGTTCTGTTCTCGTGTGCTCTATTTATCGGCAAAGTCAAGGTGCCCTAAATGCAGCTATTCACTACAAACGGTGCGCAATTAGATACATATCGCTGTTCTTGATCAATTTATCCGTTTCCTTTCACTTATTGGACTTGTCTCGCATAGTACTCTGATAATGAGGTACTGAGTAGGTCAGTAATAATACTATTATATATTATGGTACCTATTAATATCGTCTTTATATGCATAATTTATAATCGTTGGATTTGTTGGTACGTCTGTCACTGTTCGAATAACTTTAAAGTAGGTTATTCTGATTGTGTAAAAGTTTGTGATGTGAACTTCTAATGCCGTGGTGGTGTCATGTCGCTACGGGCTCGGCTTCATGGTATTAATTACTGGAATCCAAACTCCGGAGCGGTACCTGAAGACTAGTCCACTGCTGGACATAGGCCTCTCCTAACTTGCGCCACTCTGACCGGTCCTGAGCCTTCTGAAACCAGGGGATACCCGCTGTCTTCTTCAGGTCGTCAGTCTAGCTGGTGGGCGTCCTAAGCTCCTTTCTTCTCTCTCTCTCTTCTTTTATGACCTTTCTTCTCCAACGGTTATCGGTCGCACTATGTGACCAGCCCATTGCCACTTCAGCAGGCAATTTTTTTGAGCTTTGACGGTAACCTTAGTTCGGATCGAGTGACATTAGATGAATATTTTCAACCAATCACAAGGCGTGCTACTACTAAAGTTCTCTCTTATGTGATTAATGTGATATACTATTAAAGTTCTCTCAACGCGCTGGGATGCCTATGCTCATGTTTTTTACTTCGGAACCTGTTTTTTAATTTTTGTATTAAATTATGTATCTAATCTATGTAACTTAAAAAATAGTATTTTATTTCAAGTCCGTAGCCGGAACACGGCGAGTCTTCTGGCGACTGACTCAAGCAAGGTTTTATTTCTAATTTCCTTTTCCCGGATGGAGAGATCTGTCCAGGATAAAAAGTACCTACCTATTCTAGATACAAAGTAAGTATTCTCGACCCGCAGCGAGAAATAACACATGAAAAATATTTCACGGCTAATTCAAGGAGGTTGAAAGTTATAGTACATACCTTACAAATGATAACCAAGTAGAGTACCGGTCCTAAAGTGGATAGCAGTGATCACACAACACCACCCGAGTTACGGAGTTAGTGGTAGCTCTTAAATTAATTAGAGATGTTGATGTTACTGGTGCCGACCGATTGCAACAGGAAGGAAAAAGTTGTTGGAAGCGGCATTATCTTAACTGGATGGGGGTCGCAGGTTCATTCCCAGTGGGCGTGTTAGCACATGTGGCTTGTTAGTTGTTATACTTCCGTGAAAAGTGATTTTCAATCGTATGTATTGGTTATAAATACTAACAATAAGGTTGATTGTATAGTGTATAACAAACACCTAGCGAAACAAATACTTGGAATGTTGTTGTTACAAACGGGTATATTGACAATTAGTAATAAGGTATATCCAGATAATTTAAAAGAAAAACCATCACGGCTAGTGTTGCGTAAAATCCGGTTTACACGTAATAAGTAGTTAAGTAGACTAAATAACTTAAGTAAATTACCTAATACGTGTAAACAGACAATTTAGTAACTTTTTCGTTAAACTACTTAATTAAAGTAAACCGAACATAAGAGATCTCTACCCTTCTTGAGTGTTAACACTTGTAGCGTGGTTAGTACTATTTCGCGTTTTGCCGGTAACGCACCTGTGACGCTTTTGCCTTTGGTATTACTAATTATTACTGACATCCATGGACAACTCGGCGACGTTGCAGAAGGTGACTACCAAGGGCTCATCTGCTCTGCAGATATTTGGTATTTCACCAACAGACGCACACATTCCAGAAATGTGTATAAAGCATGTGTAAAAACCCACTTCCACATTTTCCTTAAGTATCATGGAAACAGGAATAATTAAATTTTCATGTCTTTAACACAGGCACCCAGTTTGGTGTATGTATGTAAATGTATGATGTAATATATATGTTACCGGATATCTGTATAATGCAGGTATTCAACACAATTCCTAGGAAATGTGTATAATATCTGGGTCGTTTTGGCGATGTATTAAATTATATGAATATTCTTCACCATTACATAGTTTGCCTAGGTAATGTATACGTTTCCCAACTACTGTACAGAATACATGCAGGTCCACCGGCAATGAATAAAGTTAGATTTGGGTATGTGTAGTCAACTTGGATGGAGGTTGGAATTAAGAATTTACTTAAAAACACACTCAAAACAAAATTGTAACCTGCATGAATAGATATTTTTTTATACATTTTAAATTAATGCTTGACCGAAATCACACTTGATGGTAAGGAGAGATGCAGTCTAATGGCTCCTACACTACACTGCTCGCCTACGCAGCTTCGGATTTTTCAAAATTGGTGACAGAACCGTCAACCCCGACCCCACGTGGTACTAGTCTGCCCTACCCCTAGAGTGAATGTAAACCCCGGAGGCGCGGAGGGAGAGCAGCCCCCGCCCGCTGTAACCAACTGTAGGCGAGCATGGAGTGCCTGCAGTTTGTTACGCAAGTGTGGAGGGGTTGCACTTCCCGCAGCGCCGGAGACGTTTGGAAGCCTGTTTGTGTATCAAAAACCCCTAAATTTTCCCTAAAAGTGCATAATTCACCGGAAGCTAACAAGCCGCAAATTTACAAACCTAGGTTTATAAACAATATACAACTAAATGAATATTACTCTAACTGAAACATTCGCTACTTGAAAGTTGGCCTTTTCAAAAGTGTCATTATGAAAGGCAGACCAAACGTACAGTTGGCAACTGTTAGGTTGTGAAATAAAAAAAAATTATGTGATAAGTTGGCAAATGATTATTCGGCGAAATAAAATTCTGCGAAGCGTTAGTTGGCAAGTGATAATCGGCCAAACAATTTTCGGCGAAAAGGCAGAGAACCGTCTTTTACACACATTACCAACTACGCATGGAGTATTGTATAGAATGCCTGAGCGAAGTATGAAATAAATAATATTCCAAACGTTACCTGAACGTTTTAGATATTCTATTGCCTAGGTATTGTATAGAATACTGGTTTTTACAGATTTCCGGTAACATATACACATCATCAATAATATACTCTATGTAAAGACAGGCGAAATAAGTGCTCATTGGCATAAATAGAACCTGTTTTAATATTTAGGGCTAATTAATTTAAAAAAAATATGATTTCTTAATTAAACATGGTTATAAGTTACATTGAGAAATATAATTTTAATCAACATTTTCTATTTCTATACATTTTGGACAACAGCTTTTAAACAATTTTCTAGCTCTTGCCAATCTTTTCATTCGTTTTGACAATACATACACCTACACAGTATGTTTTCAATAAATATTATCAAAACAACACTGATATTTTGCAATACCTTTATTGACATTATTTTATAAGCTTAAAACAAAAAGGTAATTAATTAATAGTAATTATATACAAATCATAGCAGTTTAGAGAAACCCTACTAGAGTAAAATAAATTGCTTTGGTGACATCACCAGAAGCTAAAACTAGTGATATTATCCAGAAACCGTCATAATAACGGTGAGAGACAACAATGAACATTAAAATATAATTTGTTCTAACGAATTAACAGCTATTACAAATGCAGCCATTATCAAGAAACATGGTATCTGACTATGTTTTATGTATATTACAATAATTATATTATTTATACTATTTAAGAACATTCCTTCTTCTGTACTACAATTTCATCACAAAGTCTAAATGTAAGTGCAAAGAAAAAACAAATGAAGTATTAATATAATAAACTAAGCTTACATTATTTGGCAAAATCTAAAATGTCGACAAAGTTGAACATAATACTATATTTAGACAATAATCAGGGGCGTAGCTACCGCCGTATCAGCCGTATCAATTATACGGGGACCCCAGCGTATCGGGGCCCCCACTAACACTCCCAAAAAAAAGCTCGCCAGCAGCCTACGACCGCTGGCACTACTTTTTATTTGAAAGCTGACGTTGAGGGGGCCCCACAACAAATATTGATATGGGGCCTACTTAAGGCTAGCTACGCCACTGACAATAATGTATTTTAAAATTTAATGTAAAAAAATATCAGAATATTTTATGTTTCTTGAAATTGATTGACTTTGAATCTTGTTGTCATTGTTGTTAACTAAAAATCATGGAGCATTGAGATAGAAGGAGGGCCATCTCATATGAAGTGAAAGTTGAAAAAGTGTTCAGCTGTTTACAGAAAATAGAGGTTCCGATAATGGCCATTTCTGAATGGGCTAGTGTGATACAAGTAGCGAACCATGAACGTAGCTGTTGTAGACGGAGTGAAGTTTGCGGAGTTATGCCTAGTGCATCCGCAGCGTCACCCGTAATGAATGGCGCTAGTGCCGCTAGTGTCCGCCAACAGCACCGCAGCGCCACCCGTAATTTTACGTGTTTTTACGGACACTTTTCATATACAGAGATGGCATTCCTTCTCTCTATTTTCCATGCTAAAAATATATCATTCAACCATAGACATTAGGATACAGAACAAAATAAAACTCTCATTGCAATTTTCAGTCTTTACCTTAACTTTACCATCACTGTTAAAACCACACCGCAGAATATATTTATGGAAATTTCTCACACTCTAATGGTACGAGTTTTCCAACATAAAGTTCTATACACAGCACTTCTATTTCTTCCATGTCCACTTATTGTTGTTGATTATCACTCATTTTGTCGAATTTTAACATCAAAAAACTGTATGACCTTATTTATTACACATTTTATTGCTCACTGGAGTCTCCTCTATCAATATAATAATTTAACTGTCAATTTGTTTAACATTAACTTGTCAACTAACGCCTACACTAATCCACTGGAACAAAAGAATGGAGTGTGCTCCAAGTGGCTCCAAGCCTCTTGAAGATAACTTGTATCTTGCACATTAAGACGTCTAGTTACAAACCTAAATACTTCAGGTATACTATCCCAAGTCAATAATCAATTGATATCGTTGGACATCAGCATTACTCGTACTTTAAAGCTAAAATTGCTTATCAAGCTTTACCTTGGGACTTTCTCATGGGAGACGACAGCAACATTTTATGGCTATTATTATGTACTCACGCAAACTCCCATGTGTGCGTGCGTACATGAAGCTTAAGAACCCACACTCTGCACACACCACTCTGCTGTGATAAAATTTTTTAAAACATTACTGTGACATTATCACATTACTGGTGTGGCAGCAACTTTAGAGCCCGTGCAGATAGAAAAAGTTCAGCCGTTCAGAGTACTTCGTTCTGCATTCTGCGTTCCGCCTTCTATGTATTTCTGGGAATAGAACGCAAGTGTTCTGCCTGCCTGCTGTCTGTGCTGCGTTATAGAGTTGCAAATGTTACAAAAAACATGGAATGCAGTACGAAGAACTCAGAACGGCTGAACTTTTTCCGTCTGCCCAGGCTCTAGTTGCTGCCATACCAATAATGTGATGTCAAGTAATGTTTTAAAACATTTTATCACAGCAGAGTGGCAGCATCACTTAAATTATGTAGCTGTGTCGTCATATCGTGTCGTCCCTAAGAAACGCCCAATGATGGTTGACACATTTTACATAAAACAGGCAAACTGATAGTATAGCACACACTAAAAACTCATATCAGTTTTACCCACAGACATGCAGTATGATAATAAATACCACTTTTTCACTCACTTATAGTAAAATATTGAAGCATTTTGTAATAACTTCTTCTCATTCATTTTGTCATTTTCTCACCGATTCAAATAAGTCGTGAAATACATAAATGATATCTGTAGACGAATAAGAAAGACATCAAAAATTTATTAACTTTACAACTAAAATTACACAGCTGCATAGGTATTCCTTTGTTTTGGAAATTAATAATTTTATTGTAAAAGGAGCAAAATTTTTATGTTGAAACTATATCAAATTAATGTGAGTATATTTCAACTAAACACTACTATAATAGATACCTTGTACCTTACAGGAAACTGGGTGTAGCTATATATGTAGCAACCAATTAAAGAGTGTGAATTAACCCATACATATGGTCAATCAATCTCAATTACTCTATAAATAATATTATTATATACAGACAAACTACTACATTAAAATTATTGCGTTATAATGTATACCTATATGATGTCTGGTTTTAAATTCAACAGCAGTGTACAATAGTTCTAGCCTCAATCACATAACAATACTACTCATATCATATTGAATATATAATAAAATTATTCTGACATCAGTTACAAGGTAAATAATTGATTTATTTAGTACCCTATAACCAAAGTTCTTTAATTCTAGTCATTTCCTTCAGTACTAAACATAGGTTAGAAAACAAATAGAACTTTTTTACACTTCAATGATGGTTATGTTACCAATGTTTCAATGTTGTTGTGCATATGCTCGTTAATATTCTACACAACATAACTAAAATCAACTACATAATAGGGAAATTGTCTATGTCAAAAATAGGAATCACTTGAAATTGTCTATAAGTAATAACAGCTAATTCCTACATTCACTGAAGTGTTTTTTAAATACATTTGTACCTATTATTGCTTAATATATTGCATCACTAGCGTAAGCATATTTTGCAGTAGGAAACAAGACGAGAAACCTCTGAATGTACTGACTAGAAAACAAATCAAAGCGTTTAAAAGCTGTTTAAACTGCTAATACATTCACGGATTCACAACAAACTGTTTGTCAATACCAAGTAAAGCAATCACAACTTCTCTCAGCTCCATGTCACATCACTATTCCACAGTTGAAACATCTTTGTCACTGGACGATGCATGTTTATCACTGGGCACACTTCACTTATCACTTCACAAATTACGTTCACTAGCACCGTCTTTTCTTTCTAGTCTGTTGGGTAGGCGCAACGGCCGCTAACATCTATTTGTCTATGGCCTGTATGTGATCTGGGCGGTCCCCTCGCATGTATCGCGCCCACATCTTATTGTACAGCATCTCGAGGCCAGTTGCATAGGCCTTACAGTCGAACAGAGGGCTCTCCATACGAGCCGCCCATACTTTTGCTCGGATTCCTTTAAGACTAGAAAGAAAAAGATTTTGTTGTTACATGTTCACGACTAAAAAGTCTAATTAAGCAGAAATACTCATGACGATAGGAATAATTGTACAGCTTTGGATGATTGTAATGGAATGTCCGAAATTCATTCTCTAAATGAAAAATGTTGCAGGCATATAAGGTCAATTATGCAATAAATTTACACAAAACACATGATAATTAATAGAACAATAGATCAATTATAATAATGAATTAAATGGCGCACTTAATATAAATTAAAATAAGAGAACTAGTTCAATCCGAAACTAGCAGGTTTAATCAACAATATTGTATTCATTAAATTATACTTACTATTCTCTGTCAGTGCCTAATCTTACAGCGATATCTTGATACTCCTGTCGCGTTCTTGCAATTAACTCCGGGCAGCCAAGTGTATTGAGTTGCGATGCAGCCACTCTGTAACAAAAATAATTACAAACTGAATGTCATTATATGCTTGATTTTGATTATAATAACAATGGATTCAGACACTCCAAAAAGAACCAATTCTCCTTTACCTTTAGGTGATGCAGAGAAATTGCAGACATAGCTTAGTTAGCCCTCCTTTAACTACAAGTTAAATTATACAAGATCTCATTTTTTATGTAATGTAGTCTACAAAGGCGCTGACAATCCACCTTATGATAAATGGTGACCGTGACCCGTGAACCATCGGTAACACCAAAGGAAGCACGGATGCGTTGCCGACCAAGGAGAGAGTGAGAAAAAGAGAGAGAGAGAAAGAGAGAGATAAGAGAGAGAGATAGAGAAATAGAAAAAGAGAGAGAGAGTTAAAAAAGAAATGGCTCCCAGCCCGCAGCCGGAACATGACGAATCGTTTGGCAGCTGACTGAAGCAAGAGTATGGTTCATGTACAATAGAAAAGTTTCAAGATATTGAAAACATTCTAGGTACTTAAGTAATGAAATAATAATATGTTCAAAAATTTGAAAATTCATTTATAAATGGCCGAGATATAGATCGGTTAAATTTAATGTATGGGGCCAATAGGGGGGACGGGGGGGGTCGATGTAGTGTGACATTGTGTGACAGGGGTGGGAGGGGGTGCAAATTTCGTGACGTCACATTTCAAAATCGAATAATTGATATGTATAAAAGTAAATATTAAAAAACAATTTATGGAAATAAAACTTATTTATTTGGGAACTGCTGTTTTAATTTTATAATAAAATTTCTAGGTGAAAAATTTCATTATATGTGATGTCATACTAGGCGTGACAAGGACAGGGGGAGGGGTCAAAAAGTTATGAAATTAGTGTGACGTAATTTATGGATGGCCCCTATTCTCCGACTTGGCAGTGACGTCATTGCTACCGATTATTTTCTTAGCCATGCGAGGGCCCCTTAAAAACAAGGTGATAATTTGCATAGAATTAATATTATGTACACAATATTGTTCTAATCAAACGCTAAACCAAAAGCTAATACGAGCCTCGTGGGACAGACACTGTGAAACAATTTTTGTAAAGCACAACTTAAAAGCCCCTTAACTTTTCCATTTATAAAGATATTTTGATGATTCTTTCACATTTTTCACAAAAAAAAAATATGTTAGTCATCGACAATATCTAAATAACAATGACTTGCAATACAGGCAGTCCTCGACTTACGTCGTTTCGATTTACGTCGTTTCAAGTTACGTCCAACAATGTTTTGACACTATTCCTCAAACATACGTCTTTGTTTCGATTTCCGGCATAGGAAAAATAACTAGCAATTTCATAAGTGCTTATATAATTATTTTAAGAACTTACTTTTGATAATAAAGTATGTATATCGTTTGTTATAAATGCAGTTTTTCTTTTAATTTCGAGTCCGTGTGGAACCTAACCCTTGAGTTTTACATGTAAACATAATATGAAAAAATATGTCTCGACTTACGTCGTTTCCTACGTCGTTTCGTCGTTCGTCGTCCTTTAGTCCGTGTTTTTAGACAAGACTTATTTCCGAGAGAATCTTGGCACAACTTTTTTATTAATTAAAATATTAGTTTAAAAAAATTGTTAAGGAGTACACGGTTTGTTCTAGCCTTAAATTATAATGTATCCTCAAATTCTTTTAATTTTATACCTGCCTTATTTTTACATAACAAATTACTACAAAAAGACCCTGTTACTTTATTTACTCAATAGGACTTGTCTAAAAAGTGGACTGTCCTCACCTCGAGGCCAAAGTCTCTCCGGGTAGAGTGACAACGGGCGTGCCCGTCCACAGAATGTCCATGCTGGTCGTATGTCCGTTGCACAGTGGCGTGTCCAGGCACACGTCTGCGAGCTGCCCACGACGGACATGCTCCTCCTTCGCCGCTACGTTCGAGAATATTATACGACCATGGGGTAGACCTGAAATGGGAAAATTAAACAACATTTAGATTGTTTTTTTTTTACGGAAATAGCCGGCAAACGAGCAGAAGATTTAAATTCAGAATAACTCACCCAACTGTTGCGCAGTCGCCTGCAGATTCGGCTCGCCCACCGCCGGGAACCTCAACAACCAAAGCACGCTATTCGGCACATGCTTCAGTATGTACACCCACATGTGTAACGTCAGGGGATCGATCTTGTACAGCTGGTTGAAGTTACAGTACACGACTGCGTCATCCGGCAAGCCGTACTGCTGTCGTGTCGTGATCACGATCGACTGGGGCACTTCCTCGCCCGTCGCCGCTTTGTTGTTCGTTTGGGTTGTTGCTAACCCATTCTGGAGTATCACGCCGTTTACTGATGTCTGAAATCGAATTGGAAGCATTAATTAATGAACATGAATCAAGTCATTTTGTTATAATGAGTGTTAGCGATTGACAAGGGCGTACGGTCGAGTCTTATGACCACAAATAAAGTAAACAGTTAACAAATCAGATTCTATTTTCCTTCCAATCCGTGTCGAATATGTTTTTAATTTTAAGAATATCCATTAGAGAATGACCACTTATCATGAATCCTATCGTTTCTCGACCATTGACAGAATACTTAAAGACTGCATTGAATCGAATGATAACATGGTTAAATCTGTCTGATAAATAGAGTAAAAATATTTACCTGCACTTGTCCTGAAGCAATCATAGTTTCAATGGGCGTAGTAGTGGGTAGTTCAGCAACCTTCAACGATATCTCAACCGGACGCGCGGCTCTTACTATTTCCTTAATCTCCTTAATATCTGTGTTCTCCACAAGCGGCGACAAATCAGTTGCATTGATGACCGCTACGTTGTCAGCAACGCTGCCCAAATTGTTGTGCGATTTCACCTTATCGCTCAATATTAAACGCTCCTGCAAATGCGGGAACATCTGCTTATGATCTCCCACGAAGTATGTGTGCGGCATGTAAGCCAACTTCTCGCTATATTGACTGGCCAGCTCTACAGGTGACGTCACAGCATCAGTAACCAAATAATCCATGTAACTAGCTCCACTGGTTCCGGGGTAACCCAGCCACATCACCTGAACTGGCGCTGGTCGCAGAGCAAATATTTCATTACGCGCTCCCTTCGTATACCCATTCATGTTGACGAGAATGTGTATTCCATCAGAGTTAATTTTGTCCGCGGCTTTGCCGTTGCACGGAACTTGGGACAAATCGACGAAGTGTTCCGCTTCTCTCGCTATCTTGGAACGGAATGTAGTGCCGTCATCGGGGCTAAGGGCGTAGCAGAAGATCTCTACTTTGGCTCGGTCGTGCAGACCTGGGACAGACTGCATCAAGTGGGAAGTAGGATGATTGCCGAAATCGCTGCTAACGTATCCAATGCGCAGACGACCTGGCAATTCGCGAATAAACTTGTAGGGATTCTTGTGAAGCACTTGCACCTTCTCCAAGCACAAGTTAGCGTGACGCGCCGCTATAGCCTTTCTAAAATCGTGAGTCAAGGGATACAGCATGGAATGGTGAGGATGGACGGATGGTAATCTGTTCTTCTCTAGCTGTTCCGCTACAATGCTGACCAGCTTCTTCATTCGTGCCTCGTAGTCCGTCCAATCGCATACAATTTGTAAGCAATGGGCCAAATTGCAATACGCATCTGGGAAGTCAGGCTTCAGCTTAAGCGCAGTCCTATAAGACTGTATAGCCTCCGGAATGTTGCCGGAATCTTTGTGAATACTGGCAAGGTTACTATGCGCGTCGGCGAATGCGGGGTTGATCTGAATAGCCCTTGTGTAGCACTGCAGTGCTCCCGCAACGTCTTGCATTTCCTTAAGCGTATTTCCCATGTTACTGTAAGCATCCGCAAATGTCGGTTGGATGCGGATAGCTTCCTTGTAATGCATGAGGGCTTCATTGAGCTTCCCTTGTTGTTGCAAAACGGACGCCAAGTTACTGTGTGCCGCCGCAAACTCGGGGAATACTTCCAATGCTTTCAAATACAGTCGGGTCGCTTCTTCTATGTAACCTTGTTCCCGTTTGATATTCGCCAGGTTATTAAGAGAGTCCGCGTGTGACGGACAAAGTCGGAGAGCTGTGTTGTAACACTCTTCCGCGTCTGCGACTTGACCTTTCTCCTTCAAAGCATTAGCCAAGTTACAGTAGGCATCAGGGAAGTTAGGTTGAAGTTCGATTGCCCTTCTATAAGTGTCAATAGCTAAGTCGATCAAGCCCTGTTCGTAATAGACGCAAGCCAGGTTGCCGTGAACAACGGCATTGTTCGGAGACAAGTTGAGAGCGCGTAGATACGCCGCCACCGCCCTATTATAGAGGAAAATAAGTAAATTAAATTACCTCACCAGGCAAGACCATAATTATTATTGTGATTAACAGTTATTTGCACTGACTTACCGATCAAAGATTCTAGCTTCCTTGAGTACGTTTCCCAAATTGATGTAAGCATCCAAGAAATTCGGATCCAATGCCACGGCCTTCTCAAAATGATGAATGGCCAACCAGATTTCGCTCTGAGCGTTAAAAACGCATCCCAAGTTACTCCAAGCCACTGCGAAGTCTGGCCTCGTTTCAATGGCCTTCAAGTAACATGCCTACACACACGGAAAAATCAAGAATTAATGGTCGGCTTAAGATGTAATTTTACAATGATGAAATTCTGAGATGTTCGTTACGCCAAAGAATTATACCAGAGCGCCGCTTAGTGCCGGGTGATCTCGAGACGACCAGAACAGACCACCGAACACCAAGCGTGAGTTTAAAGATTACGCCAATTGCACCCTAATTACGAAACTACGCCGAAAGCCAGAAACATCAGTAGGAAATGCAAACGACGAGACCATATCTGATGCAAGGCAACAACGTGAGAAGTAACAAACAAACAAAGAATTAATCCAAAATGCATTGCATGAACCGCTTCCACTTCCTAGCCGATGGAGGATGACCACGACAATGATATGTCAAAGAGCTCGAGTGTATCCGTAAACCTGTTCTGCAAACCTTTTACACTTTACCTGAACAGCATAGTACGTTGTCATCGTGGCGGGATAGCGAGTGTAGTACCAACCGTAACCCAGCTACATCAGCAGTCACACCTACTGTCTTACCAGACAACACCTTGTGAAAATATAATAATACAATTAGTTGATTTTGAGTCAAACTATGTGAGCCGATTGTCGTCTTACTTGTATTTTATTGCAAATCAAATGTTTATGATTTGAGAGGATCTTTTTGTGAGCTCGCGCTGTCTTCGCGCGTTAAGACCGACAGTCATGTCATGATGTTGATGACAAAATCATACTGTACAAAAAGAATAGAATGCTAGGTCATACCACTAGTGAAATTAACGTTACTGTCTCTTCCGATCCTCCATTGCAATATCCAGTAAGAATTCACTACAAGCACAAAAATTAAAAACTAATCAAACCATTGAAGGAAACAGGATATGGCCAAATATGTAACAAGGTTGGTAATTAACTTTACCTTTAGGATACTCTCTATTTACACATTAATCTTCCACAGACTGTTCTTACATTTAAGCTAATGTAAATAAATAAACCCAAGAAAATAAATAAGATAATCACAACAATTTATTACCTTTAAAAATATACAGTCCACAATGTGTGGAAGATTATTAAGTTAATTAATCAAAAGAGTTTACGCATACGCAGTCACAAAATATTATGGAAATTTTATGATAACGTCATAATATTCAGCAACCATAGATGTGAAACAAATTGGATAACGAGTGTTACGTTCACAATCATTCAATTTGTTTTCCAACTTGTTCGCACGATGTTCATAATGGTTTGAACAAATAGTGCAAGTGAAACAGTTCAACGTACAATATGGTACAAACAAATGACATCGTTAAAACCATTAGGAAGGACTTGAAGTTACGCTCAGTGCTCTCATAAGATTTACGCAATTGCAATATACGCTGGCGAAACAGAGAGTACTCTAATTCTATTCAGCACAAAGGAAAATCTCAATAGAATCCTGTTATCTTCAGAGCAAACCAGAAAGCGGGAATCACAAGGTTGAATTTACCTTTGCCTCGTCCAAACGTCCGAGGGCCTTGAGCAAATTGCCCAAGTCGCTCCTAACGCAGTAAAGATCCTGTAACAATATTACAATTTTATATTACTAGAGGCGATATTTAGATTTTACAGATCACTCGACTAACATTAAACAGAATTATAATGCTGAACGCACATTTTGTCCGCACCGTCCGCGCCGGACGCAACGCATCGCATTTGTATGAAATAATGCGGTCGATGCGGATGACAGATGCGGACCCATGATTTCATACAAATGCGATGCGTCCGGCGCGGACAAATGTGCGTTTAGCATATCAGAAAGGACCCCAATTAATATTAAAACCCTTTACATTTTCTTATCATAACCGTTTTTAATTTGTTGACGTTTCGCTGACTTCTCTAAATATTGAATCTCATTTATTAAAATTATTAAAAAATTATGATATTTATTTTAATACACATTATTCACGTTACCACCATTTACTAATCATTACTAATCGTGTTTGAAAGAGGAAATATGTATTTAGTTTTAACATCTATTCTACCTAATTAATAAAACGCTTTGTACTAACGTAGCGTAAAATATTAAATTACAGCAAAATAAAAGCATGAAAACTTGTAAGTGGTTTTCTTATACAAGGTAAATTTTTCAGGTAGGGTTGGAAGGCTAATCCGAAACTATGAGGAATAGCGGAAAGTGCTCAAAGGACTCTTGGGCCCGATTTTAATGAAAAAAAAAATGAAAACTTCCAACTGCACCATTGGATTTCTGAAAATTCAATATTCTTCGCCTGGAATTGAACACGTTGGTTAAAAAAAAAACCACTATTATTGCACCATTCGATAGTATCGCCAAGGAACGAATTATGGGAAGTAATAACATACGGCAAACTTTACATTTTCAATTTCAATAAATATATGCAAAGCTTCACGACAAATACAATTACAACGATTACGTACATAACATAACATAGGTACTCGTTGCGGCTGAGTGCGGCCCTTTTGCAATGGCGGCCGTCATCCATTAGGCAACACCTGGATGTACACATCCCTTTTTCAACACTACTTTAGTTCGTATATAATAATACCCATGGCTTCGAAGTTTCGAAGTGAACAATTTGTGTTTCATTATTTTTGTTAATAATATGTAATAATGTACTTAATTCATGAACCGCAGATTAAAATCCTGTAATCATTATTTTATTTTACAGAAAGAACAGTTGAAAATCGAGCAGAAATGGAAAATCGTAGTAATTTCAATAGTCATTTCTGTCCTTGTTGCATCTGCACTCACTATTGCATTATTTCAATGGAATAATAATTACAATCGTTAATAAAACTCTATATGAGTTCAAGGTGTTTTTAATCATTGAAGCCATTACGTAAGCCGCTCTAGTGCAAGCGGAACTTTTGTATGGGGAACAGGCTGTTATTAATTATAGATTTATAGGTACCGTACCACGGACGTCAGAAAAGAACGGACATAACCTTGACTAATTGAGAGTGAAGCATAGAAATGGCCGATCGCTTACTACGTGTGCGTAATTTTGGGGTTACCACAATATGAACATTTCCCCATTTTTTCTTTATGTAAAATCTAAACACTAAATGTATTACTTACTGAATAGTTATTCCGTAATGTACGGTTTACACGTATTAATTAGTTAAGTAGATTACTAAATTTTAAGTAAATTAATAAAGTAAACGAACAATTTAGTAGTTAAAATTTAGTACGCAAGTAACCAAAAAAAAGATTAAAATTTTTCTGTTAAGTAGATGGGCGGGGCTTATCACTTAACACGTTTGGACAGACATTTTTTAGTTATAATTTAGTAAAAATGCATAAGTAATTAAGTAGGTTGTGAATATTTGTATGAACTAAAGAGCTTTACTAAATTATTATTTATTTATTTATTTATTTATTTATTACGTTTGGACGCGCACTAAAAATTCTTCACTTAAAATTTAGTTATCTACTTAAATAATTAATGCATGTAAATCGAATATTACACATTCCACATTCAATAAATGCAAATTATTATTTTTGATGAGATTAATGAATTTTATTAATTGACAACAGATTAAATACACTGGTTTACCCACTTTACTTATAGGGGAGGTACCTAAAAAAATTTTTTTCAAATTTTGTTCTACCATTATCTTAACGTAATTAATATACCTTAATCTGTACCAAATTTCAGCTTTTTAATATTGTTAGTTTGTAAGCAATGCCATGGATAGACGGACAGACATGGCAAACATATAGGTAAAGGTTCCTTGTTATTTAGTACGGAACCCCAAAAACGTATACTTTTAAACTAAAGTAAGCTCGAGCATTATATTATTATATACTAAAATTTTCCCACACATTCTGGGTATCAGCATATGCAATATTGTTGGCAACACTGGCTGATTTTGTGGTTACAATTTTTCTAGTTTTATTTTGTTAATAACTTTAGGAAAAATAAAAGAAATCAGTGATTAAATTACAAGCTTACTTGTGAAAGGTGATCCCTTTATGTTTTTTAACTGAATTACTATTGTTCTTGCAACTTTTAACAGCATACAAAGGCATTTTTATTATTCTTTATCAACTCCCGTTGTCCGTATGACTCGAGTGCGGTCCGGCGCCGGAATGGCGGCCGATGATGTCAATGTGTGCGTGTTTACTTGTACGAATAGAGAGTTTGTATTCCGATGGGTGCTTCACTGAATTTGTTCTTGAGTTTACGTCCGTATTTCTTTAAAGTCCGTGTACCGTACGAATACAATCACTTTGGCGTACTCAATTATTACGTAACTAACGTTTGAATATTGACATCCATTATGAAACATATTAGAAGTGACAATAAGAGTGTTTATGAGAGTGTGTCTGTGAGAGTTTATGAAAAATTTGTTCCGAAAATCGAGTAACATTGAAAAAAAAATTGCATCCTCTTATTTGTTAATTCCTAAATTATCGTTAATATTACGGACAATTTTATTTATTTCTTTAAATAATTTCTGCGTTGTTGAAATTATAGCTTTACATCTCAGATCAATGAATAAAAAGATAAGTCACCGCCTTATATTCGAGTGAGGAAGAAAAGTACCATGCCGATTTACGTCATCCTTGTATTTACAAGGAACCACGCCCATCCATACGTCAAAAACCATGCCGATTTATGCCAGTAAGTTCTGGAACGTCGTGCTATAACTTACACGAAAAAATGCCATCCTGTAGTTAATAGTATCAGGCGTTACTTTGCGGAAATCCATTGTTATTAAGTTAGTATTAGTCTACTTTGCAACAATCCGCGGATAACATGTATGATGGTATATACTTCAAGACATGCGTGGCACCTCCCTCCCTCCCACAACGGAAACATGCACTACACTAATTAAAAGTATATACCAACATACATACCAGCACCAACACGTGTTTCGCCCCGAAACGGAGCATCATCAGGGTAAGTTGACTCTACGATGGTTAGTCGCAAAGTGAACATCGTTCACTGAGCGTGGCGTATTTATACCCTACTCGCCCACTGGTTATCTAATGACGTTGTTGATAATTAGTGATTCACGCCGGCAGAAACCGGGTCTGACGTAATCTGGTGATTATTACTGTCGAAAATCCTCAGTAAAGGCGAGTTGGATACATTAATTTGTTCATTCAGCAGTGTAAAACTTGGGTTATTATTATGTTTTATTATTTCTAACTGCTCTAGTATATTTAATTTAAAACCCTTTTCCGATTTATGTAATATATTGTGTAGTGTATCGATATCGAGTAGGATATCGATATCATTTTGTAGTTTTGCAATCTAGTTGACAGATGTCACTTTTCTGTCGTCTCGGTCACGCATCACGCGGAGCGCACATTGAGTCAGTCACGAACTGTCGGGCGCGGAGTGTAGACGTGGTGTTTGCAGCGAGCCGATATTTATCTATATATATTTATTATGTAATTAAGTAATAATTAATCATAGGCGTAACCGCGTTTCCTAGTCTATTACATCGAACCAGTGAATATACAGAATTAGTGGTACAACGGAACACTACATATTTTGGCGACGAGCGTGAAAAGACAATGTCGGTAAGTACTAATAATTTGATTTTGCTTTATTACGTAAAAAGGAAGGATGCGTTGGAATGCGTGCAGATATTATGTATATTTTGTAAACGGGATACGAACAAATAATCGTAAGTCATTCGTTTTGTTATGATCGTTGAATATTTAATATAAAATCAGTACCGGATTTTTATTTCGGAATAATATAGTATAGGAGTTTATAGATTTACTATTATTAATAGAGAGATAAATTATTCTTGCGTGTTCTAGTACGGGTGTCTGGAGGACTATATAATTATAAGATGTATTTAGATAAATTGGAGTGAAATATTGTATTTTCACAATAAGCAGCTTACTCCTGAATACATTGTATAATGTAAAGCCATCGCGAGTATGGCACAGTGTGCTCCGAGCGCGGAATTGGGACGACTGACTTGTGAGAGCAGGTAGGGGTTGTTGGCGGGCCCCAAACGCCACTTCACATATTTCGGTCGTCACCTAATGAATTGAAGTGGCATGTCACCACAATAGTATATATCTTGCAGGAAAACTTAATACCTACGAGCGTGTCCTATATACGATGTAGGGTAAAATTATTAAAATAAAATATGTTTATAACCCGGGAAATACTGCCGTAGATTCCTGCCATAAATATATTGTGCTACCAAGGAATTCTATTACTTTTATACTTAAAATTATTATTGGCTTATTATTTTAATTATTTGAAATTCAATGTTATGTAGTAATTTTGATGACACTGGAGTCCTTAGAATGTTAAGTTTTATTGCCGCCTGTGACGAAGAAATTTACGAATCAGCCCATGAGTTGGAAATTAAGAGGTTCGCGGAGCATTTGCCTCAGCACTTTTGTATACAATTGTGCCTGCGCAGATGACAGCCATTTTGGTTCAACTATGTGCCGCGGTTTATAATAATGATTCTTTATTTCAGGCTCAGTTCAGGCCAGTATTTGTTGGTAAAACATCTTATTCTTAAATGTAAGGGTTAGTAAATACAGACATACAAATTAGTTACTACTTACTATAAACTACTTAAACTGGGGACAGGAAATGGGGGTTTCCACGCCCGGGCGCGGTCTGTATTGCATCACTTGCGTGCGGACTTGCCCAGTGCTTGAGAAATGGAGGGACCCATCTGTCCTCTATCGTGTCTGGAATGCTGTTGGTGCTGTTGCGCAGGCGATTCCAGATTGTACACGCAGTGTGTTGTACGCCCTCTGCGTGTGGCTGACCCGCAGGCTGCTCGTGTAAAAGGACTGGCGTTACGCTTTGAGAAGGCGTCGCCTTTACAGCTTTGGCTTGCAGCTGCTGTGTTGTGGCCAGTTCTATCATATGGACCTCGGACGCTCTTCTTTCTCCCTCGCACCTATCAAATTCTGGGACTATATAGCTTGGCAACATTGAAATATTATTACTAGCGTATAGAACAGATACAGCGAACATCGGGTTCCGTTATAGGTTCGTATTAGGACGTATTAGGTTCATATGGGACGTTGGAAATGTTCCTGCAATTTTTGAATGAAAGATCATAAGGAGCATTTGAACTTGGCAAGCCACTGGCGTGTTAATGGACTAAATAAGCTTGCTTAGGCTTGCCGTCTTGGTTCGGCAAGTGTCATGTACAGGGTTACTCTATGGGAAGTGTGCAAACGAGGCTTCTGGTTTGGAAAGAGAACGGAGGGCAGGCCGGCGGTGGAACACACATTTTGTTTGAAATGTCTTCTCTATGTATATACCTCAATGCTTGGCAATAATATTTTATGAACGATTTTGCAGGCAAGCCTATATGATTGGGTTTGTAATTAAAATTTCTTACCTATGATATTAATTTCGATTGGTTAACAGATCGATGTAGTTACCCACACTGACTTACCTATTCACATCTATTTGCCAGGTAGCCATGCACAGAAATAAGTAGGCCAGCCTACCTAGGCACATTCGGTGTGTTAAAAACTATCAATTGAGATAAAACTCATCCGGTTATCACAAGTGGTGAAGCACTACTGCTTCAATTTATTAAAGTAGGTTTTTTGGTAAAATTCTAATGGCAAGATCAGCTTTAAGTTCACTGGTTCGCTCATTAGAGTGCTAGATGGCGTTAGGAGTCCTATTTGAATAGCCGCGCGCGGCGCTGCGTTCGCGCCGAATGATGGCAGGAAAAAAATCTGTCATCCGCCTTCTTCCTACGAGTTACGAGGTGCACCCTTCAATTACATATACAGTAAAGTGCGTGATGTGGTGAACTAACACAAATTTCGACGGATTATCTAACTATCACCACGCCGGCCGGCTTCAGCGTCACCACCTCATCAGCTACGTTGGACTGCGTGGGATTCATACCAGGACAGAGCAGGGTGAGTGGATTCAGTTGCGCTTTGGCTGATCTTATGCCATTATCAATAGGTTTGACAAAATAATTTCAGTTGTACGCAAGTACGCGGTAGTGTAGCTATTTACACGCTACGCACCACCAACAAGAGTGAAGGTGATGGAAAAATGATTAAATTAAATTAAATTAAAAATAGCTGTGAACACTTTTCGATAGTAAGTACTACTAGTTCTTATTAAATTTTATGGATGAGTGATCGAATCATCATGTCGAATGATGGCGATATGCATTAAATTACGGTTTTGCATTAAATTGCGATGATCTAAATCAATGATGGTGAGAGTCGCATTAAATTGCGAGGTGCATTAAATTCCGAGGTGCAATAAATTGCGAGGTGCATTAAATTACGGTTTTGCATTAAATTGCGATGATCGAAATCAATGATGGTGAGAGTCGCATTAAATTGCGAGGTGCATTAAATTCCGAGGTGCATTAAATTGCGAGGTGCATTAAATTGCGGTTTTGCATTAAATTGCGATGATCTAAATCAAGGACGACCCGTGGGGCGCAATGGTTGACGTGCCGGATCGCCGTGCCGAGGGTCCTGGGTTCGATTCTCGGCGAGGTTGTGGTTCTCGGTCTGGGTGTGAACGTCTTTGTCTGGTGTGTTCCTCATGGCGCCCGCGACACAGGGAGTCCTAGTGAAGGTTCGATATAATATTTGAAGTGAATCTACGAAGAAAACTGAAGACGCATCTAAATCGAATTGAATTGAAATCGAATCGAAAGGCGCCACAATGCCGCCGAAGAAAGAGGGAAAAGAAAGTGAAGATGAAGACGTTGATATGCAGATTTCCTTTAAAGACTTAGAGAAGTCCATGACCATATTTCGGGGAGTACCTGTCTCTACAGTAAGGCGGTTTGACGGAGCCGCTCTAACTCCGTCACATCTGTGCCAGCGTTTGTTGATCTCCGGTTGACGCGTCGCGTGGTGTGGGTAAAATTTGTTCTCTGGACCATATTTACTGGAGACGACACTTACCCTGTTAAGACATTTCTCGATGAATTTGAAGATACTGCCCTGCTTATAAAGTGGACTAAAATTGAGAAATTGATCTATGCCAAACGACTTTAGACGGAACTGCAAAACTTTTTAAAATATGTGATTGATGGCATACGTGATCTTGAGACCAACAAATCCATTCTGTATGGTGCGTCGGATGTTAAAGATTTCCGGGAAAAGCTGGAATTCTACAGTGACTTTAGAAAGAAGGTGCCAGACAAACCCGCCCAAACTGGTCATTCAACTGTACATCAGTCAAACTGCAAGGTGCCTCACGTGAAGAGATGCTCTAACTGTGGTGACCTAGATCACCAATCACCAGCCTGTCCGAAGGGAGTCAAATGTTTAAATGCAACGGATTTGGCCATAAATCTACTGAATGTACTAATAGTCGATAAAAGAAGACGTTGAACATCCAAAAATAAAGAGGAAGAAAAACAAATAAACTTAAACATTGAAGCTGAGAAAGTCCCCTACAAGAAGGTTAAACTTAACGGAAGTGACTTTACATCTATGATAGATACCGGAAGCAACGTTAACCTTATTACAAAATCAGAATTTGAGGAGATTAAACACAGTGTTAAAGATTACAGAACAAAACCAATATGTTTAACCGGAAAAGCAGAAAACAAAGTTGATACCGAAGGAATATTTACAGCGAAGGAACAGTTTGACCAGTATTACATGTGAATGTTCACCGAGACAGCCTCCGAGCTGAGCGGACGCTAAAGTAGAACGTCGTTATTATGGCCGAGTTTAATTTGCATTAGCATTGCACAACGTTTACTTTATGGAGAGCACAACTGGGTACAGTGTGTACTGATGGACTGCGATCGAGCAGGTATTGCGTGTGTTGACCAGTCAGTAGCGCGTTATGCCGGAGCCAGCGAGAAGTGCACGTGGACTGTTTTCTATGCACAGTCATACCCTTTGCGAAGAGTAGCACCCATGCGGCTGTGATGGTTCGCTTCTGATGAGATAGGTCATGGTGCCAGCGATTGGCGGATTTATCACGCGGGTTTTAGTAAGCGCGGGAAGCGCGGGCAAGTTGTGGAGCCGGAATGGCTGAGAGTGTGCAATGCGACGTGTGAATTATGGTTGGTTACCCTGAATGCCGCACCGCGATGTAAATCCGACTTCACCGCGTTCCATTAGCGATTGGTTATGTTATTCCAGCGACATAGTAATCTGTTCAGAGCCATGTGTGTTCGTACTAAATTAGTAGCAAGTGTAAAACACGTGTTTCAATGGGTTTCTAAGTAATTCTGATGAAAACTGTTAACAAGCTTTCAAAGAACTCAAGAAGGAACTGTGGAGCACACCTGTACTTAGAATTTACAATCCTGATCTGCATACCGAATTATACACAGACGCCAGCACTGATGGATATGGAGCCGTACTCTTACAGGAAAGCCCGAATAGTGACAAACTTCACCCAATCCATAATATGAGCAAAAATACTACCCCGACTCAGAGAAATTACTATAGTTACCACTTGGAGGTACTGGCTATCGTGGAAGCTATCAAGAAATTTAGAATTTACCTACAAGGGATACATTTTAAAATAGTAACAGATTGCTCGGCATTATCGAGGACCTTACAGAAGAAAGATTTACCACCAAGAGATGCCCGCTGGGCTCTGCTACTAGAGAAATATGATTACGAGATCGAGCATAGACCTGGACCAAGGATGAAACACGCTAATGCTTTAAGTAGATATCCAATTTGTTTAATGATTGCGGAAACTACAGCATATATCAAAAAAGCCCAAGATGAGGACGATCACATAAAAGAGTTGAAGAAAATTTTAAAGAAAGAGCCTTATCAAGATTATATTTTACAAAAAAGACATACTCTACAAAGTGAAAAACGGAAGTAGATTGATTGTTGTACCTAAGGAGATGCAATTTGAAAGAATCAGAAGGAACCATGAAAAAGGACACTTTGGATTTACTAGGACTGAAGAATTAATAAATAGAGAATACCACATAGAAAAGTTACAAGACTAAATTAGAAGGATAATAATTAACAATTGTGTTGAATGTATCCTGATTGCAAACAAGAAAGGGAAGAGAGAAGGCTTCTTACACCCAATAGGAAACGCCGAGAGGAAATGGCCGGGAGGAAATTATCGTTGTGTTGAGTAAACTCAGTGCGGATGACCCTACCAAAGATCGGTACTAAAGGTATCGCAGAGTACCTAACGTCCGACGCGGTATAAATGGAACTCACCAACGAAGCATTGGAATAACTCCGTTTGAATTATTATTTGGAGTTAAAATTAGAAAGAAAGATGAAGAATTACGGAAACTAGAAACTACAAAAAAAAAAAATTAAAATAAGGAAGGGATGTAGTGTATCGATATCGAGTAGGATATCGATATCATTTTGTAGTTTTGCAATCTAGTTGACAGATGTCACTTTTCTGTCGTCTCGGTCACGCATCACGCGGAGCGCACATTGAGTCAGTCACGAACTGTCGGGCGCGGAGTGTAGACGTGGTGTTTGCAGCGAGCCGATATTTATCTATATATATTTATTATGTAATTAAGTAATAATTAATCATAGGCGTAACCGCGTTTCCTAGTCTATTACATCGAACCAGTGAATATACAGAATTAGTGGTACAACGGAACACTACATATTGTATGTACATACAATATATTACATAAATATTATATTACATAAATCGGAAAAGGGTTTTAAATTAAATATACTAGAGCAGTTAGAAATAATAAAACATAATAATAACCCAAGTTTTACACTGCTGAATGAACAAATTAATGTATCCAACTCGCCTTTACTGAGGATTTTCGACAGTAATAATCACCAGATTACGTCAGACCCGGTTTCTGCCGGCGTGAATCACTAATTATCAACAACGTCATTAGATAACCAGTGGGCGAGTAGGGTATAAATACGCCACGCTCAGTGAACGATGTTCACTTTGCGACTAACCATCGTAGAGTCAACTTACCCTGATGATGCTCCGTTTCGGGGCGAAACACGTGTTGGTGCTGGTATGTATGTTGGTATATACTTTTAATTAGTGTAGTGCATGTTTCCGTTGTGGGAGGGAGGGAGGTGCCACGCATGTCTTGAAGTATATACCATCATACATGTTATCCGCGGATTGTTGCAAAGTAGACTAATACTAACTTAATGCCATCCTGTGTAGTGAAGTCATGCAAAAACAATTCAACATCAAATAAAAAGTCCGGAGGAATAACATTTCACTTGTAAATGCAGTTTTAACTATATTTTTAAACACTTATCGAACACATTATAAGGTTAACTTATAATTGACAAAACTGTCAGTTGATGAGTTGACGTAACAGATCAGTGTTGCCAGTATATTCCTATTTCGAACTGCCTGAAATGTAGGGAAATAATTGCAAGTATAAGTGGGGCAAATATGTCAAGTATTATTAAGTAAAATTTGTTTTGTTTTATATGAAATTTTAAATGAAAAATTTTAGCCATCAAAAACAAAACTTGTAAAAAAAACCAAGTCTCGCAACTCAGTTCTTCTACCGTAAAAAGTTGTGAGATCCATGTAATACCAAATCGGTTAATTTATTCAGTTCCTACTTAAGGGTTCTTCTGTCTTAAGTTATTACGTAATTAGCTAACCTAACAAGTAACAACATCTTATAGTGACCATATTATCAATATTAAAAATATTTTATGTTTTAAATAAATAGATCGACTTGACCATCGCATAAAAACACAATGTATCTCACAAGTAATACCTACATATAATATTAAATTTGATAGTTTAGTGCGATGGCCAAGTCAGTCTATTTATTTAAAACATAAAAGATTTTTAATATTGATAATATGGTCACTATAAGATGTTGTTACTTGTTAGGTTAGCTAATTACGTAATAACTTAAGACAGAAGGACCCTTAAGTAGGAACTGAATAAATTAACCGACTTGGTATTACATGGATCTCACAACTTTTTACGGTAGAAGAACTGAGTTGCGAGACTTGGTTTTTTTTACAAGTTTTGTTTTTGATGGCATCTCATTTCTTTTTGTAGATAGTTCTACTTTTTTTCCTTTTTCAAGTTACCTTTGAACATAATAAATTATATCTAGGTAACTATCTACACCTATTATTCCATTATATTATACAGGGTTATGGGTTAAGTCGACCTAAATCCTTTAAGAGGTTGTAGTTTCCATCATTCCTGACTGATTTGACTATGAAACCCCATATCCTAAACTTAACCGTTCTCAAGTTATTGCCCTTTGATTTTTTTTTATAAAAATTACCCTTTTTTTGTCTATTGTCCCCTTATTTTTGTGTTTTGTGCCTCTAATTTAATTATTTTTGCTATTTTTGTCTAGTAGATTAGTTGTTTTATTATTATAAACAATAAAACTGCAAGTAACTGTACCAACAGAGCCGTAGTAGACGATTCATTGTTAAAAAAAGAAATAAATTCGTATAAAGTTTTTTTTTCTTTATTAGATATTTTAAAAAAAGTCTATGACAGTTGTGCTGCAGATGTGCTTCAAAATATCTACGGTTCTTAAGCTTTCCAACAAGGTATAACAAGTTAGGGTATTATTAGAATTCCTTAACAAAAACTTTGATGAAATGCTACCAGGTAGTAGTACAAAATAGCGGTACTCAAGCGTCAAATTTAATTTGAGTCAGGAAACAAAATAAAACAATCCAAATAGGTAACAAATAAGGTTTATTTATCTTTTTATAATAATTCTACAGTACATGTTCCACATGTCCGCCCCTGTTTCGCACACATACACGCATTCTGCGTCTTAAGCCACTTTTCACTACACCAGTCGTTAATCCTCTTCGTATTTCGTTTGCGGAATCAATAATTTTTTGCTTCAAAACATTAACAGACGTTATTGGGTTGGGTTCATTGTAAACTAAACTTTTCATGTGCCCCCACACATAAAAATCCATGGGGGTCAAGTCTGGACTCCTAGCTGGCCACGGTGTAGGTCCACCTCTCCCGATCCACTTATTGGGATAATTAGTGTCCAGCCACTCTCTGACACTCCTTCTGTAGTGCGCGGGGCATCCGTCGTGTTGAAACCACATGTCTCGAATGAGGCTTAGTGGTATGTCGTCAAGCAAATCAGGTAAATCTTGTCTCAAAAAATTTTCATAGGTCTCTCCATTCAAATTTTCAGGTAGAAAGTAAGGCCCAATCAAAACGTTCGAAATTATTCCCATCCACACGTTAAGGCTGAAACGTCTTTGTGATCCCTTTATTCTTTTCTTATTGGGATTTCTTTGTGCTTTCGGAGCCCAATAATGGGCGTTATGATAATTCGTCATCCCATCTTGATCAAATTTCGACTCATCAGTCCACAAGATGCTTCTAAAAAATGAAGGATCTTCTAAATCTGCATTGAGCATAAACCTGCAGAAATCCAGCCTCCTCACAGGATCTCCTTCTTCGATTGCATGTACTGGCGTATAGTGGTAGGGGTAGAGACCGGCAGTATGCACCGAAAACCACACTTTCCACTGTGAGAGTCCAAGTTCTCGGGCAACAATATTGGTTGACGTAGTCGGATCCAGTCGAAATCGTCGAACTATCTCATTATCTTGCTCTTCATCATCATCATTAATACGTGGTCTACCCAGGTCTGCTCTTCGCCTTGAAACAGAGCCAGTCTCTCGAAGTCGTCGGTAAACTCCGTCGAAGACACTAATATCCGGTACTCGGCGGCCGGGATAACGTGCTATGTATTCTTCACGAGCTCGTAAAGATACACAGTTGCAGTACCCGTAACAAATCAAAATATCAGCGTATTCCTCGTTTGTAAAGGTCGTCATCTTCAACAGTTCCAAATCAGAAGCACAAATCAAAGTCCAGTTAACAAGCACAGTCACGAATAGGAGGAAACAGTCCAGAAAAACAAGCCAAGTCGAGTAGAAAAAATCTAAGAGCACCAAGTATCGCATCTACCACGGATGAATCGCGTAAGCAGACTAACATGAGACTAACCAAACCATTACCAAACACAATAACAAAAAAAAATGGTTTCTACATGGAATTACTTGTCTCGCTCGCACCTGTTTACATTGCATGACATCCCACTCGCACGCTCCGCAACCCATTGAAGGACAATAGGCGCTGTGAGCACTTTAAGGAAAGACCCTTATTTTTGTTATTACCTGGGAGGGAGTCTTTTGTCACAGTTTTTTCCGCGAATCCTGATAATACCCTAACTTGTTATACCTTGTTGGAAAGCTTAAGAACCGTAGATATTTTGAAGCACATCTGCAGCACAACTGTCATAGACTTTTTTTAAAATATCTAATAAAGAAAAAAAAACTTTATACGAATTTATTTCTTTTTTTAACAATGAATCGTCTACTACGGCTCTGTTGGTACAGTTACTTGCAGTTTTATTGTTTATAATAATAAAACAACTAATCTACTAGACAAAAATAGCAAAAATAATTAAATTAGAGGCACAAAACACAAAAATAAGGGGACAATAGACAAAAAAAGGGTAATTTTTATAAAAAAAAATCAAAGGGCAATAACTTGAGAACGGTTAAGTTTAGGATATGGGGTTTCATAGTCAAATCAGTCAGGAATGATGGAAACTACAACCTCTTAAAGGATTTAGGTCGACTTAACCCATAACCCTGTATACAGGTACACTGATTCATTCACTGCAAATGTAACTTTGTAATCCTATATATTTATATGGGATTACAAAGTTATTTATGCAGTTAATGTATCTAGAAAACTGGACCGAAATTGCAAAATATTTTAGTTTTTCCTTGATCTATACACTAAACACTAATTGTGTTTCAAATTTGAAGCTTCTATGTCTGCTAGAAGTGCCTTAGAGTTTTGATGATCGGTCAGTCAGTCAGTGAGTGACGAAATTAAGAAACTTTGACTAGTTATAATTCTTAAACTACTGGTTCAAATTGAATGAAATTTGAAATATACCGTGTTTATACAATGCCTGCTTGGTAACTAAAAATTCAGGCTTCTAGCTTTATCCACAACGAAGTTATAGGGGGTCGAAAATGGCCTGAATTGCTTCGAGAAAAGGATGGTACGGCCGTGCCGCTTTTTTGCTCGACTTGGCGGGGGCACTGCCGTGCCCCCAGAAATGAGAAATTTTAAAACATGTTTATGTTACAATAAATTATTTTTTGAATAAATAATATTAATATAATATTTGTTTTTTGTCGTTATTATATGTAGGTTTCCGAAAAATGACTTGTTATGAGAAGAGTGACGCCATATATTATGTATTATGAAATTTTACACCTAGAAATTATAAAATCAAAACATCAGTTCCGAAATAAGTTTTATTTCCAATAATTGTTTTTTTTTTTATATTTACCTATACATAAAAATTATTCGATTTTGAAATGTGACGTCACGATATTTAGGACCCCCCCCCCCCCCCCTCCGTTATTTTTTCTAACCTATAATGCATACTTGCGATAGAGTAACTTTGGCACTTGCCGAACCACGACAAGCAGTCACCGACTACAAACCTTAACAAACTCTTCTATTAAAATCCGTTTTTGTGCGAGTAGAAACAAGTAAGAATGAACGAAAAAAGTAAAAACCAAAAATCGCAACGGTTGATCGAAGCGAACATAACCTGACCCGCCGTGAATAAGTGTACAAATCTGATTAGGTAATTTTTAACAGTTAGCTACCTTAATTTGGAGTGGGGGGTGTGATGGAGGGGTACGGGGGGATGCAGGAAACCCCCCCACAAATTTTTTCGTGCCGGAGACGCGTAGTTTCGTTTTTATTGCATTTTGAAATTCTATCTTTGATACCACTCAACCGTCTAAATCACGAAAGGTAAACGTCGGTAATGTAAGAAAAGGAAGGAATTTGTTAGGAATTCGACCCTGAATGCTATGATATCACACTCAATCCTCCGCGACGTACGTAATTTCAAAAAATTTGAAAAACAATGGGCATGATGACAGATTTTGAAATAATGTTCTATTTTATTAAGAAATAAGGTTTAGTATAAAATAAATACATTTCAATTTATAAGTTGATAATTCGCACCAAAACGCTTCAAAGTGTCATGGCGTCGCTTGTGCAGTCACGTCTCAGGAAAATAATAGACAAGACGTCATTATCAGTATGGTCATATTCGTTTGTTTAAAGAAGCGTGGCGTAATTTGCGCTGATTGGGACTGATTGGCGTTCAAGATAACATGGCGGCTTGCCGTATTTTGTAGTTTTATTTTATCAAAAATATTGTTAATCTCGCCCATAATAATAGAAATGCGTGTTTTGTAATCCTGTTTGTAACACAACATCAAGTAAAATTCAGGTAGCACTCTGTAAAAGTCACATCTCGGATAAACTTTAATAGTTAGCTACCTGAATTTGGAGTGGGGGGTGTGATGGAGGGGTGCGGGGGGATGCAGGGAACCCTCCTCACAAATTTTTTCGTGCCGGAGACGCGTAGTTTCGTTTTTATTGAATTTTGAAATTCTATCTTTGATATATCACATACCACTAAACCGTCTAAATCACATAAGGCAAACGTCGGTAATGTAAAAAATTTAAAATTATGATCTTGGAAAGAGCATAATATTAAAATCTGTAAAGATACTAACTTTCAACACTCCCGGAAAACCTTTCCAGGTAAAACTAACAAATGACTGAACTATGTAATTTATTCATAACTAGTATAGCATAAATTGTTGTAGAACTTATCATTGTCATTAAGCAGCGCCGAATTGCCCAGTATATCTGCCGTAGTCCGTGTAAGTACTAGAGAGTGCTGGATTACATTTACATTTTATTAGTATTTTTACCACAAAATGATATTGTATTGTAGGATGTACCAGTTCAGCCAAATGAGGCTATAGACAGCAAACCCGTTGCAATACCGACTATTTCTTCCATAGAAGCTCTAGTAAGCTCAAGATAGTAATAATTACCTATACTTGGTTTTATATCACATGTTCAGCTTTTTTTAATTAATAATGAATTATTACAGGACATAGTTACAAGCTTCACCTAGTGAAATGATCGATTATTTCTGCAACCCAAAACCGAGTACATCTTTTATTGCAGTAAATATTTTAATATATCCATATTCTCCATATTCTAAAGAAGTTTTTAACCCCAAGATTGAAACACAAACGAAGTAAGCGAAACAGGACATCCGTTTAGGAAAAAAATTCAAGGTTTTGCACGCATTTCCATATACTTTTTAAAAAACCAACAAACTACGAGTAAAACAAAAACGCGAATTCATCTAGGGAGATTTAATTGACTTGGCAAATTTGGCAACATTTTATTTACGCACACATGATCACTTACGCACACATGCTTACGTGAAAACTTTCCTCACTTTTTTGTTCGGGATGCCTTATCTCTTTATTCATTGATCTGAGCTTTACATAATCAAACAATACTATTCTCTACAGTAATGCGGTGAGGTAAAAATTGGCGGGTCTATTGTTTTCTTCGAGGCCGGCAACGCATTGGTGACGCCCCTAATGTTGCTAATGTCCATGGGCGGCGGTGATCACTTACCATCGGGTGACCCGTCTGCTCGTTTGCCTGCTTAAGGCATAAAAAAATTGAAGTCGATGACAACAATACTTTTTGAAATGGAACCCAAATACAGTAAAGTTGAAACAGAAATTGGTTGACCTACTTAAGTACAGTCGGATTTATACAGAAACAGATTAGCTGTGGTTCTGTGCGAATCTCTGGTTTTCATTCCGCGCGCGACAATAGCCAAGGTACGTGAATTTAAATTAATTCCGGGCGACCTTCAAGAATACGTAATACCCGTTCATATATGCAAACAGACTCGCCTACTGATAATATTATACCGTGATTATACCGCTTCGCAAACATATAATTTTATGAGATATTATAATTTCACACAGGCTCCTCAAATATTTTTAACTGACCGCAACATTCAAAAATGTCATCCATTAATCTTATACATTTTAAACACGTTCAAGGAACTTGCCTCATTTTCGTGGACAGATTTTAATCAACGATTTTTGTTCGAGAAGCACACGATCCCACGTCATCATCAAAGTTGATGTTGATAAAGTACATTTTATTAAAATTGGCTAACATCTACTCTAACCACAGATATAGATAGACCTATATCTGTGATTCTAACAGATGTGAACCACGGACCTTAAAGTTTTTACGTCCGTGATGTGAACGCGATTATCGTGCAGTTATGTCTGTAATAACTACGGCACGTATTGAACTATGACAGTGGAATGTATGTAGTATAAATACAAAGTCTTTTGACATAAAAAAATTTAAGGGCATTATATAAATATCTTTAAGCATTAGGAATATCAGGACTATTCGCCAGCCCCTATTCAAACAACCCTCAACGTTCGGCTGTAAAAATTATAAAGGGGAGGGTGGATAGTAGCTGAGAGGGAAAGAGATAAAATAGTGTGAACGTCGAGACGGTTAAATCAATAAATTTAATGTGGAGTCGTCTGGGGAACAGCTGGTGATATTATAAAAGTTTCTATTTGTCGTAAGTTAGTACGCCATGTTTGTCGGGCATAAATCCAAGAGACTTGAAACTGTAATATATTTTTGTACGATATTATAGCTGTCGTATTTCATTGTAGTTTAGCACCTTTATAAAAAAATTAAATCTTATTCTGTGCAATAATCGTGCCATAACATAACTCTGTTATAAACATCGAATTTTCTAAGCCATAAACCTATGTAGACGCATATTGAGTTTGAAAACAGTGCATGTTTTTCAAAACACGTTCCAATAACGTTGTTTAGTAACAGATTAAGTACAAATCAATAGCATTTACTTTTCAATTCGATTCTATATTTGTATTGAACGGAATAGACAACTGAATAACAAATGTAGGCCCGAGGATAAACAACACGCACTCAGTATTTTTCCTAATTAAACAAGCAACTACATTTCCACGGCTCACATGCGGATAAAAATAACAAATTTTCCGCTGATGAGCACTATACCGGATATAAATTACATCGAGATATAAAGAGAAAACGGTTACACCACTAAGGAGTTCTACATATTGCTTTAGTTCCGATGACAATACATTTTTGTAATAAGCATGACCTGATACTTCTCTCAGGTTTGGCTCCAGAGACGAGGGAACTCCTTAACCGTTAAGAGCTTTAGTCTTAGTCTCTATATTTTTTTCTTTGTATAGTCACATTATAGTTTAGTCACTATATTTTTTTCTTTGTACATTAAGTGACACTATAAAAACGTATTTTCAGTTTTCAAATAGTTTAACTTGTTAAAATTTTACAGTTTCGTTTGATAGATATACCAACCTAATAGTAGACATATAAAGAAGCATATTTTCTCGCAAACTTACATTAATGATTACAGTCGAATTGCGACCAATAGTAAACATTAATTTTTTTATTGCATTCTTCACATAGAGTATGTGAAGTGACCTTGATTTTATAGTGTTGTTCATACGTTCGTATTACGAACTTCATAACAACAGCATTTTTCGTGATTCTCTTCTGGGAGGGTAAACGCTATTTAAGAAAACTGTAATGAGGCCATTACAGTGCCTACTTACATTAAATATTTTCTGAAACTCATTTGTAGGGAACTGGGGGTTAGAATTTTTATAGGCATAACGGTTGAAGTAAATAATTTTAAGAATTAAATCTCTCGTCTATTGACATAATGTCACGGCTGTTAAAAAAATTAAAATATTGCGTGAAATTAAAAAGCGTGCGAGCGTGCGTGCGTGTGTGTGTGCGGTCTTGTCTTTGTGTACTGTCCATGGCACCCACGACACATTGAATCCTAGTGTGCGGCTATGAGTGTGTAGCTTTATTTATTATTCTTAATCTTACATGATATTATATTTAAACTGACCCGACACTACACAGAGGATATCCCGGACGTCAGCCTGTATGAGACTAGAGAGGCTCTAAAACAGCTTAAAAACAACAAGGCACCGGGAGATGACGGAATCACTACCGAGCTTCTAAGAGCTGGAGGGAAACCCCTTCTAGTGGCGCTCCAAAAACTGTTCGATTTCGTCATTAACACTGGAACTACTCGAGAAGCATGGGGCAGAAGTGTGGTGACGCTATTCTTCAAGAAGGGCGATAAAGCCCTTTTGAAGAACTACAGCCCCATTGCACTTCTGAGAAACGTGTATGAGCTGTTTTCGAGAATACTCACAAATCGCATTGCACGCAAGCTTGACTTCCAGCTTCCCGAACAAGCAGGATTCCGAAAAGGCTATAGTACCATAAACCATATACACACACTGCGGCAGATTATACAAAAGACCGAGGAGTATAATCTGTCGTTGTGTGTTGCCTATGTGGACTATGAGAAAGCCATTGATTCTATCGAAACCTGGGCGGTACTAAATTCACTCCAGCGGTCCCGAATTGACTACCGGTATATCGAGGTGTTGAAGTATTTGTACTCATCTGCCAACATGTCCGTCAGAGTACACGACACAGCAACGAACCCCATCCAACTGCAGAGAGGTGTCAGACAAGGGGATGTCATATCCCCAAAACTGTTCACCGCTGCGTTGGATGACGTGTTCAAGCTGATACAGTGGAAACGACGAGGCATTAACAACAATGGCGAATACATAACACACCTGCAATATGCCGATGATATAGTCATCTTGGCGGGTTCCCTGGAAGAACTTGGAGGAAGGAGCATTGTATGCTCGGAGACTTGGACAGCGCCTCACAAAGAGTGGGTCTTAAGATGAACATGGACAAGACGAAAATCATGTCGAATGTCCATGTCACACCCTGTACCAGTTGTTGTTGACAGCGCTGCTCTCGAAGTTGTAGACACACATTGAGTACATTTACCTGGGACAAGTGATCCAGATGGGTAAGTCCAACTTCGAGAAAGAAGTCACTTCTAGAATCCAATTTGCATGGGCTGCGTTTGGGAAACTGCGTCATAATGTCGTCTAATACACGACCTCAGTATTTCTCTACGTGATCGCATCAGAAATGAGGAGATCTGGATTCAGAAGGCTCAGGACCGGTCAGAATGGCGCAAATTACGGAAGGCCTATGTCCAGCAGTGGACCTCCAAAGCCTGATGGATGGATGGAAGGATGGATTCTTACATGCAGGGTTGGATTTTGTACTATAACTATAGTATTTATACTATAATTTCACCCTTTTTACTATGTACTATCCACATCTAAAGTGTAGTACGCTAAAATACTATAATTTTAGGATTGCTCCTGAATGCTTAGTTTTAGATCATTATGAATATTTCTACAGTGCGTGTGGTCGGGGATTCCACGATTTCCTCCGCAGTAGACTTCTTTCTTTCCTTTCCACTATCAGTAAGTAATGTCGTTCCTTCCATTCCATTCAAAATTCAATCAAAGCGATAACAATCGCTTGCGAATTTTTGTGTAAAATAATACGTTTATTTACGAAGTTCTTCCTACACTTCGAAGAAACTTCCTGGTAGAAGTATTTTTTCCATTTCAACAAATGCGCGGGGGGGGGGGTGCAAAAGCAGTAGATGTACCGAGTTTTTGCTGTCTATCTACTACTTTTCCAAAACTAGGGTGGGCAACACTGACTGTACTATAATTTTTTATAAATACTATACTTTTCATTCTTTTGTACTATATTTTTCAACATACCTAAATCCAACCCTGCTTACATGTGTTGATGAAAGCCAGAACCAATATAGTAGTAGAAGCAAGGTGGGTTTATTGGTTTTTATTCTAAAATAACGCACAATAGGGTACTTAATAAATTAATATTTAGTGTTTTATGTTATGTGAGAAATCTATCATAATATTAAGTATCCTCACTACAAATTCAAATTTGGTTTTAAACACTTGTTGAATATATACCCCATACATTCACATATTATTAAAAAATACTGCCAACAATCTAACTGAATTTCTGAAGATAGCTTATGACTTGGCAGTCTTGGCACATAAAACTATATCTATAAAGATATTGCTGAACTGAAAGACAGGAAGTTTAGTCTGCTTTTATCAGATGTATTACATATCTCTGTGCTAAGTCCTACTTTTGTGTATGACAAATTACAGCATGGCAACTGATTTCAAAATGTTGCTTAGATGGTACTATTACCTTTCAAATAATATTTTTTTCACATCTATGAAACCTTTGGCCAAAATTTTTCAATAAATTTTTTGGCAGTTATCATAATAAAAATAAATAAAATAGCAGCCATTCCAAAAGGAAAAGGGCTAGAATTGTCAATAAACAGGTATATTTTATGCCTTTAAATTATCGCTACTGAGTTGCTGGAGACACTGTATATATCCACATTATTTTGTGTCAAATGACCGATTAATATTTTTTTATTTTTTGCTATAAAAAACCACAAAATACTCACAGGGTTATACTGTAAGGCTGTGACGTATGCTTGCACTGCCTGTTCCATGTCACCGGCTGCGACGAGAGCCGCAGCAAGGTTGATGTAGCCATCGATGAAGTCTGGCTTTAGTCTGACGGCATGACGGTAGTTCTCCAACGCTTCTTGCAGCTGGCCCCTCTCCTTGTACACGTTACCCAGGTTGCTATGAACAAATTATGTTATGTTTTTACTTATTACATGCAGTGCTGTCTGTAATTTTACTAATGTAACTTTTTCTCTGCAGTTTAATAACGTAGCTATCTTCCTTGTATGTGCTTGGAAGAATACAGTCTGATGCAACATCAAGTGTATAATTATTGTCTTGATGTCTGAAAATCACACTTTGCTGGCATGACCTACAATAACATCCCACTCTTACTTTGTAGTTAACTGTATATCTGTACGAATAACCTTCTATGTACCTGTTGGCAAATGCCAGTCAATTAAATAAATGCTCAAATGCTCAATTAAATAGTATGTATTCAATTCACATCTATAACACAATTATGAATATAGTTGGAACTGTCTTTATGCCAATACAGGATGTAATTTAGCAACAATTATTCTCATGATAATTGGATTGAATTGCACCAATTAATTTTATGCACATTTATAGCGTATCTTTACTTCAGAAAGGCAAGAAATCATTTTACACAAAGGTTGTTAGGAATATTACTGCAGAAAACTAATGTACACATACCCCAGCAAATCCCAACCATCCGTGCAAAAGACTCAAAGCACAAAGCTATAAATCATGATTTGATAGATTTAAACTATGTATATGCTATACTGTAGGACTTATATGACAATAAACTAAATTATACACCAATGCCATTTAATGGAATTTGCAACTCAGTTTGTTTTTATTTCAGGAGTCTCAAGTCATCTGCACATGTTTAAAAATACAACTCTTGATAATATTGGAGCACTTAAATTTTTCCAAAGGCACCTTCAGAAATCCATTTTTATATCTCATAGCTAAATAAATGGTGGTACTGATTTGTTTGTTCTGTTTAGATACAAACTTTGATTAGATAAGATTTACGGTCGTAAAGATGAAATAGGTACTAGTGATCAAAATACAGAGATCAGCACTTACCTGTAAGCTTCCGCCAATAATGGATTCTGTTTGATCGCCAACGTTGAGAAATGTGCGGATTTGTCTAATCGCCGACATTGGAAATGGATTGACGACAACAGGAGTAACACTCCCGTGTTCGTTCCGTCCTGACGCCATAACTGCATACAATGCAACTCGGCGCTATCGTAGTCCCCCGCTTGGTACTCGCGATGAGCGAGCTCTAATAGCCCTAAAGTGAACGAAATAAAGTTATAAAATTATAATCAGCTCCTATAAAGTGTAACGTGTAAATGAACAATGCATTGGCGGAAGTCTCCGTTAGACGGTTAGGTCAGAACAGTAGAATACATCTTTGTTTGCATCTTCCAATAAAATTAGACCTTTCGCCAAACTATTTATAGAAAACACGAGACCACGTACCCACTGTCGATATCTGTTGAATATCCGACATTTTTAGTATCACTGCATTTGCGGGCACACCGACGATCTGTTGAGGCTGCGTCGTGACAGATTGTGGCACCGCAACATTCGTTTGAGGTTGCATTTTTGTTATCATATTCACACGTAACTTTACCAATTACTGACACTTTTTATAAACACTTTCCAGATAGTAATTTTAAATTGATATCAAAATTTATTACTTTCCATGACCGTGAACAGAATGAGTCGCGTTGAAAGAAAGGAGGAAATTGAAATTTGACTCTATAAAATTTCTATAACATTCTATCAATCAAGCTAACAAACAAATCGCGAAATCGCTATTGCGATGCGTGGTAGTGATTAAGTACTCTGTGAGTCACACTTCACAGACAAAAAATAAATACGCACAGAGTATATTTGCGTATTTGACTACGTTACACAGATTAGTTAAAGATACCCCACGCTGGTGACGTGACGTGACGCCTATAATGTGGATGATATAATTCTGATTACTTATGGAAATAACCGGCAAACGAGCTGACAATCGATGAACTAATGTAGTAAGTATATTCGTTCACTGCTGACGATCCACTTGATGGCAAGTGCCATAGGCGTAGCCAGGGTGGGGGTTTCGGGGGTTCAAAGTTTCAACCCCCCCCCCCTCCCCCCCGAAAAGGATATTGACATGTATTATTCACCCCATACTTTTTATCTTTAGATCTATTATTCTATGTTTTTTGGACCAATAAAAATTCTTTAATTCTTTAATTCTAATTAATCTATTGAAACATAAGTATAATCTAGTGAACAAGTTCAAAAACGTGTTACATAGAAATAAATATCCTATAAATATGCGCGTTAGCCAATGATGTTGTATGTATAGGCGATAGCTCATTCAATTCGGAATGACGTCTAGAAAAATATTTTTTAAGGGTTTATTAGAATTAATAGCACTTAAAAATTGCGATTATTATTAACAAAATAAGATAAAAAAAGATATTTAGTTTTTCGTTAATAACTTCTAAAATAATGATATTTAAGGAATTTTGAAAAAGGATCCTGAAAGAGGAGGAAATTCCCCATAAGAAAGTCCCAGCTCTCGGAATGATCTATATTATTAAAAAATTTTTAGCGCTGAAGATGGGGCTCCGCGAGACCGCGAACCCTCCCGAAACTAAAACCTGGCTACGCCCATGGTAAGTGCTATCGTCGCCCATGGACATTAGCAACACCAAAGGCATCATAGATGCGTTGCCGGCCAAGAAAGAGAAAAGACAAAAGTATTAACAATTAAAATCAATATTACCAATATAATTCCTCGAGGAGCCATACCACTAGCGTACCGGATTTAGTCGCCTATTACGACACCCATCCAGCGTGGGATTGGTATTCTCAGCCGCCCCAATACGGCCAATTTAAAGAAGCAGGGATTCACAAAGCATGTGATTACGGACTTGATAATTAAAGCAAGCGCACAGGGCGCGCGTCTGAGGCGCATTGACAGAGACAAAAATGTATGGCGCTCTATAGAACAAAATACAACAAACCTCAGACGCTTGTTATATCAAATCCCATAAACTATGGAAATCTCCCGAAGAAAAAAACACTGTAATTTCTTTGAAATATGTATTTAATAACAGCAAAATATTGCCTTTATTTAATCAAATTATTAACTAAATACAAAAACACGAGTGGACGGATATCATTAAAGCTTACGAATAAAAATAATACTGATATTTAATAGATATTATTATTTATATAGTATATTTTAATAACAGTCACTTGCAGTTCGTTATGTGCATAAAAAATAAAGTGAAAAAAAAACACTATGCAAAATGTACAGTGTAAGCTGAGAGTACACTTGTTGAAAATAAAATCATCGCTAATGTGGGTAACTCACGAATTGTGAGAAATCTTCGGCCGTTATCCAAAACATTTCTTCAACTCAATAATGACTTATTAATTTATGACATTTTAAATAATATTTATTCTAAATACGATAATAAATATGCCACTTCAGTGAGATCTTGTGGCACTGACTCGTGGTAGCACAGGTATAATTCTCTGGGCTCCGGTTCACTAAACACCCGCCTGTAGAACAAATAGATTTATGTTAATTAATATGAAGCAGACATGTGAACCAGCTGGCATAATGAGTGTATGATCACAACAGTGTCAGCCACACAACACGTATCACACGCAGACGTCTGTCAACACTACGTTCACAATGTTTTTGGAAATCTATATAAGATGGCGCTGTTTATGTCATTATTTGGTTAGATAAAACTACAAAATAGAAGAACTTATCACTTAATTTAACGTTATTCCAATCTGGAAACTTGACCTGACCTAATGCATTGGATTAACACAAAGATATTGCATACTGATATTCATTGTACATCCTACGACTTAAAAATATTAAAATAAGAGCAACAATTCAATGAAAAGTCATGTTATCAATTCCAGGGTTCCATGCTTAGTTATTTAGCCAGTAACTTGTCACCCTGCTTTCTATTTAGTCCGCAATCTGCCGGTGATGCTTATAAGGTCTGAGTTACAGTATATCTCTTACCTTATATTAGCTTGTGGAAAAATCCTACATAACGAATTAAGGTCTTACTCTTACCCAACAACCCAAAAGTAAAATGGCTCAGCATTCTTCTTTGCAATGCCACATTGACTGAGGACCTCTGAAGGCGCTTCAAAGAGCATTCCATATTCTTTGACTGCTACAAGAATCTTGTTCAATGGGTTAGATGGAGCTTGGTTCTTTTTAAACCTGATAGATAAAAACATCATTAAAATATTACTTCACTGCTTGTTATGATTGTTATCTAAGCACAGTAAATAACATTATTATTTGTAAAACCTTGTTCTTTTCAATCTCTTCATCTATTATAAATATAACTAAGTAAAAAGTTTACCAAAACAACCTAAAAATGGTTTAAAAACAGAGCCAAAGTTGCAAGTGCTCAAAGTATTTTTGTTTTTTGCTTCTACTGAAAATGTATCTTACAGTTACTCTCTTTTTTCGCTAGGTGCTCATTTATTGAAACCAACATATCAACGCTAAAGTACTATGTACAAAAAAGCTTACTTAATACTGTGTTGTAATAATTCGTGTATCTTCTTGCACGCACATCTGAAAGCCTTTACTATATATGAGTAAAGCGCATTGTTAGCTTGAGATTCCATTGTTTTCACAGGAGCTATTAAAACACCTTTCTCCGCTTCAAGATGTACAAAATGGAACAACACATTGTCTTCACCCGCTGTTATTCTGTGGAATAGATTTAAAAAAATGTAAATGAAGCTTTATTAATTAAGTAATTTATAAAATGTATCCCTAAAGCATCGCATGCCACAGCTCCCTGCAATTCCACTGACAACTTAACGTTGGCCACACCTGCCCCATGTCATTCTTAACGCGTTAATTATCGCGTCAGTGATATAAAAAATACTTTTCAATCATTTTTGGCATCATAGTTTTATAATGTTAAATACCTGTGTACAGTAACGTGGTCCAGTTCATTCAGTAATGACTTTCTAATATCGCTCATGTCTAGAGTACCGCTTGCTCGGCTACCATCCTGAAAATAATTAATAATCTGAGGAATCAATTCATTCTCAATCCTACGGGGCACTAGCTTAACTTACAAAGAAAATAAAAATGTTATGAAAAGACATACATACATAAAAATAGAACCAACATTGAACTGAAAGCGAGGCCACAACATTGCGGTGCGACGATGCAACGCAAGAACGTTGTCGCACTGCAATAAATGCGTTGTCGTAACGTAAAACTAACGTCGTAACGCAAAAATTTCATCGCATCGCATACCTCGTAGATTGTCGCTTTATGCGTGACAATTTCCATAATAGGTACAAGTAAGGCACGGACGTAAAAAAAGAACGGACGTAATCCCAAGAACAAATTCAGTGAAGCGCCCATAGGAATACCAACTCTGTATTCGTACAAGTACACACACCTACACATTGACACCATACGGCTACGACATTGACACCATCGCGAATCAAAAATTACAAAATTACGCACACATGGTAAGCGAGCTGTCAGTTGTCAACTTCACTCTCGATTAGACAAGGTTACGTCCGTTCTTTTTTTATGTCCGTGAAGTAAGGTAACATAAAAAAATTGTGTCACCTGTCTATCCCAGTCAGAATCAGAGCCCGAGGAATCCCGTCTGTGTTTCTGCTCCCTGTCAGCTCGTCTACCCATAACACGGTCTTCGCTTACTTCACTGTAGAAAACATACGTAAAAATTCACCATATCATGTTTCACAGGTACATAGGTACTCACGTTTAAATGTTATACCACAGAAGAAATAATAGTACTTTGGTTATATGCGAGTTTATCCTTGGGCATGACTGTATGCAAGTATGTTGAAAACTTGAAATATCCACTTCAATATCTATACATATCGTGAGTACCCTTCTGAATAGGAATACTACGCTGTACTAATACTGTTTCGTAGCAACGTGCGTACAATCCATGATGATCAAAGTAGAAAATAATATTTTCCAAAGTCAATTTCATCAATGTGCTATACTAATATTTTCGATTAAAAAAAATGTTTCTACAATACCTATTACTTTTCAAGCTGCCCGAATCCTCCGAGTAACTAACATCGAAGTTGCTAGATTGTCTGTTATTCTTTCCCACATGCCACTGTCCATACAAATTGTGGTGGCTCGTGCTATGATAGTTGCTTATACCAGTCTCGTTGCTTGAACCAAAGTTGATTTGCTCCGAAGAGTTATGTCGCCTGCGTAGGTCCACTTGCGATTTTGAAATTTTAAATGTTGAAGAACGTAGTAAATCTGTTTTTGACGCTGAAAACAGAAAATAATATTATGTAAAATACCTACAATATAATGTATTCTCCACCAAACTACACTGGAGCAGCGTAGAATATGTTCTAGGTCTGCTAGGCATGAGGAGACCCTTGCCCAGTGGGCCATCAATGGGCCGAAGCCATTGCTGATTAAACGGAATATTATAGTGGCTCTTAAAAAACAATAATTTTCAATATATACATATAATAAAACTGAGATAATAGATCAAAAGGTAGGGCCATAGTTATCATATCATAAACATACCAACAATAAATATTAATTTTGACTTGAAAAAAATATGATACTTACAATTACCCTCTCTTAGTTTCTTCCCATGTTTAGTGAGGTACTGGGGTGACGTCTCTAATTGAGGCTGCGTGTTGGACGCAAACCATGACGCCAGGTACTTGTTGAGACCCACATCAAATAACACTTCCACACAACTCTCACACTCCTCCACGTAGAATGGGGATGGCGGGGTCACTCCCACTGCCTGTAATAAGAATAATGTTTTAAACATACTTTTGTAGCAGTATAAAGTAAATAGTTAATATGAAAGTGTATGATGTATAGGTACTATGTAGTAGGTATGTTGTAGTAGGTTTGGCTTGAAAGACAGTTCTTTCTTTCTTTTTCTTCTCTCTTTCTTGGCCGGCAACGCATCAGTGATGCCTTTGGTGTTGATCATGTCCATGGGCGACGATAGCACATACCATCAGGTGGATTGTCAGCTCGTTTGCCGGCTACTTCCATAAAAAAATGTAATTACATAATATACAATGACTATAACCTCTATTGAAGCTTGGTCAAGGAAACATTATCAGTAAGGGAACTTATGCAGTTCCTAAAGTCCTCCATAATGTTGTATAGGGAATGTAAAGACCTTGCCAACATGGTCTTGACTAGGGATAAACATGAAAAATGATAATGAATAGTCACATTGTGACTTCAATCCCAAGCATAGCAACACTGTCCTCATCTATCCCACGATAGATAACGTCGCTTGAAAGGCAAAAATTACCAAGCGACATATTGACAACTTTACACTAGAGCATTTTAGTTTTTAATTATGGAAAAAAAAAACGTAAAAAAATCGCTTTATTAAGCATTTAAACTGTATTTAAAATTCATTGGTATGACTAATAGGCAATTTTTTGCGATATTTTTTTCTAAAATTAAAAATAAAATGCAGTAGTGTAAAGTTGTCAACATGTCGCTTGGTAATTTTTGCCTTTCAAGTGTCGATAAAGCTAAGTATTTGTGGTAATAACTTACATCTTCAGTGCATCCACCGGCTTCCATGAGAGTTGCAAGAAGGAAATGTCCCTTACCAACCACTAGGATGAACCATCGACCATCTGGGATCCTGGTGGAAAATAATATTGACATCAGTAATCTTATTTTATTTATTTTTTATCATGAATTCATCTCAATCATCATCATTTCCCTGCGACATATATATGTATGTATATTTACCTATAATCATTTCCTTCTGTATTATTCTGAACCCTATGTTCATGAATGAATACTTCTCGCCACATGACCAGCTTTTCGAATTCCTTTTCAGCACTTAACTTTAATATGCCATTAAGTTTGAGATAGGCGTGAATTTCCATCAAATCATCGTCTTGCAAGTGAGAGCTTAATAGATGACCGGAGTAATACAAACAAGATCCAATAACAGTATAGAGCCTTTGAAAGTTTTCTACATCGTCTGTCTGAAATCAGAAATAATCTTTTTGTAAAGGTTCTTTGCAGTCTTCGTTTTGTAAAAAATCAAAAAATCTCCTCCATCTAGTTATTTCATAAAATGTCTTGCATATCTATACTAATATATAAAGAGGAAAGATTTGATTTTTTGTTTGCATTGAATAGGCTCCGAAACTACTGAACCAATTTGAAAAATTCTTTCACTGTTGGGAAGCTACACTATCCCCGAGTAACATAGGCTATATTATATTTTCAAAAATATTAGGGATCCTTAATAAAACTCCAATAATGTAACCCAGTGTGTAAAAATTTAAAAAAAAACGAAGCAAAGCGAGGGTGGTTACTCGTTTTAAATAATACAGCTCTGCCCTATGTTTAGAATATTAATAATATGAATGAAAATACAAATAAAAATACTACTTGTGACTACATAAATAAATACATAAGTTCAGTAATAGCACAAAACACAGCTCAAAAGTTTTTAAAAATATTCTTACCCATTCTCGATAATCAGCTGCCTCCAGTTCTGTTATAGCATCATCAACTTGTATTTTTACCTCTAATGGTAAAGAAACAGAATTTGCAGCTAACATATCTTCAAAGGATGTTAAATCTCCTACATGAGCATTCCTTACATTATCAGTTCTTTTGGATCTATCATTACTAGAAATAAGCGTTATAAAAATTCTCGAAAACAAACCATCTAGCTTGTCAACATTATTCGGTTTTGTAAAACATGACTTGAGGGAACCATACAAAAATTCCAGCATCTTTACAATATCTGCAATAATCCTCTTGGCTGCAAATAAATCTACATTCTTATTGGGAAGCGCAAACAACAGCAAGTCACTGTAATGGGATGCGTATGCTATATTTATCAAAGTACTGTTAAATAAAACAGTAGAGGTGACCGGCTCACTGGTACCAAGTGACTTGGGTGCTAAATGATTCAGAGTAACATAAGCTCCTCTTGTATTGTATAAGAAATTTTGATTAAATGGTCTAGGGAAACAATACAAAACACCTTTCTCATTGTTACCCTGATATTCTATATCATTACAGCAAATATACAGTACTGAGCACATGGACTCCTTTAGATACTGTATTACGGAATGTTCTAGAGGATTTTTTGAACTCAACAGTTTCTCAATGTTAATATTAAAATCTTCAGTGACTACTTGAAATGTCAATTTGAGAGAGTCATGGTCCTCGGTGACTCTTTGCAGAACATTGTTGATATTGTATGAAGTGACTTCTATGCCGTTTAATCTTTGTAGATAATATCCAATGTTTATCTTTGGAGAATAAAGAGCTTTTGCTTCAGACAAAAAGTCTGCAACAACTAAAGTTTTTCCATCTGCATGAGTTTTTAAACTCAGACCAAAGAGCTTTTCTATTTTGCAGTTCTTCTCGCTTGGATATGTCATTGTTTTACTTACCTGTAAATATAAAATTATAAGAATTTTACTCAGAGATTTTATTGCTTAATTAAATTTTTATGTTGTATTGAAAAATCCTTAATTCCTTTATTTACTAAAATTTTATAGTGTTTCATTTCAACAGATTTCATAGCACAATAGTTGTGCATCCTTTTTTCTTTTCTTATTTACAGTAATATTCAGTAACGGAAGGCCTTACCTGTATAATAACAAATTTATTGTTGTCTTCGACTGAAAGATTTTTAGTGGCATTTAAACTAGATTTCTCTGTTGTATTGCTTCTTAATCCATTATCTTTAGTTCTAAACTTTCTGGATTTTAAGACCTTAAATATTCTTCCTGATTAACAACAATAATATGATAAATGTTATTAAAACAAGTACATACATGATTTGTTGAAAAATAATCTATGCACAAATTTAAAAGCTGCCCGAGTAAAATGTGTATTACTACCAAAAATCTATATTATACTTTTTAAGAAAAATAAAAACAGTTAAACACCTCTAGTAGAGCGTCTGGTTGAAGATCTCTTGAAATCACTTCTTAATTTAAAAGTTTCACAGCTTTCAAGTAAAGGTGCTTTTGAGTCATCGGTCCCCTCATTTATAGATTTTACTTTTATATAAACCAGTTCTCCATCCTCCCCTACGTCGGAATCCCATTCTGGGACAGAGCTAGTACAAGAAACAAATATGAAATAAATAATCATATAACCTAAACATCACACTTTTACTATAGTCACCTTTCAGAATCCGAATATTTGGAATTATCTGAAGAATTTGTCCAATCGTTGTCAGAATCACATGAACTTTCATAATTAATTTTATTCTTAAAACTATTCATTTCAATAAACTTAAAATTTTATTTCTCAAAAGTTCAAGGAAACTGGAAATGTCAAAAAGTTCAAACAAAACAAAACCACAGAGTACATAATGTAATCACTACGTATAACAAACCTTTAAAACCGAAAGTACCGAAACCACAATATTTAAAAATGTATACTAACCATAGAGGCATAGTACCCATGGATATATTACTCTATCTGGATCATTGACTTTGTAGAGGTACCTGAAGTCTGATGACGTCATATCGGAGGGACCATTTTTTTATTTTGTCCATGTTGTCTATAGTCCCAGGATGTATCATTCAATTGTGATTTTTATAATGATATAAAAGACATCTAACAATAACATGAATATATTATTATAATATGGATATATCATAAATGTGTACCTTAATTTTCAATTTACTCTTAATGTTATAATACTTATAATTTAAATTCGGTAATTATGAAGAAATTTTAATAAAATGTATTATTTCATTTATTTAATTAATTTACAGATATCTAAAACTAACAAAAAAAATAAATTACTATAACTTAAAATAATAAAAAGAAATATGTTAACTAAAGTAAGTAATATTTAAAAAAGTATATTTACAAGAGATAAATGTCATCCAAAATTCCCAAATTAGGCATTGTACCCAGAATGCTGGCAGCATTGCCCCGCTGTATTGCCAAACTAATTCTTTGAGCAAAATAGCTGCCAGCCTTCAGGTCTCCAGAAGTGCGGACCAGTCGTTTCGACATGTCTTTCATGAAACACTTCATGTCTTCCGACCACGTACCCAAAGTTTCCATTGCAAGCGCCGCAAACTCATAGTCTTCTGTAACAGAAGAGTATTTGCGACGCTTCAGAAACTGGGCGCGATCGGCTGCGGCCCCAGCTTTAGTGCAGGTGTCATGCACATAAGATTGGGCCAAAGTATCAACACATGTTACATCCCACACCAAGGTGCGACCTAATCTCCATGGCACAAGAGTTGCACCGTCGGGTCTCTTACCATCGTCCCTGCACATACCGCATGGTTCTAGCGTAGCAGGTACAGACACGGTGACAAGAGCCCTACGGATCAAATCATTAATTGTGCCATGGCGATACAATCGGCCAGCACTCTTAGCGCAGGATAGACCATGTCGACCCAACTGATCCACATTTTGGCCACAAATGCAAATGTGAGGTTTACAGACTTTGGCACCGAGCCGGAGACATATGGAGATGCGTAGGATCGAAGCATCTAAGATAGTGCCAAGATTGTGTGAAGGCAGAGCGTGCAACCAGTAACTTGAATTCTCATCAGAAACCGCTAATAGTCTCGCCCTGTCCGTGTTGTCCACTGTCTGATCAAGGAGAGAGGCAAACGTCGACTTGATTCCGGGCATGTCCCAAAATTTTTGTTTTGAACTGTCGACGGGGATACTTTCCAACGGAAACATGGCCCTCCAAGCACTCAAAGCCTGACTCAAGCCTGCCACCCGAACATCAGCTTGGTTTAAATTTAAAATATCGCTGATGAGGGTGATCGAACTGTGAGTCGAGGCTAAAAAAGCCGGAAGAGCCACACTTGCGGTGGAACGAATACCTAACCCACCTAATTTAATAGGTAGGCATGCCTGTCTCCAAGAATTATATTCGAAATTTAAATTTAAAATTTTAGAAACAGTTTGTTTTAAGGCTGTGTCGATAAGTTCTGTAACCAAAGGGAATTTCCAAACAGGACAACAACGAAGTAGATACATAAATTTTGGGGTGAATAAGCAAAGCCGAAGGAAATATATTGCCATATGTGGTTTAATTTCAAAAAGACGATCAGAAAATTTATTAAACAAATCTAATTTTGAATTTAGCATATGTGTAACTGCATCTTCGAAAATGGGAGCGCCTAATAGATTTAAATTCATTTTGGATTTGATGGATATTTCAGGAGTTATTGTATTAAATTTATGTATAATTTCGGCACGTTGTATGTCTGTGATGTCCTCTGAAATATATAATTCACATTTTTTGTCATTGATCTGAAGTCCTATTGTATTAAATTGATCGATGACAGTTTTGAAATCATTAAAAACTGAGGATACAGTTCCACCTAAAGTACCATCATCTAGGTACCAAACGTTAAATTTTGAATTTAACTGAGTAATAACCGGATTAATAGCCAAACTGAAAAGAACAGGTCCAAGAGGGTCACCTTGTTGACATCCCACGGCGGAGTCGATTTCATTATTACCAAACATTAATTTTGAAGGAGTGCCATAACATTGCCAGACATAATCAAAAATTTCAGGAACTTCTTTTTGAATTTCAGATAAAAAAACACTCCTGTGAACAGAATTAAAAGCATTTTTAATGTCTAATTTTAAAAGAATGTTGAAATCAACTCCATTAATAAAAGTACGTGCTGCATGTACAGCCGCCTCACAGCCGCTTTTAACTCCAAAACCAAGCTGCCGAGGTTTAAAAAGATTTGTTAGCCTAGGGCGAAACTTTTGACAGCATATTTTGGAAGCTATTCGTCTGAGCGTACTTCCTACTGCAATTGGACGAATGCCTCCATCTTTTTTCTTCAGAGCTATAAGATTAGCACCGTAAAGGATAGGAATTATTGTTTCCGGTACTTTTCCGGCTAACATTAAATTTATTAAAGCTGTCAATTGAGTTAAAAGCTTTCTCCCAGCTTCACCCACCAACGGATTTGTGAGATCTTTTAAATGTTGCGGAGAGATGGCATCTAAACCGCTAGCTGAGCCATTAGGAAAAGTACTAATGGCATTTAATACATCGTTCTCACTTACCGTTAGAGGCTGACTCTGAGAGAAATTCTGAATGTCAAAAGGCTGTGTGTTATTATTAATCGTGGGATGTTTATCACGGAGAACTGTTAGGGTTTCTGATGTCGGTGCAGCTAATGAGTCATCTGAAAATAAAAGGTTAGCCGCATTTTTCAAGTTGCCATCTGAAATTTTATTTTCAATATTCGTGATTACATTATATTTAATTTTAGAGTGTTTAATTTCAATGGTTGGGAGATTACCTGCAACGGCATTACTTTTATCTATATTCGCGACATTTTTGTTCAGATATTTATTTTTTAAATTTAAAGATTTATATGAGAAAGTAAGCAAATTTATCCAAGTTTTAGAAGTATTTTCAGATACTACACTAGCTACACAATCAGACAGACACTGAGCCACAGTTGCACGGGCTGCCCTTGGGATGCGTTTAATAATAATTGTGTTGTTTTTAAGGCTAGCCAAAGTCTGATGAAGCGACTCATGACTTACCCCATCTGTGTGATTTATGGAAGCATTTACAGATGTATTGGTGAATGATGAACATAGTAAGTCGTGTAGGAGTTTTAATTGTGTAGGGTGTTGTACTGGCAGGCAACACATGCACATATGTCAGGTGTTTTAGTATATTAATATATTTAAACAGTGTCACAATAGAATGTGTTCTATTGTGACAAGAGGACTTCTATCTGAGACACGAACCGGGGTAGACATAATTTGTAATGTCACTATGAATAATATTATTATAAAGTGTAATTAAACAGTATTCACAATATAGTATATCATGAAGTGAGTGTGTTTGAATAGCCCCTCTCCTCCAAAGTCCAGACATATCAAGAAGAACCTTCCAACAGGTTTTGGTAATTTCAATAAATAAACAATTAAGGTGGTGAAGTAAGATGGAGAATTTTCTTTATTGACGTTCGAGGAAGCAATTAATTCAAAAGACAAGGAAAAATGGTCAATAGCTATAAAGGAAGAAATGGATTCTTTAAAAGAAAATAACACATGGTCTCTGGTTGACAAGAAGGAGGCAGAAGGTAGAAGATTGGTAACAAGTAAGTGGATTTTTACTGTAAAAGCTGACGGAAGATTTAAGGCTAGACTTGTTGCTAGAGGTTTTCAACAAAAATATAAGATTGATTATGATGAAACGTATAGTCCTGTTATAGACACTACTTCTTTGAGAATTTTACTATCTATTGCTGCTGATAAAAATTTGAAATTAAAACAATTTGATATTAAGACTGCGTTTCTTCATGGAAATTTAAAGGAAACAATATACATGAAAGTCCCAAAAGGCTACAATAACTGTGAGGGCAAAGTATGTAAATTAAATAAAAGCCTATATGGTTTGAAACAGGCTCCCCTAATGTGGAATATACGTTTTACAGAATTTTTATCAGAAATTGGTTTCAGACAATTGAAGCTAAATAAATGTATTTTCATTTTAGATATGAAAGAAGATAAAAGAATCTATCTAGGAATTTATGTAGATGACGGAATAATTATTGGTGAAAATTTAAATGATTTGGATGAAATTATAAATAAATTGAAAAAAGAATTTGATCTAAGGGTTTATGACAAAGTAAGTAATTATATTGGTTTAGACATCGAGATGGAAAAGTGTGGTATTAAATTACATCAACAAACATATTCGGAGAAATTATTACAGAAATTTAATATGAACAATGTGAGAGATTGCAGCTACCCGAGTATTTTGGTGGAGCAACATCCATCAGTCAAGGTAGATAAGAAAATTCACGAAGACTATAGAGAAATGGTGGGCTCTCTGCTTTATCTGTCAAATAAAACAAGACCTGACATTAGTTTTCATGTAGGCTATTGTTCGAGGCATCAAAACAGTCCAAATTTAAATGATTTAACCAACAGGTTTTTATGATGTTCAATCAATGAATAATTACATCCACTTACTTCACCCCCTTAATTGTTTATTTATTGAAATTACCAACACCCCCTTAATTATTGAATTATCCTTGTCTCTTTTTTTTTTTTTTGTTATATTTATTGTTGTAAACAACATTTAAATTCCCCTATAAAACTTATATACTAACAAATTTTATAACCATTTCTTACGTAGCCAATCAGTATACCCTTCTTGCAATGATCATCAAGCTTTTTCAATCCAAAATTTATTTTAAAATATGCAGTTGAGCCAAATTCTTCTCTTTCATCCATATCCTCATTACTTCTCGAATTTTCCACCAGATTTTCATTTGTTAAAATGCTATCATTTGTTCCATTTTCATTTGATTCATTAGAATTTATTCTATTTTCAATTGTTCCGCTGTCAATTGTTTCATCTTCATTTGTTTCACTAAATATATCTGTTTCTCGAATATTTACAATTCTTTCTCTTTCTTCTCGATTTTCATTTCTTCCTCTATTATTTCTCCTTATACCAACATCTTCTTGAACTTCATTAATTCCATTTCTATCATTTCTTCCTATATCACCTTCTCGAATTACGTTGACTCCATTACTATTATTTCCCCCAATATCACCTTCTCGAACTTCTCTGACTTCATCTTCACGATTATATTCATTTGTGTTTTCCTTCTTTACAATATCAAATTAAAATCATATACCAAATCTAATTTTCCAAAAATATTTTCAATTGTATCTACATTAATTATATTATGTAAATCTTTTTCTTCAATACAGTTGAATATGATAAATTTACCTTTATTTTCCAATTTTTCTTCATTTAAACTATTTATTTTAATACCTTTTGAGTCCAGGAATAATTGTATTAATTTTCTCCACACTTTGTAATTACTTTTATTTGTAAATGGTTTAATTTTTATCGAATCCATCACTGGTTGCTATGCTTATTTGTATATAAACAACTGGTATCCAAGGTTATAATGTAGGCTATGTAAATCACTGGTTTTTCAATAAATTTTAATCTTTTAATATTCTGGGCCCATAACCTGTTGGAAGGTTCTTCTTGATATGTCTGGACTTTGGAGGAGAGGGGCTATTCAAACACGCTCACTTCATGATATACTATATTGTGAATACTGTATAATTACACTTTATAATAATATTATTTATAATGACATTACAAATTATGTCTACCACGGTTCGTGTCTCAGATAGAAGTCCTCTTGTCACAATAGAACACATTCTATTGTGACACTGTTTAAATATATTAATATACTAAAACACCTGACATATGTGCATGTGTTGCCTGCCAGTACAACACCCTACACAATTAAAACTCCTACACACCCCCTCAACACTTGCACACATTTAACCCCCTGTATATAATTTAATACATTATACCAAAACCACACACCTCACTAAACTAACTTTCATAAATTAACATTACCTTCCGTACATGCCTAATTATACATTCATATCTCACAACCACTTACATTCAATTACTTCCACCTAACTCCATTTCAATTCAGCCAACAACTATCAATTCAACCTTTCAAACTGAATACTAACTTTAATGTTTCTACTATTAATCCTTTCTCACTTGTCCAACTCATACTCGACCAAACATGTACTTTCATTCAACTATATAACGTCAAGAACCTTAACTTCTTGACTCGCCACATAAAACATCAATAACTATACTCATCTTAAACTCCTTCTCGACTCCATACATAAAACAAAATTTATTTAAAAATATCTCCTTCTCAACCACTCAATACATACAAATATCTTATAATAATCTTAAACTCCTTCTCGACTACTCACTACATAAACTTCTATAAGTTTATTTAAATACCTCAAACTCCTTCTGGACACCTCACAGCATAAACTTCCATAAGTTTATTCAAATACCTCAAACTCCTTCTCGACACCTCACAGCATGAACTCTAAAGTTCACTTAAAAACCTACTACTCCAATTACTCAATAATAAGTCAACTTCAAATTAAATAAATAATAAAACATCAATCCCATCCACCATTGCCATTCACACTCAACCAGTCAAACTCAACACTCATAAACTACTAAATACAATTCCACATAAATTTAGACTCAACACCCGAATTCGAAGAACACATACAACCTTTCACTATCCCTTACAATCTTTCACTTCCCACATTTTCTCACTTATATCCAAATATCAACAGAAATTATTTTATTATATTATTATAAAGTGTAATTATACAGTATTCACAATATAGTATATCATGAAGTGAGTGTGTTTGAATAGCCCCTCTCCTCCAAAGTCCAGACATATCAAGAAGAACCTTCCAACAAGTCGGAACGAGGAATGTGGCGACGGCTGCAATGTATGGACAAACCACGGATGCCTTTGTATAATTTAGTATCACTACAGATGGGGCAAGGCACTAACGAATCATAGGAATTTTGTGATGACATAAATAACGATAAAATATAATAAAAATATAAGAAATATTATCACAATCTTATCAGTCATAAATACTAACACATTTAAATAAAAATTATATATAGAACATAAAAGTATCTTTAGCACTCTTATCACAAAATCACATATCACCAATCAATATCACACATACACCAAAGTGATTATTATTGTTGTATAATATATTTTGCTCCACTGAGAATCTATTAATTAAAAAACACCGTAAACTTGAACACTACATTTTTGAAGATTTGTGTTGTAAATTATAATATTTTCTGTTATTATTCACGTCACATAATAAAGCATCATCGGAAAACCATGCCAACAGCGTCCTTGCCAATAAAGGTAAACAAACAAGAATTATACTCGTATTCTTTCAATGAAGAAAAGCAATTTAAATGATAGCACTACGCTTCATTTACAGAAAGCATATTAAAATTTGGCAGTATATTTTATACTGTGATTATTTATAAGAAATGAATATTAAAATCTCAGATGAAGGAAATAAAAGGCAGATATATTATAATTATTACCACATTTTGAAGAACTATATCAAAATTAAACCCTACAATTATGAAGGACAACCTCAATCCGGCCTGTGATTGGTCGAATGGTCATTCCGACAAAGTCAGTGATCCAGATAGAGTAATATATCCATGGTAGTACTTATAGATTCTGCCACGGCGTAAGACAGAGAATTTACGTTTCTTGGAGGTTATCTTTCTGCTTAAAAAACAAACTAAAACTTTAAATCTCCAACTCACTTTTCATTGATTGTCACAACTCACTCATTGTTTTCGCTTGTGACAAAGATTATGTTTTAAATCGGTGATAGTGACGGAGACAAAAAAATAATATTTTTATCTTTGTCTTTCACCTACATTTTATACCTGGTGATCTCGCTATATCAAAGGTATACAATACAAGAATCTACTGGTGGGTGAATTCGCGTTTTTGTAAGATTTTGTTGGTTTTTTTAAAAAGTATGTGGAAATGCGTGCAAAACCTTAAAAAAAATTAGCACATAAAATTTACTTTCCAAACCTGCAATAGTCCTCAAAATTCGCTATGCAAATCAAAAGTTATTGGGTCGTAAAATAATTTATAAGAAATGGTAATGATATGAGCAGCATGGTAATGACTTTTATTTAACGGTAATGATTTCTTGTTAATGGTAATGACAAAAAGCAAATTAAAGTCAAAATTATCTAAGATGCCCATAATGATAGCTGCTATTTATTAATATGAACTAACCTTGTATGGGTGTCTTTGAGCGAAATGGAATATTCATTTACTTGACATGAATAGTTGAATACTTACGGACGAAGGATTTTGCCAAAATTTGTCAAAAATCCCTACTCATTTTCATTGGCGTTGATTATTATAAATCATATGAAACGTTAAAATCTAGTAAAAATCCCATCACATCATAATTTATGCAAAACTGAATAAAAATATATGACGTCGAAACAATCTTATATGAAGAAGCCTAAATCTAATCTGACGTAGGGTGATGTGACGGCTTGAAACCGTTTATAAAACCAATCATAATCGATACATTACTATAATCGAAAGTTAAAAATTAAGATTGATTAATTTAATTACATTGCTAAAAATGATTTGCTTGCATTTGAATTTAATATTAGGTACCCAATAATACCACGACAAATTGGATGCTAACAAAGGACATTTTCCATTATGTATGGGCACTTCGCCATCCATGGACAGTAACTGCAGATAATATGTTATATGTAATTATGTATTTAAGGTTGCGGTAAACATTTTTTTTTTTCAACAAAATAATAATAATGTATACATGAATGTGTCTTAAGAAATAAGCAATAAATAAGAATAATAAATAAGAAATAAATTTATTCACTGTAGTTTTTTCCTGACGCTCATAATATAATATTATGACAAAATATTATTATGAAACTGAGCGGAGCTTTCATTCTATCATGATCTATCTATCTTTCTTTTTCTTCTCTCTTTCTTGGCCAGCAACGCACCAGTGATGCTTTTGATGTTGTTGATGTTCATGGGCGAAAGGATAAAATAATATTTTATTGAAGTCGTAAATAGGTACATATTGAGAATACGCGGTACGAGATAGCTCAATCGAGGTAGTAGGTGCCTAAATATTACGGTTTTTAGTTTAAAATTTAATTATTGAATCGATTAGAAGGTCTTATAATTTGAATCGATTTGTTTTAAAAATTGCTTTCTTTCGTGAACCGATTTTTTTGTACATCTCTAATGTCACTGTGATGGCAAACGACAAATTGGGCTTCTTAGTTCGCGGTGACTATAAGTCATATAACTTATGTAATAAACAATTATTATAAGGGGAGTGGGAGATGGAAAAGTGATGTGAGAAAGGAATAGGAGAGGGAGAGTTATTCGGCGCTACAAGTTTGCCGGGTCAACTAGTTTAACATAAAATACACATTGTATTAACGAATCACTTTAATAACATAAAATAATCGTTTTTATTTTCGTAATTTACGGAAATATTTAACTTTTTCTTATATCAAATTTTTGGTAATCAACAGCCACCGTTTAAACTTTGATCTGATTATAATAAAGACTTTTGAAACGTCAATCTCAAATTCAGAGTAAATGTAATAATTATGATTTCTTGATTGTGAGTAATTTATTTGATAAAATTCTTACATTTGAAGGAACATTTTGGACAGTTATAGTTGGGGTATTTGTTATATTTCCCAGTGGTAAATACTGCTTTTTTGTTGTGGATAAAAGAGAAGCATATTTCCTGTCCACAATAACAGGTGGCTCCATCATCGATTGTGTATGTAATGGTAAAAAGCCTAGATGATTTCCGTGTGCACATATTGCTCCCGCAGAACATTTGAAGCAACTCAGTTTCCGGAATGTTAGATTTATTTCATTTATTAATCCTTTCTGCCATAGCACCTGATGTACGGCATTGGTGCCCCTGAAAGGTTTCAAGTTGTCTGGAAATCTTTTTTTTTTCTCGATAATATTTTCTTCAGTTACATCAAATATGGTGATGTTTTCCACATTTTGCCGGATTACACTCATGAATATCTCGTTATTCCCTACATCTTCGCCGTGATTCACGATTGAATCAGCGGTCCTTTTTATTGTAGCACCTACTCCATCAGGAGCACCTTTGCCGTGACCAGCCTCTGTATAATTCCATGTTATCTTCTTTATTTGGGGAAAGTCTTTCGTTAGTTCGCTTATCATAAAAAAAATGTATTTATTACGGTACTGCGAAGCCGTTGAATCAGTTTGAAAATGTATCGTATCTATAAATGGATTAATTTCTAAAGACTTTTGTATGAGCGGAGTGATATGTGCCCAAACAGCTGAAGCATCATGTCTAAGGCAAGTGCTTGCTGAACAAACCGATGTTGGTGTTATCGAGCTATGAAAATTGAATGTATATGTTACCGGCAAAACCCGATTTCAGGTTAAACTAGTTTGGCCTAGGCCAAACTAGTTTGGCGCGACACGATTAGGCAAAACTAGTTTCTCGTCAATAAGTTTGGCTTATGTTTTACTTACTACCAAATAAATCATTGTTAACCCAAAGGTAGTAAATGATCACCAAAATTTAAACAGCATTTTAATGTAAAATTATAACCAAAGATGGTAATTCATTTTTTGATTCACAACCAGGCTTCCGAACGTCTCCGGCGCTGCAGGAAGTGCAGCCCCTCCGCCCTTGCGTAACAAACTGCAGGCACTCCATGCTCGTCTACGCAGCTTCGGCTTTTTGGTCGCCTGCGGCGACCAGCCTCAGCCGCTTCGGCTCACATGGTGCCTGCAGTTGGTTACAGCGGGCGGGGGCTGCTCTCCCTCCGCGCCTCCGGGGTATACATTCAATCTAGGGGTAGGGCAGACTAGTACCACGTGGGGTCGGGGTTGACTAAGTCGGTTTTGTAACCATTTCGACCTACATCTGGAAATTAAAAGAATTTAAAAGAAACAATTTAATTTGGTGATCATTTACTACATTTGGTGTTCGAATACAATGTGAAGTGCAGTCGTGACTAAAATAACTGTAATTTAAGAGGTTTAAAGTACAAAGATTTGTCGAATAAATATAAATCCGTAACAATTCGGTTCTAATCAGTTTTAGACTGACGAGAAACTAGTTTTGCCTAATCGTGTCACGCCAAACTAGTCTGACCTAGGCCAAACTAGTTTAACCTGAAATCGGGTTTTGCCGGTAACATATATATAACTGCCGTGTGGAGGCTAACAGCCTTTCTCGTACCACCAAAATGCATCGATTGTACTTTCCTACTGAATTTCAGGGCATAATTTTCGGAGAAATCGGCGTGTATCACAACTGCGTTTACGGGCATCGAGTCTTTCAATTTTTTCATCTGAGTGTATTGATTATTCATTCTAAAACAATGAACAAAAAAAGCTGGTAAGCTTTCATTTAAAGCTTTCACTATTTCACGTGGTTTAGCGGAGACGTCCTCTTTTTTCATAATTACTGAAGTTTTTAGTCCCATCTTTGTTCTGATGGTTTCTCTCGTACGATTCCATTTCTGAATTATTATTTCCACATCATTTCCAAATTCTTTTATCTGAATAACTTTATTTTTACAAAATTCACACTCGCGTTTTAGACACTTATCTTCATATACTGAACAGCGTAGATTACTCACTACTGCACCCGAGTTTGTTTCATCTATTATTTGAGCTTTTTTAAGGGCTTCAATCTTTAGGTCTATATTTTCGTGTATGATACATTTGTCTCTTTGAGAAATTTTTGGTGATAATACCCAAAATGGTCTATATTTGCAAAAAAAGTGTAGCTCACTTTAAACCCATTCTTTTTCATGAAATTTTTGTGCAAAATCTTTTGGGAGCTCGTCATATAGCGCTTTTGCTTTTGTTGTTTTCCTCTGGTTATATATTCTTTTTTTCCAGTGCCTATTGTACTATTTTCATCGTTAAGATAAAATTCTCTAACTAAAGCTTCTAATTTTTGGAGTCTTATATTTTTTTTAATACTTTCTTTGCATATTACTGTTCTAAATCTTAAGTCCTTTTTGTTTTTATCCTTATTTTCTGTCAATTTTGTTTTTTGATAGCGTGTTAACTTTATTTTCAATAGCTTGTTTTGCTGTCGAAGTTTTTTAATGACTTGCAATAGCATGTTCCTTTTCTTCTTTTCTGTATGTTTTATATTTCTGATCTTTATGTCACAGTTTTCCGGAGATTTTGGAGTAGTTAGTGAATCTAAGGAGCCTTCACCGATTTCATCTTTTTCTTTTTCACGTGCTTCAATAAACACTGCTTCAGGAATTGTAGGCATATTATGTATCTGTTCCTTTTTTTTCTGTCTGTATCTTTTGGAAGCTTCGCGCCATTTCTTCCTTATTTGTCTTTGATTGCGCGAAGACTCTTCACTAATACTTTTGATCTTTTTCTCATTTTTCCTTTTTATATATCTATCTCTTTCTTTGTTTTTCTGTAACTCGTACAAAACAGGATCTCCTTTTATATCAGATAATCTCTTTCGTGCTGCAATTTTTTGTTTCTCTAACCGGTCCATTGCTTTAGATTTTGTACCCATAATTTATCTGAGTAAAAAGAGCAAAATTAAAAAGTTATGTATGTTTTTACCAATCACTTGTAGCTTATATTAATTAACGTACTTACTACGTACGTTTTAAATGCCTAGTAGTCAAGATTACAAGTAGCATTTGGTGAAATTAGCGTTGATCTGCTTAGTTCATTATCCTTTAGTAAAGGTTTCCCCGAAAAAATTTAACCTCTCATTTAATCAAACTTGCTTTCAAAATCGTCATTACCATTTACACAAAATCATTACCATTCACAGAAAAACAATTGGTAATGACGTTAATGGTAATGACGATTATGTCGTTTTTCGCTAAAAACCCGGGTATTTAATTTTACTTTAAGAACACATGCCACCATTGTAAGCCCTGTTTTTATGACACTTATGTATGGAGTAATAAAAGAATTGTAGTATTAATACATACCTTGTTATTCAATTAAATGGAGATGATTAAAAATCGGGACAAATGATTTAACGTCGTTGTTTTCCGTGAATATTATTGTTTCTATTAACAGCAGTATGACGTGCACCCTGTTCCGCTTTTCACGATGGACTGACGCGAAGAGGCGAGGGGTGCTTTATTGCGTAGCCCAAAAAACATTCGAGAAATTTAACGTTTGACGCTAGTGACATGGCGTTGACGAATTTTCGTGGCAAAATTTCAATTGATGTTTTTTAGTAGTTCTGCAGTGCTGAATCCGTAATATTATATGTTATAATGTACTTAATTATATATTGTTTCAAAGTACAAAATTAAAAACGCAATGTGCAAGGCAGATTTTTCAAAAAATATTTTTGAATATCAATATCAGCAATTTTCCTTCAAATGGTAATGATGTTTCGGGTGTGTTATTCAATTTTTTTATATAAATTACTTGAAATTATGTAACCTTTTATGTAGGTCCATATGTAAAAATATGTATAAAAGCAGTTAGCACAACAAAATTTTACAAAAGTAGTAAATAAATTTTTTTATCAAGCGGAACATCGCTTGTTACGACTTTCGCGAATTCACCCTGGTTCTCTATGATATACAGATATCAATACCAGAACCATAGATAAAAGTATATTTAATTTTTCTGTGTTGGTAGTCTATTGTTTACAATATTTTCTATGGTAACCCTTTTGACAGATTTGATTTGGCCAGTAGTGATTAAGTACTCTGTGGATTTGGCACAAAAATTCAAAAATGTACGCAACGCACCATGGATTATTGGCCACTGATGTTTTTTAAGTACAAAAACCTGTTGATCTAATTTATTTTAACTTTAATATTAGGAATTTTAATATATTATAATATAATATTTATTGTGGATTAATTTATAAATTCCAACCTGTAGCATGTGCTATACATTTTACACATAATTCAGTTTCAATGGAAGATCAATATAAAGAACCCTACGCACCAACATCATCTTCATTTACTTTAAATGAAGAGAAGTATTTCCTCCAGTCACAAAAGAGTACTCCGTGCAGTGATCTTAATTATCGTCTTTTACACCCTGGTATTCCAAAAATTCCTGGAGCAAAATCTTGTGCGAAAACTGCCAACAGCCCTCTAGATGAGGATCTCCAATTCGAAGATTGCGATGAATGTAATGAATCTATTGAACCCTACTGCCACGTTAAACTTGTGAGTGATCACGATCACGTAAATACGAAATCGTAAATTGGATTGAAAATTAATAATAATTCTGTACAACTAATGACTCATATTGTTAGATGACTTACAGATTAAGTATAATACATAGGTAGGTACTTACTATCTGGATTATTTTCAGAATTCAATCATTAAATTGAAGAACAGTACGAAGAAATTGTTATACTTGTTGGATGAAATACAGTCCAAAACACATGCGAAGAGTGAATTTCTTACACTGGAACATTTTGTGAAGTCAAAACCGCTCGTACCTGTAACTATTTTTTACGATGTTATAATCAACAACCCAATGATTCGTTGTATTTGGTAGGGCCTGGGTAGAAAAAAGTCAGATATCATTTAACTTTTAGATTTAATAACGTTGATAAAGTTCTAGAACAGCGTTAAGAGCGCAACTTGTTTTTGTTACAAACGTGAATAATAAATAATTTATATGTAGGTATTATTCCACGTTTTAAATTGATATTTTGAGTAGTTTTTATGGGAGTGTCTGTACGCTAATCAATTCATCCGTTGATTTTCACTATTATAAATATCTTTTAACGTTTTTCAGAGTAGCACCGAAGTATCAGACAACATAAGTATTCCCGCGCTGCGAAAATTAGAAAACCAAGCAATCAATTTAGAGGCAATTTATATCAATGTAATTTAATTGATTATCAATTACTATGATCAATTACTTAGTAAGACCCTATTTACCTACACGAATTGAACCTTGGATGGACCCTTCTCACTCGTTATCGCCTGCTTTTACCCATTAGGCTACATGACCGCTGTATTTTTAATCGTCTTTAAATCATACCTCTTCTTGTCATCTATCGATGTCGATGTAGGTTCAGGTTTGCTGTAGATAGATATTTGGTAAGTGTATTCGTAGACAATGCTCTAACGACCAACTGTTTAAATAATTTCCTGCTGTATAAATATTTGTGATTCGCAGGAAGAAGAAGACGACTGTTCCATTTATAAAAGACTTACAAGGAAATGCCACTGCTTAAATCAAATCGATTATAATGACTTTGTAATACATTTCAACGAAGAAACTAAATATTCTACTAGTAGTATTGGAGAAATCATAAAGAATATAAGGATTCTGAAGAAATTTCTGTACATGGGTGGTGTTTATACTAAGAACGCTCTTATGTTTCTAAACGAAGTGAGTAAATCTGAGAAGCGACAAGTAACTCCCAACGGGTTTATTTCTTACTCACAGTTACACACACTACTTATTATTACTACTTATATTTTATCAATGATATGACTAAGTATAAAACTCACATCCAATCCAACATTCTTGTCATTAACAAAATCATATCTGCGTAGTTTATAATAATCATTTCTTCATAACAATATCTATATTACCTTTGATTTAAAAATATTATATTTTGTTTTATTCAGGGTCTTTCAGACAGCCAGCCTACAGAGAAGATAGAAATCACTCAGGGTTGTTCACATGCAGATGTTTGTAATATTTTTGAAGATCACTCCCTTGTCATAACATGCATATCATGGCCCTGTAAACACTATTATTTCGGAGACAGTAGTACTCAGGTACGTCATTCAATAAATACTTCGTAGAGCAAACTAATTTTTACGTAAATCTCCTATAATGCTGCGGCTACATTAGCGCGAAAAAATACACCTTTGCTTTACGAATCTTCGCCTTTTCCAAATCACATGTATTTGAATAAAATAACAAAATTTTACAGGCATTAGCCGCAGGACTACTATACAAACTAGCAGAAATTGAAGAAGGAAGACGATACTTAAATTTTAGTACAAGAATAACAAACGACATTAGAAAAGTTTTAAGAAAAAAGTCTAATGTTTTAGAAGTAGATACCGTAGATTCATTGAATGAAACGCTTAATTTGTTAAAACCTCCGTTCATCAAGAATTTAAATGCAACTTACTTAAACAAGTCTATCTACGAAGGTAAACAAAAGAAGCTTATTACCAGATCTCAAAATACGAATGAAAGTTTAAGTGTGCAAGAAAATGAAGTATAAAGGACACAGACGGCTTAAAATAATGCCAATTTATATCGAGTAGTACGTATCCTAGTTTACAGGAGCATTCTAGGGTATGTACTTAACGAAAGTATTCTGTACATAGATGTTTTTTTACAGGTTTTGGATACAAGACCGTGAACGATTTGTTAAAATTCCGACGGTACATGACACTAGATGAAATGCTTACACATCTAGATTTGCTAAAAAACTTCAGCAATAATGATAATGGAAAAGTAGAACTAACGCAGCATCTACCGTCAATTTTAGTATTGTTCAAAAATATGCTCATAGAGTTTGACAACAGTGAAATGAATATTATTGTAACGCATATTCTGAATAATATTGTTTCCAAAAATATGGTAACACGTGAGCAAGAACAATCTAAAGTTGTAGCAATCGCCGATACAGCTACGGAGGTATAGAAAATCCTGTACAATTCTACTTATTTAACAACGAGTAACCGCCCTCGCTTTGCTTCGGTTTCCTTATTTTTTTACACCTTGGGTTACATTATTGAAGTTTTATTAAGGATCCCTAATTTTTTTGAAAATATAATATACCTATGTTACTCGGGGATAGTGTAGCTTCCCAACAGTGAAAGAATTTTTGACATCGGTTCAGTAGTTTCGGAAATTCGGAGCCTATTCAATGCAAACAAAAAATCAAATCTTTCCTCTTTATATATTAGTATAGATAACATTCACACAGTGTAGAAAATATTGTTTCATTGAAAACTATTTTTCTTAAAGGAGGAATTTTTTGACTTCACGTTTTTATCTCCAATAGCTTATCAGATGTATACCTTTTATATTTAGTACAATAAAATTTGCAGTCGTTTTAAACTACAATCTCCAGTAAGAGACATGGGTTCGAATCTGCATGCTTCTCTGTCACAGATCTGTGATATTTTATTAGTAATTTTATAAATTAATAAGCAGGAATATAATTATTCGAAATTAATTAACTTGCTTAGATTTCTTTGTTGTATGATGAACTCATAGAACAAACAAATGAAAACTTTAATTTATAATGCAACTTTCTAGCCAATAAAAATGAAAAATGAAATGATTCAAATGCCTCCAAAGCAGAAAAATGCAAGCAAAAAGCCAAATAAACAAAAATTAAGTCTGGGCGTAGCGCCTACTAAAAATCGTCAGCCATCGGTACGCCAAGGTAACACACATCTATTTTTTTAATAAAGGATTTATTCATGAAATAATGATTCAAGTAGGTACTTCAGATTTTGTTAAACTGAAACAATGGAAATTTAATTTAGACATAAGAAATCAATTTCAGTTGATGTCAACAGTATCATCTCTCTCGACTGTACAATATTATAAAATACGAAAATCGTGAGTACCCGTTATAGTTAATAAAATTATCAATATTCTTTAGTTTCAGGATGGGAACCATCTACTTTGTTAAACAGGTCAAGAAAATTCACAAAAGGTATTGTTTATTAAATATTTGCTTCTGATGACTAATATTAGTAGTTAATTATTGGAGTTAATTGATTATTCAAAGCGTTATTTATCTACCGTGTTTTAGTAAGGATTAATATTTAAATGATTACAAGTAAAACATCATAATACGTAAATCTTACCTTGGGCTTGATGTCCTGAATAACGTTACAGCATTCTTTTGGTGTTAATGGTGGTCCGAAATTCGTCGTAACTGGTTTTATGATGGCTACTTGTTTCTAGGTAGTAACAAAGCTAGTAGCAATGTTGTCAGAATCCAAGAAGTACTTGACTGTTAATAATTCTTGACAAAAAATAACCGACTTCAAAATTAGGGATAGCTCAAAAACTACTCGTCGGATATTTCTCAAATTTAAGTGGGACCACATGCCAAGAACCAGCTTTCGATTAAAAAAAGAATCATCAAAATCGGTTCACCCAGTCGAAAGGTCTGAGGTAACAAACAAAAAAATACAGTCGAACTGAATACCTTCTCCTTTTTTGAAGTCGGTTAAAAATAGCGGATCACTCATCGCGAACGCGTTGCGCACACGCGGCGAATTCGAGTGTTCGCCTCTTTTTTTCCGCTCGCAAATCGCTTGTGTGATCACGCTCTTAGGGTTATTATGTGATCAGGCCCTATTTAGCGAACTTGGACTTTGCTCAGACAACATTCAAAATATGTGCTAGACGACTCACATTTTGCGAAAAACGGCTAACGTTACAATACAGTAGGTATACTCCTCAACTAAATCTGCACTTGGTCGTAATGTTGGTAGCATTGAAATAAGTATATCTTATATTTCAAAAACCATTTCACGGACATTATTAGAGCTGTTCTCAAGTTCATCAAGGGTAATAACGATATATATTACGAGATAATATACATATAAAACATTACAATTAATAAAATAATAATAAACACTTATTGCCTCCAGGAACACATGACATACAGTTAAAAAAAAAAACAGAAAAGAACTAATATTCTAAGGCAAAAGGAGATGGCTCAGTATTGGTTGACACAAAATAATGGTCTCGTGCAGTGCTGTTTTTCAGCCAGTCCCTTCTCCCTGGGCTCTTATGTGGGAGTCTGAAGTTTTAGGTTCCCCAATTACCTGACTTTTTTAGGTTCCCCAATTACCTGACTTATTAATATAACATTTTAATTTTTATACCTACTCGTACTAGCTGACCGGGCAAACGTTGTTCTTTCAAAAAATTTTTAGGGGTAGGGGGATGAAAAATAGATGTCCGATTCTCAACCCTAGCCGATATACACGCAAAAATTCATGAAAATCGGTCGAGCCGTTTCGGAGGAGTTCAACTTCTAACACCGTGACACGAGAATTTTATATACAGGGTGAGTTTGAAAGGTATAATGATACTTATGTATATTTACACATAAGATACATTGTAAATTTACAGCATATCATTTTGGGATTTTACGTATTTGTTTTGATTTTGTGAAAATAAATAAATTTAATGAAAGTATCAAATAAATAATGCCACGCGTACGGTAGTAGTAAAAGTTCATTGGCCGCGCGCGTTCTCTATCGCGTAGTATCAGCTGTGCCTCAGCACCGCGCCGCGCCGCCCCGAGCCGCGCGACCCGCGTCGACCAACTTTTCCTTCATACTTTTATCGGCTTAGGACGATCAAAAAACCATGAAATATCAGAATGTGCTAGTGGACAACAACATACCTAGTAAATTATTATTTTAAAGTGAAACATAATAATTTATTAGGTTGGTACCTACTTAATTAACTTAAAGAAAGTAATTAATATTCTTGGCGTTATTTAAAAAGTTGGAATCACGATATTTACGATTGATTATTTACATAAACAACGAACTAAACTTACCCACTAAGTGTATTTTAATAATTGTTCAAAGTGTCCACCTCCGTTTTGGATGCACAGTTCAGCCCGGCGCGGGCGCAAATTGTCTTTTAATACCTGAGAATCGCGGCGGCGGCGGTACTTTTGAGTTCGAACGTGAATTCACGTTCCCGGTAATCGTCGAGTTAAGTTTTCTTAACACTAACCTATTCGATTTAACGACCATAACTTATAATTTTGTCTTTTAATTGTTCTACACTTTGACAGTCACGTTCGTACACAAGTCTTTTAATATCTCCCCACAAATAAAAGTCCACAGGCGTTAGGTCTGGTGACCGTGCCGGCCACGCAATGGGTCCACTACGACCTATCCACCGATTGGTAAACTCCCGATCTAAATATGCACGAACTTCACTATGGAAATGTGCCGGAGCTCCATCCTGCTGGAAGTACATGTCACTTGTCAGATAGATAATGAAAGCAGTACTTCCAACAATTCCGTCACTACGTATCTCAGAATGTCAAGATACCACCTCCCAGTTAGTCTGCCCTCGATGAAGTAGGATCCGATAGCACAGTCATTTATGTAGGAACTGTTCGTTTGAGAATGGTAAAGGACCGTTCCTCCTTGTTCTTGGCGTGATTATTTTCACTCGTTTAACAAATAAATCGCAACACCAATAATTATTAATATCGCAAACACTGCTGCGCTCACGGCGGCGGAACGACTGTTTGTGTACTGTGTATGTGTACCTACCTACATTGCTTTCGCACGGCAACGCGGCAGACGCGGGGTGGGGCGGGGGAGGAGGAGGGAGGCTGAAACGAGCGGCGGTTTTTGGCCTTTGTCGGTACGTTATTTACGACGGCGGCACGGGCGCCCGAGCGGTTTCATAGAACGGCGAAAAAGCATTGCGAAACGTTCATTTATCGCATACGGCACGTAAGGCGTAAGCTAGTTAAGGCCGTCTTTAACCTACTGGAGGCCCTGGGCATATTAGGATAATGGGGCCCTTATGACTTTGTCCGAACACTATTTTGTTAGAATAGACAAAGAAAATAGATAAGCAAGCCTCTAGATTTATGCAAAAGCTAATAAGCAAATCGATATTGTAGTCAGTAATTCAGGTTCGATTTGTTCAAATTAAAAACGTTTTTTGGTAATAAATATCAGTTATCGTTTAGTGATCTGACTGGAAATAGGGGGTCCCTATCGATCACGGGGCCTTGGGCACGTGCCCAGAGTGCCCAGTGGGAAAGAGGGGTCTGAGGCTAGTAGTTCAATGACCACGCGCGTTCTATCAGCTGTGCCCCGCCCCGCGCGCGTCGCATCCCGCAGCGCGCTCTCCCGTAACTTTTCATTCATACTTTTATCGCTTAGGACGATTAAAATGAAATAAAATATCAGAATGTGCAATTGCACAATGACCTGCAAAATTATTATTTTAAAGTGAAACATGACATGATAAGGTAGGTAAGTAACTTAAAACTTAATAATACTTAATCTTGGCGTAGGTATTTAAATAGTTGGAATTACGATATTAACAACAATTGGCTATTTACATTAAACTATGAATTAAACTTACCCAATTAATTATTCAAAGTTTCCTATCTATCTATCTATCTAACAGCCTTTTAAAGTCCACTGCTGGACATAGGCCTCCCCTAATTGGCGCCACTCCGACCGGTCCTGGGCCCTCTGAATCCAGCGGCTTCCCGCCGTCTTCTTCAGGTCATCAGTCCACCTGGTCGGGGGGCGACCAGTGCTTCTTTTACCGAGACGTGGCCGCCATTCGAGGACTTTGCGACCCCATCGGTTATCTGTCCTTCGAACGATGTGGCCTGCCCATTGCCACTTCAGCCAGCTAACTCTACGAGCTATGTCGGTAACTTTTGTTCGCCTACGGACTTCATCGTTACGAATCTTATCTCGTAGTGAAATACCTAACATAGCTCGTTCCATAGCGCGCTGTGTGACTTTGAGCCTTCGAATGAGGCCAACAGTAAAAGACCACGTCTCGGATCCATATGTTAACACTGGCAACACACATTGCTCGAACAGTTTCGACTTCAGGCACTGAGGAATTTTGGATGATAAGATGTGTCGTAATTTCCCGAACGCTGCCCAGCCGAGTTGGATTCTTCGAGTGACCTCTTTCTCGAAGTTGGACTTACCCATGTGGATCATTTGTCCCAGGTAAATGTACTCGTCGACAACTTCGAGAGCAGTGCCGTCAACAACTACCGGTACGGGTGTAATATGGACATTAGACATGATTTTTGTCTTGTCCATGTTCATCTTAAGACCCACCCGTTGTGAGGCACTGTTCAGGTCCCCTAGCATAGTACTGAGGTCCTCCAGCGATTCCGCCAGGATCACTATATCGTCGGCAAATCGAAGGTGTGTGAGGTGTTCACCATTGATGTTAATGCCGAGCCCTTTCCACTCCATTAGCTTAAACACATCCTCCAAAGCAGCGGTGAACAGCTTCGGGGAAATAACGTCCCCTTGTCTGACACCCCTCTGCAATTGGATGGGGTTCGTGCTTCTGTCGTGTAATCGGACTGACATGGTGGCCGATTTGTATACACACTTCAACACCTCGATATACCTATAGTCTATCTGGCACCGCTGGAGAGACTCCAGCACCGCCCAGGTCTCGATAGAATCGAAGGCTTTCTCATAGTCCACATAGGCTACACATAGGGGCAGATTATACTCTTCGGACTTCTGTATTACCTGCCTGAGTGTATGTATGTGGTCCATGGTGCTATAGCCTTTTCGGAATCCGGCTTGTTCGGGAGGCTGGAAGTCGTCAAGTCTGCGTGCTATGCGATTAGTGAGTACCCTTGAAAACAGCTTGTACACGTGGCTCAGAAGTGCAATGGGCCTATAGTTCTTCAATAGGGTTTTATCACCCTTCTTGAAGAACAGCGTCACCACACTTCTGCTCCACGCTTCCGGGGTAGTTCCGCTACTGATAACGGAATCAAACAACTTCTGGAGCACTAGCAATATATTCTTTCCTCCAGCTTTTAACAACTCAGTTGTGATTCCGTCATCGCCCGGTGCCTTGTTGTTCTTTAGCTGCTTCAGGGCCCCCCTAATTTCATACAGACTGACGTCCGGGATATCTTCGGTATAGTGTCGGGTCAACTTAGCTCGCTTGTCACTCGCCTGTCTGGGGACAGGAGCGCCTGAGGAGGTTCAAAGTTTCCACTTCCGTTTAATTAATCGGTACATTAATAGGTATTGTTCATTTGAGAACGGTAAACGACTGCTCTTTCTTCTTCTCGGCATGATTTAAAATCACTAGTTTAACTAAAAATTGTCAATGTAAACAATACGATTAATTAACCGACTGTTTGTTTAATTGCTTTCGGACGGCAAGACGCAAGGGAGCGTCTCACCCCGCTCCCCCGGAAGGCCCAGCCGGGGCGAACGCCGGCGCATACGTACGTAGTAACGACGGCGCGGAGCGGCGGCGCGGTGCCAAAAACGATAAAACCGAGCTTCGGGAATAGCGGCGAATACAAAGCATTGCGAAATTCATTCATGTATCGTATAGCGCGCGCGACTAAAATGATACTTTTAACTATTATTTAAAATATTAATTTTATTATGTTTTTTTTTTTTTCTTTTTGTAAAACATCTTAATATTAATTCAAAGTAATTAAATTAATTAAATAAAGTTCGTATTTTTTTTAGGATTTAGATTTGTAAAATTTTATGGTAGTTCATCTCAGTTGCCTCTTCGGAAACTATGGTTTTTTTTTCGAGACACCTTTTGGAATCACCCTGTATAAGATTACAATGCAGCAATGCTACCAACATTACTCCCAAGTGCAGATTTAGTTGAAGAGCACTGTAAGATTGATTTTGGACTATTAGTTTAGTTTGGATAATTTTAAGCCTGAGCAAAGCCTAAGCATGGTGTACACATCTCACCGAAGACTACACTTTGAATATGTATTCATCTATTTATTTTTAGATCTAAGAAGATCAATTATAGTGGTACCAATGGAAAACAATGAAGAAGACTTTTAATATTAATACCAAATGTATTTTAAAACAACATAACAATTACATGGATATCACAAATTCTCACCCCACACCGACACTAATAAATAATATATCTATATTTAAATGTAAAATAATAGTTAATAATAAATATTTATTGTATAATAAGACCTTGTTTTGTTAATAGTTTAAAAAAAATGCTAGAGTTTTAGTTCAAATGGAATGTTAAATGGTTTGGAAGCTAATATTTAACGCTAAGGAATTAAGCCATGATGCAACATAATATTGATATAATATTATGTCATAAATGCTATTTATACCTAATATTCTCATTTGATTACATTAATCATCAGATTTCAATGTTCAAGATCTTTGGTGTAAAGCAATAATAAACACAATAGAATGCAGGACCTGATCTTAAGAAAAACATTTTTACTTTTAATGGGAAAATTATAATGTCTGTTATTCTACGTAATTCTAATCAAAAGATTTATCGTCGTATTGATTGTGTTGCGGTGGACGAGCATAATAGGTCAAGGTTCTTTTATTCGTAGGCACAGGATTACTTGGTTTAAAAAACATTGCTAGCAATATGTAAAAGCCGCCAACAATTTTACTTACAAAGTCTAGAAAACCTAGAAACATTGGAGTTGAATTTTTAACAAGAATTGAGATTTCTCTTATTAGTGCTAACACAAAATTACCAAGGAAGTTAACAAAAGACGTGCTTCCTGTAAAAATAGCAATAAAAAACACAAATATAAATGAAAAGAATTCTTTGACATTGCGTATGGACAAGGCACCTTTTAAAGTTTCTACTATATCAGTGGAGGTTTCGTTGAGGGTAGCTACACTGCTTTCTATCTTCGTACTGTGGGTGTCTTTGGCTTTCGACAATGATCCAGTGAGGATTGGTTCCAGTTCTAAAAACGTGTCGGATATATGCCTCAAACACTTCAAGAGTATTATGACTTCATTTTCTCTAAACTTTACACTTCGTATTTGAAACCAGAACGGCCCAAACGGCATATTGTCTATTTCAGTACATATGCAAGTACCGGAAGATTTTATTTCCAAAATACTGGCATCTGTTATGCCAATCCAATGTGAGCTCGAATAAATTGTTCGCAGTTTTTGTTGAGCTTCCTCCAAAACTTTCTTCAGATCGACTTCGGCTGCACTCACCAAAACAATGTCTCGGTATCCAATGTTCTTGTTGATTAGCCTTCTTTCTAAATACCGACCTAGGAATATCTGTGATTTCAACAAATCTTTCACGTAATTTTTCACCTTGGTACAGTCAATATCATCGAACGACGACATTTGTGAAGACCCCACTGATGAGTTAAAGGAAGAACTTAGTCGCGAAGAAATCATATTAATTATTTTAACAAATAATTTGATTAAAAATAAACAATAATTACATTAAGAATGACTCACAACACAGTTCACAGAGTTGACACTTGACTGACAGGTGACAGAGTACCTAATAGACATGGGCGGTAAAAACTATAAATAGTTTCAATAACCCTTTATTTGTATAATACCACAAATACGGTATCATTTGCTACAAAAACTGTTTATTGAGAGAAACCATTTATTCGTGAATACGAGGTTATTGCGCGAAACGTGGTATAAACTGTTTCAATATTTCAATAAACCTTTACTGGTATAATACCTTAAATGTGATATCAGGTGCTACGAAAACTGTTTATTGAGAGAAACCATTTATTCGTGAATACGAGGTATTGCGCGGAACGTGGTATAAACTATAAACAGTTTCAATATTTCAATAAACCTTTACTGGTATAATACCTTAAATATGATATCAGGTGCTACAAAAACTATTTATTGAGAGAAACCATTTATCCGTGAATGCAAGGTATTGCAAGGTCAGGTATTCCGATTACGCCCGAAGGACAAACTCAAGCGCTGCCGAAATCATGGGCGGATCGTGAATTTGTGGGGCCCTGGGCTGAAACAATTTAGGGGCCTACCAAATTACTCAACGAATAGCCATTTTGTCAAAAAATTGTTTTCGATAGTGATGTAGATAGGTAAGCATATAGAAAAAATAGGACAATAAAATAATTTGAATTATTGGGTTGGCTATAGATCTAAGGTACCTGATTATGATACTGGTGTGAGTTGAGAGATGTAGTCAGGGTTTAGTATGAACGTTTAAAACTATTTTTAAATCCAGGAGACGCGTTTTGAATTAATTACGACAAAAATAAGTTCAACAAAATTTGCATATTACGGCAAACGGAACAAAATTCTTGTCAATTTGGTCTACAGTTAGAGGGTCGTCAAAAACGAGTGAAATGGAAGGTAGCACAAAAGTCATTGCACTGTCAATGTTGTATTCAGTCATTCCGTTAATCTTGTTATTATGTGAATGTGCTCTCTTGTGTTTCTTTTGGATTTTTTAAAATTTCCAGATGTAGGTCGAAATGGTTACAAAACCGACTTAGTCAACCCCGACCCCACGTGGTACTAGTCTGCCCTACCCCTAGAGTGAATGTAAACCCCGGAGGCGCGGAGGGAGAGCAGCCCCCGCCGCAAACATTTTGTCATATGTGACCTAACAAGTGAATAATCAGACCTAACAAGTGATTGTTAAGAAAAAAATATGTTGCGATATGTTATCGAGTTTAGACGTGAAAGTCTATCTAATTGTTATTATAAAATATATGCTGATTTTGATTCTGATAAATTATTATTTGATTCGTTTTGAGGAGTGCAAAAGTTTAAACTTGGTTACATGGGTCTCACGTTTGCCCAATGCACATAGATACTGTTAGTGGAACTCTTCAGTTGCTACTACACTTCTAGAGTTTTGTTTGTAGAGATGTGGAAATTAATTACTATTAAAACAAATTAACAAGTAACAAGAAGTACCTACATATTAATTTGAACGATTGTTTTATTATTATCAGGTTTATTTTCTCAGGTGAAAAAAATTCTACGGCAACTTTCCTGAATGCAGCCAAGCATTATTTATAAATTTTGATGATCATGTAGAAAATACAGAAAATGAAAATGATTTTGAATTGAGTCAATCAATCTTACAGAATAACCCAATGAAAAGGATATTTCGCGATTCTCATAAACCTATAGATTCAGTTTCCAATTCGTCAATCGAAGAAATTCCTGAGTTCGATGACGAATTTTGTTTAAAAATGAAAATAAAGTTAGAAGAACCAAAGAATACCCCTAACAAAAATACATCACTTGACTGTTGTGAAGCAAAAAATATTTCAATGTTTTATTTTCTAAAGATTTAATGATTCTTGGCATGAAAGATGTGACTGGTGGTATGCTTTAGCTAGTTGTGCTACTGTTCACAATCCTTCGATACGAGTACCTTACAATGTCGCGAGAGAATATAATTTAACAGTTCATATTTGCAATTTTGCGATGACACACTGGTCAAAATAATAGTAATAACCATAAACACGGCTCGCAAAGACACAATAACTAAGTACAATGTTTTTGAGAAATTTAATGTTAAGTTGCAATAATAATATCTTCAATTTATCAAAAAAAAAGAAATCGTTTCAAAAAATTCTGAGCAATCTGTTGATGACCCCTGAATACCTGTGATTAATGTAACCGCCTGGCGGGATATTGGCATTATATAAGAACTTTATTTTAACAACTTATGTAACCTCATGAATTTCAGGTACCACCACAAATATCTTTAGTAAATGGTGTTCAAACACCCCTGGCAAAGTTTTAGAATAAAATATCATTTAACTTAGCAAATATTGCAAATAACGTAATACCCGCCACGCGGGTAGCAGGCATCTGATCTTTAGGAACCCGCCAGGCGGGTAACCGGCATTGAAAGTGTTAAGTTAAATGTATAAATTATAAATTTATACATTTTTGTATGGAGCCTGGCATACCTACAAGTCCGCCATTTTGAAAAAACCTCGATTCGGTGGCCAGTGATGAAACATGTGTCAATCGATAGACTAAATGATTGTGATCAAAAAGTATTCAGTGATGAAATGTCGTAAGTGGTATACTTTCAGAGATATTTGAGTTCAAAACCGTAGGAAAATAAAGCAAAAAACATCGTTTCGGCCGATATTGATAAAACATGTGTCAGTCGATAGTCTAAGTGATTACGATCAAAAAGTATTCAGTGATAAAATGTCGTAAGTGATATGGTTTCTGGGATATTTGAGTTCAAAACCGTACAAAAATAAAACATTTGTAATTAATTATCTTTTTATTTCTAGTGTATCTGTAACTGTATCAGTGTTATGCCAGATAAGAAATATTATGAATATTTAGAATAATTACTATATACATATAAAATCACAATATACATAAACAAAATTAAATAAATACAGTTTTATTCAGATTTACATATATAACATCTGGTTGAAGACCACGGGTGACAACATTCTAATTGCTTCAGGTAGTGCTGCCGGACTTCTTGAAGGAGCTTTTGGTAGTCTATGATTTTTTGATGTCTACAAGCAAGGAGTTCCAGAACAGTATGAACTGTATTGTGAAGGAATTCCCGAAATAAGCAGTGCTATAGGTTTCCTTTAAATAAACAGGAGAAGACACATTATTCAAAATGGCATAAAATGTTGAGAGAATTCTGAAGTTTCGCCTGTATCAAATGGATAGCCATTTAAGTTAGGAATGGAACTGGGAAATGTGGTCATACTTACGTAAGCCGAAGATATTATATCTAATACAGTTATTAAGAAGGCGCTCCAATTTATTCAGAAGTTCCTCTGACAAATCTGTACAACACACATCAGCATAATCAAGGTGAGGGATGACCATAGTGTATATGGCGTATTTATGGTTAAGTTTTTATGACGATACAGCAATTGAAGTGTACCGGTCACTTTTTTCCTTACCTCAGTTACGTTATGTATTATAAAAATTAAACAAATTCGTCAAACAAACAACTTAAGGGTAGAGATAAAATCGCGGGATGGTAATTGGTACTGCTCATGCATAGTGGGAAAAAGAACCTTGTCATGTTGTTCCCATATAATGTGTGTTATATGGTTCTTGGCATGGGCTTGACATCAGGAAACATTGCCATTATCACCAGCGGAATTTTTAGATTCAGTGATTGTCAGACATGATATAGAAAACTAAGCCAATAGTGAATTTTAACTTTTGGTTTAGAGTAATTGCGAAAGCTGTAGCCGGTGGTGGCAAATAAATTATTTATAAAACAACCTAGTAGTTTGCTTTTGCTTTGCTTTTTTTAATTCAAATCTACCCGTTATTAATAAATCAAGTACCTATGCAGCACATACACATATGACATAATATACTTATTTTTCATTATTGACCCAATAAATTCAAAATAAGTAAATGATAATTTTTAATGCATTATTTTTGTACGGTTTTGAACTCAAATATCTCAGGAAGTATATCACTTACAACATTTCATCACTGAATACTTTTTAATCGTAATCATTTAGCCTATCGATTGACATATGTTTCATCAATGTCCGCCGTAACGAAGTTTTTTTGCTTTATATTTCTAGTTTTGAACTCACTTATCTCAGAAATTATATTACTTACAACATTTCATCACTGAATACCTTTTAATCGTAATTATTTAGCTTATCGAATGACATATGATTTATCAATGTCCGCCGAAACGAAGTTTTTTGCTTTATTTTTCTACAGTTTTGAACTCACTTATCTCAGAAAGTATATCACTTACGACATTTCATCACTGAATACTTTTTGATCTTAATCATTTAGTCTATCGATTGACACATGTTTCATCACTGGCCGCCGAATCGAGATTTTTTCAAAATGGCGGACTTGTAGGTGTGCCAATTAGGTTCGATGCCCTTTCTGCATTTTTCTGCTTGTAAGTCCTTCGTTAAATCACAATTTATTGAAAGAACTGACAAATATTTAAATTCGACATTGTTGTCCTATATTTGTTTTCTACATGTACACGCACATACACGCTATTATATGCACGTGAGTTGATTGATCTCAGAGTTGCCAACCTTATGATAGGATTTTTTCTTTTTTTTCGTTTAATTTTAAACATATTTTTAATTCAAAATATCGCCTATTGTTTTTAAGTGGGGGCTCGGGGCCCTTTGTATCCACGGGGCCCTGGGCTGCAGCCCAAAAAGCCCTTAGGTAGATCCAGCCCTGGCCGAAATAATACGAACGTGACACAATAAGACACCTATGTTAGAGCGAGAGGAGAGTAGAGGAGTAATAGGAGAGAGCGAGACTGAGCAGCAACTAAACAGTGAATAATATTTTTACACGCTTTATATTATTTTAGATGCAACAGGATATCGCCTTTATTCCTATTTCAATAACTATAGTAATTAGCTGAAGGAGTTATAGAAGTTGGTTTTAATATTAAAAAATATAGAAATAGAAATAGATACCAATTGCACATGCACAATCTTGAATGTTCCGTCATCCGTGTTTACAGGCGGACTGCTGTGAGCATTTAAAATTATTCTCGACTTCTCGCACGCGAAATTGATTTTTTATTTTCTTCGTTTGTTTTTATTATTAAGTAATTAGGTACAGTTGTGTAGGATTTACGTCTTTTTACGTTTTAGTTTAATTTCTTATATTAGGAAGTAACCGAAGTAAGTGTGTAAATAAATAATGTATCGAGTAAATAGTAGCGTGTTGTGGGACTTTTTTGAAAAAACTAATAATGTGGACAAAAAAACGAAATGTAAAATATGTTTGGACTTGTATAGTTATAAAGCATCAAGTGGCAATTTAAAAGCCCATTTAAAAAAAAAACACCCTGACACATATTGTCGTGTTGTGATTGCGCAACAGCAGCAGCAGCAGCAGCGCCTTAACGTTGAAAGGCTTATGAATGAACGAACCAGGTTGCTCAATATCGGCTGCATCAGAGGAGATCCCGCCACAATCACCAACCTTAATACCGACCAAACTTAATACCGACTTTGCCGAGAATATGAGAATACCGATGATACCAGAACCGAGTGAACGTTTCAATAAATAGTTATTAAAATAAATAGTTTTAAAACCCTTTATCGGCGGCAATACCAATAAATAGTTATGGTATTACGAAAACGCGTACCGACCCATGTCTAGTACCTAACTTAATCACTAGGGATTGAACGATACTTTCGATACTGAGTAGGTATCGATACGATACTTTTGTTTGCGATACTCAATACTGGGTACTCGATACTCTTACCTGGTATTTACTCACAAGTACTCTTATGAAATGTTGTTATCGAGTACTTTTATAATACTGAGCACTTTCCAGTGTTGTAAATGCAAATTTTTGGACGTCCGTGTACAGATAAAAAAGCCGCGTTTAAATATAGAATAATTATATCGCGCTCGGACAAAAAACAAAGTAACGGTTCTGATTTTACTTCGGAACCCTAAAAAGGTATAAAACCTTACGAGAGCTGCATAGAGATTTACCGTGTAAAATCAAAGAGAGGCAGATTATATTTATCAAAGACGAGTAACTGCCCTCGCTTTGCTTCGGTTTTCTTATTTTTTTACACCTTGGGTTACATTATTGGAGTTTTATTAAGGATCCCTAATTTTTTTGAAAATATAATATAGCCTATGTTACTCGGGGATATTGTAGCTTCCCAGCAGTGAAAGAATTTTTGAAATCGGTTCAGTAGTTTCGGAGCCTATTCAATGCAAACAAAAAATCAAATCTTTCCTCTTTATATATTAGTATAGATAATTATCAGCATTTATTTATCATGATAATTATCGCTTTGAATCCTGACTCCAACCAAAATTAGCATTTTAAAGCCGAATATTTCCAAACGGACCCCTAAATCCAAAAATGGCCTTAGAAGACGCATAATATTTTTGAAATACCTTTTCAACGATACCCCACATTGTAGGGTATGCGACGAATAAAAAATTTATCCTCACGTTAATACACTTAATACCTGTAATTACTTACAGACTAATTTTATTATTTCAAAAAAGACAACCTTGATATTGCCAAAGAGGATAAGAGATAGCGTTAGAAAGGAAGGAAATTCATTACGCGTTTCTGATAGCGCTGTGTGACCTGAATTACACTTTATTGCATCACAGCAAAAGTCGCTATTTACTTAAATGATTTTGCGTGTGATTCTTCTGTACATTTATGTACTATTATGTCTTCTGTTGATTCTGTTGACATGACGAAACTATAAGGGTTCCGATTTTTCTTCGGAACCCTAAAAATGCTGCTATTACGTACCACCTAACACATGGATGGAAATGTAAAGAGTATTGTAAAAAAAGAAGAAAAATACAATTACAAAATTTGTACAATTTATTACATAATATATTTTAATAATACAGAAATTTGCTTGAAAAGATAGAGTACCCCATTTATGTACGTTTAAGGTATTTACACACTGACTTTAAAATACCTACTTCAGAGACAGTTCGATAAAATATCAGCATTTTCAAATTTCAAGTTAACTACCTAGCTACACATTCAGTAAATAGTACTCCAAATATCATTTAACTAAACACGGACAAATAAATACTAGAAATAATGAATAATTCTAGTGTTTTATTATTATTAATAATATAATTAAGATTGAAGTTCTGAACAAACTTTTGAGTGCTTTCCTCAACGTATCGACATTATTGTATCAGAAGAGAATCCTAGAGATCTTAATTACAACAAAGGGACTATGTATTATATAAACTTTTGCGATTCTAGTTCTACAGGACAGCTTAAAACATAATCTTAAAAAATAATGCTTTATGTGATTAGTACATATTTTATATGCATAATATTAGCACCTGTCTGAAGTCAGTTACTTTATGCAATATAATATGATTATATAACAATGTTTAAACAATGAAAAACGAAGTCGATTGTCTTTGAAACTTAAAAAATATGAATGTAAGGAACTAATATAAAAGGATTTAAAACATAACAATTAATTGCATTTTGTACGACTTTTGCCAGCACATTCATAGGAGATTCTTCTGTGATTCTGCGACGTCGTTTGGTCGTATTCAATCAATGCACTATTGTAATGCAAAGTTATACGTGTGAAAACAATTCAATGTCGACCTATCTCTCGATCTATCTATCGATGAGAGACTACGCTTTTGATCCATCTACTGATATACTAACAAAAGTACCAGAACGATGTCACGATAGATAGCCTATGAACTTCTTTCTACATACCGACCCAAGAATTTGTTATTGAAACAAATCTTTAACGTAATTTTTAATTTTGGTGCAGTCAATTTCTTCGAAGTTCAAATTTTTTGTTTAATCTTATTAGACGACAAGAAAAAAATTACCTCAACCAAATTGGATACATAATAATTGTATATATACAGTATAAAAAACGGGAAAATTGCGAGTAATCTTTTTTCATAACATGCAAGACGCGCGCGAAAGCATTTTGATTCGTTATCTGACCTATTCAACTGAGTGTTCATCCATGGAGCATAGAAGGTAGGAGGAGGGCCATCTCATATGAGAGGAAAGTTGAAAAAGTGTCCAGCTGTTTAGGGGCCATCCATAAATTACGTCACACTAATTTCATGACTTTTTGACCCCTCCCCCCTTCCTTGTCACAGCTGGTCACATTTGTGAGACCTCCCCCTAGTGTGACGTCACATATTATGAAATTTTACACCTAGAAATTATTAAATTAAAACAGTAGTTCCGAAATAAGTTTTATTTCCATTAATTGTTTTTAATATTTACCTATACATACCAATTATTCGATTTTAAAATGTGACGTCACGAAATTTAGGAATCCCCCCCCCCCCACCCCTTATCACACAATGTCACACTACATCGACCCCCATATATATGAACATGGCTGTTGTAGACGGACTGAAGTTTGCTGAGTTATGCCACCCGTAATGAATAGCGCTAGTGTCTGATAAATAGATATTCGAACATAGCTTTTGTAGACCGCACCGCAGCGCCACCCGTAATTGGACGCGTTTTTACACTTTTCATACACAGAGATGGCCCTCCTTCTACTCTATCCTCCATGTGTTCATCACTAATTCCATAGACACCACAACATAGTATAACTCACAATAATATCTACAAAATACAATTTACCTATAGTTTAATTTTAGCCTCAAAAGTCATACCATACAGCCAAAGCTCAATTCGTTTTACGGCATAATTACCAATGTGGCAATGGCTAATCTTTTAATGATCAAAGACCAACTGTCAAATAATTACGGTATAACCACACATGCTGTGATCACTAATAAACACAGATTACCCCCAATAGATACCGCATAAGTGAAATTTTCTTAGAGTTTGAACTCACAAAATTTGGCGGAAGGCGCGGCTTGCGGGGGACAAAATGCGCTGTGATTGGCTATTTCATATTCACACTTGGACTGGTATCTATTGTGGGTAATCTGTGCTAATAAACAACGGTTTTATAGGTGATAGCCCGATTACTGATAGCACCTATAAATAGCAATTTAACAAAATAAGGGACATGTATACCTACATTATTAAACATAACATATTTTATATACAGGACAATTATGTTTGGGTGTTTAAACAAAATTATTTCTATTTCATATACGAGTAGTTACCTACTGTAATTTCTAATTTACAATATCAAAATGTGGGTATAGAATTAGTAATTACTCCATATATTCTTTCTTAAACTACAATTTTTTAATGCAGATCTATAATAAAAAAATTATACATGAAATATAAGTTTACTGTATTTCAAAACCTTGGTGTCCATATAAATATGTAATTTAAACACTTTAGTCGGTAGAAATATCCGCAAATAATTTTAAATTTTACTAAAAAATTTCATTGTTTAGATGTGAAAGTTAACTAGACAAAATTTAATAAAATTTAATTACACTAAGAATTTAATATAAGCGAATGTTTACTTCTAATCCAACCTCCAAGTTAATCAGCAATAAATACAGTAAGTGCATGAACCACAGTCGGAAATGAGTTTAAATCGACAACATGTACTGACATAGTAAGAAATGGCAATCCTAACGAGTAAGACATACTAAATCTGTCCTTAGTCTAAAACCTTAAGAACTTATAAACATTCTGCACATTGCACTCACAACCGATTTATTACAAATGTATATTATATTCATTCGTTGTGAATACTTCATACTACACTCAGTTGAAAAAATTGTAAAGAAAGAATATCATAAGGATACAACAGTCATCGTATTGGAGTCACGAAGCACCCTGTATAAATTTAGGCCTAACAATGGGGAAAAAAAACTAAATGGGAATCCTTATTGGCATCTCGTATATATAATTAATTACATGGCTCTCGACAAAATATTACGTAAACACTTCCAATATCAATAATTATTTTACCACAGCCCCAAGGAAGGACTACAACATATTCATACTTATCTAGCAGACGCTCGAGTGCGTTCCAAATGTATTACATTCGAGAAAGCGTCTAATCAGTCACATCGAACGTCGAAACTCGAAACGTGATTTCACGTTGACTCAGCATATTATTATAACGCTGACGAAAAAGCGATCACCTAACAAGGTCCATTCGATTTTATTTGACGATGAGAAAACCATGCACGCTCGCTAGGAACTTATCGAAGTTGTCTTGGAAGCGTATTTTGTGGGTTCGGAGGCCGTCGAAGAGAACGCCGTTGGTGAGAACTCCGAAGGCCTCTTCCAGCCGGGGGACGTTAGCGGGGTCATTGGCCGCGAACGCTTCGATCAGCTGACGCGCTAACCCCTCCAATAAGGCGGGTTTCACACAAGTCAACGCGTATATCGCCGCTCCGGCCGCCGGGATCGAGTCTGGCGGGATTTCCATCTTAATAATAAGCATTAGTAGCAGCTCTGCTAACGTCAGGAGGGATATCGCGTACGGGTTGTCATCGCCTAAAGTTCGCACTTTATTAGACAGTCCGACTATAGTGTCGCAACACAAGGTTGACACGTCACAAGACACAGCCGTTAGTCCTACTCGTAACGCTGTCACCACCATGTTAAAATCGTCGATCGGGAGACTTGTTAGCTGAAATTAAAAGATTGAATATTTAACTTTTGTTTAAAAACGGATAAGAAAATATACGAGGGTAGAAGTATAAAGTGGACTGTAGCCTATAAGTGGAAGTTTTAAGGTTTAAGCTCAAAATATGATAATAAACATAAAATAAAATAAAATAAAATAAAATGAAATTATCACCTGATATTCATGAATTTATAATTTATGTCACACACATAATTAATAGAACAAAATATGACATGTAATATAATATTATATTGTAACATCTATAAATTATAAAAAATATATTACATCCGGCTCGAAGGACCAATTTAATTTCGAAGTGTTGTCACCAAAATGTATAAAAAAGCAAACCCACCTGATCGGTAGAATCCAAGTCACGTATCATCCGATAGGCATGCTGGGCCAGCGTGGGCAGTAGCAACAGCGATGGAGTGATCAGAGGCAGTAGGATCCTCAGGCCTCGTGCGCAAGTATCGCCCACTCCCCTCTCAGCGCCGCTCCGACCGATGCTACATATTAACTCCATCAGAGCGCATATGTCCTGTGGGCAAAACAGTTTCGTCACTTAATTTATATTAACTTCAATAAACTTATGAACCATCTAGAATATAATAGCTTTAAAGACGGACATAATGTTCAAATCAGCAAAAACCATCAACCAGCGCATATAAATACGAGTATAATAATTATTAGCAGTATAGCCAAGATAAAAAATAAGACATTAGCATTAATAGTCCTAAATACCTGAGGTCTAAAATGTTAAGTCAAGTATTACATTGTAATTTTCTGGTTCTGTATAAATAAATAGGACAGCAGATACGTTGATACGTCCAAAATTTAAAAATAAGCGTATTTCGTCGTTCGTGAATTAATCAAGATAATTCGCTTAGCATACAGACTTACTCCCAATAAAGCAATATAGTTAATTCTTAATTAAAAGATCACCAACGCATAGCTCTGTAGCCTCTATATTATCGTTATCCTATAACACTCGCTTTTTTAACGGATGTACCAAAGCAATTCCTAGAAATTATAGATTTAATAATACCTCATAAGCCTCTTCCTCAGCGTCTTGTGGGATACTTGATATCTTCCCCGAATTCCACCGGATGTACACTTCAAAGGTCGCATTGCAAACTTCCAGGAACCTAAATAAATATAAAATAAATAAATAAGGATAATAAAACATTAATTAGTGGCGATGATAAAGTGACCTTTAACCAATATTACGGCCTTTGCACACGGCGCGTTTTTGAAGCGCATCCGACGAAAACGCGCGGAATAACGCGTTTTCCGCGCTGCAACGGCGTTTCATATCTTAAAAATAAATGAGCCTTTCTGAATAACCTAAAATTTTTAAAAATTGTCAAGGGACAGTTTTTCACAAAACATAACTAACAACCATCTCGATCACGTCAACTTTCAAACAATTAAAAACCGCATCAAAATCGGTCCATTCGTTTAGTAGTTACTATGCCACAGACACACATACACACACAGAAACGTCAAACTCATAACACCCCTCTTTTTGCTTCGGGGGTTAAAAACAATAAAAAACCATAGGTACTCACTTATTAACATTCTGCGGCTGTACCGAGTGCAACATTCTCTTAGCACTCTTGGCGAGTAGGTTCAACGCCGGCAGAACTACGCCCGGATAGTTGTGGTACCTGAACACTATCCCGGGTATCTTCTCTAACGCACCTATCAGCATCATGAACTGTTCGTCCATTGTGCCTACCTGAAAAAACAAACAAAATATGTATTTCGTCGAATAACGTGCAATACATTAATCGCTCATACGTTCATAGAGACAAGAACATACGCAAATGAAATATTACCAAAACTCGCGACCCGAAAACAAACGTTTAATTTTATCTGTCCCATAAAATGTCTGCCCCAACCGGGATCGAACCTGGGACCCCTGGATAGACAGCATAGTCACTAGAGCGGCGCAGGGTCGTCTATAATATGTTGCATATCAGCAGTAGTTTACAGGCAATGAAAAAAGGAATAAGATAATTCAACCGGTGCGTTAGGGGCCATCCATAAATTACGTCATACGTTAGGGGGGAGGGATGGGGTCGATGTAGTGTGACATTGTGTGATAAGGGGTGGGAGGGGTTCCTAAATTTCGTGACGTCACATTTCAAAATCGAATAATTGGTATGTATAGGTAAATATTAAAAAACAATTAATGGAAATAAAACTATTTCGGAACTGCTGTTTTAATTTAATAATTTCTATGTGTAAAATTTCATAATATATGACGTCAAACTAGGGGGGGAGGTCTCACAAATGTGACCAGCTGTGACAAGGAGGGGGGTAGGGGTCAAAAAATCATGAAATTAGTGTGACGTAATTTATGGATGGCCCCTTATCCGATTCTCGACTTCAAGCTTCTTACATAAAGTTGGATTTAAAATATTGTTGCTTTCCCTGAGGACAGATGGTAACCTTTCCAAACCTTTAAAAACTTTCCAACCTTTAAAAACCAACACCCTTCGGACCGGAACACATTAGGCGAGGTACTGCTCCAAACTGTAAAGATCTACCACCTACCAAACCTACCTCATGCACGCCTTCAGTCAGTCCAATGAAGCAGTCGAGTGTATCGGCCAACATGGTCCGGACTGGCTCGGTGTCCGACTGAGTGTTCAGGATGTTCGTCAGTTTGTCTTGCAGCGCTATTGTGCTCGCTAGCAGCCGGTTGCGGGCTTCACCTGCCACACAAATGTTATTTTAATAAGTGAAATCGTTATTAAAATTTTGTGCTTATTTTTATTTAATTCAAATAGAAGTCATTATACAATATAGAGAAAAAAGAAAATAAAAACAGAGTAAAAATACGAAAAAAAGGACAAAAATTAAAGTACAAAGTTTTTATATGAAAAACTTACATAAAGTACTTTTTAAATAAAAAGATTTTTTATTCAAAGAATAATAATCAAGTTGAAGAGATGAAATAGTATCGTACTAAGCTTCGATCTCTCACATAACTTGACTACCTCACACATCTCTATTGGAAAAGCAGCCTTTCTGTTTCCCATACCTTCAGCGTACGTAGCAGCGATAGCGAAGGCTCTATGCAGTTCTTTCCGCAGTTCGCCCGGCAGGTTGCTGCCAGACGCTTCCCATGCAACCAGCCCTAGGAATTCCTCGCACGTTGCCAACGGACTTTGTCTGATAACATACAGATTATATTATATTAGTAATATGTCATTGTATTACATCATTAACGGCCGAAACCAATATTGCTCATATGTCGTTAAAATCGTAAGCCATCAATAGACCAGTGCCGATAGCTTTAAAAGCGGTAAAAAGTGAAAAAAATTTCAAGGAGGGAGGGGGGAGTTAAGGGTAAATAATGGTTTATCTCAATTTCCGGCAAAACTACAAGTCCTATGGAAAAAAGTTAAATGGCAAAGTTGTAAGTAATAAAAATAAAAAGGTCTAGAACTTTTGTATTTATACTTTTTTACATAACCTCAAAATTTATGTGAAAAATTAAAATAACCAAGTTTTATGTGAAAAATTAAAATAACCAAGTTTTTGGTTTTTTATTTCTATCTTTTACCAAAAAAATTTTTGTCACGAAATTGCTGAAAACTTACTGTTGTATGTCTACAATGGGTTGAAGTCAAGGAGAAATTCAAATATATTTTACTCTTATGATTATCACAATATGTCACGCTCAAGGCACATTGCCCCGTCAGAATTAAATTACGACAAGTGACTGAATTAGACTGACAAAGGGCATCGAACCTAATTGGCACACCTACAAGTCCGCCATTTTGAAAAAACCTCGATTCGGCGGCCAGTGATGAAACATGTGTCAATCGATAGACTAAATGATTATGATCAAAAAGTATTCAGTGATGAAATGTCGTAAGTGATATACTTTCTGAGATAAATGAGTTCAAACCTGAAGAAAAATAAAGCAAAAAACTTCGTTTCGGCGGACATTGATAAATCATATGTCAATCGATAGGCTTAATGATTACGATTAAAAGGTATTCAGTGATGAAATGTCGTAAGTGATATACTTTCTGAGATATTCGAGTTCAAAAACGTAGAAAAATAACGCAAAAATACTTGGTTTCGGCGGACATTGATAAAACATGTTTCAGTCGATAGGCTAAATGATTACGATTAAAAAGTATTCAGTGATGAAATGTGTAAGTGATATACTTCCTGAGATATTTGAGTTCAAAACCGTACAAAAATAATGCATTAAAAATAATCACTTACTTCTTTTGAATTTATTGGGTCATTATTGAAAAATAATTATACTATGCCATATGTGTTTGTGCAGCATGGGTACTTGATTTATTAATAACGGGTAGGTTTGAATTAAAAAAAATAGCAAAGCAAACTACTAGGTTGTTTTATAAATCATTTATTTGCCACCAGCGGCTACAGCTTTGGCAACTCTAAACCAAAAGTTAAAATTCATTATTGGCTTCGTTTTCTATATCATGTCTGACAACACTGAATCTAGAAATTCCGCTGGTGATAAAGGCAATGTTTCTTGATGTCGAGCCCATGCCAAGAACCATATAACACACATTATATGGGAACAACAGGACAAGGTTCTTTTACCCACTATCCATGAGCAATACCGAGCGTACCATCCCACGATTTTTTCTCCCTTAAGTTGTTTATTTGACGAATTTGTTTAATTTTTATAATACATAACGTAACTGAGGTAAGAAAAAAAGTGACCGATATACCTCAATTGCTGTATCGCCATAAACACTTCTTACCGTTTAAGACCAAAATTATGTTGGTGCAGGCCTCACCTTGATTATGCTGATGTGTGTTGTACAGATTTGTCAGAAGAACTTCTGAATAAATCGGTGCGCCTTCTTATTAATTGTATTAGACATATCTTCGGCTTACGTAAGTATGACCACATTAAATGGCTACCGATTTGACACAGGCGAAAGTTCAGAATTCTCTCAACATTTTATGCTATTTTGAATAATGTGTCTTCTCCTGTTTATTTAAAGGAAACCCACAGCACTGCTTATTTCCGGAATTCCTTCATAATACAGTTAATACTGTTCTGGAACTCCTTGCTTGTAGACATCAAAAAATCATTAGACTACCAAAAGCTCCTTCAAGAATCACGTTCGGCAGCACTACTTGAAGCAATTAGAATGTTGTCGCCCGTGGTCTTCAACCAGATGTTATATAACGTATTTATAAAAGTTTATGTACTTAATATATAATATAATATGTATATATGTAAATATGAATAAATAAGTATTTATTTAATTTTTTAATGATATTGTCATATTTTATATGCATATAGTTATAGTTTTGATCCACTAAAAATAGAAAATAATTAATTACAAATGTTTTATTTTTGTACGGGTTTGAACTCAAATATCTCCGAAAGCATATCACTTACGACATTTTATCACTGAATACTTTTTGATTGTAGTCACTTAGTCTATAGATTGACACATGTTTTATCAATATCCGCCGAAACAAAGATTTTTACTTTATTTTTCTACGGTTTTGAACTCAAATATCTCAGAAAGTATACCACTTACGACATTTCATCACTGAATACTTTTTGATCATAATCATTTACTCTATCGATTGACACATGTTTCATCACTGGCCGCCGAATCGAGGTTTTTTCAAAATGGCGGACTTGTAGGTGTGCCAGGCTCCATACAAAAATGTTGGAAGCCCTTTCCGGGCGCTCTTAGCACACCAACCTCTCTTTTACACATGAATACAAATGTTATACTTGTGGAACTACTACCGCCGACATCCACACTACAGTAACATCCTCACTTGTGGTGTTGGTGCGCCAGCGCCGCGAGCAGCCGCAGCGCGTGCGTTGCGGCGACGCGCTGCGCGGGCAGGTGCCGCAGCACGGCGGCCGCGCGCCCCGCCAGCCGCGCCACCGTCCACGTCGCGCCCGGCGTGCCGCAGCCGAACGCGCACTCCACTACCGCCGACATCTAAACAGAGTGATCTGCTCAATGCTTATACAATACAATATCTTTATTTGCATGAACATGGGTAATATACATAAAAGATTACATTAGATTTTTAGGTCCGCCAAGTTCCACCTGTTGAGGTATGCAAATATTAAAATAAATAATTTAATTTATCATTACAATTACATCATTAGTGCTTCTCCTATTCCTGTTTATTTTTCGTGATCATGAACGGTGTTTATGGATCGAACTCGCTGTGTATGGATTTGTACCTGTATTTTTTCCTTTTTTTTTTCTAACAGTTTTTTAAATCGTTCCAAGCAAACTTTTTACCGTTTAGTGACGTTATTAACGTCCCAACTCAGAATCACTAAGGTTACTTAAATCGCTCATTAGTAGAGAATCACAATACAAATTCCGTACTGTAATATAAACTTCAAGACTAAAAATTGTTACTAGTGTAGTGTATCGATATCGAGTAGGGTATCGATATCATTTTGTAGTTTTGCAATGTAGTTGACAGATGTCACTTTTCTGTCGTCTCGGTCACGCATCACGCGGAGCGCACATTGAGCCAGTCACGAACTGTCGGGCGCGGAGTGTAGACGTGGTGTTTGCAGCGAGCCGATATTTATCTATATATATTTATTATGTAATTAAGTAATAATTAATCATTGGCGTAACCGCGTTTCCTAGTCTATTACATCGAACCAGTGAATATACAGAATTAGTGGTACAACGGAACACTACATATTTTGGCGACGAGCGTGAAAAGACAATGTCGGTAAGTACTAATAATTTGATTTTGCTTTATTACGTAAAAAGGAAGGATGCGTTGGAATGCGTGCAGATATTATGTCTATTTTGTAAACGGGATACGAACAAATAATCGTAAGTCATTCGTTTTGTTATGATCGTTGAATATTTAATATAAAATCAGTACCGGATTTTTATTTCGGAATAATATAGTATAGGAGTTTATAGATTTACTATTATTAATAGAGAGATAAATTATTCTTGCGTGTTCTAGTACGGGTGTCTGGAGGACTATATAATTATAAGATGTATTTAGATAAATTGGAGTGAAATATTGTATTTTCACAATAAGCAGCTTACTCCTGAATACATTGTATAATGTAAAGCCATCGCGAGTATGGCACAGTGTGCTCCGAGCGCGGAATTGGGACGACTGACTTGTGAGAGCAGGTAGGGGTTGTTGGCGGGCCCCAAACGCCACTTCACATATTTCGGTCGTCACCTAATGAATTGAAGTGGCATGTCACCACAATAGTATATATCTTGCAGGAAGACTTAATGCCTACGAGCGTGTCCTATATACGATGTAGGGTAAAATTATTAAAATAAAATATGTTTATAACCCGGGAAATACTGCCGTAGATTCCTGCCATAAATATATTGTGCTACCAAGGAATTCTATTACTTTTATACTTAAAATTATTATTGGCTTATTATTTTAATTATTTGAAATTCAATGTTATGTAGTAATTTTGATGACACTGGAGTCCTTAGAATGTTAAGTTTTATTGCCGCCTGTGACGAAGAAATTTACGAATCAGCCCATGAGTTGGAAATTAAGAGGTTCGCGGAGCATTTGCCTCAGCACTTTTTTGTATACAATTGTGCCTGCGCAGATGACAGCCATTTTGGTTCAACTATGTGCCGCGGTTTATAATAATGATTCTTTATTTCAGGCTCAGTTCAGGCCAGTATTTGTTGGTAAAACATCTTATTCTTAAATGTAAGGGTTAGTAAATACAGACATACAAATTAGTTACTACTTACTATAAACTACTTAAACTGGGGACAGGAAATGGGGGTTTCCACGCCCGGGCGCGGTCTGTATTGCATCACTTGCGTGCGGACTTGCCCAGTGCTTGAGAAATGGAGGGACCCATCTGTCCGCTATCGTGTCTGGAATGCTGTTGGTGCTGTTGCGCAGGCGATTCCAGATTGTACACGCAGTGCGTTGTACGCCCTCTGCGTGTGGCTGACCCGCAGGCTGCTCGTGTAAAAGGACTTGCGTTACGCTTTGAGAAGGCGTCGCCTTTACAGCTTTGGCTTGCAGCTGCTGTGTTGTGGCCAGTTCTATCATATGGACCTCGGACGCTCTTCTTTCTCCCTCGCACCTATCAAATTCTGGGACTATATAGCTTGGCAACATTGAAATATTATTACTAGCGTATAGAACATATACAGCGAACATCGGGTTCCGTTATAGGTTCGTATTAGGACGTATTAGGTTCATATGGGACGTTGGAAATGTTCCTGCAATTTTTGAATGAAAGATCATAAGGAGCATTTGAACTTGGCAAGCCACTGGCGTGTTAATGGACTAAATAAGCTTGCTTAGGCTTGCCGTCTTGGTTCGGCAAGTGTCATGTACAGGGTTACTCTATGGGAAGTGTGCAAACGAGGCTTCTGGTTTGGAAAGAGAACGGAGGGCAGGCCGGCGGTGGAACACACATTTTGTTTGAAATGTCTTCTCTATGTATATACCTCAATGCTTGGCAATAATATTTTATGAACGATTTTGCAGGCAAGCCTATATGATTGGGTTTGTAATTAAAATTTCTTACCTATGATATTAATTTCGATTGGTTAACAGATCGATGTAGTTACCCACACTGACTTCCCTATTCACATCTATTTGCCAGGTAGCCATGCACAGAAATAAGTAGGCCAGCCTACCTAGGCACATTCGGTGTGTTAAAAACTATCAATTGAGATAAAACTCATCCGGTTATCACAAGTGGTGAAGCACTACTGCTTCAATTTATTAAAGTAGGTTTTTTGGTAAAATTCTAATGGCAAGATCAGCTTTAAGTTCACTGGTTCGCTCATTAGAGTGCTAGATGGCGTTAGGAGTCCTATTTGAATAGCCGCGCGCGGCGCTGCGTTCGCGCCGAATGATGGCAGGAAAAAAATCTGTCATCCGCCTTCTTCCTACGAGTTACGAGGTGCACCCTTCAATTACATATACAGTAAAGTGCGTGATGTGGTGAACTAACACACATTTCGACGGATTATCTAACTATCACCACGCCGGCCGGCTTCAGCGTCACCACCTCATCAGCTACGTTGGACTGCGTGGGATTCATACCAGGACAGAGCAGGGTGAGTGGATTCAGTTGCGCTTTGGCTGATCTTATGCCATTATCAATAGGTTTGACAAAATAATTTCAGTTGTACGCAAGTACGCGGTAGTGTAGCTATTTACACGCTACGCACCACCAACAAGAGTGAAGGTGATGGAAAAATGATTAAATTAAATTAAATTAAAAATAGCTGTGAACACTTTTCGATAGTAAGTACTACTAGTTCTTATTAAATTTTATGGATGAGTGATCGAATCATCATGTCGAATGATGGCGATATGCATTAAATTACGGTTTTGCATTAAATTGCGATGATCTAAATCAATGATGGTGAGAGTCGCATTAAATTGCGAGGTGCATTAAATTCCGAGGTGCATTAAATTCCGAGGTGCATTAAATTGCGGTTTTGCATTAAATTGCGATGATCTAAATCAAGGACGACCCGTGGGGCGCAATGGTTGACGTGCCGGATCGCCGTGCCGAGGGTCCTGGGTTCGATTCTCGGCGAGGTTATGGTTCTCGGTCTGGGTGTGAACGTCTTTGTCTGGTGTGTTCCTCATGGCGCCCGCGACACAGGGAGTCCTAGTGAAGGTTCGATATAATATTTGAAGTGAATCTACGAAGAAAACTGAAGACGCATCTAAATCGAATTGAATTGAAATCGAATCGAAAGGCGCCACAATGCCGCCGAAGAAAGAGGGAAAAGAAAGTGAAGATGAAGACGTTGATATGCAGATTTCCTTTAAAGACTTAGAGAAGTCCATGACCATATTTCGGGGAGTACCTGTCTCTACAGTAAGGCGGTTTGACGGAGCCGCTCTAACTCCGTCACATCTGTGCCAGCGTTTGTTGATCTCCGGTTGACGCGTCGCGTGGTGTGGGTAAAATTTGTTCTCTGGACCATATTTACTGGAGACGACACTTACCCTGTTGAGACATTTCTCGATGAATTCGAAGATACTGCCCTGCTTATAAAGTGGACTAAAATTGAGAAATTGATCTATGCCAAACGACTTTAGACGGAACTGCAAAACTTTTTAAAATATGTGATTGATGGCATACGTGATCTTGAGACTAACAAATCCATTCTGTATGGTGCGTCGGATGTTAAAGATTTCCGGGAAAAGCTGGAATTCTACAGTGACTTTAGAAAGAAGGTGCCAGACAAACCCGCCCAAACTGGTCATTCAACTGTACATCAGTCAAACTGCAAGGTGCCTCACGTGAAGAGATGCTCTAACTGTGGTGACCTAGATCACCAATCACCAGCCTGTCCGAAGGGAGTCAAATGTTTAAATGCAACGGATTTGGCCATAAATCTACTGAATGTACTAATAGTCGATAAAAGAAGACGTTGAACATCCAAAAATAAAGAGGAAGAAAAACAAATAAACTTAAACATTGAAGCTGAGAAAGTCCCCTACAAGAAGGTTAAACTTAACGGAAGTGACTTTACATCTATGATAGATACCGGAAGCAACGTTAACCTTATTACAAAATCAGAATTTGAGGAGATTAAACACAGTGTTAAAGATTACAGAACAAAACCAATATGTTTAACCGGAAAAGCAGAAAACAAAGTTGATACCGAAATAATATTTACAGCGAAGGAACAGTTTGACCAGTATTACATGTGAATGTTCACCGAGACAGCCCCCGAGCTGAGCGGACGCTAAAGTAGAACGTCGTTATTATGGCCGAGTTTAATTTGCATTAGCATTGCACAACGTTTACTTTATGGAGAGCACAACTGGGTACAGTGTGTACTGATGGACTGCGATCGAGCAGGTATTGCGTGTGTTGACCAGTCAGTAGCGCGTTATGCCGAAGCCAGCGAGAAGTGCACGTGGACTGTTTTCTATGCACAGTCATACCCTTTGCGAAGAGTAGCACCCATGCGGCTGTGATGGTTCGCTTCTGATGAGATAGGTCATGGTGCCAGCGATTGGCGGATTTATCACGCGGGTTTTAGTAAGCGCGGGAAGCGCGGGCAAGTTGTGGAGCCGGAATGGCTGAGAGTGTGCAATGCGACGTGTGAATTATGGTTGGTTACCCTGAATGCCGCACCGCGATGTAAATCCGACTTCACCGCGTTCCATTAGCGATTGGTTATGTTATTCCAGCGACATAGTAATCTGTTCAGAGCCATGTGTGTTCGTACTAAATTAGTAGCAAGTGTAAAACACGTGTTTCAATGGGTTTCTAAGTAATTCTGATGAAAACTGTTAACAAGCTTTCAAAGAACTCAAGAAGGAACTGTGGAGCACACCTGTACTTAGAATTTACAATCCTGGTCTGCATACCGAATTATAAACAGACGCCAGCACTGATGGATATGGAGCCGTACTCTTACAGGAAAGCCCGAATAGTGACAAACTTCACCCAATCCATAATATGAGCAAAAATACTACCCCGACTCAGAGAAATTACTATAGTTACCACTTGGAGGTACTGGCTATCGTGGAAGCTATCAAGAAATTTAGAATTTACCTACAAGGGATACATTAATAGTAACAGATTGCTCGGCATTAACGAGGACCTTACAGAAGAAAGATTTACCACCAAGAGATGCCCGCTGGGCTCTGCTACTAGAGAAATATGATTACGAGATCGAGCATAGACCTGGACCAAGGATGAAACACGCTAATGCTTTAAGTAGATATCCAATTTGTTTAATGATTGCGGAAACTACAGCATATATCAAAAAAGCCCAAGATGAGGACGATCACATAAAAGAGTTGAAGAAAATTTTAAAGAAAGAGCCTTATCAAGATTATATTTTACAAAAAAGACATACTCTACAAAGTGAAAAACGGAAGTAGATTGATTGTTGTACCTAAGGAGATGCAATTTGAAATAATCAGAAGGAACCATGAAAAAGGACACTTTGGATTTACTAGGACTGACTTGAATTAATAAATAGAGAATACCACATAGAAAAGTTACAAGACTAAATTAGAAGGATAATAATTAACAATTGTGTTGAATGTATCCTGATAGCAAACAAAGGGAAGAGAGAAGGCTTCTTACACCCAATAGGAAACGCCGAGAGGAAATGGCCGGGAGGAAATTATCGTTGTGTTGAGTAAACTCAGTGCGGATGACCCTACCAAAGATCGGTACTAAAGGTATCGCAGAGTACCTAACGTCCGACGCGGTATAAATGGAACTCACCAACGAAGCATTGGAATAACTCCGTTTGAATTATTATTTGGAGTTAAAATTAAAAAGAAAGATGAAGAATTACGGAAACTAGAAACTACAAAAAAAAAAAATTAAAATAAGGAAGGGATGTAGTGTATCGATATCGAGTAGGGTATCGATATCATTTTGTAGTTTTGCAATGTAGTTGACAGATGTCACTTTTCTGTCGTCTCGGTCACGCATCACGCGGAGCGCACATTGAGCCAGTCACGAACTGTCGGGCGCGGAGTGTAGACGTGGTGTTTGCAGCGAGCCGATATTTATCTATATATATTTATTATGTAATTAAGTAATAATTAATCATTGGCGTAACCGCGTTTCCTAGTCTATTACATCGAACCAGTGAATATACAGAATTAGTGGTACAACGGAACACTACAACTAGCAGCGGAAACGTCTTCGGAACGCAAATAATATTATATTTCGTCCACCGTGTACTAATTTTGGTAAAATAAATATTACATTCAAAAGTGCCCAATACGCATGATGACAGTAAAAATCACTAAAATTATGTATTTATTTAATGAAACCCTATTAATGGATTACAAAACACGCATTTATCGTATTATCATGAGCGAGATTAACAATATTTTTATGATCAAATAAAACTACACAATATGGCAAACCGCTATGATATTTTGAACGCCAATCAGTCTCAATTAGCGCGAATTACGTCACGTCTCAGTAAACAATCGAATATGACAATATTGATAATGACATTTTGTCTATTACTTTACTGAGGCGTGACGTCGCAAGCGACGCCATGATACTTTGAAGTGTTTTGGTGTGAATTTTAAACTTATAAATTGAAGTGTATTTATTTTATACTAAATCTTTTTTTTTACGGAATTATGATATACCTTGTAATTATAATATATTTCCCAACAATATAGAACAGTATTTCAAAATCTGTCATCATGCCTATTATTATACAACAAACTGCCCAATAACGCAAATAACGTAAAAGAAATAAAAAGTTTTAAGATATTTATAAAAACAACTCATATCATGAACGAAAGTAAAAATTAATTGTCACATCTAGTCATTCCTGAGAGGTATATCTTGATTCCTGTTTTTTGCGTTCGCATGACGCTGCGATGTTCGACTATAGTCACCGCGAACTAAGAAGCCCAATTTGTCGTTTGCCATCACAGTGACATTAGAGATGTACAAAAATATCGGTTCACGAAAGAAACCAATTTTTACAACAAATCGATTCAAAATTATAACACCTTCTTATCGATTCTATAATTAAATTTTAAACTAAAAACCGTAATATTTAGGTACCTAGTTACCTACCTACTACCTTGATTGAGCTATCTCGTACCACGTATTCTTAATATGTACCTATTTACAATTTCAATAAAATATTCTTTTATCCATTCGCCCATGAACATCAACAACACCAAAAACATCACTGGTGCGTTGCCGGCCAAGAAAGAGAAAAGAAAAAGAAAGAAAGATAGATCATGATAGAATGAAAGTCCCGCTGAGCTTCATAATAATATTTTGAAATAATATTATATTATGAGCGTCAGGAAAAAACTACAGTGAATAAATTTTTGCTTATTTCGTAAGAAACATTCATGTATACATAATTATTATTTTGTTGAAAAAAAAATGTTTACCCCAACCTTAAATACATAATTACATATAACTATCTGCAGTTACTGTCCATGGATGGCGAAGTGCCCATACATACCTAATGGAAAATGTCCTTTCGTTAGCATCCAATTCGTCGTGGTAATACTGGGTACCTAATTTTAAATTCAAATACAAACAAATCATTTTTAACAATGTAATTAAATTAATCCATTTTAATTTTTAAATTTCGATTATAGTAATGTATCGATTATGATTGGTTTTATAAACGGTTTCAAGCCGTCACATCACCCTACGTCAGATTAGATTTAGGCTTCTTCATATAAGATTGTTTCGACGTCATATATTTTTATTAAATTTTGCATAAATTATGATGTGATGGGATTTTTACTAGAGTTTAACGTATAATATGGTTTATAATCAACGCCAATGAAAATGAGTAAAAAAAATAAAAATAATAAAAATATTCTTTATTGCCACACAAATTCAGTAAAATAAACACTTAAATCTAACTTATCGAGTTACATTATTCTAAGTTATACAGTAACCATTACATTATCCCGTTATTGTGGGCAAAGGGGGAGTCTCAGCTTCTGCTAACACAAGGAACCTCGTGCAGCGCTGTTTTTCAGACTCTCCCTCTCCCTTAGGCGTCGTTTGGGAGTTAGTCAGTTAGTCCCCGATCGCCGCAAGGCATTTTTCTTTAGACATGGGTTCATTTGGCTGTATGCATTTGCGTGTCTCTCTCTCTCTCTCTGTGTGTGTGTGTGTGTGTGTGTGTGTGTGTGTGTGTGTGTGTGTGTGTGTGTGTGTGTGTGTGTGTGTGTGTGTGTGTGTGTGTGTGTGTGCGCGTGTGTATGTGTGTGTATGTGGGTGTGTGTGTGTGTGCGTGTGTGTATAGCGTGTGCATGAATGCTTGTTTTTAGATGTGAGTATGGTAAGTACTGGGATTATTACATCATTTGAAAAACTGTTTCAGATCTAAGCACTTCCAGTAAGCGTGTTTTAGGTTTTCCGCAGCAAGTTGCTTTCTAAGTAAGGCGGATTTATATTTAGTAGGGAGTAGGGATTTTTAACAAATTTTGGCAAAATCCTTTGTCCGTAAGTATTCAACTATTCATGTCAAGTAAATGAATATTCCATTTCGCTCAAAGACACCCATACAAGGTTAGTTCATATTAATAAATAGCAGCTATCATTATGGGCATCTTAGATAATTTTGACTATAGTATTTTGTTAAACTATCTCCATGATTCGATTCTGCAACTGAGTAATAGTTATGTCATTTTATTGTAGTTGGATCCTATGTTAAAGATTTGTTAAAATAGTAACACAAAATAGTATTCAAAGTGCTGTTGATTTTGTGAATGTTTGTGTCAATAGGTCAATAAGTGTTGTGCACACTATGTCGCAATTATTATTTAGTGTACCTACTCAGAGTTAAGTTATCATGTAAGTGAATTTGTTAATTCTTATGAGAAGTAAAGATTCTTTAACCACAAAGTCGAAAACATGTAATTCGACCATTGATATGACAGAAAGCCAGAGAAAATATAAGAACTTACATCGCCTGAAAAGAAACAGAAAAGACCTTTACCTCGGAATACATGGAAGTTTGTGACATGACATAGGAGTTAGCCCATATCTTCAGCAGCCAGGACATGGTAGCAGACAGTTCTGGACTGAACACAGTTCCGAGGCCGGCTTCCAACGCCGCGCACTCCCACGCACTTATGCGAAGAATGAGCCCTACTAATCTGTTGGAGAAATTCAATTTAAATTACTAATGTCCGTGACCTATAAAGCTTGATTATATCGATTTGTGTTTGCCATGACATGTAAGGAGTTAGTTATAGCTAGCATAACATATATTGTAAGTGTGTATGTGTGAATGTACGCGTATTTGATTAAGTATAATAACGTAATTCACTTTTAATAAAGACAGTAGCAACTAAGACACCGACTTGTTTAATTGTGCTACCGCACACCTCCTCACATGGCGACTCTGCCAGGATGGTGTCGAAATACAATAGCGCTCACCGCTTTTGCGCTTGCCGCGTCGCGCCGTGGGAAACTTTGAATTGGACATAGTTAAATTAAAAGTCAAAATGTGTAATTCAAAAATCGAAAAAGAAGATGTGATTGTGACCCAAAATGGAGCAAATAATGCAACAGACATTTTAAATGGGCATTTGTCGAATATGTCCATTGTGCTCATTATAATGTGCACCATGCTGGCTGTTAGTGGACTATACCTGATATACCGGCTCTACAAGAAATGTCACAAATCCTGGACTAATGAGCTTATAATGCAGTACTCCTTAAGAAGAACCTTAAGTAACCGACGCATGCGTAGTCTGCCGCCGCCCAGAAGCTGCTGTGCCCATCGTGGACCAGGACCTGATGCCGAAGCTGCCTAATGAAGAAGAGCACCGAGAAGACCAGAGTCCCGAGCCCCCGGAGCCCCACAACCCGCGAGCGTACGAGTATGAAGTGCAGTGCAAGTGAAAAAAATAATAATCTAGTGTGTGTGTGTGTGCGCGATTAATATAAAACATTTTTTTTAAACGAGAAGGTGACGTGATGATGTAATAACAGATAAGCGTGATGTGACTTTTATAATTTAGTAAATCTTAGAGACGATATAATGCATTATGATTAATTGATAGAAATTGTGTATTTTGATTATTTTTTTTGTCATGCTACTAATGATATGACTAGTGAATTAAGAAATGTTTATCTTGAACTAAAATATATTAAAGAAAATTTATATAAACTTAGTTACAGTAGGAGAACGTCAGAATTTTTAAATAAGAAATTAGAAGAAGCGTCCTTACATTTTGCTGAATTTTTGTCTATTACGAATATATTAAAAGAACAAATAGATAAGAAAGAGATTAGTGGTAAAGCCTTACTCGATATTCAATCTTATTGTGATGGTATTAAGGAAATTTATGCATTAATAGAAAATTTTTGTTCAAAATCATTTAGTACAAGTTCAAATAGCGAGATCGAGTCAAAGAGTGCAACCATGGCAAGTTTCGACTTAAAAATTGCCCTCACCCTATTACCCTGTATGAACGATGAGGAAGCAACTACTAAACAGCTCATCGATAACATAGAATATTACGATTCTATAATAAATTCAGAATCAAAACCAAATTTAATTTCTTTTGTTTTAAAGAGCCGACTGTCGCAGATGGCTAAACTGAAGCTGCTTCCATCATACTCCTCTGTTCAAGAACTTTTACAGGACATGAAAAAAGAGCTGCTGCCTAAAAAATCCGCTACTGCAATCCAGTTCCAGATGCAAAGTATTCGACAAGGTGACGACCCCACCGACGAATACGGTAAGAAATTAACCGATATGTTTGTTAATCTAACAATTGCACAGTCTGAAGGAAATTCTGAAACTTACAAAATTTTAAGGAAATTAAATGAAAAGCAGGCTGTAAAACGATTTTCGGATGGTTTGCGCAATCGTCGGATTAGCACAATTATTGCAGCCCGGAACTATGAGTCACTAAAAGATGCTATCCAAGGAGCAATGGATGAAGAGATAACGTCTTCACCAAGCTCAACTGATATATTTACATATAATCAACGTAAAAATTTTTACAATTTCAGTAGCAGGGGACGTGCATCATTTACTCGGCCGGTGCACCCAACATCTTGCTACAACCATGGTCAGCGGACTTTCCGACCTCGAGGACATGGAGCCTATCGTGGGACACCGAGTACCAGTCGAGGCCAGAACCGAGCGACCGGTACCAGGTATTTCCGAGGATTTCGAGGTAAATCTAATAATTTTCAAGGAAACCTAAGGAACTCTAACCCTAATCGTCCTGACGTTCATATCATTAATGAAACAGTGCCTAGATCTGATGAACAAAACTTTGAGATTCCAAACCAGTTTTTTCGTGAACAATAATGTAATTTTTACCTGCGATAATACTTGCTCAATAAACTTACACGTGGATAAAAAAGCGCATTCTTGGTTAGTTGACACCGGCGCGTCAATTTCAGCCTTGAAGTTACGCGTCGCATTAACATTGCAAGTTCCCATACATAAAAGTAGCTTAGTCATCAACGGAATTGGTGGAAAATTAAAAGCGATCGGTTTTGTTTATTTAGATATTTTTGAATGTGGTCAAAAATTTAGTCATAAGTTTTACATTTTTAATGATTTGCCATGTAAATATGATGGAATTCTAGGAAAAAATTTTCTTTCTACTTATAACGCGACATTGAATTTTCAGAATAATACGTTAACATTAATTTCTAATAAAAATGTAAAAGTTATCTTGCATTTACTAGTCAACAAACAATCATTTTTCATTCCGGCTAGATCAGAAAGCTTGCATTATGTGTGCACTGACCAAGACGAAGACTTTTTGGTATGTTCTACTCAGTTAGAAGAAGGAATTTTTGTAGCAAGTACTTTAGTTCGACCCCGATATGGTAAAATACCAATTAAAATTTTAAATACTACGGAAAATAACGTCACTCTTGATAAGCTTTCATTAATTTTACACAGAGTCACTGACTACAATATTTGTACCTTCGATAAATGTGATTCGTTAGATCAAAACCGTGTAAAGACTTTATTTTCAAGGTTACGACTACAAACACTTAATAGCGAGGAAAGTGTGGCTATTCAAAATTTATGTGCTAAATTTTCTGATATTTTTTATTTACCAGGTGACAAACTGACTACGACTGACATTTATACACATAGTATTTCTTTAAAACCTAATATTAATCCTATATATATCAAACCATATAGATTACCTCACTCCCAGAAGAATGAAATTCAGAAACAGTTACAACAAATGTTAGATGAAGGCATTATAGAGAAGTGTACAAGTGAATGGTCGAGCCCGATCTTACTTGTGCCCAAAAAAAGTAATATTTCAGATGAAAGAAAATGGCGAATAGTTGTCGACTATCGCAAACTAAACAATTGTATTTATGAGGATAAATATCCTCTGCCCAACATAACTGAGATTTTAGATTCACTCTCAGGTTGTGTTTATTTCAGTCACTTGGACATGAAAAATGGCTACTATCAGTGTGAACTTGACCCCGATAGTAGAAAGTATACTGCGTTCTGTTCAGGCCAGTATCAAATGAAGCGTATGCCAATGGGATTGAAAACAAGCCCTAATTCTTTTTCTAGGTTAATGAATATTGCTATGTCTGGATTGACATTTGAAAAGTGTTTAATTTATTTAGACGATTTAATTGTTTTTGGCCGCAACCTTGAAAATCACAATAAAAATCTAATGGAAGTATTTACAAGATTAAGAAAAATTAATCTCAAATTAAATCCGGAAAAGTGCGAATTTTTGAAAAAGGAAATGCTGTATTTAGGACATGTTGTATCGAGCGAGGGTGTGTTACCTGATCCTGAAAAAATTGTTGCTATAAAAAATTACCCAGTACCTAAAAATTCTGATGAAATAAAAAGATTCGTTGCATTTGCTAATTATTACCGAAAATTTATTTGTAACTTTGCGGAAATAGTCTATCCTTTGAATTATTTATCACGTAAAAATGTACCTTTTGTTTGGGACACAAATTGTCAAAAATCTTTTGAATTATTAAAAGAACGTATAAGTTCCCCCCCTGTATTACAATATCCGAATTTTTCAGAAAATAATAAATTCATTCTTCAAACCGATGCATCAGGCTACTCATTAGGAGCAGTCTTGAGTAACGGAGATAACAGACCCGTTGCATTTGCAAGTAGAAGCTTAAATAAATCAGAGAAAAACTATGCAACTATCGAAAAAGAGCTTCTTGCTATAGTCTGGGCGATAAAACATTTTCGTCCATACTTATACGGTCGCAGTTTTATCATCAGAACCGATCACAAACCCCTTATTTATTTATTTAGTATGAAAGACCCTTCGAGTCGCTTAATTAAATTTAGGTTATTGCTTGAGGAATATGACTTTAGTGTAGAATATGTAAAAGGATCAGATAATGCACCTGCCGATGCCATGTCACGAATTCGTTTAACTTTGGATGAATTAAAAGAAATGAACGAAACAATAAATATCATGACTCGTTCTAAATATAAACAATTTAGTTCTCTGAATTCTCCGGAGCCTATAGTTTCTCAAGATGATCGGCCCGTACAACCGAGGATCGTGGAAACATATAGTAAACCGAGTGAATCAGTTGAGTTACAAATGATAAATAAACGTGATTTACTACGTTATAGAAATATGCAAGTGATAGATTGTGAAAATGAAAGATTTCTCTATGTTTTGAATAAAAAGATAATTTACTTTAAAAATCTAGACTCTTTATCGCATATCTCGCCAAGCGAATTTGTGAAAGAACTAGAAAATTTTTGTAAAAGCGTCGACGTAGGAATTAAAGAAATATATATATTAAAAAATAAGGATAATAATATATTCATAGAGAAACTATTAAAAGCAATTAAAGATCCAAAATGTACATCAAAACTAAGATTTTGTGTATTACAGGATGTAAAAAGGATAAGTGATAGAGACCAAATAAGAGTTATACTGAATGATTTCCATCTCTTGCCCACTAGTGGCCACGCGGGCATGAGAAGGATGTACAATAACGTGAGAAAATATTATTTTTGGCCAGGTATGGAAAATGATATCAGGCAATTTGTTAGCAAATGTGAGAAATGTCAAAAATATAAGTATTCTATCCCCGTCAAAGAGCCGATGGTTATTACAACAACAGCGAATTATGCGTTTGAAAAAATTTTTCTTGATCTTGTAGGACCTCTTGAAAGGGACAATGATAATTACTCGTATGTTTTGACATTACAATGTGAACTCAGTAAATATGTGGAAGCGTATCCTTTAGTTTCTAAGAAAAGTGACGAAGTAGCCAGAGCCTTCGTTGATAACTTTATTCTTAGGTATGGGGTACCGCGCCAGATCGCTACGGACAAAGGCGCAGAGTTCCTGTCAACGACATTCCAGGAGGTATGTAAGTTATTAAATATAGAGCAATTAAACTCTACTGCATACCACCACCAGAGCATCGGATCGCTGGAGAACACTCACAAGCACCTCGCTGCTTTCCTTCGGATCCAATCTGAAAACCGACCAGGTACGTGGAGTTCATGGTTACCTTTTTGGAGCTTTTCCTTTAATACGTCAGTTCACTCTGAGACGAAATTTACGCCATTTGAACTCGTATATGGTAGGAAATGTTCTCTTCCCAGTAATTTATTAGGTGACATGGTAGATCCATTATATAATTACGACAGCTACCCATGTGAATTGAAATATCGTATTCAATCGTCACAAAAAGACGCAAGAAAAAATTTATTGTCAAGTAAATTTAATAGAAAAATTAAATACGATACAAAAATTAACCCTATAGTGTATAAACCTAGCGATTATGTGTTAATTAAGAATGAAGTAGGAAATAAGTTAGATAATGTTTATTTGGGCCCATATAAAGTTTTAAGAGATTTGTCTCCTAATTTAGAAATAGAAGTAAATGGTAAAACAATATTAATACATAAGAATAGAACTAAGTTGTATGTGAAACCCACATAATTACTACTATATTATACAATTTTCTCGATATGATATATATTTTACTATACCTACTTACTACTTATTGCCTAATTGTAGAATCTATTACTACTACTTCTACTTATAAAAAAAAAATAGACATCCAATCTATTTTTTTTTACCTTACCATTGGTGGTGTAAGGAGTTAGTTATAGCTAGCATAACATATATTGTAAGTGTGTATGTGTGAATGTACGCGTATTTGATTAAGTATAATAACGTAATTCACTTTTAATAAAGACAGTAGCAACTAAGACACCGACTTGTTTAATTGTGCTACCGCACACCTCCTCACAGACATACATAAATATCTGTTCAACGATATTAATGAGCAAATCCGTCCAATTTAATTTTGTAGGTGGATGGGTGACCACTAGTGGCAAATTTCGTGCTTTGGCACGTGAAGCCGTCGATCCCGGCCATTATCATTAGATAGAAATCGTTAAGCCATATTCGAGGCCTTCAGGGGGCATAATAGACTTCCGACACTTGGGTTAGCCACTAACTCTTCCACGAGTATGCTGTAGACCTCCTTGGAAATAGAGAGACACATGCTCCTCGGAAAAAAGAGATACCCATGCACTATAGTGGACCATTAATGTTTGTTTATACATTTGACGATTAAGATTTATTTTATAAGATTTAGACGGTTTTGAAAATTCTTCGAATGAGAAACATTCACAAATCTCTTACGCAACTACTACAACTTAGTAAACAATACCTAACTCAGAGGTATTGTTTACTACAGACGTAATTTAGATATATTATATCTGTTTTTTAATGGAAATTGCCGGCAAACGAGTTGACGATTCACCTGATGGTAAGTGCTATTGTCGCCCATGGACATCAGCAACACCAAAGGCATCACTGATGCGTTGCCGGCCAAGAAAGAGAGAAGAAAAAGAAAGAAAGAAAGTCTGTATTGTTTACCGAAGATTACTTTACTTATTTCTTTATAAATAGAAAAACGAAACAGCATTACCAGTAGTTGGGTACTATTGTACCTTGCGTTGTATGGGAATCAATAATTGCTATCATATCTATGCACATAATTATCTATGATAGAATTGAGGCATGTTGTATGTATAGGTACAGTCGGCCGCAGAAGTAGCTTAACATTTTAGTACCTTGTCACATTACATTTCTTGAATTTGTCATAGATGTTGCTAGGAAACCGTCGAAACAGTTACTATTACAAAGTACTAAATGTTAAGCTACTTCTACGGCCGACTGTACATCAACTGTTTCTTTATAAATAAATAACTTGGTACGCATATTAAATAATTCATAGAACTCAGATACTTTGAACACGCATGGACTACTAATATACCAGTCAAGACTGCAGTAGCAATGTGGTACATCATACTCCAAGTTCCAAGCACTACTTAGAAAAGATAGGTACTCAATATTCTTTGCATCACTACCTGTGATCACAACTCTATTATTGTATAGTAGCTGTAGATAGTAAATATTAGATAGGCACCTACAGCATTTTCCTTAAACGATTTTTGGAGTTTAACTCCTTTAGAATCGATACCACGGTATGAAATTTTATGAGGAGTAAAATCAAACTTATTCCGTTACGTTATGCGTTATATATGTAAATCGTAACACAGAATCTAGATGGCATTATTTCTGATCAGTAACAACCATCCAACCAACATAATCTTCTTACATCCTATTCTGATGATATAAAACATCATCATCATCATCGTTGTTACGGATTAGACGATCGCAAACTAAATGGCGTTGTTACTGATTTGACGATCGCAAACTAAATGGCGTTGTTACTGATTTGATGATTGCAAACTAGATGGCGTTAAGCTCCAGTCGTGCGTCGGAGCTGTTCTTTACACATTTCATTTAAAAACCTAATAACCATAACCAATTCATATGACTTCTGATTAACAAAGCTGTTTTTTCCTCACCTCCATTTAAGTTCTCGTGTTCGGTTAAATTATAATATGAATAGATCATTTAATAAATTCAATTACAATATGAATGCGTTTAGAATATAATAATGTGAACAGATATTAGCTATCTGATAACCTTAGTCTTTGTGATGGCAGAAACCTAGGCGAGATAACCACAGGAGGACAACACAATACTAATGTAACCGATAGGTAAACCGCATGATTATTTTTAAACATATCCAGTACAGCTATGAAGGTTTATGTTTATCACTGATGCTCTGAACGTTAGAACCAGACTGTTCGAAGGTACATTTTTATTCGGATTCTTTACGTGCCTTTCATAACAATAGTATCGTTTCGTAATCGTATAGTAATAAACTTGATGCAATATATTTATAATTAGATAATTTAGTTAAATAATTTGTATCCCACAATTACCGCACCATTATAACAAAATTGTACTTTAAACGAAATTTAATTACAATTATTTTTATTTTAATGTTTGAAATTAACAATTAGCCCTTAACGTATGTATGTCTAGATTCTTCATAGCGTAGGCTGTAGCCACATTCATGTGGAAGGCTATAGGCTATATTATAATCGTGACAAAAAAGAATTGCTTCAGGCGTAAGAGTATTAAGACGTACCCGAAGCGAATCAAGGGTGAGTTTACTACTATACTCCATGCGATTTGCAGCCGAAACAAAAGTAAACAAACCATTAAAATCGTTTTATAGGATTTTTTACCAACTGACATGAATTTGTACACTAAATGCGTTTTATTGAGACATACTACTCATTAAGGTATTTATGAATTCTTAAATAAATACATATTGATCGATAACAATTATAAATTCCGAGTAAATGTGAAAACAAACAAAATTATATAACACTGTCATCATTCAAACACTTTGCAAATCCAATCTTATTTCCAAGAAGCGATTTGAAACTTTTAACATAATGTACTATTTTGTTTTAGTGAGTAGTTTGTCTAAATAAAACGCATTTGGTGTACAAATTCAAGTCAGTTGGTGAAAATACTAGAAAACGATTTTAATCGTTTGTTTACATTTGTTTCGGCTGCAAATCGCATGGAATATAGTTAGAAATACTTACTTGAGTATAGAATCAACGTTCTCAGTGCTATCGCTCTCTCCAACGAAGTATCGCAGCGATGCATCTATATTAGCATTCTCCTGGATACTGTACTGCATTAGCTCCGGTGGTATGACCACCATCTCACCTTCCGTGCAGTCTGATGCTAGGAAATGACCTGTAATACCATTTTCGTATCGTTACAAAGATTCCCGAACGTTCAGCGGAGGTTTAAAGAATATGGATAGTGGAAATTGATGATACCTTGTAAATAAAAATTCTAAATTATGCTACATACTTTTAATTTAGCTAACATTGTTCGACTTATGTAAATAGCCGTCATAATTGGGCCCGTATTGGGACGGCTTAGCATACATCCTAATTCCACACCGGATAGGTGTCGTAAGAAGCGACTTAATCCATCCGGTGGTAGGGCCTCTCGGAGGGATAATAGGTATAGGTATTATTGATTTATTTTGACGGCGGTTGAGCAACATTCAACAAATGGCAACAAGTGATCGCAAAAGTAATGTAATGTTATCGTAAACATAGGTTTCAGCCACTAATTACCAGTAATCATCAGAATCCAGTGTAGGTCTTCAAACAGCGTTTCGAGTTGTTCGCCGCCGCTGACCGGCAACTTGCCCATGTGCATCAGTTGTAGTTGACTTTCGAGTCTGCGATCAAAATACGTCTGTGACCATGGTATCCAAACACCCTATCCGTTCTAATTTGTTCAAGGACCCGGAAAATCTTGTAAATTAGCGAAAAATTTCACGTAAACTTCGTTTGTCTTAGCATTACAAATAATCGTATTAAACAATTAAAGTTGTAATTGGTAAACTTTGTTAGTATCTAAGAAAATTGGCCAGCAATTGTACGACAACAGCGAATATCTAAACTTTTTTTTCTGATTTCAATCTTACGTAATGGTGGATTGCACAATGCACATATTTTTAGCATAAAGTAGTCCTCCTAGCCGATTTCGGCGGCAGCGACTGCAAAAGCCAATAAGGCCATCAAGTCTGAAGGCTTAGCTGGTTTGCTCTCTCCTGTGCTCTGATATGACTACAATAGCCAATTTTGTTAGTGAACGTACGTGCACATAGACCGCACGTTAGCAGACCGTTTACAAAATTGTATGTGATGGCAGCCGGTGGTCGCGCCTTGAGCTCGTCACGTTTACAATCGAGCTCTGTCTTACGTCTCTCTTCAAATTCGTTGATCATTTGGTGAATAAGCCTCCTCCATTACATTTTAGCATAAAACGCAGCCGTAGCCGACATTTTCAGTTATATGGATCGTGATGTTGACCAAACTGCGGCAATGAGAAGACACCCTAATAGTGTCAAACATTACCTACTCAGCTACTCTATCAAGAGTCCACTCCACTGCAGTTTGAACATGGCTATTATCCATGTATAACTCGTACCAAACTTAATTGCGTATGTGAATTCTGAACTACAATCAGTTAACCTGTCCACTACGTAATTTTAGTATGGATGAAACGTGTAACGTGCAAGGAGAAGAGGCGAGTCGCATCGCATCACGACACAACGCACTTAGGGAAAGACCACAAAAATTTGCCACACCCCACAACGCATTTTCCAAGTTTCGACGACGTTCGATGTCATTAAGCCATGATTTTTTTACGTTCAAGTACATATTGTCTTGTGGTGTGACATTGTTCTTTCCATGTCACACCGCAATGTTGTGGCCTTGCCCTTAGTCCGGCAACTATGATGAATTCTTGAGTGAGCTAAGCTAACTCTTAAAGTTTAACACAAGTTATAAGTAGGTCGAATTTAGCATACGGCATTGTTAGTGTCTATATTACAGTAAAATAGTATTTAGCTATTTAAATAACACAGTTTTCGATTTGTACCTTTGCGGACGACGCTGCCGACATCGGTCCAATTTTTTATGGCAATAACGTGGCAACGAAGCACGCTGTGTGTGAGGCGTTAACAACGCCGATACAATCGCTGGATCCGCAACCAACCTTAAATGAAACAACAGTTTCATCTAAGGTCAGCCATGAACACGCTGACAAAATTAGGGGAAACATTGTAAAAACGTCTTGTTTTCAACTAATATTTTAGGAACAAGCATAATAAAACGAGCAGCGAGCTACAATAGATTGAAACTCGAATCGAAATTGTTTCAGTATCCCCCTAATTTTGTGGTAATGTAATTGCCACTGCCTTGGTTTAGATACAATACAACACATGTCTTACTGGTTGGCGGATCCAAGCTATTGATAACTCAATTAAAATCCAATCGGTAATAATATTGAGATTTATCACTTCCTTTCGACCAGTAGGTCCTCTTGGTCGAGACAACTTACCTTGTCAAAACTCGATACTAAATATACAATTATACAAGAATTCAGTATCATTTCAATAGAAAGTCCTACATAACATTTTCACATAACACACCACGAAATATATTTTAGTCTCGCCTGGAGTACACCTAAGTAACAAAATATGGATCTAGTTTAGTAAATACATAAATCTTTAGAAAACCACTACAGTTTCAAGACGAAGGGCGAAAGTAGATTTTTTTAAATGTAAATAAACTATAATCGAGCAGACGGGTGGGTCACATTGTGGTAAGTGGTCACAGCGGTTCATGTACATCATTAAAAACTTAGGCATCACGCATGCATTGAATTGCACTACGAGTTCAAGTCAATTCACTTCAAGTTTGCCCTAACCTCCCGTCCCGCTCTTCGTACCGCACCTCATTTAGCGGACAGCAACGCTACCCGCATATTTTTGAAGTCGCGTGCGGACGCGTGCGTTCTTGAGTTTGTTGTTGATTTTGATGTTACTTTCGTTAAATTATTTTTCCATTGATTTATTTTACGTTCATTGATTTTTGTCGCTACAATGACTAAAATAGAAAATGTTTTACACAATGGCAAACGTAGATAATTTGTTATTTAAGTTAGTGAAATTATTTGATTACTTTTTTATCTAGGTACAGTACTGTTAGCTGTGAAATCGTAACGGTCGACGAGGGCAAACTTGAAGTGAACGCGTAGTATAAAGAATAAAGAAAAACTAGCTCTTTCGCCTCTGCCGTTAGGCAGCCAGGCTCAACGACGAATTCTTCTAGAATCTACTAACCTCTTGCTCCTGTCTTGCAGCAAAGTGAACAGCACGTGACAGCAATGCGCCGGAGCCTTCCTGGCGACAGCTCCGATGGTCATCAACACATTGCTGTGGAGCTTCCTCTCATCTTCCTCTATGTCCTCCTTGATGTCGTCGCCGCATCCATCGCTACTCTCCGTTCCCCTGTACAACATTTCTTAACATAATTATTTTTTTATGTAAAAAGCCAGCAAACGAGCTAAAAATCCACTTAGTTGATATGAGTGATCATTGTCGCCCATGGACATCTTAGGCATAGATGAGTTGCCGGCCAAAAAGGAATCTACTAGTAAAACTCTTGAATGTCACATGACATGACTAGTGCAAAGGAATACGAAAATGCGTTTCCCAGAGATTTATACAGAAATAAGACATCCTTCGGTTCAAGTACTTATGTAACAAAATTTACAAGTAGGTAGCTACATACGTGCTGAATTTCAACATAACAACACTGCTTTTACGTTAAAATGTGGTTTGTGAATATATTTCACAATGATATTATATCTACTACATATTAGTGCAATAAACATTGAGTAATAGTCAGATAAAAGGCTAGTTTCATGTCCTAGTAAATTATTACAATGATTTATGTACCCATGATCTAATTAAAAATGTATTTACAACAACGATCCCAAGATATCAAGTGATAAATCGAGTTGCGCAACAGCGGGCGCGTTTCGTGGATAGGTAGTTGGTATTAGAAACCAGAATTTCTTGTATAAGCCGACGATTCCGATTATTGCCATTTAGTAACAGTCATCAAGACATGTTGAATCCATTCAAACTACACGGCATAAGAGACATCAATCTCTCCACTAATCCGAACTGTAGCAGTATTAGAGTACACTTCAGGCTTACTCAATGTAAACCTTACAGTGGGCCGCTAAAAATCATTATTAGGTATATAATCTTACCTTGTACCATCTGGCGGTGCAAGCCTACACTGTAGATAAGTATTGAATATCTCTATACAAGGATTCCGTAAAGTTTCAGCATTGTAACCGTCAGAGTCATGCACTATTGAGCTCCAAGTATGAAGAAACTTGTTTAGAGATTCTCTCCAAACTGTATCTTCATTGATCTAAAAAAAGGTATGAAACATTATCGTTTTGTTGGTTTATTTTATAATAGGTACCGAATACAGATACAATTACTTACTCCTTCTTCTACTATAGAGCCCCTGATACAATGACAAGTATACGTTGTTAGGTTTTGGAGGAAGGCGGGTGGTGTAGCTGCTATCATGTGCGGTGAGAAGAACTGCACAAGTCTACGGTATATATCCGATATACCCAACATCTCTCTCTCAGCTGGCTGAATAAACGCCAGCATTCTCATGAAACTGTTCACGTAATTCTCTAAGTACTGCTGCTTTAGATTCGATGCAGACACGACAACGCCGCTCAGACTAGCTAACTGCACGAGGCAAGTAACCGATGGATTGGCTAATTCGGGATTTGTTCGAACATGCATGTGAATCTCAAAGAAAAGTGTTATTAGTTCAGGTTGCATTATAGTATCCCTCCAATTCATGCTTAGACGCAACGCTGGCGCCGTATCGCTCTCGTATATAGCCTCGAAAGCTCCTATTAGCCTCTTCGATAACATGGGCGATACATGACTCCAACACAATATCGTTTCGACTATAGTTAGCAGTTGTTTCGTCAGCATTGCCTGTTCTCCTTCCGGGCGAACACCTGAACGGACTATCTGCTCCAAGACGCTCACAGTAAATCTAAATATTCTTTTCATATCTATCGCCTCAAAGGATTTCTTCAGTCTAAAATGCACCTCCCAAATGAGGCCAACATCCGCAGACTTTACTGTGATGGCGTACTCTTGCATGATTGCTAAAATCAACGAACAAGCTAGCTTTTGCTCATGGATTGGACCACTCAGAATTAACTTTTCTAATTCGCACAGCAATGCTTTCCTTTCTCTACCACTATCATCTATGCTGCCCCTCTTTATAATGATTGCGATTGTCTGAAAAATTAAAAGAATAAACCACAAGTACACTTACTATAATAAATTTAAATTAAAAAAAAGCGGGAAAGTGCGTGTCAGGCCACGCGCAATGTAGGGTTCCGAAGTAGTAAGTTTATCGACTATTACTCATTAACTACTTATGCTAACATAGCCGTGACAGTTTTGCTTGTAAATTCACCATATGACCTATTTTCGATAACTTTTTTAATAGTCCAACTCCAACCGTTTAGCCGGCAGGGGGGGGGACACTTGACTCTAACCAAAATTAGCACTTTAAAGCCAAATATTTCGCAAACGGACCCCTAATTGCAAAAATGGTCTTAGAAGACCCATAATATTTTTGGAAGACCTTTTCAACGATACCTCACACTATAGGGTACGCGACGAATAAAAATTCATCGTCACGTTAGCTGTAGGGGAGACCTACCCTGAAAAAAAGTTTTTCAATATTTTATTCTACGATTCTGGAGTTTTAATAAATATGTATATCCATGCCAGATTACAGCTTTCTAGCACTAAGGGTTTCGGCGCTTTGCTTCGGACAGACAGGCGGACAGACGGACGGACGGACGGACGAACTATAAGGGTTCCGTTTTTTCTTCGGAACACTAAAAATGAAGGTTTTTTTATATATCAATCAATACTACATGATATTAATAATTATATTCCAATTTAACGTACCTGTAATAATTTTTCTTTTAAGAAAGGTGGTGTATCTTTCCTCATCAGATAATTTAGTAGATACTCTCTTAACGAAGAAATGTCTTGTTGGGACAACAAATTCCATTCCCTGATAAGAGCTGTCTTTAAGAGACCAGCAGCCTCAAACACAACATAGTCTGAGGTGGACTTCTCCATTATCTCTCTACAAAGTTGGTATGGATTTTTGGTGCTTCGGAACTCAAGAAAGACACTCTCTGCTTGATGCCGTTGCTCTGATGTCACCATGTGAGGTGGTGCCTAAAAACCATTATTAATACTCACATTTACTAGTAACCACTCTCGTTTCACTTCAAGAAACCTATGTTTTTAGTAAGCATGTTACGCAATTTTTTTATGGAAATAGCTTGCAATAATGGAAGAGCTAACGATCCACCTGATGTTAAGTGGGTCGTGTCGCCCTTGGACACCAGCAACACCAAAGGCATCACAGATGCATTGCCGGTGGATTGCTAAGACACAGAAGAAAAAGAAAGTTAGATGCAATTCTTATCATTAACCCCAAGCATCAGTGATAACCGCTTAACATTGTTATGTTATACTCAAAATAATACCTATTTTGAGTCTTGTGTCTTTAATTTCAACTAATAACTTCATGTAGTTAACCCTAATGGTATGATTGCCTTTAGTAGTCAAAGACTTTTTTTTTATGGAAATAGCCAGCAAACGAGCTGACGATCCACCTGATGTTAAGTGGCTATCGTCGCCCATGGACATCAGCAACACCAAAGGCATCACTGATGCATTGCCGGCCAAGAAAGAGAGAAGAAAAAGAAAGAAAGAACTGGCTCTCAAGCCCCCAGCCGGAACACGACGAGTTGTTTGGCGGCTAGACTGCATTGTGCTTCATAAATCTTATTTATTACAGGGTACCCTCAAGTCTACTATACTTAGCATAGGATCTTCTAAACCCATAGCACTAGTTGGTGTTGTTAAATAGTATTGTAAATCTTATACTACTTTGTTAAACCAAAAGTAACTCGAACTGTTATTTGACTTAAGTCTCAATATTGTGTGATTTTCTCAATGCATATTTTAATTACTTTACATTGTTTTCTTTACAATAAAACATGTTAACATGAAAAAGAAAGTGAATGATACAGTTACAGGAAGCCTCGTATTTTTGCAACTTAATTCAAACAAATATAGATAATTTTTGGTGAATCGTACATTTTCAGCACTATCATGGATTACTACAGTCTGCAACACTGTAATGGCTACAAAACATCGAGTACCTTGTTTCAAAGAAAAATAACACTGTTTGTTTAAAAATATCAACATTTCATACCAGTGATTAAGAGTTGTTTGTATAATTTTTTATTTATGTTTACATTCAATCATTTGAAACTGTGTATTTCAATGTTACTTCATTTGTCTTACCAGCAACATCTGGGCCGCCGTTTCTAAGGTTTGGATAGCGGAGTTATCCATTGTATTTATTTACTGTTTTTGCATAAATTTAGTAAGAAAAGATGAATGGTGGACAAAATTATCACACAAGCCAATTCATTTTATGAAATAAAACCATACACAAATCACATATCTGATCCCAAAAATGCAAAAAATCAGCCGATTTTCAAGAAAAATTCACTTTCAACCATTTTCGATACATAATAGCTCTAATTTGACATTTGACATTGGCCTGACAAAAATGACATTAAAATACAGATCAACATCAACAGATAGTCAGTGAAACATATTATAAAACTGTCAAAATTACAATATTTTATATTTTTCAAGAAATGAATCAAAAGATTACATTAAAATAATTCATTTATCAATGCATTATATCCTTATTTAGGTGCTTTTATATGATAGGACTGGTTGGAGACCGTCACCGTTGGACATCATTAACACTAAGGGCATCACAGATGCGTTGCTGATCAAGAAAGAAAAGGCAGGCGGACCCGCAAAGCGTAGCTCTCTGATTTTGCTACCAAAACACGTAATGAAACATTTTTCAGACGTAGGTACTAATTATGTAGTGACCGGTAAACAGCAAATTTATTTATAGGTCACTCATAACGTGCTCTTAATTAACATAATATTAACATGCATCTGTCCTGACTGGGATGCAAACCCAGGGCTTTCAATTTTGCAGGTTATTATTAAGTGTATATATATAATCATATATATGCATTTTACAAAATTAGCGGTGCATGCTACATTCAATCTAAATTTAAAACTTATGATATTGCCATATTGGTCCTTCGAGCCGGCCGAATTCGTACTATATTAATCGCGATATTTCTCTCTTAGCAAGGAGCATGTAACCATACTATGCCGTCGACAGTGTAAATGATTTATGATGGTATTACCTCTCTTCAAGTTAGGTCTGTCTAAAAATTGACAATCGAACGTAGAGACGGGAGACCACAACCATTCAGCGAATATACTTTAACGGAGAAAGATACAACCTTGTTTATTTTAAAATCGTCACTGAATCTCAGTCAGGAATGGACAAATAATGTGACAGAGAAACATTTTTTCTCGGTTTTTCATAGTAATCTTGTGTCCTCTTCAGTTTGAGGTGTAAAACTTAAAATCTATGAACATCAAGACACAGTTAGCCACAACTTTTTATTTTATTCTATTAAAAATCGTCCAATACATCCAGAGCCGGCGTTAGGGAGGGAGGGGCCGAGGTGGGGCTACGGTCTAGGGCGCCAAATTTGGGGTGAAGAGCAAAACAAAAAAAGGAAAAATAAAATTCACGTTCCCATTGGTTCAGTAAAAAATTTTTCCAGCAAAAAAAGGTCAATTTTTATATTCTTATGTGGGCGCCACATTCTTGCCTAGGGCGTCAATGGCTCTAAAGCCGCGCCGGCACTGACTACATCAATTTATTCATGGTCATCTACTTGTTTTCATACATTACATCATTTTAATATAAAAAATCATGGTATTATACTTCATTTTCTATTCTTTGTAATCTTTGCTCTAATAGATGAGTATCCAAGTTATGCATACATAAAAATCTCCCATTGAGAAATAGCACTGGGATATCATATCTGTATAGTCTCAACCACCTCACATTTTCTTTCTGTGTGATATCAACTTTTTCAATCGTCAACCTGTGCTGAAAGGGTTCTAACTCTTCCATGACAATGTCACACAATGGACACGGGTCTTTAGTGTAAAGTGTCAGTACGGGTGGGCCATCTGTGCCTTCCGCTCTGAAAAAGGTAAAAAAACTGTGGGCAATTCTTGAAATAAAAGCAGGATATAGGAATTCTTTGATTTAATCAGCCATTCCAATAAGAATTATAATTTGACATTGTAAGACTTACAACTAATATCAATAAAATTTTCATGTGTAAAAATATATAAATTCATATAGCATTATCAACAACTTTTCTTAAAGCTATATACTTAGGTGAACAGACTCAACAAACAAAGCTGTCATCATAGGTTTAGGTAACAAGACTGAAGGCAATGTGGTATCGCTAATGCACTGTGTTTAATAAATAAACATGTAAACATTGGTTAAGATTATAAGCTTAAAACATACAAATTTAAGTCAAATCCTTTCAAAGTTTCACAACTTCATGCAATTTGTGTTTTAACAAATTAAATGACACAGTGCATTTTAGGGTGTGATTTAATAAAACTTACAATTTTTCAATCATAATGGATGATGCACCACCCCCACCGTTACAGATTGATGCAACACCCTTTTCTCCTTTCTTAAGAGCATGACACAAGTGCACTACAATCCTTGCTCCTGACATGCCAATAGGATGGCCGAGACTCACAGCACCTCCATGGACATTAATTTTTGCAGGATCCAAGCCTAGAAGTTTCTGGTTGGCTACGGCAACCACACTGAAGGCTTCATTAATTTCCCACAGTGCAACATCATCTTTATTAACACCGGTCTTTTCCAGAAGTTTGGGGATAGCTACAGCTGGCGCAATAGGGAAGTCGATTGGATCACATTCACCATCAGCAAACCCAACTACACGAGCAATTGGTGTTACATTTAATCTCTGAGCAGCATCTGCTGTCATAAGTACTAGTGCAGCCGCACCATCATTTAATGTAGATGCATTTCCTGCAGTTACTGTGCCATTTTCTTTTTGGAAAACAGTTGCCAGTTTTGTAAACTTCTCAAAGTTGACCCTCTTATACTCCTCATCCTCTGAGAATAATACTGGTGGAGCGCCTCTTTTTTGAGGTACCTCAACGGGTACTAATTCATCGGTAAAAACTTTAGCTTCGTAAGCTGCAGCACTTCTTTTATAACTAGAGATAGCATAATCGTCTTGTTGCTGCCTTGTGATTGACAATTTTTTGGCTGTGTTTTCTGCACAGTTCCCCATGTGGAATTTGTTGTATACATCGGTAAGACCATCAAATACAATACCGTCAACTAACTGTACACCACCATATGGAGTTTCACCTCTCTTCATATAATAAGGCACATTTGACATGGATTCCATACCGCCTGCTAATATAACATCTTGAGCACCAGTTTGTAGGCCTTGGGCAGCCAGCATTACTGCTTTCATACCAGATGCACAAACTTTGTTCACCGTTGTACATATTGTGCTCTTTGGTAGACCTGCAAAAATAACAGCTTGCCTTGCAGGTGCTTGCCCAAGGAAACCAGAGCACACATTGCCCATATAAACCTGGAAATAAAAAAGCACAAAGTCAAATACATATATAAACATACAGTACACTTTTTCTCTTAATTAAATGCCAAATTTTTTTAGTAGTATAGTAATAATAATATTAATTATAATTGAATTAATTACCAAATTAAGTTAAAATATTCCTCAACTACTTTTGACACATTTAATTCTAAAATTAATTATCCTAAAAACTGTTTTATGATAGAAGCACTTTAGCTTTAGAACGATAAACATTTCTCAACCAAAAATACATGAGGATAATGATGGAAATAACATAATAATTGGATTAATTATGTGAAAAATTCTAGTGTGGAAAGTGATGAAATTAAAAGCAAAATTTTGATAGATAGACTCATTATCTTATCAAATTATCAAATGTCGCGTATTACGTAAAATACCACATTTTAAAAATTTTACTGAGTTCTAGTAATTTATTCGTAATGATCGTCAACGTCATCAACTAACGGCACCTGTAGAAAGTAGGTTTAAAACACAAATTAACCTCTTTAACTTCTTCTTTGGGAATACCAGCTCTTTCGATGGCACCTTTCACTGCGACAGCACCGAGCTCCGTAGCAGACACACCCGCCAAGCTTCCTCTAAAGGAACCCATAGGAGTCCTTACTGCTGAAGCTATAACCACTTCATTTAGCGAAACTTTCGATGAGTAAGGCGCCATCGCTCTGAATACCTTCCGACAAATAGTAAATTATTAGAAAACAATAAGCGATAACTATCAGGATCGAGTTTTTTTATGTTCCTTCATTCATTTAAATTTACCTCTAATACTTTGTAAATACAAGGATTTATATCTAAAGAGACAACTCACTACCACGATTGACAAACGTGAACTGATTGAAGTGATTGACTTGACTGAAAATACTGAAATCTGAATTGAATTTGACTGACGGATGATCGTATCGTTATAATCGTTAATATATGGTGGAACATGGGTGGAACTGGATAGTCAAAGTACAATAAAAAAAGTGTGTACCTTGTTCATCGGTTGCATTGTTATGCAAATTATTTTACTTCCTTTTAATAAATTCATATTTGATCTTGACTCTGATTCTATTGTATTTAAAAATTACAGCCTCCAAGTACACAACCACTATCAAAAATGTACCAAGTCGCAAAACTCGCACGCAAACTTCTCCGGCGGGGAGCGGCGCGGCGGCGGTCTACCAAAATATACAGTCTTATCAGCTAAGTCCATTATTGCCATAACAATGAACCTTATGCCGTAGTTACAAAGCCGAATTTTAAATTACGTATAAATGTAATCTTTGACCCTACCGTACTGACTATATTATAGATAATATATAAATAGATAAGATAGGGATGGACTGTAGTGCAGTTCTGCAGTTACTATTTAATAATATAGGTAACGTGAAGCTAATATTACCTAATACTAGTTATATTATTTTATTTAGAATAATCAATTTAATATATAAAACAAAGTAGGTACGTTCCCTCATTTATTAAATTGATTAATTAATTAAATCTATAATATATTTTATTCTACGATTCTGGAGTATTAATAATCCATGCAGTTAAGTTAGTGAAGGACTTATCAAGTACTATCTATTATATTTGAATAAGATTAAAATATGAACTTTATCCAGGTTTTGATTCGTAGAAATTTAGTTGTTTTAATACAGTGAAAAATAATTTATCACAAATTTGTCAGAAGTGTCACAGGTTTGTTATGGAATATTTTTATAATTGAGGTGCTTTCCAAAATCTAATATTATAGGAATCTTCACAAACGTTCACATTCATAACATAAGTAGGATATGCAGGATAATATTTACGAACACTAGGGTTGTAAAAGTTGTACGTTATAAGTATTAGCTCCAAATAACACTTGTAACAAATAATAGAGACTACAGTCTGTGGAAGTTTGACATATTTTGTCAAACACTATAATTTTGACATCTATCATCTCAACATTGTAAGTCATTTTCATTGATTAAAGAAAAATAAGAGGATATGCCCTAATTTGCGTATACATTTTTTCATTATACACATATTGTGCAAATATGACCCGAAGTACCAAAAATACATCTGTCTTATTCTTACACGTCATAATATACACTTGTAGAAAGAGTCAAATACATATAGCATATTTCAATTTTCTGGCAACATTTTAAAGAAATCTGTCCAAGCTCCGCCTTGAAGCCGGTTTTCGGACGCCATTTTGGAGTATCAGTCGCTTCCCTGAGTAGTTCGGCTGTCATCTAATGCGTTGTTCGAAGTTTATTTTTGCTTTTATTGGTGAATTTGCGTGTTTTCGTACTTTTTGTTTTGTATCTAAAGTGAACTAAGCAAAACCTAAAATGGCAAAGTGTTGCATCAAAGGGTGCAATTCAAATTCTCGAAAAAATCACGAAGGATTGTCGTTCTTCAGGTTAGTTGTAATTTTCTTTCATGTTCATGTGTATTTTGGGTTTATTGAGAATAAGTGTCTATTTATGGAATTCTGGATAGTGTTTTCCGCTAATAACTATAATTTCTGATGACTAGTTTCAACTTAAATAGGCCAAGTAAATAGTTGAAAAGTTTACAAACAAACCTAGTGATGTCCGTACTTTGGAAGTTATCGATATAAAATGCAACATTTATTTAAACTAGGGATTAAATACTACCTACATGTCGCTTGGCCTATGTATCGAAATTCAGAGCCTTCGTCATAATTATGTTTCTGGAAATATTATTCGAATATAATATATTGCACATTATTATTAAGTAATAGCTAAAATATTAAAAGATTTATTAATAAAATTTATATTTTATATATAATATATTTATTAATAAAAACATAATTTAATTAACAATAATCATCATCATCTTAATAGCTATTAAGATGATCCACTACTGGGCTGAAGTCTCTCCCAATAATGGAAGTGTTTGCCAATATTCACCAAGCTAGGCAGCGGGTTGGTGATTGCAATAGAATGTAAATGGTAGTTGTTACACATAGAAAGCTGCCTATTCTCCGTTATATTCCCTTAGTTGTCTCATACAACACCCGGCGGAAAAAGAGGGATAGTGACAATTGTATTTTGTTCTGCTGTCGCCACAGAGCTAATAAGAATATAATTTTATATTTTTAAGTTGTGATCTAAATTACCTGTGAACTTATTTCATCATGGATTTATAAAGTTATTTTATTGATGCATATAATTTTTTAGATTTCCGAAGAATGAAGGTCTTAAAAAATTATGGACTGATAATATAGGCACTGAAAACATAAATCCTGCAGGACTAATAAGAATATGCTCCAAGCATTTTGAAGAAAATTGTGTCAATAGGACGTTGAATCTGGTTCGGCTAAAGGATGAAGCAGTTCCCACTCTTTTTCCTGTAAGTATAAATTTATTATGATGTAGTAAAGGGGATGATTGTCTAGCCTCTAAATTGCCGTGACCTACTGCTTATCGGTAACGGTTGGTCCTGCGCAGCCTACACTTAAATGTTAATATAGGTTATTTTTCTTTTAGTTTACTTCATCTTCAGTGGCGCCTAAGACAGCACTGTCAATGAGAACTGACAATACAGCGAACACCGCTGATTCTTTGCAGGTAAATAGTAATATTATTTCTGAAAAAATATTAAATATAATATAGGCTCAGGACCGGTCTGAGTGGCGTAAATTAGGGGAGGCCTATGTCCAGCAGTGGACCCCTAAAGGCTGATGGATGGATAGAAATACTATTCGGGTTGGTTTTGGTATCCTGCGGCATCAGTATCTGGGTGATTTTGTCTTTAATCGATAGGCAGTGATGTCCCAAATCATAATCTACACTCGCGAGCAGGCAAATCGACTCAACGTGTAAGTGTGCATACAAATGTATTTTTTTCCGAAAGACAAATACTTTACTATAAAATTATATATTTTTGAAAAGCTTTAAATTGGTGGTTTCAAACGATGTACAAAAATTTAAAATAAATTACATATTTTTGGAAAAAATCATAAATTTTTGGTAGATTACGTGTTGAGTCGATTTGCTTGCTCGCGAGTATAGTTGCTTTTTGTGAGGTGTCGTTTTTGAAAAATCTTAATTTTAATTTTTGAGGTTATTTCCAAAAAAATACAACACGAATTATGTTACTTATTTATAAAATTTATGTGATTACATTATTACATGATTACATTAGAAATACAGAAGGAATACAAAAAAAAGCGGCCAAGCGCGAGACGGGCTTGCCCATGAAGGGTTCCTTAGCAGCAAGTAACATACTATAAAAGTTCTTGTAGTTAATTTTAACTTTGATCGATGTTTTTTGCGGTTTACGATTTATGACGTATTAAAAAAAACTACTTACTAGATCTCGTTTAAACCAATTTTCGGTGGAAGTTTGCATGGTAATGTACATCATATATTTTTTTAGTTTTATCATTCTCTTATTTTAGAAGTTACAGGGGACGACGACACACATTTTACCACTTTGGAAGCAAACTATCCAGTTTAGAAAAAAATTATACTAGAAACCTCAATATCATTTTTGAAGACCTATCTATAGATAGGTATGCATATTGCATATACATATTGTATGCGTTTGATAAAAAAAAAATTTTTGAGTTTCAGTTTTAAGTATGGGGAACCCCCAAAATTTATTGCAATTTTTCGATTTTTGTGTGAAAATCTTAATGCTGTTCAGAGAATACATCTACTCGTATTTATGAAGTTTCAACAGTATAGTTCTTATAGTTTCGGAAAAAAGTTTCTGTGACATACGGACGGACAGACAGACAGACAGACAGACATGACGAATCCATAAGGGTTCCGTTTTTTGCCATTTATCTACGGAACCCTAATACCTGTTATTCTACTTATACACTTAATTATACTAAATTATTTCATATGAACTTTTGATTTCTATTTTATAATGTGATAACTACATTGCATATTTAGTGATACTCTAACACAGTAATAAGTTGTACTTTATAAGTAAGTAATAATAAATGTTTTCTTGCAGCATATGCCCATGGACATACATAAAATTAATCCCATCTACACGGATCAAATGCCAACGACATCAACAAATATGGATGTAGATTTAACAGATAATACAGGAGCCAGTCCCATGGTGGGTACTTCCATTAAATATATGTATAAGAAAAAGAAATCGACAGTGATATATCAATGTACAAAAAATGATTTCATATTAAATACGCTGTTACAACAATTATTTACGCAAAAAAATGAAGTATATCAGTTTTAAATAATTTTTATATCTCGTTTGTATATAGAATACCCGAATGTCTGTCCACACTTCATGATTATACCATGTAAACATGTACACATGTATATAAATTTAAATTTGTAAGTAAGTAATTGTATGTTTGCTGTAGTTCACTAACTGTAACGGTTTTTTTTAATTGTTATAATAAAGAAATTTTGAGCAAATTTTGTTTTTAATTGCGTTGTCTCACATACTGCATGATGTCGTCTAGTGTTAGTAACATCCCTAATAGTAGTTTTGAGGTATTGAGGAGTGTTTTGAAGTGAAATCCGCAATATGTATAACTGGCGTACTGTGAGTGCCTCTGCTTCTTGATACAACTGTGTAGTGGGGAAACGACGAGGTTTAGATAAAATTATTTTGAGTATCATTCCTTGCGCTCTTTCTAGTTCTATGAGGATAATAATAAAAGATGGTGTTTTTTATTTCGCAAGAACCTTGAATAGTACCTATAAAAGAGACCTATATATGCATCGCAATCACCTTGCACCTCATATTATATTGTTGAATGCTGAAACACTAGGTTGGATCTGGCTATTTTGAGTAGGTACATAACAAAACAAAATTCTTCACAAGATTTAGCCAGAAGTAAGTGTAAACATGAGCGCAGACTTATCTGGCGTAAACTACTAGTACTTGGAACGACAGATTTAAAACTTCTATTCCGAACTACCACAAAAATAAATCATATTTTTTTCTTAAAATATTGTATCGATATGTAAAAATACAACACTATTTCTGTGGGCGGAGTCGACGCCATATTTGAGAAACATTTGGCTTCAGACAGTGATGCCATATCTACCAACTTTGTGGTAGATCTACCAATTTTCACTTCAGTCTACCTATCTACCACCCTAGACCTAAAAACTACCTATTTTTTAAATTAGTTTGACTTAATACCACTTTGTATAATTTTTGTATCGACGAGCGACGTTGCGATGTGTTGCCTGAGCCATGCGACGATGCGTCAAGCATACATAGAGTCCAAGCTATAAACCACAAAAAAACGTCAGCAATAGTTCGCCTTTCGCGCCGTTCGCGCCATTTCGCGCCCATAACATACTTTTCTGTGACCCATGGCCATTCCCGGTTGGTTTGTTGCGGAATCAATGGTGAATCTTTCCTCCTGTTTTGTGTTGTTTTGTTGTTAAAACTAAAATTAACTACATATTAATGGTCCTGATTGCTGTTTGTTCTGTGTTGCGTGCATTTATTTATATCGACGCTTGAAAGGCAAAAATTACCAAGCGACATGTTGACAACTTTACACTACAGCATTTTAGTTTTTAATTTTAGAAAAAAAGATCGTAAAAAATTGCGTATTAGTCATTGCTACTTCATACCAATGAATTTTAAATACAGTTTAAATGCTTAATAAAGCGATTTTTTTTTCCTAAAATTAAAAACTAAAATGCTGTAGTGTAAAGTTGTCAACATGTCGCTTGGTAATTTTTGCCTTTCAAGCGTCGATATAATGGATTCTGACAGCAGCAAAAGCGAGTTCTAGGTTAGGAACTCCGCCACGAAAATCTAGAAAAAGCCACTATGACCAAAAATATTCGAAATTATGGGAGAAAGACAAAGAATTTGCAGGATGGCTTCAAGAAAGTACCAAGGGTGAAGGATATTTTTATTGCAAATGATGTAGATGTGATCTTAAGTGTGCTGGTGGAAGATTTTAAGAATAGCTCATGCATTTTTAATCTTAAAAAATCTTCTAAATTGAGGTGGTAGATCTACCAATTTTGTATTTTACATTCTACCAACTTCTACCAACATTTGGCACATAATCTACTAATTTCGTAAAATTCGGGTTGGCAACACTGGCTTCAGATCACGTGACCTTATTTCTTATCCTCTCTCTTTCTCTAATCAAAGGTCATTTTTAACTTTGTCAGTCTGTCAAGTTGTCAATTGTCATTTTGTGTGTCGCTTTTGTGCAACTGCTTGTCTGCTCTGCAGGTAACTGTAATGTAATCTGTGTCTGCCTGATTGCATTCATTTTCTATTCTCTTTTCTCAAACTCTGTGAAACCAACCATTGATACTTAACTACTTGGCTTGCCGAAGCTATTTAGTGTAATAATTCTTTAAAAGGGTTGTAGTTTACGTATTGATTCATAAGTGCCATGTGTTAATTATTTCAAACAACGAATGCTTGTGCAGTGTAAGTAATGGGGTGTAACAAATATTGAAGGTGATTGGTGCTATAAACATAAGGATCTAATTGTACGAAGACCCTAGAAACCCAGTTTGTTTATTGGTTTAGGTGTAGATTAGTGACAAATGAATTATTTACTGATTCAGGTCAGATTGAGTGATGTTAAACGACATCTTAGAAATTATGTGCCTCTCTATCACAATAATTTCAAGGTACTTCAATTTAACTATGCTCGACACCGTTTTGTCGATAATAGTATGAAATAAAATGTTGCAGGGTCAGACTATCCACTTTGATAATAGTATGGATGAGTGGAACACACAGGAAGAAAGGAAAGCCAGAGAAAGCCTCCTTAGTTGAAGTAAGTTCTTCTTTATTTACTTTAAAGTTCTATAAGTTGTTTTAATTTTTTGGAGGAAAGTAATCTGAAATAAAGTATTATTACACAATTATAACTTCTAGTGATGTTCAGTTCAACATTGTGGCAAAGTAGACAATTGGAGAGTAATCTTAATTCAATAATTCAACTCTTCTAGAGTGAGCTTATCTACAATCTGGCTAACACTAAACACTAAAGCTCATAGAGCTTGCCTACTAATAAGTTGGCTAGTTAAATGAAAAAAACTTTAAACCTCCATTATTTGCTCTGATGAAATGATTTTTAAACCTGTATGTTGCAAGTTGACTTAATGACCTGTATTTCATTAATGTAAGCATTGAGTAGAGGTAAGTTATTTTTAATTATTATATAAATCTGCATCAATTTAACCACCCATATAAATGCATTCCAGATTAAGTGATTTTGTTATCTTGAATCTATTAACCTAATAGAAATCCCCAAATTTCCTCTCAGAAGCCTACTAGATGCTGTTCTATGATTTATTAAATGTACCTTTTGGTTCATATACTATATTCATTTAATATGAAACAGTATTTCACATTTGTATGAAGCGCTCATAGCCATGTCATCGTGTGGCTATTCTAAACATAATCATACTGATACATGGATGATCGCCATATAAAAGTATGTTCTAAATGTGAGCTCATTTGGTCGAATCATTTTGAAATCACACAATCTCCAACAACCAATGATTTTATATTATCTTGATATTACAAAGATTTATTACAGAGTTGTATTAAAGATGATGCACATAATCATGTAATTGATACTAGCCTTATCTGTGATTAATCAGTTATATTGTCACTGATAAGAATATTGCTGTTATAAGTGATACTTCAATTTGTCTAAAGATTAAAACTGATCTTTTAAGTTTATTTAGTTTCAAAACTGTCATTACATATGATTTTCTTCATATCTCATCGTAAGTTGGTAGACAATTAACATCTGATTTATACGAAAGAATAAACTCATATTTCTGCATTCCATTCCATTTATCATTCATTAATTACGTAAAGGACAATTTTGACTAGTTTTGACACCCCTGTCCATATGGACAACATATCGACGCTTGAAAGGCAAAAATTACCAAGCGACATGTTGAAACTTTACACTAAAGCATTTTAAAGTTAAAATTCTAGAAAAGATTGTATTGTATTGTAATTTACACTTGCAAAAATATTTACAAAACAATTTTATTTTATTTCTCTACTATCAAATTAACACAAAATGTATGAATATAAAACATGATATTTGGCAATGTTATAAGTATAAATTCTCCATTTCATCTTAGTTACCTGGCTGATAGCCATAATTCAGGTTTCAATTGTTGATGAGGTAATCTTTTTTATTAATATAATATGACGGCGCAGCGGCAATCGCCTAGAGAAGAACCTTATTTTATTTTGATCTTTCTTTATGTTTCGTGGTTCCTAATTCGAATCTAAGAGTGGTCACTCTGACGTAACGCCAAGCGCTGGAGAGGCAGCCATCTTGAGAGCACATTATATTTGAGAAAGGGTGATAGAGCGCATGCATCCACGTGTTTGGCGGACGTCATAGTTTTTCATGTCAATTTTATTGCTTCTTTGTGATTTCATTATTTTGTGATTTTAATAGTTTGAAGTGCTAAAGTTAATTATTATAACAGAATAATTATCCGTGATCGTATTTTATTGGAACATCTCCTCGCCCGATAACTCACGCCATACCTACAAGCAATCACTCATATAACAATATGGAAAACCATGAGGATATGAGCGAAGTCCCTATATCAGAAGTGGGATGCGAAGGGCTAAAACAATCTGAGGAGATTCGCAGGGAAGATACGCAATCGAGTGACAGGGATGTGCCAGAGACAAGCAACATACTCTCGGGAATGGAATCAATTTTTAGCCGCCTGTTGGCAGCCACGCAAGCTACCACTACCACTGTGCAACATAACCCAACGCAGCTCATAAAATTCGACCCGGACGACCAGGAAGCTGATATCGAAGGTTGGTGTAAGATCACGGAAATCATAGTGACTAGCCGAAAATTAGCTGGCTCTGATCTACTTTTAGCGTTAATCCATTCGCTTAAGGGTCGCGCCGCATCCTGTCTTACTCAATTGCATACACCGGATGTAAAATGGCCACAAGTCAAGCAACTCTTACTCGCTAAATTCGCAAAGCCTATGCTGATTCAAGACTATTTCGATAATATAATGAGATTTCAAATTGGAACCCAAGAAACAGCGTCGGAAGCCGCTTTACGCTTATGGAACCTTGTAGAGCGCATACCGAAGGTCGACATGCCCGAAGATGTGATAGCGGGATTTGTCATATCGGTCCTCTGTCAACGAGATGCCGCGATCAGGAGAGAATTAAACTCGTACACAATATTAAGTCGAGCGCAGTTATGTCGTATTTTGAGTGGAATTTCCATTAAGAGACGCTACGAGGACAGCGATAGATATGAGGTCCCGGCAAAGAAAAACCGAGTAATATCTGATGTCAGATTCGGCGGATCTTGCCATTATTGCGGTAACCGAGGCCACAAGATAGAAGAGTGTCGCAAGCGTCGTGAGAACCTAGCTAAATCTACACCTACGGAACGGGAGAAGACCATTACGTGCTTTTCCTGTGGAAAAATAGGACACCTGAGCCCCAACTGCCCTGAAAGAAAGACGGGAAGCGAACATTCGAATAAGAAGGAGGTTCACGTGTGCGAGCGCAGGTTGACTAGAGGTATATTATCGACTCTAACTGGTAAGACCATTCCATTTTTGTTTGACAGTGGTTCGGCGTGTTCACTAATTAAAAATTACTTGATTGACCAAGTTCCTGGCACTGTGCGCAAGGAGTCAGTATACTTAACTGGTATTGGCGGAGAAAATATTAAATGCACGACTCAAATCCTTAGTTCGGTTCAAGTACAGGGTATATCTATGACAGTACTATTTCACGTGGTTGCCGATGACCTCATTCCAGAATCTATTATAATTGGTAGGGAAATATTGGATCAGGGTATTCACATTGAAATTAACAGTGATATGATGAAGTTCTCAGTGCGTAAAAGTATTAACACGTGTGATACTAATAGTACGTTTGATTTTAGCCAAATTGACACTGATTTAGCGGGTGCTGAGAAAGAGGCGTTATTAGCTGTTCTGCGTAAGTACACCGCCTACTTCATTGAAGGAATTCCCACGCGACGAGTGAGCACGGGTGAGTTAAAAATTGACCTTATTGATCAATATAAGACTGTACAACGACGCCCATATAGACTTTCACCTGCGGAAAAGGTAATTGTTCGAGAAAAAGTTCAATCACTGTTAGATGCCGGAGTTATACGGGAGAGCTCTTCCCCGTTCGCGAGTCCTATCCTACTTGTAAAAAAGAAGGACGACACAGACAGGATGTGCGTCGATTATAGAGAGTTGAACTCAAATACTCGACCCGAACATTACCCTCTCCCCAGGATAGACGAACAGGTGGATCGCCTCAATGGGGCTAATTACTTTTCATCGTTAGACATGGCTTCGGGGTACCATCAGATAAATGTAGCGTCAGATTCCATTGAGCGAACAGCCTTCGTCACACCAGAGGGACAATATGAATATCTCGCCATGCCATTCGGTTTGCGCAACGCTGCGTCGGTTTATCAGCGTTGTATAAATAGAGCGTTGAAGTCCCTAAAAGATACAGTAGCCATAGCCTATATGGATGACGTACTTTGCTATTCATCAGACATCACTGAAGGCTTACAGCGTCTTGAGGCCGTAATAAAAGCGCTCGTAGACGCGGGTTTCTCTTTTAATATTAACAAATGTAAGTTCATGAAAACCGAAGTGAATTATTTGGGGTACGTTATAAGATCAGGTGAAGTAAGACCTAATCCTGGAAAAATTCAGGCTCTATTAGAAGCTCCTGTCCCAACGACTGCCACTCAAGTGAGACAATTCTTGGGACTAGCCTCGTATTTTCGCCGCTTTATTCCCAATTTTTCCAGTGTCGCAGGTCCGTTATACCCACTAACTAAACTAAAAGGGCGCATCTCGTGGTCGCCGAAACATGCAGAGGCTCACGAGAAAATTTTATCGATCCTTACCTCAGAACCTGTTTTGACCATTTTTAATCCAGACATCCCAGTTGAATTACATACCGACGCAAGTTCCGAGGGGTATGGTGCTATCTTGATTCAAAAAGAAAACAATGTGCCTCATGTTATCGCTTATTTTAGCCGCCGAACTACAGAAGTTGAATCAAGATACCACTCATATGAATTGGAAACCCTGGCTGTGGTCCGAGCCGTTGAAAATTTTCGCCACTATCTCTATGGGCAACATTTTACAGTATACACCGACTGCAACTCCTTAAAAGCCTCGAAGGCTAAAACAGATTTGTCACCGCGTGTCCATCGTTGGTGGGCATTCTTACAGGCTTACGATTTCGACATCGTTTACAAAGAGGGCCGCAACATGGGACACGCTGACTTTCTTTCGAGGAATCCGTCTACTAACTTGAACCTTACCGCTAATGTTCAAGATTTGATCTCGTCAGCGAATTCTCGTAAACACGTGAATTTCGTAGAACTCCACGACAGCTGGTTACAGGTCGAGCAGCTTCGAGACCCCGAAATTCAAAACCTTGTTAGACAGCATATGAATAGCGAATTACCTGAGTCGATTGCGCACACTTACGATATTCGAGAGGGCGTTCTTTACCGCAAAGTGGAAAGAAATAAATCAAGTTGTTGGCTACCGATAGTACCACGTTCTCTAATTTGGACACTTATTAGTCATGTACATAGTGAAATAAAACATCTCGGTCCTGAGAAAACTCTTGATAAGATTTACGAAAAATACTGGTTCCCTCAGATGTCGAAAAATGTGCGTAAATTTATCGATTCATGCATTGTCTGTAAAGCTTCCAAGGGTACCTCGGGAGCCCAGCAAGTAAGATTGCATCCGATCCCTAAGGTCAGTGTCCCATGGCACACTATTCACATCGATATCACGGGCAAATTAAGTGGCAAAAGTGATAGGAAAGAATACGCCTCTGTCATTATAGACGCTTTTACAAAATACATCCTTCTGGAGTATACTCAATCTCTAGACGCAGCTTGTGCCGTAAAAGCTTTAAAAAGAGCCGTATCGCTATTCGGTGCCCCAAAGAGGATAATAGCAGACCAGGGTAGGTGCTATATTAGCTCGGAGTTTAAACAGTTCTGTAGTGAACATAACATTGAACTACATCTAATCGCAACAGGCTCTTCCAGAGCGAATGGCCAAGTAGAAAGGGTCATGCGCACACTTAAAGGTCTTTTAACAATTATTGAGAATGATGTGAATAAAATCTGGCGAGATGAATTGGATGAGGTTCAACTAGCCCTAAACAGTACAAAATCTAGAGTCACCGGGTTTACACCTACTGAACTAATGTTCGGTGTACGTGCACAATCTTTGGGACTTTCCCAAATCTCTCCCAATTTAGATACGACACCACGGTCTGATCTAGAGGCTATAAGAAATAGCGCATCCAAAAATATTGCAAAAGCAGCAGAAGCACAAATGGAGAAATTTAATAAAGGTAAAGCTTCAGTGCGCCCGTTTTCGCAGGGCGATTACGTTTTTATTAAGGGCAGTGAACGGAACCAAACAAAACTTGCCAGAAAATTTAAGGGTCCTTTTAGGATAATTAGAGTACTGGACAATGACCGGTACGAACTAAAGAGCCTTCAGAGATCCAACCGTACCTATAAGTACTCGCACGAAAACTTGCGCGCAGTTCCAAGGGGCTTCGAGGGTCTAGTGGACATAGCCTCGTCGTTAATAAATGATGATGAGGATAACGAGGCCGAGACGGCGTTTGATGAGAATGAAATTGGTCAAGCAGATTCATCCGATAGTGAAACGATATCAATCTCTAGTGAACACACGTTAACCGCCTCCTCTGACACTCTGTCTGTAGGTTTCGATAATGGCTTCCGTGGCTGGCCAAGTCGAAGTTCATAGAAGTAAGTGTAATTTTTATTTCAAATATCATGCTTACCTAACCTAACCTGCCTATCGTCAAGTTCGCCGCTTTAGCTCTAAAGCTTAATAGCTGGACAGGTGGGCCAAGTACGCCCCATCCACGCTACATCATTATGTTCCAAGCTGGTCGTGAGGGGCCTTGTATGCCCGGGCCATACTTTAGCTGCTAGATGAAGGGGCCTCGTACGCCCGGTCTACGCGACAAGTGTATCATTAATAGTAGCTGAATCAAGTGACGTGTGTGACGAAGGGGCCCAGTATGCCCGGTCCAAAGTTTGTGTTACTGACAATAATGAGACGAAGGGGCCCTGTATGCCCGGTTCATTTCTTGCATCATTGGTAGTAGGATGAAGAGGCATCGGTCTTCTTTTAACATTGAAATGCTTGCAACACATATCCCATTTTAGTCACTTGTCAGGAATATTGCCCGAGCGGTTACTAATTGATGGCATATCTGTTTGACAGATCCTGATGAGTAAACAGCACACGAGGATCACACAGCTGACGCACGAGGACGTGCGACTGTCAGGTTTGGCCGTGACGGCGCAGCGGCAATCGCCTAGAGAAGAACCTTATTTTATTTTGATCTTTCTTTATGTTTCGTGGTTCCTAATTCGAATCTAAGAGTGGTCACTCTGACGTAACGCCAAGCGCTGGAGAGGCAGCCATCTTGAGAGCACATTATATTTGAGAAAGGGTGATAGAGCGCATGCATCCACGTGTTTGGCGGACGTCATAGTTTTTCATGTCAATTTTATTGCTTCTTTGTGATTTCATTATTTTGTGATTTTAATAGTTTGAAGTGCTAAAGTTAATTATTATAACAGAATAATTATCCGTGATCGTATTTTATTGGAACATCTCCTCGCCCGATAACTCACGCCATACCTACAAGCAATCACTCATATAACAATATGGAAAACCATGAGGATATGAGCGAAGTCCCTATAAATATAAATATTTTGAATGTTGTTGTATAACATAACATTAAATTATACAATGTTAAGAGGGCAGTAATTAAAGTTTCAATTCAAAACTCAAGTAACTAATTATTTCATTAAATAAAGTATACTTCTAGTGGTAGTGATTTAGATTATTATAACAAAAAACAATACCATAAATGAAAGGTATTTTATTTTAAAACTTACACTTGTTCCTTGCGCTGTTCAAGATCTGTTCAATTGAAATGCACTGTATGATTATTCTGTGGTACATATATATAAGTTATGAATTAACTGTAACCATTATCTCACTTAATATACATATAATGCCTTCGTAATGAAGGAATTTTATCACCATCAAATATGATTATGTAGTGTAAACATGAGTCATGCATTTTGCAAGTAACATATAGACTTCCCAGCTTCCCACAGTCATGCTACCTTTTAGCTGTCATTCACGGCTCATACTAAACAAATTAGTCTTATTAGTTCGAGTTTGTCTGCATGTAAATAACTACGTTAAGTCATTCAAAACTGATAGTAACCCTATCATGTTTAGACTGAGGAAAATTTTCAGTTATAAATATTGTATGTTGTGTTTGTATTGTGAATTTAAAATTTGTAGGATATGGTTATGAATCGGTATATTGTTTCAGGGTTTACGCCTAGAAGAGCAGGCTATGACTTAGGTCATGCAATAAAAATGGAGGTGGTGAATATGGAGGACGGTCGGTACGAGCAAAGAGAAAGTGTACCAGGAAGTAGTCTTGACAGCGATGCTTCCAGTAGCATTTTTGAGAGCAATGAAAGTAGTGAACCAATTAGTGACCTGGACAAAACATCTGAAGGTGATGAAGAAGATTTGAGGGAAGATATGCAGAAAAATATTCCCGAATGTTATAAGTCTGATTCAAACTTTGCATCACATACATCTAGCGACATCACAGATGATGAGGAGTTTCAAGCAACTGCTCTTTGTCAGTTTATGGATATTTTGAATGATTTAGATGAAGTTTTAGATAAGTCCTTATTAGCATGTCTCGATGATGGCACCAAATCATTTGATAGCGACGAAGAGGATCTCATTTATAAAATTAAAGAGTGCATCGGCGATACGGAGCAACGATCAGTTCGATCAGAATCCATCAGTTCAGAAGATGATAATACCCAAGTGGTCGTTTGTCATAACGCTCAACCATCAGCACCACCATTGGAAGAAATCGAAATCGCTCATATAGTTCCATCGCGATCTGCCATCTCGAATTTAAGGCGAGTGAAAAGTTTCACAGAGCTAACTGAAACTCATAGACAATCCTTGGCGTCGCCCTTGGAGAGAGTTGGTGGAACGCAAGATAACTTGCGCAACTCCATGCGAAGACTGGATCCGATAGTGTTGCCCGCGCTATCTACGCAGGAGTTGTCGTGTGAGCCCTTGACGCTTCCGGTGATTTTGTTTCTGGAACATCACGTGAATATGCGTCCGACCAGTGCACCGATTCAGTTACAAGTGACGGCGGCTAACTTGAGTGGTGATGGTGCTTCGGGGCCTCTTATTGTTGGCCGGAGGGCTTTGCTGATGAATAGGACGTTGTCTCTGCCCTCGCCGGGTGAGAGCGACATGACGACTGGCGATTGGACGGGCCGCAACACTGCTAGGAGTACAGCTAGAAGCACCAGTGCTTCGAGCTCGTCTAGTGAATCGTTGGCTGGCGTTGCGCCCGCTAACCAAAATGCTTTTGCTGCTAATGAAGAGAGGTAAGTTTAAGTTATTATTGAATCTGATTAAACCTTTATTTGGGATTCCTATTTTGCGCCGTACTGTTTCAATAAAAGAATAATTATGATGGCGTGTATGTATTTAATGTTCTCTTACATACTAATGGTTACTAATGGTGCATCCACACCGCATTTACTTATAGTGGAGCGACATTGCCAAACTAATACTGTAATTTTTTTGTTGATAACAGAAACGAAGAGACTGAAGAGCCTCCTTTTGGTGTGTGGCCGCATCGAATGAGTGCAATGCTAGCGTGCCTCAGTTGTACTGTAGGAATCTTTAATATTTCAAGATTTGCCATATTCAGTGTTCATTTTGGAGGTGAGTCAGTCAAATCACCCAGCTTTATGAATCATTATCATTGTCATAAAGCGACGTTATTAACGAGAATCGAAAATGTGTTTTCCTGTGGAATGTTTGATCTAATGACGTATGTTTTTATTTTCAGCAAGTTTCATAGTACAGTTTTTTATACTGTCATTTCTAGTCGGTATACCGTTATTTACATTGCACCTGTGCCTGGGCCAAGTTTTGCAGGCGGGTCCTGTTGACATGTGGAGAATATCGCCCATTTTTCAAGGCGTTGGTATAGTGTTGCTCATCATACAAGCTGTTATTGGCATGTACAGTATCATTGGACTGTCGTGGATATTTGTCTACTTTAGGGATTCCTTTATTAATTCCGATGACAAATATAAATGGGCGCTGCCACACGAGTTTAGTTTTGAAGGTGAGTTCCATGGTGTTTATAATAGAGTTATGATTTTTTTTCTAGCTAAAGACATGCTTTGCTCTCTCCCTCCAAGTCATCTTATCTACGACTCCGCACTGCACCTCATCGACCCGCACCTCGCCTCTTATCTCCTCAACTCACCTCACTTCTCATCTCATCTCACAGCTCACCTCACTCACTGCACTTCATGTGGTCCCTATCTGTTGTTTTTAGGGTTCCGAAGTGAAATCGGAACCCTTATAGTTTCGTCATGTCCGTCCGTCCGTCTGTCCGTCCGTCCGTCTGTCCGTCCGTCCGTCAGTCTGTCCGAAGCAAACCGCCGAGACCTTTAGTGCTAGAAAGCTGTAATTTGGCATGGATATACATATTTATTAAAACTCCAGAATCGTAGAATAAAATATTGAAAAATTAATAATTAAAATAACTAAACTACGAATCAAAATCTGGATAAAGATCGTCTTTTAATCTTATTTATGGTTACCGCCCCTAAAGGTAACGTGAGGATGATTTTTTTTATTCGTCGCGTACCCTATAGTGTGAGGTATCATTGAAAAGATATTTCAAAAATATTATGGGTCTTCTAAGACCATTTTTGGAATTAGAGGGGGGGGGGGGGGGGTTGGAGTTGGACAAGTGAAAAATTCTCAAAAATAGGTTATAATGATGAATTTACAAGGAAAACTGTCACGGCTATGTTAGCATAAGTAGTTAATTAGTAATAGTTGATAAACTTACTACTTCGGGACCCTACATTGCGCGTGGCCTGACACGCACTTGCCCAGTTTTACTTGATACATTCAAGCTTAGCTCTGTTATGCTCTTTTTGCGACGATAAAAAAAATTAAAGCAGAGATACCGGTTGTGAAACATTTAACTAACTAAAATAAAATGCGGTAGTAAATGACATAATCGTAGTAGGTGAAAAAGTATTTAATCTGCGACAAAAACATTGCTGTCTTAGAAAAAATGCCACCGGAAAGAAACGAAGGCAAGTAGGAAACGCGGACTTTGTATCTTTATTCAATTGGTCATTGATATTCTCTAATCAACACTTGTTTAGTGTCAATGAATTAAATGCAACAATCGAGGACAATATCAGAAATGTGATAGGAAATTGGTAGCCTCAAAAATTTTTTTCTATTTAGCTTTAAATGAATAGGCACTTTGAATTGATAGAAAGAATCTACGCTCATTTATCAATTAAGCATAATGGATATTGTTTCAGTCATTAGTACTCGAATAGTGCCGAATGATATTTGAAAGGTTGATTCGTCGCGGATGGGGCAAGCCGATGTGCTGTGCCGACTATCGGCCGGTCTCAATAATGTACTAACAGATGGAAGACTGTGGATAGGGCTACCATTAGTATGTTGTCTGTCATATTTGTCAATTTTTGCGTCTGTAAAATTGACAAGTATGACAGATAACATACTAATGGTAGCCTTATCCACAGTCTTCCATCTGTTAGTACATTATTGAGACCGGCCGTTAGTCATGAAAACCGAACGATTTATCATTCGGGCAAGCCCGTAATTTCTCTTGTATAATTACGTACCTTATTGAAGTCGATTTGCAGAATATGTTTCATAGGGTGGGTTTTCGTGATGAACAAAAATTACATCGAATGTCTCGATTTAACACGACTAAGCAACCCTAAGATTTTTGGCTTTTTCGTTTAACTTTCCCTGTATTTTTTTTATTCTACAGTCACATAATTAGTTGTACGACGCTATTGTTTACTAGACGTGCTAAATCAATTATCGTCACGGCTTTTTAACGACATTGCTAACTGGACATACAATAATTTTATCGTAATCTTAATTTAAACAATAATTTATCAACGCTTCTCATTATACGCATATAAAAACGTGATTATGATAATGGCATCAATTATGATTCTAAGAGATAGGGTTACCTATGTTAAAGTTAACAAAAATGTTTTTAATACTAAAAAATCAATTAGTAAGCAGCTTTCTTACAAACATACTTATTGTACATGTGTGATTACTTATTGTAATATCCATTAATTCCCAGATGCGAGCTTAAGGAACAGTACGATTAGGATACAAGAGACAGTACCGCAGTACTTCCACGAGGAAGTATTGCAACGAAACCTGGGGTCCAATAACTACTTCGGTACAATAAAGTTTCAAGTGGCGTTCAATTTGGCTGTAGTGTGGATGATCGTGTTCGTAGCGCTTAGCAAGGGGCTCCGGTCATACGGCAAGGTAACCTTCTGGGTCCACTACTCTTCTTACTGATGATACAATTATTTGTTGTTGATTGTGCTTTTATGTTTTTGCTACCTGATGGTAAGTGACTGCCGTTGCTGACATGATATACCATATAATACTTAAAGTAAAAATGCTGTCAATGACCTTGGAAAGTACAATCAACTTGTAAATAACCTAATATCTGTGAAGTCTGCTGGCTATCAACCTCTTACTTGAGTCAGCTTATATGAGTTACATTTGTTGTCTGAGAGCTAATTCTTTCTTTTTCTTAAATTACATAATATTAGTGTTTATCTTAACACTGATTTGTGTAGCTAACCCTATTCAGTCTAATGTCATAGTCAATTAGCTATGCTTTTTAACTATTCACAAACATTGTACTCTGAATTAAAAAGACGCATCTTAAAGACTGCATTCAATTTAATCGACTTAAATGTTTCATGCTTCATAAACCACGCTTAGTCATTTTGTAGTTTTCAATAATTGACGAATAATTTTTCTTCGCTAAGAATATTTAATCGTAAGGTCGTGTTCTATTAACTTAGTTCGCTTAAAAAAAAACTGCGCAGTTGGATAATACTATTTCTAAGTTTTCATCTTTAAAAATGATGATTAAATTATTGCACCAATTTTTAATAATTTTTATTCCGACGGTTTTGTAGTTCTTAGAAAATAGTACAACTATTTTTTTCAATTGTGTTCATCGTAGCGCAACGATCATATCGTAATATAATCTAATTATAATATTACACAATTAATACCTTTCATTGTTCTATGGAATACTTGGGAACAGCCTATGCAATGGTGCAATTGTACGAGTAACAGGTTAACTGAAGGGTAACTAGAAAGTTATCTTTTTAAAATTAATACTCAATTTTGACTCGCACAATTTCCATTGTTTCTCAGTGAGTTCTCATTGAGTGTACATACTCATTTATAATATATATACTTCGTTCTGTTCAATCTATTTTATCTAATATAGTTTTTTCTTATTAAATTACTGAGGTACCTTTTAAATTGTAAATACACATTATGTATATTAAATAAGTTGGATGATTTATAACATAATTTTATTAGTATTTGTACGATGGTTCTACCGGCAAAATATACCGGGATGCATATTTGTCAAGAACTTCACATGTACCAAATACTTGAACATTAAATCATTCATTCATTAGGTAATTAGTACTTGTTATATCCACTAGATCTGATGTATAATTTTCCTAAGTTTACCATAAATAATGTTTTTGTTTTCAGGCCGTATACATGCTGATATTTTTACCTATCTGCGGAACCCTAGTGCTATGTATCAAACTTCTTACTCTTATACCTTACGACACCGTTACCAACATTTTCTCTGAAACCGAATGGAGTGAATTCTTTGTTAATAGCAATGTAAGTATTCATTTTTTATGCAAAAAAATATCATTTATGAATAAATTGAAAGTAGAAAAGGTAGCTGGAACGAGACTTCGAGCCTAGACTAGCGCTGTTGTTGGTCGTTTTCGATCTTAGGACTTTAATCTGAATTTTACCAAGAAAAAAATAACCGTCTTCAAAATAACTCAAAAACTACTGTTCAGATCTAATTAATTATTAATATAATATAAGTGGGACCATGACAAGCACCAGCTTTCGATTAAAAAAAGAATCATCAAAATCGGTTCACCCAGTCGAAAGTTCTGAGGCAACAAACATAAAAAAAAACAGTCGAATTGAGAACCTCTTCCTTTTTTTTGAGTTCGGTTATAAATAAAAATTTTACATAATGGATTAAGCTGATACGTACCGCGTTTTCTGGTATTCGGAGAGCCCATATGAAAAACTAAAAATTCCAATTTAAACAATCTAAAACGTATAAGCTACATTTGATTTTAGAATAATTTTAGCATAGTATATTAAAAAAAATTGTAAATTGAATAAACTGAGACTGATAGGCAATCTCTCCTTTTCTCTTAGAGTTGGGCGGCTGCGGCTCAAGAGACATTTCTCACTTGGGGCCTGTTCGGTGCGTGCGTGATGCAGCTGACGTCACACAAGGACGCCAAGGCCAAAACCAACATAATGCTTCAGAAGGAGAGCGCCTGTATAGTGGCGTTCACTTTCGCCGTACTGCTGCTAGCGTCATTTCTAGCTAACACTTGTGTACAAATATTGAAGAATAACGGCTATCATTATGTACCGGGGAGTTTTGGTGAGTTGTGACGTAAACTATAACGTTTTACGCAAGAATTCCGAATTTTTTTTTATGCCTTAAGCAGGCAAACGAGCAGACGGGTCACCTGATGGTAAGTGATCACCGCCGGCCATGGACATTAGTAACACTGTAGTAACATTTCCGATCGTCACTATAGTGTCAGTATGACAGCAAAGGGAAGAGACACTATAGTTTGATGTGTCATTTCGTAAGATAGACAAAGTAGCGATTTGTGCGGTCGCTGTGAAAATGGTATGGGTGAACTTTAGAAAAAAGTATGCGTGAGCTTAAATAAGTATTTGCGTAAAGAAGTTTCACTTCTTACGTATTTACTATACATTATATATTTTTTTTATAAGAAATAACAGTTTTTATTTATTCATATTTACTTTCATAACTTTAACTTTATTGTTTTTGTATACTAATGCAATAGTGATGGTCTAACATTACAAGAAAACGTGTAATTTTTTTTGTTACGCCATCTTTTTTTGTCGATATAGAAATTTTACTTAAGTCCCAACTCAGTCACTAAAGGTTATTTAAAATCGCTCCTTGGATGGAGCGATTAATGTAACCATTAGTGACTCTGAGTTGGGACATTAAAGGAATACTGCTTCCGTGGTTAGTTTTCACCAGTTGGTTTATCCAATACCCTCCTTAATAAATCTAATTTCCTCTGTTACAGAAACGATAAAATCATCACAATTTCTATGGCCCGTGTCCGAGCCATTGCCGGGCAGTGCTGTTTCCACTCCGGTCCGCTACATGGGCCACTACGGCAGCCTAGTGGGTGTCACCGTGTGGAAGAACGGCAACGCGGCCCGCGTCTTCAGCGGTTGGCAACCCCTGCAGCTGGCCACGCAAATCGTACCGGCTACGTTGGCGGTGTTGCCAGCTAATATTGTAAGGATATATATTTTCATACGTAATTTCTTTGTCATGGAATCAAGTGTTGAGGACAGACATATTGCAATTGAAAATATAAATGACTTTTTCCACTATCGTGACAAATTACGCATCATCATAATATCAGCCCTTACCTATCCACTGCTGGACATAGGCCTCTCGCAAGGTGTGCCACAAAATTATACATGAAAACAAAAACAAACGAAACTCGAGAAACAATGCTCAATTTTATAATAATTAATGGCTGTCTAATATAAATAATAATAATGTGTATTTCACATAATTATGAGAAAATATTACATTTACATTTTAGACCTTACATGCGTAACATAAGTTCGAAAATCGATTAACGCACCGTTCAATAAAAAAAGATTTTATTGCCTAGTGTGCTATTGTTTTCAAAGTAATTACAGTCCGCGGAGCTCCGAGGAATCTTAAGGAACGTTGACATATTGACCTCGTGCAATAATATATTCGATAAGGTAATAAAATCATTGTAAAAGGCCAAAAATGTTTATTTTAGGGAGTCTATATCTCGCAGTAAACAACTAAATGTCAATGGTGATGAATTAATGGATAATAAAAAAGCGTAATAAACTTTTGTTTCGGCCTATTGTCATTGTTTATGGTTGCAATTTCTACGTAATCTATATTATATCCAGCCTGCACACTGAATCAGCTAAGATCAATGATAATCGATAAGCGTACGCGTCAAGTCACAACACTCAAACTGACATGACACCCGTTTGCTTCCCCAGACCCCGATTCCTCGGAGCTCGCGCGCAAACAATACTTAAGTGAAGGATTTATGGAGGGTAGAGGTAAAAGAGAACAGTCTCATACGGGGAGAAAGTCGAAAAAGTGTCCAGCTGTACACTGAAAATAGAGATTCCAGTACCTAACAGAATAGCGCTGGCGTCTGAAAAACTACGATATGAACGTAGCTGTAGTAGACGGAGTGAAGTTTGCTGAGTTCAAATATTAAAAAAAATTCAAGACTAAGAGTAGTTAGTAAAATGCCAGTATGCAAAACCTCAACTATTTACGTAGTCTTAAATGTTTTAGTAGATATAACCAAAATTCTGCTGTGAGAAAACGTGATTTTAAAATTTATCCTAGGCTACCGCAGCGCCACCCGTATTGAACGCATTTTTACGGACACTTTTTCATACACAGATACGGTTCTCCATACCTCTACCCTCCATAGAAGGATTATGAATCTTGACACTTGTTCACAGCTATCCCCAGCGTGGGCGGTGATATTTTTCTTCATCCTCATAATGTTCGGCATCGCGCAACAGTTGGCGATATGGCACTGCGTGATCGCGGGTGTGATGGCCATCAATGCTGATGCCCTGCGCGTGTGGGAGACTACCATTACCTTCCTCAGTTGTGTCTTCGGGTTGGCTATGGGTCTCCTGCTGTCTACAGATGTGAGTATCATTACATGTAGATAACAATGGAAGACAAGTTTTCTCCTTTACGGCAGCCGTTGCATGGGTTGTGTCTTTGGTGTTTCTTGTGGCTCATAGCCCGGCGATTTGTGTAATAAGAAATCGACGAAGTTAAGCAACAGCCGGTGCGGTCGGTAGTTGGATAGGTGACCGCTAGTGGCAAAAAAATCTTGAGCGTTTCCATGCTTCAGAGGGCACCTAAAACCGTCGGTAGATAACAGTCGTTAAGCCATGTCGGAAGCCTTTAGGTAGCATTAAAACTTCCGACACTTGGGTTGGCCACACAGACATGTGTGGTAGAATATGTTCTAGGTGTCCTCGAGAGGAGAGATCTGTGCTCAGTAGTGGGTTGAAGCCAACCATTTCTTGTGGATACCCTTGGAGGATGTCACTTACTATTAGGTGGCGTTTTTTTAGTTTTTGTTTAGGCCTTTTAATACATCCACTTCATTACACTACCTTCATAACATCATTTCCAGACGGGTATCTACATAACCCACTTCATAGACTACGTGTGGGTGGGGGCGTGGTGGGCGTGCTCAGTGCACGTGGTGGGCGCGGTCGGCGTGTTCGCGGTGCGCGGGCGGCCCTACTCGCCGGACGTGCTCGTGCGCGCGCTGTACGCCGCCACGCGACCGGTCTCCGCGGCGGTCGCGGCGCTACTGAGCTTCACGTGGACTGTTGTGTTGCCGGTTGTGCTTTGTGTGAGTTGCAACTTTGTTTACGTAATGGTCTGTCTGGATGAGCTTTGAACGAAAGAAATAAAGAAAGAAAGAAAGAAAGAAAACATTTATTTCTGGCTAACACACACAAAATATTTATACTAAACTACATAATTAATATTAACTACTACTTTGCTACCCAGCAAAGGTTGCAATTCATCGTACTCGTAATATTACTTGATACTTGAATTTTTAACAGATTTTATTACATTAAACGAAAATAGATGTATAAAAATAATATTAAACTCATGTTTTTTCTCTTTTCAAAATTGTTTTTTTTTCATAATTTTTTTCTTAATTATATTTTAGATAGTACAAAACTGAATATAAGTAAGATATAAGTCAAAACTTGTATGCAATGCGAACTGTGCATAAATAAAGATAATATTTCTTGTTCCAGGCAATATGTGTAATGGATTTCCGATTTGGCCAACAACGACAGCTATATAGTTGGAGGAAACCAGCTGGGTAATGATCCTTTTCTTATAGCACCAATATGATAAGAATCCTTACTGAAAACAACTAGATACATTTTTCTAGCTTCAAGTCCTAATATATCAACATAATAATGTTTTCCATTACAAAAAGGATTAATTTTGGATGCAAAATAATTTTTATCGATCCAGTAATTTTAGTGCCGATTCGGTATAACGAAAAAAGCGGCCAAGTGCGAGTCGGACTCGCCCATGAAGGGTTCCGTAGCAGCAAGTAACATAATATAAAAGTTCTTGTAGTTCGTTGTAACTTTGATCAATGTTTTTTGCGGTTTACGATTTATGACGTATTAAAAAAAACTACTTACTAGATCTCATTCAAACCAATTTTCGTTGGAAGTTTGCTTGGTAATGTACATCATATATTTTTTTTAGTTTTATCGTTCCCTTATTTTAGAAGTTACAGGGGGGGGGACACTCTTTTTTCCACTTTGGAAGTGTCTCTCGCGCAAACTATTCAATTTAGAAAAAAATGATACTAGGAACCTCAATATCATTTTTGAAGACCTATCTATAGATACCTCACACGTATGGGTTTGATGAAAAAAATTTTTTTGAGTTTTAGTTCTATGTATGGGGAACCCCAAAATTTATTGCTTTTTTTTCAATTTTTGTGTGAAAATCTTAACGCGGTTTCCGGTATACATCTACTGACCAAGTTTCAACAGTATAGTTCTTATAGTTTCGGCGAAAAGTGGCTGTGACATACGGACGGACAGACAGACAGACAGACAGACAGACAGACAGACAGACAGACATGACGAATTTATAAGGGTTCCGTTTTTTGCCATATGGCTACGGAACCCTAAAAATACAAAAAAAAAAACTTTCCGCTTTATACTATTGGTACAAAATTATAGATAAATGTTTATTTCCCTTTCCTTTATAGGTATTTCCCTGTGTGGGCGCGACAAGTAGCAGTTTTGATGCAACAAGGAACGTTGCTAATGATACCGATCGCTGCGTTCGTCCAAACATGGCGGTACATGAGCAAGGGACCACCTGATATATTAGAGGTATTGTATATTTTGCTAGTCATTCAGATGATAAAAGTATCATTATTAGTATTACGACCCGTGTGGCGCAATGTTAACCATGCCGGATCGCCGCACCGAGGGTCCTGGGTTCGATTCCCAGCGAGGCGGAAATTTGAATGATGAGTTTGAATTTCTGTTCTCGGTCTGGGTGCGAATGTCCTTGTCTAGTGTGTTGTCCATGGCATCCACGACACAGGGAATCGTAGTGTGGGGCTATGAGTGTGAAGCATTATTTATTATTATTATCATGATGATAGCATAGTTTTGTATTATGAATGAAATTGATTGTTTATTTAAACCCTACTACTGGGTTTGGTGAAGGAAAATATTGTAAAGAACCGTTCGCATCTGAGAGTTCTCCATAATATTCTCAAATGTGTGTGAAATCTTCCACTCTGGTGGACGGACTTATTGAAGGTCACACATAGTGACATCTAACGGACTGATGGAGAGCAAATAAATATACTTAACATTTTCTGGTAGTGGTCAACAATCTTAAATGGACATGGATAACACCAGAACACTCGCCAATGCAGTGTGGTCTCTAGAAGTTATGTTCTATTTAGTGAAAATATTACTTAAAGTTAAAAATGGGTTTAACTTTGGGGATTTTCTTTTCATAATACAATTCTATTGTAGTGTACGCACACACCTCACCCGTACATATAGATATAGTTAGCTTATAAGCACATCTATGTACTTTTTAGTCAATAAACGTCAGTCGTAATAATCACCCGTCTTTCTAATAACGACACTCCTGGGTCCCAACATCGCATGGCGACCCTGCCAGTGCTGCCTTAAATGGGCAGCGCTGCACATCGCGAAGTAAAATAAGTGAGGACAATATGTGAAAAAAAAAAAACAACAAAAAAGCGTGAAAAGTAAAATGAAAAGGACTTATACCAATAAATAAAATTAATAAATAAAAAACTTAAAATATGAACTATTAAAATATAAACTATAAAATATGTATAAACTACTTATGGATAAATAAAAAAACTATAAAATAAAGTGTCTAAAAAAAAGTTAATAAATAATACTAATATGTAATCCAAAATATAGGATAATTTCACTATGGTGAGTCAGTGGCGGCAGAAGCGACAGGAAATAAGAAAGTGATCTAAAATATACAAGAAAAATGTGAAAAATATTTGAGCAAAAAGCTGGAAGAAAATATAATTAACAACAGTTTTGTAAAAAAAAAAAAAAAAAAGAAGAAAATTCGGAAAAATTAAGAAGGTGGTGAATATACATATCGACGCAAGCTGATGAAGCAGTAGGAAAATAGAGAGGAGAAAAGATATAATGGAGCAGCAGTCAGATGGATATTATCGTGGAATAAGGAGTGTAAAGCAGGGCGCAGGGCGAATGAACGAGCCAGAAGGGTGATGATGGAAGATTTGCTGGGCGCATATGCAGTTGTTCGACTCGGAAGTGGAGCAGCCAAACAAGTGATATTTTGTAGGTTTAGCTAGTTAGAGGAAGCAGAAATTAGTAGAATAGCTTAGGTTCGATATTTTGACAGGAACTCGGGAAGAAGAGATCAAGAGGTCTGCAGCCATGATGAATGTGAGCCGCCATCACTCCCAGTGACTCACTATACCCTAAAATTAAGGTAATTTAGGTTTCAGAGACGTGGATAATGTAAAGAAAAATGAAAATTTTAACAAATTAACCTAAATTTAACCTACCAACCATCATTTTAACCTCGATAAAATGGGAACATATTTGATTTTATTTTTGAGCTCATAAAAAAAAAAGGTTTTACATTATCCATGCGCTCTTTATACTGTTGGCAATGGGTTTAGATATTAAATATTTAATTATGATAACCAGTTTCGAATATTAATCCATGCAGAATTAACAACATAAAAAAAAGAGTCAGATATTACCAAAATTAAAAAAAAAAACATTTTCTTTTCACATTAGTAAGTAAGTATAATTTAAGAATTACCTATTTTTAAGAAAAACTGGATATGACGATTTTTGATGTGACTAGGTAAATTTTGTATTTTCTTACTAAAGAAGAACAATACCTCTAATTGATGATTAAAGAAAAAAAAAATGTCTTCGCGTATGACATAATTTGTAATAAAAATATAGTAAAATGGGCTAGGTGATAAAAAGAAGCTAAAATCCGAAAAATATAATAACGTGGCTAAGCTATCTATGCATTAGAAGAAGAATTTGTCATAGAAATTAACTTACTTATTTAAATTAATCAGACTGATGTTTAAGATTGTGAATATTTGATTTGAAATATCTTTGGTTATTAACTGGAAGCATAATACTATCATTGGGTTATAATGATTGTTTCAATACAATACAATTTTGAAAATGACGTGTTCATAAATATGTAAAAAAAAAGAAAAGAATAAAATCTAGAATAAAATTAAATTAAAATTAAAAATAAAAACTTAATTGGTAATGGTTATATAATAAGATGGTAGCTTTCAAAAATCTAAATAGTCAATTTTAATAATCTTCTATTTTGCAAAATGTAAAAAACTACATTAAAATTGCAGGTCTTTATGGGTTTTAAAAACAGTTCTGTAAAAGAATGTAACTCATAACCAAAATAGGTGTTAGCAGCGACACAGCGATGACCGCGACGACGCCGACGACGCGACGCGGCGCCGGTAGGTGTCATGTAGCGTATGGAATTTGTCATTGTACTTATTGTAACATGCATGAATTTGATGGTAAGTTTTATCAATTCTATTTTTAGCCACGACAATTTTCATTTTAAAGAAGACTATAAGATACATAGTTTATCTACTGTAATTATTATAATACGCCACCTAGGTATATAGTCTAGCAATTAAGATACACAGTATACCTACCCATAAATATGAATTTACAGGTCCTGTGTCATCTTATAACAGTACTAATTTTAAGAACAAAATTATTGGATATTATAACTATGTACTTCTTATTTAATTATTATAACAACAGTCATTCAATCATAAAAAGAAGTTACTGAAACAGTGTATTTTTACGAGCATGATATCTACCTATCTCAGATATCATATTTTAACTGATGATACAGTGGAAAAGAAAATTCTATTGAAATCATACATCCAACCCGTGTGACACAAAATAATCGTCGTATGTGCTAATATTCGTATGTAAATGCTGACACTATCAGCATTTTATAATTTTAACTAGCGGCCCGCCGCGGTTTCACCTGCGGTTCTTTTTTGTTTTTCGTGTGGGAATTACATATTTTCCCGCGGTAAAAATTAGCCTATCTTTGTGTTATTCCCGGATGTAAGCTATCCTGGTGCAAAATTTCATGAAAATCCGTTCAGCCGTTTAAGCGTGAAAGAGTAACAAACATCCTAACAGTTAACACACAAACGCACATACTTTCGCCTATATAATATTAGTGTGATACACATTTCCATTGATACATTCAGCTATAAAAAAAAAGTGTATCAACTATTTGAAAATATGTATGTATGCAGTGATCATAAAACTTGAATGACATTAAATGTTTTAATTAATTTTAGTACCTTTTATTTTCTTACGAATTAAAAAATAATGAGTTATTACTTATTATAATGGATGAATAAAATAAATTTCCATGCAACAATGACATTAGTAACTACCTTAATTTTTTTTATTTAAGTAAGGTTGAATTTATTGTAATAACAACTCGGTCGTCAAATTACTGTATAGGTCTATTAAAAGTTATCTATTGTTACGATGCACTTAGCGACAGAGAATAGCTAGGTACTAACTTATTAGCGTTAGAATGTCATCATAACAATGTATCATTTACAAATTGAGTCTTCATGCGTCGTTTTAGGCAACCTTTTGTAAACAATATAATGTTTGAAACTTTTGTAACCACTTGAAAGTATTTGAAAATAGTAAACTCAATTTAGATGTTTTATCATTGAACATTAGGTATAAACTGTCAAGATTTTCAGATTTTTATGAATATGCTATAAGATAATAAGTTTTTTTTGTAATATTTAAAATGAACTTAGGAACATACTCATAAAAATAAATACGAGTGGAGTTATAATATTAATCATGTTAATTGACAATGATGAAAAATGAACCGTAAGAAAAATGTACTATAACATTTAAGGACAATGATTATAAGAGATGAACAGTATGATATACTGATAATAAAATATAACAAGTTAAGAAAAATGTAAGGTATAGGAATATGGTTTTTAAGTAAGGTTAAGAGAAAGTATGAAAAATCTTTTTGTCATCCTGTTGAATGCAATTAGGTACTTTCTTCTATGGACCGACATGAATAGTTACAAAATTGTGATGGGTATAAGAATGTACAGATAAAAGATATAGAATAACTGGCTTTTGGTTGATACATTATAAAGAAAGAATGGTTTGACCAGTTTAGTATGAACGAGTTGGGAATAATTCGACATACAAGTGTTGACAATCAGTTGGACTGATCACCCAATTGTTGTCAAGACATTGAATTTCGGAATATTCAAATGGTGTGGAATTATGTGAGTGGTATGAATGGAATGAATGTGAAAGTAAGCGAAAGATATGGAATTACAAGAAATAAAACTCATTTAACTGAGTTTAAGGTAATAATGAGCTACCTAATAGCTCATCAAAACGGTACACAAGTACGGTACAAATAGGGCACATAAGAAGATCCTTCAGTTTATCATAGGTCGGACGAGTCTCCGGTATGAATACTGTTGGAGACAAAATGTCTTAAAACTATGACCCTGTTTATGTAAAGGTACATTGAGTGTCAGATCCTTCATTCGATCATGGTGTCAACGAGCTTGCTCTGTGAGAACTGTTGGAGTCTCAAAATGGCTTAAAATATGACCTCAAATAAATAATGTAAGGGCGTGGCCACGACCCACAAAAGGCACAAAGATGCCAATATGTAATAATAATAAGAGTCGACTCATACTCATAGTAAGTACCTATAAAAATAAATATGTAAAATATAAGGGACCGGCCCAAATAATAAAATATAAAAAGTGTACCGTACAAATAAGTAAATAAATGAGTATAATAATACTAAATATTAGTAATACATACCTACATATGATAAAGTATAAGTATGCAAGATAAAATGTACATGTAGAATGTATTGGGTCCGTATACGTATATAATATGACGTATATAATGTGACGTAATAAGTGACAAAATTTAGTACCTAAGGGTCACTTTGAAATTGAAAAGTTTTGTAAACAAGAATTAAGCAATATGCTGATTACACTAGTTTACATGACTTTTGTTCATGAAATGGAATACATACGGTTAAGTTACTTTAGGTATCTATATCTCGGAAAAAATATTTAAATAAATCCAGCACGTCAGTTTTTTGAAATATTTATTAACAAGATTTTTACAAAAAACTACAAATAAATAAAAACAGAAAATTAAAAATGGGTAATTTTTGCTCTTTTTTTATAAATATTTTCATCTGTATCTCTCACAACAGACCAACAATAGTCACCTAGCATATTTTGGTCCCAAAAACCTTGATAATTTTGCTCAAATGACTTTAAATCTTGGTGAAATCGCTCACCGTGTTCATCACTCACACTACCAAGATTTTCTGGAAAAAAATCTAAATGGGAATGTAAAAAATGAATTTTTAGTGACATATTTACACCCATGCGCTCATAATTTTGCAATAGATTTTCAACAATCTCTTTGTAATTATCACTTTTTTTATTGCCTAAAAAATTTTTAACGACACTTTTGAAAGAGTTCCAGGCTGCTTTTTCTACCTCGGTTAAAAGGCTCTCGAATTTTGTATCGTCCAATATTCTCCTGATTTGAGGACCCACAAATATTCCTTCCTTTAATTTAGCCGCAGAAAGATTCGTAAATATAGAGCAAAGGTATTGAAATGCAGGCTTGGACTTATCCAAAGCTTTGGTAAAATTTTTCATCAAGCCTAACTTAATGTGAAGAGGTGGTAATATTATTTTTTTTGGATCAACTAAACATGTATTTTTTACGTTCATCTTACCTGGAACATATTCATTTCGTACAGGCCAAATTTTTCTTTTATAATGATCCTGTTTTGCTCTGGAGTCCCATAGGCATAAGAAACAACAGTACTTAGTGTATCCACCTTGTAAGCCCAAAAGCATACTTATAACTTTTAGATCACCACAAATGTACCAATTGTGACATTTATATTTAATCAATTCAATCAACCTGGCCATTGTATCGTAGGTTTCTTTACAATTAACAGCATGACCTATAGGAATAGACGGCTTTGCATTTCCAATATGCAGAAGAACAGCTTTAAGACTTTCCTTCGACGAATCTATAAAAAGGCGCCATTCTTTTGCGTCATATGGTTGTTTCATTTCTGCAAAAAGTCCATTGACGTCATGACAATAACAAAACTCATTTTCTTTTGTGAAAAAAACAGCATACGCCTTACTTCTAGAGCGATAAATACTAACTTTTGTAGTAGGATCAAGCAATTTCCACTGTTGCAGCCTGGAGCCAAGTAATTCCGCTTTTGACTTAGACAACTGCAAATCTCTTATAAGATCGTTGAGTTCAGATTGGGTTATCAAATGTGGACTGTCCTCATCATTGAAAAAGTTATCTGAGCTTGATTGTTCACCGTCACTATGCTCGTGCATTGTAATACTACTTGTTGTATCTATGTGACTTTGGTCACTTCTGCCGGGTGGTGTGGGAACTGGTAAATCTTCTGAATGAAGGACCGGCTTAGTCACTGATGGAACGTCTGCATATTTTATACTATCTTTATTTTTTGAGTTAAAACCAAAAGTGTTTGTTAAACAAAAGTAACAGTCAGTAACGTGGTTAGTTGGCTCTCTCCATATCATTGGTTTACCAAATTTCAGTGATCTATTTTTACCTGAATACCAGGAGCTAAGGACCAATCTGCAGTTAGTGCAAATCACATGAGGAACCCAATTTTTATCTTGATTTGACACCGAAAATCCAAAATAATGTAAATAGGCTTCTTGCAATGGTTTTGTTATAGGGAAACCACGATTTAACTGAACAATTTTCCCACAAACATAACAAAATCGATTTGGATGTAGTTTGCACACTCTAGATGACATTTTGATATAAAAATAAGATTTTTCACTCACACAGCTGTTTACAAAATTGAACATAAACGTATTTAAACGATTGCGGGTAGATAAAAACAAAGACTCTATATCTCAGAATTGTGACGTGCTACGAAAAATAAAAAAATATTTTTTTAATTACCGTCCATAGCCTGCATAAATAATATATGTTTCATTTAATGAACAAAAAAATTTTTGTTTTTTGTAAACTAGTGTTATATGCTGATTTTATTTCATTAAAATGACGTCATATCGTGTAGCGCTAGCGATATGTATGTTTATAATGTAATAAAACAGTTTTCTGAAAATGACAATTTAATATGGATACATCTGAAATCTAAATACGGAAAAGACAGAAGTTCATAAGGGGTGTAATACCTAAATTTATTTGCTGACTTAGGAAATAAGAAATAGAGATAATATAATAGAATATAAGATATATAATATAGATAAACTTAGAAAATATTTTTTCTATTATATTAGATGAATAAAAATAACAAATTAGTTTAATGAATGTAATCGAAGAGTGAAAAGAAAATGAGTAAGAATAATTGAAATGTTGCCAGCAGTAGAAAGATAAGCAAAGCTGTATTTTAATAGGTTATAGGATAATATTACTATGATTAGAAAATGAATCATAACAAAAGAAACATAATTAGACTAAATACCTACATCAAAAAATATGTTTAAAAAAAATTAAAAATACATAATGTATCAGTAACTTATAAAAAAAAAGCAAACACAATATATGCTATTTTCTTTTTTTTCTTCAAGGGGGGAGGTGTAGTGTACGCACACACCTCACCCGTACATATAGATATAGTTAGCTTATAAGCACATCTATGTACTTTTTAGTCAATAAACGTCAGTCGTAATAATCACCCGTCTTTCTAATAACGACACTCCTGGGTCCCAACATCGCACTATATTATTATACCTTTGTTGGTCAAGACTGTATTGCGGACCTACTAATAACACGGTTTAACTTTCCTGACCACAATAATCAGGGGCGTAGCTACCGCCGTATCATCCCTATCAATTATACGGGGCCCCCAGCGTATAGGGGCCCCACTAACACTCCCAAAAAAAAAGCTTGGCAACTGAGTTGGCACTCCTTTTATATTTGACAGCTGACGTTGAGGTGGCCCCACAACAAATATTGATATGGGGCCTCCTTAGGGCTAGCTACGCCACTGGCAATACATAAATTGACAACATTCCACTAACGGTGAACGACAATTATACATTTGAAATTTAATACCTTAATGGAACATTTTACTACAGTCAAAAATTTACTTATTACAAAGACACAATTTTATTAAGGCTGCAGTATGTTATTTTTTTATTTTAAATAATAAATGAATAAATTGTGTACATTACAATGTGTATATAAAGATGCAAGTGTACTCATACATTAAATCAATTGAAGTGTAAACTTTTATTACAATTGGTATGGGGATGTTATTCTTTTTTATTCCGAACTGCAGCCTTAATTAACTTAAATAAACATTCATTACATACAAATATATACGAATAAATATAATTTTACGCTGCAAGGGATATGAAGGGAGAGAAGACTGTTTTGAAGAGCTGGTGAGACGTTTCACACATTGTCTATAGATACACGAAATAGTTATCATCTATGTGCATTGTGCATATTATTTTCATCATGCTTAGCCATCGGTCATAATAATTGGGTATTACAACACATTATAAATATGCCATACATACCGTGCCTTGATTTGGGCAGCCATTGTAGAATTTTATTATTTGTGACGTGTTCATATTCATAGCATCACAACAATACTTCAATAACACTTTACAATTTCAAGGCTTAATCATTTTCACGAAAATTTTGTCAAGATATCAGACATATGACACTGTATATCAGGGTGCAAATTATGCAAGAAACGGGTTGTACATTTTTGTGATTATTTTTGTGTGTGTCTATAGCACCTGCATTTATGTGTGTGTGTGTGTGTCATTGTGACTTTTGTGTGTTAGGGCGGATTCGACTTAATATCATGTTATGTCAGATTTATCCCACGAATAATTTGACGAATGTATGAATGAATATAAAAGCCAATTAAAAATAAAATTTGAACGCGTAAATAAGATTTTATGTGCACTTTGCTGTAATATAATGTCAGTTGTCGGTGATATGACAGCATTCAAACTAAAACACACCCATGATATTTTCGTAGGATAAAGTTTAATCGAATCCGCCCTTAACTTCAGCCAAATGAACCACGAACGAAGAAACTAACAAAGAAAATAACGAACCCGTATATTATTTACATAATTCGTCGTTGCGACTTCAAAACCTCCTATGTTTTATGTGCCACTTTTGGCAAAATCACTTTTTACATCAAATTATTCTACATTTTGAAGCACTATCGAATTTTAAAACTCTCATGTGTGTACTACGTTTCCATCGTCATTTATTCACCAAATTCAAAATCACTTATGTGCTTGCTAAACAAAACTTTATCGATTTTTATCGTCGACGTCGTTGCGACTTTAAGACCATTATGTGAAAAAATCAGCTTTTTGAGGGAATCGATAAAAATTGATAAAATTTTGTTTAGCAAGCACACAGGTGATTCTGAATTTGGTGAATAAATTACGATGGAAACGTAGTACACACATGAGAGTTTTTGAATTCGACAGTGCTTCAAAATGTAGAAACATTTGACGTAAAAAACTGATTTTGCCAAAAGTGGCACATAACACATAGGAGGTCTTAAAGTCGCAACGAGGAATTATATTATTGACGACCCTGTAGCCCAGTTGGTAGCCTGCCTGCGAAGCGAGGGGTCCCGGGATCTATTCCCGGCCGGGGCAGATATTTATGTGACAGACAAATATTTGTACTCGGGTCATGGGTGTGATTGTGATGTGTTATATGTCTCGTCCATGCCTTCCGCGACACAAATAACCTACTGCGGGGGTATGAGTGTGTTAGCGTTTATTTATTTATTATTTATTTATTGTGATGTGTTATATGTGTCGTCCATGCCACCCGCGACACAGGTAAAAACCTACTGCGGGGGTATGAGTGTGTTAGCGTTTATTTATTTATTGCGATGTGTTATATGTATCATCCATGCCACCCGCGACATAGGTAAAAACCTACTGCGGGGTTATAAGTGTGTAAGCGTTTATTTTTATTTATTTATTAAGCGTTTATTGATTATTTCAGCGTGTACAAAACCTGTACCGGCCTCGTATGGGCGTGGCGAGCGAGGGTGCCCCCCTCGCCCCCCGGGCGGCGCCCCCACCACCCGCTGCACCCCCCGACCCGCCCCCCAAGTACACGCCGCCGCCCTCCTACTCCACTGCCACGGGGGCGCGCCTGCTTAACACTATACGACGGAGCTTTAGGACGCTGAGAAGGTATGTTTGAACTGTTTACTGTGTACAATACAATACAAATAACTCTTTATTGTACACCAAAAAACAATAACATGAAATGTAACGTAAAAGATAACATGAAATGGTCACAATACTAGAGACGATATACAAAAGAAGACTTTATTGCTAAATGCGATCACTTCCAGATAATCTTTATGTAAGGTAAATGTAAAAAGGAAACTTTATTTTCCGATTTATTCAAATGTTGCGTTATATTTAGGTCTTCCTATACCTACCTATAGCGTATTAGCACAGAAGACACAATAGTACAGAAGGCGCACTCCGCAAAATCATTTAAATAAATAGCGACTCTTGCTCCAACGCAATAAAGTGTAATTTATACATACGACAAAAAATTTAAGATTCGAATCCTCGTTATTGTTTGGGTAGCCGAATGCGATGCAATATGATTTTGCCTTCATTTTAGTTAATATCGTTTAGCACGACGCAGCGCGTTGTATCGAACTAACGTGTGATATGTGTGATGGATTACGAATGTGTGACAGCCCTTATGAATTTCCTGAATTAGTCCAACAGGTCAAACGCGGCATGTACTTGTAACTTCACACCGAAAGTGCGGAGTGCGCCAGGCTTGGTATTAGCTTATACATATATCAATTACATCAAATTAAAAGATACTTTAGATAGTTTTAGATGATTAGATTTATAAATACCAATCATGATTAATTTTAAACTGTTTTTTTTTAGTTTTTACATAAGGGGCCATTCATTGATTACGTAAAGGTCTGAAGGGGGAGGGGCGGTCTTCAAAATCTCTACATGCCCTCATGTTGGAGGGAGAGGGAGTATACCTATTCTTGCGTAATAATTTTACAAGTCGAAATACTAAATAAAGGCATACTAAATCATTAATGGATCCCTTTCTAAAGCCAGGTAAAATCGTACGTAAGAAGAGGGAGGGGGGGTCCAAGAAATCTTACATGCTCTTACATGGGGGTAGGGTGGATCAAAAATGCCAAAAATTGTCCTTACGTAATTAACGAATAGCCCCTAAAACAAACTAATGCTTGATAACAATCCCATCTTAAGTGGCGAAGAAGTCAAGCGCCTAATTAATTAGTAAGACCGTATTATTATTTCAAGAATGACATCGACCGTCCGCACGGATCAGCAAGACGACACGCACGTACCGATCACACTTAGCGAGAGTGTTGACAGAGACCGACAGCTACCACTCGAGACTCCGCCCCACGGGTACTCCCTCACCATCGCCGACGAGACCGAAGCCCGACCGCCCACTTCCTCCAGAAACTCCCTAACCCTCACCCGCGACTACCTTCGAAGATCCTTCGTGAGGAAAAGCGACTCGGCCAAAAGCATTCGATCGAGTCTACGACGCAGCTTCAAGTACGGTGGAGCGTTGACCACGAGCCACGAGCAGTTGGTTCGAGATGCGGAACCCATATCGAATACGGTCGCGATGTCCGCCGTGCTCATAGACGATAGTGCGCGGCAGACGCGTAGCTTGGCTTCCGTTATCTGAAGGGCTTGTAATACTACTAACTACTACTAAGACGGGACTTTGATTTTTATCACGTTACTTTCTATAAAGCAGCGGGCCTATTGTGAACTTAAAAAAAACATTCGTATTCCAGGCAATTAATTCATTTATCGGGATTTAAACGACGTATGGTTGGCTAAAGTGTCACGTGACCGCTTTAGTAACACGAATTTGACGTGTACACTGAAACATGGCTGGAATTAAGAGTTCATAATAAGCCGCCAGGTCTTTGGCTTCGTGATTAGGCCCATTTTAAATCCTACTTATTTGGATGTTAGTATTTCCATCACGCGTCGACTGTTGTACGAATTAAATTGAAACTTGACACAAGGACAATGTCTAGGATTAGGGTAGGATAGATTTTATCACGATTTTATGTGCCCCTGGGATGATTTGGACGTTTGTATGTTCGTTGTATGAATGACCCCACTCCACGTGGGCGAAACCCCGTAGGCGGAAAATAATATCAAAATAAAGTGAAGTACAAGTTGTTTTTATCCCGTTTCAAGAAGCATTGCGAATAAGATCTCTACTAAAATATAACTTATATGAATACGGAAAAGTACAAAAAAATTTTATATACAAAGTATTTCACCACAATTCACTCTTTCATCACAAATCTTAAATGTATTCGGTCATTTTTATTTTTATTTGGATTTTATACGAACTATGTATGAGAAAGCAATATTCGCGAATCGTCGTGCCAACGTATAGTTATTTTAACACCAAAATTGTGATATACCTACATCTACAATCGTAATCTCAGTTCAAATAAAGATGAGATAGTATTATTATTAATCTTAATTTGCTGTCATATATTTACAGACAATTATATATGTATGTTAGTATTCATGGTGGTTTATTAAGAGAATATTATTATTTTGAGTGCGTATTTAACATCTGAATTTCTCAATATATATTCAGTATAATATTATCTTATATACCGGATGTAAAATTATGTTTCAAGCTAAATATGAATAATTATTAGTCTTAACAATTAATAAAACTGTGTGTCTTTAGTAAAATGCTACATATGTGTGTTATATGTATTTATTTGACAATATGCTATGTATGTGATATCTAAACATAGAAGTATTTTTAGAATTATTGTCTGTCTACCTGTATTTTAAAATAGTATGGAAGAATTTTGTTTGAATCGATATCTTGTGTGCGAAAGGTTTTATCGTTTAAGAAGGATAAAATATTGAATTTGAATCATAAATTGTCGATATCTAGCTAGGTGATTACCTTCAACTGGTTGCATTGATTTCACTGTATGCGGTTCTAACTATCAGACTTGAAGTTAAACTAAACTTGATAGTAAACTCTGAAAGAACAGTAAATGTGAGCGAAGCGAGGGCAATATAAATATAAATAGTGTTAAACAATCAATAGCAATTTCTTTACATTCTGTAAATAATTTTGTCTAGTACTTCCCATATAATTAGTTAAAAATTCTCATTTATTTTACAAAATTAGGAAGTGTCTTTCCGATAGCTCAGTTGTTCGGTGCGTATATACACAATATGTATACATTGTAGGGTTCAAATATTGTGGTAACGCAATTTTTGACTTTTAAGAATTCTTCGAATATTTTCTATAATTTCATAATCTTTAAGGTGTCAAAGTGTAATGTAATTATGTGTCGAATGACAAAGAGTGTAAAAAACTTAAGAGTCGTCGCAGGTCGCATGTTGTTAGATTAAAGTGTGTGTTAGTGTTCAAATGAAAATAATATCGTTAAATCAATCACATGTTACATTTTTCCTCAATTTATTACATCATATTTAAATTTCCTAATATTTTAACATAAAGCCCAAGGCATTATACTTTAATTTTAAAATATCTATTTAATTTTAATTGATTCTGAAGCCGAGCCATCTTACTTTTTTGTTTTAAACACAAGTAAGAAATAAACGAGGAAATGTTTATGCGAATTAACTGCTAATTAATTATCTATTTTATGAATGTTGTTTTAAATTTTATTTTTGTAATTCAATTTTATTGGAGTAGTAGTTAGTACATCAAATCTTAAAATGTGAGAAGGCTAGATTATTGTGTTCGGGACTATATCGACAAGCGTGCAAAATACGATAATGCTAATAGAAAAAAAGCCTTAAAATTGTAGTAAGTAGTTCATAAGAACAAGAACATAGTTTGTTTCGAGTAGTTTTTTTAATATGACCAATTTTGTCGTCGAACATATTTTTATACCATTTTTAACTGTTGCACAGTAAGTTACAACCCGTATTCGTTTGACCGGTGTCTAAGTGATACTCGTATCACTCCAAAAGGACTTGAGAATTAAGAAATAAACGCTTACAATTATACAAAATTAACATCACAATTATACAGATTTGGTCGGTGCATATAGATGCTTAAAGTAGCTTTAGTTGTTATTTAATACTTAATTTACTGAATATTTTTATTATGGAATCTCGGTTATTTCATTTATTTTTTATATTATTTAATATTTTAAAAACTGTATTAATGCGTCGTTAGGTATATTCTATACAAAATACTTAATAGGTTACTTAAATTCGATAATAATTTCAGAGCTTAGAGTGAAGTGGTTACATTTGGGAATGTTGTAGGTTAATTAAAACGTTAGTTAAGTGTATTTAGATGATTTTTGAAAGATTAGTAGGTATATTTTAATAAAACATGTGTTCTTGTTAGAATAAGTCGTATTTTCTTCGGGAAAATTTTGCTGGTACATTATCGATTCGAATGTTTAAGGTGATTTACTAGTTTATTTAATTAACGATGTTTTTAATATTGCTGTCGATACGTAAGTGTGTATTCAAGTATCTTCTATTTACGAGTTCTTTGTTTACAATTATGTCATCTCAATAGACTGTATATTGCAGCTTCAAATATTATGTACTTACATTGTAAGTTTTAAGGTTAAACATTCATTAAAATACGAGGTGAAAACATGAAGTATCCACAGCTAATAACATTTGCTATTGTATTTAATTTTCCAAAAGCTAACTCCCAAAAAGAATAAAAATGCTTCTACTTACTGCTTTTTCTAATACCGTCACTTCTAATCCTAAAACAATATCTGCCAATTTTCTAAAATTCGTAGCACTTTCAATTAAATTCAACCTTAATGCTTTCACCTCGTATATAACTTTAATACGTTAATGCTACAGTTTTAAAATTAATTAGAGGTATCATTTAATTGTTCAAACTACATTTTAGGGTTTAAACCAGAATTCGAAGATTAGAATGGATATGTCACGAATATAAACTTCAGTTATATGAATTGAAAAGAATGTGCTGTAACTTTGTTTCATAAATGTTATAAAATATTCTTAAAAATAACTTTTGTGCTGGTCGCAACATAGGTTATATAACAAAAAGATTAATTATTAAAACTTTTAACATAAATGCATAAATACTTAAGATGGATATGAAGAATAATTCTAAGCTTATAAATATTCAAATCATATTTACTTTCATATTGATTTTAAATCTTTTGGTGTTCATGATTTTTCGATCCTGGTTAAGATCTGCCACATTTTTTTTCTTTGTGCTATCGTTTTATATGTAACTAGGTACTCTTGAAGCAGTTTGAAAGTAAATTGTGAATCTCACAAACTAATGTAAGAGTGATCTGCAGTAAACAATAGAATAGTTAATTAATGTCCTATTCTCAAAAGTTTGTTTGAATGTAATCACAATTAAACTAAATAGTTGTGTTACTTAGAACTAGTTCCTATATTTCAATGTGGTTGAAATAAAATTTTAATCTTAACGTATGGACTGGACTATTCGTTTCATGTTTAACAGTACTTTGTGTAACTCATTCATTATAATAATATGTGTGGTATAACTCATTCATTGCCAGATCACGATATCACATATTAACTTTGTTCATCTCAATTCAAAAGAAGTAAAATCCTTTGCTTTAAGGTTCGGAAAAAATATTTTTTTTTGTTGGCCAGTATTGTGGCGTACATTAGTATTTAAGCATCGGCAATGAAAGGGTGCAAATACATTGTTTATTGTGGTATATCACTTTATTCGTAAGTTTAAATTCATTTTAATGTGTTTGTTTAAGTACCTCGTTTAATGTGACAGTAGGTACTTAAAGTGTACATAATGTAATCAGTATACATCACGTAGTTGTACGTATTTCCCACTGCCGCCTAGTTAGGTAGTTATAAAAATACATTTTACCTTCGGATAGGTCTGTGAACTTAAATATAAACAATATTGTAATTGAAAAACTTTTGGAAATTGTTGTTTTCGGCTCAAATAAGATATTTCAAAATGTGTCAGGTCAGTGTACACTACTTTAAAAAATCAAAAATATTCGTTTAAAATTATATATAAAATAGTTTGAATGTGAATTAATGCGTGTGTAAAATGAGTAAAACTTTATATTATAGAAGTACATAAATCTAATTTTCCTTAACATGACATCTTAGTCTTTAGCTTCCATATAATATGTCGGACGAGTATTACATAAATATAAAAAAACATTGTGACTTTAAAATTATCGACAAGTCAGTTAATGTGTTAAAATTAACACAGCCCTGTTGAATAAAATGGACAATCGAAACCAATTTTATGTGTGTTTGTCTTTTAATATAGTGTGTACAGACTTAGGCATACATTTTGAAACAACTTTCTGTAATATTGACTTTAAATTTTAGTTCCTTTCCTGCATTTATGGAGTGCTTATAAATTGTGCTTATTCGACATTTTAATGCTAGTTCTAGTCAGTTTGCTGCTTCCACCAACATATTTTTTGCATTGTAACTAAACATCACATTTCTAAAAAGTATATTTTTATCGTATAAATACATTTTAGCACACCTTTTATTTGCACGTATATTTTGAGTTTCCATTTATTGTTTTTTTTTTACATTCCACTTGTTAGTATTAGTAAATAATAAACGTTTTTTACTTATTATGTATCATTGTTTTGTTCTAACGACTACCCTCTCTCCTTCACTTATACTATAGAGAATAGAGAGTAATAGTGTTGTCACCTGCTGTAGTATTTGAAAATTATGTTTATGTACATTTAAAAATTTGCTAACAAGAAGAAGCAGATTAAGCCATCAAGATAACGTATTTTTAGAGGCTAACATTATGAGTAACGTGCATTAAGCAGAGGTGAATTGAAACTAAAATCATAAACGTAGATAAAATATATTGATTTCAATCTTCACAACAAGATTAATGCACTAAACCCTGTCCACAAATCTTACACTAAAATGACAACCAATAATGTCAAAGTTCGAAATAATGATACCAGCTAAAGTGCGATCTATTTTTCCGGTTTTTTGAATCGTAAACTATGTCGCATGTCGTAAGAATAGTGACATATTAGAAGCGACACTCATATCTATCTACCTAGATATTTAGTATTGGGCAAAATAGTATAAAATTAGCTGTAGACCGAATGTAACCATAGCCAAATACTCGCTTTTGTTAGCAGAAGAACTGAAATTCAGTTATCAAGGGTAAATATATTAAGTATGATATGATTGATTAAAACTTATTTTATAATAATCATACAAATAGTCGACCCACCATAAAAGCTGCAAATATTTTTTCGGTTTATGGTCATCACTATTTAATTTGCACCCGAAACTGGTCACCCATGAAACGTCAATTTAGTCTAAGATTTGTGCATGGAAAATAGAGAAAAGGAATGCCATCTCTGAAAAAAAAAAAAAGATTTAGTTACGAAGTCTTTATTTGATCCAGAATAAAATAACACAATTCGTAATTAAAATCTTAAATCACAATTCATTCTTAAATACATAGAAACAGTATAATACCCAGTCACATAATACTATTAGAAAGTTCTAAAACAAAGAAGCCGAGGTAATGAAATGATTTGAAACTAAAATAGTCGAAAGGAATGAAGTCGATAGGAAGGAAAAGAAAGAAAAGATATTTTAAAGATAGAAAATAGAAAAATAGAACATATTAATAGCATAAGGTATCCCGCGTCACATTTTACGACCTCAACTTCGTTTTGTTTTGGTAAAAAGTTAACAAGCAATCGAAAATTGTTTGCAAAACTAAAACGTCATAATACGTGTCTTGAAGAAAACATGTCAAAATATTATTGTATAAGTATATCCATTGCAGGAAGATTCACATTAATAAAACTGTCACATGCTGATTGTCTAAACAACATAGTTACCATGCATTCAGGTCTCTTTATGTCAGTTCTTCATAAAGACAATTAGTATAACCACACACAATCCAATATATAAAGCCCCAATTCACAGTCACCAAAAGTTACTTGAATCGCTCCTTAGTAAAGAATCACCATACAAATTCTGTACTAAGGAGCAATTTAATTAACCGTTAGTGACTCTTGAGTTGTGGGGAATGAGGTATTATCTAACACATTTAAAGTACTTTATCATCAGCGAGATTAATTTATAGGTCAATATCATAAAATCACAATATTTTACCATCAGTCGAACAGTCAAAGCACATAGTCATTTATTATTACCTAATGAGCGAGTTCATATTCAACAAAGATTTAGCAGCCTTGGAGTCTGCAGGTTCCTTTTTCTTAGAAGGATCCAGCATGAAGCATTTCCAGAGTCTGTAATAAACAAATAATTGTAAAACAACGATTTATATGTATAATTGGGAAATTATTTAATAAAAAGAAAGAAAAGAAAAGAAAGAGTATGGGCGAGTTTTGCTTAGCAAAGCAAAGCAACAACCCATAATCGTCCCACTACTGGGCTCGGGGTCTCCTACCACAATGTGAGGGGTACAGGCCATAGTCTACCACGCTGGCCAAGTGCGGATTGGTAGACTTCATAAACCTTTGAGAACATTATGGAAAACTCTCAGGTGTGCAGGTTTCCTTGCAATATTTTCTTTCACCGGGAGACCAACGTACAAACTACTAGGCTGTCACTGCTTAGCCTTAGTACTAAGCTTAAAGTCAGTGCCGGCGTTATTTGCGATAAAATGCATAATTATAAGTTCACATTGGTTCAGCAGAAAATTAACACTCGATTTTGATTTCCTTAAGTGGTCGCCACAATATTCTTGCCCGGGGTGTCAGTAGCTCTAACGCCGGCACTGCTTAAAGTCAATACAAAGCTTAAGTGTTACGACTGGTCGGCCGGTCTTTGGGGAACAGTTTCCTAGAAATTGACGACCCGTGTGGCGCAATGGTTACCATACCGGATCGCCGCACCGAGGGTCCTGGGTTCGATTCCCAGCAAGGTGGAAATTTGAATGATGAGTTTGAATTTCTGTTCTCAGTATGGGTGTGAATGTCCTTGTCTAGTGTGTTGTCCATGTCACCCACGACACAGAGAATCCTAGTGTGGGGCTATGAGTGTGAAGCGTTATTAAAAAATAAATAAAAAAAAACATTATAGTCAAAATTATCTAAGATGCCCATAATGATAGCTGCTATTTATTAATATGAACTAACCTTGTATGGGTGTCTTTGAGTGAAATGGAATATTCATTTACTTGACATGATCAGTTGAATACTTACGGACAAAGGATTTTGCCAAAATTTGTTAAAAATCCCTACTCATTTTCGTTGGCGAAGATTATAAATCATATTATACGTTAAAATCTAGTAAAAATCCCATCACATCATAATTTATGCAAAATTTAATAAAAATATATGACGTCGAAACAATCTTATATGAAGAAGCCTAAATCTAATCTGACGTAGGGTGATGTGACGGCTTGAAACCGTTTATAAAACCAATCATAATCGATACATTACTATAATCGAAATTTAAAAATGAAAATTGATTAATTTAATTACATTGTTAAAAATTTTGCTTGCATTTGAATTTAAAATTAGGTACCCAATAATACCACGACGAATTGGATGCTAACAAAGGACATTTTCCATTATTTATGGGCACTTAGCCATACATGGACAGTAACTGCACATAATATGTTATGTAATTATGTATTTAAGGTTGCGGTAAACATTTTTTTTTTTCAACAAAATAATAATTATGTATACATGAATGTGTCTTACGAAATAAGCAAGAGTTTATTCTCTGTAGTTTTTTCCTGACGCTCATAATATACATATTATTATGTCAAAATATTCTTATGAAACTGGCGGGACTTTCATTCTATCATGATCTATATTTCTTTCTTTTTATTCTCTCTTTCTTGGCCGGCAACGCACCAGTGATGCTTTTGGTATTGTTGATGTTCATGGGCGAATGGATAAAAGAATATTTTATTGAAGTCGTAAATAGGTACATATTGAGTATACGCGGTACGAGATAGCTCAATCGAGGTAGTAGGTAGGTAACTAGGTACCTAAATATTACGGTTTTTACTTTAAAATTTAATTATCGAATCGATTAGGTCTTATAATTTTGAATCGATTTGTTGTAAAAATTGGTTTCTTTCGTGAACCGATTTTTTTGCACATCTCTAATGTCACTGTGATGGCAAACGACAAATTGGGCTTCTTAGTTCGCGGTGACTATAACTACTCACCGTAAAGTCTCATCCGCCCCCGCGGACAGCACAGTGGTGCCATCTGGCGACAGCGCGAGGTGCAGCACGCGCGCCACGTGCCCCGTGAGCTCGGCCACGCGCGACATGGCCGGGTACTTCCAGATCACCAGCTCGTTGTGAGCGTAGCCGTGCCCCGAGATCAGTTCCTTGTAGTGCGTTGACCAGAGGATTGAGCATACCTGGGGGAGAGGTTTAGTTTTAAAGCACAGAATACTTAATAGTACCTATTGGTAAAGAAGAGCCACTCCACAAAATCATTTAAATAAATAGCGACTCTTGCTCAGACACAATAAAGTGTAATTCAGGTCGCACAGCGCTAACGTCAACAGTTAGATTCATCTAGACGTTACTTCTATTTCAATCATAACTCTCTCTCTGACAACGTCAGGGTTGCCTTCTTTTTTTTTGTGATGACATGTGTGATAGATTACGAATATATGACACGGCGTGGCAGCCCTTCTGAGATTGGCCCGACACGTCGATCGCGGCACGTACTTGTAACATCATACCATAAGTGCGGAGTGCGCCAGGCCTGTTTAGTGTTAAAGAATTGATGTCACCCAATGTTATACCCTATGAAGTTAGAAAATTCAAATGGTTTTGATACGCCAATATTTCATGGAAAGTGGCGACAGCTGGTGTCAGCTAAAGGTGAACTCTCAACAAATCAGAATCAGAGACAATTTGGTAAGTTCTTAATACCATAGACATTTTTGGTAAAAATTCTAACTGCTTTTTTCACACAACAGTGTGTTTTATCCGACACATATTGTTTTGTTGTAATGTTAAACAGCAAAATTCAAAATCGTTTGTTCAGTTAAGCATCACCCATGCACACGACGTATTTCTTTTCATTCCACCACCACTTCGGAATGGTTTGACATGTAGCAAGAAGAGAGGCGCAAAGAGTACCGACAGCAAAACAGCCATACTACCTGCGACTTGGTATCAACAGTGTGCAAGTTAGCGCCGGTGCTGACGCTCCAGATGCGTATAGTGCGGTCGGCGGTCCCCCCGCCCGAGGCCAGGATGCCGGCGCTCCACGGACACCAGGCCAGGCCCTTCACGGCGGCCAGGTGCTGGCTGCAATAGGAGGGTTAGTTAACACTTGTCTTATGCTGGCCATACACGATCAAATTTACTAGATGCCGTCTATACAATTCCCGTCGATGAACGCAGAATTTTTAAAGCATCTTTCTATATCTATCAGATCTATACAAATAAATAAAATTGGAGTGTTTGTAATATTAAAATAACCGCTTTTTACTAAGTGCATTTGGATGTTTACACGGTACATAAACCAAAACAACATTTTTCAAATTTTTTGTGTCTGTCTGTCTGTTTGTTCCGGCTAATCTCTGAAATAGCTGGACCGATTTTGACGGGACTTTCACTGGCAGATAGCTGATGTAACAAAGAGTAACTTAGGCTAATTATATTTTAGAAAAAAAAAATTGTTAGGCGATACGAAGTTCGCCGGGTCATACAGTACATATATAAATACTTACTTGAAAGAGTACAAATACTGTGGCTGAGTGTAGTGATGTCCTTGCACGATGGGCCAGATATTGAGCAGATTGTCGTTCCCGCCCGATGCCAAGTACTTTCCGTCGGGCGACCATTTGAGACCGCATATCTAACGGACGTTATATTTTTTATTATTTATTCGTAGGAAAAACTATGAATACACTATACCTACATTACACATATTGAGCAAAACATGACATATTATTAGATTATTGCATTTATTTATTGCATTGTATTAGGCAATCTTCAGTGACTTTTCCAATACGTCAGGGTCACCGGGGGTACCGAGAAATGAAGCGCTGTGCAGTATTTTTAAATTTCAACAAAATTAGGCAACATACCTGATATAAATGTTAATTATTCAGGGATAAAGTGTCGCCAAAAACGTCAAGTAAGTTTCGGCTTGAATCGTCTATAAGGAGCTTTTCCAGTACGAGTAGATCAAGAGCTCCTTAACTCACATCCCATATCGCGAATCAGACTGTAATTCTACACTACTCATATCATTATAAAAACCACACGATGACCCGTGTGGCGCGATGGTTACCATGCCGGATCGCTGCGCCAAGAGTCCTGGATTCTATTCGTTTGAATGAGTTTGAATTTCTGTTCTTGGTGGGCGTTTGTCTGTTGTCCTATGTGTTAATCCAGGGTATAGGCTATCTACATTCTAACTTTCAGCCAAATCGGTTAGGTAGTTGTGGCGTGATTGAGGAACAAACACGTGCTCCGTGTGACCGTCCATCTGTGTTATGTAGGTACATATATTATCAAGATAACACACCTCCTGCGTGTGCGCGGCTATGGTCTCCACGGCGTGGTCCCGCTGGCGCACGTCGTGGTGCACGATGTTTCCGTCGCGCGCGCCGCTCGACACCACGTACAGGTTCCACGCCAGCGAGCCCACGCGCCCCGTGTGCCCGTCCATTATCTGTGGTACGTACATCACGTATATGAATAGGTACAGTGCCACCAACTTATCTGTGAATTGACGGAGGGCGCTGTCGGACGCATTGGACCAATCATTGGACGCAATTCGAGACGTAGTAAATGTCAATGAATGAACACAAAGAACTTATGAATGGGGCGGCATTAGTTCCAATTTTGCGCCATTTCACTGATAACTTGGTGGCACTGTATGCAGGACATGGTAAGATAAGTTTTAGTAGCATTTGATGTCGTAAAATTTGTTACATATAACTGTAAGATTTAAATTTAAAAACCTCCGACGGTTAGAGCTGATGACTTTGAAACACCTGAACAAATCTTTATAAATTGTAGCTAAAACTCTAATCACATTAGCTTTAAAACAAAATATAAGCAGCATCAAAATCAGTCCATTCATTCAGGAGCTACAATGCCACAGACAGACACACAGATACATCAAACTTATTGTACGAGTACTCGTACATTGTGCTGCCGCAGCGTCCTTGTGCCAAGCACGAGTGGCCAAGCTGGGCGCGTGGAGCCCGTGAACACGTACAAGACGTGACTTAGCAAGTGTCTGACACCAATAAAACCCTGTCAATTAGCAATACAAACTAGCAAAAAAGCGGTGCTTTAGGAGGGCTCGCGAAGTTTTCATACCTAGTAATTTTGAAGACAATTTCAATTTATAAATACTAAATGGTTTATTTTATTTTTTAACCGACTTCAAAAAAAGGAGGAGGTTCTCAATTCGACTGTATTTTTTTATGTTTGTTACCTCAGAACTTTGGACTGGGCGAACCGATTTTAATGATTCTTTATTTAATCGAAAGCAGGTACTTGTCATGTGGTCCCACATAAATTTGAAAGAGATCTGACAAGTAGTTTTTGAGTAACTTTAAAGTCGGTTATTTATAATCTGCCATCTAGCAAATAATTCCGTCTCCTGAACGCTAGATGTCGTGACTAGAATCTATATATTGAACCTTAGGGATATAATGGTAAGTTATATTTTTGGTTATCAACATCATCCTGCTTATTACAATACTTTTATGGGTTTAGGCTTAGAGATGTGCGTGGTGCTTTTACCGCGTTATCGACAATTATCGATATTTAATATCAAAACTGGTACACTACAAGGCTGTACTACCGTAATGATGGTACTTAAACTTCTTGTTCTTGCGCTGTCTATGTAAAAACATGCTTAAAATTTTTAAAGCTTACAAGGCGAAGACAAGACGGTACAGGGCGAAGACGTGACCGTAGCAATTTTTATCAAGGTTAGCTAAGTAAACAGTCACGAAATACCATGCCTAGTCGTTTTTAAGCGACGAAGATAAAATATACTTAAATTGCATGTGGATAAGTGAAATTTCAATGTAGCTCAACTTATTTTGGTGGAATTATATTTCCTAGCTTCGAAACGCTCATAGCCCGGCGGCTTGCGACCTTGCGTCGATCCTAAACGATCGACAAAGTTAAGGAACAGCGCTGCAGCGGGCGAAAAAATATAATCGCCACTTACCATCAGGTAGGATTTTGTCAAGCACTAACTTATCTTATGTAAAAATAAATAAATAATAATATTCAAATAATTCATTATTCATGATAATGTATAGACCAAGTTGACTGTTAAAGATTGCCAACTGGCATTAACTTAAATGTATGAATTATAGGTTATTTGCGAAGATATTTTCTCTATAAATAGCCATTTTAACCTTATCAGTCGTGTCTTGGACATTACATGGTAAATAAAATTACAAAACTACGATATCGATAAAGTAGCTCATCCCTGCCCGAGTAGCAGAAAGTGTTCTGACTGTTCTGGAAAACAATAGACGAATAGCAATATCATTTAAAACATAAAATTAACCTTATTGCAACAGAACTAAAGTAGCTTTTTGATCATAAATTATATTATTTCCTTGTATCTGTATTCCGTGGGAAGTTACATTGAAGTATTTTTTTAGTTGTTCTACATGTCCATAGATGGCGTTAGTAAGCAATAAAAATCGAATTATTGAAAAAAGTTATTTTTTTTAAATGGATAAAATAATATTTTAATGATAGATAACACATCTAGACATGAATAGAAATTACTATGTCAAAACTCAAACCTGTAAGTGTAATAGTTTCTCAATAAAAGGGATAAATAATTGCATGGATTGTCGACTATTACTTAGGGCTCGCTTCGCTCGCCCTAATTAGTGCAGTAAACATCTAGTCAGCTCGGTCACGTGTTTCACTACCGAACCCCCCGTGGACACACTCACGGCGGCCAGGCTGCTCCTGCACTCACCAACCTCCTGATTCACTTATAACACTCCTGTTTTTGCGTCAGGGGTTAAAAAGGGTTGGTCTAAGCAGAAGCAACAAATTACGAAACTATAAAGCTTTATGAAATATGCACATACCCTCAATCTCTTAATTTTCTCACAGTCCCAAAGTTCCACTGTAGCCGAGGAGGTGCCCACTGCGAGATGAGAACCTCCCCCTTGCACCCAACCCACTGAGCACACTGTCTCTGAACCCTCCAGGGTCAACAGTTGCTCTATCTGACCTGTGCCGGCATTCCACAGGTATACCGAGTTTCCCAATGCTACTGCTAAAATATTTGATGCACTCCAGTCCACTAAGTTAAGGTCTGAAAAAGTAAAACAATTTTGAATTATTTTTCTATGAATTTTTTGATTTTGCATTGTTTTTTTCAATTTTCTCAAAATATTAATATAAAATTAAAATGTGCCTTACAATAGTCATCTAAAATATCAGGAGCATCCAATATTCTATCAGGAGCTTGTGGAATGTACCTTGTTGTGTTCTTTACAGTCGACGGTACTTTAGCCTGCAATTAAAAAGTTTTAATAATCTGTTTAATCATGACTGGTTTTAAAAAAAATAGTATAAACAGATAAAAGCATATGAAAGTGTTTGATACATCAATACAAAAAAATATTATTTGTATTCAAAGGTATCACACATTCACACTACACTGTTTTGTCACTGATCAACACCCATCGCATATAATGCACACAGCTTCAAAATTATCAATGAATATCGATCTGATTCAGTGGACATAGTACAGCATATTGTGTTGATTTCTCTGTCTAATAATTATGTCCATAGCACATTCATGGTATAGTAAGCTATAGTGGGTAGATTTCTTAAAGGAGTATCAACTATCATACAACTTACCTGTGAGTATACAACACGTAATCTATTCTGGTAGCCCTCCGGTGCAGCCGGGGCTTTACAAGTGTACTGTAGCAGTCTCCCAGGCTCCGTGTCGGTCAATGCGCGCCCGATGGCCTCTCCAGCAGCGTTCGAAGGTGCCACCTCTTCACTTTTGTCTTCATCGCGGCTCAACTGTCGATATATAAACATTGTGTGGTTTTTTTTAAAGATGTGCCGAGGAGTTTCTATTCAGCTTTTTTATCCTCCATGACAAAGCACCTTTCCGAAATGCTGGTAGATTTTAAAAATGTCATGCATAACTGTATCTGTGATACACTGCGCATACGGTACGAATATATGATATACATTCACCATTAGTCTGTAACAAAATTTGGCACTTACCATATAATGGCACAAGTCATAATTAGAGTTGCTTCGGGAAGGAATGAATCTATCAGCTTTGTTTGGAGTTTTAGAAGCTTTATTCGGGGTTGGTGTAGTGGAGCGCCCTGTAACCAAACAAATAGATGTAGCTTTCTTTTAATATTCGTTTTATCTACTTAAGATACTATGCTTATTTAAAAAAAGTGAAATTTCTTTTACAAACGCATGTTACATGACACTTTATTCACACATTCTAAGCAAATATTTGATTTTAACTAACTTACCTGGAGATTTATTCTTCGAAGGCGTTTTCTTTCCCTTTTTATTTTCATTTCTCGTAGGAGTTTTATTACTCGACAGTACACTATTGTTGCAGCTCTGGTTCGCAGATATCGACAGTTTCTGCATAGACTGGTTACAGCTGCTCAAGTTTACATTCGATATATTTTTGAATGAGGTACTAAGAGATGGATTTATATTCTCGTTGTTAGATTTTTTAGCCCATCGCTGGAGTGGTCCTCGAGTCAAAGGCCCATCCATTGTCGCTAAACTATTAAGTTCGTTTAGATAATTAAATTGTGCCATTCTTTTATACCTCAATACCTAAACGCTATGTAAAGCTATTGTCTCAATTAATTTTCCTTCATTGAGAAACCGATATTAATTTGGTAAGTAAACACTTTACAATATATAGTTTTCAAACAATATTCACAGTTTCACACGCAAGCGCTAAGTATTTATACAAAACTTGACAGTTGATCGAAAGCCGTTATACCCCATTTACACGCGCGCGCGAGCCACGAGACAATCCGCGAGACGCGCGCGTACGCGCGCGTGTGAACAGGGCGCTCGCGGACCAGACCGCGGCGCGTCTCGCGCTCGCAGGGCTCGCGTCGGGAGCGGTTTTATAGGCGCGCGCCAAAGGGGCTCGGGCGAGCGCTCGCGCGGTGTTCACACGCGCGTAGGGGGCGTGGCTTACGGACGCGCCACGACACGGTCCGCGACACGCGCGTGTAAATGAGCGGTTACGATTTCAAATAAAAATAATGTTGCCCAACGTAAATTAAATGTAAAATATTTTTACAGTGTTACCATGTTATAAGACCTGTCAATAAATAAGAGCCATCTCGATGTGACTTCCAAAACTTAAATCAAGAAATCAATGTTCCTTGAAACTAAAATTAATTAGGGCACATTAAAAAAACCGGTTCCGTAAAAACTTGAAGAACCGATCTACCGAATCTATCGTCCCCCTGAATCGACGTACTTAATTTGCAATTAAGTCTTGTTTTGTGATGTAATATTATGACTATTGTAATTTTATTTTTCTAGGTCAACGGGAAGTTTTTTTAGGTTTCGATTCCCTTGCGAGTGCCAAAATTATTGGAGAAATATTGCATATAGGACCGTATCTTATGATTGCGTCGACTTAGAAGGTTAATTTTTTCATAGCTAAAAGGAAGTGCCCTGAGAGTTAGATACTAATTTCATTTTGATACATCTACGGGTTCCGTTATTTTTCTTTTGCGGTATAACCCCTAAAAAGTTTTATAGGTATACCAGATTCTGATGGCGAAATGGGGGAAGTTAAAATTATTGTAGACAGCCTGCAATGTAGCGCTCATAGCCTAGCGGCTTGTGTCGATTCTAAGCGATCGACAAATGGCCGGTTTCTGAAGTCTCCAGTTAAATGATCAACAGCTATTGAATCAATAAAGTTAAACTTAAGTATTTGATAACTGTCACTGGGTTTCTGAACACGCGAGCGGCCTTTCAATAACTATGAATTCAATAACGAGTGCCTAAAACTGCCACTAGATGGCTCTCTTCAAAATAACAAGTTTCAAAGGGATATTATCATTTTCATATTCATTTTTATTATATCAAGCCCGTTATATTGACGATTCCCTTCAGCTACAGCCAGGCCAGCCAAGCCGACGCAGCCAGATGGTGAAGGGAGGGTGAATTCGCCAAAGTCACAAAAAAGATGTTCCGATTGATAAAAAATTTAATTTACTACTTTTATAATTTTTTATTTTAGAAATTGCTTTTATACATATTTTTACATAAGCGCCAACATATTTCATTACATTATTTGAAGTAATTTATATAAAAAAATTGAATAACACACCCAAAACATCATTACCATTTGTAGGGAAATTGCTGATATTGATATTCCAAAATATTTTTTGAAAAACCTGCCTTACACATTGCGTGTTTAATTTTATATTTTGAGATAATATTTAATTAGGTACATTATAACATATAATATTATGGAATCAGCAGTGCAGAACTAGTAAAAAACATCAATTAAAATTTAGTCACGAAAATTCGTCAACTCCATGTCAGTACCGTCAAACGTTATATTTCTCAAATGTTTTTTGGGCTACGCTTTAAAGTACCCCTCGTTTCTCCTCGTCTGGTCCATTGTAAAAAGTGGAACAGGCCAACTTTTTACTGCTGCATGGAGAAACAACTTTTATTCATGAAAAACAACGACGTTCAGTACTTTGTCCCGATTTTGAATCATCGCCATTTACTGGACTTACAAGGTAAATATAAATTATACATTAATTTTAATACTCCACACGTATGTGTAATAGGAACATGATTTTCACTGGCACAAAGAGTTCATAAATTAATGATTAACAAAATGAATTTTAAGCAAAAAAGAAAAAAATATCATTACCATATGCATCATTCCCACTTGTTTTTTTGTAAATGGGAATGATTTTGTGTGAATGGTAATGACGATTGGAGATTTTGAAATCAATTTTGATTGAGTAATGAGACCTAGCAATTTCTTTTTCAACGATAAATTCTTGATATGTGTGTTGTAAATTAAATTTGAGCCACAAGTTGTTGGTAAAGAATCTACAAAACTTTTTAATTTTGCAATATCTTTTTAGTAAAATAAATTATAAACGAAAATTTAATGCAAATAAAGGCAAAAACCGATAAGAGAAACAAAAAATTGCTAGACGGAGGAGATAAACCGAAATCAGAGGAGATTGTGCATTGTACGAAGAGGAGAACAAAGAAAGAGATAAGAAGAAAAGAAAATAAAGAAAAGTTTCTGAAAAAAATTATCTGAAAAGAAAAATAAATTAAAGTGTCCTCGTTAGTAGCAAGCTATTTGTTTTGTTTTGTTTGTGTTTTTTTCAGATTTGTTTTGGCACACTTGCTGCATGTTTTTGCTACCCTAGTACTTACTACAAGAAACGAAAATATCTGGCTTGCTTTCTATAAGAGAGAGAGAGAGAGACAGATAGAGATACATGCGCACGCCGCACGACATGTAACGACGCCGCACGAGTTGTAACGACTAATGATGGCAAAAAGTGTCGTTACAACTTATCGTTACCAAATTTTCCGCCTAGCCCCCTTTCGCAACGCGCGTTAAGGAACTTCGTTCCAAAAAATGTAATGAAATAAGATGAAATAATCTTTTATTCATGTCGATATCACTGATACACTTATGAACGTCATTTTTTAAATCTAACAGCATTTCGGAACGGTGCTTTGTCATGGAGAAGAAAATCCATAAAGAAACTCCACAGCACATCTTTTTAAATAATGAAATTATTACACAAGATGTTCTAACTGACGCGGAACTGGATGCATTACGAATTTACATGCATCTTTGTCAATAATATATTCATTTATACTATAATATCCTTTGCCTACTGGCTGGGATTTCAGAGATCTCTTATACATTTGAATAAGCAAATCATGTACATAAGTAATTTAATGTAAAAACGTACATAGAGGCCCTCAAAAGAACGTTGTACTCTACGTAGTTGAAAAGAATCCTGTATGTCTGTTTCAAATTTGATGATTTTGCGTATCACTATTTTGCTTGAACCAACCGCCGTTGTTTCTTTATGAATAAAATATAATTGTAAATAAATTGAGATGTTACTGTTAATATGCTTATTTCTTTAAATCTCTCCCGCAGGTAGTGGCGTAATTTTAATTTATAGATGGTCCTAATTGCCCTTTTCTGCAAAACAAATATCGCATCAATGTCAGCCTCTGCACCCCACATCAATAATATCAATATACCATAGGACATGAGGCTATGAAAGTGTGCAAAATAAACTAATGGCATAAACTGACTAAGCCGATATAATTATGATTGCCCCATTGTAGTTTAGAATCTAAGATGACACCCAAAAAAACCGTAGATTTTTCCATTGTTATAATTTCACAAATATAAACCGGACTTTTTTTACTGGTCGCAGAGTGAAGTGACGCGCTTGGTACTGCTGTACGTGTTAAAGGGGACTGTCTCGTATTATTCCATTCGGTAGCAAACATTCAATATACTTAGTTTTTTAGCATTTATCAGTAAATTATTTGTAGTAAACCGGTGTGACAAACAAACCTGAGAACTTTTATATCACCATTTATTTTATTTCTATTCGTCTTAAATATAAAAGAAGTGACATCAGCAACTATGATAATGTCTGCATATTTCTTAATTTAATACGGCAGATCATTTAAGTACACTAGAAAAAGGAAGGGGCCCAGAAACGACCCCTGTGGTACACCCATCACAGATTGAGATCTCGATCACTTGTTATCATTTATACTAACACATTGGATTCTACTCGTCAAGTACGACACAATCAAGTTAAGTGAATTGTTATTGATGCTGTAGTAGTAGCTTAAGTAGTAATGTTTAGTGTTCAACACAATCAAACGCCTTAGACAGGTCACAGAATACCCTTTATGGGATTTTGTGAATTCTCCCAGGTCTCAAAGATAAGTTTGAGAAGCCTAGCACCTGCATTTGTTGTATTACGGCTTTCGGTAAAACCGTATTGCTCAGGGTGGAGTAAATTACAAGCGGTGAAGTGCTTCAGCGTTTAATTTAACTTAATTATTTTCGAAGACCGTAGGTAAAATAGAAATAGGTCTGTAATTATTAAGGCCTGTTTTGTCCCCAGATTTAAAAATCAGTATGATCTTTCTGTACTTCGTTAGATCTGGGAAAGTATCTAGATTTACACATTTATTTACTAACCTAGCTAAATAAGAGACTATCACATCTTTTATATTAATTATAATTTTAACAGACATTCCCCACAAAATTTCAAATTCATATGCCCCCCCTTTACCAGAGGTAATTTTATTTCCATGAACTAATAATTCATATTTAGAATTGCGTAATTTATTACTGCCAATCTCGTTACCAATAATACTCTAATTAGTGGTTTTAGCTTGACATTTTTTATCTTCATATGCAACTTATAGACATAACTTTAATACACACGGCTTTAAAATTTTTTTGAATAACATTAAATTTTGTCATTCCCATTAACAAAAAATCATTACCGTTAAATAAAAGTCATTACCAGGCTGCTCAATATCATTACCATTTCTTATAAATTTTTTTACGACCCAATAACTTTTGATTAGCTTAACGAATTTTGAGGACTTTTGTAGGCTTAGAAAGGAAATTTTATGTGCTAATTTTTTTCATGGTTTTGCACGCATTTCCACATACTTTTAAAAAAAACACCAAAATAATTCAAAAACGCGAATTCACCCGGGAATACATCAATCGTATTATAGTGTAGCCTTTGCCATAACAATACTTTTTGGATAGAAGTACCTAAAGAATTGTTGCATTTATTTCATTAATGTTATAAGTATTTAACACGTTGCATTGGCGATTCCTCTGGTATTGCTCATGTCCACAGGCGACCGTAACCACTTACTCAGGTGGCCCGTATGCTTTTTCATCTCCCAAATGTTAAAATGAAACGTCAAATAAAGTTATGGAACCTATAAACGGCCATCTTGGGTTAGTTAAGTTGATCTTAGTTTAAGCTGAGTTTACAGTGCGCCCAACTTATCTGTGAAATGGCGAAAATTGGAACTACAGTGCGCCCAACTTATCTGTGAAATGGCGAAAATTGGAACTATGCTGCCGTTCTTTGTGTTAATGTCAATGAATGACATTGACATTTACTACGTCTCGAATTGCGTCCCAGTGATTGGTCCAATGCGTTCGACAGCGCCCTCCCTCAGTTCACAGATAAGTTGGTCGCACTGTATGTATTATCGCCACAGACCTATACTCTAGTATATATGTGTCGCTTAACTTCAAATTCGGATAAATCCACTCTACCCTGTTAGGAGATATTCAAAAAAAAGTGTTAATAGTCTTAACTTCATGAATTAAAAGGCAGTCTTTTTTTATTATGGCACCAGTATTGAAGAAAACGATCCTGTTTAGCCATTTCAGTATTTAAACCACTCATTCTTTCAAAAATGTTATATTTAGGTTGGATTTACCTTTATTTGATATAATGGAATGCAATTTATCTATCTTTGAAAAAACTCAAAGTGGATTTATAGAATTTTGATTTAACAGATCCGGATTTATCTGGATTGGAAAAAACACGATTAGAACTAGGGATGATGTAGTGGCGAAATCATCGAGAGTCAAATTTGTAGCAGCTAACTAAATAAAAGTAACACAAACAAAATATGGAAGTCTAATTTTATTTTACAGTAATAGGAGTAGATATTTATATAGGAGACATTTGGAGGTTTTTAAACAAAATTAAATATTTTTTCCGAGTCATCTTCTTCAATTTCTTCTTCGTGCATTGGTCGCCCCTCTATCACATTTTCAATATTAAGCACTTTTTTATAATATTTCAATTCTACCAACGATGCCCAATCTTGGCCAAAGTGCATTTCTAGCAATTTGTGAACATCAATCCGTTTTGCTTCATTAACTGGCATTCCAATCGGCAGTCTCTCTAGACTAAAATTTTCAAACGATTGGCGCCGTTTATTGATTGTTTTAGCAACTCCTGAAATTTAATTCTTTATTAAAAAGGAACAGCATATACCTATACAAACAGTAGGACAACAAAATAATAATCGATAATGGTTAACACAACACTAGTGCCATCTCAGGATTCCAGACGACGCATAGGAATAGGTATTTAAAACTTACCGAATTTTCGCTCTTTCCGCTTTTTTATGGTGAAGTTTTATATCAGACCGCTTGCGGGCTTTACTTGGTAACACAATTTTAATCGTATTATCCATGGGAATTGTTTAAATTGTAAAAAGGAACAATAAAAAGCGGGAGTGCACCGTGCTACTGTCGCAAAATTTACGTCGACTGACGGCCATGTTGAACAAACGCAAATACCTGATTGGCTCTCATGGACTTAACTACATTTGAAAAAAACTGTCTCAAGGATCTATCTGACTTAGATAAAATATTATGATTTTAACGGCTTATTTCTCAAGAACTATGCGGATTTATACACAAGTGATAAAATTGTTTAAAAACATTTTTTTTTCTTTTTTTTTGACACCAAAATCGTAAAAAATCTCGGAATTGGATTTATCCGAGTTTGAAGATAAGCGACACATATGTCTGTGATTATCGCAACGCTCAGAAACGCTTTTTCGGAAGTTATCGACCCGTTAGCGTTATTGAATAGATAGACTCCCGTCAGAAGGACCTCAGAAACCGGCCAAAAGTTAAGCAACAGCGGGTGCGGTCGGTAGTTGGATGGGTGACTGCTAGTGGCAAAAACTTCTTGAGTACTTTCGTGCTTCGGAGGGCACATAAAGCCGTCGGTCCCAGTTGTTATCGTAAGATAACAGTCGTTAAGCCATGTCGGAGGCCCTTGGGCGGCATGAAAACTTCCGACACTCGGGTTGGCCACTAACCCCTCCACTAATATTAATATCAATATTGAAAATTTCTAAAACGGGGTATGAATCCAACAAAAATAAACAATCATTCAATGGAAAAATCTTTATATTTAAGAATGTAAAGAACTGTTCACAAAATAATGTCTATCTAAACAATCTAAAAATATAATTTCAATAATGATTATTGCATTACAATAAAGTGTTAATGAATCTATTTAGATAAAACATTATACTTAAAAGTCTTATTGCCTATAATATATTATAGTAATTTACAAATATTATTATCGCTTTTGAGAAATTAAAATGATGTTATGATAATATGTACTGATTTTATTAACACGCTTCAATGCTTAACAAATATGAATTGAAATATCAATAATTTTCAAATTAAGATAAAGTTGTCACAAGTAATTGTAGATAGAAAACAATTTTATAATGTTTACAGTATGGCCGACGTATCTTGGCGCTCTGAACTTCGTGCAGAAGGCTGCGCAGTAACATAATTCGGCAATGCTCGGTACGCGGCGTATTATGTCTCACTCACACGTTAGCATGATCGTTCGCTATCTCTGTCTTACATGCGCTAAAGTTCGCAAAGCCTATGTTCAGACGCGCCAAGATACGTCGTCCTTATTGTACTTTCCAAATAAATAATCATAAAATGCTTCGACGACACGTGAAAAGCTTTAATTAAAAATAGAAGATAACTTTTACTATTTAAATAAACTAGGAACGAACAAGAAAATGCATTTTGAGCACAGAGTGTATAAAAAAATCACAATCATGATCTTGTAACTGTACAACAATAAATTGACCAACATAATATCAACACTAACCAACTCCTCAATTCTATAAAACAATTATAGCACCATAATTACTTACATGATCTATACAATCTTATTGACATAAAGAGATCCTTTATGATACCATCACATATCGATGGGCCATTTTTATAAGCAATGGCACTTGTTCTATAGATCAGACTAAGGCAGATCTATCAACGCCTAGTCAACCTCATGATTTTTAATTAACTAGATACCTATTGCAATTATTATAATAACAGTAACAATTTATTAAGATTACCAAGTATGATATTTATTCACTTTTACATTAAATGTAATGCTTTTTTTTTCTAGCCAATTAAATCTTATTGCCAAAAAAAATTATTGGACTGTTTGTATTCAAATTATATAATTGTATTATTGTTGTATATTTGATGATTTTAAATATTAATGCGAAAGTGAATAAAAAAAAAGTACCTATGCAGAATGTAAAGCTTAAATAAATAAAGCAGACTGGTGGGAATATAAAATATTATCAAATCCTTATTATATTATAGTTATATTTGTTCTGTACGTAATTTTACACTAGGTATGTTAAACTTACTTTATATCAGATATACAACACACTAATCTCATCGACTATAAAACCTATAAGAGACAAATTGTTCGTTGTAAAAATGCACACAGTACCTTAGTATCACTAAAAGTATTTGGATACACAAATATAATTACGTATTGGCAGTATTGTGGTACGTATGGTCTACATGCAAACAAGAGATTTGGTGTATGCAACCAAACTTTTGTAAGTCTTTTCTGGAGAATTAATTCACTATATAATTATTCTACATTCAGAGAACCTCTCTATTTATCATAAATTAATCGGTATACCGGTTATGATGACTGGATTTTAAATATGTTTATATCAGCTGAAAATTCACTTTAAATTCATGTTAATCAAGCGCTCAGAATGTAAAACTTTACATGTTATATTTAACATAAAATAGTTTTCCAATTGTACAGACAGTTCTATTTTTGTTCGGAAGTATTATAACTTTAATTTGACTTATGTACAATAAATGTAAATAAAATGTATCAAACAATTCTTCTTACTTCTATAGTAAAATTGTCTTGATTAAATATTTTACGTATGTGTATAATTTTACCAATGTGTATAATTTACGTACATGTTGCTGCAATCATAAACAAATAAAAGAATTACGTTATTTTTTAATCTCAAAATAAAAAAGAATCCTTAAAAAATTAAAATGTTTTTCTTGAGCTAAAATTTTTATCACTTTTCTTTATAATATTATTTAGTATATCATTATTAGTTCACTCGGTCTAACGCATGATTAGGCACATTGAAATGTCTTTCAATAAAAGTAATTTATTGTTAATAATTAACTACCCAATTAAACAAGTACTGTTTAAATTTGATTTTTGTTTGTTTATTTACAAGACCTAAAAATGCTAGGCTGTGTTGTGCCAAATAAATTTTACCAACAAATTGCGATAATATAAAAATTGAGCATTACTTTATTAAGTGATCACTACATTTGTGCGTTTTATATTCTCTTCGATGTTTTTGTCGACATAAGTCACGATTTATACTAAAGTGTACTAGTGCCAATTCGTTCCAAAATTGGCGTTTGTCTAAACTACATTATAAAAGTAAATTCATGCTACGTAGAATGTTTCGTTAATAAATTCATAATATGGATATGGCCAGCGTTGTCCACTGTGACGAAACAAGAGAACTTGTCGTCGTGGCAAACTTTCTCTGCATTAATTCCAGATAACTTGATGCATGAGAGCATCTCTTTGCGTTTTGATCCTTCTTTGCTTCTGAAAAAATTAATTAATGTAACATTATTATACATCTATTTTTAGGTATAACTTTCATAATATCTGTTTCTGCAGACAAAAGAGCAAACTATGGTAGTTGTAACTAACTGCATTGTTATGTTTAAATTTCTATGAAATTATTGCACGCGTCTATAATAATATATGAAATATGCATATACATATATGAAATAGATATATGATATATGCATATATAAAAAAAGAGCATAGTAATGTATAAATAATAGAGAATTACGTTATCATTACAACAGTAAAGATATTTTTGTTGTTCATCACCTGTGAAGTTTACTTTTTGAGATAGACACTGTTGCTTCTTAACTATCGACATTACACAAATCAATAAACAATACTACACAATAAATCACTATTTGACGACCCTATAGCCTAGTTGGCAGCGACCCTGCCTGCGAAGCGAGGGGTCCCGGGTTCGATTCCCGGCCGGGGCAGATATTTATGTGACAGATAAATATTTGTACTCGGGTCATGGGTGTGATTGTGATGTGTTATATGTGTCGTCGAGCCACCCGCGACACAGGTAATAACCTACTGCGGGGTATGAGTGTGTTAGCGTTTATTATTATTACTTTTTACTTATAGGTACTTACTTTTTATGTTTCCAATTGGCCTTCCAGCAATATTTCCCGCTAAACAGAGCGCCGCCAAAGAAGAAGTTACTATTAGTTTCGCTACCAGAGTTGTCTAACGTCGACACCTCATTGCGCGCAGTCAGCGGACTCGCTATTGGCGTTATAACGTTCCAGTTTCTGAAACATATGTAAGGTATTTACATTAAGTTTTACTCACGTAAGTATAAATAAGTACGGCCGCTGTATCTTGGCGCGTCTGAACATAGGCTTTGCGAACTTTAGCGCATGTAAGACAGAGATGGCAACACGAACATGCTAACGTGTAACTGAGACATAATACGCCGCGTACCGAGCATTGCCGAATTATATTACTGCGCAGCCTTCTGCGCGAAGTTCAGACGCGCCAAGATACAGCGGCCGAACTGTAACTTACGTGATTAACTTACAGTAAGTTTGCAAATGTAACTCTTTGTAAGTAGGTTATCATAATTTTTGAATACTTGTGTATACTTCCGAAAGTTACTAACGTAAATTTTACGGATGCAACTTACGAATGCAATTGCGGCCTAAGGTATTACTAATTTAATGTAGCTAGCCTGTATGTATCTATATACACACAGGCCATCCTTTAGAAGTACCGGAATAAAATTTATATATATTTATAAACTATCTGTGTGTCAAATTCAACATCAAATCAATGATTTTCACCCTATAATACTCCTTAAGACGAAATACCTCAATTAAAATCTGTGTTAATTCACGTTATAAAGTTATACTATCTGTGTGCCAAATTCAACAAAAAAACAAAGATGTTGACCTTATAATACTCTTTACTATAACATACCGCCAAGGGTTCCTATGCGCAGTCCGTATAACATACGTGACGTCCCACCACACTATCTCCGAGGCCATGGTAACGAGCACTAAAGGCGGCTGTTCATCGTCCGACTCGAACGGCGTGGACGGTGACGTCACAGCGCTCCGGTACAACCGGTCCGGGATGGGCGAGAAACAGCAGCACTGCACTTTGGACTTGTGGTGCTTTAGCAGCTTCAGTTGGCCTTTGTTAGGCACGTTCCAGAGCTGGGAATAAAATTTAATGTAGTACTCGTATATAGCTCGATTACCGAAAGCTGGTACAGTAGGCGCGCGAGTTGAATGCAGTCGGGGTCTGAGGTGAGGGGTGGGAGCGTGCCCCCGCCACCCGCTACGTCTTACGAATGCCCGGAGTGTAGTGTCAATTAGTGTTGTCTTTGATAATTATAGCGCGCATTCGTTGACATCGATTCAATTATGTTTAGTGTGCTTGAAAATAAAGCTTAAAAACGTATGTTTTAATCGATACTAGCTTTGCCCCGTACCCTCTCTGTTGTTTCAGGGTTTAATTTACCTACATACCAAGCATCAGATCAATCAGTTCAACTAATTTGGTCACATTTTATTTTTTATCTAAATCGGTTTAATAGTTACATGGTAACGAACATTCACGTTTATGAATATAGTAAGTACCTATGTTAATCTAATTTCAATTTATCGACATAATATCAATAATTAATTGTCAATTAGGTCACAACACTAGCCGCATTCCTAAGCTCTGCATTCAACTCGCGCGGCTACTGTACGTCCACAGTACTCACACTAAAATAATTTACCATACAGTATGCTTCAAAGTTAGATTTTGATAGTTATTCAAATTCAACATAATATGTTGAATCTACATAAACAAATCTACTGCCGTGAATTTATCACATTTCCAATACCAATAAGCTACCAGGTTTCACTTTGACAATGAAACTCTAAAAAAATTCTCAAAATATGTCTAGTTTGCCGTCTGCCTGTTATATGTCATAACAATTATTCTCTCACTATTATTCTCTCTCATTATTATTATTATTATCTCACCACGACATCCCCGGAGTCCAGCCCCAAGGCCAGGATGTTTCCGTCGGCGGTGAGGTCGCACGACATGACGCGGTTGTTGAGCCGGAACTCCTGCAGTAGCACCAAGCGCGCTTCGCCATCGCAGTTCACTTCGAACGTCTGGAAAATAACGGTGTAGTCAACTGCTACATTTGACCTGCGGTGATCAGACAATCCGGCTATGAAGCGGTCATAGTCCGCGGCGGCTTGTGTCAATCCTAAGTGAAGCACGTCACAAGGGCGAGTAGTCTAGAATCTTTTAAAACGAGACTCAAGTAGTGGCTTATCGAGCAGACGTTCTATAGTTATGGAGTTCTGGAATAATAATTAACTATTTAATCAATTATAATTTTTACTAATAATCAATTTTTTAATATTTTATCTTTGACTAGTTTAATCAAATAGTATATTTATATTAGTAACAATTTTATTAATAAGTTATTTTACTATAATTCGATAATGACATTTCTATTGTATACCTACGAAATTATTATATTGCTACAACTTATTGAAAGTTATAACGTGTATACATGTACAATACCAGAACTGTCGACCTGTAACTATTGTTACCTATAAAGTGACTATATGAAGGAAAAAGTAAAGCAACAGCGGGCGCGGTCGCTAGTTGGATGGATGACCGCTAGTGGCAGAAATTTCTTGAGGGTTTCCGTGCTTCGAAGGGCACGTAAAGCCGTTGGGCCCGGTTGCTATCGTAAGATAATCATTTGGCAAATTTCGATAATTAAACACTTGTACCACGAAATCATCAAAACTTTAATTAATGTCAAATTTTATAATCTTAAATTAAAATTAAAAAAAAAAACCCGACAGTTTTATTTACACTAAACATGTGTTTATGATCACTAAAAAAAACTAGATTAAGAATCCGTTCATCCGTTTGGGAGCTACAAATGCTACAATGCCACAGACAGACAAATACACAGACACGTCAAACTTATAACAACCCTCTGTTTTCGTCGGAGTTTAATTAACAATCTTACCTGAAACATCGTATTGTAACTATCACAAAGCACCAACACATTCTTCTGTAACGCAGAGCAAGTGATGCAAACGTCTTTCTGCCTCCAGTTCAGTACACATTTCAACTTCCCGCACTGATTCCACAGTTTGACAGTAGCATTGTCTTCCACAGTGATCAGTCCTACGTCCTTGAGCCAATAGCAGTCAATAACTCCACTTTCCTTCAGACACCGACTCCTATATTCCCGACTGGGGAAATATCGGTCTGATGAGGAAATACTTGAATCGCTGCTAGATGTAGACTTTTTGTCTGCGTGATCGTTTTTCTTGATTTTTATTCCTGAAAGACGTCAATATATTTTTTAAGAACAGGAACCTCTGAAGACTTATTTGGAAATCAATCTTACAGTGTCTTTTTAATTTTTAATTTAAAAATTAGGCAGACTTAATTATTATTTAATGCCAATTAGATATCTTATACCCATACAAATCAACCAAAAAATCTGTTCCGAAGCTACAACACACACGTTTATCTTTTGTTTCACTGCACCAATCACATTGGTATAATACACGAAGGCATTTTAACGCTGTATGTCAAATGTCAAGCACTTCTGACAACAACAAAAGCGTGCGTATCGTCTTGTATTGACAGAGCGACTACGCGTAGAACGGTCAATTGCCTGTTTTTACGCTCTTCATCGTCGGCGCACTAGTGACATATCTACCTCTATTTTACATTATAATATCATTGTTTAATGCCAAACAAATTTCTGTTTACGCATAGTTTAGTGTTCCTCATATCTATAGGCTATGATGAGCACTTACCATCAGATTGCTCGTTTGCTTGTTCGTCACCCCTTCATACTCTCACGCCCATTGTACTCTTAACCCCCATTGCATAACATTTATATTTAGGGGATGAATTTTTAAAAATCTTTTTTAATGCTCCCCAACAATACCTTTATTGAACTTCTGTATAAAGTGACATGCTAGCTAGTGTAGGTCAGTAAGTACAGTCACCTGCAGAGAAAAGTAACCCATCTGTTACTGTGTTTATAAACAGATGGGTTACTTTTCTTTCTAGGTGACTGTACGATAATAGCTTTTCTCACCTTGTATCCCATTCAACAATTCCTGCGACCCGAGATTAGCGTTACCTTGCTGCAACATCTCAGTCTTCCAGACGCCATCAGTATCGAACCGATACGCCATTAGACATCTATTTTCCCCTGCCACCACCATAAGATTACTATTAACGAAGTTCATATACCGCACAGGGCTATATACGTCCATTATCTTAACATTTTCCTTCGATCTAAGCGCGTATTTCTGTACTACACCGGACCTGTGCCCGTATATGATGTAATGATTGCACGGTGATATTTTCACAGTTGTTATCTGTTCATCCATATCGGGTGATATTTCTGCGAGTAGTTTCTTGCCGCGGAATACCTGGAACGATAAGTCTTGATAATGATAACTGTAAATTTTAAAATACCCCGACACATTTACTTTGATCAAAAAAGAGCTGATGACCTTAAAACGCCTGATCAGATCTTCATAAATTGTAGCTAAGAATCATAAAGATTAAACAATTGTGGTCAATAAAGAGTAAATAAATAAATAACTAACGATCACATCAGATTTCAAACAGAAAACCGCATCATAATCGGTACATTCGTTTAGGAGCTATGATACCTCAGAAGGACACACGGACACATTAAACTTATAAAACCCTTCTTTTTGCGATGGGGGTTAAAAATTATAAACTCATAACTGACCTGTATATGGTTCTTGTCATCAATGACCGCCAACAGGGGTTGGATCACGCTATCATTGTTTCCATTGCTTATCCCCTTCAAGTTCAATGGCTTGAGGGACTGTCTGTCTAGACTCATTGTCTTCTTAACCAAACCTTTAGATAGATAGATAGATAACTTTTTATTATGTGCACACCACAGAAAAAAAATCATACAAGGAGATAAGCTTAAATTAAAATTTAAAAAACTCCCGACAATTTTATTTACACTAAACATAGCTAACACTCGATTTAGTCACCTTTCAGACAAAAAAACTGGATCAAAATCGGTTTATCCGTTTATGAGCTACGACGCCACAGACAGACATACAGATACACAGACACGTCAAAAAAAAAAAATCCCGGGAGTTTCTTGCCGCTTCTTTTCCCGGGACCACTCACGGTAGGGATTTGTTGAAGGGATGGCGTTGAGTGACGTTCGAAAAGTGTTTGTAACAAACCTAATTCGAATAAAACTTATTTCATTTCATTTCAAACTTATAACACCCCTCTATTTTCGTCGGGGGTTAAAAAGAATAAACAAGAAGTATAAAACAACCTAATAAGAACCTACCTTTCTCCACCGTAGTGTGCGTGTCGAACGACTTGTTACGTTTGGGCGTGTTACACGCACTGTATGACCCAGTGGGGGTGTTGACTGGCGTGTGCGGGGAGACTGGGGTCGCGAAACTCACGTCGAACTTGGTCGTCAGACGGGCGGATCTGTTGACATGTTATTTCGAAGTTTTAGTCTTTTTGATGTGAAACATCTTTACGCGAGGAGTAAACCTGATTTTAGACTTGGTGATCGTGGCGACGCATTTCGATGTTTCACATCTGCCAGCCGTGACAGCCATGACAGCTGTTCTTTTTTTATATAAGTTAAGTGGATCAGATGAGCAATTTGAGGCGATCCGAGATTGCGACCGAAACAGGTAAAAAATGCGAAATTTAACCATAGTGATTAGTGATAGTGTATAAATATTTTTTAAACTATTATTATTATTTATATGAATAAGAGGGTAAGACTTTCCAGTGACCATTATTACACTCACAAAGGATTCATTTGATCAGGTGGTACTCGAATTGAATGTCACATTCCATTAACATTGATTTTCATTTTATTACATAAAGTTGAAGTAATAGATATTCATACCCGTTCTTGTGCGTTTTCTGTGAAACATATGAGGGATCCAGGAACCACACCTTGACAGAATTCTCTTCAGGGCCAGACCCTGTGAGCAGTACGTCCAGACCGGGAATGATGTCGTCCACTGATATTGTTTCACTGACCGCCATCGTTACAACATTCCTGAAAATAAAAAAACGAGTTTTGAAAAATTACATTATTATCAATTACCTTCAGGTGGGATTGTTGTAAAGCATTAAGTTCAAAAACCTACATCATTATTACGTCACACTAATTTCATGACTTTTTGACCCCTCCCCCCCTTCTTGTCACAGCTGGTCACATTTGTGAGACCTACCCCCAGTGCGACGTCACATTATGAAATTTTACACCTAGAAATTATTAAATTAAAACAGCAGTTCCGAAATAAGTTTTATTTCCATTAATTGTTTTTTAATACTTACCATTACTTACCAATTATTCGATTTTGAAATGTGACATTACGAAAATTAGGACCCCCCCCCCTCCCTAACGTGTGACGTAATTTATGGATATCCCCTATTACAGATTTTAAGTTTTGATATAATATATTATTCACGTACAATATAATACATATAGTAAAATACAAATATGAGGACTGGTTAGGTTAGGTTAGGTATTTAGGAACATAACAATGCATTTTTTACCACAAGTGTGTTTGTAGTCCCACAAAAAAAACCTATTTGTCTATAAAAAAGGGTACTTATTCATAGACACAACTTACCCTCTCCGATTCTCCAGATCAAAAACCCTTGAATCATTCTTCAAATCTACACATATGATCCGTCCATCGTCCGTGGAAACAAACAGTAGCGTGCCATTCTTATTAACAGTCATTGACATGAACGTGATACATTCCTTCACCTCGTCGCATGTTATGATTGTCTTGCTGCGGCAGTTGTTGCAGTTCTGCTTGCTCACACCAAAATGAGGCCTGAGTTCGTATTCGCGAACGTCTTTCGCTTTTAACGTTATTATTTTGTTGCTTCCTGTAACGTAAGTAATATTGTTTAGATAATATATATTTAACGTCAATAAATATCGGAATTAATAAAGGCACTTTTTATAGCTTAAACCAAATAATACAGTTTGATTGAAGTCTTATGGTCTTGAATGGGAATGTAACAGTCAATATAATCGATAATTAGATGGCTTATGATTTACGATGACAAATAAAAAACAACCCAATGATAATCATTATCAACTTGCAGGTTGTATATCAAAATACAGAAATTATATAGAATTAAATTTAGCAAGAACGGAACATCAGTCTATTTGCATGGCACGTTACGTCATAGTTAGTTTATTTGTAGACTTTTGGTACAGTTTGCCTGAGATTCTTTACACATAGTAGAAACTGCAAACAAGTAGTAAAATTTGTATGTTACTTTTACTTTAACCCCTTAGTTCCCCATTAAAACAACAATACAAGAAAAATAAATACTCACCGGGCACAGCTATAACATCCAACACCATATCACTCTCTTCAAAGCTCTCCCGTTCCTTCGTATCCAAGTTAACCACCTCCAAATAATTCACCCTGTTCATAGTAGCCACTACCACTCTCCGATCATAGTTGCACGGAATACAGCACAGTATTTCTCGGTCGTTGAACAAATTGTCATACTCTTGTATCACTTGCCCGTTGGAGCTGTATATGATGATCTTGTTCGAAGTGTGTGCGAAGAGCTTCTCTTCGTGATTGGCCCAACGACAGTTGATTAAATGGCCCAGCTTGGGGTAAATTGTGATTGTAGTGCCCCAGTTGCTGTCTGTTTCGTCTGGCTCTGAAAACGATACGTGAAAATAATAATGATAATCCGTTAGTAATTAATTAAATCAATTGAAAACTATTTATGTTAATTTATATCAAACTCTTATTGCTTAACGATGTTTCTAAATTGCTTGTTTTTGTTTGTAAAATTAATATTTAATGACAAGATACAAGTTATCTAAGTGTAAAATAATGAAAAGAAATATTACCTTTCAGAACTACAATGGATGAGTTCATCGTTCTTCGATGTACAAAATAAATATTGTGAGTACCCATTATAGTAAAATATCTATTTTTGGAACGAAGTTCCTTATCGCGCGTTGCTAATGGGGGCTAGGCGGAAAAAATTGGGACGAAAAGTTGTAACGACACTTTTTGCCGTCGTTTATTAATTAAAGCGAGTTACTAGGTGACCAGAAGTCTTCGAGGGTGCGACAGTACAATCATAGTGTGTGGCTGTCTTATTCACTCTTCGGTATTTAGCATAGGCACAACAGGGATATCTATATTACGATCATACACATTAAGTTATTATTGCTATTTCTCTTGTCATGCCAATTAATATGCGGAAGAGCGACAGCGATAGAATAAATCTATTACTGTCGCTCTGACAAGACAATTGTCAGAGTGGCAGTGATGGACCCTCGAAGACTTCTAGTCGCTTAGTATTAATCGAAAGGAACTTCGTTCCATCCGGGTGTCCCTTGACACCTCTAATTTTTTTTAACTACTTTTATTATGTAAGCTGGTCAATACATTGACACACGGATAATGCAGTTCAAACACACATACATACCTTCCTCAATAACATCGTCGTGTTCGTCATCGATATACCATATCTTGACGATGCCGTCGAACGCCAGCGCGGCCACCAGCGGCGGATTGACGGGACACGCGCCGATCCACTTGATAGCCGAGGGCGCGTTCGATAGCTCCTTCTTTAGCTTGTTCGTTGATATGTGGAAGAACTGGGGGCATAACATTGAAGTTAGATAATGATTATGATAGAACTTCACTTACAGGTAAGTTCGTTTAACCATTAAGTATAATGTACTAAAGTACCAGAACACTGAACACATATCGCGAACAAAATTTGTGTCGCGCTATTTATCATAGGTTTTATTATCAAAATTGAGCCCGCGTTCTCCTTTTAAAATCGAACGAATCCATTGAAAATTGAAGCCCATTGGCTCCAATTCATTGGGACAAACATCGTGTTCGCGGTGTCGGTTCTATACGCTAGTAATAATACTTCAATGCGGCATAATGTGATTTTAAAGTTAAGACGAAACATATTTTTACTATAATGCAGATGTCAGGTATTCACACTTTTTCGTACACTTATATTTTGACCCAGTTGGTCACGGCTGAGTTCAGCAACTGGGACGACATATCGATGTATCATAATATAAATATCGTGAGTAGCCGTATTATAGTAAGAACTGTGGACATGAACACTCGGTTATGTAAGTGTAAAGCCCCTGCTGTGCCGGAATGCGTCTTTCTTAGCGCGTTAGGTCGCAGAAGTGGCTAACAAAATTAAAATTGATGATTTGATGAAACCGCAGCCCAAGTTATTGCTTACAGTGTATTTTTTACAAGGCCACGTCCCTTTTAACGCGCTAAAAGTTGGTCACTCCTGCGTAATTTCGTTTTAAACGCTTTAGGACGCAGGTGTGGCAGGGAGATTTGGTATAAACGAGATACTAATAATAATAATTTAGACTGTGTGGTTGGTACTTGGTGGTTGGTACTACGAAGCTGTTAGTACCAAGTTGGTAGTAAACTCAGTGAATTCGGTTCTCGGTCAGACAAATAAAGTAACTGATTGAATTTGTGTATGATATAGGCTTTACCAGTTGACAATGTTGTCATGTTTGTTTATGAAATTTATGATGCTCGTATACTTAATATTACAAAAACAAAATTATCAAAACATAATGTAACTTTTTAATAAACAAACAACAAAAAACAATGATACAACAAATGCGTGACAATGAGAATGCAAAAGTTATTAGAATGATGTTAGTCAAATTAAATTACCTTTATAACACCAGAGATAGTGCCGACCAGTACATAGTTGCCGAGAAAGCATACCGACGTGATATTTTCCTTCACGTCTATGGTGGAATGTTTGATTTCCTCTACATTTTGTTCATGCCTAATGAATGGAAAAATAAATTAAAATAAATGTGATGAACGAAAATGAGAGACAATGCATCGTGGGGTTTATTTACATTGTTATGGTTATCTGTGCTGACGTGTTGATTATAATATTTGTTTGGTATATGCCTATTAATTTTATGCTTCATGTTTACGAACTCTATGGGGTTAAGAGTGCTTTTGTGTTTTTTTTTTATTCCTGAATAGTAATGCTGACTACTTTACTTATGAGTCAGTAGTGGGATATAATTACATCGGTATGAAGTACATATTATGATAAATATAATTTTAAACTAATATACCTACACTCTAGATGCGCTCACAGCCCGGCGGCTTACGTCGATCCTACGCGATCGACAAAGTTAAGCAACAGCGGGCGCGGTCGGTAGTTGAATGGGTGACCGCTAGTGGCAAAAATTTCTTGAGCTCTTCCGTGCTTCGGAGGGCACGTAAAGCCGTCGGTCCCAGTTGTTATCGTAAGATAACAGTCGTTAAGCCATGTCGGAGGCCCTCGGGCGGCATGAAAACTTCCGACAATTGGTTTGGCCACTAACCCCTCCACCAATCCGCACTGGAGCAGCGTGGTGGAGTATGCTCTAGGCCTCCTCAAGAGGAGAGACCCGTGCTCAGTGGGCTGTTAATGGGTTGAAGCCAGCCAACCCGCCAGCGAGCCAGCCATATCTACACTCATAAACACTATTTTATACCAATTGTTACCCACGATTTTTAACTACAATTAATGTTTAACGAAAACAAATAATTATAATACTCTTTTTATGTGGAATCACATGTAAATCTGATGTAGGTATGATATTACAGAACTATTTGCAGAATCTCAACTTTTACAGAAATTGTTTTCGATGAAAAATAATTTAAACCTTAATAGAAGCTTATTAACGTTGAGTTTATACTAGGTGATATATTTTATAACACACATCTAAAACTAAAACTTAGTCATTTTAAAATCTCCCCTCCCGCAAAAGATAAAAGATAAGCTAACTACGATAACGTTTAGCGATAAAATTATAACAATTCACAAAGTTAGGAAATATACCTACTGTGATTTAATTGGATTTACACAGTGCTAGGAAAAATATAGTACATGAATACTTACAAGAATTCAAAGTAGAGTTCATTCTTGGCACACCGGTCCTGTGCTATCTTCAAAGCGTTGGTGTAGAGGATATCTTTAGATTCATATTGTAAAATGCTTTGGATTATGTCGGTGGAAGGATATTTGTATAGATCTGCTCCGTGCGTGCTCAGATAAGCTATAATGCTCATGAGGTATACTTTGTCTAGTTGCTGAAAATATATTTTAATTAATTTTAGTTTCTTGTTGTAATTGAGGAAGGATTCAACAAAATTTTGCGTTATATCGAAGTAACTATTCTTCGAATAGTTTACTAATGAATAAATAATGAACATGTAAGCTAAGTAAAAACAGAATACAACATTCAAAAGCTTAAGCTATGTTTATAAGCGCACTTGGTTTTGACAGATTATAACAATGTCAGCCATCCATGACAACAATTAAGTGAAGAATATGACATTTATTAGCATGTTAACATTCACTGTACTTACATGTTCAGCAATATAGTTGTCATACTTTTGCAGATCCAACATAACATCACTAGGTCCCGTCAACCGCACTTTATTCCCAAGAAACTTCAAGTTAAGAAACAGCTTATTGAACAAACTCCACAAGTTCTTTATATTCTTTGTATGTAATATATGGTAACCGATATAGAAGGCTATGTATCCGTCATCTTCTATCTCAACTGGAGCATTATTGCTATCGTAATTGTAGTTTCTGAGGAAGTTACTGTGCCATTTCTTCAAATCATCCTCATTGGAGCTACTTCTCAAGTAACCCATTATCAAATCGTGGACTTCATAGATGTAGTTCCTCTGTTCTTGATCATAGGACGCTAGTATAAGTGACTTCCCTCTCAGTAATTTCATAATTGAGTCTACTTCTGATAAATCCTTGCTCCATAGTTTACTAAGGACTCGGGCTGAGATTTTGGCATTATCAGGTAGTATGGTGAGCATTTTGAACAGCGGAAGTATATCTTCCTGGAGTGAATTGATGCAGAATTCCACGGCTTTCATCGGCTGACTGGTTTTGTTTGATATGCTATAAAGATTCAACATAGATAAATTTTTATCGATTGGAATTCAGGAACCTATTAAATGTACGATATTTTACCGCCAGCAAACGATTCATCATATTGAAGCTTTAATTCTAACGATCTACTGGAATATAATTTTTGTTAAAGAGACTATTTCTGGAACCGGTAAAATCCAGGAGAATGAAAATGTAACTGGCTATATTTGGATCAATGTTAACTATGATATCATTGGTGGCGTACCAAGCACAAACACACACACGCTGTCTCCTACACACACATCCAATATAAAGCACATAAAAGCAAAGTACATACAAGAAGAACTCCTTCTTTTCCAACTTGTTCAAGTAGTAGTTCCAGTGGCGAGCATCGTGCACTAGCTTCTCTTTGTTCTGCGATAGCTCTGCACCGAGCAACGCTATATGGAACGGACTGCCTTTACAGATCTCATGTAGTCTCTTCGCCTGGCGAGGCAACTTCTTCACTTCTACGTCGAGACACAGTGCGAATAGGTGTAGGGATTCCGATTCACTGAAAGAGTTCTCTATCTGGAAGAAAAAAATAAGAAAAATAACAAACGAGCCACCTAATGCATCACTATGCAAAGAATCAAGACAAGAGAAGAGAAAGAGCTGGTTCACAAGCTCTCAGCCAGAACAAGACTCATTTGGCGTGACCCAAGCAAGAGGTTAGTGACTAGCCAGGCGGGCTTCACGGTAAGATAATAATAATGTGTGGATTGGCACTCTTTCATAGCCACCCCCAACACTCAAAGAAAATGTCATGTTAAAAGTTACCAGAATTGACTTTATAGTCACAGTAGTTTTTAACCCCCGACGCAAAATGATGGGTGTTATAAGTTTGACGTGTCTGTGTATATGTATGTCTGTCTGTGGCACCATAGCTCCCAACCGGATTAACCGATTTTGATCTAGATTTTTTTCGATCGAGTGTTCTTAGCTATGTTTAGTGTAAATAAAACTGTTGGGGGTTTTTTAAATTATAATTTAAGATTATCACAAGAAAAATAATTTCACTCACTTTTATAATCTGCGGACTATAATTGGCAAAGACTTCAACATCTCTCGTCGTGACGAGTATCTTACAGCCGATGTCAAAGGCGTCCAAGCATCGTTTCTCGTTCAACTCATCTAGCACTAGCAAACACTCTTTGACTGGCGGCTCATAGAACGCTGCCTTGAGCCGATCCCTCATCTCCTGCCAACTCCACTCGTAGCTGGAGAAAGACTGACTGTCGGCGTTTGAACCGATACTCGACATTGATATTGATGCGTGCATATTTGAGCTTGACGCTTTGCGGTATAGTCTGGAATAAAATTTAAACTTTATATTTAATCGCAGCATATTTAATCGGACATTTGTTGAAGGGGCTCTCATTCTCATCAAAATTTGAGTCCACGCTAAATTCTTCTGCTTGTGCTATACCATGCTGAACAACGGACACGGACAAGGCACAAGATCTTATAACCTATCGATGGGCCGAGTAATACTTTTTACAACTCGAGTTACTCGAGCAAAAGTAACCATTTACTCGAGTAAACTCGTGTAAGCTCGGTGTCAAAAATCACCATTAGCGAGTAGTCGAGAGCTCACAAGTAAGTATACTCGCAAGTAAGTATAACTCGTGAGTAAGTATAGCTCGCGAGTAAGATCGTTGCGACGCGACGCGCATCGGCGGCAACTCGACGAAGTCGACGATTCGAAATGAGTAAGACCGAGTTGAAACATCGCCGCGTCGCGGTCGTCGCTGAGCTGAGTCGGCCGAGTTTACTCGTGTACGTTAAAACGTTACTCGAGTAAATTTTGTTGAGTTGCCCATAGCTATTATAACCCTTAGCTAGGTTAGATACCATTCTCCTTCCAATATGAGAATAAGCGACGATGACCACTTTATAGCAAGTGGCTCGTCTGATCTTTAGAAAGAATCGTTAAATGTTTTAAGAGGATTTCAGTGGATTTAGGAGACTGCATTGCCCTGTTGTCGTTTCCGTGATTCATTTGTTTTGTTAAGGATGTGTGAGTATATAATAAATCTATAAAAATTATATTTTAATAGCAAACATATTCGAATAATCACTTCAACTTTCTCCTCTTTCTTCCCTTTTCTCTCTCTCTCCGAACACTACTAAAAAGCACACAGAATTTTTGATTATTCAAATTTTTTAGTAATAATAATAAATAATTATAATAAATAATGCTATTTATTAATCAATTTCACTTATTTCTGCAGTCCCTAGTTACAAATGATGTTTCACATTTCACCTTGTGGACCCCGGTCATGCTCGTATGTCAATATGATCACAGCCAATTCGACAATATACTTCCTTAATTTGTCTCTGACTGAGTAACCCATTTAAGTTCCTTGTAACTCAATTTGTTCAATAATTTTTCCATTCACTACGAGATGCAGTTTCTTTCAATCACAGTTCGAATATCATTACTCAATTCAGCCCAAATTTTATTTCAAGTCAAAAACCATGACAAATCTGAATTATACCATAAGTTATATCAAAGCACCTTGTACTCAAACGAACAGATATGGAACATTTTACTCTGCCCATTATTTTTTTTTTATTTTTTTTTATTTTTTTTATTTATTTGGGACAGTAACAGCTACTACACTACAATGATTACTTACAATTAAACCACATATTAGGCCAATAACAACTATCCACTAATTATCTACAAATAAACGATTAAATTATCCCGTTCGCTCAGAAATGGTTACAATCCCATGAATATAAAAAAAAGAGAAATAGTTAAGTACTATAGAATTAAGACTTAAAATATTGAAGGTGTTAATTAAGACATTATTACATCAAGCAAAACCAAAATATGTAAGTGAAAAAGTTACAAGTGTCTATTTAGGTAAAACTAAGAAGTGTCCAGAAATTTCGATTTGATCTCGTTAAGAAATTTCTGTTTAGAACCGACAAAAGGGTCAACATCACAATTTTTTTTATTGAAATTATCTAAACTTCTCGGCATTACTGCATTCTTAGCGTAGGTACTTAGCAGTGTGTGAGGGAGTTGCAAACAATGCTTTAATATTATTTTTAAACGATGTAAAGTTCATCACAAGATCACATTGCCAACTCCACTCGCGTTTCGATGACCACGGGTGACCTATCAATTATCGACAACTGTTTTCCTACCCATTAACCGAAGAACAATACTTACTTATTTTGTTCAGCGATGATTTCATCTTCAGTCTTGCAGTTACCCAAATTGAGCCAATAGACGACGCCATTAAAGTTGCTTGTAATTAACTCAGGGTTGTTGCGAAGGACACTGATCGCTGCGGTCGTTTTCCCGCACCCAGACATGCCGTACAGAACTAGAATTTTATGACGCGTCAAATTTCTTAATGCCTTTGCGATTTCCTCTTCCTGTAAAAGATAAAATAAGAACTTTTCGTTGTATAGCACACTGTGAACTAAACCGGCATTTAAGTCATGCTTTTGTGTGACCTAATTAGTCCTTTTTTACACCGTGCGCAAATTCCTGATGTTTCCCAAGTCTGACCTCACACATATCATAAACACAGTGATTTTAAATGAGCAGGTAGCAATTTTAACCATACATACCGCATTCACCCTCTTAACATAATTATTCGGCAATCTGGGCACATTCCCTCGACTGATGCTATCCTCAAAGCTGTCCTGTATTATCTGATCGTTGTTTTCCATCGCGAGTTTTTCCCACAGCCACCTGTAGTCCTTTATTAGGCTGTCAACGAACACATCGTAGGAGTTATTGGTGCCATTCTGTAGCATTGTATCTATGAGATACTTGATGCGATCGCGCCGGCCCCCCTGAAAGGAAATATTTTGGAGTTACAACTATTATTCGTGACATGTGATGTGTCCTAACCACATACAATCACTCAGTTGACCGACTGATAAGCAGAACCACAAAAATAATAGGGTTTTGGAATATTAAAATCTGAATTATAAATGCGAAATCACTTTGTTTCTTTTGTTGACACATTGTCAAGAGCAGTGAATAGCAGTTCATAGACTTCTTATTAATTTTCCTGTAATATTTAAGTAAACTATTCTCTTGATTTTTTTCAAAATTCTAGCGTCAGTAGTTTCGGAGATAAGGGGGGATGGTAAATTTTTGGTTTTAATTTTCATTCTATTTGAGATCCTCACAATAAGCCTCATAATAAAATAGTTTTTGATTAATTTTAATTTGGATTAAATTTTTTTTTAATTAAATTGGCTGTAACGGGCGGACAGACACACGAGTGATCCTATAAGGGTTCCGTTTTTCGTTTTTTCGGAACCCTAAAAATCGCTGGTAAAGTGTAGTACGAGTAGTTTAATAACGCACACATTTACCCAAAACCGATTGTTTAAATTATTCTGGAGATGTAACATAAGAAATGCTTGTTATTGTTTTTAGTTCCATAGTCATGGTTTAGTTTGAAATGTTTGAAAATAGTATGAAAATAGACGACCCTGTAGCCTAGTTGGTAGCGACCCTGCCTGCGAAGCGAGGGGTCCCGGGTTCGATTCCCGGCCGGGGCAGATATTTATGTGACAGATAAATATTTGTACTCGGGTCATGGGTGTGATTGTGATGTGGTATATGTGTAGTCCATGCCACCCGCGACACAGGTAATAAACCTACTGCGGGGGTATGAGTGTGTTAGCGTTTATATATGTGAACGTATTTTGTGTATTTTGTGTATTTGTGTGTTTGTTTATTGATTATTAGGTAGTTGGTTTGGTTTTGGAGTATTGAGTGCTTCATCATCATCGCATCAGTGTGATTCATGATTTGGTACATGTTTTTAACCTCTTCAAAGGAGAAGCGTGGGTGCTGGCGTTGTAGTGGGCCGTTAAACTAATGATTTGTTTTCATACGCTGTTCTTTAATTATTGATAGACTTGTATTTTTTTATTCTTTTGAACAGCCTACTAATGTTACTAGGCAGGTACTACTGTATGCCATGCGCCATGACTTCTGACATCTCTTCTTTGCGTTAAACAACGTTGCGTTTTGCATACCAATTTACCAACACACACATTCTGGTACTGGGGGTGTCCGTAAAGGGCTTATTACAATGGGGAATATCACAAACGGCTTATTACATTTTTATAAATTGAGAGCTATATTCGACTAATATTCGTTATAAAATGCTGCATTAATCAATAAAAGTTAACGTTTTTAGGGTTCCGAATTAAAATCGGAACCCTTATAGTTTCGTCATGTCCATCCGTCCGTCTGTCATTAGACCATTAGTGCTAGAAAGCTGTAATTTGGCATGGATATACATATTGATTAAAACTCCAGAATCGTAGAACAAAATATTGAAAAACATTTTTCTTTCAAGTTACTTCCCCTACAGGTAACGTGAGGGTGATTTTTTTATTCGTCGCGTACCCTATAGTGTGGGGTATCCTTTGTATTGTGGTGGTATTTGTAAATAAAAGATGATTGCTTGGATTGACACTGATTATATTTTAAGACTTTTTGATACACTGTGTCTGCCACACAGTGGCAGACGGGGAGGAGTCCTGGAGTATGGCACACAAATTATTTCGAGTACTACATCCCACGACTCCCACGCATCGTTCCAATTTTAACACAGTACGGTTTGCAACATGTATTTGATAATAAAAGTACTTGAACTGATGTTATTCAATGAACCTGTCTGTAAACATGTAATCAACAAAAGTGAGTAGAGTACATGCGGTTTAATTTTCATAACTTCCCGATAATTGGCTCGGTTACGCTGACTCATGCTCATGCCACTTCATGATATCTCTTTCTATTATGCCGCTTGGACGACTACACTACTAAAGTTCTGAGCCTTGTTTTTAACAAAAGGGTAACATAATTACTGCCAAGTAACTTTACAAAGTAGAAAGGTTCTAATAAGTATGTAATTGAATATACCTGCAAATTTTTTTAGTGATTTGATGTAAGATTGGAGATGCCCATATCAGGGTCGCAGGAACGCTGATAAAACGTATTATAGACAATATTGTAATCATAATTTGATAAGATGGAAGCCCAAGACGTCAGGTCACCCGATCGAGCCATATTAGGCACCACTGATTTTTGTCCTATAAGTTTGTAAAATTCATGTTCTTCTTTCCTCCAACCATTCCATCCTATATCAACAGGCTTCTCCATTGATTCTAAAGCTGATAGGTGACAGTCTATATCTTATGTGAGTTACATCTAATACTAACCAACAAATAAATGTGATCGAAGTCCTCATTGGATATAGCGCCTTTGGAGAACAACTCATCAAGGATGTACTTGACGTCTAGGTCCTTGTACAGTTCCTGCTGGTGCCTTTGTAGCAAGAGCCGGCGTTTGTTGTCCATTTTTCGTGCCCTCGGCTCATCTGTTAACAAAACATTTCGATCAGTTCTTAGTGTCTAATGCTCCTCTTTTTAGTTAAAAATTGTAGAATAAATTATAACAGATTAAGGGCTTCGAATATAAGTTAACACAAGGTCAATGTAAATTATTAATTAATTAAATTAACGAATACAAAAGACACGAATAACTTTCAGGGATTTACTGACGACATGATATTTTATTATTTATACTTAGGTATACTTAACGATAGCAGTACTATTTTACAACAATGTTAATAATTAGAATTGTAATTTTAATATGTTGTTGTAAATAAGATCTACCTTTCCTACCGAATCACAATAGTGGCCTGCCGTTTCTCTTCAGAGGACTGAATCGTAAATATCTTCTAACAACAGGACATCAGGGACTCTACACAAGCGGTGTGCGAACATTTTCCAAGATAATATCGTCCCACCTGTCGATCTGTCCTCGAGAGCTACGGGGATTTTTGTGTACGAATTACCCTCAAGTCTCTCATAGGCGTTAGTCTATAAATGTTCTTTTATGTGAGGTCAAAAATATGTAAAGTAAAAACGATTAAGTGAATGCGATTTCAGATTCTTCGAGGTTACTTACAGATATAAATCTATTATTGAGTTATTTACAGATTCTACAAAATTTTCAAACAATGTAATAATTTTCATTTTACTTTCAATCGAAGAAGCTTCATATGATGCAACAATACTGATATTGCGGTAATCGGAAACGTACCAATTGATAAGCAATCAGACTAAGCAGGTGTACAACTTTCTTTTCAAACAAAACAGAGAGCAGTATAATATATGAATCATTCTTTGAAGGGGTTTTCCATCACAACGTAGCTGAGAACCAGTTTGGCATCAGACATAATGACAGGGAATAACTATGTATACTTATCTGTAAAAAATTCCTAAGATCATCTGGAAATTGTATAAGTAAAGGGAGACGTAATTTTTCAAATACCGCTTTTGTTTTTTTGCAGTTTGCCTGTTCCTTTCTCCCGCTGATCTTAGCTTAAATGCTTAGCCAATTTGGATGGGGTTTTCACTGTTGTAATGTATGTACTTCGAGTATTATTTATTGAGGTTTATTTTATTTCAATTAGTTAACAAATAAAAAGGATACGTAAAGGGCATTGAACCTAATTGGCATACCTACAAGTATCGCCATTTTGAAAAATTTTCGTTTCGGCGGCCAGTGATGAAACATGTATCAATCGACGAAGTAAGTGATTACAATCAAAAAGTATTCAGTGATGAAATGTCATAAGTGTTATACTTTCTAAGATATTTGAGTTTATTAATAATTATTTTCATTTTTGAACTCAAATATCTCAGAAAGTATATCATTTACGACACTTCATCACTGAATACTTTTTGATTGTAATCACTTACTCCGTCTATTGGCACATGTTTCATCACTGGCCGCTGCAACGAGGTTTGTTCAAAATGGCGAAATTGTAGGTATGCCAGGTTCCATACAAAAATGTTCGAAGCCCTTTAAAGAAACTTTAAATTAATTTCGCCAATACATTTTGGTTCAAAAACAAGTGACCAAAAAAGATGGGTACATATTTTAATATTCGGTTCAATCATGATAGCAAATGCATCTTAATTCATTCTAAGTATGTCATTGTATTCCGAGGTTTAAATTTTAAACCTAACGGGACTCCACTACATAGGCATAATAGGTAGTTAATTCAATGAGTTCATTTAATTTTATATGTGAACGTCTGATATGACTGATTTCGTTGTTTTGTGAGAAAAGTTTTTGCGACATTGCAATTAGATAACTGCAGTTGGAGTTAGTTAATTAGATAGTAGTTAGTACCTTTTTAATACCATTAAGCTTCAAAAGTTTAAATTATAAAATTGCTGAAGTGTTTTTTTCTGGGAATTTCTTTTTTCATTTAGAATATGGTGTTCAAAACAAGCTGTATATTTAATCGGTACGATGAGAAATAATTATGCAGTTACAATCTACAAACAGAGATTCCTCCTGGTCCAATACGGAAAATTATGTCATCTCGACTATAATCAGAGTCCAAAAATATGTATACCTATTATTAGATTGGTGTTGACTTAACTTACTTTACAAATTATCAAAAACAACACTGATAAATATATCCAGTTTATGTCACTATTCAATTTATTCAAAGCACGTCTCGATGCACCACCTAAAGTTGACCACTTGTCAGATCACACAGTAACAGTTAATTATCTGTAGATAAAATACGTCCGAAGCAGCCGAGGCGTCGATGACGATTGAATTCATTACATTCTTATTCACATTCAAATTGAGCGATTCTCTGTATGTACAAGGCGACCTTGCAGATTAGTGTCCACACGTCAAGGAGAAAAACAAACTGCCCAAAACACAAGATATCTGGGTCGTTGAACCGCACGTCATCATATTACACACAACGATTATTGCGGGTTGTGTTATACATACGTCACACTATCGTAACACGTCTCGTTTTCTGAAATCTTTGTTCCCAGATATTCGAATCCCCTCATATTTGCAGTCTGTCTATTCTATAATGATGATTAAGATCAGACGAAAATTGTCGCCGCGATTTATGCAAGAATTTATATTACATATTTATACATTGTTGGTAAAACTATAGATCTAAGGTACCTGCGTTCGGGGTGGGGAGTGGGGGGGGGGTGGGAGGGGGTGGTAAAGGGGAGCCCCCCACTACAATTTTTATGTACCGGAAAGGTATAGTTTTCGAGTTATGATTTTTTTTGTAAAATCATAATACATAGGAAAAACCTTGGGTATTTCTTTAGTATCAGTGGAAGGGGGGTGGAGTTGGGGGAAGGGAGGGGTTGGGGTAAGGACCCCCCCTTAAAGGTAATACGTGAGGAAACACATAGTTTTTAAGTTTTTTTATTTTTATTTTGAGGATAAATCTGTGAAAACTGCTTAATATTTATCATAAACTAGTGTAAATTACTGTCAGGTTGTGGAGGAAGAAGCAAAATTCGACCTCCGTATGGGGAGACACTACACCACTTCTACTATTATTTTGGAAAAATAATGACACAAATCATTATAATTACAAAATTACATTATATGCACTTTTAGGGAGAATTTAGGGGTTTTTGATACACAAACAGGCTTCCAAACGTCTCCGGCGCTGCGGGAAGTGCAGCCCCTCCGCCCTTGCGTAACAAACTGCAGGCACTCCATGCTCGCCTACGCAGCTTCGGCTTTTTGGTCGCCTTCGGCGACCAGCCTCAGCCGCTTCGGCTCACATGGTGCCTGCAGTTTGTTACAGCGGGCGGGGGCTGCTCTCCCTCCGCGCCTCCGGGGTTTACATTCACTCTAGGGGTAGGGCAGACTAGTACCACGTGGGGTCGGGGTTGACTAAGTCGGTTTTGTAACCATTTCGACTTACATCTGGAAATTTTTAAAAATCCAAAACAAACACAAGCGACCAGCCTCAGCCGCTCCGGCTCGCCCGGGTGCCTGTGCTTTGTTACAGCGGGCGGGGACTACTCTCCCTCCGCGCCTCCGGCTTCTAAAAAACACTCTAGGGGTAGGGCAAACAAGACTGCGTGGAGTAGGGGTAAGCTAAGTAACGTATGAGAAGAAATCAAATCAGTCCAATAACACAGCAGAGATCGTCGAAAATCCAAAAGAAACAAGAAAGCACATTCACGTAATACGAAGATTAACGGAATAACTGAACACAACATTGACAGTGCAATAAGTTTTGTGCTACCTTCCATTTCACTCGTTTTTGACGAAGTACCCTCTAACTGTAGACCAAATTGACAAGAATTGTCTTTCATAATACACAATTTTTGTTAAACTTATTGTTGTCGTAATTAATTCAAAACGCATCTCCGGAACCTAAAAATAGTTTTAAACGTTCACACTAAACCTTAGCTACATCTCTCAACTCACACCAATATCAAATTCAGGTACCTTAGATCTATAGCCAACCCGAAATAATCAGTACAGCAACATGGGCAGGATGCGTGACTCGTGGTAGATAAAGCCTCTTACACCCAGATAGTGTGAGACAATGCAGATCGATATATTCCTACATTTGTATTTTCAAATAGTTTTTGAATTTTTGAAGTTATACTTTTTTAGCCGCGTTATGAAATAAATGGAAAAAATGATAAGAGTGAAATTTTAGGATTTGTGACACGGTGAAGGTGACATAAAAGGTGACGAAAAACGTCACAGGTGATTTTTTAAAGCGTGTTTTTAGCGCGTTATGAATTCTTTATTATTATTATATTGTTTTTTTTTTTTATATTGTTTGAAAATTGTTATTCTGAACATTGCTTTTTTTGTGTTGTTTTTCTTGAATTTTTTTAAAATATTGGTATTTTGAAATATAATATTGCTTTTTTGAAATATTTTTTTTTGTAATTTTTTTTGAATTTTTTTTTTTGAATTTTTTTTTGTAATTGTTTTTTTAATGCCAGACAAGTGTAACTTCTCACGCGCATACATAAGTACACGTTTATGGTTTTTATTTTTTTACTTAATATTAATACTCATATTTCACATATTATTATGAGTTGTATTATTTTTAATTTTACATATAATCTTAAATTAAAATGTAAAAAACAGCCGACAGTTTGATTTACATTAAACATAGCTAAGAACACTCAATTAAGCCACCTTTCATACAAAAAAAAACTAGAACAAAATTAACCAATTTTGTAATCCGTTTGGAAGCTACAACACCACAGACAGACATACAGATACACATCAAATTTATAACACCCTTCTTTTTTCGTCGAGGGTTAAAAAGGTATTTTTAAAAGTATGTTAGCATGAATATCTATATTACAATGGATAAACTGATAAGTTAATATTTGTAGCTAAGTTAGTTAAGTACTTAAATGTTAATTAACTAATTACACAAGTGATCTACTTTTAAGTTTGTAAGTCACGGTTATAGTCAACTAATGTTTTTACATGTTTTAGCTGCACTTGACCTTAATAATGCACTATTATGTCAAGGTTGGTTCATGTATTTCCTAGTTTAACCTTCCTACTTACATTAGGTTAAGTACAGGAAATTGTGGTCAGTTTGATAACAGATTGATTGACTATTTACCTTTTTTAAAAATATCCAATTAAGAATATATTGGGACACTTTACAATTTAGTATGTTCTTAATTATATTTACAATTACTGAGCTATGATTTAATTAACGAGGAACATTAAAGAAAGCAGTACTAATGAAATTACATAGTACTGTAGCGCATTTAAGGACAAGTTATACATCTGACAAACATGCAAATGGGTCATCTGATAGCAACTAGTCTGTAACGAACATAAACAATATTATAGGGTTTATTGTGGTGTTGATAGGTTCTATATTGCTATGGTCTTCACAAACTGTAACAGTTTATACTCAAAATTATCTAAGATGCCCATAATGATACCTGCCATTTAATAATACGAACTAACCTTGTATGGGCGTCTTTGAGCGAAATGGAATAATCGTTTTCTTGACATGAATAGTTGGATGCTTACGGACAAAGGATTTTGCCAAAATTTGTTAAAAATCCCTACTCATTTTCATTGGCTGTGATTATAAATCATAGTAAATGTTATAATCTAGTAAAAATCCCATCACATCATAATTTATGCAAAATTTATTAAAAATATTTGAAGTCGAAACAATGATAGATGAAGAGGCCTAAAACAAAACTGACGTAAAGTGATGTGACGGCTTGTAACCATTTATAAAACCAATCTTAATCAATACATTACTATAATCGAAATTTAAAAATGAAAATTGATTACTTTAATTACATTGTTAAAAATTATTTACTTGTATTTGAATTTAAAATTAGGTACTCAAGAATACCACGAGGAATTGGATGCTAACAAGGGACATTTTCCATTATGTATGTATGGGCACTTCGCCATCCATGAACAGTAACTGCAGATAATAATTATATTATATGTAATTATATTATTATAATACTGTAATGAGTAATTTTATCAGTCTAACACTGTTACTTAAATCAATGTAGATATTGGACACTTCAAATTTCAATTTAAAAGAACACCTAAAAAGGATTTATTTTATCTTTATCTTTAGGTATATTGATATTATGTTTATCTATGGCAAATCATCGATGTAAGTAAATTAGGCGAACTATTTAAAAGACTAGAATATTTAACTGAAAATTTTATTAACAACTGATCAAAAAATGTTTTTATCTTTTAAGTTTGTATTACGAAACTATAAAGGTTCAGTTTGTACTATGGAACCCTAAAAAGGACACTAGTTGTAATGGAAGTTGATTGTACTTTAATACAGATTGAAATATTAGGCTGCAGAACTGAATATATAAAATTATTAATTTGACTACTGCCATGGTAATAATAAAATAATTATCAATTTGTATTGATAATGTAATTTTTTTTTAATTACGCACAAAACCATTACTTAAATATTTTAAGACTTTGAAGACAAAAATGCGAATAATTACAATTACAATTGCATTTATTGAAGGAGCTGTAGTAGAATATACTACTAGACTGCCGTCTTTGATTCTATACGCCGCAAATATTAAAGGTATCATGTTTCTTTTGTTACAGTTGAGTAGAAAAAACTTAGATATAGCTTTTATGTTCGATTTACACGTATTAAGTAGTTAAGTAGGTAACTAAATTTTAACTAAATTTTAAGTAAATTAATATGTGTAAACGGACAATTTAGTAGTTTAGTAATTAAGTAGTTAAGTAATCAAGTAGATAAGTAATTTAGAAAATTTTCTATTTTCTGTTAAGTAGGTGGGCGGGGCTTATCACTTAACACGTTTGGACAGGCACTTTTAAGTTAAAATTTAGTTAAAATTTAGTAAAATGCTTAAGTAGTTAAGTACAATTGTATGAACTAAAGAGCTTTACTAAATTATTACGTGTGGACGGACACTAAAAATTATTCACTTAAAATTTAGTTAAAATTTACTTATCTACTTAACTACTTAATACGTGTAAACCGGACTTTAGTGAAGTTTTCTTTTCTAATATCTGTATTCAATTTTGTACTGTGAATCAGACAGAGAACAGTAGAAGAAATAAAATGCCATTATTGGTTTTATTAAGAAAATAATAGTTTAGTAAGTATACCTATTAAAACAATAATTAACCACAACTAACTTAGATATCATTTCACGAACAAGGAAAGCTCATTTACTCGTAAGCTTTTGCAGAATATTTTGGTGCATCAAAAGCGTAGATGTGACAACAAGAAACACAAGTGACAAACTTACCCCATGTACACGCTTTATTATATTTCAGTTCAACTTTTGTGTTAACACTCACGAAATTCGGTTCATCAGTATTTAATATTAAGGGGTTCGTTGAAATATTACATTCATTTATCTTATAATAATGTTTCAGTAATCAACACAAAGCAAACAAACACTACTTGTTACTTTTTTAGCTGTTGCACAGTGCACTGTGGCTGGGTGAATTCGCGTTTTTGAATTATTTTGGTGATTTTTTTTAAAAGTATGTGGAAATGCGTGCAAAACCATGAAAAAAATTAGCACATAAAATTTCCTTTCTAAGCCTACAAAAGTCCTCAAAATTCGTTAAGCTAATCAAAAGTTATTGGGTCGTAAAAAAATTTATAAGAAATGGTAATGATATTGAGCAGCCTGGTAATGACTTTTATTTAACGGTAATGATTTTTTGTTAATGGGAATGACAAAATTTAATGTTATTCAAAAAAATTTTAAAGCCGTGTGTATTAAAGTTATGTCTATAAGTTGCATATGAAGATAAAAAATGTCAAGCTAAAACCACTAATTAGAGTATTATTGGTAACGAGATGGGCAGTAATAAATTACGCAATTCTAAATATGAATGATTAGTTCATGGAAATAAAATTACCTCTGGTAAAGGGGGGCATATGAATTTTAAATTTTGTGGGGAATGTCTGTTAAAATTATAATTAATATAAAAGATGTGATAGTCCCTTATTTAGCTAGGTTAGTAAATAAATGTGTAAATCTAGATACTTTCCCAGATCTAACGAAGTACAGAAAGATCATACTGATTTTTAAATCTGGGGACAAAACAGGCCTTAATAATTACAGACCTATTTCTATTTTACCTACGGTCTTCGAAAATAATTAAGTTAAATTAAACGCTGAAGCACTTCACCGCTTGTAATTTATTCCACCCTGAGCAATACGGTTTTACCGAAAGCCGTAATACAACAAATGCAGGTGCTAGGCTTCTCAAACTTATCTTTGAGACCTGGGAGAATTCACAAAATCCCATAAAGGATGTTCTGTGACCTGTCTAAGACGTTTGATTGTGTTGAACACTAAACATTACTACTTAAGCTACTACTACAGCATCAATAACAATTCACTTAACTTGATTGTGTCGTACTTGACGAGTAGAATCCAATGTGTTAGTATAAATGATAACAAGTGATCGAGATCTCAATCTGTGATGGGTGTACCACAGGGGTCGTTTCTGGGCCCCTTCCTTTTTCTAGTATACTTAAATGATCTGCCGTATTAAATTAAGAAATATGCAGACATTATCATAGTTGCTGATGTCACTTCTTTTATATTTAAGACGAATAGAAATAAAATAAATGGCGATGTAAAGTTCTCAGGTTTGTTTGTCACACCGGTTTACTACAAATAATTTACTGATAAATGCTAAAAAACTACGTATATTGAATGTTTAATACGACGATGGAATAATACGAGACAGCCCCCTTTAACACGTACAGCAGTACCAAGCGCGTCACTTCACTCTGAGACCAGTAAAAAAAGTCCGGTTTATATTTGTGAAATTATAACTATGGAAAAATCTACGGTTTTCTTGGGTGTCACCTTAGATTCTAAACTACAATGGGGCAATCATAATTATATCGGCTTAGTCAGTTTATGCCATTAGTTTATTTTGCACACTTTCATAGCCTCATGTCCTATGGTATATTAATATTATTGATGTGGGGTGCAGAGATATTTGTTTTGCAGAAAAGGGCAATTAGGACCATCTATAAATTAAAATTACGCCACTACCTGCGGGAGAGATTTAAAGAAATAAGCATATTAACAGTAACATCTCAATTTATTTACAATTATATTTTATTCATAAAGAAACAACGGCGGTTCAAGCAAAATAGTGATACGCAAAATCATCAAATTTGAAACAGACATACAGGATTCTTTTCAACTACGTAGAGTACAACGTTCTTTTGAGGGGCTCTATGTACGTTTTTACATTAAATTACCTAAGTACATGATTTGCTTATTCAAATGTATAAGAGATCTCTGAAATCCCAGCCAGTAGGCAAAGGATATTATAGTATAAATGAATATATTATTGACAAAGATGCATGTAAATTAGTAATGCATCCAGTTCCGCGTCAGTTAGAACATCTTGTGTAATAATTTCATTATTTAAAAAGATGTGCTGTGGAGTTTCTTTACGGATTTTCTTCTCCATGACAAAGCACCGTTCCGAAATGCTGTTAGATTTAAAAAATGACGTTCATAAGTGTATCAGTGATATTGACATGAATAAAAGATTATTTCATCTTATTTCATTACATTTTTTGGAACGAAGTTCCTTAACGTGCGTTGCGAAAGGGGGCTAGGCGGAAAATTTGGTAACGAAAAGTTGTAACGACACTTTTTGCCATCATTAGTCGTTACAACTCGTGCGGCGTCGTTACATGTCGTGCGGCGTGCGCATGTTTCTCTGTCTGTCTCTCTCTCTCTCTCTCTTATAGAAAGCAAGCCAGATATTTTCGTTTCTTGCAGTAAGTACTAGGATAGCAAAAACATGCAGCAAGTGTGCCAAAACAAATCTGGGGTATTAAATTTCTAATCGGCTTTGTTCACCTAGTAGCTTGCTACTAACGAGGACACTATAATTTATTTTTCTTTTCAGATAATTTTTTTCAGAAACTTTTCTTTATTTTCTTTTCTTCTTATCTCTTTCTTTGTTCTCCTCTTCGTACAATGCACAATCTCCTCTGATTTCGGTTTATCTCCTCCGTCTAGCAATTTTTTGTTTCTCTTATCGGTTTTTGCCTTTATTTGCATTAAATTTTCGTTTATAATTTATTTTACTAAAAAGATATTGCAAAATTAAAAAGTTTTGTATATTCTTTACCAACAACTTGTAGCTCAAATTTAATTTACAACACACATATCAAGAATTTATCGTTGAAAAAGAAATTGCTAGGTCTCATTACTCAATCAAAATTGATTTCAAAATCTCCAATCGTCATTACCATTCACACAAAATCATTTCCATTTACAAAAAACAAGTGGGAATGATGCTTATGGTAATGATATTTTTTTCTTTTTTGCTTAAAATTCATTTTGTTCATCATTAATTTATGAACTCTTTGTGCCAGTGAAAATCATGTTCCTATTACACATACGTGTGGAGTATTAAAATTAATGTATAATTTATATTTACCTTGTAAGTCCAGTAAATGGCGATGATTCAAAATCGGGACAAAGTACTGAACGTCGTTGTTTTACATGAATAAAAGTTGTTTCTCCATGCAGCAGTAAAAAGTTGGCCTGTTCCACTTTTAACAATGGACCAGACGAGAAGAAACGAGGGGTACTTTAAAGCGTAGCCCAAAAATCATTTGAGAAATATAACGTTTGACGGTACTGACATGGAGTTGACGAATTTTCGTGACTAAATTTTAATTGATGTTTTTTACTAGTTCTGCACTGCTGATTCCATAATATTATATGTTATAATGTACCTAATTAAGTATTGTCTCAAAATATAAAATTAAACACGCAATGTGTAAGGCAGGTTTTTCAAAAAATATTTTGGAATATCAATATCAGCAATTTCCCTACAAATGGTAATGATGTTTTGGGTGTGTTATTCAATTTTTTTATATAAATTACTTCAAATAATGCAATGAAATATGTGGGCGCTTATGTAAAAATATGTATAAAAGCAGTTTCTAAAATAAAAAATTATAAAAGTAGTAAATTAAATTTTTTATCAATCGGAACATCTTTTTTGTGACTTTGGCGAATTCACCCGGCTGCACTTGTATTGCACCACAGACTGCATTGTTACTGCACTAATTTCAGTTCACAGATTAAGAACTTGCCACAGTTTCTGTCAGTGCTTCTTGCCACAGACAGCGTACAAATGCTTTTGAGGGTGCTTCTGCGAAATAGTTTATGATGTTTTAACTATAGATTAGAAGTTAACTATGCATAACTTATACAAGGCTAAAGAGGTTAAATGTTTCTGGGTCAAGCCACTCAAACCCCAAACAAAGCATACAGACAGGCCAGACAGCTCCATCTAGTTGTACCAATTTGTACTACATGTAAACAAATCTGTGAAAATCAGCAAAATGCATGATAATTTTGCAATAAAAAATTTACATGTATATACAGTAAAAACAAATCATCTATGAATTGAAGGAGGGCGCTGTCGCGGACGCATAGGACCAATCATCATTGGACGTGATTCGAGAGGTAAAAGTGTTAATAACTGACAGATGAAATGAACACAAAGCATGGAGTATTGAGGTAGAAGGAGGGTCATCTCATAAGGGAAAGATAAAAGTGTTCAGCTATTTATAGAAAATAGAGGTTCCAATAATGACCATTTCTGAATGGCGCTAGCGTGTGACTAATAGCGATATGAACCACGAACAATATGAACATAGCTGTTGTAGACGGAGTGAAGTTTACTGAGTTCAAGTCACAGACATATACCTAGAGTAGATGCGGTAAGTTCATACATTTCACGTGGGACAACTAGGATTTGAAATCCTAATTAGGCGCCGTGTCATTTAGTCGGCCTTTCATTGCTATTGGCAACAGATGTCAACTGCAATAACGAAAAATGCCTGATTTTAATGTTATGAACTGCAGAAAATCTACAAATATAGTTAGGAAAGATAAAGAAAACATTTTCTTTCATCGCTAATTAATTTCGTTATAAAATTGTGTTCCTATCTATTTAAAATAAATTAATTTAATGTTTATTGTGCTTTTACCACGTTTTACAATGACAAGCACTTACTGAGTATATGTACTACATACTATACAATACATTGCCCATTCTGGTTTCAAAATTGTAGGGCTTCTCTGTTGGAACACGCAATGAAAATACAACAATCGTTACTATCAACCGTTGCTAAGTAACGCTTTACTTCGTGGTACTGTCAATATTGTAGTTTTTCGCTCAAATATAGTATATAGTGTTTTTCATTTATCCAGTCTTGTCTCGATTTTAATCGATTTTGAGAATCGTCGAATAAATATATTCTCATAGATATATATGTTGTAACACAAATTTTATTCCAAAGGTAACTAACTGTATTTTTTTTATAGTTTCGTCATGTCTGTTCGCCCGTCCGTCCGTCCGTCCATTTGCAACTTACTGAGTGTAATTTGGCATTGATATTTATTAAAACTACAAAGTCGTAGAATAAAATATTAAAAATATTTATTTATCACAGTTCAAATGGGGATGGTTTTTTTTCCCGCCTACCCAATAGTGTAGGGTATCGTTGTGAAGATATTATAAAAATATTATGGGTTCGATTTATAGAACATTACTGTCATAAGAATAAAACAATTTCACTAATAAGTGAAATAATTTCATTTTCACTAATAAGTCTAATAAGAAAAACAAGCTAAAATTATAAAATGCTAATTTTCTAAAAAAAAACTAAAAAAAGTGATAATTTTGGTTACAGTCAAGTTTCCGTCTCCCCTGCCAGCTCTAAAAAGGTGGAGTTCGACAAAAAATTCACAATAATAGGATAAACAGTGAATTTTCAAGGATAACTATCACGGCTACAGGTTAACGAGTAATAATCAATCAACTATGGAACCCTACATTGCGCATGGCCTTACAAGCTCTTGACCAGTTGTTTTTCATCAATCGAAAGAATTTTTGAAATCGGTCCAGTAGTTTTTCGGTTTATCCATTAAAAAAAAATCGAAACTTCCCTCTTTGTAAAATTATAGAATATAAAATAAAACTGGATCATAAAATTATTCAACATTCCTATTACTTTCTAAATTAATGGTGGTACATTTTTGTTATTTTGATTATTAAATTATAAAGGTTTTGATTTCAATAAATAAATGATTATATTTTGATTTAATTATCTTTAATTTATTTTACGTAAAATTTATAAGTAAAGAAATATGATATTGATCTATTTATTTATATTTTTGAAACGTGTTTATAATTTTAATATTAATAAAAATTTAATAAATTTTATAATTTGTGTTTATAATAAATAAATAATCAAGTTAAATCAAACTTACCCCAATGATATATGTTTAGTAACAAAACATTAACAAAACAAAATTATTTATTTGGTTTTATTCAGCACTTTAAGCTATACGTATACAATAACAATCAACCAGACTGATCATAATCGGTTATCGATATCGAGAATCGGTAAGAAATCAGTTTCGTATTGGTATTGCTAAGATGAGGTATATCAATCACTCAAATTTTCTAGTGACATAACATTGTGTCAAAAAAAGTGACACGCTTGGTTTTCATACAATTCGAGGTACATACTTCATCTACTCTAGGTATACAGGTCTGTGGTTCAAGTATTAAAAAAATTTCATGGTACCCTCCATAAAGCCAGTATACAAAACCTCAACTATTTACGTAGTCAAATGTAATGTTACATTTACAATTTACAATGTTTTAGTAAATATAACCACACTACTGCTGTGAGAAAACGTGATATTTAGTATTGTGAATTTTTTAAATTAATGACTACGTTATGAACATAGCTTTTGTAGACGGAGTGAAGTATGATGAGTTATGCCTAGTGCATCTGCTGCGTTACTCGTAAGATGGCCTTCCTTCTACTCTAACTTCCATGCCACAATAAATGACTTTTCATTAGTTCCAATTTTCGCCACTTCACGGATAAGTTGGTGGCACTGTAGGTAATATTTAAAGTTAAAACGATAAATTATTTTGATGACGAAAACAGGTAAGTAACGAAAATAAGTAGTTAGGTCACGTAAGTTAATGTACTTTGTTTGAGATTGTTGATGAATTTAAGTTTAAAATTATTAGATTAATATACAATTTAGTTTAAGTGTAGATACATATTTGAATTTTTCACAGTGTAATCTGTCAAAAAATTAAAGAATCAGATGATCAAATTTTATCCGTTTAAAATGCAATGTGATTTTAATAGGTGGCGCTTTAAACTAAAAGGAATAGGTATTATCCTCAGATGAAATGAAATATTGCATATGGAGGAATCCACGGTCTTTTTAGGGGTGACCTTAGATAGTAAACTTCAATGGGGCCCACATAATGCAAATCTCGCGAATAAACTCGGTAGGGCTGCTTATGCTGTTAGGAAAATAAGGCAGTATACTGACGTCGAAACTGCTAGGATAGTTTATTTTGCTTATTTCCACAGTGTTATGTCCTATGCCATATTGCTGTGGGGCAAAGCAGCCAGTATAGAACAAATTTTCATACTCCAAAAGAGGGCTATTAGGGCTATTTATAAACTTAAGTCTCGGGAATCTTTGCGTGAAAAGTTCAAGGAAATAGGTATACTTACAGTAGCTTCCCAGTATATCTTTAGCAATGTAGTTTTTATACGGAAGAATATAAGCGCGTATAAACAAAATTATGATATTCATAATCGCCAAACAAGAAGAATGCATCAATTAGTTACGCCTTCGTTCCGCCTAAGTAAAGTGCAGCGATCTTTCATGGGGCTTGGTGTACATTTCTATAATAAAATTCCAAAATCAATACGTGACTTGCCAATAGAATCTTTCAAAAAACGTGTAAAAACACAATTGTTAGGCAAGGGATATTATAGAATAGACGAGTATTTAAATGACAAAGATGCATGGAAATGACCAGTTCTGCAACCAGTTCCGCTCAGATTAGTAAATATTTTTGTAATATTTTCTTTTTTTGTAATATTTTTTTTAAAAGATGTGCGAGGAGTTTCTTTCGGCTTTTCTTCTCCTCCATGACAAAGCACCCTTCCGAAAAGCTGGTAGATAAAAAATAATGACGTGCATAAGTGTATCAGTGATACCTATATGAATAAAATATTTTGACTTTGACTTTGACTTTGACTTTGATGAAGGAAATAAAAGGGTATTATCTTAGAATAATAATAATATCTTTATCTATTATTTTTAATATCGCGTTTTGGCGTGTATTGTTATTTCCCGTATTTCGCCATTGAAGTAATAGCATATAGAACCGACACCGCGAACACAATGTATGTCCCAATGAATTGGCGCCGATCGGCTTCAATTTTCAATGGATTCGTTCGATTTTGAAAGGAGAACGGGGGCTCAATTTTGAAAATAGAATCTCCCGGCGGGACACACATTTTGTTCGAGATGTCTGTTCTAGTATTTCGCTGTAGAATTAAGGAATATGAATCAATGAACTTTGACCCATTTTAAGCGGATAAATCTAGACAATGATAACTAAGTACATATATTAAAACTCAAAGGGCAATTTTTTTGTACCTACATTGAATATATGTATTGTGAAAATTTCGATTAGGGAGCACTGTCAAAAACAAGTCAAAAACGTGTTAGAGCACAAAAATATATGTCTTTAATTGTTGTCTGTCTGTCTGTCTGTCCGAGCATCACGTCATGCAAACCCTTGAAAGATTTTGATCAAAATTGGAGGGATTATATTGGTAATATCTATTGATTTTAATTGTTACTTAATACCATTATTAGGTACTATTATTATTTCTCCATGGGGTTCGCCTGGATAGCTACCACCCTTGAGCATGAGTCAACCACCAGTCATGTTCCGGCTGGGAGCTTGAGAGCCAGTTCTTTCTTTTTCTTCTCTCTTTCTTGGCCGGCAACGCATCAGTGATGTCTTCGGTGTTGCTGATGTCCACGGGGGACGATAGCCACTTACTATCAGGTGGATCGTCAGCTCGTTTGCCGGCTATTTCCATAAAAAAAAGGTAAAACATAATTTCCGCGTGAGAAGCTGCGGGCAACAGCTAGTTATAAATACAAAACGCTATAGGCATTGTAGCATCACTTAAATAGGTAGGTATACTTCTATTGTGTATTTATAGCGATTGTGTTGTGATAAAAATAGTCAATAATGCACAATCCTCACTGGATACTTAGCTTCATTTGATTTCTTATGAACAGATGAGTTCACAAGGATACCTTAGAGGATCTGACTAGACCAGGGGATTCAGGTGGCCCAGATGGAAGAAAATACGTCCCCTAGTGGCCATACATTTTCATATTTATAATGCCAAAACTACTGAAGTTATTATGATTGAGGTGTAAGGGATTCAACGCATCCTTGAGTCCAGGTCAACTCTTCCATGCTCGTAGTAGACTGACGAAAACGGACGAGGCTACAGCAGTCGGTGCCTGCTGTCAGAGGTCACAGGGTTTTGTAACACCCAGCTTGTTTCAGTTGCAGTGGAGCTAGTTATAGTTACATAATTATGTAGATCCACAAGCGCGCCGACGATGAAGAGCGTAAGAACAGGCAAGTCGCTCTGTCAATACAAGACGATACGTACGCTTTTGTTGTTGACAGAAGTGCTTGACATTTGACATACAGCGTTAAAATGCCTTCGTGTATTAAACTATAGTCAAAATTATCTAAGATGCCCATAATGATAGCTGCTATTTATTAATATGAACTAACCTTGTATGGGTGTCTTTGAGCGAAACGGAATATTCATTTTCCAAAATTTGTTAAAAATCCCTACTCATTTTCATTGGCGTTGATTTTAAATCATATTATACGTTAAAATCTAGTAAAAATCCCATCACATCATAATTTATGCAAAATTTAATAAAAATATATGACGTCGAAACAATCTTTTATGAAGAAGCCTAAATCTAATCTGACGTAGGGTGATGTGACGGCTTGAAACCGTTTATAAAACCAAACATAATCGATATATTACTATAATCGAAATTTAAAAAGGAAAATTGATTAATTTAATTACATTGTTAAAAATTTTGCTTGCATTTGAATTTAAAATTAGTACCCAATAATACCACGACGAATTGGATGCTGAAAAAGGACATTTTCTATTATGTATGGGCACTTCGCCATCCATGGACAGTAACTGCAGAAAATATGTTATATGTAATTATGTATTTAAGGTTGCGGTAAACATTTTTTTTTCAACAAAATAATAATTATGTACTATACATGAATGTGTCTTACGAAATAAGCAAGAATTTATTCACTGTAGTTTTTTCCTGACGCTCATAATATATTATTATGTCAAAATATTATTATGAAACTGAGCGGGACTTTCATTCTATCATGATCTATATTTCTTTCTTTTTCTTCTCTCTTTCTTAGCCGGCAACGCACCAGTGATGCTTTTAGTGTTGTTGATGTTCATGAGCAAATGGATAAAAGAATGTTTTATTGAAGTCGTAAATAGGTACATATTGAGAATACGCGGTACGAGATAGCTCAATCGAGGTAGTAGGTAGGTAACTACGTAACTAAATATTACGGTTTTTAGTTTAAAATTTAATTATCGAATCGATTAGAAGGTCTTATAATTTTGAATCGATTTGTTGTAAAAATTGGTTTCTTTCGTGAACCGATTTTTTTGTACATCTCTAATGTCACTGTGATGGCAAACGACAAATTGGGCTTCTTAGTTCGCGGTGACTATAATGTTATTGGTTTAGTGAAACAAAAGATAAACGTGTGTATGTTGTAGCTCTTTTGGGAACAGATTTTTTTGTTTGATTTGTAAGGGTATAACTATAACGTATCTATGTATATATTTTAATATCATTGGGTGGATCTTAATTTTCTTGACTGGCAACGCGGGGCGATTTTTCCTGTTGCTTGTTATCAGGCGAATTAAGTTTGTTATTTTCTTTTTTTTTCATATAATTAAAAAGTTTTCATACTATTCATAATATTTAAGATTTAATTAAGTAGAACAATGATCTCATTAGCTTCCTGAACAACTTTAGATTTTTCATTATCAGATGCCTGTAATAAAATTTTGACGGGTAGAGCAGATGCACATCTTACAAAGCCTTTACAATATCAGCATTTACTGTAAACAACCATTCTTCAGGTTCGTATCAAAGAAGCTCATGAATGGCGGTGTGAGGTCGGTTTAGCTTTTAATAAGATTTATTGTAACCGATCTTGTTTTGACAATGACAATAGCGCGGTCCTTGGCGGTAAACAGCGCGCATTGTGTTGTGTGGTCTCGATTGTTAGCCACTAAGCTAATGTCAAAATTTTGTTTGCGATAACACACCTGGTCGAGAAAAAAGTTGAGAAACGGTTTCTTGCAAATTATATTTGGAGTTTTTGAACTTGCACACTAGGTTTTTATGTGTATGAGTACCTAGAGTAAGTCTATTGCATTCTAATATTTCTGATCATTGAAGTATTATTACTAGCATATAGAACCGACACCACGAACACAATGTATGTCCCAATGAATTGGCGCCGATCGGCTTCAATTTTCAATGGATTCGTTCGATTTTGAAAGGAGAACGGGGGCTCAATTTTGAAAATAGAACCTCCCGGCGGGACACATTTTGTTCGAGATGTCTGTTCTATGACATTATACTTCAATGTGTCTGATCCACATTTTTGCTCTTTTTATCATCTCAGTTTTTTCTTATAGGAGGCTCTTTGGCTGAATATTATAGTAAAAAAATTATGTTTCGTCCTACACTGAAGCAATACAGCCTATTAATATTGAAACATACACCCACGAAACCATTTCCTCGAAGTTCGCTTAAGAAAGACCCAACCTTGGGCAAGCATGACCTTTCTCAAGCTGAGAATTTTAATCGTCGCTTCGTGGTCCGGGTCTTCATACTTAGCCACTTACGAACAGAGTGATAGCAGTGAAACGCATTTGAGTTATGCTAATGCACCCTGCGCTGCACCGATACTTAGGGTTCGAAGTATCGGCCCCTGGTATCGATACCGAGTACTCGTGCGGTATCGAAGGTAAGGTATCGATACCCAAAACGTATCCGCCCCGAAGTATCGATACTACTCATTATCGAGTACTTGCGAGCATCACATTACGAGCTAAAAAAAAGGTCATCGGCACTTAATTTCATATCACTTTGTTGAGAAATAGAATCACAGTGACTTTTTTTTTCGTCCGAGCGCTGAACCGATACTAAATATTGGCATCACTGGACACGACCCACGGTAATGTACACGACCGTCTAAAAACTTGCATTGACAACACTGAAAAGTACTCAGCAGTATTATAAAAGTACTCGGTACCGACGTTACATAGGAGTGCTTGCGAGTGAGTTCCAGGTGAGGGTATCGAGTACTCAGTATCGAGTATCGCGAACAAAAGTATCGATACGTACTCAGTATCGAAAGTAACGTTCGAACCCTACTCAGGAGTCTCTCACGGGCTAGGGCTCAGAAACGTAGAAACACCATTATCTTAACGGTATATAAACATAAAGATGTCCACTCCTCCGTCACTAAAAAGCGATTGTTGTTAAATTTAATGGCACATTAAATAAAATAAAAACAGCTCCACTCATGATAATTACGGTATTGACTTAAAACAAAATATCATTTACCGTTACGGTACGTTTAACGAGGCTTTATTTCCTTTACCTACTTGTAATTTGTAGATTTCGTGTTTTTACCCACTTATAAAGTAAAACACAGTGTGTGTTACTTAATTAAAAACTCTGTTTCCAACCCAAAATATATCTGAATCATAAGCAAAATCATAGTTATGTTTTTGCTGAGAACCGGTCATATTTTAAAGAGTTACGGTTAAGGCAAATACGCTGATCAAATAAACGTCTTTGAGAACATTTAAGAAAAGATATAAGATAACATTTTTATTTCTACATATCTGGATTCAATTTAAGAATATATGTATATGTCGACAGACGAATACATGGGTACCCTGATGCCAAATAAACATGTTTTAACAATAGTGGCGACAACGATAAGCTTAAAAGAGAACATTAGCTTGCTTGATATATGTAGGTATATCATAAAAATATTGAATATAAAAACATAATAGAATAGAATACAAAAAATATGAAATTCTAGGTAGGTAACAATCATTGGTCCTTAAATTATTATTTTGTACTTACTGCATATTTTATTTACTCACACACTTAAAAGTCTTTTGATACAAAGATTGCTACCAAATTTCCTTTGTGATATAATAACACTTCAGGAATAAACGAAACAGAAAAGGCTTTCCAACAAACATAAGGGTTTATACAACTCTCAAGCATCAAGCCCCAAGCGTGGATTTTTCAGATGTCTTAGTAAACACGAATACTACATCTATAGTGTATTTCTCCAAACGAATAACGGTTCTCTACGTAAACCCTTTTAACCAAAAAGGAATAAAAAGTATATAAGAGCACTAGATTTAAGTACGGCCTACTTTTGTGAGATCTAAGGCGAATCGCATTAAAGTAATGGATATAGAAATAGCCGTTTTCGTTCTACCGCCACCGAAGCCAACTATCGAAGAGGGACGGGCAAGTTTTACACCGAAACGAGTGTTCGAGTAACATCATCTCCGATATTACTTTTCCTTTGGAGAGTGAAAATATTAATATATATCATTACTTCACATGAAATGTGAAAATCTTTTACGTTACATTATTTTTGACCAATAACCCAAAAGATGGGACATGTCGTTAACCACATAGTAGATATCTTTTAGTGTTATTAAATCGGTATTAGGGACAAATTATGCAAAGCAAACATGTATTGGACCTTGATTTGTTTTGGAAGAAGTTTCCTTGGTACAGTCACCTGCAGAGAAAAGTAACCCATCTGTTTACAACGCAACAGGCAAAGGAAACGTTGCGGTTCGTATATTTGTATTATTTATAAACAGATAGGTTACTTTTCTCTGCAGGTGACTGTACCTTATAACTCTACTTTACTACTATTACTCTACATACTCTACTCTTTTATCTTGACGTTCTAAACTCAATTAAGATGGAGAAAGCAAAGAAACGTTTGTTTATGTTTGTATACTCTTATTAGTGTAATGTATGTAATAGAAATGGTACTACTTACTATAATATCTATCTATACTACTATATCTTATTGACTCCCTCTTACGGTGTGACAGCGTAAATGTACAGTGGGCACTTCATTGTGTACAATCGGTGTGATGAGAATGATCACACACGAGGCAAACATCGGCGTTGTAAAGGCCCTGCACGTCCATGATTGGTCATTTCAGTATATCTCTGTTCCATGCCACAGGAATCCCAAATGAATTACGTGAATTGTTTATACTTCCCGATTCTGTTCGGATGGATCGGAGCGGCATTAGTAACCTTTGTGTTTACTAAAGGTAACGTTAGGTATGGTACATAACGTAAGATAAACGTGAACTTTACCCATGTAGAGTTGCGAAATCTAAAGACATCCGTAAATCTTATTATAATTATATCTTTATTATTATAAATAGCATCCTCTTTATTGAACAACAGACCAATATTATATCTAGTCAAAGATCAAAGAAATATAATTTTTCAGGTGGTCTAATTTTATTTCTGTTAAGTTTTAAGTAAGTGTTATATCAAACTCGTGAAGGCATTTTTGTTGCGCCCAAAATTATTCCATATTAGATGCACATGCATTAAGCAATTAAATCACGCGGTATACACCGTACACAGTGACCCCTTCCGTGTTAACGATAGGAGCGACACGGGCCTTTATCTCCACACCATATATCATTAGCACCGGATCTCATTGTACGTACGCCATTAACCTGGCTTAAACGATTTAATTTTCTACTTTCCCTCCAATATATTGCTAACTATCGATGGCACCTAATCACGGCCCACGGACAAGATAATCCTCCGATTTATTGCCCATAACAACGGTCACTGTCGTCAGTCTTCGATACTGTGGTCATACAGATTTATAAACAGTTAAATAGTTTGACGACTGCACCCAATGAAATTATATTGAATTGTAATAAATTACAGCGACAATACTGTAAGGCCGTTGGACTACAATGATGGCCATTTACAACGCTTCGTATTTGATTTAAATAGATGCGGTCGCAGACCACCCTAATGTTGGGTGACTTGCACAATTGACAAAGCTAGAAGCTCCGTGCGTGGTCAGTTTAATTTATGGAGCAATTGCTTTGCTTATGGCCTAATTGACAATTATAAGGTACTGAAAAATTAAAAATGATTTAATTTATATGAATGGAGGTTGAATATGTTTTGGCCTGTGTGTAGTATGCGACAAACAATAAACATTTTTATGAAATTATATTTATTATCTGGATTCAAAAGGCTCAGGACCGGTCAGAGTGGCGCAAGTTAGGGGAGGCCTATGTCCAGCAGTGGACCTACAAAGGCTGATGGATGGATGGATGGATGGATGGATGATATTTATTATTCTTATATGTTGCTGTAATTGACTATGGTTCTAATGAGTAACAAAAATAATCAAATCTAAATATAAAACTATATTATCACATGTATAATCACAAGGATTTGTATAAAGGTAAGCTACGCAAATATCAGAAATCTATTTCTATGCACTTGCAGGAAAGAAAGGAAGTGAATATTCACGTTCATTTAAAAATATTTTTGGAAATTGGAATTTCTTTTCTTTAAATTACTACTAGTCACCTCAATGATGACCATAATTCATAAATGTGTTCAAAATTAGCTTATTATTTTTTTGTTAAATGTAGACTTTTTCCTCATTTAAAAAAATGATCCACATCTTTTATAATTAGAAGAATAATAAAATATCAGAGCTCATTCTCACGAGCTTCTATTTCGTTCATGACGTATCCAAAATTCTTGAGGACAAAGGTCCATAGGAGTAGGAGCGTAGGTAGCCGGCCGTCAATATCGTCGACAGCGGGACAGCATTGTCATTGGAGCCATTGTACACCCTGACGTGGCGTTGCACTGACCAAAAATCATTAATTTTGGATCACAAAGCAGGAACCCACAAATCGAAACCCTAAAAAATTACGGCCATTCAGAATCTCCAACAAATATCGGCATGAGGCCGTGTTTGACGCGTGGTTGCTCAGGTTAGGTTAGGATAGAATTAAATTGTATTATCGTAAAAACATATCATTATATCGTGAAATGTGTGTATTAGGGTAAGAAAAATGTAATTTTTAATAATCTAATTATTTTTTGTTTCCCAATGGGAGTATAAACGATTTTAGGATAAATTTTCTTTCTTACTTTCTATCTTTTTCTTCTCTCTTTCTTGGCCGGCAACACATCAGTGATGCCTTTGGTGTTGCTGATGTCCATGGGCGACGATAGCCACTTACCATCAGGTGGATCATCAGCTTGTTTTTCGGCTATTTCCATAAAAAAATTAAAAAAATCAAGTATTTAGGGTATGTAGGGTAAAAAACAGTGTCTGTGAGTTAGTAGGATATTATGTATTGGAACGAAGTTCCATATCGCGCGTTGCGAAAGGGGGCTAGGCGGAAAATTTGGTAACGACACTTTTTGCCGTCGTAGTTTTTTTACATAGAAAGCAAGCCAGAGTACTAGGATAGCAAAAACATGCAAGCGAGTGTGCCAAAACAAATCTAAGGTATTAAATACATGCAAGCGAGTGTGCCAAAACAAATCTAAGGTAGGTATTAAACTTTTCACGAAATTTAATACCTTAGATTTGTTTTGGCACACTCCCTTGCATGTTTTTGCTATCCTAGTACTGACTGCAAGGAACTTCGTTCCATCCGGGTGTCCCTTGATACCTCTCAACTTTTTTTTAAAACACATATGTACACAGTTTTATTTTTTATTTTTTTATTATTTTGTGCGTTCCAACTCTTACGTCTGTAAAAGCGTTATAGACGCTTACCGGTTATAGACTCGTCTGTCCGTTACACTGGACTTGATCATTTTGTACATCCGTAGTCGGTACGTCCATATCTACTGACAATCTTTCATCACTCATTTGTTCTGCGCGTCTGAATCAACGTGTCGTGTTATTTTTTGTTCAGCCAGCTAAATAATGGTTATCACTTATCAAACTTGTTTTTGTCAAACGTGCTCTTAAATTTCATATCAATCAGTCTTGTCCATAAGATCCAATCCATGAGATGAATGTGAAAAAAAGCAGTCAAATAGGTATATATGTAGTAGATTTGTTCCATTTGTTTGCCGTTACGTAATATAAAGTCTGAGCTCAAATTATAAATGACGCATTGACCTCAATTAATCAATAGAGTACCTATTATGATTTGATGTTTAGCTAAGCGCCTTTATTTTTACGTGTCGAACTAAATACCAAAATGGGTCTTTGTTTCATGAAATTTAGGTGAAGTTTCAACACGTGTTGTGGTCACTCGAAAAGTTATAAAACGAACATAATGCACCTTTTGTATGCAACTTGAATTTTAAGCACGCTCCTGTCGTAGGGATGCCACACGCACTCGTACACCGGGACATGACCCATTTATATTCGGAACAGTGTCTCTTGACAATGTTTTTGATGTGTTACAATAAAAGAATACGCATTTTTGTAGGAACAAGAAAATTCACTCAGAATTTAAAGAGCGCGTGTTGTCTGATTTGTGAATGAAGAAAACATATTTTTATCGTCTCTCTTTGTTGAATTCCCTCGTATTCGTAATGTATTTCCCATTAAGATTGTTAAAATCATACTTACAGGGATTATTTGGTCGTTAAAAATCTGTTCTAATAATTTAAATTATAGTCAAAGCACCACATTGCATTTCACAACATAGGTATGAACTAAATGACAGAAGGTTTTATTTTAATCGCCGTCAAACGACTAGACAGGTCACATAGTGGTAAGTGGTTTCTGCCTTGTATAACACCAACGTGTTTTGGTGGGTACGCAGGAAGCCCTAAATCTGCCTGAGTTTTGTAATGTTTGTTAATTCATTGACTTTCTGGAATTGCATTGCTATCTAAATACGTTAATTTGAAAGCTAGGACCATAAACTATGCACGGGGTCCTCCAAGGGAAGACCGGGCATCAATGTCACTTGCATTGATTAGCAGGATGCATGATAAGGAGTCAATTTTGTATCGGTATCCAAAGTTTTTTACATTATAGGTAACACATGACAAGGTCACAGTACACGGTATGACAGTATATAAACGGAAGTCCTGTTCTTTCAACGCTCGTCCTGGGTAATAAAATCTCATGGGAGCCCCATGCCACCTAGTAGACAAAACTAAGCCGCACCAACCACGACATGTTGTTGTATAAATCACGTGCTCTTTTGTGATTAATGTCAACGTTAAAGCATAAAGATTCATATTTAGTGCAGTCAATGCTCCTAAACACCGTGACAAACCCGACCGGATTAACCAGATCTATAAAATGCCGTAGAAATAAAAACTTTCTGCTTACTGTTTACACATCGCTTCCATACCTAATTATTTATTAAAATCCCCACATAAATTAAAATTCATGTGGCTACGTACAGTGTTTAGGGACCCGTTAGAGAGGAGATCGAGCCATCTGTTCGATTGATCTGTGGGTTGATCGTTGTGATTGTTTTAGCTGTGACATGTGGGTTTAAGTGCTCTTCTTTCTATGAAATATTTATTAGATACAACACTATTTTTATTTTTATATGTTTTCTTTATTGTTGTTTAACTCATTGTTGACCATGTAGTTTAGTTGTTATTTCTCCTTATTTAATTACTTATTTATAATAAAAACTTAGAATAGGGTTTTTCCGTTCTTACGTTATCTATACATAGATTAACGATTAGTCTTAAGAAAATTTCTTGAGGCAGATCAATAATGAACTCTTCGGTTTTAAGTTAATAAAATAAGTCTGTATTTTTAATTTTTTAATTAAAAAAATCTTTTAAAAACAAGAATTTCATCGTTGGGGCCGAACGTGAACGTACTATCAGGTCACCATTATTATTAAAATGCATTGTCATCGGAACCAAAGCATAAACCAAAGCATGCAATATATAGGCATATGTACCATATGCAATATGTGAAATTTCAACTCCGTATGATGAGAGGTAGTAGTTCTAATTCAGCTTGCAAGATTTGAGCGTATAAAACTAACAAACTAACGAAAAAAGCAAGTTAAATAATAGTTTGTAAGTAGACCAAGGTTCAAAATGGTATATTACATATTAGAAAAATACTTAACTATTAAGTAATAAACAACTATGTTAAAAACTAACGAGTGTTTTCACTATAATTTTGTTACTTAGATACATACAGAACCGTAAAAACTTAATCCTCATACGCTGCGTTTTCTACTGTCACCAAAATATTTAAACAAACCATTCAACTATTAATAACGTGTGGCGTAACAAATGCGATTAAGGTCGCAGCGCAGCGCACAGATGTTTGAGGTGAATTTGAAAACGAGTCTACGAAAAAACGGTTTTTGTATTGGCTAAATTCGCTTTATCTCGAAAACCGGAATCGGCGGCCCCTTCGAACCAAATAATGCTAATCATAATGGCATTACATTCATTCGAATTTCGTCAAGTATCCTCGGGATCGGGATGGGATCTCATCGTTTTTTGCGACCTCGAACTTTCTTACGAACACGCGATTCTAATCACAGGCAATTGTGACTTGTAATTTATGAAATGAGAAATATATTTGAAAGAGTTAAATTAAGTAATTGATTGCTTTTTGTCTTCTGTTAATGTTATAATTTCAAAGTTCAAACTGTTTAGTAGAAGTTCTTGATTTACGTTTTTAAGGTAATGTGTGTACGTTATAATCCCAGTTACTATTGTCGTTGTTTAAGAACATATTAAAATTGTTTTGGTTGTTTAATTCGAGGGCAAAATTGTTTTTTAGATTTATTTATAATATAATAATAAGACTCAAGTAATTTCTTACTATAAATCACAAGACGGCCGAACTTATTTTTGACCAAATATAATGTAGAGTTACAGCTTGTACAATTAGGCCTTGTAGAGTCAGAGGCTTGGCTCTCATAAGATCTCATAACTTTTAATAGTGAAAGCGTTACGAGTTTGCAAGTCTTGGCAACCTAGGTATTTTGTATGAAATATGTATGTATTATTTTTAGGATAAATCTTCAAATATGTTTTCCTAAGTAGCATATTTTTTGTTTTCTATTATATTATTACATCTACTGCTAATATACAGTGCTTTGTAAGTTCAGTCATAATATTACGAACAAAGTTTATTGTACCTATCGTACTAATGGAAACATTTATCAGGCAAACTATCAGAATTTATAAATTCCGCGTACCATAACCTACCGCAAAACGACGAACATTTGGCCGCAACAATTCCCGGATAACATAACAATATGACCTTAATGCTGACTTTACAAACTGTCACCATTAGCACAACTGATACAAAATATTTTGACGTTTACTACCACACAATATATATGGGTCTTTTGGGATTCCGACTATTACGACCATGATAGCTTTAGTGAATAGAAGCTAGGAAGATCGATTCGATTTATGCGTTTTTTGCAAAAATACAATAGCCCTTATTTATCGATAGATAATGGCGTCAGAGGCACGGGAACAGTTGGCGGGAATCACGTTTGTAATGTGGTTAGACATGGTGATCAAAATCACATGTTGTTTTGGTTGTGAGCTTTGATGATGCGTCATTTACTACGTTATAAATTAGTAGGTTGTTTGCAACAGAATCAGTGTTATACTTATAGTGTCACTTGGTGTTAATTTGTTACGCTAGTAATAATACTTTAATAAGGCATCACTGATGCGTTGCCGGCCAAGAAAGGGAGTAGAAAAAGAAAGAAAGAACTGTCTCTCAAGCCCCCAGCCAGAACACGAGTCGAAGAATATGTCGCAAAAAATATTGATAGAAAGATAAAAGAAAGAGATTGAGAGAAATATGAATATAACGAAGATAAAATTGTCTTCAGAACAATGAAAACGACACAAGAGACAAATCATAACTGGAGATAATTGAAAACGCTCAAGTCTACTAATTCTCACATTTTTAACAAGACATTTCCTGATACCATTCGTGCCTTATGGTTGTATTTAAAAATTACCGAGATATCCATAACATTTTATTATCTGTGACACTTTAAGCCATGTGTTGCCGTGATTAATGTCTATGGATGATTATTAACCAGTGGCTGATTGTCGGCTTGATTCATTGAATTTCAGCGACGACATCAAACGCTGCGGGCGACGATAGATCCGGAAAAATGTTATTTTCTCCTCTCTCATCCCAACAGAGTAACGGCAGGATGCGTGTGCAATAAAAAATAGATTAAACATTTTCAGTGGTTCGTCTAAGCACCGACCAGTTTCAACTGATCTTTACGTCTCAACTGAGATCCGTTCAATCATTCCCATTCAGTGTTGAGGCAGAGGGCAGGGTAGGTCAACTGTGGATGGCAGTATCATAAGAATCGACTAACGAACAGTAGATGCCAGTGATTTACAACTTCCTAAGTTTGAGGGTGGTTTTGAGCACCTGATGAGACCATGACAACAATGTTTGTTAATAATTTTTATTCGTGGAAAACGTCTTATCATTCAAATGTTTAGAAGTTTTTAGTTTACATACAATATAAGGTTTCTATGGTTGAATTCAGGTAATTTCCTGGTTTGCATTATCAGTGGCCGCATGACATTTCAAACATCAAATAAAATAGATAATTAATGCAATTTTAAAACAAAATTCTTCTATTACCCTAAAACCATAAAAGGACCTCTAATAGAACAAGTAAATCAATAGTTAGGTAAGTATTGATTTTCTTTTTAACCGACTGCCAAGAAGGGTTCTGGTTTTTGCGCGTATCTTGTATGTGTGTAGGACGTAGGTATGTAATAGTCTTTATTACCTCATATCCTCCAAACCGCTCCAAACAAACGGATTTGTATAATTAGATAAGTGAAATAAAAAAAGAAAATGGTGCTATGAGATGTCATTGTTTGAAGTATCAAAAAATAAAAATAAATCGAATAATGCAATTAAAGAACTCACCATAAGGATTTCAAAAAGGTGTATCATGCTAGCTTTTTTCATAGCAGGCGGTTTTTTTTTTTAATTTTTAGAAACGCAGATTGCACTTGCACTCCTACTCTGTTAGTGTAGTTTTAGAAAGCCATGTAAAAATAGACTAAAAGTGTGTAATTGTAGTTACCTACATATTATTAGATGTCGGTAGCTACATTTTAGACATGTTCTTCGAATATTTTTCTTCTTTCCAACTATATTTTTCGTAGATATCACTGCACTACACTTTTATTTTAGAAATATTATATCGTTTTTCGACAGATCATAGTGCTGTAATTTAACATATAAATTATTGCTTCATTAAAGCCCACCTGATAATGAGTGATGATGCGGTTAAGTAATGAAGTATACTAACTTAGTAAAATCCAATCCACTCTTGTTTCGTACTTCCTCAATCGAGCGAATTAGTTCTAAGATTGATGATCGGGCTTCCTCAGTTGGTATAGCACGATCAGTGGTATGCAATCATTTGTGTAGGTATATAGGTATATAAAAAATAAAGAAGCATACCACTTTGCCACCGCCGGATGCCAGTACCCTCGTTCAGATCAGTTAACTCTTTGCGGGACAACTCTGTACCGACAAGTGTGCCAATAAAGGGCTTTCATGTCCCGACTCATTCGCCGACGAGTGCAGTTCAAGTACTGCAAGTAGCGTAATGATTGCTCGAAAACATTGTGTGAAGAATTCCAATAAAACTTCCTGCGATCGAAGTGTATTGATTAAGTAGTTTTAAGCACTTTTCTTTAACCGCTTTCTATTTATTTATTTGTTTTTATTTGCAATGCCTATAAATTACAAAAGTTTTCATGCATAATAGATTAGTTATGCACATAATATTATTATATTACATTCTTGTGTAGAATAGCGCGTTGTGCCTCCCTATACATACAACATCATTGGTTGTGTAGAATATTCGCGGACCTCGCAGTAGACTAAAACTTACTATGTGCGATAAGAGATGTCGCTACTAGTAAGTTCTGGCGCATTATAGCAGGTGCGACTATAAAGCTATGAATTCGTATTGCACTGAATCTTCACTGAATGGACTGATGTAACAGTCTGTATCTCATTCATTATTATTTTAATTGTAGGTATAATCTTTAGTGACTTTATCAATTGAGTATATAATTATTTTAACACTATATGTATACCTACCTACCTAAAATAAAAAATGATTGAGGTGATAAACATACGTAATACTTTAGTATACCGTAAGTTGGACAACAACTGGAATAAAATTTTATTTAAAAATGTATTAGGTACATTTTAAGTTGAATATTAATTACATTTATTATTTTATTTATATAGCAAAAAAATAACTCTAAAACTACTTTTATCTTGAAATTTTTACTTTTTATCTTGAACTACTTTACTTAGAAACGACTATGCATTTGATAAAATTAAGCTTGGTCAATAAAATTAGCAAATTCAAACAGGGACCTTTATCCTATGGACCATAAAATATATTTAAAAATATATGTATTTGAGGACATTGTACCTATTTATTTCGTTAGGTATGTTGTCTTTCTACCAATTACTTAGAACATTTTTTTATTCTTATTATAACTTAATGAATAATTTTAAGAGACGATAAAATCATGAATATTGTCGCACTAGGTAAGAATTTATTTACTAGACACTATTTTTAATATACTCTACAATCTAATTTTTAAGTATCATCACTATAGTTAAACATTAAACTGTAGAGCGTATTAAAAAATAGTCGCACTAGGTAAGAATTTATTCACTAGGCACTATTTTTAATACACTATACAATCTACTTTTTAACTATTATCATTGCAGACAGTTAAACATTATAGTTAAACATTATTAGTTTAACTAAAGTTAAACATTAGATTGTAAAGTGTATTAAAAACAAAGATGTTTACATCTATAATTAAGGTGACATTTATCTTGTTATATAAGTAGCTATAAAAATTACTAAAAAGTTCTAATGTTCACTTTGTTGATGTAACTGATAGTAATTAATAAATAAATAAAAAATAGTGCCTAGTGAATAAATTCTTATTTAGTGCGACAATTAATTCAAAAAGTATTAACAGGACTCTACATGTTACTTATCTTGGTTAACGTAATCCTAAAACATGGTAGGTACCCGATGATGTCAGTAAGTGACTAATTTGACAAGTCAGTCAGATAAGCTTGCTTATCAGGGAAATGCGTCAGAGTCACAGGTAGTTTCCAGAATTAGAGAACAAAGGGAAATCGTCACACGTCAAAATAATAGCAAATAGTCTAAATAAATTGGACAGAATTCGGACGTGGTTACACACTTATGTATTTATAGATAACGTAATAATGACATTAACATTCTTTGGATACGCTGTAGAAATATTATCGAAATTGCTGGGAACAGTTGTGGGAAACAGTTGACAAGTGAATGACGATAGAGAGTTATCAACGTTTATACACCAATATTCATGTACAAGTATGTATATCCTGTTTTACGGATAGTACATACAATTAACATACAACCAAAAATAAAGACCCTACAAAAAAGCTAATGTTCTTAAATATTTTTGCCATTAATCGAACCCGAGACCCTTCGCTTGACATGTAGAGTTACTACAGGTGCAAATGTATCATCGATGTAGGCACCGGTGTAGGCACCACCGATACGTTGTTGGGCAAGAAGGAATCGGAGTACCTTATTAATGTCGCGATGTCGCTTCGGCACTTTAACCGAAATGCGTTAAAACCTTAAAACCTTTGGATGTTGATTGTAGAACGAGGATGGCAAGTAAAGAATTCTACAACTATGTTTTTACCTGTACGTATAGGTAGGTATTTCGTTTATTAAATTTCTACTAATATTACAGGAAGTAATATAGGAAGGTAATCAAAGTACATTAATGACTTTAATAACGCTCATTAAAAAATCTAGAGGTAGGATAATACATAAAAATAATCCTAAAATCTTTTCCAAAAGACCCATAATGGCAGTTTACTAATTATTGAAATTGCGGTCGAATTTTATCTTAATATTGTTAGTTATTACTAATTAGTATTTAGTTACGCATTGTGTCAATGTAGTGTATATAGTAAAAAGTGTTTAACCAAATGTAGAGTATGCTTCTTGTATAAATGATTTTATGAAAACGAATTTAAGTATTAAATAATAATTAATTTAAATATATTATATGAATTTAGATATATTATAGACCCATATATTTTATTTCTTGTCAGTTATTAATAATGTCAGTATGCACCTATATAGATATTTTACTTAAGGTGTGTAATGTAGTTTGTTAAATGTAGCAAACCACATTAATCACTTAATTTTTTAGTTGTTTAGCAAAGTTGAAAAGAAACTTTCATACGTTGAATTTCATTTTGTACCAAATAAAAGTATTCATTAAAAACTCTACCTGCCAGGAAGTAAATAGAGCTTTAGAGCCGTGTTTCAATTCTGGCATAAAAGAATTCAAGCGGAAATAGCCTAAGTTTCTTTATTCGCTTTCCCGCCGGGAATACACACGGGCAAGCTTTTCACTAGAGAACCTATTGAAATTTTACGATTAAGGCAAAACAAACAAAGTAAACACCGCCATGTTTATAAAAGCTCGCGAAGCGCGCTCCTGTTCATGCCAATCTTGCGGTGGGCAACTTGTTGCCGTTGCCGCGTTGTGAACATTTGAGGGAGGGAACGAGTGGGAAATATCGGAGCGCTCTGTCTGGGGAGGAGCGTCCGCGCGGGGAGAGCGCCGCCGGCCGGTCGCTCAACTCGACTCACGCACGCCGTCAGTCAGTCGCTTCCCTGAAACTGCCGGGAGCGGTGCTGTCGCGCTCAGAATAAGTCCGCGAGCCGTTATGTGTCGTACTTCGGAACAAGTTTGACGGGAAATTCGTAAAGTTTTCCGAACACATCCGGACTATCGTAGTGATGTGCGCGTATAAAACGAATAAAGTAGTGATGGTTTGAATCAAGTGACCGTTCTGGAGTGCGTTATTAAAATGTTTACGATGGGATTATTATCGTTGTGGTATGCGGTGTGCTGGATGTGCATGGGAGCGCGAGGAGCGTCGCTCACGAGTCGAGTGGCGGAGGCCCCTCAGGAGTGCGAGTGGCAGCGCGTGTCGGGAGCGGTCGGGGAGCCCACGCGGGTCCAGCTCGCATGCTCCCTGCGGACCGCCGCTGGCGCCACTGACTTGCTAGCCGGCCTCAGCGCTTCCCAAGCTCAACGGATTACTAGCCTGGATTTACACTGTACTGATGTACTTTTCTTCGAAAGTTCCTTAGACGTCGGCAGAAGAAAAGAAGAAGGCACGGAACTTTTATCTCGATTTCACAACTTGAAGGAGTTGAGAATAGAGTCGTGTAAAATACGATATGTGCCATCAGCTGTTCTATCACCTCTCAGTGGATTACGAAGCCTCAGTATCCGAACTCATAACACGGATTGGTCAGCCATGTCTATGGAGTTCCACAGAGATACATTCCGAGGACTTACGGACTTAAGGAACTTAGATTTGGGTGATAACAACATATGGATTTTGCCGTCTGAAATATTTTGTCCCTTATATAACTTAAAGGAATTGAATGTGACACAAAATAGATTACAAGATATTTCAAACTTGGGATTTTCCGATTGGGGAAACGGACCAACTGCACCTGGCAAGTCTTGTAACACTGTACTGGAAACATTAGACATGTCATACAATGAAATAAGCACATTACCTGATAACGGCCTGTCGAGTTTACGCGCATTACAGAAGTTGTTCTTGCAAAATAATAGAATATCAAATGTTGCCGATCGAGCTTTTGTCGGATTAAGTGATTTACAAATACTTAACTTATCCACAAACGCTTTAACTGCTTTACCGCCTGAAATGTTTCAATCATCTCGAGACATTAAGCAAATATATTTAAATAACAATTCTCTCAGTGTACTCGCACCTGGACTGTTGGAAGGCTTGGATCAGTTGCAAATATTGGACCTATCAGTTAATGAATTAACAAGTGAATGGGTAAACAGAGATACGTTTTCGGGCCTTGTTCGTCTTATAGTGTTAAATTTGTCTCACAACAGAATAAGCAAAATTGACGCATTATTGTTTCAAGACTTGAATAATCTTCAATTTCTGAGCTTAGAATTTAACAACGTTGCTCGGATCGCTGACGGAGCATTTTCTAATTTGAAAAATCTTCACTCACTGTCATTGGCTCACAACAACATAATTGAAGTTGACAGTAATCATTTTTCTAACTTGTACGTTCTAAACCAGTTGTTCTTGGATGGTAATAGAATTACGAAGGTGGATTTACGTTCATTTGAGAACATAACTAAGCTCCATGATTTAGGACTTAGTGGAAACCAGTTATCAGAAGTACCGGAAGCCATTAAGACGCTTAGGTTCTTGACATCTTTAGACTTAGGCATGAATAGAATCACAAAAATTACAACTTCACAATTCGAGGGTTTGGATGACTTGATTGGCTTAAGGCTCGTGGGAAATAAAATAGAAAAAATATCCAAGGACACTTTTACCGCTCTACCATCATTACAGATACTAAATTTGGCTTCGAATAATATCGATCAAATTGATGATGGTGCTTTTGCTTCTAACCTACAATTAAAGGCCATTGGATTAGATGGTAATAAATTAGTGGACATGAAGGGCATATTTACAAACACTCAACCTCTTGTTTGGTTAAACGTATCAAACAATGAGCTACTTTGGTTTGATTATAGTCATATACCAACTAATCTTGCATGGTTAGACATGCATGAAAATAAAATCGAGAAACTGGAAGATACATATGGTGTCAAAGAGTCCTGTAATGTTAAAATGTTGGATGTCAGTAACAACAAGTTAAGAAGCATTGATGAATTTTCATTTCCAAGTAGCATCGAAAATATAATATTGAATAACAATCATATCGAAAAAATTAATCCCGGAACCTTCTTACAAAAGTATAACCTTAATAAAGTTATGCTCTATTCAAATAAAATTAAAACACTTGACGTTGGGGCTTTTGCGATATCATCTGTACCCGAAGATAAAGATTTACCAGAGTTCTATATAAGTGAGAATCCATTTGAGTGTGACTGCACAATGGACTGGCTGCAGAGAATTAACCAATTAAGTGACCTTAGACAGCGCCCGAGAGTAATGGATTTAGAAAGTGTAAGGTGCTCTTTAACCCATTCACGAACTAAATTGGATGTGCTCTTACTTGAAGTAAAGTCTTCAGAATTTTTGTGCGAGTATGATTCACACTGTTTCAACTTGTGTCATTGTTGTGATTTTGACGCTTGTGACTGCAAGATGACTTGTCCAGATAAATGCTCGTGTTATCATGATCTCACCTGGAACTCCAACGTCGTTGATTGTTCAAGCTCTGGCTACGATCACGTGCCCGAACAAATACCAATGGACGCGACCGAAATTTACTTAGATGGAAACGATCTCAAAGAATTAGGAAACCATGTTTTTATTGGTAAAAAACGCCTTCAAGTTTTATATCTAAACAATAGCAACATCAATATAATACAAAACAGAACATTTAACGGCATCGAATCACTGAGAGTACTTCACTTAGAAAAAAACAATTTGGAAGTGTTGAGAAACACACAATTCACCAGGCTTCAGAATCTCAATGAGCTATACTTACAAGATAATAAAATTAAGGTAATAGAGAACGATACGTTTAATTACTTGTCTTCGTTGGAGTTCTTAGATCTTGACAATAACGGTTACGTAGACTACATGCCATGGAGAGTCATTACTGACAACAATCCTCGCACGCGTGTCTCAGTAGATGGAAACAACTGGATATGCGATTGTAAAGATGTGTCTCAGTTGAATCAATGGCTAATAAAAAAATCTAAAGATACCGAGAATATGATGTGCTACTTTGCTCACGGCCAACCAATGAATAAAACCATCGCAACCGTGGCTAAGGAATGTAAAACAGAGACCACTACAGAGGAGACCGGCACCGAGACTCTAAAGCGGTTATTCATCGAAACGAATGACGGAGTCGAAAATTATATTCCATATATCGCGGTAGTCGTGATAATAGTAATCATACTTTTACTGACGTGTGCTCTGCTCTTAGTGTTCAGAGACGATTTTAAATTGTGGATGCATTCAAAATACGGCATCAGAGTGTTCAGTTCTACTCCGAAAGACATGAATGATAATAAAAATAAACGTTTCGACGCTTTCTTTGTGTACAACCCACGAGACGAAGACTTCGTGACACGCGCGGTGAGTTCCGAACTTGAAAACTCAGGACACTCATTGTGTTTACAACATCGAGATTTACAGTTGATTGAAAGACGTTCGGGTGATAGTTTAGTTAGTGCATCGGAAAGTTCTAAAAGACTCGTGATAGTGTTATCGATAAACTTTTTACAACAAGAGTGGTATTCGCCTGAAACCAAAGCGGCAGTTCAAAGTGCTATAAATTCAGTGAACGTTAGGCATAGACGTCAAAAAATTATATTCCTAGTGACGACAGACTTAAGTGCCATAAACATTGATCCGGATTTGAAAGTATTACTCAAAACGTGTACAGTGATAGTGTGGGGTGAACGAAACTGTTGGGAAAAGCTAAATTTTCGGTTACCCGATGTGGACGTGACATTGCCGAATCGGACGCTTCATAATGCGAATAACTTGAAATCTGGTAATAGGGAGGGTTTCGGAAGGCACGGTAACTTGCGGTATACGGCACCTCCGACGTCACACGATCCGTGGTATAAGTATGGTATGGCACCTCCTATTCTGATGATGTCCAGTCCTATGCATTCGACGAGTGCAAGTGCTGAGGTGTCTGCTCGTAGTACTGAGGATGAAACTTGCTCGGTGGCGAGCAGTGACGGTCGACCTGACGACCGCTTACCACATCACCATAGTTATGTATCAATAGACAACCACCAGTGTGAAGAGCGGCCGTTACGACCAGCACAACAAATCCCAATGTCTAACACCAGGCCGACTAATGTAAGAAAGACTTACTTTGTTTAAATGTAAAATAATCAACCAATCATTAAAGTAAACGAAGTTGTATATGTACATACATAAGTATAATATTAGATTGAAAATGATTGTGCAACTAACGCATGCTATAGAGAGTTATACCATGTCGGATTGTTAAAAGAAATTTCGGTTTATTTGGTGCTGAATTACGTAACAAAAATGATTATAGTATTAAAGACTTGTAAATCTTGAAAATATTAGTACTATAAGTACCTTATGACCATGTAGTAATAATATTTGCATGTAACCTTCTCTATTGCAATTATAATAAAATTAAAGTACCTGTTTTTATTAAGGGCTGCACTAGGTACATTATTTATGGACCTGGACCACAAAACCACAAATCCTTTATTTAAATTGAATGTAACTAACTTTTTATACCTGGGTTTGTAAATTATAAATTACTATGCAAATATCGGTATGTGGTCTTAAAAATTAAAATACAGAATTCATATACATACATAGCTTGTTACTTAAACATACATTCCTTCTTTTTTCATGTTTGTAGAATAAAACTGGTTAATAGGGTTCCTCATTAAAGTAACTCCTGTGGCGTCAGGAGAAATGACTTATTTGTGATAATGTTAGGTACTTACACTTATTGATATGAAGTGAGATGTATAATATAAAATAATTGTATTTAAGTATTAATGTAAATAAATAGGATAAGATAAATCTGTCGAAGAACTGAATTGTACCCTAGTCAATTGTAAATAGATATTTCTAAGTATAAGTAAGTACATAATTTGTGATGTAATTTTTAGCTAGAACACAAAAAACGTATTTATTACGCTTCCAATTGCAGAGTATGAATAAATTAATATTTTTGTCTACTAAACTGATTTTCATTACACTCATCCTTAAATCCTTAGTACATTGGAAATTTAGTAGAGAAGAATATGTTTTTGTAAATCTTGTAATAATACCACAGAAAAAATAATAGTGTTTATAGTAATACTAAGAAATGCCTTACGCATTTACCGTTTAAACAGCTTACACATACTTTTTACTTGAAAAGGAAACCCCGCAACATTTTAATTTAATCAGTTACAATTGAGCGAGTATTTTCAGATTAATCTTATCGCTGTATAGAGATTTTATTGCATCCAATAATCACGGCTCGGATGGTGAGAGTGGAAAGAAACCTTTAGACATAATCAATTTACTGAATCGCTTTATTCACCCATCCACATTCGAATGTATAAATATTTATTTTATCTAAATTGATCGAGCTGGATAAGATCACGCTGTGGTCGAAAGGTTTTAATTTTAAAAGCGACCGCGACAGTGCGCTCGCGCCTTGCCGCTGCGAAACTATAAATCATCGCTGACCGCGCGAGGATGAATAAACACCGGTTTAATTGACTTTTGATTGCACTACACTGTCTCATCGTATTTGAGAGGTGATAGAACCAACCACCAATTGATTTTGCCGTTATAGAGAACAATGTATCATAGTCGGTACGTTTCAACGTTATGACAAGAGTGAATTTTATTCATTGAGTTCGTGATTGGAGTCTGACACACTTTGCTTTGAGAACTACCTGACTAAATAAATACAGCAACATTTTTATCACCTGAATATTATTGGTTCATTAGAGTAGCATTGAATAAAATACTTATTACTTATCACATTGTAAATATGTGGCTCATCAAGTCAAGAGAATAGGCTTCTGCAAAAGTGGTGCACTTTACATCCTAAAGCCACATCACCACTGACTTATGAGATTGCAGTAAAGCATAAATTTATAAATAATAAAAAAAAACATTGTTAATATAAACACGATGTAAAATATGATCAAAATAATGAGAACTTTCACGTAGTTTGTACTAATCAATCGCAGCATGAATAAATCAAAGCAATACATCAAGTGGATTGAATCGATTACACCTATTGAAGCAAATCAATACTCAAATGATCAATGTGTCACTGTTCACACATGATCCGTTATTCTTGCACAACATTTTACATGATTAGGCACTCAAGGTTGAAGCTTAGTGATCTGTAGATGAAATTAAATATGACTGTTTATGATTAAGATTCATTTAGAATTTTCTGTATATTTTAATATGAAAAAAGTACTTAGATTCAAAATCATCAACTTTTATAAACGACACATCTACGACCATTTGGGATAGGTGATTTTCATTGAGCAGAAGAAACGGCGATAAATGTTCCTTAGCACTAAACGCATCTTTTAAATTAACCGTTGATACAGAGTTTGACTAATCTTCTATCATTCGCGGGACTAGTTGTAGTGTTGTTATTCCTAGTTATATTACATTGTACATGAGTCAGAAACAAGGGTAATTTTGTGTTTGCTTTCCGGGTCTGCGGTCGCTCTTAAATCGTGTCTATCGAAGAGTTGTACCTTTCACCCCAAGATTTTCCCTACTCGTCCACTCATCACCTTTTTTCCTGTGCAATGCGATACCCGATCATTTATAGACGACACACCATCCCAAACCTGTTCTAAATGGATGTGAGACATCGAGAGCTTCGGTGGAAAATATTCGAAGTCGAGGTGACAATTGATTATGTGTCCGGTGGAGACAAAAAGCGGAATAGCTCGATTAGTTATGTCGTCGCGAGGCGTAGGCTGCTTCGAAACAATAGATTGGTTCTGCTTTATGATTCCATAAACGTTTATGTCCCTATAAACGGCCTTTTAGCTTTTGGTTAAAGTCAAGATTGTGATGTTATCGGCTCTGAGACAGGTTTATTACGAAAGTGTTGATGGCAGCTCTTATGAAAATGGCATAATAAAATTTAACTGGCTTTTTGCATATTTTGCTTGTTCATCACTAAAACTAACCAATCGACTAACTCTTATTCCCTACGTTTTATTGCCTTCCGCTAACATATTACTCGCTTTACATAAGCAACTTTATTACCGGAATAATAGTCATGTTTTTGTCGTAAATCTCATTGAGTTTAATTCTTATTCCTCTCTTTTATAGAAGGTACTATAACATTAACATACAACACGAAACTTTATATTATTATCAATCTGATGAAGCCTATTAACAAATTTAAAATGTAAGGAACAAGTGTCTGAGAACATGTTTTACTTGTAGATGTTCAAAATTGAAACCCAAAGAACAGTTTTTGGGTCATCCAATGGGATTGGTTTATACGTTAAACAACATAAAACAAATAAACTAGCTAATTAAAACAGAATAAATCTGTTGATTACGACAGCGGTATAGTTTCTCATTCCTTGAATTATTGAAAGTCGTAACCACGAGTGCCCAGAGCTATCAAAACCGTAAATATTTCTATGGGAGTCGACGCAAGTAATTTTATAACAGAGGTTTTTCGAGAACTGGACACTTGCTTTACCAACATCGACAAGCGAGATAAGATAGAATAGAGGTCAGAATTGAAACATTAGGAACATAATTTATTGCATTTATATTTTATTCCACTTTACAATACTGATTTTTATGTTTCGTCCTGTTTCGACGAAAATTTACTAAATATAATAATCTTATAAAATGTCATTATATTTCTTATTAATAGGTTATTTATGTACTGATTGTGTGATATTAAACTAAGGTTAAATTTTTTTAATCAATGCCCAAAAATATTACGTTATGCATTTATTTTGAATGCCTTGGTCTAAAACCAATGATTAAAAGAACCAAGTGTAAAAAAAAGAAGAATATAAATAGTTTTTACTTTGTAACTAGCAAATCACCCTCGCTTCGCTTCGAATACCCAAAGTGACTTCTTTATTTTGATAACATAGCCTATAGTCTTCTTCATGAGTGTGGCTATAATCAATGACATTATACACAATGGCTATAATTCTCAAAAATATTTTTTCAAAACTGACTGGCAGTTCTAGACATTAACGCGATCAAACAAACACTCTTCAGCTTTATTATATTTCTACTAGCTGACCGGGCAAACGTTGTTCAGCCAAAAAAAAATAAGGGTAGGGGGATGAAAAATAGATGTTGTCCGATTCTCAACCCTAGCCGATATGCACGCAAAGATTCACGAAAATCGGTTGAGCCGTTTCGGAGGAGTTCAACTTCTAACACCGTGACACGAGAATTTTATATACGAGTATAAGATAGACAGACAGGTACATAATAAGCAGGTATGATTGAAACCATTTTAATTAACAATAAATACTTAATCATTGCTAAGTAACAAACTGTTGATGCTATTAAAGATACTTCCTAGATAATCGTACCGATCTGTTTAATCGCTTTTCGTACATCATCTGTCGCTATATTCAGCTTTGCGTAGGAGCTCCTATAATAAAAACCTTCCGGTACAGCTTTATAAACAAATAATATATTCATTAACTCTTGTCATAACTGTTTATATTTCTGAAATATGAACGCATTAAAATTTTAGACGACAACGTTTGTAGATGACCTACATTTTAAACCGACTTCAAAAATATTTTATCAGTCTCATAAATATATTAAGGCTGATTAATAAATCTAAGTTTAAACTTTTGAAGTCAGAAATATTATTTTGATTAATGGATTCATTATGATTAATATTTGTGCCTATTAGACTAATTAATCCCCATATAAAAAGCTTTGAGCCTAGGACTTAAACTGAGTTGCAACCTGTATGTAAAGTACTCGTACACATAGCAATTTGAACTTTCAAAACGTATTGAAATGTTCAGAAATTAAATACTTATCTTCGAAATTTATTCTCCAAGCTAAATATCCTTAAATTATAATTCTTGTTAAACGGTTTTTTATATTTTTAAATATATTTATTTTCGGTTTATATATTAATTCATTTCAAACTTCAATTTTTTGGAAACATTCACTAGAAATTATTTAATGTAGATTTCAGTAGGCATTTAATTTCAGATATAAATAAAGCTACAAAATAAAATGTAGACATTACTTACGGTGATTGGAAAATAATTAAATAATTACAGAAAGAAAACAAATGTCGTTTACTTCGTTTATAATTTGCTAATTACATTAATAACATAATTTGTTTACTTAAAAAATCTAATTATGCCCTGCAAATACAACTGTAATATATTCTTTGAAGAAACATTACAGACTATAATTAACTAATTGATGCTACTTTCCCCCAATTAGGTACATCTTCGCTACTGGTATTGCTCTTAAATTACTAATTATAATTACTATAATTAGTTTTGTACATTTGTGTTTTATCTACACTTGCGACTCTTTGCAAACTCTTTGCTTCCGAAACCATAATTGGGTTAGGAAGTTTCGTCATAGAGTTCGTCAGTGTTTATTTCTTCACATTTTTTTTTAATTTTACATAGTGTGCGTATTTTACTCTAGTCCTTCTGGCCGTATAAAACTATCCCAAGAAGATTATAGATCGACGGAATAAACATATTCTTCTTTATGTAACTCACCGACAGATGTGCAGATGAGCCATCTGATGTCAAGAGGTCACCATCTCCAGTGGACATCAGTAACACCAATTCATTGCCGGCTACTTTATATTACTACTATACTTACTATAGTTCTATAGTTTTATAATTTCTCTCATCTAATTGCTTGAAAGTTCTATAATTCTATAGTTATAGAACTATAGATCTATAGTTCTATAATTTCTCTCTTTTAGTTAAAAGAGAATAGTTAAAAGAGAGAAATTATAGAACTATAGATCTATAGTTCTATAACTATAGAATTATAGAACTTTCAAGCAATTAGATGAGAGAAATTATAAAACTATAGAACTATAGTAAGTATAGTAGTAATATAAAGTAGCCGGCAATGAATTGGTGTTACTGATGTCCACTGGAGATGGTGACCTCTTGACATCAGATGGCTCATCTGCACATCTGTCGGTGAGTTACATAAAGAAGAATATGTTTATTCCGTCGATCTATAATCTTCTTGGGATAGTTTTCAAGCCAATTTTTGTATGGGATTGTGTGTCTAGTGTTGTAAGTGATCGAAGGTTTATTCCTATATTCTCTCTTGTCCCCTTCACTGATAATTTTTATTATATCACCAAAGATTATCAACCAACCAAAGAAATCGCAGTTTAGCGATACTAATGCCACTATGTATTATGTTCACAATAAACACTAAACAGTCTACCAGATTACATAAATATTGTCGATACTGTTAACAATATCGTAACTGTTCGATAGTTTTACTTGATCGGGCCACCAATGGATAGGGGCATACGGCGGAGGCGTATTCAAAATAATTAAAAAATAATAGCGACTTGGTAACCTTTAGTATTATTTATTTACCTCGGCCAGGTACTACGCAGCCACGTGTAGTACCCCAATGCGAGTAATTATTACCACTGCAGCTGTTTCCGCTGATGGGTGGAGCCGGTTTTTTTATAAAACCACTACATTTATTTGTAGGAGGAAGAAATAAGAATTACAAATTTAAATTCGCCAGGGAATAGCGCGCTAACGGCGAACCGAAGAATGTAACGCATATGTTTCTCGACGTAATGAAGCACTTTTTACATTTCCTGGGAACTTCCAGCGTTTGAGTAAAAATGTTAATAGCTTGCTAATATAAGATAATATTTGATAACATTTTGATTGTTAAGTAGCAGTGACGTCATTTTAAACATTTAAAAACAGCTATTTTATTTGTACTACTTATATTACAGACACAGTTTCGTTTCTTATGTAATAGCAATGCTACAACAAGCATGCAATCAGCTGTATGAAACTACGAGTAACCACCCTCGCTTTGCTTCGGTTTTCTTATTTTTTTTTACACCTTGGATGACATTATTGGAGTTTTATTAAGGATCCCTAATTTTTTAAATATAATATAGCCTATGTCACCCGGGGATAGTGTAGCTTCCCGACAGGAAATAATTTTTGAAATCGGTTCAGTACTTTCGGAGCCTATTCAATGCAAACAAACAATTTGATCTTTCCTCTTTGTAATATTAGTATAGTGGTCAGCATTTAAGTTGTTTAGTAAAATTGTAATAAGATACGGAACCTTCAAGAAGCGGGTTCATCGCTTCCTTCTTAGCCGGCAGCGCACTGGTGGCGCCTCTGGTGTTCACTCGTAACACCGTGACCAGTCCATGGGCCACAGTGCCTGCTTACTATCAGGTGGCCCGTCTGCTCGTCTGCCTGCATGTTCCATATAAAAAAATAAAAATAAAAACCCTGATGTCAGGTTGATACTGGCAGACTTGTGAGGGTGCAATAAAAAGTTAAAGCAAGTGTTTGTCACCTGACTAACCTAAACCTTACTTATCAAAAGAATGCGAAATATACTCGCAAGCTACTCTAATTCGACATACAATAAAATTATTCAACTATTTGGTTATGTAAGTTACGAGTACACTTTCCGTTGTAATTGTTTAAGTAAACATGAATTAGCTAAGTGCCGTCATTTTAGAACGGTGTTTTAGTAGTGTGGTTTTCCTTCAATATGAATTCGTCTAAGAAATAAGGAAATCCGTTAAAATATAAATGTGGGTTAGTTGTTAAATAAACACTTAGAAAATATTTTAGCGACAATTCATTTCCTAATTTAATTAAAATCAAATATCTTTTGTATTTGATCACTATATTTAATACTAAAAAAATAGAGCTACTAGATTTATGTCTGGGGAATATAATTAAAATAAATATGATATGAAACATTAAGCATTGAGACCGGGTTTTAATAGCTTGGGCCGAACTACTGGCGTACCTGGGTGGTGCGATCGTTCGATAAGGTACACTTTAATTATCATCTTTAAGGGCGCGCATCTAACCCCTAATTCTATTTTTGATTTTACGTTCAACATCCGAACATCTGCAGTCCATTACTCATACAAATCCTCGCGTTTGGTTTTTATCTTGCTTTTAGTGGCACTAAGAGGAATGCGATTGCAAGCAGGATAAACGAGTTTATGGTGACTCTCGCTGATAATACTTAAAACGTGCTAAAACGGTTGTGAGAGATGAGTCAAGGAGTTGTTGGTTTTTTGGTTTTAAAATGTCTTCGTTTCAATAAATTTTCGGTGTCGATGAGTTATACTTTTTCTTTTCATTGTATATGAGACAGGGTTTTTTGATATATTGTATTGCTTTTGATTTACTTTAATATTAAGTCATTGGGTAAAAAATCTTTATCATCAGGTGAACACTAAGTATATTCAAATATATTAGGTACATATGTAATTAAAGTTAGAAATAGCGATTTATGTTTTTTTTTATATCTTATAAGTTAATGCTTGACAACTGTCCCACCTGATGATAAGTATGTATGTATGTATATAGAATTTAGAGAAAAATGCGTAGTAGGTAAGCTTACATATGTGAATATTGCTTAATTCTTACGTGAATATTAATATAATTAAACAAATATCTCTGAAAATATTTTGCATTCAGCAATACAGAGATAGTGAAAGCAGAAAATGTATTAGCGATTCCATGTATCAGAGGGTACTTATGTTTTTCATTCATGAGGTTGGAAAACCATTACACTTGAATTCGTACCCTCAGCGGAAAAAAAAGCATAAGTCGTGTTACTTTGAATTTTAATTATTAATATTATTGGAATGAGGGACAAAATCTGCATACATATAATCATTTTTTTTTATCACTGATCTTGACGGTTTTGTCCAAGAAATCGTAATGTAAATTTGTTTGACTACGATATTTTAACAGTTTTTTTGCTCTCCTGTAAAATTGCAATTTTCATCTTATGCCTTTTTTCCACTGAGCGTGCGAATTGTCAGATAGGTAAACTTCAGGACACTTTATTTGTGTGTAAAAACTTACATTACATGCATGGCGAAATTGCATTTTCTAGATCTGAATCAGACTATTGAAGTTTTCAACGCTATCATACAAGTAGGTACATAAGTTCCGAAAATAAACAATCGGGTACAGTGCTCCTAAGGCATGATCACTTACCTAGCAGATTTCCATTCACTAAACCTACATCAACAGGGGTCACCTCAGTTAATGAACATAAACCTGCATTTCGTATTTATCTTACAATTTATCTGTCTAGTCAAACAAAGCTTTTCATCATGTTTGACTGTCACAAAAATTCCTTACACATCACTCACGGTATTGCAATTAGTAGACGGTTCGGATAGAAAACGTGATGGCCACGGGGTCTTACGGAGTGTGCACATTATCCGCGCTGTTGGGTGGTTTAACAATCCAGCACACTGTGACTAATGAATTTACTGCAATATTTACATGAAAACAGAGAACGATGGATGTAATGATTTTTGTATGGAAGCTTTTAAAGAAATTAATAGCAATACATAGGACGTCCGTGACAAAAGGAATTGGTATAGGTATCTTAGGATGGGTGTTATATTTCCAAATACCAATATAACTGGCAAAACCGTAATTTAATGAAATTAATAGCAATACATAGGACGTGCGTGACAAAAGGAATTGGTATAGGTATCTTAGGATGGGTGTTATATTTCCAAATACCAATATAACTGGCAAAACCGTAATTTATCAATTACGAGTAATCGCCCTCGCTTTGCTTCGGTTTTCTTATTTTTTTACACCTTATTGGAGTTTTATGTAGGATCCCTAATTTTTTTGAAAATATAATATAGCCTATGTTACTCGGGGACAGTGTAGCTTCCCAACAGTGAAAGAATTTTTGAAATCGGTTCAGTAGTTTCAGAGCCTATTCAATGCAAACAAAAAATCAAATCTTTCCTCTTTATATATTAGTATAGACAATAAAATCAATGCTTTTCAAAAGTTCTTTCTTTCTTTTTCTTCTTTCTGATGTCCATGGGCGATGATAGCCACTTACCATCAGGTGGATCTTCAGCTCGTTTGGCGGCTATTTCCATAAAAAAATCAATGCCCAGTAAATCAAAAATATGTTTAACAAATTAAAATAAAGTAGCAACAACTTTTAATACTAGTGCTTATCGAATTACAAATTGCAGATAATGCAGTCATAATTAAAATCGTTACCAAACCATGCTCGCTGGTTTTCAGAACCAATCTAGAATTAAACTATTACTAAATTCCCAAGATTCTAATACTAGAAGCAACGACAAGATGCCTTGTTATTTCGCCGGTTAATTACGTCTAATTCAATCCACTAAATCCCTGTGAATACTTGTACCGGACGTACAACGATGTCGGCAGTGTGACCATATTTAAATTACAGATCCTGCCACACATTGCTTAAAAATCTGCCGAATCCTGCCAGTCTGTTAAGTAAAAAATGCCCAAATACTGCCAAGTTTATTTACCGTTGTATTATACAAAAAATACACATATAAATATTTATATGTACTTATGTATATATTTATTTATTATACATTGCAATTAGCATCATATTCTTCTTCGTCTTAGCATATCTTTGCGTGCTTTTAATGTAGATTTAATATTTAAATTTACAAAACTTCACGTGTAACAGTCATCGACATCGTACTTTAGTGAAAGTAATTATATTATGACGTCACAAACATGGCGACCAATCGCGACGTGTAGGTACGTAGTCACGTGATTCTTTATAAAAAAAACAATTTTTAATTGTTTATTTTTCATGAAATAAAATTTTCTAGTTTTTCACATCGACCTTATAATTTGTGTTAAAGTTTTACAATAGATAAAAAATCGCTATTTTTTAATATTCCATAACCCGAGGATTATGTAAGATTCTAATAGAAACTTAGGTAAAATCAAAAATTTTAGGGAAAATCTCCCAGTGCTGGTATACGCGATGTCACACACATATACGCCGCGTGGTAATTAATACACCGGAACGCACTCACACACGTCCTCAAAGCGACCATAGATGCTTTAACCTATAAATCATTAATGCACAATTTTTTAAAAACGATTTTAATGGTTTGTTTACTACAGTGCCTCCAACTTATCTGTGAATTGCCGGAGGGCGCTGTCGGACGCATTGGACCAATCACTGGACGCAATTCGAGACGTAGTAAATGTCAATGAATGAACACAAAGAACTTATGAATGGGGGGCGGAATTAGTTCCAATTTTTGCCATTTCACAGATAAGTTTGTCGCGCTGTAAACATTTGTATCGGCGTCAAATCGACCCTACTGTAGTTTAGTCTATGGGGTTGCCATTTTCGGAATTTTAAGTTGTGATAGTGAATTTATTTTCAGCACCTCAAATCTACCAAATACTGCCAAGTTTTATAACGGCCGGTCTCAATAATGTACTAACAGTTACAAAAATGTAGATAAGGCTACCATTAATACGTCATCTGTCATATTTGTCAATTTTTGCGTCTCAATAACCTTCAGTGGATCGAAAATATCTATCGATGACATTGATCTACCGTTCGGAGGGCCAAGTCATACCGTAGGTATGTTGGTCCATACAAAAATAAATACTTGCGTCTCAATAACGCTTTGACAGCTAACTGTCGGTAATAGAAGTTACCAACTATCGGAAATTTTCACATCGCTCGATTTCGACGGATAATTGGTAGATTTCTCATATTGTAAAGAAAATTTATCAAAACATCATGGATTTATTAATCAGTGATGAGTGATAATGAATTTTGTGAAGCCTCTTTATTTGATTCCGCCTTTTTAATACGGTACCAAGATCGCCGAAATTGTCCTCGTATAAAATATATGACTACATATATGACTGAATTGTGTGAATCCAATTTTGTTTATAACTACCTAGATTCAGATTAAACGTAATCCATAATCTAAATTTTACTAACAAAAAATAACCGACTTCAAAGTTACTCAAAAACTACTTGTCAGATCTCGTTAAAATTTATGTGGAACCACATGACAAGCACCAGCTTTCGATTAAAAAAAGAATCATCAAAATCGGTTCGCCCAGTCCAAAGTTCTGAGGTAACAAACATAAAAAAATACAGTCGAATTGAGAATCTCCTCCTTTTTTGAAGTTGGTTAAAAACAGCAGTGAATGAGAATTGATAACAATTCATATCTTTAAAGTTTTAGATAAGTAGGTATTTTAATAAAACAAGAACACTAAGCTTTTTAAGTTAGATTTATTTTGAAATTATAACAAAAACATTTCGCCTTTTCAGAAATAATGGTGTATCCCTGCTACATCAATAGCTATTGGCTACTATTTTGGCCTTATGAAGAAAGGTACTTCATCTTTTGTGAAGGGTCTGAACTTCATCTGAAAAGAAACTTCCTTTAGTACATTTGGCAACAATTTTTTGTTTAAAAGCAAAAAGAAGCAACAACCCATAATTGCTGGGCTCGGGGTCTCCTCTCGCAATGTGAGGGGTATTAGGCCATAGTCTACCACGCTGGCCAAGTGCAGATTGGTAGACTTCAAACACCTTTAAGAACTTTCTGGAGAACTCTCCGGTGTGCAGGTTTCCTCGCGATGTTCATTGTTTTCCTTCACCGAAGCTAGTGATAATTAACTTCTAATAGACACATAATATTTGAAAATTAGCGTGCCAGGATTTGAACTCGGGCCCCGGAGAAGTGGGAATAAACACTTCGTTCGGGAGACCAACGTTCTAACCGCTAGACTATCACTGCTACAATTACAACAATTTACAATTACTACAATTTTTTGTTTACTAAACATAATAATATATTTTATTTTATTAACAAATAAAGTCTATACTCACGGTAATTGTTGAGCTATGTGTTTCATTATATAATCCTAGTTTATTCATAAAACTAATTAATATTAAGTACTAAAATTATGAGAAAATACACGTTTATATTTTGGGTAATCAAGCGACATAAACGAATGTCAAATGACAATAACATGTCATCGTCGTCCTTGATACCCATGAGTGATAAACGTCAAATGCTGCGTTTTGTTACTAGTGAAGCATTGTTCCAGGTTACACATAACATTATTTTATTAACTTCAACCGCGAAATTCACAGTACATTTGGAACAAATTATCATTTTAATGTTAAAATGAAATAAGTTTATAATCAAAAACACTGAGTTCCTTTTTATGATAAAAAGTATAAAAAAAGTATAAAAGTATAAAAAAAAATATTGTTATGCGAAAACGAAATTTTCAGAGGGACTTAAAAACCAGAGGCAGAAATGTCACTGAAATATTATCTACCGATGATCTTACTTTTTTTTGCTTACTTTTGATTTGTGAGACGGCAGTTAGCGGGAGATCAATGTTTACTTTTTATCTCTGATACGTACCAGAGTTCCACTGACAGTATAATATTGAGACCGGCCGTAAAACGTCAACCGATCCTGCCATAGCCTAAAATAAGGGGTAAATCCTGCCAAAATGGCAGGATCCTGCCACATATGGTCACACTGGATGTCGGATTAGGTGTATGCCTGATACAAACAAGTATAGCATGATGTTCATATTGCAGCTAATTGAGGTCGAACGAGACATGCTCGCCAGTTGTATTTCATGCTTGAATACAATCTGCCATCTACGCAACGTGTGGTGCTGTATAATGAACAAAAACTTTGTAGTGAACTATGCTCTCAGACTGAGTATATGAGTTCCGTATATCTGATGAAAAAACTAAACATGATTACTTACGGTCTGTGACTGAAAACGTATTTGACGGATTCGTCTACTTCTTTCCTCCAAAACTCTTATTTCTCGACTTTTGATATCCATATTTAAAGATGAACGATCATAATATTGGTAGGGTGCTTTAGATTACAGGAACTACTTGTACTACCAATTAATCAAACAGCGCTTATTTCTAAGTCTTAGCATCTTTCGTTACAATTTATGTTGATGCGAACATTGAACATAATTATAGTGTTAGTAGAAACATATTTATAGAAAGTTATTAATATAATTGTTATTGAAAATGATATAATGATGATATAATGAACATGATATAATATAATAGTAATTGAAAATTACTATTATATTATATTATCATGTTCAGCTATTATTATGTAACTAACTACACGCTTTTGTTATAAGCAAATAACATAGCTGATGGGAAGAGGAAATGTGGCAGTATTAAATGATTAAAATAACAGCTGCTTTGCTGGCATATATAATTATAGTATAAAACAAAAGTAGTTAGTCATATCATAACCATAATGGCTTTGGCGTTAAGCGCTGGTGGCTAATAATTTAGAGCTCTTTCGTGAATTCCGTGTTTCAAAAAGCACACTCAGCCACCGGTCTTCTTATAACATAGTTTGGAAGCAGTCTCTAGTTATAGGCATGTCGGGGAAAGACTTCGACAGTCCTAACAACTCCCGAGACTTGGCTTAAATTAGGGTAACCAACGCTTCTACAGCTTAAAAAGCTATCAGATCTCCGTTTTAAATCTGTTAACATTTTTTGAAATTATTTATTGTAGTGAATAAGTACGAATGTTGTTAATTGTATGTTCAAAATAGATTAAAGCATCTGAAGCGAAATATTGCCATTAAAAAACCTTGTTTAAATATTTGAAAAAGAATATAACACCTGTATTCTTTATTCCCACATGTCTGATAAAATTCAATGTACCCATAATGAGCATGCGCCTAAGTGCCATTTTGTTAAATGGTGTAGTTTAGCCGAAAAATCCACATATGGGCATAGTAGGGTTGTGGTTGTCAGAAAAAATATTAAGTAGATAGAATTGAATATGGTGATTAGAGCGGGGAGGTCCGGGGAGTGGGTCCCGGGAGCACTGCACTCACACAATGCCTAGTTCGTTAAAATTGGCCCCGGAGAGAAATCACAGCAGTGGCGTGGAGCGACGGAATATTGTATGGACTATAGTTTGTGTCATTTAATTAGAAATTATGAATGGTTTTGAAGGTTTTTGTTACAATGATAAATTAATAGTAACTGAACTATGAATAATTATGATTATTTTAGCAGCAGACTAATGAATTTTTACATCACTATTGTTTTGTATTTATTATTATAACTATGATATATTTTTGTATGCAAAATTATATTCAAAAATGGCATTTTAATGATCATTCATTGCTTTGATCATGTCCTATATAGTTTGTTTGTGTCATTTAATTAGAAATTATGGATGGTTTTGAAGGTTTTTGTTACAATGATAAATTTACAGTAACTGAACTATGAATATTAAAAATAAGATTATTTTATCTGCATACTAATGTATTTTTATCATCCTTATCGTTTTGTATTTATTATTATAACTATGATATATTTTTAGTATGCAAAATTATATTGAAAAATGGCATTTGAATGATCGTTTATTGCTTTGATCATGTCCTACATTATAATTTTTATATCTGAAGTGACAAAATTTAAAACAATGATAAAATTATTCTTACAAATGATTTTACTGGTAATAGATAATAGAGACAAAAATATAAACAATGCCTACAGATATATTTAGCTATATCTTAGCTGTAGTATCTATATATTTTCAAATTTGAAAATATAGTAATTTATTTTTCACCTCAATTGTTCGAAGGGTATTATATCTGAAGCTTTGTTCTCATTAAATACATCATTTTTGATTTTCTGCATCTGTCTGTAAATAATTTTTACCTCTGCGATAAACAAATAAAAACAAGCTTGTTTCGTACTACGTAAATAAAATTCTACTGTATGCAGCGGTGACTCTACAGTTTTATTAGTCCGTAGTCCGACAGCTCTCCCTTGCGGACTCATTCCCTTTACGTTTCGCCGCCACAATGCTCCTGCGAGTTATTCTAGATTTTTTATTTCGGTCACGGCCCTTGAATTACGTAATTAGCGGTAACTTATTGGGAGTTCGGGGGCGTACTATTGCTTTCAAATCTGATTAAGTGTTGTTCTGAATGACAAAGTACTTTTTAACCGAGTGGATTGTGGGTACTTTGCAGTTTATCCGTTTCGGGTTTTATATAGTTAAATTGGGTCAGCCGGTCTTTTACTCATTAAAATAATATATTTAAATGACAGGTGGTCGTATGTACGTACTCGTGCACAATTTTCTAAGTTTACCCTCGTAATAACTATTAACAATATCTGTGCGTATTCCTAACGTAACAAAATGTAGTGTTTTGATGCAAACATGTTACACTTGTCATTGTAATAAAAAATTCAATTAATAGCGAGTGGTCGCAAGTGCGCGCGATCATTCATACGTTATTATGCCTTGTGTTGTCGGAGCGGGGTCCGACAGACCCCTATAAATAAAAAGCGCATTTGGTCTGAACAATAGATTAAAAAACACAATCGCATAAAAACATCCGCGGTTATCTATTAGTATCTAGTTAGAGTTACACTCGCAGATGTTACCGAAATAATAATCCTTGTCTGTGTGTTTCCGTCACGATCGTATTGCTCCCGAAATATTTCTTTACCTGAGCCTCGTGTTCAAGACAGTAGGGATTTGTTCCGTTAAATAAATAGGCAATAGCTCACTCCCTTTTACTGACTTACAAATTGTTTTTTGAGTTGACATAAAATACTGAGGGGTGTTAGTCTAATTTTGTTCTTGCTTTCGTAATCTTGTTGGTAAAATTCGATCGTAAAGTTTATTTTATGTTGAGCGTTAACGTTTAACAAACATAATGGAGTGTGCTATTACTGTATTTTAGAAACAAATCTCTTAATTAAGATTACTGTCTATATAGGCTTGTTAATCGCATTTGATCTTCCCGAAGGTTAGCGGGCATCAATAATCTAAATTTGGTTTACTCGAAGCACCCTATAACATATATGCCTAAATATATGTATATGTCAAAAGAGCTTTTTTTTAATTTGGGAAGTAAATTAAGAAGAACAAAAAAACTTTATCGTAAAGAAATATTGTGTGGGAAACAAAATATCCCTGGATACATTAACGGAATTAACGACTTGACTGGTAACATTTCTACTAAAGTACCTACCCATTGCCGTTACCTAGTGGTGTGGTATAGACAAAAGAAACTTAATACTTACAAGAAACTGTTATTCATAAGTATAAGCTTGCATTATTATCAGAATGCAAACGTAGCTATGCAATGCACCGTACCTACTCAGGCGACGTCTATTCTCGTACACAAAATCTCAGTTGTGTCATTCGATTTATATCATCGAAATGATTTTTAGGGTTCCGTAGCCGAATGGCAAAAAACGGAACCCTTATGGATTTGTCATGTCTGTCTGTCTGTCTGTCTGTCTGTCTGACTGTCTGTCTGTCTGTCCGTCCGTATGTCACAGTCACTTTTTTCCGAAACAATAAGAGCTATACCATTGAAATTTGGTAAGTAGATGTATTGTGTGAACCGCATTAAGATTTTCACACAAAATAGAAAAAAAAAACAATAAATTTTGGGGGTTCCCCATACTTAGAACTGAAACTCAAAAATGTTTTTTTCATCAAACCCATACGTGTGGGGTATCTATGGATAGGTCTTCAAAAATGATATTGAGGTTTCTAATATCATTTTTTTCTAAACTGAATAGTTTGCGCGAGAGACACTTCCAAAATGGTAAAATGTGTGTCCCCCCCTGTAACTTCTAAAATAAGGGAATGATAAAACTAAAAAAAATATATGATGTACATTACCAAGCAAACTTCCAACGAAAATTGGTTTGAATGAGATCTAGTAAGTAGTTTTTTTTAATACGTTATAAATCGTAAACCGCAAAAAACATTGATCAAAGTTACAACGAACTATAAGAACTTTTATATTGTGTTACTTGCTGCTACGGAACCCTTCATGGGCGAGTCCGACTCGCACTTGGCCGCTTTTTATTTCATTAGCAGATTTCTGATAGCCTAGTTAGTAAGTACCTACTGGAGTAAAATCTTCCACGTACCGTTGATTTTCAGCTATCTACATTTATACATATGTATTATAAATATTGAATATATTATTATATAATGAACAATTAGCAAATAAAGCGGATAGCGAAAGCCAAAAATAATAGTTCTCCATAAATTTTCTCCAATATCGCTAACAAGCGATTTCCTATTGTGGTGAAGAACTAGGTATTATCGTCCCAGTTATGGCACAGTAAAGGTTATGTATAAATAATGAATAACACATAAATAATTTTGTTGCGCTGAATTCGAGATAGAGGCTGTACCAGAATCGCTCCCTCGGCTCTTGCAAACGACAAGCCAGTTGCACCTGCGAAATAACACAAATAGATACGTAGAAGACATACGATACTCGCCAGCACACGTGAGTTCGCCAAATGATCAGCCAGAAGCAACAAGTTAAGTTTCCTGTCCCGCCCAACTGTTTACTTACAAATCATTTACGAAAATATCGTATTACGGTTTGTACACAGCCCATACAATGCGTACAAACGGATGTATGCGTTGGGATACAATTCAGGGTTTTTTAGTTTTTTCGCTTGATGATCCATAGAGTACTATGGAAGGGCCAATTAATAGATTTCATAAAGGCTGTATGGGCGTGCTACCAAGTTCCGACCGGAATTTGATCGCGATTCACAATGAGGTAATACGATATCTCGATACCCACCTGTACAGGACCTAAACAAATCTGCCTGTAGGTCCTCAAGCTCTCGCGCTCTCGCGGACTTTACGCTCTATGTGAATTTGCATAATATATCGGCATATCGTAACGGATACAAAACACATTAATTCGGCAATTTAAAGACATTAAGTTTTATGGTAATCTGATACCTGCATGACTAAGTAATACTTATTATAAACCGCAGTTTTAATTCCTATTACTATAATAACCTGTTTAAACAGCCATATGATCGGAGTAAGTGGTAGTACGAACCGTAAGTGGTAGGATCGTTGTGGAACCTTAGTAAGGGGTGGGATTACCAACCGGTTAATATGTTAATCCAGCTATGAAGTAAGTTGCTTCAAGCAATTTATTATTTGCGTAGTAAGGCTATTATGGCTACCGATACTTACAAGTTGAGATTCATTCTTTTTATTGCAAACGAGCACAATCCATCACAGCCCATGCATATTCCTCACCTAGGTCCTAGAACGTAACCAATTCTTTCTTGAAGAAAGAAGTTTGGAATCCCTTTGTTCTCCAAGGCAAGGGAGCTCCTGATCTGTAGAAGTAACTGTATTGTCAAATTAAAGAATTAAAATATTTTTATAGATGTTATTATATTTTATTGCTTGAAAATATGCACCTTTCCAAAACGGTTGTATTGGCGTTGTTAAAAAAGTATAAAATATCTACATGACAAACGATTTTGAGACTGACTTTAAACAAGTTATTACACTATACCTGGCATACTGACTAAACTTTCCCAGTTTTACAAACCAGGCTCGTATTGAATATCATACTCGGGTTACTTGCAATTTCACTGTGCTCTCACTTTTACGCTAGCGAGGTGCATAAACAGATAGTATTCCCTACACTTTAGTACTATTACATAATACACTACGCAGGATTTTATGAACATTTGAATTCTTCTTTGTTTTTCTTCTTTTCCTTGGCCGGCAACGTATCAGTGATGCCTTTGGTGTTTCTGATGTCCATGGGTGACGATAGCCACTTACCATTAGGTGGATCGTCAGCTTGATTGCCAGCTATTTCCATAAAAAATTACAAAGATAAAAATAAACTAGGTAACAATTTTGGGTCATACATCACAAAAGGAAGTACACCAAAGACATTTTTTTTATCAGCAACACCAAAGGCATCACTGATGCGTTGCCGGCCAAGAAAGACAGAAGAAAAAGAAAGAAAGAACTGGCTCTCAAGCCCCCAGCCGGAACACGACGAGTCGTTTGGCGGCTGACTCATACTCAAGGGTGGTAGCTATCCAGGCGAACCCCATGGAGAAATAATAATAGTAATAATGGTATTAAATTAACAATTAAAATAAATATTACCAATATAATCCCTCGAGGGGCCCTACCACCAGCGGGCCGGATTTAGTCGCCTTTTACGACACCCATCCGGCGTGGGATTGGGGTTAGTATTCTAAGCCGCCCCAATACGGCTAAAGACATATCTTCGAAATTCAGCATCACGTTGAATGAAAAGCGAATAAAATACACAAATAGTTTTATACAACACAACAAGTTTAAATTCAATTTCCGAACTAAACATTCTATTCTAGTAACGCTTTAACATGTGTCATGAACAATGCTACAATAGTAGAAATGCAAGTGGCTCTGCTGAACGAACCACGTGAAGAACCTTTCAGTTTCAGTGTTTAGTTGAGGTTATTGTATCGCAACTTGGCAAGAGAGGGCGCTGTACTTGGTACTTATGTTTTTTAACTCGTTAGTAAATACTTTGTACGTTGTTTTGCTCTTTGGTAATTTCATTCGGCACGATTACTTTTACATCAGCATTTGTCTCTACCTGCCACATAATATTATCAGACGTACGCATTATATTATGAAACAATAAAAAAAGCGGCCAAGTGCGAGTCGGACTCGCCCATGAAGGGTTCCGTAGCAGCAAGTAACATAATATAAAAGTTCTTGTAGTTCGTTGTAACTTTGATCAATGTTTTTTGCGGTTTACCATTTATGACGTATTAAAAAAAAACTACTTACTAGATCTCATTCAAACCAACTTTCGTTGGAAGTTTGCTTGGTAATGTACATGACATAATTTTTTGAGTTTTATCATTCCCTTATTTTAGAAGTTACAGGGGGGGGACACACATTTTACCACTTTGGAAGTGTCTCTCGCGCAAACTATTCAGTGTAGAAAAAAATGATATTAGAAACCTCAATATCATTTTTGAAGACCTATCCATAAATACCCCATACGTATGGGTTTGATGAATAAAACATTTTTGAGTTTCAGTTCTAAGTATGGGGGACCCGCAAAATTTATTGCTTTTTTTCTATTTTTGTGTAAAAATCTTAATGCGGTTCACAGAATACATCTACCCACCAAGTTTCAACAGTATAGCTCTTATAGTTTCGGAAAAAAGTGGCTGTGACATACGGACGGATAGGCAGACAGACAGACAGACAGACATGACGAATCCATAAGGGTTCCGTTTTTTGCCATTCGGCTACGGAACCCTAAAAACAACCTTCTTTATCGTACCTTAATAATATCTCAAAATCAAGAACGAAGAAGAATGAACCTCTGAATTTATCCTTCGATACAATTAACTACTATAAAAAAATTATATTGGTTTTATTTAGCGCAGAAAATCTTTATAAACCTCTCATTGAATTTAGTTAATGTAAAATGCAATATCAATTCCGCACTGGAACTATCTATCCTGCCATCGTGCTGAGCTGCCGACCCTTATGTTGAAATGAAAGGGAAGAGCGATGACTCGGCTGATAAGGTCGGACAACCTACTTTCTCATGTAGTTCACTGATAATCTCCTAGGAATCCTAGGGCAAGGGCTAGGAGTTACAAAAATAAATCATCACGATAAAACCATTTAAAGAGCTTTGTTGGTGGATGTTAATCTGTTAGCTTCTAGTGGTAGGTGGTAGCCACCCTTCTAGAAACAACCTTGAATTATTTAACGAGTTTCGGTCGCAGTGTCGGAGAGCTAGAATAAACCACTCCACATCTCCACTTAACATCAGGTGGGATTGTGGTCAAGCATTAACTTATTAGTGTAAAAAAAAATAATAATAATAATAAAAAACCACTTTCTCGGCTTGTAAATCGTCGGTGACTTCTTTAGTGTTACTGATTTACATGAGCAGCAATGACCGTTTACCATAAGATGATTAATTTGCGCGTTCGTCGGCATGTATTATATTTAAATTATTATTTAATAAAAAAAAACTTTAAATCTCATTCTTAGACAGACGCGTTAAACTTGTAGTTATAAATCATGAATTAGTTATATTTTACTAATGAATGAATGCATTTATTTGTAATAGTATAGGTACATTGTACTCGTATATTAGGTCTTAGGTTAAATTATTTTTTGGGCATCATTTTAAGTTGCAGCGCGTTTATTGTACTGTTATTATCCCGAAACACAATTTTATTGATGCATCAGGCGAGGAAAGTACATTGCAGAATTTACTACGGTAGTTTTAGTGATACTCAGTTAATGGCGCTAATCTTCGCCATAGAAATAACTTAATTGACACTCAAGTTAGTTAAGACATTATGCCATGTGTTTCAGGCTTTCAGCCGGAAAACTGAATTTTTTTTGGTCTTGGATTTTTGTCATCAATTCACGGATTGTAAATCAGCCCGACTCACAACGGATTTTCAGATTCGAACAAACTACAGCCTCATCTCTATGGGATTTACATTTACACCTTCAGTACGTACCCGCGTAAATGTGAGTCACGCTTAAGCTATTGTAATAAATACAATACAAGCCGTCGGCGGCTCCAAAGATGGTAATTGCAAATTGATAATTTCAATTACACGAACAAAACTACGCTCTGTGATCGTGCCAATCCTGACTTATTATAGATAGTAATTTATATGTGGGATGACATTTAATATCCAGGTGATAAATTTAAAATATAGTGCGCAGCGCGAGTGCTGGGCGTGCCTTGTGGGGGTTCGGGAATAATTGTTGGCCATGCTTTCGAACCATATATAAGACTTTAATAGCTCCCTTAAAAGAACTTAACTTTAATTACCTAATCTTGGCCATCTTAACGCTAGGAGGTCCGCACGACGATGCTTGATAAATTGGACCGTTTATCTTTATCAGACCGCAGTCGATTGGCGAATTAATAAAATTGGAATTCTAATTGGCTTAAATTGGCTATTTATTATTGGGTATTGAAATGTGTTTTGTTTTGATTGTGATTAGAATTAATTTAGAGAAGACGGCGGGATGGTTGTTGCGATAGACCCAGAAGCCTTAAAACCGGTGTGGCGTACCTAAGTTATGGAAAATAAGATGTCCAATACAAACAAAATTAAATTATAATAAATTTATGTCATAAACTGAAAAGAACATAACAAAGATGAATTCTAAACTACTTGATTTCGATTTAAATCAATTAAGTGAAAATTAAACACTTCTAGGTGCTGCGCGGTGACTATGAACAATATAAGCAGTTCATTAAACAGGATTTGGAGTTTAAGTGTCGGTATAAACTTCGCTTAAGTCCATAAAGTATTTAAATTTATATTGTAAATTGGTTTAAGCCAATAAATATTTGGTTATCAAGCCGTCTATAAAAGTCATCTTTACTGAATATGAGGAACATAACGAAGACTCGACGTCTTGCTTGAAATTCGGTGCGCGGTCGTAAATACAAATCCCGATGAATCGATGTAAGCTTCTCAAGATTATTAAATTAAAAACCGCATGATGCTACCTATGGCTTATAAATTAGCCATTACTTTGCTACCTATCTAATAATATAACGCCATAGATGATAATATTTTTGACAAATATTTATTTTACGGCTTATATTCATATAGTTGGATAAGTCTCCATATTATGTTTATCAGTGTTTTGAAGTCTATGTTTCGTTCAAGAATTTTTATGGCATTTAGCTGTGTTGTAGTAACCCAAACGTTTTTGTTTTATAATATTGAAGTTATAGTATTGGTGGAATTGTTTTTTGCTTTCTTCTGGGCCGGCAACTTATCCGTAATGCCTCTGGTCACCATCAGGTTTTACAGGTGCTCGGGGCGGTGGTCTACTACAAGTAATGTAGTAGGACTCACAGATTAAAAATTGGCTTTGCAGGCCTACGAAGATATGACCAAACTTCTCAAAATCTGTCCAGTCTGACTGGATCCTCCAGCCCTATAAGCATTGGATTCTTTCAGAGTTTTTGTTACTTTGGTGTATTAGTTTATTGAAATGGCATAATCATACCAGAAGTGTAGTTAGAGAAACCACACTTTCTTTACACAAACCATACATTTCTTCTCATATATTCTAAGCTAATCATTTTAATTTAAAACGGGTACGGAATCTTTAAGATTAATTGTTAATCATGTAGTCTATCTGTCTTGTACTGTTCTTCAAAGTAGTTATAAAGCAAGAGGGTCACCCACTAAGCTTGCAAATATCGTGATAAATAACATGCGAAACGTTTATGACGACATAAACCGTTGTTGATCGTTTTGTATCGGAGCCGTTGCGCCTGCATTGAAAGATATAAGTAACTCAACAGTAAGCTTGTACTAAAAATACTTCTTATTTTAACACTTGCACAGTACTCTGTGAACTTTATATGTTTTCATTTTCACTCAACAGACGAAAATAATCTGATAAATCGATGATCTGACAGATGTAAACTTTTTTATGCTTTTATCATGGTTTGTGTTTTACGTCGTCTTTGCTTTGAGTTATGAACACTATTTATGTTACTGGGTCTAAATATCGTTGATTAATTTTGAATTTCACAAGTAACCGACTACCGTGGACATCAGTACCACCGAAAGCCATCTCGGCAGGTCTCCGACCGAGAAGAATAGAAGCTAGACAGGCAGGTAAACCTTATCATCAAACTCACTTATAGAGCTAGCAAATAATAATATAAGGAAGAGTAGAAAGCACTAGAGGACGGTACAGATCACCAATGAGGTGTATACAAATAAGGGATGTGTTTGAAATACCCCTTATCAATGCACGAAGAAGGTAGCTGTTAGAAGATAGAGTGGAATGGAGACGAATAATCAGGCGTTGCTCTGCAATGACGACCACGACCGCATTGCTAAGAGCGTGACGATTGACAGGACGAAATAAAACAGTTGTGGGATGGTATGGTTATCTTAAATAGGGATAAATCTCTCTCTACTTATTGCCCAATTTGTTGGAATATCGTTGTGTTCACTGCCTGAAGGTTGACTGGGAGAGAATCTTTTAGCATTAAGTCCGCCTTTGTCATCTGTACTTACATACTGTACGGGGCATAAAGATTTAAATAAATAATCATGCATACTTCCACTAGTTCCATCATTCATTAATTAAATGATTTTAATCGAAACGATTTAGCTTTAGAAAATCGCTATCAGCAGTTTTAGGCACGAAAAAAAAATTGAAATTATTTTTAAATAGCTCATACCTTTTATAGGGTACAAAAAGTACCTAACTATTACAATTTTATTGTGATATCTTGGGCGCTTTCCGAACTGTATTGTACAGGACAGAATAAATTGAAAACATATTATTCTTGTTACAACATTACGCAGGCTAGTTATGCATTTCAAGTGAGCAGAATAAGCAATACATTTTGTTTTCATTCTCCTCAATACATGCGGCTTTCAGCCATTTAAATAGTCTAAAAAGATAATAATCTAACCATTGACTTTCTGGTTGTCTCGTATATCATATAAACAATAGGCTCGTTAAAGAGCAATTTGCAAATTCGTCTTAGAGGCCGCACGCGACTGTTCCCGCGCTTTTGGGCTGGGTTGCCATACAAGGGACACTTCTTAAATATTATGAATATTTAAATGTTTCAAAAGGTATCTATTGGAATTAAATTCAATAAATTATAGTATATTATCAATAATTTTATTGTTAATTTTAACGTCACCGACATTTGAAATACATATGTTAATCTACTTACCTACGTAGGTAACTATCTAAATTATTTTAGAGCCCATTTAATGAATTTAAAACAAATCAAAGCCAAAATGAACAGTTCAAAGTGTAGAACAGAAGAAGGATTTTTAACATCTGGCAACCCTGCGAACTCAAAGCGGCCGCCATGTTTGCATTTCGATCCGCAAGGAACCTGTGTTTAAGTTGACTCGGGAATTATATCGCAGCGATTAGTGTAATAACTGGTTGGCTCGCAAGCTTTTTCTTGTTTCAGTCATGTGCTTTCACTCTAACATCGCATTGAATTGCTATTCGATTGTTTCGATCGCGCATTGTTTTCCGCACCATAAAATTTGCCCACTTATTTTATGTTACCTGCAATCTCTTTATAGGTACCATTCTGCGCCAATCTTTGGCTTATCATCAAGTCATTGTGTATCACTTACAGATTTATACAATTCAAATTTTTTCTCATAATTTATTCTTAAACCAACTAGTAAGGAAAACGCGTGATTCAAAAAAGGCACTCAAGCGATACGTTCATTTTATAATTGCTTTGAATAACGAACCGAATGATTTCAAATGACTGAAATGATAATGCATCGCAATATCATTAACTTGTAAGATTGTATGGTGTGCATGGTGGGTTATTTATGTCCCAACACGAACATTGCGGGCCGGACCGTGTGCGCTTAACTTTATTTTAAATTGTTACACTTGTATCGTGTAAAAAAATTGAAATTGTGCATTGATCGCTGGCTCCAGCAACGAGTTACTCTCGCGGAGAGGAATCGACGCAGTAATGTAGTAGTCTGACGTGTATTTGTATCGTAAATATTGATTGTACCACAAGGAGGCGCTTGTAATTGCGTGTGCGGCCGAACGCAGCTTTTATAAAACTCGTTGGAAACCGCACGGAATGTAAACCAGAATGCTCCAAGACATTAATGTGTATTTATTGAGAGCGTCCTGTAATGTTTTTATCGTCTGTGTTCGAGCTCGAACGTAACGATTTGCCGGATATGTGTTGGAAGTAAACTTATTTTTTATGTAGACAATACCGATCAAATTGTACGCTGACGTTTTAATTCTTACGTATATCTCCAGTATTTATGCGTCAATAAAGGCGTTTATAGAACAAGTAATATGATAACCGTTTATTGTTATTGCGCGGAATCAAGTTACACGGTGTTATGTATGGCCGGGAAATGTCTTTGTTAAAACGGATGCAATGACCAGATTGAAATACAAGCAATTACCGACCAAAGCAGCTGTAGCGACCATCATGAACGTAGGTAGACCATTAGTGCCTCGGGGAAATTAAAAAGCTAACAGCAAGAAATCTCGCAGCAAATTATGTTGTTCCGTTGATGTGAAATGTTTGAAATACTTAAAAGCGCAGTTTAATTGATATGTCGTTGAAAGAACTGCAACTGATTTTCTTTATGTTCTTAAACAAAAGTAGGTAACTATATTTCGAAGTTATATCTTTATGCTTAAATTTAGTTGGCTCGATTTTATTTATAGTGAAATATTCTTCGGTGAGTGAATACCTAATTGACGCTTAAACGAGGAATGTCTTTGATCATTGTGTGTTCGTGGAAGACGCGACAAAACCGTCTTGTACGGAACTGGAACGCAAGGTAACATGGTATATTACGTGTATTAATGTCGAGTGTAAATTCTCATCGAAAGCACTCATTAATATGTAGACTGAAATATGTATGACGTCAACTTCATTTCTGAACAAGGTTATTATACGTGCATTTTCATTATTACTTTTTACTGTGTAAATACTGTAAAAGCATATATGTTTAAAGTATTATAATTTCCTTTGTTTTGGTTACAAATGATTTCTCGGAAATGTCCCTGGCATTGAAATGAATATATTTTTGCTATAGCAGTGATAGCCTAGCGGTTAGAAAGTTGGTCTCCCGAACGCAGGGGCCCGAGTTCAAATCCTGGCACGCACCTCTAATTTTCAAATATGTACAATGCGTATTAGAAGTTAATTATCACTCGCTTCGGTGAAGGAAAACATCGTGAGGAAACCTGCACACCGGAGAGTTCCCCATAAAGTTCTCAAAAGTGTGTGAAGTCTACCAATCCGCACCTGGCCAGCGAGGTAGACTATGGCCTGTACCCCTCACATTGTGTGAGGAGACCCCGAGCCCAGCAGTGGGACAATTACGGGTTGTTGCTTTAGTAGCCAACGAGCAAGCAAACGATAGCTCAAACCACCTGATGGTGACTGATCACTGAGACATTGTGGTCTTAAAAAAAAAGCGCCAAATTATAAATGTTAACGGTTTCTTTAATCCAATACACCAATTTAATATTTTACTTAATTTTTTATTGAGTTGGAAGCCACTGTTGCCAGGAATAGAGAGTGGTAAGAGAAATATTTAACAAGTAACCTATTTCAAACCAATCAACCACGGCCGATCTCATCAGTTTGATCATTCAGTGATGTGATTAATAAAATTGATCTACTTACGAGAAAATTGACGGGAGTCAGTGATTGTTCCAATTAAATCAAGTGGTTACATGGATGGCTCCATAGATAAACGAATAGAGAGAGGTGGAGGCAAAAAGTTTAGTTATTTGCTTTTAAATATCTCTAACTCTATCATTGTGTCACAGAGAAAGGCCGTAAGAAGATAATTTCTGTTATGTTTCCAAAGCCAAAATCGTGAAAATGTTTAACGCAGTTTGACGGACACTTTTTCACAGCATATACATTCTTCCTTTACCTCTATCCTACACGTCTGTTACACGTTATATACATATGTTACCGGATATCTGTATAATTCAGCATTCCATACAATACCTAGGCAATGTATAGAATATCTAAAACGTTCAGGTAACGTTTTGAATATTATTTATTTCATACTTAGCCCAGGCATTCTATACAATACTCCATGCGTAGTTGGTAATGTGTGTAAAAGACGGTTCTCTAAGCTGCCTTTTCGCCGAAAATTGTTTGGTCGATTATCACTTGCCAACTAACGTTTCGCAGAATTTTATTTCGCCGAATAATCATTTGCCAACTTATCACATTTTTTTTTATTTCCCAACCTAACAGTTGCCAACTGTACGTTTAGTCTGCCTTTTATAATGACACTTTTCAAAAGGCCAACTTTCAAGTAGCGAATGTTTCAGTTAGAGTAATATTCATTTGGTTGTATATTGTTTATAAACCTAGGTTTGTAAATTTGCGATTCTTGTTATCTTTATTTATTTATTTATTTATTATAGGATTACCAACATACAGTTACAGTTTCATCATTTGCAATACAAGTTGTTACTTATCATATTAAATCTTACTGTTCCTACAATTACAGGTAACCACAGCATGCTTTGCAAATAGTCATCTTCCGGTGACATATGCACTTTTAGGGAGAATTTAGGGGTTTTTGATACATAAAAAGGCTTCCAAACATCTCCGGCGCTGCGGGAAGTGCAGCCCCTCCGCCCTTGCGTAACAAACTGCAGGCACTCCATGCTCGCCTACGCAGCTTCGGCTTTTTGGTCGCCTACGGCGACCAGCCTCAGCCGCTTCGGCTCACATGGTGCCTGCAGTTTGTTACAGCGGGCGGGGGCTGCTCTCCCTCCGCGCCTCCGGGGTTTACATTCACTCTAGGGGTAGGGCAGACTAGTACCACGTGGGGTCGGGGTTGACTAAGTCGGTTCTGTCACCAATTTTGAAAAATCCGAAGCTGCGTAGGCGAGCAGTGTAGTGTAGGAGCCATTAGACTGCATCTCTCCTTACCATCAAGTGTGATTTCGGTCAAGCATTAATTTAAAATGTATAAAAAAATATCTATTCATGTAGGTTATAATTTGTTTTGAGTGTGTTTTTAAGTAAATTCTTAATTCCAACCTCCATCCAAGTTGACTATACATACCCAAATCTAACTTTATTCATTGCCGGTGGACCTGCAGGTATTCTGTACAGTAGTTGGGAAACGTATACATTACCTAGGCAAACTATGTAATGGTGATAATATTCATATAATTTAATACATTGCCAAAACGACCCAGGTATTATACACATTTCCTAGGAATTGTGTTGAATACCAGCATTATACAGATATCCGGTAACATATATACTAAATGCCATCAAAAACAAAACTTGTAAAAAAAACCAAGTCTCGCAACTCAGTTCTTCTACCGTAAAAAGTTGTGAGATCCATGTAATACCAAGTCGGTTAATTTATTCAGTTCCTACTTAAGGGTCCTTCTGTCTTAAGTTGTTACGTAATTAGCTAACCTAACAAGTAACAACATCTTATAGTGACCATATTATCAATATTAAAAATCTTTTATGTTTTAAATAAATAGATCGACTTGACCATCGCATGAAAACACAAATGTACCTCACAAGTAATACCTACATATTGTATTAAATTTGATTGTTTAGTGCGATTGCCAAGTCAATCTATTTATTTAAAACATAAAAGATTTTTAATATTGATAATATGGTCACTATAAGATGTTGTTACTTGTTAGGTTAGCTAATTACGTAACAACTCAAGACAGAAGGAACCTTAAGTAGGAACTGAATAAATTAACCGACTTGGTATTACATGGATCTCACAACTTTTTACGGTAGAAGAACTGAGTTGCGAGACTTGATTTTTTTTACAAGTTTTGTTTTTGATGGCATCTCATTTCTTTTTGTAGATAGTTCTACTTTTTTTCCTTTTACAAGTTACCTTTGAACATAATTATATCTAGGTACCTATCTGCACCTATTATTCCATTATATTATATACAGGTACACTGATTCATTCACTGCAAATGTTACTTTGTCATGCAGGTACAGTAATTCATTAATTGCAAATGTAACTTTGTAATCCTATATATTTATATGGGATTACAAAGTTATTTATGCAGTTGATGTATCTAGAAAACTGGACCAAAATTGCAAAATATTTTAGTTTTCCCTTGATCTATACACTAAACACTAATTGTGTTCCAAATTTGAAGCTTCTATGTCTGCTAGAAGTGCCTTAGAATTTTGATGATCGGTCAGTCAGTCAGTGAGTGACGAAATTAAGAAACTTTGACTAGTTATAATTCTTAAACTACTGGTTCAAATTGAATGAAATTTGAAATATACCGTGTTTATACAATGCCTGCTTGGTTACTAAAAATTCAGGCTTCTAGCTTTATCCACAACGAAGTTATAGGGGGTCGAAAATGGCCTGAATTGCTTCGAGAAAAGGATGGTACGGCCGTGCCGCTTTTTTGCTCGACTTGGCGGGGGCACTGCCGTGCCCCCAGATTCTTCTGATTGGCTGGACAAGAATCTGATTGTTAAGTTCCTACGCTTCATCTCTTAGTACTCTTATGTCTATGGATGGGCCGATGAGAGTTCCAGTGACAACCTCTGTAGTTTGTAAATTGATCGCATATGAATCTTTGTTAAGTGGGACAAGTTTTTCTTAGTAGTTAGTAATACCACACATCATGACGTATATACTTACATATGTTTAGTAGGAGATTGATCGTTATTTAGAAAAATACTCTTCTCATTCTTAAAGGATATAACGTACCTGTCCTTGAGAGTCCTGTAACACATTGCACAGCGTACAAATAACCAATCTTTGTTTGAACTCGTATTCTAGTCCCCGTTTGATTCTTGGCATGAGCTGATATTAATAAGGCAGATTAGTTTTTTCTCTCGAGTTTTCCCACACAGAACACATACGCGTAGTGCGTATAATTCCTGTCAAAAAGAAGGAATCGTCTAATCGTGAGTGAAGCATAGCAATGGCCGTCCGCTTACCATGTGTGTGTAATTTTTGATTCGCGATTGACGCAGTATGGTGTCAATGTGTGGGTGTGGGTACTTGTACGAATAGAGAGTTGGTATTACTATGGATGTTTCACTGAATTCGTTGTTGGGATTACGTCCGTCTTATTTTTAGGTCCATGGTCTTAGCATAATATATCTTACACCATACGAACTTAAAACACTGTCGTGTTAAAAGAAAACATCTATAAAGTGCCGTAAAAGTGCACACGGACGAAAAGGCTAGGGAGCAAGCGATCTCACCGCCCAGTGCGCGAGCTCCATTTATTTATTTATGGAGATTATTATCGTGCGTAATAATTCACTAAGTTTCAATTGCATAATGACGGCGGACAGCGCTACTACACGATTAGGTATCTGCGCAGAGGACTAGCTAGGTACTACTAGGATTATGATTTACGCATCGAACACTAAAATGATAAAAACTTTTTTTTTTTGATTTTGGTGTATTTTGAGAGGATGATTATGGATAACATTATTTCGCAGTGGTATATTTCCGTAAGGTTCTTTTTTCTGCCGGCAATGTGGAGGCAATGATGCCTTCGTCTAAAATTGGTGAAGCTTGAGAACATATTAACCCCACCACTTTTATAGGGATGAGGGTCTATTCATCTTCTAATTTCATGTAATCTCAATTCTATACCACCAGTTTAATAAAATTCTAGTGCTGTGTGCATAAGTGTATGTGTACATTTCCTTTAACTGCTTGGTCATCTTTGTGGTATCTGGCAACACTGGTAGGCATTTAATGTAGCTAGTGTAGATCTCTGTGGGTGTGCTCTAGGGCAGTCGCTCTAGCTCTAGGCGGACGTGTTGCCAGCCGCTGCAGATAATCTTCCCGCAACTGTTATTAAATGCGGGACTGACGGCTCCGGGCCGCATTCGTGTTCCCAGAGAGACGGATAACAGTTTTTAGATATAAAAGCTTAGATCGCGTAGTAGCTTAAAGATACATTTTTACAATACAATAAAAGCAAAGAAAAAAAGCAAAGCAACAACCCATAATTGTCCCACTGCTGGGCTCGGGGTCTCCTCTCACAATGTGAGGGGTACAGGCCATAGTCTACCACGCTGGCCAAGTGCGGATTGGTAGACTTCACACACCTTTTGAGAACTTTATGGAGAACTCTCCGGTGTGCAGGTTTCCTCACGATGTTTTCCTTCACCGAAGCAAGTGATAATTAACTTGTAATACGCACATAATATTTGAAAATTAGAGGTGCGTGCCAGGATTTGAACTCGGGCCCCTTCGTTCGGGAGACCAACGTTCTAACCGCTAGGCTATCACTGCTTACAATACAATACAATACGATACAAATATTCTTTATTGTTATAAAAAATAAGAAAACAATCGGCGGTCTTATTGCTAATCAGCAATTTCTTCCAGACAACCTAGATAGCAGAAAATTACAAAGGACAAAGGTTTGTTAGGTAGGGGGGACGAATAATTTACTACTTACTTAATTTGTGACATTATCAAGGATATTATATATGTATCAAAGGATTAAGCGACAAGTAATACTCTTTAAGTTGTCGTTTAAAGGATGCTATGGAAAGAACATGCCTGTTACAAAGAGGTAAGAGGTAATACATCATATTGGGATAGTGAGATGGTACATGTGATGAGGAAGGCATGAAAAAATATCAAAAAACTGACTCGAAAAAAAATGTCTCGAAAAGTTACGATTTGTAAGTTACGTCGATACATACCATGAAAATATTTTCCCAGACAAAAAATTGTAACTTAGGAAGTAGGTAAGTTAATAAATATTGGTAAGTATGTGCCAATACCAACTAACCCCTTAATATTAGATTATGTTCTTTGGTTTTGGCGTAATATTAAACTACAAAATAATATGTCGTCGTTGCGACTTTAAGACCTCTTATGTGTAAAAAATCAGCTTTTTGAGGGAAACGATAAAAATCGATGAAGTTTTGTTTAGCAAGCACATAGGTGATTTTGAATTAGGTGAATAAATTACGATGGAATCGTCGAACACACATGGGAGTTTTTGAATTTGATAGTGCTTCAAAGTGGAGAATCATTTGACGTAAAAAAGTGATTTTGCTAAAAGTGGCACATAACACATAAGAGGTCTTAAAGTCGCAACGACGATGTACTGATCAGAGTCGATTAAAAATCAACAAGGAATCAGACCGATTCAATTACATTCAAACATTAATTACACGATATTTACCTACCGTATTATCGTAAGTATACCTAAGTCAATACACGCATTGAGTTTCAATAGATTAAAAATAATCTCAATGCTGTATCTCTAATCCATCATTGTTATCATTATCGGATATCAATATTTACATTTCAGATTACACGTTTATCACATTTGAATTCTATCGTTCTACAAAACACCTAAAGATGTGACGAGAGAAAGATATGTTCTATAGTATTTTTTCTTTTTATCTTTTACACAAGGTGTGTAAGATTGCATATAAAAAGAGTCAATGTCCTACTAATAGCGCAATGGATATTCATTACTCAGCGACTGTAATAGGTTTTAAATTAATAAATAAGATAGTCTATATTATATATCGCAATTTTTGGGTTTCATTACAACATAAACCACAGTGAAATGTTGTGTTTATTTTTTTGTTTTTAAATGTATTTCTTTTTATCCGACTGCGCGACGCAGAGGAAGGTAATGTGTTTATCAGTCTTAACCTTGCAAGTGTCACTAAAGACATGACAATAATTTTATTTAAATTCACCACAGGGACAACAAGACGCTATATTTTCTAAATGAAAAAAAATATTTTGATGAACTACGTCAAGTAGGATATGGTTGAATAGTTATTCAAAAATGAATTTTAGGTTCTTTTCATCATTTTTCATTTTAAGTGACAATTTAGGATATACATAATTATTATAACGATTTGAAGTTGGTTAAACAACCATTCTCGTTAATTTACTAACTCCCCTAATGAAATGACAACATTGCGAATTTTACCGTCTTATAATCATAATAAAGGAGTTAATGAATCCTAACTAAAAAATGTAAAAAACCGGGATTATTTAATTAAAATATTAAAATTTTACAGGGCTGCTTGGGAAAAAACAAGATTTGATTGGTTGAAGAATGGGTCCCGACTGTTAATCCTTCTATGGTGTAGTAGTTCAGTATTACTTTTTCTGAACTACTGGGCCTGTTTTTTCTGTTTAGTTTTTTACGCAGTCGGGTTTTTTTTAATAATTGCTGTAATTGATTTTTAAATTTTCGACTCACCTGTTGTAATTCCTTAGACACGTGCATGGTGAAAAATACTTTACCAACCAACTTTAACCAGCTACTTTACCAAGCTAATCACTAGTGGTTGCTAACCAACCACAAGGCTGCGAAAAAATCACGATAAGGTATTTTAGATTTAACTTACAACTGAAGTTTACTACCGGCTTACATTAAATCTTATCAGTTTCATTATGACGTCATAAGGCTATTTCGTGACGCAAAATCAATTTGTACAAAGAAACTCAAGAGAGTAGGAAAACGGTTGTTGACAGCGATTGCCCATCACTACGTCAAGTCAAGAGCCAAGATACTCGTAGATACTGATCTGCTAATTGTAACCCCTTTACCATTTCAATAGACGAGTGCTACAATGAAAGAGCGTGCGAGACCATTACAGTCGTGTACAATTTAGGCCCCTTATAAACGTTCAATCTTGAAAGGATTCTGTTTTGATCAGAATGTAAAGTCAATATCATCATATGACGCTTATCGTGTGTTTCTGTTTGGCATTAAGCTCGCCATTTGTACCTTAATCCTGTATTGTGGTCAATAAAGATTAAACAAGTAATTAAATAAATATCTTCGGGTCGATTTCTGACGATCTACAAGACGTAATTTTCGTGATAATGAAGCGTTTTTGATTTATTTATTTCTTTCTTATATTGAACACCATTACACCACACACCACATTAGGTTTTGAAACCAGATGAAAATAATGGGTGTATTGTTTCTTATACTAATTGTCCTCTGTGCATCTCAAATAAGTTAACTTCTAAATAATGCGATCGAGAATGTATCGAAAATATTTTAAGTTTTATCGTTTCATTATCATCTTCATCACACGATCATTGCGTTCAGTGATTTCAGATTGCAGTTGAGATTGACCGTTTGTGGAGGCTTAAAACAAGCGTGCGAGCCCTTCGCGAACAAACCATTCACATCACCGAAACGTCTCGCTTGTACTGTACCGTTACCTAAACAGATATTAATCATAATTTTCACTGACGCACTGCGCTCAAGTATTTTAGATAATAGTTATTAGCGGTTTAGCTCGAAATGTACCTGTGTGTGGGCGAAGTCAGCTACTGGAAAATTGCTGTGTGACACCACGCCTTAATGGATTTCAAACTATGTAAGTACTTGGAACATAAAACCATGGTGTAATCGCTTCCTGCTTCTCAGTGCATCAGCCTAAACTGGCAACTATTCGTGGACACATTTTGTGGGGCAACAATTGTTTGAATTAGTGTCATCATCATCAAAGGTTACGGGTAGTTTTACTTGGGACACATGCTAGCTATTAAGGTATTCATTAGTTTCAATTTTGTTGTCTACCGATGGTTTCTTTGGACATTATTCGAGCTTTCCTGCTTGCCCTAGTTACCGTAGTTACAATAGTGATGTCATCTTTACTGGGTTTTATCTTTGAAAGGACAAAACATCGAGATAAGGTCCGTCAGGTGCGTGTCATAATTATCTCAGTGACACAGTTTGCCTGTGGGTCTATTCGGTCATATACAGTAAATATATTCGTTAACACTGTTAGGAATTAAAAAATCAGGAATTAAAATAATTAACTTAGCCAAGCGATTGTCTAACTAAACGTGATTTATTGTAATTGATTGCAGATTTAAAGAAACATTGTCAGTAATGTAGGTAGTAAAACTCCGTTTTTATAGTCAAGTCCTATTTAGTGAAAAAACTTACACCTTTTTATCACTATTTAAAAATAAGGCAGATACCAACAAGAAGAATAAAATTTTGAGAAGAATAAATATTTAATGCTAAAACGAATTTTTGTTTACCATTTTTTTTTTATTATTTTAAATTTATATTTCCATTAAAAGTAGAGCTAAGTTTGTTTACCATTACCACATCAGTCTCGTCAAAATCGTCTCGTAAATAAATTAAATTACAGTAAGTATGTAACTCCAAAATAAACGTAAATAATTTCGACATCACTGCTACAAAACCCCAAAGCAAATGATTAATTATTGCTTCCTCCCTATCCCGCACGTACTGTTTCAATTTAACACCATGTCTATTTCCGAGTCGCGTGTAATTGACGTTAATTGTTAGGGCAAATTGTTAGCATATCTGTCTGATTAACCTTTAATGAATGAAGGATGGAACTGTCCGTATGCAAATTGAGTAGGCACGTTAGGCAAATGATATTAAAACCATTGTGTTCATTGATTTGAAGTGATCGGACTTATGTAGGTGTAAGAAGTCTATTCTAGAGAAGGGAAGTGGATCTTTTGGCAGAAAAGTTATGAACAAAATGGAGGTAAAACTCTTTACGATTTGCTTCATCTAGACACGCGTAACGTGTCAAGCCAATTTCAAGCTAACAGAACTGGAGAGCTGCACCGTGTGTAACATTACACGAACATTTGAAGCCACTTTTGACCCCCTCATATCTCAAAAACTATTCCACATAAACCTGTCAAATTTAGCTCATTTATTGAGACTCACGGAATACATGTGCTCCAAATTTCATAAACACACCACAAACGGTTATTTAGATATTAACTTCCAAAAATCGTCATTTTTATTACTGACTGACCAAAGATAGATCAAAACTCTAACCCAGTTCCAGGTGACCTAGAAACTTGATATTTAGCATCAAATTAGACAATTAGGCGTATGTAAAGAAAAAAAATGTAAAAACTGGAAATTATTGATAATTAGTGAAACTAGTGAATTAGCGGTTGCACTGTATAGATAAATTTTACAAATAACAATGGATATATTCATTATCTATAAAAACTTAAAATTTCTAGACAAAAAGTAATGATATCTCATCAAAAACATAAATGTGAAATGATTGCCAATTAAAAAAAAAAGAATTGAGATCTAAATGGGTGCCAAGTTTTGTGTAGAAAAGCCTAAAATTTTGTCACAAGAACATGTAATTCAAGCTTTACATTTGATTTGGCTAGTTTTCATTATTTAGCAACCAACAAAACAAATTTTAGAAAAGTAACATAGGTAGGTATAACATCTAACTTACAGACTTAACAACTATAATATAGCCTAGGTACGGAGGTATGTACGTGAAAACTAATCAAGTCAAATGTAGAGCTTGAATTACATGTTCTTGTGACAACAATTTTAGGCTTTTCTACACAGAACTTGGCACCCATTCAGATCTCAATTCTTTTTTTTTTAAATTGGCTCTCATTTCATATTTATGTTTTTGATAAGATTTTACTTTCAGTCTTGATCAGATTCTTGTTCTATTTCACACTCCCTTGGTAGTGAACTCTGTGGGCAGATGAGGAAGTGGCATCGCTACTTGTCACGTTCTTTGCTCAACTACAAAACAGGTAAAGCGTTGGCAATGTTTAAGGATGGTGAACATTTACTGTCAGGTGGTCCATAAGCGTCATTCCAGTATCGCAGATTCTTGTCATTACAAAGAACTTTTTCGTTTTACTTATTTTAAGTTAATGACTTAACTACAAGGCTACCTATAATGGTAATTGACAATTTAATATCACCTGCAGTTCAACGCAGGCGACAGGACGGGGATAATGATATTATTATAGTCTTCGTAAAAAATATAAGTCGGCGTAGACTAAAAGACTTTGTTTAAATGTGTAGTAATTAAAAAAAACAGGCCACGCGCAATGTAGGGTTCCGAAGTAGTAAGTTTATCGACTAATACTCATTAACTACCTATGCTAACATAGCCGTGATAGTTTTCCTTGTAAAATCATCATATAAACTATTATATAATTTTTCATTTGTCCAACTGCAACCGTTTAGCTAGCAGGGGGAGAGGACACTTGATTCTAAACAAAATTAGCAATTTAAAGCCAAATATTTCGCAAACGAACCCATAAATGGTCTTAGAAGACCCATTATATTTTTGGAAAACCTTTTCAACGATACCCCACACTGTAAGATACGCGACGAATAAAAAAATCATTCTTACGTTACCTGTAGGAGAGGTACCCTGAAAGATTTTTTTTCAATATTTTATTCTACGATTCTAGAGTTTTAATAAATATGTACATATATCCATGCTAAATTACAGCTTTCTAGCAGTCTCGGCGCTTTGCTTCGGCCAGACGGACGGACAGTCGGACAGACGGACAGACGAACGGACGGACGGATATGACGAAACTATAAAGGGTTCCGATTTTACTTCGGAACCCTAAAAAAAAGCCCTGTCTGATTGACGTTTATAAAAATTGCGTGCACGCAACTTCACTGAGGGAAATATTGGTAAGCAGGGCGCTACGCGTAAACAGAATATAAAACCTAAAAAAAATATTATGTTTATTATAAAACCTAAAAAAAAATATGTTAATTATGAAACCTGTTAATATGTGTGCCTGACGAATGTGAATCCTGTGTTTTTCCTATCAAACTAAATAGTTCATATTAGGCTATTTACATTAAAATTTTTACTGCAATGTTATTGCATTCTTAAACTGTTGTAAAATGAATGCTTGCTTCTTTCCTTAACCTAGGCTAAGTATTTTAATTATTACTTATTTATTTTAATCTAGTAACGATGATCTTATCAAAAACATAAATGTGTAATGAGAGCCAAGTTCAAAGAAAAAGAATTGGGATCTAAATGGGTGCCAAGTTTTATGTTAAAAATCCTAAAATTTTAGTTAGAAGAATATGTAATTCAAGCTCTACATTTGACTTGGCTAGTTTTCACGTACTTACAGGCTATATTATATTTGTAAAGTAGCTCCAAATTATTCGTATAATAACTGGTAACGTTGCGTTACAAGTTTTAAACTTTGGCTGGACACACTGCCGCGTGTCTAGATGTTCCAAAACGAAAAAGGCGTCGAAGTCACAAGAGCAATGAACTGAAGCAATTGGTAAATGCATTCAATTAGCAACAACAAACCATAAACTTTCAATTCAAACTGCAAATAAGCTAGAGAAAAATTCGCTGCGTCATTTGATAATCAATCAATTATCATAATGTTATGTCTGGACAATGCCCTACCGTTGCGAGTCGGTCTATGCTCTAATTGAATTAAGACTACTATCAGCTTGCGAAATTGATTATTTTTAATAGATAGACTGTATTGACGATGTTGATTGGAACGTAATGACGTAGCAATATTTTCGTCGTATTCTAGGGTACTAGGATACACAATATAACCACAGACATTTTTTAACCGACTTCAAAAAAGGAGGAGGTATTCAATTCGACTGTATTTTTTTATATTTGTTACTTCAGAACTTTGGACTGGGTGAACCGATATTAATGATTCTTTTTTTAATCGAAAGCTGGTGCTTGTTATGTGGTCGCACTTAAATGACGTGATCTGTCCAGTAGTTTTTGAGTTATCCCTAATTTTGAAGTCGGTTATTTTTTGTCAAGATTATACTATCTACTATGGAACCGACAAGTAGTCTTACCCAAAAAGCTTTGTTGAATGGAGGTTCTTAGAACTAGAATCCGCTAATTTCGTGATGCCCACGCTGAACAACGATCTTTCTTTTGGAGGGTAACGTGCTCTGTAGCACCCAGTTCAATTCCTAAAGAACACAAAATACATTCATAGTTACAATTATTAGATATTATAGCCTAAATGACTATTATCCACTCTAAATTATCAAGTATCTTTTTTTTAATTTTTCTTTTGCAGTTTTGGTGAGAGTTAACAAAATGGATTCATGATTCCTTGGTCGGAAAAGCATTGAGGCGGTGGTTCCTGTTTCCTGGTTTTATAGATATCAATAAACTGTGTTACAACTTACCATCATCTGACCCATCTGTGTTTTAGTACCATAAGTTTTAGTAGGTACGTGTTTTTTTTTATAAAAGGAAAACATCTGAAGTCATTAAATTACTGATTAATTGTTCCGTAATGTTACGCTCGTCCACTGCACTAATTGTATTTATGCGAGAATGCAACCGCCTCGTGAAATTACTAATTGATCCAAAGCCCCATGCCATATGTGGGACAATGTGTGTGATATCAATGATAACCCGAGAGCCTGTGAGATGTTACTTAGGCGACATGATTTAATTTATCCTCTCATGTAAGTAATACAGGTTCAAATTAACTAAATATATCTCTACCTTAAAATAAGTAAGTACGTATATGTGTTAACGATATTGTTTATTAATATTAATATTATTATTGAATTAGAAGTGGTGAAAGTGAATGCAATTCAGTTGTTAGGATTTATTTTCTTTTTATGTTTTTCGTAAATATATTGAATTTTTTTTAGTATGCTGAAACTGTTCTTAAAATATTTCTATATTTTTAACCGACTTCAAAAAAAGGAGGAGGTTCTCAATTCGACTATATTTTTTTTTTATGTTTGTTACCTCAGTACTTTGGACTAGGCGAACAGATTTTGATGATTGTTTTTTTAATCGAAAGCTGGTGGCTGTCATGTGGTCCCACATAAATTTTATTGAGATCTGACAATGGCATCCATGAGAAAACCACATAAGTCGTAAATTTGTGTTAAGATGTGCGCGACAAATTGACGAATAACTCAATATCACGTCAACCGATTTCGATGATTCTTTTTTTAATCGAAAGCAGGTGCTTGTCATGTACATTGTCTTGTCATTGTATTGTTCACATAAATTTGAACGAGATCTGAAAAGTAGTTTCTGAGACTTTGAAGTCGGTTATTTTTTGTTAGTAAAATTTAGATTATTATTGGCTTCAACCCATAAACGGCGCACTACTGAGCAAGGGTCTGTCCTCTTGAGGAGGCCTCCAACATACTGCTCCAGAGCGGATTGGTTGAGGGGTTATCGGCCAATCCAAGTGTCAGAAGTTTTCATGCCGCCCGAGGGCCTCCGACTGTCGTCATGGATTATGTCAATACAACTTGGGACAACTGGGTTACACCATATCATAATTTAATATAGGTAGTTGCATAACATTCCACGAGGGTTAAGTTTAAAATCATGTCTTTTCATTAATAAAATAAGTATGTTGAATATAACTCATTAATCTTAATCCGTCTATCCTAACACATATTGATTTATCATAAACATCTTTCAATTTAAAATACTTGATAAAGTTTATCCTTGTCACATGTTATCGGTAAATTGCATATCGATGTATGATAATCTATTTTTATGTTTAGGTATACCAAAGACCTGTATCGTCAAATTTGTTTACGTTTGAAAACAATATGAAATATTTTGGAGACAATTTTACTAATAATTGTTGACAAAGCACGCATTATGGATTATATTTGGAGTATCACTGTATCACTGTTGTAATGAAGCATATTGTTTAAGCTAAATAACATACATTTTGTACCAATAGCTCATAAGGCGATGAAACCATTTAAGTTTCCCTTTGAGCTTTACGCTTTATCATGATATATATTATGAGTTACTTCACAACCAACAGCATGAATAATAGCGTCGTGACGGTTTCTATAAAAACTCAACTTAATTGCTAATTACTATAAAGCAAACATTCAATTTACAAGGCGGGCTAATTGCGTTGGCCCACATCATGTTCTGAAAAAAGTCGGCTAAAAAATCTTATTTCTTAATTATAGACCTACTCATAGCTGCGTCGCGAGTTTCGTATCAGAACAGTGGACGGGATGTATTACAATTACATTTTATTTATTCAACTCTAGTCCTTAGAATATAGAGCCTTTTTTCCTTTGAATTTTCACCGTACATGTCTATCGTCTTAGCAAATACTGTCCAATAATTACACGGTTCAGAGAGAGGTTATCAGCCTTTTAATATATGTTATATCTGTAGGTATCTTATTCGATATATATAATTAAAATCATGTAAACATTTTGCTTGTCAGTGACCGACCAAAATCTGTTGATGGGTTTTGAAGTTAAGGGAAATTTAATGTGCCTTTTTTTCGTAACTTTTTTATATTCATTTTTTGATAGTGCCAGATAGATAAACCCAATTGTCGGCCATCTTTCGACATTTTAGCGTCAAAGTCATCACAAACATACAAGTCTAGTCTATCTTAGATTTTTGTTATGAAAAGTCAAACAAACTAACACGCTAAACAAGAAGGATTTGTATCAGCTATATTTCATTTGAAAGATAATTCGCTTTGTTTTTATAACTACAAGATATAATTTTACGGTGACAATAAAAACAGAACATGGACGTTCTCGCGGCTTCTCAGCGAGAGATTATATATCAGCTTAAGTTAAACATAACGTTACTTTTATTCCAAATCGTAATAATTTCATATAATAAAACTTTCGGACGTTAACGACTAGGTCGAGAAGGTTTAAGTCCTATTGTTGGCCAGACACGGGTTAGGCGACAAACAGAAAGGCTGCTAAGTCCCAGATGGAATTTATTAGGGATGTGAATCACATCCGACGAGATAAGAGTAAAGATCTAAAAGAGTTTCGACTCAAATATGACAGATACTCAGTAACTTAAACAGATCCTTCTTAAGAATCTGATATTTATTCTCGGATTGAAGTTTGGATATATTCAATTGAATCTTGGAAATGAAATAAATGATGGCCAAATTTAATATTCCTAGTTAGTATGTCTTTAATATGTATTGCCTTGAGTTCCTGCTCTTTTTCTTCTTCTCTCTTTCTTGGGCGGCAACACATCAGTGATTTTTTTGGTTTCGCTGATGTTCATGGGCGACAATAGCCACTTACCATAGGTCGATCGTCTTTTTAGCCCGTTTGTCGGCTGATTCCATAAAAAAAATTTGTTCAGTCCAAATGTTAAAACTTCAAACGAATTAAATATATTATGTTGAACAATTATGTATTAACCAGTGTTAAGGTTTGAGTTTGTTAAAATAAATTACAATCCGTAATTTGATGGTACTTACCCTTCAAGCTGAAAGACAAGTGGATATTTGTAACAATATCAATGTGTATCTTCTGAAGCAGAAGAGGTCAAGATATATTATGGATCCAATTATTTTTACGATTTTGTCGAGATAACGTCGGCATATTCAAGAGGGTGACTTAATCAACGAATCAAAAATTATTAATCCCCTTAAAAATACCGATAGAAATTGTTAACATGCTTTAATTTTTTTTTCTGTTTATGTTTATATTTTAGGTTTAATTTTATTATGATTACAAACTACAATTAAGTATTTAACTAAGTTTATATTAGGTATACTATTATAATATAATCATGTGTCTTTTTTAAAATATAAATAAAGAAACAATGTGAATAATTTATGATGTTAAGCGAATACTGCTGGCGACTGTTTGTTGGTATATAAATGGTATGTCTGAAAACCTAACAAATTTGAGAACCAAATTTGAGAAAGTGAAGAATAAAAAAAAAAGTTAAAGCAATTTTCAAAGCGTTGCTAATGAGAGCAAGAGAACAAAATATATGTATTATCGGTAACAACTCTTCGTACGACAAAGTACTACACGGTAGTCCGCAAAGGAGTCTAATTTGAAAAGCCAGACATATAAATTTCACCTAATCCCGTGATTGTGTGAGGAAAATTGGAAGCAATTTCGTACGCACTCATTTACCGTGGTGCCTGCAAATTTTATTGCGTAATGGTCCACGGGAGAGGGCGACGCTGAATAGCATTTCGACTGATCAATTTGTATTTGTCGATTTTTAACGCAGCATTTAATATAATGTATTGCAAATGGGCATGACAGTGTTAACGAATTAGGTAGGGGAATGTGGGGGGAAACCGGACAGGGGGTGAAAACAGATAGTTGCTGTTTTACTAGTAGGCATATAGCTATCTCGTTCTAAATAGTCAAACGTTATTTGGGAACACTCGGGCAGTTTGCTAGCAAAAGGCGGACAGGATAGAATTTCATCACGTGCTTGTACTCCACAAAATAGAAAAAATTGGTAAGTTATCTAATATTTTGTAATTTTTGACGTATTCTCATTTGCTTTGGTCATGTACAATCATAATGTAACATTCTTTTCATAATATCTTGGTTATTTAAGTTAAAAAAACAGCATTAATTGTTGCTGTGAGTCTAAGAATAAAAATTTTGCAAGTAGTATTTTAAAAGTGGCACCTGTGGGGTACGACCGGACGGGGTGATATCGGGTATCCGGTGTCACCCCCAATCATTGAATAGGTTATGTCTGCTTATTTACTTAAAATCTTAAACCTTTACTTTATTTATTTTTCATAAGTAAGTTTACAGGACCTCAGTATCACTTGAGTTGAAGAGAGATGTAGGTTCCCTATGCGTATTCTACAGTCTGTACAACGGGGAATGTTCTGAAGAACTGTTCGGTTTAATACCTGCGATTGATTTCCGTCACCACGCATCACCATGTATCAGGTTCCATCAACACCACCTTAATACTTGGCGTTCGTCCACAGTTCGCTTTTCATGTAATTTCCTACCACGCACGTGTAAACTGTGGAACGAACTTCCTGCATCGGTGTTCCCACTAAGCTTTGACATGGAGTCCTTCAAGAAGCAGGTCTATTGTTATTCTTCGAAGCCGGCAACGCATTGGTGACGCCCCCGGTATTACTAATGTCCATGAGCGACTGTAATAACTTACCATCAGGTGACCCGTCAGCTCGTTTGCTTGCTTAAGGCATAAAAAAAATATCCGTATTCACCCCGTTGACTTAAAACGCGTATCCGGTTTTACCCATAGGTATGGGGTGAATCCGGATTTATGTTTTTTATAAAAATAAATTTCTACTTCTTTTTATCTTTATTGATTTCGGATATTTTTTGCCAAAGTAATGTCTTACATTATGTTCTTTGAGAAGTGTTGTTGATTTTTTAAATATATAAGATTATAACGAATTTATGGTGTTTTTTTCTTAACTATCCGGTGTCACCCCACATTCCCCTACTTAAATTGACTTTTATTCTGAAGTGATGTAAGTATGTAAAAGAGCTTCATATGCCGCATTTTTCTAATAGTAAAAACAAAATAAATGAAACGTATAATTGTATTAATTGTACGTAATAATTGATCATGTTAATGTAAAGTAAACTTTAAAATAAAAATAAAAAATCTTCAATAAAATATTTAAAAAAAAATATTTCAATAAAAATATTTCAAATAAAATATTTAAAAAAATTATTACAAAAAAATAATGTCACAAATATTTCTTTCTAACTATATATATATATTTTCTCTCCCTTCGCCGCTGCCGCCTCTCACCACGTGATATATCGTCTACCCTCTCCACGTGGCCGTAACGCTTTTTTTATGACAGAAAAATCCTAATAAAAATTAAAGAAGTCTCACTTCAAAAAACGGTCAGGACTATATAATATAATACGCTCACTAAAATTGATGTAACAGACGTTCACACGACATAGACCACAAACACGCGAGTGATATAAAAGTCTTCTGTTTTAAACCCATCTTATCATATTAACCATAAAGGTTATATTCACTTCCAAGAAATCTTTAATCGACTTTGAACATTAACCGAAATAATATTGTAACACTAACCGAATTTATTATAACCAGTAACAAAGACACATCGTATAACTAAAACAAGAATTGTTTTATACGTAATCGTAATATCTTCCTCAAGTATTCTCTTTTATTCTTAACCATGTCCGTAACATAACGGATATATTGTGTTTGTCGGATTGAATTACTCGTGTTGTTTACAAATCCGCCTGTATATCAATGGAAGCTGTCCGTCCGAGAAATGCTTGGCACAATAAAACAAATAATTATATGAAACTAAATACCTCTCAGCGGAGAGTCTTTTGTGCTTTTGCTATATTCTTCTACGTAGTTATGATATTATCTATATGATATCATCTTTGTGCGATTGGATGTTTAATTAATGGAAATTTAGTCTTGACTAAAAAAAGATATCTCTTATTTCAGTATCTTGGAAATATTTACTTTTTGTAAATATGTATTTAACTCTAACAACTTCTAACAAATGAAACAACGAAAACGTAAAAGTTGAGAATAAGAATTACACTGCAGACAAGAGACTAGTAAATAATTCGGTTTTCGCTCTGCATAATTATACAGATGTGCGTATGCATATAAAAATGGTATTAATTATATGTTCTCATAGCATAGAATGTAAGTAAAAGTTCTTTTCTCTCTCTTCAATCGTGCACTCATGTCAGAGAGGTCATTCTCATGGTGTCGTGATGATGAAGGTCTTACGAGTTTTAGGCAGCAGACGCATTGGCAATACGTTTCCACAGGATTATCTATACATCTATATACAAATAAATAAAATTGGAGTGTCTGTTTGTAATATTAAAATAACCGCTTTTTACTAAGTGCATTTGGATGTATACACGGTACATATGTTACCGGATATCTGTATAATTCAGCATTCTATACAATACCTAGGCAATGTATAGAATATCTAAAACGTTCAGGTAACGTTTTGAATATTATTTATTTCATACTTAGCCCAGGCATTCTATACAATACTCCATGCATAGTTGGTAATGTGTGTAAAAGACGGTTCTCTGCCTTTTCGCCGAAAATTGTTTGGCCGATTATCACTTGCCAACTAACGTTTCGCAGAATTTTATTTCGCCGAATAATCATTTGGCAACTTATCACATTTTTTTTTTAAATTTCCCAACCTAACAGTTGCCAACTGTACGTTTGGTCTGCCTTTTATAATGACACTTTTCAAAAGGCCAACTTTCAAGTAGCGAATGTTTCAGTTAGAGTAATATTCATTTGGTTGTATATTGTTTATAAACCTAGGTTTGTAAATTTGCGGTTCTTGTTATCTTTATTTATTTATTTATTATAGGATTACCAACATAAGATACAGTTTCATCATTTGCAATACAAGTTGTTACTTATCATATTAAATCTTACTGTTCCTACAATTACAGGTAACCACAGCATGCTTTGCAAATAGTCATCTTCCGGTGACATATGCACTTTTAGGGAGAATTTAGGGGTTTTTGATACATAAAAAGGCTTCCAAACATCTCCGGCGCTGCGGGAAGTGCAGCCCCTCCGCCCTTGCGTAACAAACTGCAGGCACTCCATGCTCACCTGCAGTTTGTTACAGCGGGCGGGGGCTGCTCTCCCTCCGCGCCTCCGGGGTTTACATTCACTCTAGGGGTAGGGCAGACTAGTACCACGTGGGGTCGGGGTTGACTAAGTCGGTTCTGTCACCAATTTTGAAAAATCCGAAGCTGCGTAGGCGAGCAGTGTAGTGTAGGAGCCATTAGACTGCATCTCTCCTTACCATCAAGTGTGATTTCGGTCAAGCATTAATTTAAAATGTATAAAAAAAATATCTATTCATGCAGGTTATAATTTGTTTTGAGTGTGTTTTTAAGTAAATTCTTAATTCCAACCTCCATCCAAGTTGACTATACATACCCAAATTTTTTCAACTTTATTCATTGCCGGTGGAACTGCAGGTATTCTGTACAGTAGTTGGGAAACGTATACATTACCTAGGCAAACTATGTAATGGTGATAATATTCATATAATTTAATACATTGCCAAAACGACCCAGGTATTATACACATTTCCTAGGAATTGTGTTGAATACCAGCATTATACAGATATCCGGTAACACATATACCAAAACAACATATTTTTAAAAATTTTGTCTGTCTGTCTATCTGTCTGTCTGTTTGTTCCAGCTGATCTCTGAAATGGCTGGACCGATTTTGACGGGACTTTCACTGGCAGATAGCTGATATATCAAGGAGTAACTTAGGCTACTTTTATTTTAGAAAAAAAAATAGTTTGTTAGGCGATACGAAGTTCGCCGGGTCAGCTAGTAATGAATTAAATGTGTCCGAAGTCTGACAAGCCGCATTAAAATTTTATCAACTATTGATCGACCTTTTCGTTAAAATAATGAATTATGAAAATGAGAACCTTATTAAATTTCTCTCATTTACGCATTTTTTTCATTTAAAAATTTGAATTTTGAATTTGGATAAAATTCTTGCACCTGACGCCTCCGTTACAGAATTTTGCGTGTTTTTTGAGTACAAAAAGCATGGGTATACAGAAAAAAACTATAAAACGAACGTGGGTGAAGCGGCGATTGTTATTTAGCTGTCCATGTTGTTCTGGAATTCGATACACTTTTACATTCACGGTTCACTTGATTTACTAGTTTTTGTAAGCACAAAGAGAGTTATCGAACGTGTTCCAAAATTATTATGGATAAAATTGCGTTCGTGATAGGTAGGTACACAACGTTACATTAACGTATCTAAAGTGCGTAGGTATTTTGCTCAATCTAATCTTTTAAAGTAGGTGCCTATAACAGTGTAATGAAGGTTCGATTTATAGTCTAACCTAATCAGTTTTACATTACATTTGAACTAGGTACTAGAAGCTTCGCTACATTCGAGCATTCTTTCCATTACGATCTATTAAATAAAAGCTACAATGAAAGTAACAAAAGTGTTACGTAATCCGTATTTATGGAATATGTAGCCCTTGTATCCCCTTGTAGCCCTTGTACCCCCGGACTTTGTATCACTATGGTATTATATTTTTGGCCTTTATATCATTCATCAACACAGTAAGAGCTAGGGAGCTGAATCATATACACATAAATTAATTAAAATATTCGAAAGGATATTCTTTATAATTAATTAATTAGGTTTTTTAACATTAGGTAATCGTGTTAGCAGCCTACTGTGTTTATTGCGCATAAATTAAAGAATCTGAATAGCGGCACGGGATTCACAAGCTACCAACTGATAACATTAACTTGAATGTTAATTTACCAACATGTTATTAGAGTCTGCGAATGTCGACTGGGTTCAGAAGAGAAAACAGAAAGAAATTTAATTTAATTTTGAATCTTCAAACTTAATTTTGCTTTTTGACACGTTCAGTTACGTTTTAGATACCGAATTTAATGAGTAATTCCGAAGATTTTTTGGTCGCGCAGGATTTATGCAATCTTAGTAACTGCCGGTGTCCATTTCATGAAGGCTGTCATGTCTGTCAATTACTGTGATGAGATACGTCGGTCATTTTAATTGGAATTTTATATTTGAGACTCATTTGCCTAGATAAGTAATATTTTTGTTACGATAATCAGAACCCATAATAATCTTTCATTAGTTTACATTGTAGGTAATACTTTGTCCTCACAATGACATATATTTGGTTAAAATAAAGTTTGTAGATACACACATACTATACTTATTAACAAACAAGAATTCATTGAATTACGCACTTATACAACGAAAGCACCATAGAAATACGAAAGTGTTATTTGATTCCCGTTTGTAGAATAGGGATACCAACTACACGGACCTGTTAAATGAGGAATAATTTATTGCACCGCTTGAATTGATTGCATTTACCGAACAATCCGTGGACGACCCGCAGGTTCATACAAATAAGTACCGACTATTGAAAAGGAATTCTATGGGATGGCACGCCACAGTGGCTCATAAAACAGAAGCAAGAGATACGAGCTTGTTACATAATAACTAAAATGGTCTCGAACAATTTTAATTTCATTCCCGTCATTGTGTTAGTTCCCCGGGGTAGTATAGGCCATTTGTCGCTGTGAAGTACTGGTGAGTGACAAACAATAAGGTATCGCGGACGTAATACTGGTCGGGGACACACTCCTTCGTCCGCGGCGTTTCTGTCCTACTCGGTTAGTTTGTTAGCACAACCCCGTAAAAGGTCTCCGGCGAATATAATGGATTGTAATTGTGTTCTCATAAGCTTACCATGTCCCTTGTTCGATTGCGATTGAGTCAGCGATACCCGCGATACCCGACCCGCGCTGTAATTGACGTTCACTTTTTGCCGAGAAGTTTTTCTCGCGCCAGATTTATGTGTCAATAGTACGGGAGTATCGATTTCATTGATGCTCTGATGAGTGTCATACGTTTTGAGCGGTTACTTTGTCTTCCCACGTCGGTTTCCTCTCGGGTCGCGGTTTTTATTTACTTTGGACCTCCCAGAGTAAAAAAATATGGAACGGATTTTGTTTTGTATTGATTGATGTCAATTACATTTTGGTTATTGTGTGTGATTCAACCCGTTAACGGCCTACTACTGAGCACAGTAGCTCGAGCACGAATATTTGCGAGAAAGTATTCGTATCGTTAACGTAAGCAATTTGTCAAATTTGTATGGCATTTTAGTACCATTTACGTACGATATTGCTTTATTATTTTGCTTTACGATATTATTTTGAAAAAATGCCATACAAATTGCTTACGTTAACCATACGAATACTTTCTCGCAAATATTCGTGCTCGAGCTACAGGTCCCTCCTCTTGAGGAGGCCTCCATCATGCTGCTCCAGTGCGGATTTGTGGAGGAAAAACGATCCACTTTTTTATATTTCATGACTATTAATTCGCTGTCTTGAGATATGTTGCGTTTACAAAGCCTTTTTTATTAAAATTTATTTTAATTGTTATTTACATTATTGTTGTATTTTTAAACAATAATGCAATTTAAAATTAAAAGAATATAATCTATATTAATTATGTAGTTAAATACAACCACGTACTTAATATCATATTTTATACATATCATATTATGTTAGAATAGCAATATTGCCGATTGCGCCTTTTACAAGGTAGTAGGTAGGTTGTCCTAGTAAAGTTATAATTTCGTCATATTCTTGAAAAACATGATTACAATAAAGCATACTCGATATTAATAGCGATGTCAGAATTTAGATTGATGATCACTATTACTTAACTCTATTCAAGATTTGATTGCGTTTACTTTTGAGCTGCAGCACGATTCGTGCTATGCGAAAGGAGGCTATTCTCACGAATTTTGAGTGATACCTAATTCTGGTGAAAGGCAAACTACTGTAGATTCTTCTTTTTGTTCTGTTGTAGTACTATTTTTGTAATAGTCATTGCTTATTCATGTGGCTCGTGGGTAAAAGCGCCTTAAAAAAATTAAGCAAAAATGTAGATAGAGATTGATGACTCTATTATTTCTGTTTACTCTGAGCTTGCCTGGTTTCCCTGAGTTTGGGAAATTTTGTATATAATTTATCTAGCTTTATAAATGGCATTTTTTTTTCGGAGTTAACTTGACATACGACTTGGACAAAGCATTGCGCGACAGCTTATGTCACTTGTACTTTACTGTGTTAAGCTTAAGCAATTTTGAGCACTTTCGGATTTATTAAAAAATTGGGTGAGCGCTAATGTTTTGAGCGCTTTTCTGCTTAGTACTTAGTGAAGTCGCAGGAGTATGACGGCATATGAAAATACGAACCCTTTCGATCTCAGTGGAGGAGTGGAAGATCTCCTTAATAAAGCACCTTGCTATCTCATCGGCTGCTAAAGCTGCTAAGGCTTGAAGCTTTCATGTTTTCTACCCATTATCAGCCCACAACTTAACACGGGTCATCCATCCAACGCTAGGCTGAGCGCCATTTGAAGCTCTGATACATTGCTTATCATAATAATGACATAATATTATCTATTAACCCAATAGCATTGCTATTCCTTCCAAAATTCTAAAGATTATGAACTTCCTCTTTCTCGGAAGTCTCGTGTGGTATAAAACGCGTGTTGCGTGTGAAGCATCGATTTACGTTCACATGTTCTAATATGTTGCTACCGTCTTGTTATTTGTAACAAGATTTTTTGTATAATGGCAGGATGGGCTCGCGATGAAGAATTCTTGGGGCTAAGTAATTTCTTAACGAGATGTAATAACACGTGGCCACTGTGTTATTTGTTTTTGGTTTCCGTCAATCTGATACTGATTGTGTTTGAGGAAAACGTGGATATAATACTTTGAACGTGTAGTTGTTATATTTCTATTATCTTGTTATTATAGTAACTATGGATAATGATTTGCGGATATAGTAAAGAAATAATTGAAGATGTAATTTTTTGTGGAAATTATTAACTTTTTTACGAAGACCATAGGTAATTGAAATAGACTGAATTTACATCTGATGTAAAACTGAACTCTTTTCTGTCACAACTTTTATTTTTCGTGAAAGTGAAGATATATGTACCAACGTATAGTTTGAGAACCTAAAAATACTTTTATAACTTATTGTTAGACAACTTTTTAAACATAATTTATTAAATAGGGAATTAAAAGTGCTATTTTATTAGAACGAAGTTCCTTATCGCGCGTTGCGAAAGGGGGCTAGGCGGAAAATTTGGTAACGAAAAGTTGTAACGACACTTTTTGCCATCGTTAGTCGTTACAACTCGTGCGGCGTCGTTACATGTCGTGCGGCGTGCGCATGTTTCTGTCTGTCTCTCTCTCTGTCTCTCTTATAGAAAGCAAGCCAGATATTTTCGTTTCTTGCATTAAGTACTAGGATAACAAAAACATGCAAGCGAGTGTGCCAAAACAAATCTGGGGTATTAAATTTCTCATCGACGAAATTTAATACCCCAGATTTGTTTTGGCACACTTGCTGCATGTTTTTGCTATCCTAGTACTTACTGCAAGGAACTTCGTTCCATCCGGGTGTCCCTTGACACCTCTCAAGATTTTTTTTATGTTTTTAAAATGTTTTTCGAATAAAATGATACTTGATAACTAACTCTGCCCTGACCACCTGTCTAATTCTAGTATACCTACAAAAATGCGCCAAACTAAATTAAACAGCTCTTCCAAAATTGGAAAAAGCACGCTATAAATAATAAAAAAGATAGTAAAAAGGTTTAACCTTATTTATACCCTCACGGATTAAGCAGGGCCTAACTTGCCGAATTGATCGTAAAATTTATCTGTAAAGACCCTTAGGTTGTGGCTTTACCTCCATTAAACTTTTGACTTGTAAGAGAATTCCTGATTTCTCATTTTACTGTCCACATATTTGAAGCTCAAATGGCCAATAGCCTTGTTACGAGTGTTTAAACTCGAAACCTTCGAGGGACAAGCGTTTATACAAGAGTTTTTAAACTTAACGTATTCATAATTTGTATTTAAAACTGCTGTTTATTTATAAGAATCATAGACACAACGAAACTATATAATTGATGATGATGGACCATGATGCATTATAAATTGGTATACTATCATTAATTGGTACACCTTCTTACCATAATACAGTTTTATCGACATATTATGATTTAACTATATTTCCTTTTTTCGGATGGACAGTTGCGGTTGGCCATAGCGGCCTTTAAAGCTTCACAAGGACAGATCTATAATATTTTCCACTACTTGAAAGGGCAATGAAATTTATCTATGTTTTGGACTTGTAAAGATTTTACAAACTTTACTTGTAACTGTCCTTATACATACCTACTTATAGCGATTATAGTTGACGTGATTCTTTCGACCTTGCCCGCGAAATTCAACAGTTTATTTTTTTTTGCATATTGTAGCATTTTACATCAAATTTTGATTTAAATGCCATTTAAACGCGATTGAAGGTTAAATTAATAAAGTAGAAAATAATATTCAATTGATGACAAGAACGACGACGAAAGAATATGAGAACATCCGTGTGTATTGTTGAATACTTTGACTGTTAATCTATGTAATTCCATTATTTTTACTATTAATAACAACATAATCCAGGAATACCGTTTAATCGTCTGTTATTTCACGTTCTTTATCCATAACACACACTAAGATAAGGAGCTTATGTTCACAGATACTCAAAGCGCTTCCTAGAAAATATTACATCACATAACGTATGGGAAAAGGCGCTCGCCTTATCAGTAGGGAACTGCAGTGTTCATGTAACACTATCTCTTTGTCGCCCATTACTGTACTTATTGCATCTCATAAGGACACATAATACAGTCTATTTTAAGTCTTATAGTCATATCCACAAAGGTCACATAGCACGCCATCGTCAAGTGCAGATTCTATTGTGTTCGCAGCAGTTTAGATTTGCGTCAATGTGTTCCGCCGTCTGTATGAAGTCATAGATACTTCAAGAGATCTCTGTAACTGTTTGTATGTAAAACTAAGTGCAGTTTTATACAAGAAAAGGCATAGATATTGTTTTCAGACAGTTCGCGGACTTACTTTGTTCAACTGCGACGGTTTGTGTAACGAACGAGCATATTCTTTGATGGTAAGTATTGTAAGTAACCGCATGCTCATTAAATGCTTATAATAACATGATGTTTTCTAATGCTATGGAAAACATTTTTAGACAATGAAAACATTTGCATACCTAATTATTAATTCTCATCATAGAAAACCTGAACCTTGACCATCTGTTACCTTGTACCACCATAAAGCACTATGTGTTTTTGATAGAATAATATTACGAAGATACTGCCTTTATTATATTAAAGAAGAGTAGCTGACGCGGCGAACTTCGTATCGCCTAACAAACTATTTTTTTTCTAAAATAAAAGTAGCCTAAATTACTCCTTGTTACATCAGCTATCTGCCAGTGAAAGTCCCGTCAAAATCGGTCCAGCCATTTCAGAGATTAGCCGGAACAAACAGACAGACAGACAGACAGACAGACAGACAGACAGACAAAAATTGTAAAAAATGTTGTTTTGGTGTATGTACCGTGTATACATCCAAATACACTTAGTAAAAAGCGATTATTTTAATATTACAAACAGACACTCCAATTTTTTTAAATTGTATTGACAGATTTAAGAGACTGTATTAATTGGCTAAGAGAGATTAGTGTGAAAGCGCGATGCAGTGACATCGCTCGGTTCGATTTGTCACAGCCACAGCACTCACAGGCCACAGCCGATGTCGTGGTTTACGGGCTTGTCGTGGCGCGGCCGCGCGGGAACATCGGTACTTCCGCCCCCATTCATCACGGTTCCATCGATCGATCGCTTGCCCTATCGATTACACGCACTTTTTATAATTGTTGCATTGTACTCGATCGGAAGGCGTGGACATTCCTTGTTTCTTTATGCTAGGGTAAACTTGGCCGAACTTGAATAAACATCTGGAGCCATGTCGCAAGCGCCTTTTCACACGAGTATAGTAGCCGCTACCATGACATTGTACTTTGTTAATATTTTGACACATTTATTTTGATTCATGATAAATCACGGAATCATGATAAATCTGCTCTGACGTATTATTTCGCTGATAGCAAAGCAAAACATCACAAACCATAACAACCGCTCTCTGAAGAGGCTCTCCGTCCGGTACAATATTTTACATTTACTCATTTATTTGTACAAGGGAACTCGTTCCGTCTAAATGAATAAAATTGATTGCTTATACAAACTGTGCGCCCAAATACTCGGCCATCACATTAAATAAGCGCTTTTGAAAAAAGTATAAGAGAGCGGGTTCTGGACAGACGCGAGACGGGCGCGGGCTGGGTCGGAGGCGGTTCGGCGGACTGCGGCCGACCTTGACGCGCTCCGTAAGACAAGTCGATTTTGTTATTTGTTTATACACAACACTACCTGTTCACGGCGTCCACACGCACACATCCCACCGGGACACCGGCACCGGGGCGCACCGGGGCTCACCGGGGCACACCGGGCGAGAGCGACCCCCGCGGCCCTGGCGCGCCCGCTCGCTCGCTCGTCCGTCCGTCCGTCGTGCGCACATCGATGTCGAATCGCTCAGGTATTTTACGGCGATTTTCGTAATGAACATCGATTTATTACGGCTCCGGTATGTTCGCTCAAAAACTGACTTTATAGACAAAATATATGAAAGCGATTACAATCGACTATAACGAAACAAGAAACGCGGTCGTGTACACATGCGCCAGTGCGCCGCTTATTAATAGTAAGGTCCAATTAAAAATAAAAACCGTAGCAGGATTTATGATTGGAAAGTTTATCCTAACGTACGCTTATATTTCATACTTAAGGCTTAGAATAAATATTTACGGATGAGACATGTGTAAACAGTACCGTATTTATGGAACGTACATCAAGATATGTACCAGTTGACGTAATGCTTTCATAAGATGCGTTATAGATGTCTCGTTATAGGAAAATGTAACTAGATCCGCCGGGACACCATGAAAGACACGGAAGCCGTCTCTAAACGCCATAAAAATATTTCACCGCAGGCATCGCCGCTACCTGATAAGGATACGCAGTCATTTGTAGTAGCGACGTGATCCAGGCCGTAGAGCGACACAATTTATTTGGAAACATCGTCAGTATTATCTTTTAAAAGTGCTAAGGGACACGTTGTTAGATACGAGACTAAAGTCCGTTGTTTTTGAAAGATACTGCCATTTTTTATCACGAAGCTTGATTGTGACATCAATGATATAATAATATCGGTCTCGATATCGACATACAAAAACAATCAAAGAAAATGATCACTAAAATTGTTGTGACGTGACAATATAATCCACAAAAAATTTAGTGCGCCGCTTAATAAATGCCATTCGGGCGGACCGAAGCTTTTTGCGTCCATAAATATTTGCCAATGGGACTGCTTCGTGACCTCTGCTTAAAATCACTGTTGCGATTACGTCCAATGATTTAGACCGGCAATTGCTTCGTCCCTCCACAGATGGGTCGTTGAATTACAATCTTCCTTCTTCCCATCGCTTTGTTGGTTTTATACCGCCCGTTAGCTTGACGGCAATTATGAGATCATGTTTCATAATTCATCTATTGATTTTGAATTGAAATCTCTATTATGACTCACTGATTACTATCGAGTCTATCGATTCAACTGTAATTATTGCCTACTCGGTTTGTTTGTCGGTTCCTTATATATTACAGGCTACAGCGTATCAGTGGAAGTTTGTTGGCTGTAATACGAGTTGGTGTAGTCGGTCGCTGAAACAATGACGACTTTGCTACTGCAGTTAGTTCTGTTCGTGAGCTTATGAGTTCGATTATCCGAGACAATAGTTTCAGGTTTTGTTCTTAGTTCAGTTGCTTTGTATTTCACTAATTTTGTTTCATTCTAGGGTAAGAAATCGCGTTTACCAGATAAGGTAAGGACGGACTTTGTGATACTTTTGATCAGTACTTATTTGAAAATGTAACCAGACAATGGAATATACGCGAGGTTTAACCGTATTCAGATACACAATGATATGCGATTTGTTTGTTTATAGAAATAATAACGAGTTCCTTAATAAAGAACAGTAGCACTATTACGCATGTTTCCTTTGTCGGTATTTTCTATTTCTTTAGCAGTTAGCTGAATACGTTTTATTAATAGTTACAGTAAAATTAATAATATACACTTAAAATTGATTAGATAATAGTCGGGTATCGTAAGTTCAAAGAAACATTTTAATTCAATTTATGTGAAATAGGTTATCCAAATAGCCTTAGCTTGGCAAAAACAGCCGAGAACAATATCTCGAGGCTAAATTCTTGGCACAAGGTATACTCTAAAGCTACACTAGTACAAGTGTTGCGGCGCTTGCGTGACCGGTCGAACACGATGCGCCAGCGCATCATACGCCCCTCTGACGTTCTCACGACAATCTGATATTTCATTGAGCAAATGTAGAAGCCATTTTTGTTTGGAACGACAAGAATTCGAGGTACATGAACTTAGTCAACGTAGTACGCTTTTGTTATATGTATATCTTGAACAGGGTTTTTTTTGAGTGAATATTGACAGTCTGCGTGAACAAGAAATAATATTAGATAATAATGGATTCACAAATATTCAATAAAGCAATAAAATTTTGAAAATTGCTTAATAATAACAATAAATCATTTGAAAATACGACCTCATCCGATTAGAATATCGCTACCGGTGCACATCTAACAACGATGCTTGAGTCCATACGTCGAAAACTCAATCAACGTCCATGAAATTTACAAGGTAGATAAAGTTTAATTTAATGTTTTATCGATGGCTGTGTGTATGTGTGTGTACATAGTAATTATGTGGCGGGCGAGCGACGCGGGCGCAGCGCCGGTGGTCTGTTCCCTCCCCGCGACCCGCTATAGAAAAGCTCAAAGCTACACCTGGGAACTCGACTCGGACAAGGGATTGTTTTGAAATCGAACGCATTGCGAGCAAATCACTTGTAGATCATGCCACTCGCTGTTTATTATGATGTGGATGTTGCGATTGACATTTTGTTTTGATACGCGGTTTTGATGGATGGTGTTGTAAAGCTAATAAATATTTACAGTGACTTGGGTAACATTGGTTAAATGTTTACTTTTATTAATGAGTGATAAATATAAAAAAGATTCTAGTAATTAATTTGAGGAGATAAACAATTTAATTATTACAGATTTAAAAATAATACAGCCATGAATGTCCTCAAATATATACGTAATTAGCTTGTCAACCGCGACAAATTAATTATTATCACTAACAACATTTTAGTTTTACTTTGAAATACAATTTCGTACATTGAATTAAAAATGTTATGCTTCAATTGATATCATATTTCCTTGTCGAAGCATTGTCGATTATAAAGAAATATAGCTGGTATCTCATCTAGTGTGTTATGGAGAAGAGCGCCGCCGCTTTGTCTTGTCTCAGTTTGATTAGGGAAAGTGTGAGAATTATCTGCGGAGTATTTCCAATAGCGTCTGCGTCCATCCTCTTGTATACTTTTATTTGCCTGTCACTCAAACAGCTCGAAACGTGTGCGTAAAGGCACGACATTGTACCTCTTTGTAAGGCTTTAGCGATCTTTGAACAGTAAATTTCGTTGTCATGCATAAAACTTCGTGTTTATTTGGAACATACCTCATTGTTGTTGGAATCAACTCGGCTTTTAGTGGAACAATTAACTGAGAGAGCTTTAATAGGGGCCCATTTGTTCGAATGTTCGTATTTCGTCATCGATTCTGTGGTTTTGTTCTTGTGGTTAGCTTCATTACTTTATGTTAGTTTAGGGCTGTGACATACCTAGTAATTATTGAAAGACTGAGTCACAATTATTTTATAAGAACTGATGATATAAAACAAATTACGTCTAGACTAGATAATAAACCAAGATATTTGCTTAAAACATATTATTATATGCTCGTAAGATCTGCTCTTTGAATTTAAAAATATAACTAAGAAGGTTAAAATTAGTTTAATTGGCACATTTGTTAAATTATACTATTCAAACGTTATAAAACTCGGCAAATGATGAATCAAAACCGTTTGTCTTATAGCCACCGGTACTCACCGGTATGTTAGGTTCTTTCAAACGAAGCCTGCAATAAAAGTTGTCGTAAAACCCGGCGTGGACTCAGGTGTGTGATTACGAAGCCGACGTTCGCTTCGATGGCAATTATCAAATAAACGCCACCAATTGAAGCGTAGGTCATTACGAAGCAAATTAATTATGAAGTTCAAGAGTACGCCGTGTTTTTGCCACTGACCATCAAAAAGCAGCTTCAACGTGATTAATGAACGTTTGGGATTTGCGATGCGACGTTTTGCTACGTTTTATTTGACAAAGTATTGCGAGCGACAATTATTGTCTTGCGAATTCGCAACGGTTCTGTGTAAACTTTTTCTTGTTGTCGATAAATAACTCTTTAACGTTCTGCGTTTTGTTTACGTCAAAACAAACTTGGCCATTGTTTTGATGGGTAATAGTGGTACCGTTATTGCAATTTCGTTCCTTAATTGGCGAAAGCTTTCTATTCTCTGAAAAGAGTTTAGTCATTTGGTGCAATAAACCGACCGGCCGCCCTTAAGAACCGCTAACGTTGCCCCTATTCGATGTAATGTTGGGTTTGCACAGATTCGGACCGCCTCACCCTTTTGTACCTGGCCCATTGTTTTCTTTACATTTTGCAACTCTTTTGCGAACCCCGTTGTAATATTTATGGTACATAATGGTCTACAACATGCCGTTAGTTTTATTGGCGACAATTTGCAATTTTTGACGTAAGGAAATTTCAATAGCGCCTTGGAAGTTTACCAAGAGATAATTTGTTTGAAATATTTTATGACATAGGTATAAAGGTGTTCGGTCATTTGAACAAATGACTCAGATGTTTATATAATCCTAGTTGTTTATTTATTACTAGTGGATACCCAGCGTGTTCCACTCAATGATATTTTCTAGGTAAGGTTCCACTACGCTAAAAAAATTATAATAACAATGACAGATCAGTGCTTTTGTGTTGACAGTCTGTTTATGCGCCATCTTTACAAATTATCTTCAAATTGTTGTATGGGAAAAGTGGAAAATGAACTTTATTAATGCACTGAATGTGCCTAATGCATTTTTTTAGTGGTCTCAAACCACCTTCGGATTATTGCCATTGAAATTAAATCACTTTGAGGCTTATCGGTTGAATGGTTTCAGTCTATAAAGGACATCCATACAAATATTTTTTGTGTTTTATAGGTATATATAGATATACAGAGCTCAGAGAGTTAGATACATTATTAAATTTGTTTTCCTAATAATGACTTAAAAATGACGACTATTATGATACAAATTCCAAAAAAATATGTAAGTATACTCTTATGCTGTAAATTTATTCTTTAATCTGAGCTGTAAATATATATAATATGTAGGTAATGGATATTTCTCAACGCCCTATTGAAGTCAAAACTATTCACACTAAATCCTCGGTGTTTTAGAATTAAATAGCGAAACATTAGATTTCGCTGTCGTATCGCGCCGTACTATTTTAATCTTAAGGCCCGACTGCTGTGTCTTCTGCGATCAAGAATGCGCCTTTAGATCTATCTGATAAGGAGCGATGGCCTCACGCGGCTGAAAAGATTCATTGCGAATTGACCAGAAAGCGCAAGGTGCCCGATACACGGCCTTTCTTCGTAAATACACCGATATCTATAGAACAAGCTCAGATGTGAAGATTAGATCACATTCGATATCGCTCGTTTTGGAACGGGTTTAAGGTGATAGAGCCCTATGTCACAATGCCTTTGATCCTACACGTTTTGTTGTTCCCACTGTAATATTTCTATGGTTCTATGGCCCTTTGTTTATTCCCCTATGCTTTTTAGTATGTATAAATATCATGGTTGGTTAGAAAATACGGCACAGGAAAGTACTAAGAGGTTTTTGACGTACGAAGCGTCAACCGTGTTGGTTTTAGACGCTTCATTACGTTTATACCAAAGCCTTGTTTGCGTATGATGACGAGGTCCCCATCGGCTAACATTTGTTGTTTGAGGCGGACTTATTGATTTATAGATGACAAGCTGTTTAATATTCAATATTAGCTACTCTTTGTCGAGATAATAAACGTATTTGAAGTTTTATGTTGTTCTTGAATTATTGTGTCATCTGTTTTGTTAGTGTGATTATACTATGTATAAAATAGTATTTGAAGTACCTAACTATTTGTTTAAATGTATTTTATAAATTGTTAAGTTCGCTAGAAAGAGTCTGTATCAGTGGTACAAAAAATTTGGGATTTTTTTATTGACATGGCTTCAACCCATTAATGGCCCACTACTGGGCTCGGGTCTCTCCTCTTGAGGAGGCCTAGAGTATACTCTATCACGCTGCTCCATGCGGATTGGTGGAGGGGTTAGTGGCCAATCCGAGTGTCGGAAGTTTTCAAACCGCCCGAGGGCCTCCGATATGGCTTGACGACTCTATCAAGCGTTTTAGATTACTTATAATTCTGTATAGTAGCTGATTATTTACTATGGTAACATTGCTACAGCGAAGCGTGGGTGGTTTTCGTTTAATTTCAATTCATTATTCCAACAAATAAGTAATAAATGACCCAACATCTACAATTACGTAAAGAGACAGGGGCTACTGTGACGTCTGTGTATTTACTGCTCACGGGATCGAGAAAGAAACGTCGAGACGTCCCCTTTCCGCGATTATCACGTCTGAATCGCTGATTGCAGGATACTGTTCCACTGTATACCATTCAGATTCTTTATACAGTCGGTACATGCGTACTTTTGGAAACGAACCATACTTTCAACGGATACCGCTTTTTATGATTAGGACAGTAAATAAATACCTAATAGTGCCTGCGTATGGCTACAATATAACCATAGCTTGGTACGTATAAATGTGGACTTAAATTTTAATGCAATTCATATTCTGGGAACAGGAGCTAAATAAATATAACGGTGCGTGATAAAAAACTTTGTATATGGAGTACAAAAAAACAGAATAGCTGTGTAAAAAACAATATAAAAAAATATTGTGTCATATCAGTCAGACAGCCGAGTGTTCATAATCTGAAGCTGGCTGCATTCATAATTCATCAAATTTTCATACTCTGGAATCTAAGAAGTGTCGTTTTTTTTTTGTTTTTCACCTATTATCTTCTAGCTTTAAGGATCAGGTATTTTGTTTACAAATTGTAATTTTTTTTTGTTCATCACCACGCAACTCGTATCTGTCCCCGGCTGGACTCCTACACATACGGGTATATGTTTATGTGAGGGATATAGGCCTAAGTCCTTTACGCTTGCAAAGTGCGGAATGTGAAATAAACATTTGTTATATTGTGCATAAGTGTATCAATAAATTAACAATAAGTATAATAATATAAATAAATAATTTCTATGCTTCGATCAGTTATAGATCGATGTTTCTATGTGATTTTATTTCTTTGCTTTATTCAATAGCCTAGTTGACTTTCCACATAAAGCCCACCAAAAAGCCGACCTGGAATCATTCTCTCATTCGTTGGTTGTAATGCAGATCAATTATGAACATTCTATTTTAGTAGATGCCAGAACGTAAGTATTATAGAAACCTTGAGTTGTCATAACGTCGTGTGAGGTGAGCAGAGAGGAATCACACCGCTACGGTGCATTGGGGTGATTGTATATGCATTCTGCAACTCTCATTACATGAATGATTGCTGTTCTAGGTAAGCGTTGTTCTCGGCCAATCGGTGCCTTCTTAGTTTTTTTGTTAACTACCGCACTTCTTTTAGAATCAACCGTGAAATATTTTATTGATTTGTTTGAGTTGTCAGCGAGTCTGTTTAAGTGGATTACTCGCTCTTTCTGGACAGCAAAGCACTGTTGAGATTTTGATATTTTTGGCGGTGACTACTGACCTACTTTGAGATTGTCGTATCCTCATATGTATAGGATAAAAGATTTTAACTTCTGTGCTAAAGACGTCCCATAAAAACCTTATTTTTCAGTGTTGGATACGCGAAAACGATTTTGTTAAAAAAAAAGAAAAATAAATTCTATATTTATTTGAAGGACTTTAACGCCGATCGTCCTGCAAATAGGATCCTATAAAGATTTCTATTTGGACTGACTAACCTATTCGCGACTTATCATGGTAGAGATCCATTCAGATGTCTATGACGCAGTGGCCATTGAAAGCAGTGATCTTTATTTCTATGGCCACTAGTAAAACTAATAAAAAACGTATGCCAGGGACTTTATTTTTTCATATAAAATATCGGCTTTGAAAAATCATAAAACACCGAAGAATTATTACGACACCTCGCTACTATATTAGTATTATCCCACGTCCCGAAGTCACAGCAAATTAATTTTTGTAAAGCGACAAACAGGTCTGGAGGAGTCATTACCATTTGTATAGCGGAACCCATTCATACCTCAAGAGAGATCTTTGTAAATTTCAGCGTATCACGAAGACAAATCTCTCAACGGCACAACGGTCCTAGTTCTCTCGGCTTCTTTATCCTTTCCACAAAGGACGTAATAACCATATCAAACAGCGTGTCCCTTTACCGCGTTGCATACATATCGCGTCCGAAGCTAACGCCGACGCCTTTATTGTGAAGAAATGCGTTTTGTTTCCTACGGGACGCGCCTTCCATGTCTAATGCCACACGGCTCTTGAATACCTGACGCGCTCGCTGGTTCCTACGTTGTCTTATATATTTTGTATACGTTGAGGTTATTTTTTATATTGAATGGAGGCCAAACACGATCAAGTGTACTTGATCAAACTCAAATCAAACTGCAAATTTGACAAGTCAAACTGCAGACTTGATCAAGTATACTTGATCGTGTATGGCCTCCATAAGCGATTTTAAAGGGGTTGGCTGCATTTAAATCATGTGACAAAATTCTAGTTTAGTCTAATGCACGCAAAACAAAATTCTTCTTCAACTATTAAAAAAAAATCATAATACTGTATACTTATATTGTTACAGAATTACAATGTACAATTTTATAAAGTTTTGAATTAGCAAAGTTTTATTTGAGTTTTAAAATTTACGCGACAGATATGTTACTTATTCATGTTCGCGTTTTCGTTATATGTGAAGTTCTTAATTCTTTGTTTCATACCAACGGAGTATACACGAAAACAAAAGTTTTGCCCGGAAAGTTTGGTACAACACCCTCGAAATTAACACTAAGGATGAATGAGAGAGGAGCAGAAATATGTGTCTGCTTAATTATTCATCCAGAATATTAACCCTCCTTCGTTGCGGAGTCTTGTAACTGTGTCGCTTTAATAGCTGCATCAATAAATAAAGTTGGCGATAAGATCTGTAAAAATAGTTCTTTCAAGGACTATAATCGTGAAAATCTTGGTCATCACTACGACGATATCTTTAGGTCTGATCAATATGCAGAGAAGAATACTCAGTGAGAAGCTGTTATTTTTATTGTGCCTGGATATTGGATATTTATCCAGTGGATCTCGGTATTTATTTGTTCGCACCTCATTGATATTAATGATCGCACGTCAGCAATGATCGATGTATCACAAAAGGCAATAATCGAGGTCTGACTCTCGTTATGCAATTGTATGCACAGTAGGTCATAAGCGATGATTACTTATCTGCTTCTAGAATCTTGATACTTGTACTTGCTTGGCGTTGAGGCCAACGCTTATATTAATTAACTGGCTATATTTTAAACAATTAACACGTGTGGCGTATGAATTATCATTATCAGAATATAGATTATGGTACAGGTTTTAAATTTTTAGGAGTAGAAGTAAATCATTAGACTCCTACAAAAAGTCTCTTGAGACTTATGATAGATATGAAATAGTAAATATTAAATAAATTTTATTGATTTTAGTATAAGTATAGAATTACCTGAAACAAAATGTTCAACATACAAAATATGTATGTTGTATTATTATTATATTTCTTCTTAATTTTTTTATTTACTTGATTAACGAGAATTTAATTAATTTCATGCAAGAATTTAATAAAATCTTATATTCACGTCCACCCATCTATCCGTAATAAGGAAAAACATTTAACGATTATCCTGACATAGTTAAATCTTATATCTCAGTAGGATCAGGTCGTAAAAAAATTTCTAGGAAAGGCTCATTATTTCAAATTTTGATAATATTTAACAGTCTCATTTAGCAGGTAAACATAAGCCGGGCATGCTAGCGTTTTGACGTTCGTGACAAATGAAGCAAATCATTAAACTCGGGCGGGCGATAATCTCTCCTATATCTATAAGGACATGGTGGATAATGGGTTAAAACTTAAAAGTATTGTCAAATGTCACAGGTAGCCGTGTCTGTGTATGTACGTGAGGGGCATGAGAACCGTGGTAGACCATAGCGACCCCGCACAGGCCGCACATAATTTTAGAGTTCGTCCTTTGTGCTCGTCGTCATTGTTATTAAAGTAATCACGGCTGCCCTCCATCATGTTCCAATCGAAACATTATGGGATATAAACAAAAGAAACTAAGAGGAATTCAATGAAAGGCCATTATGTCGCCGTAGAGAGCCCTCTACGGGCCTGTTGTCTCAATATTTTTCTTCGTGGATAGAGCCGAGGCGTCATTCTCTTTCGTTCAAAAACGCCGCGTGGAATTTTGAAGGGCCCTCGATAATGGCCGATATTTACGACCTCTAGATAATGTTATTTAAACGGCCCACGATTGAATTATGAAATGAAACAAAACCAAATGTTGCATGTCTACCGTTTATTTGTGTTAAAGCAAACATTAGATAATTCGGAGAGTTAATTTCTACGTAATTTTCTATGAGACAGATTTCTACTTTATATGGACTAACTTTATATGGAGCAGCGTGGTGGAGTATGCTCTAGGCTTCTTCAAGAGGAGAGACCCGTGCTCAGTAGTAGGCCATTAATTGATTGAAGCCATATGGTCATAATGTATAATAATACGTATACATTTGCAATACAGTTTTTGCAGTGTTATCTTCGTTATTGATCAGTTTTCGCCACTTGTTTTTTTACGCTCAACGGTCCGCGCTGCTACCGTGTCTGCCATATGTCGGTGTTTCGATCATGTGTGCGTAACTTGGAACCAACACTTGCCTAGGGACCGTGTTTACTTTCTAAATTGGTTATTATATTGTGGTGAAGCAATTTGTATGGCTAAATGGCTATTTGAACAAATCATATACGATAAACTTTTGCCTTAATTGGTTATCGAAAGCTGAACAAATCGTTCAGCTGATAAGATGCACAGCCGTCTGGGCTACATAGTTGTTCATGCTAAAATATATTAAAATTGCCCATCAGTCTTCGGATTTGGACTGCTAGATAATGAAAATGATTTTTCAAGGTTCATTTTCGTTATCCAGATCTTTCGTTTCGTTATACAGATCTGCAAGGCTATTCTGTTTTGTAACTTGACAGCGGAATCCACGATGAGTGTCAAACTTCAAACGACTAAAGATAGGATTTTGACACTCACCGCGGATTCCGCTGTCGAGTTACAAAACAGAATAGACTTACTGATGTGCTCTTTGAAAAAATTTAATCTTATTTAAGCTTTAAATGTAAGTTCGCAATAGTATACGTAACGTTCTGGAAATTGGCAGCTTGATTAATATATTACTTAAACACCAACCTAAAAGATATTCCGTATTGCAAGATCATCACTTTTCTATAATTCCTTCATATGATAGAAATTACATTAGAAAACGTCTCTTGCGCCGGAGTCCGCAACACTTAAAATTATTAATCGACATTTCACATTGGAATTTGAGAGACAAATTATTATTATTATACATATTAATAAGTATGGTTTTTAGCAGCTACTGTTTAACTTATATTTTTATGCAATGTAACATTTAAAGTTTTAAGTAGTTTTGCGATAATGATCACTGCTAATCATTTAATTCTGAATATCAGAATATCAAATGGCATGATAGGGGCTTACACATTTTTACGCTTACAACTTGTGACAGAAGATTTTATAAGGCTCTCGATAAGGAGATTTGGGCGATGGGTCGCAGTATTGTGTCCCCTGAAGGGTATGATCCGATCCGCCTAATGCGTTTATCGGCGGTGTCTTTTGAATCTTGAGTAGGTATACACTTCGTTACGCGAACGCTGGAATTTTTATAAAATATAAACTTTGCATGTTTCGTATATAAAAAATATTGTTTACACTTTACAGTCACCTTTTTCCGAGTCACGGTTTTCGTTAAACTTCGAAAAAGATGTCTTAAATTTTTATTTTTTAAATTAGCTTCGCTAATGATGCTGTTTATAATATCGAGAAAACTTAATAGGGCTTATTAACTTACAACGTAAGTAGCAGAATTCTCTTTAGAAGTACATACTCTATGGTAATACTTGATGGAACTTGAAAAGCCTAAATTAATGTTATTCATTAAAAACATCGTATAATGGAAAATTATCCGTGTCGAGTGTAGTCAGTACTTTTAAAGACGAGATTTGAGCCCTATGTTTAGTTTTACACACTTTTACAAGTTCGTATAAAATAAAATGAAAGGAACACAATAATGAATTATTATTAAAAATAGACTTAACAAGTATTTAAGATCTGGTATCCCAATCTCCATTATATTTTCAGACATAAATAGCCTAACTTCATTTTAATCTGAGCACCTAATTTAATATTAATCTCCACTTCATCTCCTGTAAAGAATGATGGCGTCGTAAAATATTAAATGAATCCAACTTGGAAGCACGGATTTAAATGGAATGATCATGTTTAGAAACTTGTAAGATTATTGTGCTCGACAAAAATGCCACACGTTAGTAGGGTTACCAAGAGAATTGTATTTTATGAGATACTAGCTTCTACCCGCGACTTCGTCCGCGAGAATTTAGAATTTGATCTTGATCCTACTAAAATTTTGATGTTTTAGATGTTAGGTATAGATGTTTGGATGTTTGTGAATGAAACTTACGGTATCCTACTTTTCATCCCTAAGAATGGATATCATTGATGTTGAAAACATGCTTATTATTTCGCGTTCTAGCAAGTTGCTAAGGATTCAAAAAAAATCATAGGGCATGTCGTGAGGAATAAGTAAGTTCAGCGGCAGACTAACTTAAGAGCTGCCTAAACAGGCATATCATCGACACCAGCAACATGCTCATTATTTGGCGTCCCAGCGAGCTGCTGAGGGGTCATAAAAATGAAAGGGAACGTCGTGAGGAATAATTTCAGCCAGCTTGAGAGCTGTTATGCCGGAACAGGCAGGTAAACGACGTTAGCAACATGTTCATGAAACAGAATGACAGAGACGGGCTGTTGCTAGAGTATGATGCGAGTCACAACTCGCGAGTCTCAATAGCTTCTAAAAAGGGACAAATTTAAAACAGCGTGTAAATTTTGCGATGCACAGAAAATAAAAGAACAACTATTATTCTGGAGGAAAACTATAAAGTTATTCCGCAATAAGAACAACCAGCAGGACCATTAATAGAATTATGTTTACAAAAACGTAACACAAACGAACCATAGCATTCTTTAAATAACATGGGTATATTTAAAAAGTAGTTATTAATGGAATAGAGTCACCTGGAGTGCACATGACCATGGGTGTGCCCCAAGGATCAATATTAGGACAACTGCTATTTTTAATATTTTTAATATATATCAATGATCTTCCTTATTTCACTAAGGACATGTGTGAAACGGTATTGTTTGCTGACGATACATCTTTAATTTTTAAGTATGCCAAATTAAGTCTTTGCCTGGCAATCATCGCAGGTCATCACGAAACATCATCATTATCATACTTAAAGTATGAAAGTATGAAAATATTTATGTACTAAATAGATCCCATACTAAACCAAGACTACATCGCTACTTACATCAGGTAGGATTGTAGTCAAGCATTAACTTATAATTTTAAAAAAGTCTATTTTTCTGTGCGTCTGGTTTTGCAGTGTTAATCCTATGTAATCGAAAAAGTTAAGCAACAGCGGGCGCGGTCGGTACTTGGATGGGTGACCGCTAGTGGCAAAATTTTCTTGAGCGTTTCCGTGTTTCGGAGGGCACGTAAACCCGTCGGTCCCGATTGTTATCATAAGATAACAGTCGTTAAGCCATGTCGGAGGCCCTCGGGCGGTTTGAAAACTTCCGACACTCGGGTTGGCCACTAACCCACCAATCCGCACTGGAGCAGCGTGGTGGAGTATGCTCTAGGACTCCTGAAGAGGAGGGACCCGTGCCCAGTAGTGGGTCTTTAATGAGTTTAAGCCAATATTACGAACAACAAATATTTTAAAAAATTGTTTAGTTATTTCAATTGTTCCGTTGAGGAGTCCCATATTTCGTCTCTAAGACACACCACCATACCTGGCAATGTCAACGATTGATAAAATCACTGGATAAAATGATAACGTTATGGACGATGTCAATGATGACAACAGCTAATATATTTAAACACGGTTCAGTTATTCCTTACGATTGAGAAGCTCATACATTATCTCCACAATCCATCATCTCACTATATTGAAGTAGGACCAATTTGAGTAAATTCTCAATACAATAAAAAAAACATGAAAATCGCTTCATAAACAACGAATCTATTCCTATCTAAAAACATTGTATACTAACGGTCTTGTTCATTAAAAACTTATTGAAGGTTTGTAGTTTTCGGTAAATAGCACTGGTAATATATGCATGCACAGCAATAGAAAAATAAAGAAATCTTGACATAAGGCCGATCTTGACAAAAGGCCGACACCACACTAGGATTTTATAAGCGTTATAATTCATCCGACACACTTGAATAATGATTTGCTAAATAGGTTAAAAAATTAATATTTCTTTCTATAAAGTAAATGAAAAAAAATATAGGTAGATATTTACGAATGTTAAAAACCAAATTTGATGATTTTATGCAATTAATTAAACCTGATACGGTATAAATTATAATATTTCAATCGCACCTCATACTGAGAGCTAGGAAAAACCTTGATAAGCTACAGTATTTCTTCTACGTAAAATTATTATTTTGTATAGCTCATTGATTAAAAGTTGGGCGCGAGGAACTCTTGACAAACGCTGATGTGAAAGCAGCCTTAATTACGCGTAAAAAATGCTGTGTTGGCTTTATTTGATTTTATACGAGATCGATGGCTACTACAGCTTCCAGTATATGACAAAAATTATCACAATGTGCCTCATCACAATTTTTTTATGTGTTTGTTAATAAACATATTAAAACAATGAACCATTAATATAATTTAATCACTCAATCAGCTGTTTTGAGTTTTCTAATGTCACTGTGAAGACAAACGTCAAAACTGTTTTCCTATTACCATTTAATTTACTTCTTCTCCCTCGAGAACAGATCAATATCTCGGGATAAAAAGTATCCTATATATCATTCTAGATATTAAACTATCTGTGTGCCAAATTTCATCTATATCTGATCAGCCGTTTTTGCGTGATTGCAACACAAACATCCAAACATCCAAACATCCAAACATCCAAACATCCAAACATCCAAACTTTCGCATTTATAATATTAGTAGGATAGTAGGATGTATGTATTTTATAAATAAACCTGTTTTGATATGGTGCAAAAATATATAAATTACTATATAGATTAAAATCATTGGCTTCAACCCATTAATGACCCACTACTGGGCACGGGTCTCTCCTCTTGAGGAGGCCTAGAGTATACTCCACCACGCTGCTCCAGTGCGGGTTGGTGGAGGGGTTAGTGGCCAACCCGAGTGCCGGAAGTTTTCAAACCGCCCGAGGGCCTCCGACATGGCTTAACGGCTGTTATCTTATGATGACAACCGGGACCGACGTTTTACGTGCCCTCCGAAGCACAGAAACGCTCAAGAATTTTTTGCCACTAGCGGTCACACGGTTAAAACCATTAAATACATTTAAATATATCTAATTCTAATTCTGTTGTATATTTTTTATGTCCCCACAGAACTAAGCTAAATGACTGTTTGTACAAATGAATGTTATTTATACAAATAAATGGGTAACTTTACAAAAGCCGAAAGGACTAAGGGAATCATAATTAGATGTATAATGACAGATTTTGCGACGAATCAGACTTTCTAAAGACCCTTTTTATTTTCCAGTAGTCGGGGGGTTTTCAAATTTTATTTAATCTTATTTCGATTAGAAATTTTTCATCCATCGTGGTGATAATTTTGTTTGTTTTGTATGTCCACGATTCCTGTAAAGATATGGTAATAATATTCGTTCCCGTGAACTAAGAATGCTTTGAGAGGCTCGCTCGTAAATTGGAGCGTGGCTGCACGAGATTGTATCGTTTGTTCGCAATTTGGGATTTAAGGGATTTTGGGGTTTTGCATGAAAATATGAACTTTATTTAATATTCTGCGTTTGCGGTTGGAAGACACTTAATTTTTGGAGTTTGTTAAACAAATACGTAATTAAAATTCAATCTACAAATTATCTGCTTTCTAGATAGTAAAAAATTTAAATTATTACACACTATTATTCGTGTATATGTTACCGGATATCTGTATAATGCAGGTATTCAACACAATTCCTAGGAAATGTGTATAATACCTGGGTCGTTTTGGCAATGTATTAAATTATATGAATATTATTCACCATTACATAGTTTGCCTAGGTAATGTATACGTTTCCCAACTACTGTACAGAATACCTGCAGGTCCACCGGCAATGAATAAAGTTAGATTTGGGTATGTGTAGTCAACTTGGATGGAGGTTGGAATTAAGAATTTACTTAAAAACACACTCAAAACAAATTGTAACCTGCATGAATAGATATTTTTTTTTCATTTTAAATTAATGCTTGACCGAAATCACACTTGATGGTAAGGAGAGATGCAGTCTAATGGCTCCTGCACTACACTGCTCGCCTACGCAGCTTCGGATTTTTCAAAATTGGTGACAGAACCGACTTAGTCAACCCCGACCCCACGTGGTACTAGTCTGCCCTACCCCTAGAGTGAATGTAAACCCCGGAGGCGCGGAGGGAGAGCAGCCCCCGCCCGCTGTAACCAACTGCAGGCACCATGTGAGTCGAAGCGGCTGAGGCTGGTCGCCACAGGTGACCAAAAAGCCGAAGCTGCGTAGGCGAGCATGGAGTGCCTGCAGTTTGTTACGCAAGGGCGGAGGGGCTGCACTTCCCGCAGCGCCGGAGACGTTTGGAAGCCTTTTTGTGTATCAAAAACCCTTAATTCTCCCTATAAGTGCATATGTCACCGGAAGATAACAAAAACCGCAAATTTACAAACCTAGGTTTATAAACAATATACAACTAATTGAATATTACTCTAACTGAAACATTCGCTACTTGAAAGTTGGCCTTTTGAAAAGTGTCATTATAAAAGGCAGACCAAACGTACAGTTGGCAACTGTTAGGTTGGGAAATAAAAAAAATATGTGATAAGTTGGCAAATGATTATTCGGCGAAATAAAATTCTGCGAAACGTTAGTTGGCAAGTGATAATCGGCCAAACAATTTTCGGCGAAAAGGCAGAGAACCGTCTTTTACACACATTACCAACTACGCATGGAGTATTGTATAGAATGCCTGGGCTAAGTATGAAATAAATAATATTCAAAACGTTACCTGAACGTTTTAGATATTCTATACATTGCCTAGGTATTGTATAGAATGCTGAATTATACAGATATCCGGTAACATATATAATGCATATATTCGTGTGCATAATATGTGTTACATTAACTAATAGACTAATATTGAAGAGTATGTTATTTGCAAATATACATAACTACTTTGAAGTGCAGTAGCAACATCACAGTCGCGATTCTACTTAGCTGCTCCAGTGATACTCAACCTTTTCACATAAATCAAAATGTTAATTTATTTTATTTGTCAAAATTACCTAAAGTTTGATTTACCACTCTTTATTGATTAAGACGATTATTTCCTTAAGACAGAAGAGTACAGCTAAAGTGAAAACATTACAACACATACCGAATACGTATTGAGCCATTTAAAGCTTTTCACCAGTATTAATCTAGATAAACCAGAATGTTCTTGGCTTAGCGGTGCTTTAGCTCACAGAAAATAAACGAGATAGTTAAGTTTGTGTCCACCTATTTAGGATGTGTATTACAACATAAATTAAACGTTAAGGTTAACTATGTGTTGGGCAGTAATTGCTTTGAAATAATTATGAAGAGTGTAATTTTGCACTTATTTCGTTTGTGCTTTGTTTTTATAAATTAACTAATACCAGTATTTATAAATCATATTAATATAATGCATATTAATATACATTATATATGGACAAAATGATTAAACAGGCATTACAGAGCCCAAACAATACGAAAATGGGCAATATTTATCTGTTGGGCAGAATAAAAAAGCGGCCAAGTGCGAGTCGGACTCGCCCATGAAGGGTTCCGTAGCAGCAAGTAACATAATATAAAAGTTCTTGTACTTCATTGTAACTTTGATCGATGTTTTTTGCGGTTTACGATTTATGACGTATTAAAAAAAAAAACTATTCACTAGATCTCGTTCAAATCAATTTTCGTTGGAAGTTTGCACGGTAATGTACATCATATATTTTTTTTTAGTTTTATCATTCTCTTATTTTAGAAGTTACGGGGGGGGGGACACATTTTACCAATTTGGAAGTGTCTCTCGCGCAAACTATTCAATTTAGAAATAAATAATATTAGAAAACTCAATATCATTTTTGAAGACCTATCCATAGATACCCCACACGTATGGGTTTGATAAAAAAAAAATTTGAGTTTCAGTTCTACGTATGGGGAACCCTCAAAATTTATTGTTTTTTTTTTCAATTTTTGTGTGAAAATCTTAACGCGGTTTACGGTATACATCTACTGACCAAGTTTCAACAGTATAGTTCTTATAGTTTTGGAGAAAAGTGGCTGTGACATACGGACGGACAGACAGACAGACAGACAGACAGACAGACAGACAGACAGACAGACAGACAGACATGACGAATTTATAAGGGTTCCGTTTTTTGCCATTTGGCTACGGAACCCTAAAAACCGGCCAAGTATTAGGCCACGCGCAATGAAGTTTAAGTAATAAGATTATTTATTACTTTGCCTGATTTGAATGGGCTTTACCTATTCATATTGCCCGGGCACTGTGAGTAATGTCCGCATTAATCACTTTGTCTACAACATATAAAAATCAATAAAATTTGCTGTAACAGTTGAGAACATTAGCGTTTTCCCAATGGGTCACTGAGTCATCCTTCATTGCGAAACTGAACGGGTTCCTAACAAAGACTAGTGCTCAAGTATTTGTTAAAGATCTACCGCTATTTGCGAACTCGTTATTGTTTACAATGTACCCTTTGTTTTGAAGCAAGGGCCCCCTCTTGTTAGCTTCGGTTGCGTTTGTAAGCGATTATAATAATATACTTGTGTTTTAATTTAACAAAGTTTCTCTTATTGTATTTAGGCATAGGTACATACACTTTTACTACTGTGCATCCTCCGAGAAATTGTTTAACGGTGCCAACTACACCTTTCCAACATTGAATCACTCGCCAAATATTGAAGTTCCACCCACATCGACTGAACTCGTGGAGAACCTTTAAGGTCCGGTTCTCGGGATCCTTCTTCCATGCACGTGCAAACTAGGGAATGAGCTTCCTTCTGTGTACTTATTCCCGGAGTGCTATGACATGGGGTTCTTCAAAAAATGTGTAATAATAATAATAATACTTAAAGTTAAGATTACATTTTTATCCGTTACATTTGTTTGAATTTTAATCACATTAATGTTATTAACTTATTACTTTATTTAACAATAGTTATACATAATTCGTAACTTCGAATTTAACACAAATATCATAGACGAGTAACCGCCCTCGCTTTGCTTCGGTTTTCTTATTTTTTTACACCTTGGGTTACATTATTGGAGTTTTATTAAGCATCCCTAATTTTTTTGAAAATATAATATAGCCTATGTTACTCGCGAATAGTGTAGCTTCCCAACAGTGAAAGAATTTTTGAAATCGGTTCAGTAGTTTCGGAGCCTATTCAATGCAAACAAAAAATCAAATCTTTCCTCTTTATATATTAGTATAGATAACACCCCATCCTTTGTAGGTAATATTTTTCATTCAAAGAAAAAAATATGCATAGCGTATACAATGTGGGTTCGTAAATTCGAAAGTTTTGCCAATAAAAAAGTATACATTGGGTAGTTACGTTGTTATCACTACGTTGCCGGCTGTAGGGCAGTAAAAATAATGTCTTTACGTTATTTGCACAACGATTTATGTCGAAACATTTTAACTGTTATGGGTTAGAGTTTGTGATTATTCTTGCTTAAATAAATAAGCCCTTTTATTTTATTGGCAGTTGAAAAAACAACAAATCTTTTTCAGAAATTATTCTTCGAACAACACAACGTCTGAAGAGTATTTGAGTTCTTAGGAGTAAACTGTACGTCACGTATTTTACTTCAAGTAAATTACTGAGTTTACTGTCATATGAAGGTTGTATAAATAAATCTTAACTTTATGTTGGTGCATTCTTACGAAACAAGGGTACGGTTGATGAATTCATCATACATAATTAGGTATAACAGGAAAAAATTGTTACTCGATTTTCAAATTTCGTTAACACAACGTTACGTTCTTTACTAGGGAAATTCTAGGAATGATAAATAAGGATATAATACAATATTTGGTTTAAATCTATAAAACTTATATTAAACTGGTTTTTCAAAGGGAATCAAAATTCCTGAATGACTTATGATACAATATATTTTATATAAAATAATTATTGATCAATCTACTCAATCATTTGTACAGGAGTATTATAAAAAGCTTTATCCGCCTAAGATGATTAGCTTTTATAGGCATTAACTATTATAATCACATTATAATACTTTTTTCTGCTAACTTTATTGCATATTCATAATATTTATATACCTACATTTTACCCTCGATATCCATAAAAACATGCTCCGATATAGCTATTTTAAATTGATTTAAAATAGTTTTCTCTGAGTTAATAGTGTTGTTCCATAAAAACGTCACTTGTTAGATCTTACTTAAATCAACGTAATTATAGGTGTTGATATTTTGGCATAACTCATCTGGTATCGCAACCTAGGGGCGATGTTGTCTTTTCTTACAGCCTTTATAGAGTTACCGCAAAACCGCTCTAGGCTACTAAACGCTACTACGGACATAAAATATAATGCTTTTTGTAACTTTACTACTTGCAAATCCCGGCAGTCCAATTCCAGCTTTAGGCGAACTGGCTTAAGATTGGATTTGTTCTGTCGTTTCATTTGGGACTACATTCAATTTGTTAGGACGAGTTTACACAGGATCTGAAGTGCAACACCGAGGCAAACATGAGGCTTTGTGCTGCTCATGGATAGAGTAAATATTAGGCCTTTAGTTCGGAGAAATATGCGTTTTAGAAACACAGCAATGTGTACATTTTTCGTTATTGGAATTAAAGCATGGGTTGAGTTCAATGTAGCCGCGTAGTCTTCTATTATAAGAGTTGTTACGTCGGTTCGTGTTCTGAGGTGCCGACGGCGGCTTCGCTTTCGATAGAAAATTGATCGTGTATTAATTTTCGGGGCAATAAAACTGCCTTTGTGTGTATAGAAGTTATAGAACAGTAGTCACAAATGGAGCAAAGATCGAGTTGGACTTATTAGTCATTCGCTGCTACTGCGCTGCGCTGCTTCACTACTTCATAATTTATTATTCTATCGTCCTCGGTGATCTATCGAAAATCTTGGGTATAAAAATATTACTTTCTTAACCGACTTCAAAAAAGGAGGAGGTATTCAATTCGACTGTTTTTTATGTTTGTTACCTCAGAACTTTAGACTGGGTGAACCGATTTTGATGATTCTTTTTAAATGAAAAGCTGGTGCTTGTCATGTGGTCCCACTTAAATTTGAGCGAGATTAGACGAGTAGTTTTATGTCTCCGTAATTTTGAAGTCGGTTATTTTATGTCAAGAATTATTATGTTACTAGTGGATACCCGGCGTGTTCCATTACGCTAAAAAATTCTCATGACAATGACACATCAGTGTTTTTGTGTTGACAGTCTGTTTATGCGTCATCTTTACATATTATCTTTAAATTGTTGCATGGGAAAAGTGGAAAATCGAATTTATCAATGGACTCAATGTGCCTAATGCATTGTTTTAGTGGTTTCAAACCTTCGGATTATTGCCTTTAAAATGAAACTATTTTGAGGCATATCGGTTGGATGGTTTCAGAGTCTATTAAGGACATCCGTACAAACATTTTTTGTTATAAATAATCTACGATTCAATGAATATCATCCATATATATTATATCATACAAGATAATATAACTGTCTTTTAAAACGATGTATTCATTGAAAAAGCTCCCCGTGCCATAACAAAATAACAGAACTGTTTAGTGACACCCACGTGACAATCCATGTTGGTGGATTGTGGCAGGACAAAAAGGATGAACCAAGTTCCGGATGTAATATCGCGGTAATAAAGTTGGTCAACCCTCCGGGGAAAATAAAACGAGCAGGCATCCATTCACACCGCCCTCCTAAAATATTTATCCTCTACCACCAATACTTATTGAGACCGGAGACGGCCATTTGCTACTGAAATATACACTGTCCTAAATGTATGTTTATTTCCTCTTTTATGAGATTCCCCGACGGTCTTAAGAAAGCGTAACACCTGCTATTGTTACTTTATTATTTGATTTCTCTAGAAATGTATTGTCATACTTTAACATCTGTGCTGTACTACGATGGGTGATAGTCAGTGGTAGTTTCTAAACCTTTACGCCCTTTTTATGACATGCTAAAAAGTTTCGGTCTAGATTTTTATAACAATAGATAACCAATATATTAATTGGAACTTGAAGTACTAACTTGCAGGCCTTAGGTTAGCATAACATTTTTCGATGCTTGAGTGGTTAGCAATTAATATTTTCCACAATTCGTAATGGAGCAGCATGGTCAAAAACAATTGAAGGTATTTAAGTATAAAGTCATCCATCCATCTATCATCAGCTTTTGAAGTCCTCTGCTGGACATAGGCCTCTCGTAATAAGCGCCAATCTGACCGGTTCTGAGCCTTCTGAATCCAGCGGATACCCGCTGTCTTCTTTAGGTCATCAGTCCACCTGGTCGGGGGGCGTCCTGTGCTCCTTTTCCCGAGGCGTGGTCTCCATTCGAGGACCCTTCTTCCCCAAGTATAAAGTAGAATTCCAAATTAAATTGATTAACGTTACAATTTCTTGTGGACCTATTTTAATATTTTTCTTAGTTTTACTGGAGATTGTTTGCTAAATAGTATAAGGCATTTATTTATACGTATATGCGTCGATCTTGTTAGTAACGTTTATATGTGTGTGTTTAAGGTAATTTATATCTGCCATTAAAACAATAAATTTTTCTGCCGACAATAAACGCCAGACGTAGTCCTAGAACGTATCATGTTACATCTGTGATATTATAACTCTGAATAGAAATACTTAATTAAGGTCGCCATTTAAATATTTAGAATTACTGGTATTTAAAATGCGTAACTAATGACTTGTAAAGTTTGAGAACCGTCAAGAATTAACTACGCAGCAATGAGATCATAAATACATATGTTAGTTTCTTTCCAAGTATGATTGCTGCTGCATTAGGTAAGGCAGAGACAGTTCCTCATATGGAAGATTTTGCCCTCCAGTCTATTGGTATCCATACTTGGTTTTTTTTTTTATGGAAATAGCCGGCAAACGAGCTGACGATCCACCTGATGGTAAGTGGCTATCGTCGCCCATGGACATCAGCAACACCAAAGGCATCACCGATGCTTTGCCGGCCAAGAAAGAGAGAAGAAAAAGAAAGAAAGAACTGGCTCTCAAGCCCCCAGCCGGAACACGACGAGTCGTTTGGCGGCTGACTCATGCTCAAGGGTGGTAGCTATCCAGGCGAACTCCATGGAGGAATAATAATAGTAATAATGGTATTAATTGATAATTGAAATCAATATTACTAATATAATCCCTCGAGGAGTCCTACCACCAGCGGGCCATATAGTCGCCTTTTACGACACCCATCCGGCGTGGGATTGGGGTTAGTATTCTAAGCCGCCCCAATACGGCTAAAATTTTACGGTTATTTACCTGACTATCATCATCTTAGAATCAACGGAAATTTTGAAGTTTTTATGTTAAGAATGTCTATGTCCGACGGTGACCACTTTGAATCAGTGAATAGTCGTACGTTTGTAGGCTATTCACATAAAAAGGTAACCTAGATAAAGTGTAGGCTCGGTCCGATAAAACGAATATATTTTACAATTATTTTAATTGCACTTTCTATTACATTCATCACAAAATAAATTATCACTAAAATCACAGAATTCAATAAAGAAATAACTTTTGCCTCGGATTTGCATGCGACCGTTCAGGTCGACTGTCGAATTGGGAATGTGTCAATTATTTCGGTTCTATGCTCTAACGTCGACATCAATGTCATCAATATGCTCACCAGCGCCACCAATGATGATAGTAGTATATTTTAGTCAATACCATACTTATATTCACAATAGTACAAAATAATAGTTCCAAGGGTACCTTACACTGTGATAATAGAAAGCACGCTAACAAAAGGTAAAATAATATGTTTTGTATATGGATGTCCATTGACGGCGGGTAATTATTTTTCATCAAATAGTATGGACTATTTGGTTATGACACTTAAAAAGTACTACACATAAAGTCTTTGAGGTTAGTTACACTCATATTGGCAATATACTGTTGCAGTCTTTTAACCAGGAGCACGCACAACAAAATGAGTTAGCACCTAGGAAACCGTGGATGGACTTGTAGGGGAAAAGCTGGAGATAGTAGACTAGGTTAAACCCTGGAGGCGGAAGTCAGAGAGACCGAAATTCACAAAGGGTTGAAGCCCCGTTGGTAAGTTTTTATGCGTACAGACTTTATAGATTTTTTATACTCGCTGCAATTACTAATGATTCTTTCACTTATGTTCATTAACATTTGTGTAACAAACGATTAAACGATAGTCATCTGATTGCTGATGTACACCACCTCAGTGTGTTTTGGTTTAATTACGTACAGATTTTATATCTTTGAAGTTGATATCTTCATTGTTTTTGCTATCAATAAAAATAAGTTACAAAGATCAGTTGCTTCGTTTTATGTTCATTACTGCTAATAAAATTCTTATTTATGATGCTTGATCACTTAATTAAATAAAACTCCACTTCAACTTCCACTCCACTTCAACTCCAACTTCCACAATTGAACTTTTCGGATTTTATATTAGTCATGAGAAATAAATACTGGCAGACATAGTTGTGAGTGAACCGATAGTTTTAGAACTTATTTCAACCTTTCGTTATTTAACATACACAATTAAGAATTATTAGCTTTTAAAAATTAAAGCATTAGGTACTGGTTGTTATCTGAATGTCTTTAAAGTAATGGTATAGACGATGGATTAAGTTATTAAACATAAATTAAGTTATTTATTATTATATAGCATAAATATAACGCAGCAGGCGAAACCTTTAAAGTTTAAAGAGATATTCTGCCAAACTACTCGTTTCCAGAGATCAAAGGACGAAGCATAAAATTAAATATAATTTCGTTTCCTAATCTGCTCAAACTATGCGAGTAAAAGTAAACTGTATGTAGTGAAAATAAGTGCCATATTAACTTAACGTATTTTAGCCATCGTTCATACTTTTCTTCTCGCGTACAAAAGTCGCGCTCGGCGTAACGTTGAAGTCTTTTCTTTGAGCGACCGAGTTCACAAACTTTTTGTTAGAAATATAGCATTTCGCGAAGCCGAGTATTTTATTTCGAATTTGTGTACCTCATTAGCACTTTACATTTGGGTGTGGGAAGTGTCAGAAATAAAATCAGGGTACGATTTGGGTGACAGCCAGCATGCATAATATATCGCTATTAACTCTCAGCTGCGGTTGTCAGCTGAAATAAATATGTTGACATAGTACAATGAAATATTTCGAGACGAACGCTAAACAGCCATTTAAAAACTGTCTTATTCTATTTGGTCACAAATAGACGAATCCGCGATGCTCGATTCGATTTAAAGCGCGATGTGTTAGCTGTGGCTCACTTTGAAGATAAATATATACAAATGGCTTCGGCGCCGTCCGCCGACAGCGACCGTGTCGCCTCGTGTTCTGCGCAGACGCATTGTCGCAGCTGTAGTTTGATCGTTAGCGGCTAAATATATATTATTATGTCGGACAATCGTTTCGAAATAGTCGAGCGCTATATTCTGTTCTTACGTGCTTAGCAACGTTAGTCTGTTATTGCTGCAATTGTGTACTCTCGACTTAAGACGTTGTTTAGTGAACTAATGCGGCGATATTATGCTGCATTTGAATAATCTACATTAAATATTGCTACAACTTCATCTTAGACACGTTTGGTATCATTACGTAGTAATGTGATGATGATTGGTGTAAGCGAAGAATGTTAGATTTGATTATTTAATCCGAATTTAAATTAAAACATTAAAAATGTGTATTTTTAATTTATCGAGTGAAAATTTTATGTACCTATTGTATTAAAAAAAAAGCGGCCAAGTGCGAGTCGGACTCGCCCATGAAGGGTTCCGTAGCAGCAAGTAACATAATATAAAAGTTCTTGTAGTTCGTTGTAACTTTGATCAATGTTTTTTGCGGTTTACGATTTATGACGTATTAAAAAAAAACTACTTACTAGATCTCATTCAAACCAATTTTGGTTGGAAGTTTGCTTGGTAATGTACATCATATAATTTTTTTAGTTTTATCATTCCCTTATTTTAGAAGTTACAGGGGGGGGGGGACACACATTTTACCACTTTGGAAGTGTCTCTCGCGCAAACTATTCAGTTTAGAAAAAAATGATATTAGAAACCTCAATATCATTTTTGAAGACCTATCCATAGATACCCCACACGTATGAGTTTGATGAAAAAAACATTTTTGAGATTCAGTTCTAAGTATGGGGAACCCCCAAAATTTATTGCTTTTTTTCCTATTTTTGTGTGAAAATCTTAATGCGGTTCACACAATACATCTACCTACCAAGTTTCAATGGTATAGCTCTTATAGTTTCGGAAAAAAGTGGCTGTGACATACGGACGGACAGACAGACAGACAGACAGACAGACAGACATGACGAATCCATAAGGGTTCCGTTTTTTGCCATTTGGCTACGGAACCCTAATACGTATAAATACATTTTCCATACATACAACAGTTATCTCTTTATACGTAAGCCTAAATAATGCATAAAAATTTGGATATAATACTTACTATATCCAATAAACCCAAATTGCATTAGCAGGTAGAGATCATGACAAGATCTGGGCACGTCTAAGTCAGCTGTAATTAGTTCCGCGCCCAGAATATTAATTACATAGTTCATAGTAGGTACATAGTTCTATCAATTTCTGTTAATTAAAACAGAATCTATTTATACAGGGTGCAACTGGCAGGGTGGATCAACGGGGCGGCCCAGGGATAGGGGACCAATCAATACTTATCAACATGTTCAGCAAGATTCAGTGGTTCAGCTGATATTTGGGAATTAATGATTTTTTTGGAATGCTTTTGCTAGTGATTTTTTTCCTCAAACTAGGTCAATAGTAAGCCTTTTGTATCATATAACCGCTGTAAATAATTCGTTTATAAAAAACGAAATAACACTGATTAAAAGTTAACATTTACTTTTAGGGGCTGTCTGAGAAAAAAATAACTCGATTTTTTTTCCACTAACTACCTAAAAATAATATAATTTATGCAAAATAATCCCTGAAAATTTCATTTGGCTAACAATACGTTGCATGTTCCAAAAAGCAACGAAAATCCGCCATACTATAATTACCTAAATAACCTACGAGTACATAAAAAGTGTTTTTAAAAAAATTATCACAGAGTGGTAATAACTTTATATACCTTTATAACTTTATATACCACACTAGGTCACTAGGATTCTCTGTATGTCGGTCGGCATGGACAACACCATTAAAAGACCTTACGACCTAAGACCCGAGAACAAACATTTACGAATATTTGCCGTCTGCCCCAACCAGGAACCGAACCCGGGACATCTTGGCACACTTCTACAAACTACAGGGTCGTTAAAACCTTTTTTTTTTGTCAAAATTACTGTGTCAAATTCAAACCTATGCGATGTTCTACGCAGGGTACTTATAAACCAATTATGGAGAAAATAAAACTAAACATTATTCAAGTCTATTGTTAAATAATCTAAAACATCAAAGTTAGATTGGCATCAACTCCAGTCTTTAAGGAATGGGTCACAGAATACTGAGTACCAATTAACTTTAAATGAGATGATAATGCGGAGAACCTCAACTTACGGTAATGATTCTGTATTACACACCTTTAAAGAAAAAGTTTACATCGTCATTGTAGCGATGGGATGTATAATACTGGATTTAAATTAAATACATTCAAATATACAACTGCTTAATTTCTGGAGTTGGGTATTTCTTGTAATAAAAAATCTCTCTTTTTTCACTTTGTTAAAATGATTATTTTTTTATGGCAATAGCCGGCAAACGAGCTGATGATCCACTTCATGGTAAGTGACTATCGGCACCCATGAACATTTTTATTTTATTTTTTATAACAATAACGCTTCACACTCATAGCCCTACACTAGGATTCCCTGTGTCGTGGGTGCCATGGACAACATAATAGACAAGGACATTCACACCCAGACCGAGAACAGAAATTCAAACTCATCATTCAAATTTCCGCCTCGCTGGGAATCGAACCCAGGACCCTCGGTACGGCGATCCGGCATGGTAACCATTGCGCTACACGGGTCGTCAAATTAGCAACACCAAAGGCATCACTGAAGAAGAAAGAAAGAACTGGCTCTCAAGCCTCCAGCCGGAACACGACAGAGTCGTTTGGCGGCTGACTCATGGCTCAAGGGTGGTACTCGTAGCTATTCAGGTGAACCCCATGGATAAATAATAATAGTAATAATGGTATTTATTAAAAATCAATCATCAATATTACCAATATAATCCCTCCGAGGGCTCTACCACCAGCGGGCCGGATTTAGTCGCCTCTTACGACACCCATCTGGCGTGGGATTGGGGTTAGTATTCTAAGCCGCCCTAAGTATCTTTTAATTGTCATCTTAATTTCTTTGTTTTTAAATTAATTTACGTCATGCACCAGAAGCTCACATTTACAATGTACCGTTTAAGTGCAGTGTTTGTCAATCAAGAATTTTACGGTTATTTTCATAGATAACTTGAGAATAGATTATTTTGAAGTTATGTGAAATTTCTTGTGTTTAACGCGGATACCGTAACGCGAGTATCGTAATTTAAGTTGCTGACACATTAGACTATTTCTCATGAATAAAATGCGGGGTGACGCTGACTGGTGAGATGACATTCAGGAGCGGTAGGATAATGAGCGGGAATTTAAAAATGTGTCGTCGCTACCCACGTCATAAGTTTTATTTTATTTTTGTATAGTCTTCTAATTTGAAATTGTTCACGAGTGTCACTGGAACTCGTTTTTCAATGATTCATCTATTGCAATAAAACTAGAAATCATTGGGTTTGTGTTTAGTTTCTGCCTATTTTTAATTAATTTTATATCATATTATAGTTATTGCTGCTTTACAAAAGTAGAAAGTAAACTATTGGAAGGTGAAGTTTGTTTCGAATGGACCGTTGTTAGCCTATCGGTCTTTACAACTTCACGCAGACAGAAGGTGATATGATGGTGGACAGAAAATTAAAGAAAGTACATGGAAATAAATGTCTTAATGTAAAACAATTATTGAGATTTTATCATTTCCTTATTTTTTTTATATTGACAAGACCTCATCTTACATTAATTTATTTACGGCACTTATTTAATACATAAAAAATTAATATCTTATTCGCTGGAATGCAACCAAGTGCGCTTTTTTAAAGTTTAAGTTTCATCTTTGAAGCTCATGTTTTTGTTACAATCGTGGACAAAGCTAAATTAATTATGACTGAAGTAATCTGACCCCGGTTAATCAGGCAGTCATCTAACGAGGAATTTTAATTTAAAAGTTGACGTCTAAAAATTGTTGCGTAATCATTAAAAAATTCGACATTATTACGAGGTAAGCACCTACGTTCTACGCTCATTAATTACATAGTCATTTATGCATGTAGTCGGTCTACAGCCACCCGGGCTCGTCGCCGCGGTTTAATGAATTTTTAACAAAAACTTAATTAAAAATCGTATCTCGCGTGTTCGAAGGAAATGAACTCATTCTTCGGAGTCGGTGAGTGACGGCTGGACTGACGGCCGTCATTACCGGAGTGCCCAGTGAGATCTGACCCCTCGGCGGTTAAAACCAGCTCTGTACCCTGTACGAATGCCGGGAGTGATCTATTTGTAATTTTATTGTGACGAGTATGTACGTGTATTTATGAGATGGAAATGTTAAGGTATGAAAATAAACTATGGTTTTGAGGGAGCTCGAAGTATTAATACATATTGTTTGTAAAATTGGTTGAATGCTGTGACTGTGGAAAAGAACAGAAAATATATTAATTTAAAAAACATTGCTTAAATTGTGAAGACATATTAAAAAAAGTTTACAGCCGAAAAATATCCTGTAATTTAAATAAATTAACTTAAACGATGCTATTAGTAAAATAATCAAAATATTTAAACGTTGTCGATAATTTGAACATACTCAAGAAAATAATCAAAATATTTAAACGTTGTCGATAATTTGAATATACATTACTGCTCAAAACTATTCAGGGACCCAAATAAATTGGAAAAAACAAACAGATCGGTCCGGGACTGAGACGTCGTTAATGTGAAGTTTGTTCTTAATGAATATAAAGAGACCTCATGTTGATAGACAGCAAAACATAGCCCTAAGGGTTTTAAACAATGTCAGTGGAAAAAGGCTAATCTCCTCAATTTAGACTCATTTGTAGACATGCCAAGTCATTCTTTTACATTCTTCAAGATCCATCGAAGGTCAGGTTAAACTGGTGAATTTGTGTGTTTAAGAAATTTGGAAGTTGACGAGGTATGCCCTAAATGTTTATTATCTAATTATTCATTCGCGTTTAAGTTACTTTTTGGCAAACTTTTAAATAGTTTTTGCAGAAAGAAATATTGACGTTTTAAAAATAAGCAATTTATAACTTTATGTTTAGTTGAGAATAAGAGACTAAGTGAAATTCTTGAACCGTATGTTGACTCAAGATACAAAGCAGTGTCCGTACACATAATGACTGTAGCAAGAAACAGAATATCAGTGCAAATTGCACAACCGTAGACGGACATTGCTCTAGACATGTTCCTTTGAAATAATTAGCTTGGCTTTGTTATGTTTGTCTAACTGACTTAGTACTATTAAACTATCTGGAAACAGAAGATGGAAGTTGTAAGATTTATTGCTAGTTTGGAATTTAAAAGGGCACATACAGAACGATAAACTTTAAATATAACAATTAAATATGAATTATTATACATTATAAAATTACAAATTACTCATTACAAAATCACACATCTTATTAATTCCGTCAAAAACCTAATTTAACGTCACATCATTAAGTATCAACAAAATGACGTAACAAGCTTTTCGAACACACTCGATAGGAACGTCGCAAATAGTGCAAAAAGCGCAGTTGAGGTATGAAGACGCTGGCTTCAACAAAACCAACACGGGGCGGGCACAAATTGGCGGCGCAGCGAGCGAGGCACGTCGTGACTGCGCGCCGCGCCGCGGGCAGCGGCGGACTGCGAGCGCTTTGAGGAGCGGAGCGGAGCGGTCAGCGGAGACGGCCATCCTGCAGACAAACACGTTATTTTTGTTATTATTGTTGGTTATTAACAATCAACAACAACAACGAAATCCTATTTATTGTACACTAAAATTATCCAACCATCTGATAAGGTAATAAGTTTTCTCCTTCTTCTAACGACACCATAGGGTTCTAACGTCAAACGTTGCTGAACGAGAGTGAATGCAGTGCGGTGCAGAGCAGATTCGAAATTCTACAAACAAACACGTTTTTCTTGGTTATTAACAACAAAATGTTTATTTTATTGATGATGCCATTTGATGAATAGTTTTCAGTCAAAAACAATTCATGGTCGAGGTCATGGTAGAAGAAGGGCGTTAGTTGACAATGCGGATTTTGCAAAGTACACTATTCCTTTGGTGTTAAAATTAACTTAAAGTGCATTTATAAAATAGTATTGAACATTTAAGTAGGTATATTAAACTAGAGAGCTGAAGATTAAAGAAAAGATCAGAAATTGATTAATAGCTGCTTAATTACATAACTTTGCCACTACGCATCTTAGGACACGCATGATCTTTCTCCACCAGCAATAGTGAAGAAATAATGGCAGATAAAACTCATTAAAACTATTGGAAATCGCATTGCAATTGGTAAACGTGGAGACTAAAGAGCTACAAATAAGGAAATAAGGAGAGAAAAAAGTGAAATTATTTTATGTCGATCGCTTTTAAACGTGCCCACGGCCTTATAAGTCCAGTGCGATTATTTGCTCAGTAATGGTGGAAATCCATTAAACAAGCTTCTTTTAGTGATTGAACAACAAGTAAAACGACACGGCTATGGCTAGAATGCATTTTTGAATTGCATTCAGTCAATTTACAAGCACAAGATTACATGCCTTACGAATGTGAAGGATTCTTATGTTTTATTTTTAGTTAATGGATGTTTTAGATGAAACAAGATTTTATAACGATGTCTCTGTTAAATAAATAGTGTCCATTGTTATACGACTTAGAACCTAGAGATTAACGACAAAGCATCTTTTAATCATCTGATTGTTTAAGTAAGCAATGTTCTTAATCGTAAACTTTCATAAGGCCGATAATTATTAAGCTAATAACCTTGGCAGTCGGATAAAAACAGTAAAACATTTCAAACGAGATTATTGTCCTTTCCCTTTCTACATTTTTCTGTCATGTCCTCTGTAACGGTTACTAAGTTCCATCGGGTGGTCATATTTAAATTGTGTTCTACTTCAATTACTTTATAATTTGCAATGTCGTTAAACAATTCTTAAGTTTCTCCTAGCATTGTGACGGCAATGTTCTCTTCATCAACAGCCCAAATCTCGTATCACCTTCAATTATAGCACAAGTCTAGCTTCCTTCAGATTTCCATCTAACCTTTACAGTCCCATTAGCTAGCGATTGAAGGTCAAAAGGCTCTGTTGCAGGTTAGTGTCACTGCGTTGGTCTTTATAGCCATAAAACAAGCTTGTGATATCTTCATCTGTGACATGAAACTTACATTCTTGACAGTTCAATAATTTAATTAACATGCCGATTTGTTTCCATTATTTATTAACATTATTTATATGGCCATTGTTAATTAATGTGTCAGTATCAATACATTTAATACCAACGTTTATCGCAAATTGCACGATATCATAATTTTATGAAGGAATCTAATTGTCTTATATATCTTTTATGTTTAGGAACTTTTTAGTGGTACACTGATAATCTAGTTAGCCACAAATGAGACCAAAAATAGCTAATATATTTTTAAACTAGGGTAGCAGCTGTGCAACTTCTGCAAAAATATAAATAATCAGTATTCAGTAAGTTCAATATTTACTTCGAGCATTCAATGAAACAAAACAAAAGCTACGAAGCTAAGTTAATCTATTCAGTCATTGATTAAGCGTTATTTATGCCAATGTGGGAGTGTGGGAAACAATTAGTTATCTTGGCAAAAAGTATTGTGTGACTATAACCTTTAACATAATAATATAAGAGATAGGATACTTTTATTATAGATACCTCAATATTTTATAGTTACTTATACTTAGTTTATAAGTTTTTTATAAAGAGATAATGTATTGAAACACTATTTTATTTTGGTGGGTTAATTTCGTGTGTAAACAGATACATACTACTACTGTATAAACGTATTATATGATTAAGCCTCAGATAATTTACGATTAAAGGCAAATATATATTACCAAATTATAAAAGAAAATTTAAGACACTAAATAAGAAAGGGACATTCACAAAGAAAATACACTGTTGCTTGTAGACGTTAAATAGCGCCACTCAGGGGTTATTGGTAGTAAAATTATTGGTCAGATAATAGAAGATATAAAATTACCTTACACGTACTACCGAGATTGCATATCGCTTGCCATATATTATCGTTCCCTAGTTTGCACCTGCTTTTTCATAACTAAGACTGCCTGACTTCCTAATAAGAGATGCGCGTTTTTCTGTAGGTACGCTTAAACTTATATGGTAATTGAGACTATAGAAGGAGCGCTTCGCGTCTCATACTTTACAGTTACATATTTTATATGTATAATTATAGAATGTAGTAAAGTGTTTAATGTTAAATAAAATATGAGCATGGGTTTGAAAGTTTCGCAAAATTAAGCATTAAATAAATAAATAACGCTTCACACTCATAGCCCCACACTAGGATTCCCTGTGCCATGGGTGCCATGGACAACACACTAGACAAGGACATTCACAACCAGACCGAGAACGGAAATTCAAACTCATCATTCAAATTTCCGCCTCACTGGGAATCGAATCCAGGACCCTTGGTGTGGCGATCCGGCATGGTAACCATTGCGCCACACGGGTCGTCAATTCAGCATTGCTTTTTGATTCCTCTGTACGGAAAATTCTTTCAACTATAAAATTATTTTTATGTTCTATTGCAATATATTATGTCGTCATACTAGTCACACTACATAGCGATGGTAGTGAAACTACCTGCAACGGTCTGACTAATCAATGGCATTCGAAGTATTTGAGTGACACAATTGGAATCTATTGTGAAAAGAAATATATTATTTATAAATTAAATTACATGTTTTTATGCCCACATCCGCAATCTAAATTTCTAATACCTTAAGAAGAGTTAGTAAAGTTTTAAATGATATATCCAGTCCCTCACCTACATACTCGTACCTGCACTTCCTGAAAACCATATAGACAGATTTAGGTGACATCAATATTATAGTATCAAAAGACTTATTCAACGTCTTCCATTAGAATTTTAGAACCAAAGTTTATATGACCATTAACAAATGAAAAACAAGCGACACCGATCCTTTTATCACCACAATTCTGATCACTTGCAGTAAATTGTGAAGACATCTATTAGGTTGTAAAATAACGTTAGTAACATAAATCCGTACAGTTAACAGAATTTTACTCAAATCATAAATTAGTAATTTCTTTCCTAGATGTTCTAGCACTATAGATTAGTAATATATGAGCAAATGATTAATGTTATTATTTTATTGCATATCCTGAATGATATCTTAATATACATAAATTAAGTATCACGTTAATAATAATAAATAAGTATACGTTAATAAATAAGTATCACGTATAAGTAACTATAAAATATTGAGGTATCTATAATAAAAGTATCCTATCTCTTATATTATTATGTTAAAGGTTATAGTCACACAATACTTTTTGCCAAGATAACTAATTGTTTCCCACACTCCCACATTGGCATAAATAACGCTTAATCAATGACTGAATAGATTAACTTAGCTTCGTAGCTTTTGTTTTGTTTCATTGAATGCTCGAAGTAAATATTGAACTTACTGAATACTGATTATTTATATTTTTGCAGAAGTTGCACAGCTGCTACCCTAGTTTAAAAATATATTAGCTATTTTTGGTCTCATTTGTGGCTAACTAGATTATCAGTGTACCACTAAAAAGTTCCTAAACATAAAAGATATATAAGACAATTAGATTCCTTCATAAAATTATGATATCGTGCAATTTGCGATAAACGTTGGTATTAAATGTATTGATACTGACACATTAATTAACAATGGCCATATAAATAATGTTAATAAATAATGGAAACAAATCGGCATGTTAATTAAATTATTGAACTGTCAAGAATGTAAGTTTCATGTCACAGATGAAGATATCACAAGCTTGTTTTATGGCTATAAAGACCAACGCAGTGACACTAACCTGCAACAGAGCCTTTTGACCTTCAATCGCTAGCTAATGGGACTGTAAAGGTTAGATGGAAATCTGAAGGAAGCTAGACTTGTGCTATAATTGAAGGTGATACGAGATTTGGGCTGTTGATGAAGAGAACATTGCCGTCACAATGCTAGGAGAAACTTAAGAATTGTTTAACGACATTGCAAATTATAAAGTAATTGAAGTAGAACACAATTTAAATATGACCACCCGATGGAACTTAGTAACCGTTACAGAGGACATGACAGAAAAATGTAGAAAGGGAAAGGACAATAATCTCGTTTGAAATGTTTTACTGTTTTTATCCGACTGCCAAGGTTATTAGCTTAATAATTATCGGCCTTATGAAAGTTTACGATTAAGAACATTGCTTACTTAAACAATCAGATGATTAAAAGATGCTTTGTCGTTAATCTCTAGGTTCTAAGTCGTATAACAATGGACACTATTTATTTAACAGAGACATCGTTATAAAATCTTGTTTCATCTAAAACATCCATTAACTAAAAATAAAACATAAGAATCCTTCACATTCGTAAGGCATGTAATCTTGTGCTTGTAAATTGACTGAATGCAATTCAAAAATGCATTCTAGCCATAGCCGTGTCGTTTTACTTGTTGTTCAATCACTAAAAGAAGCTTGTTTAATGGATTTCCACCATTACTGAGCAAATAATCGCACTGGACTTATAAGGCCGTGGGCACGTTTAAAAGCGATCGACATAAAATAATTTCACTTTTTTCTCTCCTTATTTCCTTATTTGTAGCTCTTTAGTCTCCACGTTTACCAATTGCAATGCGATTTCCAATAGTTTTAATGAGTTTTATCTGCCATTATTTCTTCACTATTGCTGGTGGAGAAAGATCATGCGTGTCCTAAGATGCGTAGTGGCAAAGTTATGTAATTAAGCAGCTATTAATCAATTTCTGATCTTTTCTTTAATCTTCAGCTCTCTAGTTTAATATACCTACTTAAATGTTCAATACTATTTTATAAATGCACTTTAAGTTAATTTTAACACCAAAGGAATAGTGTACTTTGCAAAATCCGCATTGTCAACTAACGCCCTTCTTCTACCATGACCTCGACCATGAATTGTTTTTGACTGAAAACTATTCATCAAATGGCATCATCAATAAAATAAACATTTTGTTGTTAATAACCAAGAAAAACGTGTTTGTTTGTAGAATTTCGAATCTGCTCTGCACCGCACTGCATTCACTCTCGTTCAGCAACGTTTGACGTTAGAACCCTATGGTGTCGTTAGAAGAAGGAGAAAACTTATTACCTTATCAGATGGTTGGATAATTTTAGTGTACAATAAATAGGATTTCGTTGTTGTTGTTGATTGTTAATAACCAACAATAATAACAAAAATAACGTGTTTGTCTGCAGGATGGCCGTCTCCGCTGACCGCTCCGCTCCGCTCCTCAAAGCGCTCGCAGTCCGCCGCTGCCCGCGGCGCGGCGCGCAGTCACGACGTGCCTCGCTCGCTGCGCCGCCAATTTGTGCCCGCCCCGTGTTGGTTTTGTTGAAGCCAGCGTCTTCATACCTCAACTGCGCTTTTTGCACTATTTGCGACGTTCCTATCGAGTGTGTTCGAAAAGCTTGTTACGTCATTTTGTTGATACTTAATGATGTGACGTTAAATTAGGTTTTTGACGGAATTAATAAGATGTGTGATTTTGTAATGAGTAATTTGTAATTTTATAATGTATAATAATTCATATTTAATTGTTATATTTAAAGTTTATCGTTCTGTATGTGCCCTTTTAAATTCCAAACTAGCAATAAATCTTACAACTTCCATCTTCTGTTTCCAGATAGTTTAATAGTACTAAGTCAGTTAGACAAACATAACAAAGCCAAGCTAATTATTTCAAAGGAACATGTCTAGAGCAATGTCCGTCTACGGTTGTGCAATTTGCACTGATATTCTGTTTCTTGCTACAGTCATTATGTGTACGGACACTGCTTTGTATCTTGAGTCAACATACGGTTCAAGAATTTCACTTAGTCTCTTATTCTCAACTAAACATAAAGTTATAAATTGCTTATTTTTAAAACGTCAATATTTCTTTCTGCAAAAACTATTTAAAAGTTTGCCAAAAAGTAACTTAAACGCGAATGAATAATTAGATAATAAACATTTAGGGCATACCTCGTCAACTTCCAAATTTCTTAAACACACAAATTCACCAGTTTAACCTGACCTTCGATGGATCTTGAAGAATGTAAAAGAATGACTTGGCATGTCTACAAATGAGTCTAAATTGAGGAGATTAGCCTTTTTCCACTGACATTGTTTAAAACCCTTAGGGCTATGTTTTGCTGTCTATCAACATGAGGTCTCTTTATATTCATTAAGAACAAACTTCACATTAACGACGTCTCAGTCCCGGACCGATCTGTTTGTTTTTTCCAATTTATTTGGGTCCCTGAATAGTTTTGAGCAGTAATGTATATTCAAATTATCGACAACGTTTAAATATTTTGATTATTTTCTTGAGTATGTTCAAATTATCGACAACGTTTAAATATTTTGATTATTTTACTAATAGCATCGTTTAAGTTAATTTATTTAAATTACAGGATATTTTTCGGCTGTAAACTTTTTTTAATATGTCTTCACAATTTAAGCAATGTTTTTTAAATTAATATATTTTCTGTTCTTTTCCACAGTCACAGCATTCAACCAATTTTACAAACAATATGTATTAATACTTCGAGCTCCCTCAAAACCATAGTTTATTTTCATACCTTAACATTTCCATCTCATAAATACACGTACATACTCGTCACAATAAAATTACAAATAGATCACTCCCGGCATTCGTACAGGGTACAGAGCTGGTTTTAACCGCCGAGGGGTCAGATCTCACTGGGCACTCCGGTAATGACGGCCGTCAGTCCAGCCGTCACTCACCGACTCCGAAGAATGAGTTCATTTCCTTCGAACACGCGAGATACGATTTTTAATTAAGTTTTTGTTAAAAATTCATTAAACCGCGGCGACGAGCCCGGGTGGCTGTAGACCGACTACATGCATAAATGACTATGTAATTAATGAGCGTAGAACGTAGGTGCTTACCTCGTAATAATGTCGAATTTTTTAATGATTACGCAACAATTTTTAGACGTCAACTTTTAAATTAAAATTCCTCGTTAGATGACTGCCTGATTAACCGGGGTCAGATTACTTCAGTCATAATTAATTTAGCTTTGTCCACGATTGTAACAAAAACATGAGCTTCAAAGATGAAACTTAAACTTTAAAAAAGCGCACTTGGTTGCATTCCAGCGAATAAGATATTAATTTTTTATGTATTAAATAAGTGCCGTAAATAAATTAATGTAAGATGAGGTCTTGTCAATATAAAAAAAATAAGGAAATGATAAAATCTCAATAATTGTTTTACATTAAGACATTTATTTCCATGTACTTTCTTTAATTTTCTGTCCACCATCATATCACCTTCTGTCTGCGTGAAGTTGTAAAGACCGATAGGCTAACAACGGTCCATTCGAAACAAACTTCACCTTCCAATAGTTTACTTTCTACTTTTGTAAAGCAGCAATAACTATAATATGATATAAAATTAATTAAAAATAGGCAGAAACTAAACACAAACCCAATGATTTCTAGTTTTATTGCAATAGATGAATCATTGAAAAACGAGTTCCAGTGACACTCGTGAACAATTTCAAATTAGAAGACTATACAAAAATAAAATAAAACTTATGACGTGGGTAGCGACGACACATTTTTAAATTCCCGCTCATTATCCTACCGCTCCTGAATGTCATCTCACCAGTCAGCGTCACCCCGCATTTTATTCATGAGAAATAGTCTAATGTGTCAGCAACTTAAATTACGATACTCGCGTTACGGTATCCGCGTTAAACACAAGAAATTTCACATAACTTCAAAATAATCTATTCTCAAGTTATCTATGAAAATAACCGTAAAATTCTTGATTGACAAACACTGCACTTAAACGGTACATTGTAAATGTGAGCTTCTGGTGCATGACGTAAATTAATTTAAAAACAAAGAAATTAAGATGACAATTAAAAGATACTTAGGGCGGCTTAGAATACTAACCCCAATCCCACGCCAGATGGGTGTCGTAAGAGGCGACTAAATCCGGCCCGCTGGTGGTAGAGCCCTCGGAGGGATTATATTGGTAATATTGATGATTGATTTTTAATAAATACCATTATTACTATTATTATTTATCCATGGGGTTCACCTGAATAGCTACGAGTACCACCCTTGAGCCATGAGTCAGCCGCCAAACGACTCTGTCGTGTTCCGGCTGGAGGCTTGAGAGCCAGTTCTTTCTTTCTTCTTCAGTGATGCCTTTGGTGTTGCTAATTTGACGACCCGTGTAGCGCAATGGTTACCATGCCGGATCGCCGTACCGAGGGTCCTGGGTTCGATTCCCAGCGAGGCGGAAATTTGAATGATGAGTTTGAATTTCTGTTCTCGGTCTGGGTGTGAATGTCCTTGTCTATTATGTTGTCCATGGCACCCACGACACAGGGAATCCTAGTGTAGGGCTATGAGTGTGAAGCGTTATTGTTATAAAAAATAAAATAAAAATGTTCATGGGTGCCGATAGTCACTTACCATGAAGTGGATCATCAGCTCGTTTGCCGGCTATTGCCATAAAAAAATAATCATTTTAACAAAGTGAAAAAAGAGAGATTTTTTATTACAAGAAATACCCAACTCCAGAAATTAAGCAGTTGTATATTTGAATGTATTTAATTTAAATCCAGTATTATACATCCCATCGCTACAATGACGATGTAAACTTTTTCTTTAAAGGTGTGTAATACAGAATCATTACCGTAAGTTGAGGTTCTCCGCATTATCATCTCATTTAAAGTTAATTGGTACTCAGTATTCTGTGACCCATTCCTTAAAGACTGGAGTTGATGCCAATCTAACTTTGATGTTTTAGATTATTTAACAATAGACTTGAATAATGTTTAGTTTTATTTTCTCCATAATTGGTTTATAAGTACCCTGCGTAGAACATCGCATAGGTTTGAATTTGACACAGTAATTTTGACAAAAAAAAAAGGTTTTAACGACCCTGTAGTTTGTAGAAGTGTGCCAAGATGTCCCGGGTTCGGTTCCTGGTTGGGGCAGACGGCAAATATTCGTAAATGTTTGTTCTCGGGTCTTAGGTCGTAAGGTCTTTTAATGGTGTTGTCCATGCCGACCGACATACAGAGAATCCTAGTGACCTAGTGTGGTATATAAAGTTATAAAGGTATATAAAGTTATTACCACTCTGTGATAATTTTTTTAAAAACACTTTTTATGTACTCGTAGGTTATTTAGGTAATTATAGTATGGCGGATTTTCGTTGCTTTTTGGAACATGCAACGTATTGTTAGCCAAATGAAATTTTCAGGGATTATTTTGCATAAATTATATTATTTTTAGGTAGTTAGTGGAAAAAAAATCGAGTTATTTTTTTCTCAGACAGCCCCTAAAAGTAAATGTTAACTTTTAATCAGTGTTATTTCGTTTTTTATAAACGAATTATTTACAGCGGTTATATGATACAAAAGGCTTACTATTGACCTAGTTTGAGGAAAAAAATCACTAGCAAAAGCATTCCAAAAAAATCATTAATTCCCAAATATCAGCTGAACCACTGAATCTTGCTGAACATGTTGATAAGTATTGATTGGTCCCCTATCCCTGGGCCGCCCCGTTGATCCACCCTGCCAGTTGCACCCTGTATAAATAGATTCTGTTTTAATTAACAGAAATTGATAGAACTATGTACCTACTATGAACTATGTAATTAATATTCTGGGCGCGGAACTAATTACAGCTGACTTAGACGTGCCCAGATCTTGTCATGATCTCTACCTGCTAATGCAATTTGGGTTTATTGGATATAGTAAGTATTATATCCAAATTTTTATGCATTATTTAGGCTTACGTATAAAGAGATAACTGTTGTATGTATGGAAAATGTATTTATACGTATTAGGGTTCCGTAGCCAAATGGCAAAAAACGGAACCCTTATGGATTCGTCATGTCTGTCTGTCTGTCTGTCTGTCTGTCTGTCCGTCCGTATGTCACAGCCACTTTTTTCCGAAACTATAAGAGCTATACCATTGAAACTTGGTAGGTAGATGTATTGTGTGAACCGCATTAAGATTTTCACACAAAAATAGGAAAAAAAGCAATAAATTTTGGGGGTTCCCCATACTTAGAACTGAATCTCAAAAATGTTTTTTTCATCAAACTCATACGTGTGGGGTATCTATGGATAGGTCTTCAAAAATGATATTGAGGTTTCTAATATCATTTTTTTCTAAACTGAATAGTTTGCGCGAGAGACACTTCCAAAGTGGTAAAATGTGTGTCCCCCCCCCCCTGTAACTTCTAAAATAAGGGAATGATAAAACTAAAAAAATTATATGATGTACATTACCAAGCAAACTTCCAACCAAAATTGGTTTGAATGAGATCTAGTAAGTAGTTTTTTTTTAATACGTCATAAATCGTAAACCGCAAAAAACATTGATCAAAGTTACAACGAACTACAAGAACTTTTATATTATGTTACTTGCTGCTACGGAACCCTTCATGGGCGAGTCCGACTCGCACTTGGCCGCTTTTTTTTTAATACAATAGGTACATAAAATTTTCACTCGATAAATTAAAAATACACATTTTTAATGTTTTAATTTAAATTCGGATTAAATAATCAAATCTAACATTCTTCGCTTACACCAATCATCATCACATTACTACGTAATGATACCAAACGTGTCTAAGATGAAGTTGTAGCAATATTTAATGTAGATTATTCAAATGCAGCATAATATCGCCGCATTAGTTCACTAAACAACGTCTTAAGTCGAGAGTACACAATTGCAGCAATAACAGACTAACGTTGCTAAGCACGTAAGAACAGAATATAGCGCTCGACTATTTCGAAACGATTGTCCGACATAATAATATATATTTAGCCGCTAACGATCAAACTACAGCTGCGACAATGCGTCTGCGCAGAACACGAGGCGACACGGTCGCTGTCGGCGGACGGCGCCGAAGCCATTTGTATATATTTATCTTCAAAGTGAGCCACAGCTAACACATCGCGCTTTAAATCGAATCGAGCATCGCGGATTCGTCTATTTGTGACCAAATAGAATAAGACAGTTTTTAAATGGCTGTTTAGCGTTCGTCTCGAAATATTTCATTGTACTATGTCAACATATTTATTTCAGCTGACAACCGCAGCTGAGAGTTAATAGCGATATATTATGCATGCTGGCTGTCACCCAAATCGTACCCTGATTTTATTTCTGACACTTCCCACACCCAAATGTAAAGTGCTAATGAGGTACACAAATTCGAAATAAAATACTCGGCTTCGCGAAATGCTATATTTCTAACAAAAAGTTTGTGAACTCGGTCGCTCAAAGAAAAGACTTCAACGTTACGCCGAGCGCGACTTTTGTACGCGAGAAGAAAAGTATGAACGATGGCTAAAATACGTTAAGTTAATATGGCACTTATTTTCACTACATACAGTTTACTTTTACTCGCATAGTTTGAGCAGATTAGGAAACGAAATTATATTTAATTTTATGCTTCGTCCTTTGATCTCTGGAAACGAGTAGTTTGGCAGAATATCTCTTTAAACTTTAAAGGTTTCGCCTGCTGCGTTATATTTATGCTATATAATAATAAATAACTTAATTTATGTTTAATAACTTAATCCATCGTCTATACCATTACTTTAAAGACATTCAGATAACAACCAGTACCTAATGCTTTAATTTTTAAAAGCTAATAATTCTTAATTGTGTATGTTAAATAACGAAAGGTTGAAATAAGTTCTAAAACTATCGGTTCACTCACAACTATGTCTGCCAGTATTTATTTCTCATGACTAATATAAAATCCGAAAAGTTCAATTGTGGAAGTTGGAGTTGAAGTGGAGTGGAAGTTGAAGTGGAGTTTTATTTAATTAAGTGATCAAGCATCATAAATAAGAATTTTATTAGCAGTAATGAACATAAAACGAAGCAACTGATCTTTGTAACTTATTTTTATTGATAGCAAAAACAATGAAGATATCAACTTCAAAGATATAAAATCTGTACGTAATTAAACCAAAACACACTGAGGTGGTGTACATCAGCAATCAGATGACTATCGTTTAATCGTTTGTTACACAAATGTTAATGAACATAAGTGAAAGAATCATTAGTAATTGCAGCGAGTATAAAAAATCTATAAAGTCTGTACGCATAAAAACTTACCAACGGGGCTTCAACCCTTTGTGAATTTCGGTCTCTCTGACTTCCGCCTCCAGGGTTTAACCTAGTCTACTATCTCCAGCTTTTCCCCTACAAGTCCATCCACGGTTTCCTAGGTGCTAACTCATTTTGTTGTGCGTGCTCCTGGTTAAAAGACTGCAACAGTATATTGCCAATATGAGTGTAACTAACCTCAAAGACTTTATGTGTAGTACTTTTTAAGTGTCATAACCAAATAGTCCATACTATTTGATGAAAAATAATTACCCGCCGTCAATGGACATCCATATACAAAACATATTATTTTACCTTTTGTTAGCGTGCTTTCTATTATCACAGTGTAAGGTACCCTTGGAACTATTATTTTGTACTATTGTGAATATAAGTATGGTATTGACTAAAATATACTACTATCATCATTGGTGGCGCTGGTGAGCATATTGATGACATTGATGTCGACGTTAGAGCATAGAACCGAAATAATTGACACATTCCCAATTCGACAGTCGACCTGAACGGTCGCATGCAAATCCGAGGCAAAAGTTATTTCTTTATTGAATTCTGTGATTTTAGTGATAATTTATTTTGTGATGAATGTAATAGAAAGTGCAATTAAAATAATTGTAAAATATATTCGTTTTATCGGACCGAGCCTACACTTTATCTAGGTTACCTTTTTATGTGAATAGCCTACAAACGTACGACTATTCACTGATTCAAAGTGGTCACCGTCGGACATAGACATTCTTAACATAAAAACTTCAAAATTTCCGTTGATTCTAAGATGATGATAGTCAGGTAAATAACCGTAAAATTTTAGCCGTATTGGGGCGGCTTAGAATACTAACCCCAATCCCACGCCGGATGGGTGTCGTAAAAGGCGACTATATGGCCCGCTGGTGGTAGGACTCCTCGAGGGATTATATTAGTAATATTGATTTCAATTATCAATTAATACCATTATTACTATTATTATTCCTCCATGGAGTTCGCCTGGATAGCTACCACCCTTGAGCATGAGTCAGCCGCCAAACGACTCGTCGTGTTCCGGCTGGGGGCTTGAGAGCCAGTTCTTTCTTTCTTTTTCTTCTCTCTTTCTTGGCCGGCAAAGCATCGGTGATGCCTTTGGTGTTGCTGATGTCCATGGGCGACGATAGCCACTTACCATCAGGTGGATCGTCAGCTCGTTTGCCGGCTATTTCCATAAAAAAAAAAACCAAGTATGGATACCAATAGACTGGAGGGCAAAATCTTCCATATGAGGAACTGTCTCTGCCTTACCTAATGCAGCAGCAATCATACTTGGAAAGAAACTAACATATGACTAACATATGTAAAGACGGCCATCACTCATAACGTTATAGTGTATTCATGTAAATTAAATTCATTAGCTACCTGATTCTATTTAAGGTGGATATTTGAGAAGCGGAGAGGTGCTTCGTCAAAATACAAATAGGCATTAGTCGTGCTCTAAAGAACAGTGTTGAAAGTGGTGTCCGATAACATGATTATACAAGTTTAAATTTATAGTAAAAGTTTATAGTATACGTAAACAGAAATGAATGGGAAATTTGGCCTCAGAAAACCAGGATTTTAGAACTAGTCACAGATGAATTTCTGAGAAACAGACATGGAATATGTTTGTTAAGTTGGTAGCTACATTACAGTCCTCAGATGGAATACAGAGTTAAAGTATAAGTTCTAAAACTTGATTTTACAACAATTTTAAGTACCTACATAAATAGCGTTACTATGAACAGATTCTTCGTTAAATCGTAACGTTAGGTTAAGAATTCATGGAATTAGGGTAGGAGCTAGAGTTGATGAAATGCTGGAATTAATATTCCTTCCTCCGTCGTCAGAAGTTATTCAAAGTTCCAGGAAGAGCGCTGCGCATATTGGTTTTGATTACTGATTCAGGTTTGGTTAAGACAATGAGCGTGTTTACTTGATGTTTTACTCTTAGAAATATGTCTTGTTTGTTAAATTTTGAACAATAGCGCCCAAAGCTATATGGAAGATTTAGTGGGTCAGTAACAAAATATCAAGTTAAATAAATGCTCGTTATTATTAACATTGTTCTTTACGGTCTTGGATTACACCCAACTTGTAAGTGCGAGTTCACGATGACGTTCAGTGACGTTAATGTTGCTCATTTTAACTCTCGGAACTACTCGGAAACAGTCGGCAAATATACCCGGTGGATATGATTTGTGTGGTGTTGACTGTACCACTGTACGACTGTACCTAACAGGTTCCTCAGATAAATGCACTATTCATTGAGCTAGTCTGCGTGTCTAGATTTAACGCTAACCTATTACTTGGTGATGCGATTGCGAATGATTGTAGTCGAGTTATTCGATTCTATAAATCATTTTACTCGTTCTAATGATTTGTGAAAATTTGTTTGTATTTATTGCATTTAGTAAGATTTAATGCTAATACTATTTATTTTATTATATATTATTTACTTCGTCTATCTGCGATCAGCTTTCTAGCTAAAAGTTTTTATAATCTAAAAACATTTTTATATATTTAGAATAAACATCCGGAATGTATAACCAACTATTTGTTTAAAAAAATGCAATTAAAGCAGAAAATGAGTGCAATTTCCCTAATAATTTGAGATTATAAATCATTAAACTCATTAATATCTAGTTACTAGTTAAGTGTTCTGGAGTGGACTTCATAGAGTAAGTATTTTTTAGTTATTATTATTTGTTGAACCATGTATCTACATAATTAATTCATTCTGACAACGAACAATCTAATCGAAATGTCATTAGTAATTGCTGATAAGTATTCGTCATTCGACTATGAATAATAGTCTATTAATATACTCAGTTGTAATGTATTTTACAAGTTGTGGATATTCGATAAATCAGATTAGGTAATCGTAGTAGATTTTATTGTAAATTAGTATTATTTTTAGTTATTCGTCTTTAATTATAGATTCGCTGTAAGTAGGTAGTATTGCATGATAGCCGAAAAGCTTGGAGCATCATAATTAAAAGGGAAATTGAGTAATAAAAATACCTATTTATTCTTATACATTCTATATTATTAAAATATGTATAATAAAAATATTTCAGGTTATAATCGTCTCGTCTGTTAACGCACACAGAGCACATATTTTTTTTAATAGTTAGTACCAAAATCCTGTACACGTTGATTGTATGACTAAGTTGCTTTTGACGATTGAATATCATTGTCCTAAGGACTAAATCAACTTAAAACTAATATAAGTATCTTATATTAATAAAATTTATTAATATATTAATCAGTGTTTCTCGGCATCTTATCAGGTATATGCTATCGGTCATCCTCAATTTTCTATTCATATATATTCTATCTAAATATTAATATTCTTCAAGTAAATTGCGTAGCAGCTGTCCAAAATTTACCGTACAGTATTACCTGCAAATTTATCCAGATTTTAGAAAGGCGATTATCGAAAACTTAACTTTTAACTTTATTAAACAAACATAACCGGTAACAAAATGTAGTTGAGCCTAGTAAGAATCGCGGGAATCGACCAGTTCACGTCATCATAATGATAGTGTCGAGTAATTTATGCGACGTGTCCTGCGAGAACTATAAAAATACATTGTGTCACTAAATTGATGCGTTTCTATTGAATTTTATCATTAACTCGGTCGTTTTGTGATGAGGTTCATTAATTTTAATACAATGATCTGTATATTTTTATCTTATAAGCAACGCTATAAGTTACCTATTATTATTATTTAGTTACCCATTAAAACAATTAGACACATTCTAATACTATTTAGCACATAACGTGGCGTGCCTAGGCCTTCAGAACAAGGCAAGCCCAGTTGTGTCGTACAACCCAGGATCTCAGGATCTATGGCCCGACTACAGAATACTCCATTCCGTACGTATAATATTTACCAACAAATAATATGAGTGTTAACAGCTGCAGAGTGATGATAGTTAAGCAATGATGGTAAGCTGTGCTTTTCGCCTTGTATGGCTGTACCGCCTCTCTGTTCTGAGAACAGATGCGTTGCCAACCAAGATAGAGAGGGCGGAAGAAAGAGCTGGCTTTCAAGCACCCTGATGTAACACGATAATCCTAACTGGTCTTCTCCCAGTAACGTCTGTAACACGCAATTCATCACCAACGCGTTGCAAACTAAAACAGAATTAGGGAACCCGTTTATAAATTCACTCACTAACATTGCAACCAAACGTCATAGACCTATATGTATCTATGCCAAACGTAGAAGAACCCTATAGCCTAATTGGTACAGACCCTGCGGAGGATGTCGGGTTAAATTTCCGGTGAGAGCAGATATTTATTTATCAGACAAATTTTTGTTTTATTTTTAGTCGACAAAGTCGTAGTGCGGTGTGAGTGTGTTCAACGTTGCATTAACTTAGTATAATTTATTAATACCACACAGCATACTACATCGCTTAGGGGCCATCCATAAATTACGTCACACGTTAGGGTTGATGCAGTGTGACATTGTGTGACAAGGGGTGGGAGGGGATCCTAAAGTTCGTGACATCACATTTCAAAATCGAATAATTGGTATGTATAGGTAAATTAAAAAACTATTAATGGAAATAAAACTTATTTCGGAACTGTTTTTAATTTAATAATTTCTAGGTGTAAAATTTCATAATATGTGACGTCACACTGGGGGGGGGGGGAGGTCTCACAAATGTGACCAGCTGTGACAAGGAGGGGGGGAGTGATGAAAACTTGTATTAATTAAGAGATTCAGAGAGCTAAACTATGGAAAATTAAATAAGTAGACGGAGCGTGATCTGACAGTACATTTTATTGCAGAGAGAGAGCAGAGAGTACAGACAGAGTATCATAGACAATATATATGATTAATTAAGATGCGTTCAATAATGTTAAGTAGTACAGAGTAGCAAAGGCTGCGTTCATATTATATTTCAACATCCTCCCTTGAACGCAGACCCATGCCAATCAGGAACTGATGATGCTTCGGCTTCGTCAGGGCTTTGGTCAGGCAGTCAGCGAGCATCGAGCAGGTAGGTATGTACTCAATGCGGATGTTCCCAGATTTCACCTTGTCACGTATGTGGTGGTGACGAACATCGATATGCTTAGTTCTAGCATGATAAGCAGAATTACCTGAAAGTTTAATAGCACTTGTATTATCACAAAACAAAGTTATAATGGGAGCCTTGGTTGAAGGCCATAATTCACAGTGCAATTGTCTCAGCCACAGAGCTTCTTTAGCAGCTGCTGAGATCCCCATATATTCTGCTTCAGTCGTTGATAATGCAATAGTTGGTTGCCTTTTAGAGTTCCATGATATGGCACCATCTTGAAACATAAAAACGTATCCCGTGCAAGACTTTCTTTCTTCAGTACATGATGCCCAATCTGAATCACAATATCCTGTAATTTCTTGGCTTACATCGCTTTTATATAATATCTTAAGATCTTTTGTGCCCTGTAGATACCGAAAGATCCTCTTTACAGCTGTCCAGTGTTGTGATGTTGGAGTTTTATTAAAACGACTAAGTGAATTTACTGCATAGCAGATGTCTGGACGTGTACCCTGTGAGATATATAACAAACAACCCATTGCTTCTTGATAGGGTATTTCACTCAATACATTACTATTATCAGAGGGTTTACAAAATTTAAGGTCTGTTTCCATTGGTGTTCCCACAGCCTTGCAGTCCTCCATTCCAAATTTCTTCAATGTACTCTCTATGTAATTTGTTTGATCTATATAAATTCCCTTTTTATCATATGTGATTCGTAGACCTATGTAATAATTAGCTCTTCCCAACTCTTTCATTTTAAATTTTTGCATTATTTTTCTTTTTATATCCTTTGCATACTCTATATTATTATAAAATAATAATAAATCATCAACATAAAGAGTTAAGTACAATATAATTTCTTTACTGTGCATGTAATACACACATGGATCCAATTTTGACTTCTTAAATCCAATTTCAAAGAGATAACTATCTAGTTTTTGATTCCATGTTCTGCTCGCCTGTTTCAAACCATATATACTTTTATTAAGTTTGCAGACTCTGTTTACTCCATTTTCATAGAGTGATGGTTGTTTCATGTACAACTCTACGTCAATATCACCTTGTAAGAAGGCTGTAATGGCATCCATTTGCTCAATCTGTAGCTGATGTTTAGCTGCCATTGCAAGTAAATATCTGATAGAAGTAAGGCGTACCACAGGCGCGTAGACATCAGTATAATCAACACCATAAATCTGTTCATATCCCTTTATAACTAATCTTGCTTTATATTTAATTATGTTACCATTAGCATCTAGTTTAGTTTTAAAAACCCATTTACATGGAATGGCCTTTTTACCAGGTGGTAGCTCAGAGAGAGTCCAAGTATTATTTTCTATTAAAGAGTTATATTCACAGTCCATTGCATTTCTCCACTCTTGCGCACATTCACTATTTAAAGCTTCATTTACTGTCTGAGGGTCATGCAATAAAGCACTATTATTTGACATATTTTGACACAGGTAGGTAGGCATTATCCCATTCTTTCTGGGTCTCAGGTATCGAGTTGTAGAGACAGGCGGGCTCAGTTTAACATTACTTTCAGGAATATAATCTTCGTCTTCAATATCATCTTGACTAATTTGTAAACTATCATTTTCCTTCACTGAGCTAATGCTTTCATATGAACTTGCTTCGCTGTCAACAGTTTCGTTTAGACTTTCATTGTTCTCTGTGGAACTTTTAAGTGGCATCAATGCAAAATTCTTTGTAATATCGTCCTCTAAAAATACAACATCTCGGCTTCGAATTATTTTTCCTTCTTTTTTATCAAATAATCTATATCCTTTTGAGTCTGGGCAATATCCAACAAATATTAGCTCTTTGGATTTAGAATCCCACTTCAACCGCTTCTCTTTGGGTATATGCATCATGGCCGGACAGCCAAAGACTCTCATATGTTGTAAATTTGGCTTCACACCTGTCCACATTTCCTCGGGGGTCTTATAATTTATAGATTTGGTTGGTGAGCGATTTATAACATAAGCAGCAGTAGAAACTGCCTCTGCCCAGAATTTCTTTGGCAATTTAGCATCAATAAGCATACATCTGGCACGTTCAACCAGAGTTCGATTCATGCGCTCGCTCATACCATTTTGCTCCGGAGAATAAGGTACAGTGAATTGATGTTTAATACCAGATTCTTTACAAAATTTATCAAATGCTTCATTGACATATTCCTTGCCATTATCATTACGTAGTATTTTTATTTTGACATTTAACTGATTTTCAACAAGTTTCTTGAATTCTTTAAAACAGTTAAGAACTTGAGATTTGGACTGCATAAAGTAAACAAATACCTTTCTTGAATAGTCGTCAATAAATGTGACATAATACCTGGCACCACCGAGTGACTTTTCTTCCATGGGACCGCATACATCTGAATGTATTATCTCTAGAAGACCAGAAGCCCTTGTGCCAACATGTTTGAACGATTGCCTAGTTTGCTTTCCCTGTAGACAAGTACTGCATGTCACATTTTTCTCTTCATTAATTTTTAAATCTATTCCTTCAGCAGCCTCATTCAGTTTCTCAAGACTTTGGTAGTTGAGATGACCTAATCTTTGATGCCACAGGTGAGCTGAGGATAGCAATGCAAAAGTCTCATTATTTATCACATATAAGCTGTTTTGTAGATAACCTGTCATAACTAGCTTCGAGTTTTGATAAATTCTACAATATTTCTCATCAAATTTTACTTGACAGTTATTCTTAGCGATTTGATGTATCGATAGCAAGTTAACAGCCAAGTCGGGGACATATAAAACATTTTTCACTTGTACAGTGCCAATCAACTTGTTATTGTCACAATCATAGCTTTGTATATTTACCTTACCACAGCCCTTCACAGGTAACTTCTTACTATCAGCCACAGTTATGTTATTTATTGAAGCAGGTTCAAAATCATAAAGCAAGTTTTTATTGTTAGTCATATGCATAGCGGCTCCCGAGTCAAGGTACCAACAGCATTTTTCCAGTGCAGGAGAAGCAGAAAAAGCAGCCACGAAACCAGAAGTCCCATCTGACTTATCATTTGGTTTGTTGTATTTAGCATTTTGACTTGAGCTTTTGCTTGTGCGACAAAATTTACCAATATGACCATATCTATTGCATTTAAAGCATCTAGGGCCCTTGCCTGACTGTTTGTTACCCTTTGAATTATTGTTTTTATTGTAATTTGAATAAAAAGCTGCTGCGTTTTCATTTTTTACATCCTGTAGTATTTTAGTCTTTACTAAATCTGTACTAATTTTTATACCCGAGCTTTCCATAGCCATTATCATTGGCTTATATAATTCTGGTAGCCCTGTGAGGAGGAGCGTACCCAACCACTCATCATCAACCAGAAACCCAATATTCCTAAGTTTATGTGCACAGGTAATAACTTTATTAACATAATTTTCTACACTGCCACAGCTCTCAAGGTCTGTCGTTATTAATTCACGAAGCAAGCCTACCTTGCGTGTCAAGCCGGAGTCATCAAAAGCACTTCGGAGGTTATTCCATACCTGTTTGGACGTTTTTGCTTCTTGAATATGTATATAATTAATCGGTTCAACCAGCAGTATAATTTTCGTTCTTGCTTTTGTGTCATCGCTTGATGTGAAGGCGGAGGCGGCTTTGTCATCGTATTCCACGCATTTCCACAGGTCCTCGTGTTCCAGATATGTCTTTACAGCAAAACTCCATGTGGCGTAATTTTCACGGCCTTTTAGTTTTTCTATATTAATTATGCTGCCATTTGACGACATTATTAATGGTCAACAATATGTATTTTGCTGAAAAAGAACTCTGAAACTTGAAAAAATTCGCGACCGAGCCGGATTGAGGTTAATAAAATTAAACTCCTCAAATTACTTTTCGCAACAAAATAAACCCAAAAACTTTTCCTAAACGATCTTAATCGGGCGTCTGGGCCCATAACCTGATGAAAACTTGTATTAATTAAGAGATTCAGAGAGCTAAACTATGGAAAATTAAATAAGTAGACGGAGCGTGATCTGACAGTACATTTTATTGCAGAGAGAGAGCAGAGAGTACAGACAGAGTATCATAGACAATATATATGATTAATTAAGATGCGTTCAATAATGTTAAGTAGTACAGAGTAGCAAAGGCTGCGTTCATATTATATTTCAACAGGGAGGATCAAAAAGTCATGAAATTAGTGTGACGTAATTTATGGATGGCCCCTTATGTAGTGATAAGCACAAAAAATTGCAAAATACTCCTACCGGCATATTGATGAAACAAGTTCAACTTTGTGTGCTTTGTACTGAGATACGGCATTACCGCTTGCTTTTTGTTCGTCCTTTATTTAATGCACTTAAGTCTTCACTTAAATTTACGATGACTAAAATCTGAATACATTGCCTGAGTGTACGTTTTGTGGCTCTTATCCCTGTTAACATTATAGCCCATTTACGATAGCTTAACGACATCACCGTTTGCGACTTAAATACTGTAAAGCACATACGGGCAATTAAAGAGAAAGCCTTAAAAATAAAGAGTCGAGTGTTAACTTTGTGTTTATCTTATCCGAAACAAGACTTACACACATTAGAATGGACTTAAAGTCCCTTACGCATAAGTTTATTAACATAGCTGCCATAAAAGTAGTAGGTAATGATGCTGAGATTATTATAATGGTTCTATACAAACAAGGGATTCGGTTGTCTATAGAGAAGGCAAGTTGAGGTCGTGTAATGAGCGGTTTCATAAAATAATTAAGCGTTGAAATTAAATATTGTTGACTCCATGGTGTCGGTTTTGTTTGGGGAATGTGAGGTTTTTAATTAGGATTCGTTAATGATGTGCTCATTTTATAATGAGCAATGGGTAAATTAAGCTTTAGATATTATACTATTATGAGGTTTGAATGACTATTGTGGCCTGTGTGAATGGTACTAAGTGATCTAGTAGGTAGCTACACATTCCGGAGTTCGTTGAGTTAGAACAACTGATGGTATGTTGTGACTGTCATATATAAAAAACATACATTCACAGTTTTGACATCATTTTATTCGTTTGGGTATTTTATCACTTCTATACTTATGTATCTTATGCACGTCATTTTTGCACCACTCCGTTATGAAAAGGTGCCTTGCCGTCGCGAAGAAACATCGAAAGAAATTTCTTAGGACACCAAAAGCCGTGCCAGCTAAGAAAGAAGGCAGAAGAAAGAAAGAAAGAGATGAGAGCTTTCAGCTGGAACATCACAAGCAAGAAGACATCAACAATTTCAACTCAAAACTTATGAGTTTGTGATTTTTATTTACCTGGCTTTTAAAAATCCTTCCTCTTTCCAAAATCAATGGTAAAATATTTATAAATATTAAGGTTGCAACCTTTGACGAGCGAACAAGACGATTGTAAGAAATAGAAATATGGTATATTATTAATAATACAGTGCTTTGCTAACATCTGAAATGGATTAAAAGTTACATAATTATAATATATATATAATGTCCGAACACAGAGCGTATCAAGAACGATAATAAGTAACTGTTTTGGCAGCGCCATCATTACAGTCCTTCAACATATTCCAACCATTACATCGTCCCACAATCGTCATTTAGGTCCGGTCGATACGTTATTATCGACCTACAATCGAGCATGAAAAATAATTTTGAATAATGAAACGGTTGTCGTTAATACATCACTCGCGGACAAAAACACGATCAGTGGACAATGCGGTCGGAATTACATGTGGTTGTATCGGTCGGTGCAAATAAATATTTTAAACTGACATTTGTATTTTTTTTATTTGATAACTAAAGACAAAGGCTATATCCGCCCACGGACAGACGAAGGGCACCGAAATTATGGAGCTTTCCGAAGGCATTCCTCGACTAATGATTTCGAAAGATATCCTCCCCTTGAATGTAAAACGACTCCGCCTCTAGAATGAATTGAAACACTGTCGGGATCTTTTTTATTCATTTATTAATTATTGTTTTTCAAACCGACGACGGTGGCCAGAACGAAACATTTGGGGCTATATTTTTATTGTTCTATTTTAATAACGGTGTAGGAATGGGATTAGAAAAACTTAAATGAGTTATTGCCGTGCATTTCATTTTTTTGCAAAAGTTATCATACATGTGCTTGAGTGACAATAATTTACACATACAAAATTTCGAAATATAAAAGGTCTGTAATAATTCTCTTCCATCCATCCATCCATCAGCTCTTGGAAGTCCACTGCTGGACATAGGCCTCCTCTCACTTGTCCCACTCTGACCGGTCCTAAGCCTTCTGAATCTAGAAAATCAATAATTCCAACCAAATACAGTCTTATAATCAAGAAACAACGAAAACTAACAAAAGCCCTGCGCGTGTCACATAATGATATATCGTCATTTTGTATCCGCTAATTTAGTTTCACGTTCCACTGGTTTACGCGGCTTTATAGTATAAAAAATGTATAATTTACGACTTTAATGCAACGATAAGTAAGCTGTTTTGTCATCTGTGGTCACACTCCATCTTAATCCTAGTCCGCCACTGCTCTTTAAAGTATCAACAGACTGGATGAGCTATAAGTGGAGTGTTCTAGCATAAAAAGGGCTAAAATCCGGAATCCGATTACTGTTAATGTATTAAAGTGAAATATTGTCTATAAAGATTTATAGACAAAATACTAAAGGATGAATTTTAATTTTTTAAACGATAATGTAGGTATACCCAGGCGAAATAAAATTAGAATTTAAAATCTTTAATTCTGTAAATTAACTTTATGTTTTTATTTGGAAATAGTGAAAACTGCATCCAAATTAGCTAAGCCGTTCCTGAGAAAAGCAGACGCAAACATGCATAAGTACATTATTTTTAAAATGTTTGTCTATGTGTATGTTACACATTTTTGTTTTTGGTCCACTAGTTTAGGCTGCAGGTACGTTATCTGTCATTCAGTTAAACAGATTTAGCTCATAAACCTTAATTATTATACTGTGTTTCTCACGGTCTCAAATGCAGTAAATTATGTCGGTATTCGAAAACGATGCGATCAGCGGCAAAACGGCGTGAATTTAGCCCAAAAAAAAAAACAGTTCGTCCATGTTCATAAATTCTCCAACAATAGTAACGTCCACAAATAATTAAAAGTAAATAAAGGGTTAAGAAAATCAAACCAAGAAATTAAAAGTCAGAAACTCGGTATTATGTTATCGAGCCTAGAGTCCGTACTAATAGACCGATTACGGGTCATAAGCGCGATCTCAGATCTTAAAATGTCACTTTTACATTCGATTTGACATATTTCATAATCTCAAACCACCTCAAACTGAATCATGAGATCGCACAGATCATACATTCGACTTCAACTCTAACAATAAAATTGCCGAGATGCATTAATAATATAGACTGACTGTAATTATTAGCCTATCCAGTGTTTCTATATTATAGACATCAGCGTAGTGGACGCATCCATCCTCGTTAAGCTTCGCCCACGCAGTAGAGCATTAGTCAAAGTTTTAAATATTACAAAATCGTGGTGAATCTGTATTTGTATAAAACCAAGGTGCTATCGAATATTTTTTGTTGAATTTATTCGTCGATGTGTTTCTTGTTTTTAACAAGTTTACATAAAATATTAACTTTAATTATTACAACATATTTTAATGTGGTGTTATTGAATAACCACATAAAAATGTGACAGCATATTAATTTAGCGGTGTGTTGGGTAACAATAACAATATTAAAAGAATCTGCTCATACGAGATGATTAGTCTTGTACTTAATTAACTTAGACGATGTGACTATAGTCAATATTTTATTGATGATGAAATTCAATTACAATTATTATGATAAAAAGTCACATCTTTTTATACCTCATTTGACAGATTTTCGGTAACTTGGGCATTGGCAAAGAGTTTCGGACGGATCTTAGATCAAGTTTTCTATGTTACTGCTTATAAAGATATTTATTTACGATTAAGGAGTCCTCCATCGTTACTTAATATAGTAAGTTACAGAATAGCACAAGAATATGTAAAGTTATACATATAATGTAGTAGTTTCCGCCCGCGACGTCACCCGCGGAAAAGAGGTGTAGCGAGTCGAAATCACAAACAAATAAACGTCCCTGAGGAACATACAACCGGGATAAAATCTACCCTATTTTCTTATCCTGGAACATGGACTATTTATGTGTCAAGTTTCATCTTAATCGGTACAACGGCCAGCGCGAGATGAGAATCCAAACATCCAAAAGGTGTTTGATAATAAAAGCATCTTCACAAATTTCCACATTTGTAATAATCGTAGGATAAGGTAGAGAAATGGATTAGGCACTTGCCGAAATCAATTTAACGGCTGAAGATGTTTAAACATATGAGCAGAATGTTATGAAACATACTACATCATTTCAATCATCGTATCTACTGTTGACAATGCAAATACCCGCACATCGTCTCAAGTTCCAAACCAAGGAACCCGAAGCTGGATCAGGCACATCTGAAGATATACGATGAAGTTTATTGTGTCTAATGAGGCCACGATCCTCACAAATCGTGTTTGTCCGGTTCTCAGGCGTTGTTTTAAAACCGTATAAAGTTTCGCCTTTTGACAGCAAAGTATCAAGATGTTAGTTATGTCCCAGATTTCTATGCGAGAATTTAGCTAAAAAATTAATTACCTAAAATAACTAATAAATTAATTATCCAAATTAAAGTATTTAAATTTTTTAACGGAATGTGATTCTTATGCTACTTTTTCTGCTAGAAATAATATTAATTTAATTTGAAAGAACTTGCCACTAAGTGAATTTCAACCGGGATTATACGAGATCTTGCATACGAAGAGATTTAGACTGACGATGTAGTGTCTCGAAGGACAACTACATGGTTATCTAAATCTTGAGGATGCAACATATAAGTATGACTAATCATTATGATTTCTTTTTTGTCAACTTGGCTACTTTGTGATATCTAAATACGCATGTTATTATACATAACTAACTTTAAATTTCAAGTTTCCGAATGCAAAACGAAAGAAATAAGAATATAATCATTGTTTGTTTATCTTTACAAATACATTCTACATAAAAAGAATCACAAGACAAAAGCCCAAGATAAATATCGATAACTCGTAAGTCGTATCAAATAATAGTTGGATCACTTATTTATGCATGAACTATCATAGCCAAGTCGATGTGGGTTCCGTTTCCTGCATGAGTCATGACTGGTTGCATTTATTAATCTATTTGTATTAGATACACGATTTGAAACTTTTAATGCATTAGGCATTATGGGAAAATATAATTATGGTAGTAGGTGAAGCGCGCATAACCCTGCGCTTTCTGTCGATTCTAAGTAAGTGGTAGGTGGATACCCTAATCATTTCTTGAGCCTTTCTATGCTTTTAGGCCTGCGTGCTAAAGAACGTCTCCACGTAATGCTACGACGTTCCAAACACAAGGCTATTCCTTTTACAATCACTAACGACTGACGATTCAAGAATTCTATAACGATTATCTCATTTCTATTCAGCATTTGTCTCAGCTCTGACTCATACTTACTAAGGATTACAACTTAACTCAATCAATATGTTAAGCATCTGCAATCTAGGTCAATTGGTATCAATTGTACGCAACGACTTGCTTCTTCTCATAACCATCAATCAGGAGATTGTGACACAAAGGCTTCGAGAGTGAAGTCATTGGACCACGTCATCTTCAGTTTAAATCATAGAGTTTATTTGCAATATAAAGTTATGTCGGTACAAATGCAGTTTATGTGATGTAATATAAAGTAGAATGTGCCTAGCAGCCTGTGTTCCTAGCAGGAAGGCTATACGATGAATCAATAAGGACGTCGTGTATATTATAAAGGCGACCAAAGCGTTGAATCTTAACTTATTTCAGGGAACCCTTAAACAGCTTACTGACGCTGCAACTAATAAGAATAAAGGAGCTAAATGGAATCAAATAACGAATTATATTTCAAAAGAGTTAACTTCAATTAAGAACTCAGACTGTTTCATTACGCATCTCTATTTCGAAATTCACGAACTTATATACAGTAACATATGCCTGTTGCGAATCCCAAGGCGATAACACAGTACATGTGCAGTCAGTACTGACGTTCCTATTTATGTTTCGTAATGCAACAGCGATACCAAATTACCAAATCATCGCGGAATCAATGATACACCGACAACTGACGTTTGAAGCTATTATGAGATAATGCAATAAAGTTGTGTACACAGGCAGATAGCAATCAAAGAATTACTGCGTAGAACACTCCACAGGAGTACCACGGTTATGTAACTCGTATAAAGTTCATGATTTAGTGTTGCCAACCACTATATGTACATTGTCATCATCTCTCATTGCAATACCAACTTTTAGTCTATACAAATTAGGTGCAAATTAATGTGTAAGTTTATTATTACTCTACAAGTTTCAGTGCAAAGTTCGCAATATTTTATTAATAGACAGTAACACAATAAATAAACGCTTGAATGATTGGTTAACAAACTGTTATATTAAGTAGCGGTGTTCAAATAGCATGATATGCTTTCAGACATATTGCGTAGTGAATGTAAAGAAACATATTCTTTTAATCTTAGGGTCAATTAAAAATCACGATTATGCAAGGTAGCTGTAGATGTTGCGAACAGTTGCAATTACAATGTACAACATCTAATAACTGTTTAATTAATGGAAATAATTGCACATTATGTTAGAAAGGTGCAGTAGGTAAACGTAAATAAATATTTTATATTAATTACCAAACCTTCATTACGAATTTACTAATACCATACTTTCGGAAAGAAAATTATTTGTCACTTACACAGATCCATGAAAATGAACTCTGCCCTAAGCTTGGAAATCCAAAGTTACATTAAGATACGCAAGAGATGAGTCTTAAAGCATATACACTAGTGAAAATGACATATTTTTTCGTACTCAAAGGACGCCTACAGAGTCCACAACATAGTTCCATTGAGACTTGGAATCTGAGGGCCACCAACATAGCCTAAACACTGTTTCTAATGATAGCTATTGGGACTAGCTTAAAGATTCCGGAATTTATTCGCTAGCTGTCCTTGACAATGTTTCATACATTAATTCATTTATACTTGTAATTCACACACCATGAGGCTATTAACCCTTCCACTTAATATTACTCATAATAGAATCACTAAGAATATTACTTAGTAAAGCTAAATTCAGTGACCTGATACAAACCGTTAATACTGTCAGTTATTTCTCCAACTACAAATCAGTGACCACAACATTTTTTATACGTCCGTTCGCCCGACAACGAAATCTTTTAACAGAAGTCAAGCTATTCGATGTATTGAATAAATAAATGTACTTGCTTATTTTATTTTCGGAACTTTGGCCTTTTTGTCGAGTAATCTCTACTACTGATCTTTTGTTTGTGATTTCTTTAGCGAACAAGTGACTCGTTTCTTCTCGTTTCTTTGTGGCCTATTGGTTATGTTATCTAGTCCATCATTTTCGTTTGTATTGTACAACAATACTCAAAACTCACGCCTCGATTTGAGTGGCACGAGAAAGCTGATTTGGACATTGCGCAAACGAATCAAAGTAACCTTTCTTATTCTCGCATTATTGTGGACTGTGAAGTATTGATATGGATATGAGATTATCGGTACGGATTCGTTATGCTTACAAGTGAAAGTATTGCATTCTAAAATTGGCGGCATTGAAGCGCAACGTGAAATTAATTAAGGTTTTTAATAAAACTATTTTTTGTTTTGGTTTACCTAATAGGATAAGTACTTTTGAATAGAATGTAACTAACTTACTTTACTTTCATAATATAGTGCATTTTTGTTTGTGTTCAAATGTGTTTATTTTGTTTGTCGGTTTGTTTGAACCCAACTCTTGAATCTTAAATTTCTACAAGACTTATGTCCCATCGACGTAGTATCCTACGTTCAGATTTATTCAGCCACCACACTATAGTTAAGCTCTTCATTTTCAAAAGAATTTTTGATTGACATGAATTTCTTATTCTGTTAATTAAGAGCATACTGAAGTAAAAGTCCGAAAGTCGTAACAAAGAATACAATTACAAATTGTCCGTCAGACCACCATGACCCACAAGTCGCAAACACAATGAAGGAATGCAGTTCGCCTTAGTTAATATTTTGATCGGTGAACAATTAATCAATCGAGTCGCAATTCGTTTATTAATCGTGAGTAATCGCGGCTGTGCGAATGTGTTGATGTGATTAATGTCCGCGAATCAGATTTGATTATCTGAAAAAGCGGGAAGGTTAATGGTTGGTTGAAGGTGAAGGGCAGAGTGATGAGCGACAGCGGTGACAAAAGCGAGTTGTTTCTATTTTATTGAGGTAGGAAATTTTAATTCCAATTAGTAATTCCACAATTGTGGTAAAGGAATAGTATCGAGATAGGTTTACGATTTTCTGGATTTGAAAGGATTTGAATCTTGAATCCTTGATCCAAAAAGGATCAGTGAATGTCTTTTCACCTGCGTGCGACGAGATAACTTTTAATGGTGGCAGGCCGCAGAGGAGGAGACAAATTTGTGATGGTAAGTGGTGATAAACAATTTGGAACTTGAAAATCTTCAAAACCAGAAGCTTTATTGACCAACACGGTATGACAAACAGCACCGTTGGTGGAATTAAAATCTCGACTCACCGCAATCGCGAAATGTGGGAGACATTCGAGTTTTGCTTTCCGCTCATCACTATCACCAACCTATCGCACCGAAGACAATTACCAAAACCCAGCAGTTAGCGTGCGAGCCGGCTGTCAAAATTCTCGATCAAGACAGATTTTATTAACTTCTGACCGGAACGTAATCCCTCTTGAATGCAGCTTCGTTTGGGCCGCTTTTGATTTCTTAATGCAATGCAACTTTTGACGGGTTCCTTTATACTCTTAAAACCCGTGGCAGATGATGATTTGATTATTTTTTATTAACATAATAATATCTTATTTACGGATTTTTTAAACAGTTTTTATATGCTGTAAAGAAGTATGTATGTCTGTATAAAACACAGAGTCAAAAAACACCGCAGCGATTGGAACTAAATTAAGAGTTGCGAATTGAATTAAAATTTCAAATATATATCATGCAGTTGAATTAATTTCAACTTTTTAGATTAGGCTGTCGTTCTTTCTTATAAACGTGTTGTGTGATATCGTGAAATTTTATATCGTGTTATGAAAATATTTTAATAAAATTGCACATCCCCTCATGTGAAAACATCTTTAGTTTTTATTTCACAGGAAGTTTATGAACAAGTTTTGATAATAACAGGGATATAAAAACCGGCCCCCATCTTTCAGTTCATTGCTTCCGACGCAAGACCGATCCGAAGCGACTAATTGTGCCAAATCCGATTGAAGTAGTTTGCCGACGCAGAAACTCTTTTACGCATCGGTTATTTACAATAAAAAAAAAACCACATCCATCTAATTGTAATCGTATACAAAGCTACTTAGAGCGTAATTCGGTACCAAACAATGTTTCTACAAAGATTAAGGATTTGGGGTTCTGTTAAAATAAATCCGTCTTAAATTTGAAAAATAGGAAATAAGACGTATTTTGTGTGTATTGTTAGCTTTACTTTTTACGATACTTTAATTTGTTGACGTGTGAAAAAGAACTATCCTTCCTATCCTATCGTAACTATAGTAACCTTCTTTTTACACGCTTTATATTAGCTTCACCTGTATGTTTGTAACTTGTAACTTGTAACTGACTCCTTTGGACTTTATTTTGACCCACTTTAAACGGTCAGATTTCTTTCAAACTTCGTAGACTTATCGAGGACCCATGACAATTAAATATTTAAAGAAAAAAGAAAGAAAGAAAAAAACCTATTATGTGCTACGGTCAGATTTATTTCAAACTTCGTAGACTTATCGAGGACCGATGACAATTCAATATTTAAAGAAAAAAGAAAAAAAACCTAATTATACGCTATATATATATAAGAGAAGGCATCTTTGAGGTATCGATAGTAGAAAGGAAGTTTTTCTTTGAAAATTAATTAGTGAATGTCTTCAAGAAAAGAGTGAATAGGCTTTAATATTAACAAGTTTATCGTTTATTACTCGTTAACTACGTATCCTCATATAGCCTTGATAGTTTTCCTTGTAAATTCATCATATAAACTATTTTTGAGAATTTTTTACTTGTCAAACTCCAACCGTTTAGCCAGCTTGGGGACACTTGACTCTAACCAAAATTAGCACTTTGAAGCCAAATATTTCGCAAACGAACCCCTAATTCCAAAAATGGTCTTAGAAGACACACAATATTTTTGGAAGACCTTTACAAAGATACCCTCATCCTCACGTTACCTGTAGGGGAGGTACCCTGAATGATTTTCTATATTTTATTCTACAATTCTGGAGTTTTATTAAATATTCTGGAGTTTTAATATACCCACAGTATACCCATGCCAAATTACAGCTTTCTAGGACTAATAGTCTCGGCGCTTTGCTTCGGGCAAACATGACGAAACTTTAAGGGTTCCGATTTTACTTCGGAACCCTAAAAACTCAGCATCAAACAAAATATGTCTTCACATTCCTTGTAGCTCATTATAAACGGTGTCAGGTACGCATTCTCTATTGTGTGGGATGTTTTTTCGGAAATACAAATAAATTAATATTTCGATCGCTACCTGGCCTCGAGTGTGGATTTTCGGTATTTTGTGTTTTGGAAAAAAATTTTACTCGCCGCAAACATTGTTTTTGTGCGGTTAAAAGTTTAAGGTTTTGGGATTTATTATTGGTCAGGGGTCTGGAACATGTTACTTTGCTAATTTAATTTTGCATGTTTTCAGTAAGGTTTTATGAATTAATGTTGCAGTTCTTGATTAGTTTCGTGCCTAAGCTAATCAAGAAATTTGTTTCAACAAATGATGTTTCGAACTTAAGGAATGGATTTTTAATTTAAGATTATTATTTATCACAATATAATATTTTAGCACATAGTTCATGCGACGTAAACACAAGCACAGTATTTCTAATAAATATATCTAAATAGTTTTACCTGGAATTTTAATGTGAAATAAGCTTTAAAATAAACAATTAAGCATGTTATTTTTACTAGAATTAAATAATATTATTTATTGTTTTTGTATTTTTATAATGCAAAATAATTATATGATAAAAATGTTATGATCTTCTGGATGCTCGCGGCGGGGTTCCAGAAAAATAATAAAATATTTAATGTTGCACATCCTCGTTGTAATGTGCATACTAACAATACCATATCTTCGCGAGATCATTCCATTGCTGGCTATGTTCCTTTAGAATTGGAATTGCAAAGATTTTGTCTCACAAATCCAGCAATGTATGTCATGTGGTTGAGAAGCGGCAGATATAAATCTTGTAAAGGGCGGGCAAGGGAGAACAGACGTCATATGGCGATCGTTACGAATTTCTCTTTGTTCTTTGAATCGTTGAAAAATTAAGTTGGTTTTGCATCATTTGTTTTTTACCAACTCGATATGTTTTTAGTTAATGATCGAAGATAGCGATCTTAAGACCGTGTACTCTCTGCAGGGTTACTAATATGCCAATAAATTGTCTGTTAGTTACTCGTATAGCAATTATTGATTAATACTTATAATAATACTCGAATTAATGGATGGGTATTATAACACGTATTAAAGTCGAACATTAAACATTGTTTTCACGAACACAAATCATGTAAGTATAATTTTCTTCTTTTTCATTTATAAATACATAATAATGCCATGACATGATCCATGTGCATAACTTGATTGGTGATTTTTTTATGGTGCCCACGAAGTTAACCATAAAATTCTGAATTTGTCTACGTTTATTGTCTAATATTTCAAAGTAATAAATATTTTTTTAAATACTACAATGTACCTATAACATTGTACCTACTCTATACGTTGTGACTTGTGACGTCATCCGAATTAACCGTTGTTGGGTATTTTGCGGTAGGACAATTTGCAGCCACAAAAATTGTAAAACTTCAAAGAGTACGGCAGTACCAGTTTTTACATTTTCATAGCTTACATGCTAGTCTTCAAATTCTGCAATGTGTTCTTTGTGGTTCGTGCCCTGTGTAGTTTTCATTTGTCATGAGTCCATCCGTTGCTATTTTATTCACAATTTTTTATGGTTTCATCCTTTGGACTGCGCCGTAATATACGTATGTACATACCTATGTACAGCTGCTATTTAAAGCATATTTGTGCAGCGAAAATATCACACGACAAATAGTTATGTGTTCCTTAAAACAATTATTAAATAATTAAGTGCAAAATTCTTGTTGCACATTCAGGTTTCTAACGTCTTTTGAAAACAAACAATCTCTCCACAAAACATACTTTCTCCTGATACCAAGATATTGCATGTTGCGTCACTCAAAATTAAAAAAGTCGTAGTTATAAAATAATTACCTAATCGTTAATTACAAAATTTAATCATCTATAGCTAATACACAATTCACTATTTAATAAGATATGAGGTTATTACTCTGAATATTGAATCAGACTCCGTGATGGTCTAATCGGACCTAATAGGCCCACTTGATTAAAATATGATTCCGCGAATATCCGCCTGCTCAAGCAGTATTAAGCTGGATACCCGTAGAGAATTCATTACTAGTAGATAGATTCCTTGTATCATGACTTACATAAATATTAAATTTAATGCCAATTTAAACTGCAACTTTAACAATTCACAATCACAATACTTTCATTTACTTTTTTTTTTATTTTTACATTCGTAATATTCGGACGAAATGTAAGGATACTATAAACAACATTTAACGGAGGCATGAAAATAACGAATGAAATTGCCTGGAGCCAGAGAATGAGAAAATATTTTACGAATAATTGCAGTGGTAGGTAGAAGTTAATGGAATAATTATAATTATAAGAGGTTCTAAGGAGCCGGCGGCCACCCGCTGTCCCCGCGAGTTTCGGCGATTGTTGAGTCCGAAAAAGCAATTAAAAAGGCACCACGTGACTGCTACGCTACAAAACTCGGAGGGAAGCTTTCCGATAATTCCGCTTTTGATGAGATTCCCTTTGTAACGTCTTAATTGACAGTGATTCGTAAGATGCCGCGTGTTTGACGTGGTCCGGTAGGAATATTTCGTATTGACGGAGAACAGATGTGTGAGAGTTGAATCACGCATTTTTGGGTGTGTGTCAATCAATTTATTTCGATCGTTGACTCTTTAATTCTATGACAGCCTAGTCATGCCTAACAGAAATAGTTTATAATTGTTAGGAAAGAAAAATATCGTGCGGCAACGTTAATAATGTAAAATTTATCCATGATTTTCTCTAAGAATTTGTAATCGGTCAGTTCGCCATTTGCAACCTTCATCACATAATACAGGAAATCATGAATAAGACATTTTGACGATAATTATAACTCATAAAATGTGAACTACGTACTACACAGGAATTTCCAATAAGTTCTCTTTTTTAACGCATTAATATTTTTGTTTCAATAGAATGAGATCGGCCCTTTGGAAATTTGTAAATATTAATAGACTAGGAGGTGGTGATCTTTTCCAGCTCAGTTTTAATTTTGCATTGCGTACCTACCTTTAAAAGATAACGACAATACGATCTTAGATATTCCATAATCAAAGTATCAAGACTTATAATCTTTGAAATTTTGTAAAACTTTACAATTACATATTTTCGTATAGTAAAATATACAGAGAAATGCTGGTACCATTTTATTTCTATATTCATAAATATATTATATCAAAAGACGAGTGTTCTTGTTGTGTGTTGTTCGAAGTATCATATTACCTGGCCTAACACTGTAAAGGTGTACGCAACTTGAGGATGCAGTAGCCAGCGAACTCCAGCCAGAGAAATATATTCAACTGTACTAGCAGCATATTGCGTACCATACATATATACAGTATACATAATAATAGCGTACTTCATATCATTAATAACTTAACATTTATGCCATTAAGTTATTAACAGCAATAATATTATACTCGTAGTATCGTTTGCTAGTTCCTGAACTACAATATTACATTGCGAGTGAAATTGAGCTGTCAGCCTTGTATGTATTAACAAATGGCTTGCTATGAATATTAATAATACCCGAACGTACTGTAGGTATATCTGTCTGCTTAACGGTGTACTGCAGTGATGCTCGACAAGTTATTTTTATTAGTAAAATACGTATCTCTTTTGTACAAACATGAAGTGTATTCAAATATTAATAGCGTCCCGAGTCAGAGTCACTAACGGTTACTTAAATCGCTCCTCAGTACAAAATTTGTATGGTATTTCTTCACTAAGGAGCGATTTAAGTAACCGTTAGTGACCCTGAGTTGGGGCGTAAGTTATAACGTATTACTTTCGGTGTATAGGTATGTACGTTATACTACGTAGGTACGATAGGTACTTTGTATGTGAATAATAGGTATACCTACGTCAGGATAGACTCAAAGCGCAATCGTACTAATATTATAAATGTGAAAGTTTTGAGGATGTCTTTCGTGGAAAAACTAATAAACGAATTTTTAACCGACTTAAAAAAAAGGAGGAGGTTCTCAATTCGACTGTATTTTTTTATGTTTGTTACCTCAGAACTTTCGACTGGGTGAACCGATTTTGATGATTCTTTTTTAATCAAAAGCTGGTACTTGTCATGTGGTCCCACTTAAATTTTATTGAGATCTGACAATGGCATCCATGAGAAAACCATATAAGTCTTAAATTTGTATTAAGTATGTGCGTGACAAATGGACGAATAACTCAATATCAAGCCAACCGATTTCAATGATTTTTTTTAATCGAAAGCAGGTGCTTGTTATGTAGTCCCACATAAATTTGAACGGGATCTGACTAGTAGTTTTTGAGTAACTTTGATTATCATGAAACTAAGCACACAGGTAAACCATGATTTGGAATAAGATATAGGGTACCTATTATTCCAAAAAATGCGGGCAAAGCCGCGTATATGTTAGATCGCTAGTATCAGCGTAACACCTTCCATCATAGTCTTAAGGAACAGAATTAAAAACAACGTCCGGTTCAAGATGAATGCTTACAAAATTCAACTCCTTGCGTGGTCCAACATACTAAGCCGGTTTTATAATCTTTATTTTATATATTCTTAATAATGGATATCTACATTAATATGTTCAAGTGACAACTTCATTCGTTACAAGTAAGCCTGCGACCCTATTAACCTGTGAAATATGTTTATGCATTCCTCTGTTAAAGTCGTTAGTTATTAAGCAATATTACATGTATTAGGTTATTTAGCTATTAATGTTTTGATAACGTGTATCTAATAATAATACGATTTGTAGATGACATGTTGAATCTATTGTCCGGGAAAATATTTGTTTATGTAATACTACCAAATTTTTAAAAATACAATATTTGACAAAATGTGCTTTGAATCTTTATTTAACAACGAGCTACTTTAAAAATACATAGTTATTTATAAAATTGTGAAGGTATTTCTTATTTTATATCACAATACAATACAAAAATACACGGTTATTTGTGTATAGATGATTAAGAGAATGGATTCGATTCGAAGCGAAACAGTCCCGCATGATTAATTGTTTGATTTGTTGCCGAGTAACTTATCTTGTGAGAAAAAATAAACAAGTAGGTATTTCCGTGTCCAAATTATATTATTCATTGCCGAAAATACCTTTTAGACAAATAAAAATATATAGATTCAAGGGAGACCATGTAGATCTTGTGGTTGATGTACTCTGCAATATACCTATTAAATTGCAATGACAAAAGCTAGGTCTCCTTAGAATCTATAATTAATTTAATTTTTTTAATTTATTATAGTAGTTATGTTAGATTCATTTCGTTAATTTTCCACTGTAAAAATATTGTCAACACTATTATAATATACACGTAACACAGAGCATAGAAATACATAATTATAAAAAAAATATATAAACCAGTGAATTTTTACCATGCTCAAGATTTAATTTTACTTCAATTTAGTATAAAAAATGAAAACTTGAGTCATCAGAACATCTTGTAACAAAGTATAGAAGAGCTTGATACTCATTTTATGAAAAAGTCTGTTAAGTAAATTCATTAAGATGATAGTGGAGCAAACTTCTGTATAATGTATTAATGGTTGCAGTCCGGACGGCGTTTAAAGAGATTGTCTGATGAATAAAGAAATAAACTTCTAAGAGCTTGGAACAGTTTTTAATAAGACTAGGATATAGCTATAAGTCGGAAATATAAAATACTAGCTGTTGCCCGCAGCTTCGCATGCGGAATTTATGCTTATCATATTTGTACCCCTTGCAGATAAAAATTTAAAAACAGGTTAATTTATATTGAGGTACTTATATTTAGGAATTTATATACTGAAACCTACGATACAATCACAAATCATTCCTCCGGGAACGGATTTTGAAAAATAAACAACATTAACATTAATTTGTTTTTTCTTTTTCATGAAAAATTTTGAAAAACTCGAAAACAATATGTATTCCATCAATTAAATGAAGAACGTTTGTTTCAAATTTAAAGCAAGACGTTGGTATTTTAAAAATATTCCTAAAGTCCTAGTAAATTTCATCGCGACGAAAAGTTTTTTAAAACGTGATCCAAAGTATAAGGAACAACTTAACTAATTTCCGTCGAAATCAGTTCAAGGGTTTTCATGTGATGCCCGGACAGACAAACAGACAATAATACCCCTGTCCTTTTCTCTTCCTCTCCCGCTCCCTGTGCCTCTCCCTATCCCGGTCCCGGGCCCTATCCCGCTTCCTGTCCCTCTCCCTTTCCCTCTCCCGCGCCCTGTCCCTTTCTCTCTCCCGCTCTCGGGCCCTCTCCCGCTTTCTGTCCCTCTCCCTCTCCCTCTCTGTCTCCCGCTCCCTGTCCCTCTCTCTCTCCCATTCCCGGTCCCTCTCTCGCTTCCTGTCCCTCTCACCTCCCGCTCCCGTCCGTAAAGTCCTCTACACAAATTTTTTGTTTCTCACTATAAGCTTACATATTAATTTTCATATTTCTGAGTTTGAAATTGACAAAGTCCTGGAAAAACTTGCAACCTCTTTATTTACCTCTTAGGGGATGAAATTCCAAAAAACCTGTTACAATTAACGTAGTTTCTTAAATATTTATAACCCCTTAGTATTACGCCTGTTTCTTACTATAAAATTATATACAATTTTCGCCCTTCTTACTTCAAAACTGACAAAGTTGCCATACTAACTTGCATAAGCTTATTCAACCCTTTGGGGGTTGATTTTCTTCTTTTCTAATCTTGAACTAATGTGTTATAAATTTTCAAGTTTTTTTACTTCAAAACTGACGAAGTTGCCATACTAACTTGCACTCCCTAATTAATTAACTCTTCAGGGGAGGATTTTCCAAAAAACGCATTACTGATTCTTTCTAATCTTGAGCTAATATATAATTTTTTTATGTTTTTAACTTCAAAAATGACGAAGTTGCGTAGTAAGTTCTATCCCCTAAATTAGCCCTTTAAGGGATGATTTTCAGCTAAATTTTAACTTTTGTTGATAACAATAAACTTACATAAAAATTTTCATATAAATAACTCTAAAACTGACGAAGTTGATTTGTATGTAAATGACTTCCACCCCCTATTTTTAGGGGATGAATTTCGAGAAAACAGTGGTACAGTTATTTTTTGTGTCTAATTATAAGCTTATATACAAATTTTCACCCTTCTTACTTCAAAATTGACGAAGTTACCATACTTAATTGCGCCGTCTTAATTAACCCTTTAGGGGATGATTTTCCAAAAAACATATTTACAAACTTTGTTTCTAAACTGTAGCTAATATGTAAATTTTCATGTTTTTAACTTCAAAAATGACAAAGTTGCCTACTAAGTACAATCCATTAAATTAACCCTTTAAGGGATGATTTTCCAAAAAAATGTGTTAAACTTAATTTTTGTTTATTACTATAAACTTACATAAAAAAAATCATATTTACAACTCTAAAACTGACGAAGTTGGTTTGTATGAAAATGACCTCCAACCCCTATTTGTAGGGGATGAATTTCGAGAAAACAGTGATACAGATATTTTTTGTGTCTAACTATAAGCTTATATACAAATTTTCACCCTTCTTATTTCAAAACTGACGAAGTTGCCATACTAATTTGGGCCGTCTTAATTAACCCTTTAGGGGTTGATTTTCCAAAAAAACATATAACCTTTAAATTCTGCTTCTAATCTTGAACTAATATATACACTTTCATGTTTTTAACTTCAGAAATGACGAAGTTGCGTACTAAGGTCCATCCAAGAAATTTACCCTTTAAGGGATGATTTTCCAAAAAATTATGTTAAAGTTAACTTTTGTTTATTACTATAAACTTACATAAAAAATTTCATATTTATAACTCATAAACTGACGAAGTTGGTTTGTATGAAAATGACCTCCAACGCCTATTTTTACCCCTTAGGGGATGAACTTCCAAAAATCCGTTCTTAGCTAACGTCTCCTTAGCATAAACTATCTCCCTGCCCAATTTCATCATAATCGGTTCGGTAGTTTCTGAGATTTTTTGTTTAATCAGTGTATCTCTTTTCAATTTTATATATATAGATGAGAGAGAAGATGCTAATATATTAAAACATTTTTTTAGATTCAATTTGGGCATAAATACTGAAAAGTCATAACTTAAAAGAAGTTGAGACTTTACTCGTACGTTGAAGTAGACATGTCAGTTTAAGTACGTACGTACGGTTGTAAAAGTTTATAAAGTCCACCGCAAAATTAAAACTACTTGGTTACCTGTATTCTTCAAGTGTACACATGTCCTTAAATTAAAACCATTGAACTTTCAACTAATTTGTAACTCTAATTTAGTCAACCATACAGAGAACGATGAAAATTTGGCGCACTTCTAGAAACTTTACCCGTTTTTCTGGAGCAAAAGACGTTGTCCTTAAAAAGTTAAGAAAAGATAATTTCAGCACACTTACGCTAAGTAGGCGACGTTAACGATAGTGTGGTGTAACTTTTAGTAAATATAGTCTGTAGTCGGATCACGAGCGTAAGTAGATTTACATGTTCCGAGCACGTGACCTTATTTCGAATTTTACTTCGCTCTCAGATTGCCTTGGGATGAGGCTTAGCTACCGTGCTCGAGAAATGTACACCGCAAAATGTGCTGAAGATAAAAAGACAATTGTAGAATCTCCTACAATTATTTTTCTGTTAGCTTTTGGCATTCAAACAGCAAAATGAAATTTTTATAGGCTATAACACATTTTGTTCGATCTATCCATATTTACATCATTGATTTTGTACGATTTTTTAAGTAGGTATTTGTAAATGTGCCTGTATCTCAAAGATAGCTTCTAATTTTATTAAAACCTCCTCAGTTGTATTGCGGTATCAGGACTGCCGTGTACTGAAATGTAAAGTTCCTGACGATTTCTATGGCAAATTTAATAGATGTACCTAAATATTATTTTCAGACAAATCAGTCAGACTGGTGACTGATGATAATATCATAGGAATAATAATATAGTAATATAAGAATGTGGTAGGTATCTTGCCCTTAATCCGAAATATAAAGGTGTAAACAGTTTGCTCCTACGTTTAGTTCAGAAGCGATGTTTCCAGGCCAGTCTAGCACATGCATCAAATCCTATCAAATTTAATTATTTCCGTCCTCATTATTCGTGTTTCACTATCTAGTGTCTTGGTGCTAATCTGTTATTTCTTTCAATTGGCTATTTTAATACGGCACTAGTCTATTTGCGAGATTTCCATTTCCTAGGATAAGATACAGTAAACGATAAGCCTTGCGTTAGTCGAGGGGATCGATTGAAGGCGCTCAGTTGGACTTGATAAGATAATTTAATTGACTCAATGTAAAACAGATTAAACTCTATTTATCACGAATGATTGATTTTTATTACTTTCTCGTGTAGATGTAAGATTGTAGCGTTTGCTAAGGTAATTTATCGGGGTGTGCAAATATTTATTTTGAAATTGGATTAATCAATAAAATATTTTATTACTTTGTCTTGACTTGGATGTGTGGTTGAAAAGAACAATTATTTAAAGCAAATAATAAAATACTATCTTTGCTCCGTTTGCTAGTAAACGAATGCCAAAACTAATTTGAATATTTTTTTTCACCATATAAGGCTCCTCTGAAAAACGAATTAACGCTATACATATTTTTTAAACATCAATTCGGAGCATTTACATTATATGCATTTAAAGTTCAAATTTTTTTTCTTAGTATATGCTTAGCTAAGTTTTTTGCAAGTATAGTTTGAGCTTAGTTCAAGTACGCCAGAATATAACGATTATTTATAATGGTCCAAATTAAACATGTTCCCGAAAAGCGGTGTAAAAAAGAACGACTCTTGCGACTCATGCATTAAATGAGCGTTGTACAATAATTATTATATTTTATTGTTATACATCCATAACAAAATTTTAAAAGCATAACTAATGTTTGCGAAGCGTGCGTAGATTTGAGTTGCAAGCGTTTAGGGTCGTAACATAAAATATTAGTGTTTTGTAAAACGCGCTAATTGTTATACAATTACCACGCTCCGTTCTATGTTAATCTAAGCGGCTATGAAAATTTTGAAGCATTTCTAATTTTATTGTATGAACATGTAAAATACAGGTTTATGTAAAGTATTTATATGTGTTTAACACGTCAAATCCTCACTAAACCACATCTGGCAGAACTATTGATAGACACGTCATTCTTTAACGAGAAGACAAAGTAGAAATTGCTTCACGGCAAGGTGTAGGTAGTTACTTACATATTTAGAGTTAATCATATCTGAATTGGAAGATCCTGTTATGGAAGATAAAAAAATATTTTTAAATATCTTTAAAATTAAACAAGCTTTAAGCTTGAAATTTGACGAACATACCTCATCTCCGAAATTATGGTCTAAAATTTTGGGAAAATACACCAATCGCTATCGTCATTGTTGTAATAGTAAACCCCTAAGAATAAAGAAGTATAAAAGCAAAGCAACATTTACCACAACCCACAATTGTCCCACTGCTGGGCTAGGGGTCTTCTCGCACAACGTGAGGGGTACAGACCATAGTCTACCACGTTGGCCTAGTGCGGATTGGTAGACTTCATACACTTTTGAGAACTTAATGGAGAACTCTCCGGTGTGCAGGTTTCCTTACGATGTTTTCCTTCACCGAAGCAAGTGATAATTAACTTATAATACGCAAATAATATTTGAAAATTAGAGGTGCGTGCCAGGATTTGAACTCGGGCCCCTGCGTTCGTGAGACCAACGTTCTAACCACTAGGCTATCACTGCTTTTTCGAAAAGAAGTATATAAGTATAAATAAATAAACCACAAATATCTACAGGCACCCGTTTATAAGATGAGTCATCTAGCAAATACGATTACGAAAGTAATCTTTACGAGTAAATTTTTAGGAATAGTTTTAAAAGGTAATCTTGACCCGTCTTAGCCTGACAATGTTCAACAATCTGGCATTAAGTAGCCACTAATCTGTCTTTGCTTAGGAATGGTAGCGATAACCCGGTGACAGCGACGCCGCCGCGCCGGCGTGCAAACATTGCTTTCTGTAAACAAAAACTGACTGTTGAACTGACTTGCAGTATATTTATTTAGGGGACAATAAATAATTTTTCTCAGAGGACAGGTGTATTTTCTAAAGACTTTCGTGTCTACCAATATAGAACTTCTAAACCTTTATTGCTATTTCTTTGAAAAACGACGTGAGCTCGAATACACGCTTATTTTACTAAAGGCTCAGGACCGGTCAGAGTGGCGCAAGTTAGGGGAGGCCTATGTTCAGCAGTGGACCTCCAAAGGCTGATGGATTGATGGATGGATGGATGGATTCATTTGAAAGAACTTTGCGGTATATAAAACTGCTATATATATTATATGTGTATAAAAATACTATGTATATAAAACTATGTATATAAAAATACTGTTAAGCGGATTTTTTCTTGATTGACAACGCATCGGTGATGTGTTTGGTATTACGGCTGAATATGGGAGAGAGTGACCACCTGCCATCATCTCCCGTCTGTCCGTTTATCGGCGATTGACTAAAAAACCAATCATACCATAAAGAACACGATGTTATTAGAAAATAGTCTACACCAAATATGGCGATGAATTGATCGCCTTTATATCTCTGAATCAAATTCATCGCCCCATAACGTCTTTGGGAACGGAACCATCCAAATTCAATTAAACCTGACATCTACTAAACAGGAATTCAATATATCCGTTAAAAAGGCGATTGTAATAAAATATCTGTGTATGATCGCAAACGTTTGACATTGGATCGACTGTGTCGATTTTGACAGTGAATCAATTTGAAAGGCACCAGGTGATAGACGGGCATATTATTCGTTAAAAGGCACAATACATCGCAAGTTTCTTGTTATTCACGCGCTAGGGTTGAATATTGAAGTAGGTTGAAAGAAATTCGAATTTCGAAGACGCAAAACGAATTTGTCGAGACAAACGTAACAAATATCGATCGTCGAGGAGATAGCTGCAGCATGTTGTTGAATCGATACAGACATGGTGCTTTGATTACTCGATTCAATCGAACTCATATAAGCACTCGGTTCTCGGATGCCGCAAACCGTGTTTCGGACTGAGGTAATGTCCGATACCTATCTTTGTTGATGTCGAATCAGCCGATCATTCGTGTGTAATGCATTACGTATTCATGTTGGGCAATTGATATAACTTGTCTGTAAAGTGTTGGAGCCGATGGTTTGCAGTATCGCCTATAGATTCTCATAACTACGTTTTGCAGTAACATTCGACTTAATAGTCGAACATTTTTTACGTGGAAGAGTGAAATACACGAAGAATATTTTATGGCTCAATGTAGCGTTAGTACCTATCTCAAGTGTGAATATAGTTGTTTTTTATGATAGTTACTGTTAAACGTAAAGAAGTGAAACTGGCTGTAAGTAGTCGCTCTCTTGTATTCATAATTATGATATTCGTAAAATTATGATGTTACCAACACATTTTTGACCAGCGATCATTCTGCTTGTAACTTAGCTCACCAACACTCTAGTCATAAAATTGGGAGCAGGTAGCTATTGCACCTTGCAGCTACAAAGCACTGAAAGTAGGTACATATACCAAGAAATCTTGACCTAAGTGGGGTACTTACGTATTTGCCTTCCGAGTTGCACTAATAGCAGGAGAGATTAGTTTAGACTCAAAAAATGGGTAAAGCGTAAAAACGAGGCCTAGTTACTAGTTAGTTGGAAAAGCAGGACTGGTCTCAAGCTTATCCAATGTCCTTTTAGCTCTTGGCTTTTGGTCATTAAAACTCCAAAACGTCCGGAACTATTCGAACGCAAAAAAATGCGCGAGTATCCCGGGAACGTCAATTGCGCAGAATATAATTTTGAGATCTTATCCTTTACAATTCATATTCTTGGTCTCATAAAAGATGGACTCCAATACATGAGTATTTTCTTCCGGTCAACCTCAGAGCAGAAATGTCCATTCATTGTCGTCCGACAAGAAAGATGTTATCTTAGTGTAATTGATCTTTGTGAGAGTGCAGTCGTTTAAACAATTTCTACACATATTTGACTAATAAAGGCTGTGCGTGTTGTATAGCAATAAAGATTCGGATGTTGAAAAAAGCTGTTTTTGTATGAGATCACCAATGTACGTGGGTGGACCAATTACAAAATAATGCAGAATAACTATAGACTTAATTTTGAAATGACGAAATCCAAGCAATTTTCAAGCTTCTTGAATATTCTTAGTATTGGAAAATGGCATACAAATGCGGGCTTTTAATCCAGATTTCCCAAAACGGTGTATTGCATATCTGAGTGTATTGATAATATGTCCACAAAATTAATTAATAATTTTGAATTTGAATTAGAGTCTTCGAGTATAGCAATAAGATTCACAATTATTCATAACTGTAATTCTGAGTTAGACGAATTATCATGCATGTCGTTTATCTTTCGCAGCAAAAAGGTAAATTTTACCCTTTGTGAACTTAAGAATATGAATATTTTTTCTTGTGAAAGAATAATAACAAGCTACTTATGTAACAAAGTTGCCGCTTTTTTCATTGCCAATAGGTCCGTGACGCCCTTGGTCATAATTGAAGGGCTAAGTGTAAAAAGGGTTTAAGTAACAAAAACAATAATTCGAGATAAATGCGTTTGAAAGTGAAGACTTCATTTTCGTCATATTCTTAATATTGAACTTCAAATCTGTTTTTTTATGATTGTGTACTTGTACTTTAAATCCTTATTTTGTTTACAGTGTGGTGGAAGGTAGAAATTCTTAGAGATTCAAAATTTAATAAAGCGTTTTACCACTAGTCCATTATGCATAACGTGTATTTAAATCCTTTTAATCCTAAATATCTTCGTATATATTGATTTTTCCACTATAAAACCTATGCCATAAGATTAAGAATCGAAAGACGAATTCAACGATACCAATAACTCTATTTCAGTAATTTCATCAGTTGAATCCTTTTTACACTTACCCCTTCTACGGAGAACTGGCCAATTAAAGGTCGATGTATACCTACGTAACGTGGATGGGACGGGGACGGGACGTGGACGGGGCATAAATGTACATGCGTGCCCCGTTCCCGTCCCGTGCGTGGCTCCGTGGCGTATGCACTATCGTTTACATTTTCTATGAAACGAGCAATACAATGATCAACATAACATAAGGAGAAACATCTCAGACAAATCATTAGACCAACTCTGTCCACACTCAAAATGCATTGTGTACATGACCTTTGTACGTTCTTGTTACCATACATTCAAGTCACACAATACATACGCAATTCACAACTATTGATACTTAACGTAATATTGCATAATCCGATCACGCGTTACCCAAAATCGAATATGAAAGAGTTTAATAGATCGAACAATGTGACCTGACTGACACCTATAAATATTCATCTTACACTTTAAATGCAACGACATCACTGAGTGCATCCATTGTGACTTAGCTAGCAGATGTGTTCAAATAGTTGATATAGAACCAGCAATGCAATAAAAAGAGGTATAATTTCATGTTGCTAGACTTGGCGTAGAAGATTTTGATACTGGGTCGTATGGCTGATTGTTTGGACATTTTGACAGCTGACCGCGCTCGTTACCACTGTCATCGTGAAAGGCATCCGTTATCTAAATGCAGGTCTAATTGAATACAAAAGCATCGATAACCATGGAATGCACTTTACATGTTTGGTTGTGAACGTTGATGATTGAGTGACGCAAATCAATCAAATCAAACTTACGTCCCTGTGGTTTTATAGGGGTTCTATCATCTAAAGTTCAAGCCAACCTCCCCTGCTCATGGTGATCGTAGCTGTACAATAGTTACAGACTAGGTTGGCGCCAGGTTCCTTCTGTAGGAATTCGCTGGGTTCTTAACCAACTAGTTAAACCGGTTGGCTATGGTGGAAGGGCTTTTGTCCGCCTAGATAGTTACCGCTTTCCTTCTAAGATCTATCTTTCTTGTTTCGTGTTTCATTTTTCAAAACTCCCTGTTTTGTTTTTTGGCTGAATTCACATCCATAAAGCTGTTTTTGGTATTATTAATATTTATGGGCGATATACATATTAAATCTAGCTTTCTGAACTTCTTCCCATATAAACTTTACTATGAAAAAATTCAAATAAAAAAATGTTACCTTCATGTACAACAAGGATTTCCATTAAGAAGCAATTCATAAGGATCATAATACCACAACTTTTCATTTTCTAAATAATTTGAATCCTGAAGCATTTCTAATCGTATTCATTATTACGATACTTAAAATGTCGTTAGAAGCTAGTTACAATACAACATTTGCGTTTTAATTGACATCGATGAAAAGAACCTTATTGATAGCGAGTTTCATTGTATTCGTTTAGGGAACTTTGTCGGGCCCACGCCGTGTCGGGGCCACCTACACCAACTATCAATTTTATTTAAAACAATATCTTCTCTAATAATATACTATCGTAAGTGATGTGCGTTTGTACAGATATGATAGTTGAGTAAATGATGGTTGAATAAACGGTTGTCAACGAAACAAAGATATGATTATAGTAGTAATTCTGTCTGCCATTTTTAAAACATTCATATCTTTTTGTTGTAAAATATGAAAAAAATGTAACTTATTTTAACATGAACATGAGGGAATTTTACCGTATTGAATATTAATTTAGTACTAGAGCAAAATTTATTATGATTTAAACACAAAAGATGAGACGAGAAAATAACGAGGTATAAATTTAATTCAAATCAGTTAAACTTAAGTTGTGTTTGTTTTTTACCTCTCACATTTTATACGACAAAGAATGATATACGCTTAAAAAAAGGCGTATAATGGATTGCTTTATTACTAAAACAGCAATCGCTTCAAGGCAACCATTGATTGAAATGATTTAATCAATTTCAAAAAGAAGCAGGTTATATTTAGGCTTACATAATAAGCCTACAAAATTAAAAACTTGTATCATTGACCTGCCTCTCAACTAAAACAAAAAATAGTCTTTATTTTGCAATATAAATATATTTAGAATATTAAAGTTTGGTTTTCGTAAAAAAGATTATTTTAAAGAGAAGACAAGAGAAAAAAGTTAGTAATCAAGGTCAAAGTAATTCAAAGAAAATAAAATAAAGAAGTTACTTTAAAATGTATTGTTACTAAACCATAGAATAAATGTTACTAACCCGTATTCAAGCAAATAAATAAATTGAATTGAATTGAAAAAAGTATAACATACTTAACCAATAATAAAATTGCAGACAACACCGCGAGCAAAACGCTAGCGTATACGCAAAGTTTCGTTGAGAAGTGAGTACTGTGAGTAGGCTGGTTGTTAATTAAAGCTTGACGTTGGGTCCAAGTAGCCGATGTTTGAAGAGGTGTTTCGTTGAAGCAAGTGGCACGTCAGATATTTGCTGCTCATTGGATTGGTCGTTTATATTATGTGGCATTATTTTATATTACTATATTTCAGTGTTATTATATTTTGCCTTTACTTCTAAGTCGTCATACGAAACCGCAGAACGTCTCTACTCCTTTATCTCATCATTCATCTTCACAGCTCCCAACATCCTGTCTTGACAAAGCGGTTGTCGAGAACCCCGGGCATCGCAACTCCTGTGCCTTCCAGTTAATGATGTCATTAAATATGAACCAACGCGCATGCAGGCTTCTTTATGCGACGCGATACAGTTTAGAGGCGCCTTCAGAAAACCGCCGTCCTTCTAAATGTATGGAAAGATTGTGCACTTTTGTTCTAGGTCCTTGAAAGGTTTTAGTGCTCCCTGCTTGAGCTGCCTTTCCAGGATCCATGTCAATAAGCCCTGTAGCGATTCTTGACATTATTTCGGGGTTCATTTTCACTATTTCACTGTGAGTGATTCCTTAGTGTTAGTTGTTTCTAATATCTAGATTACGAATCCTGTACACATCGTAATTATATATTTTTAAGTTAAGAGCTTATGAGCAGATAATTATTAATTATGCTAGAAAGAGCAATGCCTGGCATGGCATAAAGAACTGTAATATCTAATATTATTTAGGTACTATAACGCACTATTTAATCGATATCATATATTTTGTATAACAAACTTAGAAAAATTACAACACTAAAAGCGTTTAAGCGTTAATTTAGCAAATGAGATGTTCGTTTTGGAAAATTGCATTATTCTTGCAATAGTGATGTGATGACACTTCAACATTTAACACCAACAGCTATTGGAACAGCAAACCTTAACTTCATACGATCGCCGGCGATGCCGCCATGCATTCCAAAGCTTTTAATGAATGTATCGATACCGACACTTGGCCGCCATTCACGCGTGCTTGATAAGATACCGTCCCTAATGAGACAATTGCTTTTTTGGGTTCGGTTTGTTATCACTTCCTCTATGTATCGTTAGCTCTACGGCTTCAGTGAATCACTGAATGATAACGCTAGATACCTAAGCCTTGGACAACTTGGAGAGTGTAACTAATTTTATGGCTAAATTGTGTATGTTAATTGGTGCAATTGAAAGCGATACAAAGTTAATCTATGCTGTAATGTGTTATTTTTTGTATAAGTACCTAATTCATTGTATTATTATGTAGTTATTATACTGAGGAATATTTAGTAGATATTTTCATTATTATTGAGAAGTGTCATTATATGTTTTATGTAATTTGTATATATTTCTCATTACGAAAATGAATCTATGAAATAACAAGTTTTTAGCTTTTTACTCTTTTCTTATGAATGATAATTAATAGCTGCAAAAAGTACTCAAAATTCGGGTATTATTTGAGTTTTGTTCATGCACCTAGTGATTTTTTAAGTCCTAAGGCTAGCCCAATAATAATATTAAATGTAAAAAAAACATTGTAACTTTAAACCTGAGGTTAATTACGTGATTGTAGTTCAACCAATTCTTTGTGGCTTTTCTTTGTAACACAATTAAAAACCACAGAAACAACGATTTTCTGTTCCAAATACTTCAGTCAGAGTTTACCGTCTGTCGCGTTAAGACTGCGATATACGAAATTAAATTTTCTGTCAATAACAATAAGGTTTACATTTGCAAGTAAGGCGGCAAAGCAACATTTGTTAAATGTTTGTGCAGTGTGTAGCTTCAAGAGTACTTATGACTCGAAATATGGATACAAATTGGGATGATTGGCCCCGATCCAACTGTCAATCACCGCACTTCAATAGAAACTAATGATTTTTTGCGGCTATCTTCCTTTTTTGTACAATAACTTTTGCATCCAAGCCGTTAGTTTTTATACGTTGGATGGATATTAAAGCTAAGAGATTATACTTATTTTTTATTTTCCTAAGGATACCAGGTTTACGATTGAAGATTGAATTGACTGTTTCTGTAATTTAATAAAACTTTTATGTAAGGCATAATCATGTTGCTAAAAAAACTTTAGATATAAATAAAAATATCACTCAATCACACCAAATTACTAGTAACGTTATGTTCACTAGGTATTCAACTATAATTATATTAAACAATATTTTTTCAAACTCGGCTGTTTCGTTTGACGTGAGATAGGATATTTTTCGAATGTAATTATGTGAATATAATGTTTATGTACAACATAAAGATTTCCCATGATATCTTTTATAATGCAGAAAACTGCATCATGTATAACCATAGTAAAAACTCAGTTCAGTAACACAGAAAAAGCGAAGTTTTAAAATTAGTCATAAAGTTATAAATTACTTTTAGTTATTTCGTAATAATTTACTTGGTTCCATTAGATGCTTTAAATGAATAATTTATGATTGTTTTGAAAAGGAAAGTGAGTCAGATTGCCGAGGCTGGTCACGTACATTTATTGCAGAAGATACCATATAGTTTACATCATTGCGAAGTGTAAACTATTTGAGTGGATTGTATATCTAACCTTGCAATCAAGTCGTGTTTTTACAATATGTGCCACACATTTGATTAATAATACCTTTGATTGAAATTGAATGGGCGCTAACCATCCGAGCATTGTATGAGAACGTGCCCCGCCAATTATCCAATTTTCGTCATCGTATAGTTATGTGTGTGGCCGCACAATCTTTCGCCAAGTTCGTACTCACGAGCCGTTTATGGTACTGCAAACATATCGCCAATTTGCCGGCAATTTCCAGTGCGGGTCGAATCGTCAATCTTACGTTACTCGAGCGAGTATTTTAGATAATGGTGCTCGTCTAAAACACTTGAGCGGATCGCGTCAGTAGAAATTATGATTAATATCTGGCCAGTTAACGGTTTGCGGGTAGATTAGGCGCACGAATAGTAACAGTCGTAACTCGTAACGTGGTCTATTCGCTGTCGGGCGCGGATGTCCGTTGGTATCTCTGAACGCGTCGTTTGTTTGCTCGACCGCGACCGGTCCTCCTATCAAGTCTCCGCTACTGCACGGTACTTTGGTATTCATAATTTTTCAATGAGCTCTTGTACCACTGTCCCGCTGACAACCGCGCTTATGGTTCCCCCGATAAGATCGCTTTGTGCGCCATTAGCCAAAGTGATTGACGTTGTTGGTTTGTTGTCAGTAATTTTGTTTGAAATCTAGTTCGGCGGACCTTTTTTGTTCCATTATGCACCACAATAATGTTGACACGAGTGCCCAATTATTATATGGTTATCGTGTTAGCTCATAATACTCTAAAATTGATTAAGTGCAAAGTGATTTGGAACCATTACTACTTTTAAAAGCAGCCATTGTAATTGTAGACATTATATCTTTAAATATTTTGATTTAAAGATCTATGCACTGTAATTCTTATAATAGCAGATTAGTAGCTAAGTACTGGCACAAAAAAGTTGACAGAAAATAAACCAATGGTTTAAAAAGTGTACATATAAAGTTGTTAAATTTAAATAAATATGTTAATTAAAACCAAACTTCTAAGTCTGAAAGTTGTCCTTGTAGAACGCGCAAAATTTGTGCCATCGACAACAGTTTTAGCAACAAGTAATTAACTTAAAGACCTAATGTTTTTGCTGAGCTCAAACATCGACAAATTGTAATCGATTCGATACGTTTTCGCGAAGCGTTGAATAAATGACAATGAAAGAGACCATTGTGACGCTAACGACGTTGATCCAAATAAATAAAATTGTTCAAATTAAATAAGTATTACGTTATAGTTACCGTAGAACAAATCTTTAATACAATTTTGAATATAACATGAAAACAGATTTCAGCACGTTACCTACTTTCAAAATCGAAGTAACGAAAGCATTCATAAATAACGCTAGAATTGTATTTATAGTAAATACAGTGTTAGAAATGTTATTGCTCTAGTGGTGATAATGCATCATACATTCGCACCCTTAGAATGAGAGTGACCTAACTCAAAAATTGGAATTTGTGGGAAATGAGCAAGAAAGTTTTCAAAAAATTATATATCGATGTATAGAGCGATCAATGAAAGTGACCGATCATTAGGTTGTCTTTTTCTTACTCATAATTCGAGCTCTTTTTCATCACAGGGTTTTAGGGTACGCATTTTAAGGTAAGTTTATAGCAAAAACAGAAATTACAGGAATTTTGAGTTAGGTCACTTTCATTTTAAGGATGCGATATATACGTCGCACAGTGACGTTACGTTGTACGTCACACCTGAATTACACTATCGAAATTTTCTTCGAAGATCAAGTAATGTATACTAATTCTAAACACTAACTATCAGAGCATGGCTGTATGGTCGAATTTTACTCGTAGTATTTTTAATATTTTTTCGATGAAATAAAATTATACAAGTCCAAAATAATTAACTGCTATTGTTGTAGCGTACATGGGTAAATTATCACCAATTCGTTCCCTAAAGAGGCCGCTAATTTTAAAAATATTTGACTTTCCACACCTAACTACATTTTGTTGCAGCATGAGATACAACGTATGACGCAAGGCCCGCGCCCATGCCTATAGTACCCAAGACGCATAGCAAGACGATAAGTGATAACAGTGTCGCAGTATCGTGACTTGACACCAGTCGCTACTTGCCCCAACATGGTGCAAGTGCAAAGCGAAAAGCCAAACACACTCGGTTATGAATTGGCCAAGGCTATGAATTGACCTTCTCTGTCATGTCCGATCACGATTGAAGATGTGAAGCCTAACTTCTGTTTTGGTTATTAATTGGCTGCAGATTTGATGAGCCATTCCTTCGTGAGAAACAGTGTTTTTAAGTATTAAGTAATTGGGAATTGTAATAATTTTACTAGGTAGTTTGGAACTGCCTCTTTAAGTAAAGCGTAAAAACTTTAATTTTTACTTCCTTTTTGCTCTAGTTTAATGACTATCTCATCAAAAACATAAATGTGAAATGAGAGCCAAGTTCAAAAAAGAAATGAAATCTAAAAGGGTGCCAAGTTCTGAGTAGAAAATCTTAAAATTTTAGTCACAAGATCATGAAATTCGAGCTCTATATTTGACATGTCCAGAAAAATATAGCTGAGTAACAAATAACGATTTTAATAGAATACGTAGGTATAACGAGTTGTGAATTCAATCTCCTTGTTACAGTTCATGAAAGTCTTAACTATAGAAACTTTAGCAGTATAGATTGGCGTAAGTAAGGGTTAGAGCCGTTAGAGGTGGGAATTTCACCTTGATTATTGGAAGTTTTCAAGCAGTTCTAAGTCATGCGACCAACTTAGCGAATGCTTTTGGATGATAGTACATGGGATTAGTATGTGGGTGACAGGATTCCGATTTGTAAGTGTAGGTATTTTCACCTACTTCTAACTTTGCAAGTTCAGATCAGCTTTTAAATGGATTGTTAGTTTTGTTCTATCTCGTTGTTTTTCTTCAAACGATTATTATTTAGCCAAATAGAAATTAGTTAAAAACTTGATTTTTTACTGTAATGTTTTACGTCATGATTTAACTCTTGTACCGAGGAAAAATATAGCTTGACACGTATTACCTGGGTAATTGTCCATCTTTCTCGTTCTATGAGAGTAGAGCAGTGACGGTAACATAAGGATCATCGACTTAATTAAAGAAAAAATCTATAAATGACAATGAATAGAACCCAACCCTAGTTTTCTAAGCACGAACCATCAATATTTATTCCCTACTAACGGTCATCCGTCTAGAACGGACTGCATTCGAAGTAGTATTACCGCTTAGTACCAAATTATTGCTCGCGCGGTAATTTACAACACACAACATATTCGAAGTCTGCCGATTCTGTTCTACTTTAAGCCTTACTATATCGGCACGAGGCATCAATTTCACTCTTGCCGAGTTGTCGACTCCCTACAATGATTAAACCCGGCAGCAATTTATCCTGTCATGTAAGACTGACTCAAGATATTATGCCTCTAATTAGTCATTCATAATAGACGGTGGTGTTAGGTTTGACTGTTAGACATTTTGAGAACTACGGCTCGCGTAGGCGTTATTGTTCTGTAGTAGCAATATTATGGATCATAAGTTATCATTGTTAAATTGTAACGCGGTTTTTATATACATAACCGTGTGGCCTGTTACTGGTAATTAATAGGTGGTATTTACATTGTGTGTAGAGTACGTACATGTAGGGATAAGTTGTTTCAAAAGTGTGAATGATTATAGAGCTCTTTGCAAAATTTTTAGCACCAACCTAAAATATAGGGTTCATTTGTCCAGTAGTCAAAAAAACAATGTTTAAGAACAACGTTTTCTCAAATCAAAAAAAACTAATTTTTTACACTTTACTTAAACTCATGTAAAAATCGTTTCTATAAACTTTTATTATACTAAAAATAGTTTCCAAACAGAGGCAGTATAATACGATATTTATTATTTCCCAAATAATTAAGTAAATCTTGACTCAGACATGATTACATTCATTTCCCACTAAACCAGTTCGGAGCCCTTTATTCGAAATCGAATGAGTCGTGTAGTCCATTCGATAAATTATTTGATCTATTATACTGTCCCGTTTTCACATATCAGGGGCGAAAGAGACAGTACTCGTTTATTGGAATGAATATTCAACTCAATTGGTTTTTGATGATATTGCAACAATAAAATGTAATATAAAATGTTCGTTGTAATAAATAAATAAAAGATGATGAAAGCTAGTAGAAGTAATGTTAGATTGAAAAACTAACAAATGCGTTTCCATTACTGAAAAATATTGGTATAGCCACTGCATAGACCATAATCAAATGAAAAAACATAATATGGAAGAAGTGTAAATACTCTTATGTTTTCTTACATTGCGTTTTAATTTAGTATAGATTAAAAAACTAACATTTCAGTTTTACTCATTGCAATTGTTTTACAGTTAAGAATTGGTCAGTGAGACCTAAGTCTAAGAAGTAGTAAAAAAATCATTCAAATTTCTGCCGTGCTAGGAATTGAACCCAGAACCCTTCGAACATATATCATCTATCATCATGATCACGTAACTATTCCGTCGCAAAGGTCATCAATATAAAAATATAACAAAAGGAAATAAATTTACTCGTAAACTTTTTACTGACTTTTTTGAGCATTTGTGGAACGAGACAGGGGTTATCAATTTTTTTCCTCTACGAATGGTGTGTGGCATCGTTATAACGTTGTTTGTTTTGTACCTGATGATAGGGACTCCAATTTACCACATGTTGCTTGCTCCTTATAAAAAATATCATCCATATGATTTGACGCAATTTGTGCCAAGTTATGACTTCAAGGTATGTTTAAGAGTAATTTTTCCATCCCGTTATTAACCAGTAAACTATTTTTTGGACAAAAATAACAAGGTTATAAATTAGAGCTAGAAACAAGCTTGCTATTAAAGGAAATTATAATACCCAATGATATTCATCGTGAAAAAATATTTAAAGTATTGTATGGCTTCTTTCTATTAATGGCCTAATATTTTTTTATGGAACTCTCCTCATTACTAATGTAGTTTAGAACATACTCCATCACGATGAACAAATGAAGAAAAGATTGGTGAACAATATCTACTAACGTGAGAAAAATAAAATAATGATATTTAATACTCATTAAGATCCAGTGCAGAGTTGTACAGTATTTAATACTCATTAAGATCCAGTGTAGAGTTGTATAGTATTTAATACTCATTAAGATCCAGTGTAGAGTTGTACAGTATTTAATACTCGTTAAGATCTAGTGTAGAGTTGTAGAGTGTTGGCTCACCTAATAAGTTGTCAATTATAACCGTGACGTACGCCCCAACTCAGAGTCACTAACGGTAACTTAAATCGCTCCTTAGTAAAGAATCACCATACAAATTCGGCACTAAGGGGCGATTTAAATAACCATTAGTGACTCTGAGTTGGGGCCTTAAACTCTTAAAATGAGTCGTATATGGAGGCACGGTAGTCCCCCCCCTTCCCGTCAAGACTAGCAAAACTAAGCGCAAGGCCACATATACTTTTTTTCGAAGCGATTCGTCGTTTTTTAGGGTTCTGAAGTAAAATCGGAACCGTTATAGTTTCGTCATGTCCATCCATCCGTCCGTCCGTCCGCCTGTTCGTCTGTCCGAAGCAAAGCGCCGAGATCTTTACTGCTAGAAAGCTGTAATTTGGCATAGATATACACATTTATTAAAACTCCAAAATCATGGAATAAAATATTGAACAACATTTTTTTTTCAGGGTACCTCCCCCCCTACAGGTAACGTGAGGATGAATTTTTTATTCGTTGCGTACCCTACAGTGTGGGGTATCATTGAAAAGGTCTTCTAAAAATATTATGGATCTTTAGAAACCATTTTTGGAATTAGGGGTCCGTTTACGAAATATATGGCTTTAAAGCAAATTTTGTTACATCCAAGTATCCTCCCCTGCCGGCTAAACGACTGGAGTTGGACAAGTGAAAAATTTTTCATAAATAGGTTATATGATGAATTTAGAAGGAAAACTATCAAGGCTATGTTAGCATAAGTAGTTAATGTGTAATAGTCGATAAACTTACTGCTTCGAAACCCTACATTGCGCGTGGCTTGATACGCACTTGCCCGGTTTTCTCGAAGCGTTTTGTTAGTAGAAAACTGTTTAGCAGGTCCATCAAATAATGGTGCCATCAAAATTGGTGCTGTGTTATTAAAACTTGATTCATATAGTTGATGACGTAATCATATCTTGGTCATCACTGTAGTAGAACATTACTATTCTTTTTCAATTAGTTTCATAATAAAATCTCTTAACATTATTTTACTTAACAATAAACAATAGACAAAACTGCCTTAAAAGTACCATAATTAAAAAGAGTTTGTAATATTTTTCAATCAAGAACATTTTCAAAGTGTCCATTAATGGTACAAACACCATATATTTCAACAAAGATCTACAAAAAAGAATTTTCTACAATGAAGTTTCTAGGCAATAATTCGTTAATCGTCAATAAACAATATATTTTATTTTTATTTATTCCGCTTCAACCAGTTATAGGGTTTAAATTGAAAAGTTTGATATTTCGGCGACACTGTAAAGAATTTTAAAGCCAATGGAAGCGCTATGTTTGTTCATATTTAATTTATATTCAAACAGATATGTATTTTATAGCTCGTTACCTACTACCTCATATCGAGATTATTACCTCCGACGCACTTTGACTATGGGAGAATCGATTGTGAATAGAAATTGCCTTAAATATAATAGTGAAGCGAATTGATTATTGAAAAGTAGGTTTTCGGAATTTTGTAGATTTTACCGTTTCTTCGATAAATAAGTATTATGTTACGTAATTTGGTCTGAGGATACGATTTTTATTGCTACAGCTACTGTTGGTTGACGATCAAAATGCTTCCAGATATGTTTTAAATGGTTATGGTAGGTGACGGAGACGGATGTAATCTGATAATAAAGAGTCAATGTGCGTGCGTCTAAAGACTAGAATAGAATAGGTTTTTATTTTTCACTATAAAATTGGCTACAATTATGAAAGTAAATACATTAAACAGACTAAATAAAAGAGGTGTATTTTTAGCTACTGGTAAATTACTGATTTTATTGCTGATGCTTTAAATAGTGTATATCCAAAACATAAGCAAGATAACAAGTATTCTCATAATCAAGTTTTATAAAATAAAATAATTAAGTCTCAGATTATAGAAAAAAGGAATTAGGAATGACGTAAGGAATTACTTAATTACTTTTGTTCTTAATTGAAGTAACTAAATTGGATGCCATCAAAAACAAAACTTGTAAAAAAACCAAGTCTCGCAACTTAGTTCTTCTACCGTAAAAAGTTGTGAGATCCATGTAATACCAAGTCGGTTAATTTATTCAGTTCCTACTTAAGGGTCCTTCTGTCTTAAGTTATTACGTAATTAGCTAACCTAACAAGTAACAACATCTTAAAGTGACCATATTATCAATATTAAAAATCTTTTATGTTTTAAATAAATAGATCGACTTGACCATCGCATGAAAACACAATGTATCTCACAAGTAATACCTAAATATTATATTTGTTTAGTGCGATTGCCAAGTCAATCTATTGAACATAATTATATCAAGGTACCTACCTATCTACACCTATTATTCCATTATTTTATATACAGGTACACTGATTCATTCACTGCAAATATTACTTTGTTATACAGGTACAGTAATTCATTAACTGCAAATGTAACTTTGTAATCCTATATATTTATATGGGATTACAAAGTTATTTATGCAGTTCATGTATCTAGAAAACTGGACCAAAATTGCAAAATATTTTAGTTTTTCCTTGATCTATACAATAAACACTAATTGTGTTCCAAATTTGAAGCTTCTATGTCTGCTAGAAGTGCCTTAGAGTTTTGATGAGCGGTCAGTCAGTCAGTGAGTGACGAAATTAAGAAACTTTGACTAGTTATAATTCTTAAACTACTGGTTCAAATTGAATGAAATTTGAAATATACCGTGTTTATACAATACCTGCTTGGTTACTAAAAATTCAGGCTTCTAGCTTTATTCACAACGAAGTTATAGGGGGTCGAAAATGGCCTGAATTGCTTCGAAAAAAGGATGGTACGGCCGTGCCGCTTTTTTGCTCGACTTGGCGGGGGCACTGCCGTGCCCCCAGATAGAAAATTTAATTAACTTAAAATATTTAATGAAAAAGTTTCACTACGCAGAAAATCTGAATATCTTACGCGTTTTATCCTATAAACTGAACCTAATAAAATTAAACCGCTGTTTTTTTTGCAGTTACAACTAATATCAGATTATAACGATGACCGAAAAATCTGTGATATGATTTCAAAAGACTTGCGATATAAAGCCATTTTGGATTATAATGAGCGCGATACCGTAATTAAGAGGCTAACAAAGAACTTTAATAAAACGATACAAAGGTAATCAAGTTTGATCTCATCTTGTAATCTCGTGTACTAGTAGGAATAGGCCATATTGCAGATTGCATAAAATGCACGTTAAAATTTGTTAGTTTTATAATTTTTCTGTATTACGTAAATAATTTTTTAAATTTACTTTAAAACGTTAATGTAATTTATAAATAGCGGCATTAATGCTGCTATAAATTAGCAAATATGTAGTTGCAACAGCGAAAAAATGATATTTAAAATTAACTCTACATTTACAAGCCAAATTGCAACTTAATGTAGTTCCATCATATTCAAAATTGTGTTTTTAATGCTCTATGGTCAAGAACTAAAAAATCCCTACAGCTGCCTTCTAAGCGATAACCTCTAAAAGACAAATGTTCGCGTAAAACCTCAAACTTGTTGCCTCGGTCTTTGGTTTAGCTGCTAGTTAAAGAACGTGTCAACTTTAAGATTTAAGTAGACCACACGCTGTGATGGTAAAATGACGAATTCTTTGTGTACCTTAAGTTTAAAATGCTCAGAATAATTAAACGTCGCGCCTTTGCGAGTGTTTCGAAATTTATGCCGTGGCTTCTTTAAATTAAATGTGCACTTATTTCACGCATGGGTGTTCCTTTAGTCCAAGTTTTTATTTTAAAAAGTTATTTTATAAATTTTAAACGAGTTACATTGTATGTATTTGTATCTTGCCCAGTTAAAGCGAGGTTCACATAAAGTTATGAATTTATGATCATTTAACTCATAACTAAGAATGAGAAAGGTATTCCACCACGACACCCAAGTGTAGGTTGGTAGGTTTCTATTTTACAAGAAGAATATCTAGTGTTCTATAGGTATGTAGATTTATAAGTTATTTACAAGTAGGTCCTAGTTACATTGCTTGCGTAAGCTTCCGCGTATAACGTTTATTGATGTCTCATCATAGTTTTATTATAAGATTTTTTTGAAGTGAAAACTTCTTTAGGCGTGTTGGGCATTTTTAAGATGAGATGAAACAATACATTTCGCGACCGGTAAGCGACACCTACCTGTAGCGCCATCTCTGAGAGAAGTACAGAAATATAGTTACTTAATTTACAGCTCGTATTAATATCAAGATTGTAGTTTACATATAGGTACTTTACGATATGGCGTTGGCAGCCATTCACTAAAAATGTAATAAATAGAAAACACTTCATTTAAAAGTATTTCCTGTAAAATAAAATATTTCCTGATGATTCAAAAAACACACGTAATTGTTCAAGTTTTCACTTCTGTCGGCACTCCCGGAGTGCCTTTTTTTCTCTTGGAGTGTTGGGCTTAGACCTGCCTGCCTTACTTGCAATACTCTGGCCGATCTAGAGCCTTCTTAATACTCCCAATGAAAAAATACCGTCCTTAATAGCCTCGGTAAGTTACGACCTTTTGTTTTTCAGGATGGCCTTTGTGTCATGCGCTAGGGTTGGTGGTGTACTCTTGAAATCTAGATAATGGGATACTTAATTGGTAGCATCACTCAGCTAATTTTGCAAGCTTTATTATTCAAGATCACGTCTATACACATGTATATTTCTTTTTGAAACACCAATTAAATAATGATCAATTTTTGACATTTAAGTTATCAGGCGTATCAAAACCAATTCATAACAAACCTATGTATTATAAGTACTTACTATGTCTTCTATGGTACGAGTTTAACATTAATTTATCTGTCACATATATTTTTGTTTTATTTTCATGTAAATAATCTAAACACAGCCAAAACTGATGGTAAGTTCTTTCACACAGTAAATTTTAATCTTTGTATCATTTATTACGTTACATTATTGGATTTACGAGTTCAAATAACATGTGAAAACCTCGCACGAAGTCACGAATTACTTTTCGTTAAAAACAAACGAACTCTTAGATAGCTACTTCTGAATGAAAAATGACTACTTCTTAGCCATGTTAAAACAGTAAAACGAAATTACGATAAGTAGACACAGGCGCATATTCGTAGTATATTGTTAAAAAGTCATTATATGTAAATCGTGAAGTCGTGATGATGGGTGAACAGATAGTGACATGGCATGTTTCGCAAGCATCTTGCTATCTACGGGTACACTAATATTACGAGTATACGAGTAAGAGGGAATGTTAGGTTGTGTGTTCTAGCGATGTATCTTAGAAAGCACCGGACGGATTTCACCATGGCAGAACATGTTTTCAATTTCGAATGAAAGGGTTACATATTGTTTCATTATTTGGATTTGATTTTACCCTTTTAGTTAGACTTAATTTTGCCGTGCTACACATTAAACATAAGTTAAGATTAATATTACGCAGTTGTGGCCAACGGTTAACTCGCGATAACTTGGGTGGCAATTTCTTTGACACATCAAAGGATTTTAATTATGTTGGCCACATCTGTGGCCTAATGCGCTAAGTAAGGCGCATTTCAGCATTAATGTTAAGGCAGATGTAGCAGGGCCATAACGGTAACTACAGTTCTGACGGATTTGGGAATATGCACTCGCCACTCCGAAGCATCGAAGAGTTGAAAAATCATCAATCTCTTATGATTAACAAAACAGTCGGACTAACCATTCATCCATTCTTTCGTTCATTCAATCACCCATTTAAAAAAATACCAGATGTAATCACAGAACCTTGTAAAATGAGATTATATTCGGAGTTGAGCTATTTACTTTAAAACACAGAAATGACATTGTGAGGTATATATGGCATGGTGAGTAAATGCTCTACATAGTATAATGAACTAACAACCAGATTAAAATAGTTCCCAACTAATTCTGAGCGATGTCACGTGAACGATCTAGTGGAATGATAATTTCAGGGCCCAGCGGTGAACGTGTGGGCGCGGAAAGCACCTGTTCGTGTCTTTCTATGTAATGGACGAGATACGAACGATAACCACAGATTTAATATTTCATAAACGTGATCTTTTAACTGCATGTTTAGTTAGTTTTTATTTTTGTGACACGGAACGTTTTACACGGCCAGAAATTAAATTGTCTACGGCTTTATTCAATTAATTTTATGTATCGTAACTAAGAGGCTATAAAAAGTAAGATAATTATAATAAGGCTAATAGCATACACTATTATGAGACTACAGTATTGCAATGTACAACAAATTAATGTCGAAATTAGTGTCACTTTTCACATGAAAATCGTGTGCTCGTCGTACCTCACCTTACTTTGTTGATTATGGAAACTGTTCTGAATAATACTTACTTATAATTAACAAACTAATTTGTATTTCATATGTTATTTACAATATATTTTGCAGAGCCTAATACCCCATTTACACGCGCGCGCGAGCCACGAGACAATCCGCGAGACGCGCGCGTGCGCGCGCGTGTGAACAGGGCGCTCGCGGACCAGACCGCGGCGCGTCTCGCGCTCGCAGGGCTCGCGTCGGGAGCGGTGTATGCGCGCGCCAAAGGGGCGAGCGCGAGCGCTCGCGTGGTGTTCACACGCGCGTAGGGGGCGTGGCTTACGGACGCGCCACGAGACGGTCCGTGACACGCGCGTGTAAATGAGCGATAAGAATTTTTGTAATCTTCAGAGCAGCAAAGAACTGCATTAAAATGTAGACATTACAGCTTGAGAACGTTATTTCTTAACATTCATTACAAGGGCCACTTAAAGTAAGCTACGCTAAAGTACTATAAGGTAATATAAATAAGGCCAACTCATTATAAATTGAGCACTGAATCACAATACCTGCCTCAAGTTCAGAGGCTCAGGTAACTGGCGATGAAATGAAGTGTAGGCGTACGTAGATTGAGTTTGTAGGCGGTTTGATCTCTATCCTATTATTCAGAATTTGCAACAATAGCTACTGGCGAAACTGTGAGCTACGCTTAGGAATAATTTACTAAGTGGGTTTCAAGGAGGCGTAGAAATAGTTTTAATCTTAAAGTTACCTCATTTCTGGGGTAAACTGGTATGTTTCTTAAGAAAACATGATAGCCGTGGCAACAAAGCATTACTTTAACGTGTAATTGGCGTAAACGGAAGAAATGCAATAGCCACTGTTCGTGGCATAGTCTGCAGTTATACCTAGAGTGTCAATGATGCATTATTTCAAGAAGAAGACGATGTTTTTTTTTTAACTTACAAACATTGTAATAAAATCTCGGTAAAAAGTTTCAAAATAGAACGTATGAAAAGGGTGGTACAAAGATAAGTAAGTTTTAAAAAATACTTCTAATCCTGGTTGTTGAATCAAAATTAAAATCGGTCGGAGTCCCTAACGAGAGATAGGATAGATACTTAATTTCTAGTGTCACAGTCGATCCATATTCCTCCATCCTACTACAACAATTTTGCTATGTTCACACAACAAAGTGCAATTTCACTTTAGCTGTGTGCCGACCAAAGCTATTTCTTATTTTTAAAACCTTTGACGTTTCGTTAAAAACTTGGCTCTAGTTGTTGCTAGTTGAGCCTCAATTTGGCTAGTGGCAGTTAGTTGTAACGCAGGTGGCACTTGGCTCTTTCGTCGACAAGCTATTTGGCTGTTATTCAGCGTTTCGTCTGTTCGGCTATATTGTAACTGTAAATATATAAACCTTATAATTCATATTAGAAAATGTTTTACCTATATTTACTAACACATAATTTAAAAAATACGTACTTTCATCAAAATTATATACCTCTTTATGTTGCGTGACACTAATTGTGGCAAAGAGTGCTTAATTAGGTACTTCGTTTTTGTATTAAGCTTCGCTTAAAAAATAATTATTTACATTATTTTTTAAACTATTTAAAAATAATTGCACAAAAGTATGTTGTGGACGTCTGTGTGAAGTATTCTTCTCTTTTAATATATTTCACTTTTATTGCAGTTGTTCTATATCAGGTTTCAACAGTGCGTTCAAAGACATAAAAATTCTTAACCCGCGTCAAATACTTCATGTCATTGTAAAATATAAAAATAAATATCATTAAAAAAGAATCATTAAACCGTCCGGCTACAAGTGAAATACATTATCATCACTTTTGTGAGCCCTATTAAGCCCGCGTACATAATTAATGATCTTGATTAAGTGACAACTTCCGTTCACTTCTTCGGTTGATTACCCCGAGATACTCCCGTCTCTGTAATTGTAATTAGGTAGTGCGTATTCAGTGTCATTATTCAGTTGTCTAAAGCAGTTGACAGTGCCCGTTGATAATCTTGCTCTACATGTGCTAATTAAATGGACAATCCTTTACACAATGATCGCGGCTGTCCCCCGGTGGAACACGGAGCACGGCATACGAGCCTTTCTTTCCAATCCCTGACTGACTACCAATACCGTGTTCTAAAGGTAGGCTCAACTTTTCAATGTGTATTTGTTTCATTACATACCACACTGCCTTCGTTACTAACAAACTTCTTCGATTAGTTCAACATTCATTGCTGGTTAGCTTGCTATCAGTTGGGTAGCCCTGTTTGAAAAGAAGCAATGGTCAACGTATTTTGTAATAAAGTTGTTGTGCGTGAATCTTAGCGGTTAGCAGGGAGGCTTCAATGATTGCATCCCGATAATCGCGATCACGGGCCTCTGACATTTCTTTTCTTTTATCGCAACGGTTGCTGTAAGATAAAATGGCAATAAATAATGCGGGAAGACACGGTAGGTACGTGGTCTCGGTTGCACTTTTCATTTGTATTATCCGCGTAATTATGCCTCGGCCGACGCACGAGTATGTGGTCTTATTGATTGCGCTCCACCATCTAGCTAAGCGATATAGTTTGTTAATGTGTAGCAATAATTGTTTTAATATGATTTATTACGTACTTGGTGAGATCTTGGGCGCATCTAATTGGATCTTGGTTTTGTAGCCAATGGAGAATATAGGCGTTGAAGATTTCTATGTTTTCAGCGTTGTCTCTTATCTTTATTATTTGTTTTGTGAATATAAGACACGATAATGAGACGTTAGGTATCTACGAGGAGTTTATGAGAGCACATGGGGTGATATGAGACTTCTATCATTTAAAACCTCTTCGGCGAAGGTTCGCGGAACTTCGCGATAGAATGATCAACATACAATGTAAAAAAAACGTAATTTTCATGCCTCATGTGTTTTGAAAATGATTCCTATTTTTCATGCAGACAACTTTACCTTAGGAGTTTCTTTCTCCTCCTAACGTTTCATTTAAAACGGTAACATAAGTAGTCGGTCTATTTATCATAAAATACATAGTTTATAATGCCTTTATTTCCTTGATAGACAATTCGATCGAGTGTTAATTCCATCACTATTCAATCGCTTTGTTTAAGCAGAGACGAAACATTATTTCGTCGTTATAAAGAAGCCAGCTCCAGCTCTAAGTTATACGTACTTTACTTCTAAGTTAAGTGTACTTTAACCTCGCAATAAAAGGCACGTGCTTAAATGATCTACGGTTGAGACTGACAGTAGTGACAGTGTTCTTAAAAATTCTTTTGGAGTAAGTTTTTTGAAGCGGAACGAATCTCGTTGCATATCGTCGGCTGAGCCTGTATCAACATTCCCGTCACGTTCCTTGCGGTGTAGTCGAAACATAGTTACCTCAAGTATGACGATTTTCGGTTACTGTGGACACCGAAAATATCATCTGCTTTTTTGGCAAAGTATTGTGAAAGCGTTGTGTATATAATGGCTATAAAAGTAAAAAAACTTTTACACAAAGCGTCAATTATCGCTACGTTATTAAATGGTTTATAATATTCATTGTAATAATAATAAGCATATAACTGTACAGAAAGTATTTAAACAAAAATGAAACATTGTAAGGAACAATGCGAAACGAAATATCTATACGTGTAGTAAATAAGGTGATATTTAAACTGCAAGATACAAAATTACAGACTTAAACAAATTTCACATGAAGTTTAACGCACAATAGTTTAACGAAGAATGATATCGGAACAGTTTAAATAAAAGTTTACCGGAGCAGAATTACACTTACGCAAGTATTTTTTTTAATCTATCACCATTTCGAAAAAGCGCTTTGACAAGGAGAAGAAGAAATAGCGAAAGAAAGTAGTAGAATTTTGGAACCGCCGATTTTTTAAATTAACAGATTTTAAATGCTTTACTAGATTTTGATTTCGTTTGTATAATCCGATATCCTTACATACATGAAATGTAAAGTTAGGCTTCCGATCAATGATATTATATGTAAAAAGAGGTAGATATGTCACTAGCGCGCCGACGATGAAGAGCTTAAGAACAGGCAATTTACCGTTCCTGCTCATAGTCGCTCTGTCAATACAAGACGATACGCACGCTTTTGTTGTTATCAGAAGTGCTTGAAATTTGACATACAGCGTTAAAATGATTTCGTGTATTATACCAATGTGATTGCTGTAGTGAAACAAAAGATAAACGTATGTGTGTTGTAGCTCTTTTCGGAAGATTTTTTGGTTGATTTGTTAGGGCATAACCACGGACCTGAAAAAAGATGGACGTAACCTCGTCTAATCGAGAGTGAAGCATAGCAATGGCCGCCCGCTTACCACGTGTGCGTAATTTTTGATTCGCGATTGAAGCAGTGAAGTGTCAATGTGTGGGTGTGTGTACTTGTACGAATAGAAAATTGGTATTACTATGGGTGCTTCACTGAATTTGTTGTTGGGATTATGTCTGTCTTTTTTTAGGTCCGTGGGCATAACGTATCTATATTTTTTAAAATATCATTGCTTCCGATGCGTTATTGCGTCGTATTTGTATGCGGATTGAGTGCGTGTCGCATCTGCCCGCACGTAGGAGGTTTTTAAAATACTAGTGGGGGAGTATCGATGTCGTTAGGATCCCATCTTTGTTTCAATTTATATGGCGAGAAAAAACAAAACTTCTTTATTTTGGTAATGTTCTCGTGTTTATGTTTCTACTCATGTCCTGAAGGGGCTGTTTGTGATGCATTTGAAACTAAGGCCCCTTCTTAGTATAACGATCTCGGCTCAAGAGTATGTGACAACAAATGAGACTTTTACATACAATCTGACGTATATTAGCATCTCAAACTTAATCTTAAAATCGCAGAGATCTTAAGATTCGTTTATTAATACGTAATTAATACGTATTAATCTGTTTTTAGTACAGAATCACAAAAATCCATTCTCTAACATTGTGGTATTACATCTAGTTTTTATAAACCAGCTTAGCAGACGTTTACCATTTTGGTGAAATTTATTCGAATATTTTACGAAAAATTATTTTGGGCCTGCTGGTGGCGTGGCAACAATGCTACGTAGATAAATTTTTGGAAAATATTTTTATATTGTAAGTATAGATTCGAAACTTAATCATTTATATGAATAGTACGTTTATAATATTTACGTGCTATGATCTGGAAAATTATTAAAATTAAATTATTGTAATTTTTACATCGAATTTCGTATAAACCCTTCTGATTTTAACACGCTTTTATTAGCTTCATATGTATCTATGTAACGGAAAATTTGAACATGATTTTGAAAAATCTTTCAAAACGTCGGATTAAATCGAAATTTGGCATACTTATTAAGGACCGATGACAATCCAATATTAAAAAAATAGAAAGAAAAAAAACGCAGAGCGCTTAAGTTTCATTTAAAAATTAAACTAAAATATGAAAAATAAATAATAGAATAAAAAAAATTTAAAAAACATGCTTTTATAGAAAATTCAATTAAAAATAGTAAATAAATTTGAATTAAGAATAGTGTAATTGTAAAAAAGCGTGGGGTACATGGGCCCATGAGTAGAAGGAATAATTACATTGTATTTTGATAATTTCTTAAAAAGCACCCCACGCTTTTTTACAATTACACTATTCTTAATTCAAATTTATTAAAATTTATTTTCTATTTTTAGTTTGATTTTTTATAAAAGCGTTATTTTTACTTTATTAAACTATTATTTTTTATAACATGTAATTGATTTACACAGTTGCAGGTAACGGTTAAGTAATATAAAGGTAACTGTGCTTAATACTGTGAATCTTTTTTTGCTGTACAATACAGCGGTACAATCGTATAGTCCCTTAAATGCGAATCGCGTGCTAAGACGCCATTTAGCACTTAAAAAAGAAAAAGGATCGATCTGATTAAAAGCAGCAGTTGGCCCTTTTAGCATTGTCGATACACGACTACAGGTTTGAACATCAATTTGTCTTTAGCTACTTGAGAACTTGATTTCCATTAAACTAGATATATCAGTCAGCTCTCTTGTTATTGAACACGGCCAATTATATTTGAAAAACATAGATACGTCATATCCTTACAAATCAACCATAAAATCCCTTCCGAAAAGAGCTACAACACTCACACGTTTATCTTTTGTTTCACTACACCAATCACAATATAGCATTTTAACGCTGTATGTAAAATGTCAAGCACTTTTGACAACAACAAAAGAGTGCGTATCGTTTTGTATTGACAGAGCGACTACGAGCAGAACGGTCAATTGCCTGTTCTTACGCTCTTCATCGTCAGCGCGCTAGTGACATACATATCTACCTCTTTTTTACATTGTAATATCATTGAACACGATATGCAATCGATTGTAGCTTTGTTTTGTTTTATTATCAGCAGCTGATTGTAGAATGGGACTGACGTTTTACCTAATCTGCGTATATTATTCCTTTCATCTATGTTTTTTAAAGTTAATTGTTTCTAAGCAGGTAAAAATGCTTAAAAGGTCTGTTTCAGTAAAAAAAGGTAACAACTTTCTTTAAATCTGAGATCTGATTAAACGGAAATTGAATACTTTGCTGGTTGCTTATCTGCACCTTTCCCTCTTCTATAATAACGGAAGTTAGGCCTAAATGAAAGTGAGGTGTTTCATGCTTTAGGCTTTTGCGAACAAGATAGAAGGAGGCTGTTATATCTTTTTCATATTTATATATAGGCACTGTATATGTAGGTACATTTATATTGGTTTAAGAAATGTAAATTCTGATTAAATCCTTGCAATCATATTGTGTCTGTGTTAATTAGAATAGCTCTATATTGGAGTTATCCACCATAAACTTAAATATATAGACGGGCTGTTCTGAACAAAATCCGTGTCATATTTTTCAAGCATTTTTCATACTAGTGACAGCGCTTCGTTTGGTCAAGTTCGGTTCAAGATGGTGGATATCAAATATTTTGCACAATTTTTTTTAATGTAAGTAAAAATATAGTTATTTACCAATTATAATTTACATAAACTCAAATAAAGTTCAAACGTAAATAATGAAGACGCTTTAACTGTGCACAATAAACAATATGCGTTATGATGTGTTCTTGAACGGTCGGGGTTTTTCAAAAATGACATCTACTTGTCTCGCTTGCTCGCAGCCGACTAAAACGCATTGGTATCATATGGTGTCAACGTTGGTGTCGAAATTTTTAGTACTGAACAGTCTGTCTAGTATAGTATATACATAGGTCTAGGTCATCCACTGATTGCATTTTTCTTTTCTATGACTGACACACAAAAGCGCTGACGATCCATTTAATGATATGTGGTGACCGTCAATGGACATGGGTTGTCGAAAGAAAGAAATATGTATATCGACATATTAATTTTATTTGTGATTTATTTATCTTTGCCAAACTGTGACATAAATCTAGCTCTAACCACTTAAGTAAGTAAAAAATATAGAAGAGAGTTTACCAATTCAGTTTCGATGGTTTGTCAAATACAATGTTTAGTTATATTTTACATAATATCAAAAGCATTACCGATGCATTACCGACAAGTAAAACACAATAGAGAGAGAGAGAGAGAGAGAGAGAGAGAGGGATTATTAAAAACATTAATAAATGTTACTAATAAAAGTAGGTAAGCATTTCTAAATTCCTGATGTCTATTACATTTATAGATTAACTAGGATTACCAGAATCCTCTAATTGAAAGTTTAATTAAACATTTCGATCTCCGTCTCAACATGAAACTAATCTATAATGAATAATTTGTCCATACCATAAGGACGGTTTCTTCATTTGGACATGGTCGTGTCTAAATAACGGCCTTTAGCCTAATCCGGTACGAGGTAGTAATAAGAAGATTGTAATTGAACGTCAAAGGGACCGGCTTGAGGATTAGGCGACGATGTGTGCCGACGTTCCGATGGACGACAACTCATAATTTGATTACGACAATACCAGGGTGCCTGTCCGTCTGTGATGAAGATAATTAAATGAGTAGGTAGCTAAATGGATACTTTTGGAAAGGGAAGGAAAAGTATCGAGGACGAAAAAGAAAACTTGTTCTAAATGTAATGTTACTAATGCAAATTAATAAGTAAGTTTTAAGTAACATTCACTATAAGCATAATCATTCCAAGTTGAGCAAATATCATAGGAGTGTTACTAATGTTAATTTTTTTCATTAAAAACGACATAATATTATAAATTACTTAATAATTAAATGTGCAGTAACAAAAATATAAAATATTCTATATGGGAATGTGGACGATTCCGTTGTGAAAGCTAGTGTAAGCATGATTGACATGGAGCTATTCCATTCGTTCTGGGCTGGTTGTATTTCGGGGGCATAGAGGCGTTTATTTCATTATCATTTTACTTACTAATCACCACTAATCGCTTGTAAGCATTTGGAGATAGATTGACGGCTAGGAAATATAGAGAAAAATTATGATTGCGACAAGAAAATATAATTAGTATTAGAAAGGTAGTTTTGCTCTACAGATGTTATGGAAATCATGTTAACTTTATGAAAGCACCGCTCAAATTTAATCTTATGATTGATAGATAATCTCACTTAATACTACATGCACGTGTTAATAGGTAATATTAATGAATGTAACATGAAAGTAACAGGATGAAGTTGCCCGCAAAAAGATGCGCGTGCATCACTGTGAAGTTGCTAGTAAAAAGCTACCAACAAAATAGAAATAGAACCTCTGTTAGTCATGTATTATTTATTGATAGAAATTAAAATATTATTATTTAATATAATTAATACTAAATATTATTAAATATAATAATTTTAAATATTTATTTAATGATTCCAAAGAAGTATAACTTCTCACGCGCGTAGACGTTTTTGTTTTTTACATACACATAGCATCTGAGAGTCTCCTCATATGTCCCGTACATACTAGATGCAAAAAAATGAGAGGTGTCAAGACCCGGAGGGAACGAAGTTCATTAAGTACTAGGATAGCAAAAACATGCAAGCTGCCTATGCTAAATACCGAAGAGTAAATAAGACATAATAAATACATAGTAAATTTATTACCCCAGATTTGTTTTGGCACACTCGCTTGCATGTTCTATCCTAGTACTTAATAAGTGCTATAACGACGGCAAAAAGTGTCGTTACAACTTTTCCTCTTAATTTTTTCCATCTAGCCCCCTTTCATCATCACCGCCCATGGACACCAGCAAAATCTTAGGCATCAGCAATATGTTGCCACGATAGAAAAGACGCAAAAAAAATAATAATTTATAAATGACGATTTACAGAAATTAGGTTTTTATTTAGGTTTCTGAGAGTCGTAAATCAAGGGTAAAATACTTGCAGGGGAAATACTAAAACTTTGGTTAACGGGTTCCTTGCAAGCTTAACCACCAGTCATACAGTAAGAGACTAGAAGATTCGTAGTAAGTGCTGAATTGCTTATACAACAATAAATAGTGTGCACGCTATCAACCTTTCTGTCACCTCTCCAGTCACAGGTCTGCTGGAAGAAATTACGTTAGAAATAAGCAGAACCTTTGTACATTATTTCTGTAATTATTCTTCTGTGATTTTTTCATGTGTATTTAAACAATAAACAAAGAAATCAATGCTATATATTGATGTGCATCTTTTGTGTGTATTTGATTTATTAAATTATGTTTAAAAGATAACGTAAAAATGGAATGCTACTATACTTCACCAATTCGCACTGGAGTAACTCGGTGGAGAGTACAATGCTATACCCGTATGTCATCTCAGATGGTACGTTACGAGCCTACTTCTATAGTGGGCCATTAATGGGCAGAAGCTAAGTGTTTACATGAAACTCGCTTACCACTGTTAATCTGACAATTGGTCAATATACACTAAAATGTTTCTATCGAGGTCCATAAAATACTCTGCATAACGTGCATTGTTCCCCATATTTTAGGCGGAATTAGCACATTAGTTTGAATAACTATGTGACGGTCCAGATGACCTAAAAGATAACGTAGATTGTCGAATGTTTATGGTCGCTGCTATATGTTATTTATTTTTGGATGGATTTTAATGGGACTTTCGAATTGAAATTGGAATGGGATTGGAATTTTTGATACACCATTTTAGATAGGAACTGTTTTATATTTTTACGTGAATGTTATAGTCAATTTTTAAATTAAGGTAAATAGTATACTAAAATAATTTTAGTCCAGATGGTCCTTAGGTAACTAAAGTTGTCCGAACAGTTTATTAAGTTGCCTCAATGCAAAAATGCTGATGCAAATAATACGAGCCAAGAAATATATTCGTGCCATCTTTATAGGCAACTAGGTGGTAAAACTTCGATATAGCCAATGAAGACAAGTGAACGTCATCAACAGTTGACCCTGGTAGCTTGCCAGCTAATTTTAAGTAAAACATCATATTGTTGCAGTATGGGTCTTGAAATTACACCCAATGAAGGTCCTGAAATACATATTCACATTACGATTCTCTTTGTCGCGGGGGGCATTTACACAAACAAATAAGATATCACAAATACCCACAATCCGTAATCAAAACGTAATATCTGTTACGGATCTAATTCTATTCTAATTCTTATTCTAATTCAAATTCTTTACGTTCTTAGCATTTTAGCTAGGGACACCGTCAACGAAATTGATGAGGAGCTATCTCAAGAGGATATATCTCAGTTTGCGCTGGCCAGGAATCGAATTCAGAACTTCATAACCAAGTTGACAACCAACAGCTTTATGCATATTTCGTCCAGACTTTAATAAACTAACCATACTTTGACGCATTCCTAAAACTGTGTCCCATGTCCTTAATGATAGTTCTAAGGCCCGGCAAGGGATTCCCGATGCTATCAGCGTACAGGAGCTTACTTTTATGTGAGTTATGGCGCAATAAATGCAGTGTCCATCCGTCCACTGCTTTATGAGAAAATATTATATCAGTAAGGTTAGAAAATAAAAAAGTAGTTTGCTAAACGTCAACTGTTTATTTACTATTACAATTTAAAATAAATGCGTCTAAATGAACACAATGTTTATCTGTATTTAATTAAATATCTATCGTTGTTCAAAAGTATTATTTAATTTTGAATTAAAGTACATTTATGTTCTATTATTTCTTCTGTGATTAAACTTATAATTATAATTAATTAAGTGCGTTACCTAATTCAAAATATAAAAGAAAAAGTGTGGTTTTATGAAACCACGATGCAAGTGAAACTTTTTTTCGATTTGTAGGCATTTAATTAAAAAGTTTTAGAAAATTATTCGAGGGTATTAAAATTGCGTTTTTAAACTTAATTATTGAAACATGGCTTAACGACTGTCATCTTACGATAACAACTGAGACCGAGGGCTTTACGTGACCTCCGAAGCACGGAAGCGCTCAAGATTTTTTTGCCACAAGCGGTCACCCATCCAGCTACCGACCGCACCCGTTGTTGCCTAACTTTGTCGATCACTTAGGATCGACACAAACCTCCGGTCTATGAGCGCTTAAAAAAATATACGGTCTTCAATTAAAATATTATGACTTTAATACGCTTTGCAGAAGGATGCTTGAAAAGTCAATCACTACGGGAACTTTTGATTAAACCAGTTTCATTTCATTTGCACGAACGTTAAAGTATTAAAATAATTAGTTCTTTAATAATTTCACCGCAAAGTACCCGATGAGACGTTATAACCAATCGTATGAATATATGAATAAGTTACGAATGTAGCTCTTTCCTTTTTTTACTTTAATGTTACTTTTAACTTCAATATTGATAAAAAATACGCCTGGGTTATTTTTTTTTTGTTATTTTTGTTTAAATCTTAATGATAATAATATTGTAACCCAATTTTCTCCTCTACAATCGAAAAAGAGACAAATAAATTATCAATATTTTATACAAAGCGGGAACTGGGTCTAGTAACATTTGTAAATCAATCTAAAAATAATGAAAGTTAATAATTTATGAAATTTAATATTCCTTGTGATTTCTGGGGCTTGAAGTTGAAACTATGTATATTTAGAAATCACTTCATTATTTAGGCCATTAGCTAGGCACTTGACTAATAGGATATAATAAGGCTAGCAATTGCGCCCTAGTGCTAAAGTTAAACAATATAATTTTTTTATCACCTAATCCCAAAAATCCTGGATTATTCTTAAAGCTTGGTTTCCTGAGCTATAAATAAAGTTGCGTGCGACACCTATAATAATAATAATATATACGTCATCGGTCATAACTAACTAAAATGAATTTGCTGAATCAGCCGTGGCATCTTTTACCTTTCATAATAATGCCTTGTACAAATTGCCCATATATTGCGTCGCTGTGATTGTATGTATGTGATTACGCTCCTAGCTTTTCATTAAAGCTTATCAAGTTTTGCGTTGGATCATTAGTGTCAAACTTTTTAGGGACGAATATTAATATGGAATAGGTAGTTAAGGTTACGATACCAAACCGCTATTTTATGTAAATATATTGTTAATTGTTATTTTATGTAAAATGTAAATTTATAATCACCAATTTGTCAATTTTCTATGAGCTTTTAGAAGTCTACATTTTCTTCTTAAGTCATAGATTATAGAATACGGAGGATGTAAATCAGGGATGTTACATATGTATATGAAATTATGTCGGTTCATCTCAACGTTTCAGTTACCGATATAAAAGACTATTTAGGAGAGAGAAATAATGGTAAAAATATCCGTTTTTTTTCACAAAATAGCTCATCTTTATAAATACATGTATCTAATCCTATAACAGTATAAAACAAATAAACGATGCCAAATTGAAAGTATTTTCTTGGATAGGTTACGTTTGCCGATACATTTTTACTTCCGATATCCGATAGTTTATGTAACGTGCTTTATAACATATCTGATATTGATAAAGTTTACCAATGCCATGATGCAAGTTAGCATATCCTGCAGTAGGATGTGGTTACTTACAAACACAGGAAATTCATTTGTGCGATCATCTCTAAGAAAGACCTTGTTTTAGACAACAATATATTCTGATTGGTCATCTTAAAGAGGAACTAAAAGTAATCCACATTATGTTTTTTGCTACTTCTATCTGGGGGCACGGCAGTGCCCCCGCCAAGTCGAGCAAAAAAGCGGCACGGCCGTACCATCCTTTTCTCGAAGCAATTCAGGCCATTTTTGATCCCCTATAACTTCGTTGTGGATAAAGCTAGAAGCCTAAATTTTTAGTAACCAAGCAGGCATTGTATAAACACGGTATATTTCAAATTTCATTCAATTTGAACCAGTAGTTTAAGAATTATAACTAGTCAAAGTTTCTTAATTTCGTCACTCACTGACTGACTGACCGATCATCAAAACTCTAAGGCACTTCTAGCAGACATAGAAGCTTCAAATTTGGAACACAATTAGTGTTTAGTGTATAGATCAAGGAAAAACTAAAATATTTCGCAATTTCGGTCCAGTTTTCTAGATACATCAACCGCATAAATAACTTTGTAATCCCATATAAATATATAGGATTACAAAGTTACATTTGCAGTGAATGAATCCGTGTATCTGTATATAATATAATAGAATAATAGATGTAGATAGGTACCTAGATATAATTATGTTCAAAGGTAACTTGTAGAAGGAAAAAGTAGAACTATCTACAAAAAGAAATGAGATGCCATCAAAAACAAAACTTGTAAAAAAAAACCAAGTCTCGCAACTCAGTTCTTCTACCGTAAAAAGTTGTGAGATCCATGTAATACCAAGTCGGTTAATTTATTCAGTTCCTACTTAAGGGTCCTTCTGTCTTAAGTTATTACGTAATTAGCTAACCTAACAATAACAACATCTTATAGTGACCATATTATCAATATTAAAAATCTTTTATGTTTTAAATAAATAGATTGACTTGGCAATCGCACTAAACAATCAAATTTAATATAATATATAGGTAGGTATTACTTGTGAGATACATTGTGTTTTCATGCGATGGTCAAGTCGATCTATTTATTTAAAACATAAAAGATTTTTAATATTGATAATATGGTCACTATAAGATGTTGTTACTTGTTAGGTAAGCTAATTACGTAATAACTTAAGACAGAAGGACCCTTAAGTAGGAACTGAATAAATTAACCGACTTGGTATTACATGGATCTCACAACTTTTTACGGTAGAAGAACTGAGTTGCGAGACTTGGTTTTTTTTTACAAGTTTTGTTTTTGATGGCATTCTTAAGTCTTCGTAATAGTATAAGGTGTCAAAATATCAAATTTATTCGTTCTTAATTGTGGACAATAGGTACAAAAGTATTAAAATAATAGGTCCTACTTTATTTTACAAACTAAAACAGCGAATAGGTATTGAATGTACTATAAAGTAAAACGTTGTGTTTAGAAATAATATAAGTCCATAAACAGTGTAATTTTACGCTAGTCTCATTCTCTGATAGGATGTTCTTCAGTATTACTTGTAAACATCGAATCGCCTCTTACCCTAGCATAGAATCTTTATGGCTTCGATTCCCACAACCTCGTAACGGCCATTCAAGAATATTCTCGAGATATTCAAATTTAACTTGGTACAAACCTTAAGATCTTAGGATCATGCTTGAAAGGCGTTAAACCGATGTGACAGTATTATAGGACGAGTGCGTAAAGTCGACAGATGACACGTCAGTAGAAAATTGGATTTCGTAAAATAAATATGTCGCGTTTACTTTGAATTATCATTTGCTTTTTCAAATTGTACTCTTGTATGTATGAGCAAAGTGTTGTTTCGTTTGGCTGGTTTTATGAGAAGAAAGTTAATTTTAAGTGCGATTTGCTGGTCACAAAAGATTTACTTTGTATTCTCTACAGGCGTTGATTTGATCTTTTTCTGCAAAAAGGTGTCCGTTGTTGCATTTCATTCTTATATAGATTAATTTTGCATTTTTGCAGGTAAGACCTCGCCGCCTCGTTACGGCTTGAATGACACCTTCGTATTTCTAAACAGTGACGTGAAACTTATCTTTAAATACTTTTGTTACATTTGATTCAAAAATGTATCCCTTTCATTCTATTCCAATTGTTATTATTGGTATAATACCTCGATATAATGGACGTCAATGTCATTAGTTTATTGTGCTTATTATTTTTCGTTTTCAATGTTGAGATAAATTCGATATTGATTAAATCGAAGAATAACGGAACGAAATATGATTTCGTTGAATTTTGGGTAACTTTCATGTAATTCAATAATTAAATTTTCGTCTTAAGTTTGAAACAAACATAAAAATGAATAACTAATTCATACTTGTGCTCAAATTCAAATTACACTTTTATAATAAAATTTCTGCAATACATTGTACGAAAAGTCCAATGTCTGTCTTTTCAATTGGCAATCAAAAAACCCGACCTCTATTTGAAAGAGCACTAAAGTATTAAAATAATTAGTTCTTTTGATAACTTCACCGCAAAGTATCTGACGATAGGTATTATGTAGCATTTCAATGTATTTTATATCCGATAAAAAGTTATGGTCGTTCGTGGTCGGAGGAAATAAAAAACGTGTGACAATTCCAAGACGTAAGTTCCTGTGGATGTTCACTTGATGTTTATTTTATGCCTTTTAAAACAAGGGTCCGAAAGAAATCGATGCATTTGCCCTGTTCGACAAGCCGCGCCCGTCAGATAAATCACTACCTTAATAACAGTAAAAAGTCAATGATACATGAATACGGAATATAAATTTGTGTATGATTAAGCCGAAGGAGTATTATTAACTCTTAGTAATACGTGTGTAAAACTCAGTTTATGGTTATAACCATTGGCTTCGACCCATTAACGGCTCACTACTGAGTACGAGGTTGCCTCTTGAGGCCTGGAGTATACTCCACCACCATTGCCGTTATAACCATTATCGGGGCATTATTAGGGTGCAATAACTTCACTGTTAAGATACTTGGAGTATATTCCTGCTTTTGTGACTTTAAAATCTGACAAATATGAAACTGGGAACATATACGGGCTGAACCATTATAATTCGACGCTAGAAAGCAAACACGTAGTAACCCGCAAATATCAAATTGTTCATCAGGGCCGAAAAATTTTTGATCTCTCGAAAAAAATTCGTACCTTCTCTATATAGTAGAGAAGTTATGAATTTTTTCTATTTAGTAGAGAAATTTTGAATTTTTTTCGAGAGATTAAAAAGGTTTTCGGCCCTGATGAACAATTTGATATTTGCGGGTTACTACGTGTTTGCTTTCTAGCGTCATTATGTGATCACCGCAACTCATGTACATGCAATTCCAGTGACACCACAGAAGCATCATCGGCCAAACATGAACATCCTTGAATGAACCAGCTCCCAAACTGATCGTATTCCTATGGCTCTCTACAACTAAATCACATTAAACACGAAGGGAAATTTTGTGGTTAACCTGAATGTCGAAACTTCCTGCTTCCAGAAGGTCACAAGTTATCTAATAACTGGGAAGTCTGGGAACAATGACGGTTTAATTCTGCTCTGAGGCACGGAAACGTTCATCAAATTTTTTCATTATTCCTGACCCTACCTGTAGTGATTTGCTTCAACTTAATTATGTCTAAATTGTCAGCTCAGCTGCTTATTAGCGTTATAACTTTGAGAATATAATATAATAATAAGCTCTAAGGTTTTTGTTTAACATGATTTGTTATGAATATTATCTCCACTAACACCTTTGGAAAGTCGCGTAATTTTATTCACACATTCATTGTAAAATTATGACAGAATGCAATCTTCATAACAATATATTTCCAGAGATTAAGTTAGCTAAAACCATAAACTCATAATATTTTACTGCACATTTCATATAAAATAATAAATATGCAGTTCAAATTGGCCTGAACATTTTAGCGTTTGTGGGCGTACCATTATTTTTATTAAAACCCTTTAAAAGGTGCTCATGCATTTTTATAGGGCGTGTAAATTTCTCATTCACTTAACACGTATATGCGAAAGTCTATTGTTGGCTCTAAACATTTTGAGTCGTCATCATCGAACTCGTGCGAAATTGAAGTTGGAGGCACTTTGTGAAATACCGTTTGGTTTATTATAGCGGTAAAGGGATACTTGAGCGATTGAGTTTTTAGCTCAATAGTTGAAAAACGAGTAAACGGGCTATCGGATGGTGGTATCACCCTTGGATGTTTGTAACATCGTGTGGGAAACCTTTCAACTAGCTTTTCGAGACTTCGTCATTCCACGCGATTTTCATTCATGAGCGTGAATCTAGAACATAGCTAACAAGGTGAAAGACAAACTACTACACAGAAGTGGAGGTAGTTGTTATAATCCATACATTTATTGCCATTGCCATCTTCTTCTCAGTACAACTAAAAGCATCAACTATACGTTGCCGGCCAAAAAGCTTGTTATCATTGACGACCCTGTAGCCTAGTTGATAGCGACCCTGCCTGCGAAGCGAGGGGTCCCAGGTTCGATTCCCGGCCGGGGCAGATATTTATGTGGCAGATAAATATTTGTATGTGATGTGTTATATGTGTCGTCCATACCTCCCGCGATACAGGTAAAAACCTACTGCTTGAAAGTGAGTGTGTAAGCGTTTATTATTATTATTATTTTATCATGGCTTTTGAATCCCAAATAATTATTGTGTAATGTTGTGAAATAAGTTCTGATATTAATATACCTTAGCCCTTTACATTTGCTTTCTTAGATTTTAGTAGGGCTTGCGTGAAAGCATTACGATTGAAAGCTCATTACAACATTCGAACCAGAGATTTGAACTAATTACCTACGCATTATATTTTTTTATCACGCTATTCTTATTTCAGTGCAAAAGCATTCATTAAAATTCTGTAAGAAAATACCGATTCGGCATTTTAATACCGAAATCCGTGCGCTGACTGCCAGGTCTTCGATGAAAATTTACACGAAATTTTCACGATAAAATAGCAAACTGAAACAATTTTAAATGATGTCTGTCCATGTGTCACAGAATGTGTAAGGCTGTGTTTGAAATGTAAAATAGAGAAATCGTTCTATAGTGTCGTGCCGTCGAGACGTTTTTTTCCGTAACAGCGAAACTACCATAAATTTGATAACGTTCAAATCAGCTAAACGCAAAGTGCAGGTATATTCACATAAATTAATTAAACATAAACGCTTTACACACTCACACCCCCGCAGTATCTTGTAAGGTTGTTATCTGTGTCGCGGGTGGCATGGACGACACATCACATCACAATAACACCCATGACCCGAGTACAAATATTTATCTGTCACATAAATATCTGCCCCGGCCGGGAATCGAACACGGGACCCTTATTTCGCAGGCAGGGTCGCTACCAACTAGGCTACAGGGTACAACATGATTGTTCTTATTTACCTAACAAGATTTATCTTGACTATATTATAATGTGTATCGTAATAAGTATTACTTTTACCTAAAAATATGATGTCATGGAGTGATATTTAAAAAGTATAAATTACCAAAATATCCATGTCAGCCATAGTCACAACCAAGAGATATTTCATCGCAATCTTACTTTGAAGTCAGCACTGCATATTGAGTATTATTAATCGTCGTTTAATTGGCGCCATTTTGCATTGACATAAAATAAACCGTTCGCGAAGCAATGGGTAGTAATTTACGTGCACATATGAAATTCGCCGATTGTTAGTCAGTTTTTAGTTGTAGTCCGTTCTAATTGGAGTTTTGACATGACTTATTATTCTTTCAGTGTGAAATGTGTGTTGTTAGCAGAATTAAAAATATATAGAAAGGTCAATGAAGTATTATTACTTGCATATAGAAGCAACACCGCGAACACAATGTATGTTCCAATGAATTGGCGCCCGTCGGCTGCAATTTTCAATGGATTCGTTCGATTTTGAAAGGAGAACGGGGGCTCAATTTTGAAAATAGAACCTCCCGGCGGGTCACACATTTTGTTCGAGATGTCTGTTCTATGACATTTATACTTCAATGAGAAAGGTATTATAGATAATATATCGACATTTCAGTCTGTGATTGTCCCCTTCTAGGCTCTGGTTTCCTCTAATATTAAGAATGCATTTTTAATAATTTCTTCTTAATACACATGCATTAAAAAACTGATATGCGAGTAGACAGCCTTACATCATAGTTACCTAAAACTATTTGATATTATAATATGTAACTTCCGACTTGTTGAACAGCTGTTCGCCGACCCTTCGGGATTACCAACAATCTTGCATCGTACACAACTGCGCGTTTATTTAGATAGAGTTCCAAACAATTAAAACCATATCAGGTGTCGAAATGAACAGGATTAAGTCATGTGAGCACCGGTCATGTTTATATTATTTTCAAACTACTACCAGGACTAGCTTTCATAGATGACAATAATCTAAAATGAAAGCTCTCCATCAATATCCATCCGTATGAAAGTTCTTCATCTACATTATCCACATTTAACTACCTAAGTTATTTACAAACGGTCCTTTTTAAAAGTACTAGCCTTAAGGCATATCTACATGTAACAATAAGGACGTAGAACCGTTACCAATGCAGCACATTTTGAATTCCAACAGTAATGTAAAACGCGGTGACGTCACGTACTCAGCGGAACTTTGCGGTCGGTAGGAAGCGGATATACATCGTCACCCTAGCGTGTTCTATAACATTTCACGTGGGACGTTGCAGCTCATAAACTATACCGCTTACTTACTATACTGCCCAACATTAATATAAAATGAGTATATCTGCATTGCATGCGACATGGCTTGAGGTTGAAATTTGACGCCGGATGTTCTTCGGGTCTCCGCACATCTAATTTCTATATATTTGAATTTTAAATTTGGATAACAGTAGCGTTTCTTTTTTTTACATCCAAAATCAGAATACTAAAATAATGGTAAAGTAAGTTGATAATGACTGAAGATATGAATGACTGTCGTCAAACTATGTGCTAATTGATGTACGAGTATATTAATCGCTGCAACGCTTAACAAGACCAGAGGCAAAAAAACAGATCGTACCAACAAGCAATCCTTAAAAATTGTATATTATGTACCTTTTTATTTATTTATTTATTTATTTATTTATTTATTTATTTATTTATTTATTTATTCAGCTTAATGTACTATAACAGTATCTTACAGTCCGTCAAACTGAGAGTTAGTTTGTCGGAAGTACTTATATTATCTATAAATATACCTTTAGAATTGCCGATTGCCGATACTGCTTCATTTTTAACAGTGTACAATTAAAATAAACTGCAAAGGTTTCTCTAAATCAATTCCCTCTCATACAAGCATTGACAGACATAAAGATAAACTGAAACCTCACCATTAATTGGTGAAAGGACACCTATTAGTCTAGAACAAAGGGCATCAGTCATCAGCCCACAAACTGGAATTAAAACCTCACGACTGAGGCGAGTCTCGTTGGAGTAAGACGAACAGTTCCCACCGAGCTATGATTTACTTGAATGTCATAAAAGTTTACTGTCACTTAACTTAACTTTCAATAATATTCTCTATCTAAACTAAGTATAGTATTAATAAACTGTAATATGACGGTACTTGTTTCAAACTTTGGTTGCTTTTTAAGGAACTTTATGGCGTAAAAATCTTTTAAATATCAGGAAAACGTTGTAAATTGGTTTGGATGGCCTTTTTATTAAAAGAAATCAAGGTCTGATTTTATATTACAGTATTTCTGTCACAATAATGTTCTGTCGGAATCAAACCACATTTCCGTCAAACATAGAGCCGCTACTAATGAGCTACGACATTATCGTTGAGTTAAACTGATACGTAGAAAATATAAGAAATGAAACTATATTTCCAAATATTACCATCTTCTTAGCTTATTTCTCGTAATTTTATGGATAAGACCATCAGGACCTATTCCTAAAATAACGTCCATTACAAAAATATCTTAACTAGTTTACGCTCAAAGATTTAATTAAAATATACTCCTCAACATTTAACGGTGAGATTAAACGGTGCTGTAAATAGTAAGTCGTAATGAAGAGGCCGTCCACATGCGCATATCTAGCGTATTTATTCAAAGCAACTTGGTGTTTCGAAGAGCACGCCCGAATGAGCTGTCTCTAACAATTTGGACGACACGACAGAAATACGAGTACAATCGCCCGAAGCTTAAGCAGAACGGCAAATACCTTTTTAGAGACGAGAAATGGAATAACTGTGTTCTTATTTGACTATTTATATTCGGTAGTGTGTGACTTTAAGTTTTGGCTTTTTGTTTTATGAAAGTAGGTTTGAACTAATGGATACACAGCGTATCTAACATCAAGTAGATGATGAATATTGTAAATCTAATATAATTATGAAAAGGAAAATCAGATAATACTACTGAAAAATCGGCAAAATGTGTACAAGGCCTGGCGCAGTGGCGCAATTTTTTGATTTTTTGGGTTTGGTTTGGTTTTGGTTCCACGCCCGCAATCTTTTTGAATGACCTTTTCTAGCGATACCCCATAGCACAGGGTAGTTAAAAAAAATTCAAATGTGTGCTGGGACACATTGCAGAAGAAGTTAAACTTCAACGGACAAGTGGAAAAACGAATTGCAACGGACAAGTGGAAAAACGAAGGGAAACGGACAAGTGGAAAACGAATCACAACGGACAAGTGGCAAGACAAATCACAACAAAATTTTAACTCAAAGTTTTATGGCTGGATTGTTAATGTACTTGTCCAATTTGAAACTAACAACATACAGCTAACACTAACAATCACTATTTAAACTTCTTAATAGAAGAGAATATGCATTAAGAAAAGTATATTTTCTACGTATCATACTTACTTGATTGCGATAAAAAGTTGATGGGCAATTAGTGTAGTTAAACTGCAATTAGATTTCTGATTGCAATTTGCTATCACCTCTATAAAAGTTTGTCTGATTATCCTACTTAATATTATAAATGTGAAAGTTTGGATGTTTGGATGTTTGGATGTTTGTGACTCAATCACGCAAAAACGGCTGAACGGATATGGATCAAATTTGGCACACGGATAGCTTTCAACCTAACTTACCGGATAGGCTACTTTTTATCCCGAAAAATATACCTGTTCCTGAGGGATAAGAGGTACAATTTAGTCATAGAAAAACAGTTTGCCGTTTTTCGTCACACTGACATGACAGATGAACGAAATAAAAATGGCCGAACTTCAATCAGCTGATTAAGTGATTAAGTTGTAATATGGTTAATTGTTTTTAATAACTAACATTACACCAATTGTGCGGAGATGCACATTGTGATAATTTTTATCATACAATGCGAGGTTTAGTAGCCATCGATCTTTTATAAAATCAAATAAATCAACAAAACAATTTTTGTGGAAAACTAAGGCTGCTTACATACTAGCGTTTATAAAGCGCTTCATGCACCCAATGAGCACTCAATGAGTTACAAAAAATAATAATATTACGATAAAGAAAATTACTGGTAGCTTATCATTGAAGTATAATGTAGTAAAGTACCAGAACAGACAGCGCGAACAAAATTTGTGTCGCGTCGGTAGATTCTGTTTTTAAATCGAACAAATCCATTGAAAATTGAAGCCCACTGCAGCCAATTTATTGGGCCAAACATAGTATTCGCTGTATCGGTTCTACACGCCAGTAATAATACTTCAATGTAGCCTATCAAGTTTTTTCCTACCTTTCAATAAGAAGTGCTATCGAAGTATTATAAGATATCGTATCAGGTTTAATTGATTGCAAAAGATCATCAAATTGGGTTTTTAACATTCTTAAATGTCTTTCTATTTTTTATATTTACTTTATAGTAAAAAATATTAATTTTCCTGAACCGATTGAGCAAGTCATTATTAAAATATCGGATGAGTGCGTACGTCTTTAAAATCCTAGTGCGGTTTTAGCCTAATGTCAAAATTGCTTTATTTTTCTATAACTGTGCATGCGTTTAGGCCAGTAATTTTTTGAATCACTGATTTTAGTCATGGATATATTACTCTAACTGGATATATAACTTCGTAGTTGTACCTGAAGATCGATGATGGCATAAAATAATGACCATTTTTGTATTGTGTCCATGTTATCTTTAGTCCCAGGATATAATTATCTTTCGATTGTGATTTTTATAATGGTTTAAAAACATCTAAGGTGAAATTAAAATATAGATATACCATAATAAAATTGTGTACCTTAATTTTCAATTTACTCTTAATGCAATTACTTAAATTAGGTAATTTTGAAGAAATTCTTATAAAATGTATATTATTTCAATATTATAATTTTTGCCACCAGAAGAATTACATATAGAAAACATTTTGAAGAACCGTATCAAAATAGGACATAATTTTTCTAAGTGTGTACACCCTACAATTATGAAGGACAACCTCAATCCGGCCTGTGATTGGTCGAATGGTCATTCCGATATGACGTCATTGATCTTCAGGTACCTCTATAAAGTCTCTGATCCAGACAGAGTAATATATCCATGATTTTAGTTAATACATGTAAATTCTTTGTTTAAGAAGCAATTTGGATTATGCTTTTTTGTATAACATTGGGTATTTTGTCAAGTAAATCCTATTGAAATTCAGTGAAGAGCTGATGATGGTATCTGGAGATAAAGGAACTCCTGAATGGTAGAAAAAAATAGGTAGAACGGTGTTTAAAGATATTTTGTTTTCGTTATCGTTGACATTGTAAAATCAGCTCTTCATTGACCAACTAAGGGTCTCATGACGTGTCTTGGAGAACAAATAGGTAACTCCTGAACGGGTGCAAATTACTTAACAGGAATAAAAAAATATTTGTTTTTAGTAACGTTGACATTGCAAAACCAGTACATTAATGACCAACTTAAGGCCTGCTGCTGGTGTACTTATCTTGGAGGCTAAATATGTGAATCTCGAACGGATGGGAATATCTGAACAAGATTTAAAAATATTTTTGTTAGTAACGTTGAAATTGCAAAGCCTATATACATCATTGAGCAACTTGAGCCTGATCGTGTATCTTGGGTACACAAAATAATTATACCATGCCACTAAAACGCAGACGTGTCTGTTCACCGCAAAACGGAGCCTGTTCACCTTGGCTCCCACTTTCCGGAGTGTATCCCTGGAATGCACCGACCGCCTACAGTTATTGGAAGTCGAAGTTTCCTCGAACCTCAACTATGAAAGGTTCATCGAATCCAAAGCTAAAGTGGCTGAAAGAAAACTTGGGGTCCTTGCAAGGGTGCGCCAGTACTTTTTTTATGAAAATAGCCAGCAAACGAGCTGACGATCCACCTGATGGTAAGTGGCTATCGTCGCCCATAGACATCAGCAACACCAAAGGCATCACTGATGCGTTGCCGTCCAGGAAAGAGTGAAGAAAGAAAAGGAAAGAACTGGCTCTCAAGCCCCCAGCCGGAACACGACGAGTCGTTTGGCGGCTGACTCATGCTCGAGGGTGGTAGCTATCCAGGCGAACCCCATAGAGAAATAATCCTACTAATATTATAAATGTGAAAGTTTGGATGTTTGGATGTTTGGATGTTTGTGACTCAATCACGCAAAAACGGCTGAACGGATATGGATCAAATTTGGCACACGGATAGCTTTCAACCTAACTTACCGGATAGGCTACTTTTTATCCCGAAAAATATACCTGTTCCTGAGGGATAAGAGGTACAATTTAGTCATAGAAAAACAGTTTGCCGTTTTTCGTCACACTGACATGACAGATGAACGAAATAAAAATGGCCGAACTTCAATCAGCTGATTAAGTGATTAAGTTGTAATATGGTTAATTGTTTTTAATAACTAACATTACACCAATTGTGCGGAGATGCACATTGTGATAATTTTTATCATACAATGCGAGGTTTAGTAGCCATCGATCTTTTATAAAATCAAATAAATCAACAAAACAATTTTTGTGGAAAACTAAGGCTGCTTACATACTAGCGTTTATAAAGCGCTTCATGCACCCAATGAGCACTCAATGAGTTACAAAAAATAATAATATTACGATAAAGAAAATTACTGGTAGCTTATCATTGAAGTATAATGTAGTAAAGTACCAGAACAGACAGCGCGAACAAAATTTGTGTCGCGTCGGTAGATTCTGTTTTTAAATCGAACAAATCCATTGAAAATTGAAGCCCACTGCAGCCAATTTATTGGGCCAAACATAGTATTCGCTGTATCGGTTCTACACGCCAGTAATAATACTTCAATGTAGCCTATCAAGTTTTTTCCTACCTTTCAATAAGAAGTGCTATCGAAGTATTATAAGATATCGTATCAGGTTTAATTGATTGCAAAAGATCATCAAATTGGGTTTTTAACATTCTTAAATGTCTTTCTATTTTTTATATTTACTTTATAGTAAAAAATATTAATTTTCCTGAACCGATTGAGCAAGTCATTATTAAAATATCGGATGAGTGCGTACGTCTTTAAAATCCTAGTGCGGTTTTAGCCTAATGTCAAAATTGCTTTATTTTTCTATAACTGTGCATGCGTTTAGGCCAGTAATTTTTTGAATCACTGATTTTAGTCATGGATATATTACTCTAACTGGATATATAACTTCGTAGTTGTACCTGAAGATCGATGATGGCATAAAATAATGACCATTTTTGTATTGTGTCCATGTTATCTTTAGTCCCAGGATATAATTATCTTTCGATTGTGATTTTTATAATGGTTTAAAAACATCTAAGGTGAAATTAAAATATAGATATACCATAATAAAATTGTGTACCTTAATTTTCAATTTACTCTTAATGCAATTACTTAAATTAGGTAATTTTGAAGAAATTCTTATAAAATGTATATTATTTCAATATTATAATTTTTGCCACCAGAAGAATTACATATAGAAAACATTTTGAAGAACCGTATCAAAATAGGACATAATTTTTCTAAGTGTGTACACCCTACAATTATGAAGGACAACCTCAATCCGGCCTGTGATTGGTCGAATGGTCATTCCGATATGACGTCATTGATCTTCAGGTACCTCTATAAAGTCTCTGATCCAGACAGAGTAATATATCCATGATTTTAGTTAATACATGTAAATTCTTTGTTTAAGAAGCAATTTGGATTATGCTTTTTTGTATAACATTGGGTATTTTGTCAAGTAAATCCTATTGAAATTCAGTGAAGAGCTGATGATGGTATCTGGAGATAAAGGAACTCCTGAATGGTAGAAAAAAATAGGTAGAACGGTGTTTAAAGATATTTTGTTTTCGTTATCGTTGACATTGTAAAATCAGCTCTTCATTGACCAACTAAGGGTCTCATGACGTGTCTTGGAGAACAAATAGGTAACTCCTGAACGGGTGCAAATTACTTAACAGGAATAAAAAAATATTTGTTTTTAGTAACGTTGACATTGCAAAACCAGTACATTAATGACCAACTTAAGGCCTGCTGCTGGTGTACTTATCTTGGAGGCTAAATATGTGAATCTCGAACGGATGGGAATATCTGAACAAGATTTAAAAATATTTTTGTTAGTAACGTTGAAATTGCAAAGCCTATATACATCATTGAGCAACTTGAGCCTGATCGTGTATCTTGGGTACACAAAATAATTATACCATGCCACTAAAACGCAGACGTGTCTGTTCACCGCAAAACGGAGCCTGTTCACCTTGGCTCCCACTTTCCGGAGTGTATCCCTGGAATGCACCGACCGCCTACAGTTATTGGAAGTCGAAGTTTCCTCGAACCTCAACTATGAAAGGTTCATCGAATCCAAAGCTAAAGTGGCTGAAAGAAAACTTGGGGTCCTTGCAAGGGTGCGCCAGTACTTTTTTTATGAAAATAGCCAGCAAACGAGCTGACGATCCACCTGATGGTAAGTGGCTATCGTCGCCCATAGACATCAGCAACACCAAAGGCATCACTGATGCGTTGCCGGCCAGGAAAGAGTGAAGAAAGAAAAGGAAAGAACTGGCTCTCAAGCCCCCAGCCGAAACACGACGAGTCGTTTGGCGGCTGACTCATGCTCGAGGGTGGTAGCTATCCAGGCGAACCCCATAGAGAAATAATAATAGTAATAATGGTATTAATTAAGAATTAAAATCAATATTACCAATATAAGGGGCCCTACCACCAGCGGGTACTTCTCACTGAGGTAGATTTTAACAATGTATAAAGCTCAGGTTCGCCCATGTGTGGAGTACTGCTGTCACATTTGGGGCGGTGCCGCAAAATGTCACCTTTCAGCCTTAGATTCGATGGAGAGGCGTGCAATGAGGTTTATTAACGACCCAGACTTGGTGGTAACCAACCTGCAAAGCCTCGCACACAGGCGGAGAGTAGCCAGCCTCTCGGCATTCTACAGGATGCATTTTGGAGATTGTGCTCAGGAATTGCATGAACTAATTCCCCCATCCCCGTTCCTCCATCGAACAACCCGTCGCATTGCAAGCATCCATCCATATGTCGTGAATATCCCACCGCTGCGAACGGTGCGATACACGTCTTCTTTCATACTGCGTGCCGCGAAGGACTGGAATAGCTTGCCTGCGTGGGTGTTCCCGTCCAACTACAATGTAACTGTCTTCAAGAAAAGAGTGATTAGGCATTTATTAAGTTAGTTCATTCACCATCTTGGACTCCATCGCCACTTACCGTCAGGTGGGATTGTTGTCAAGCACTTATTTTATGTAAAAAAAATGGAACTTTTATGTGAAATAAGCTAATGCTTAACTAAAAAGCCACCTGATGGTAAGCGGGAATGAAGTATGGGTGGTAAAGTGCACTAACTTACTAAAAGCCTATTCTCTCTTTACTTGAAAACACCCGTATTATAAGAGTAAGAGCCAAGATGAAAGGGCTCTTTTGCCGGTGAATTGACAAGCTTGAGTTTTTGTGACGTTGAATCTCACAAAGTTGGTATGCCAGACCCAATCGAAGGCCTTTGAGATGTCAAGAAAAACAGCTAGCTCTTCCCTATTTTTCTCGAGGGCCTCGTCCCAGATGTGAGGGGCATACGCTAGAAGATCTCCCGTCGACCGGTTTCGGCGGAACCCGTACTGCCAGTCGCTAAGAACATCATTATATTCTAGATATACCATGAGGCGCTTGCTAAATATACATAATAACAGCAGTAATTACATGGGCGATTGTTGTTGTTGGTAACATTCACATTGGAAAACCAGTACAACATTGACTTAGGGCCAGATAGTGATCTTAGAGATAAAATAATATGTAATTCCTGATCGGGTGGCAATAACGGAAACTTTTTTAAAATATTACATAGTTGGTTGTACTTTAACATTGCAAAACTAGCATATTATTGACCAAACTTAGGGCCTGGTGGTGTATCTTGAAGACCAAATAATTATGTAACACCTGAACGAACGGAAATAACGAAATTGATTTCAAAAATATTTGTTGTTGTTTTTTAAACCATTTTTAAAATGAAATTAAGTGAATGTTTCTTATTCACTGATGCTTAAACTGCTAAACGAATTTAGTTTCAGTTTATCTCCCAGATATTTAATATCCTGCATTAAAGGATAGGGTACTTTTTATATCGGGGATAGATTTTACTATAATACGAGTACTTATGGTATTTATTTTGTATTCCGATATTTCGACCCAGTTGCATGGATCGTGTTCCATGGTGGTAAAGTTTAAAACTGGGTGAGTTAAGTTTAAAATTTTATATCGGGGATAGACCGTTCCCTCAAGATAAGTGGTATAATTAAAAATGGCTAGCATAGATGTTTTTATCATTTCTTTTATTGACATACTCTTCATTCCTCTAAAGATCCAATTCTGAAGTCCACGCAGACGAAGTCGCGGGTAGAAGCTAGTATTTATTAAACAGCAAACTGCCCTCGCTTCTCATGGAGAAATTGTCTTTTTGTTTAGTTAGAGAACAATAAGTACCAATAAAAGTACCTAGGTAACTTTCAAAGCAGCAAGAAAGGTAGCACGTTACATAATAGTGCGATAAATTTATTCTCAGGTGTGAATCACTTAATATGTCCATGGGCAGCAATAGCTATATAGCATGGTGGATGACGATGATGACGCTTGCATGTCAGCTATTTTCATAAAAAAAATGTTTCGCTGAAACCTTACCGTTCTACATCAGGTCACGTTAAATGTGAATTTGCTGTCATTTTAGAAAAAAAATACTGAGAATGTCTCATTCATTTTATATATTACTAGCTTCTACCCGCGACTTCGTCTGCGTGGACTTCAGAATTGGATCTTTAGAGGAATGAAGAGTATGTCAATAAAAGAAATGATAAAAACATCTATGCTAGCCATTTTTAATTATACCACTTATCTTGAGGGAACGGTCTATCCCCGATATAAAATTTTAAACTTAACTCACCCAGTTTTAAACTTTACCACCATGGAACACGATCCATGCAACTGGGTCGAAATATCGGAATACAAAATAAATACCATAAGTACTCGTATTATAGTAAAATCTATCCCCGATATAAAAAGTACCCTATCCTTTAATGCAGGATATTAAATATCTGGGAGATAAACTGAAACTAAATTCGTTTAGCAGTTTAAGCATCAGTGAATAAGAAACATTCACTTAATTTCATTTTAAAAATGGTTTAAAAAACAACAACAAATATTTTTGAAATCAATTTCGTTATTTCCGTTCGTTCAGGTGTTACATAATTATTTGGTCTTCAAGATACACCACCAGGCCCTAAGTTTGGTCAATAATATGCTAGTTTTGCAATGTTAAAGTACAACCAACTATGTAATATTTTAAAAAAGTTTCCGTTATTGCCACCCGATCAGGAATTACATATTATTTTATCTCTAAGATCACTATCTGGCCCTAAGTCAATGTTGTACTGGTTTTCCAATGTGAATGTTACCAACAACAACAATCGCCCATGTAATTACTGCTGTTATTATGTATATTTAGCAAGCGCCTCATGGTATATCTAGAATATAATGATGTTCTTAGCGACTGGCAGTACGGGTTCCGCCGAAACCGGTCGACGGGAGATCTTCTAGCGTATGCCCCTCACATCTGGGACGAGGCCCTCGAGAAAAATAGGGAAGAGCTAGCTGTTTTTCTTGACATCTCAAAGGCCTTCGATTGGGTCTGGCATACCAACTTTGTGAGATTCAACGTCACAAAAACTCAAGCTTGTCAATTCACCGGCAAAAGAGCCCTTTCATCTTGGCTCTTACTCTTATAATACGGGTGTTTTCAAGTAAAGAGAGAATAGGCTTTTAGTAAGTTAGTGCACTTTACCACCCATACTTCATTCCCGCTTACCATCAGGTGGCTTTTTAGTTAAGCATTAGCTTATTTCACATAAAAGTTCCATTTTTTTTACATAAAATAAGTGCTTGACAACAATCCCACCTGACGGTAAGTGGCGATGGAGTCCAAGATGGTGAATGAACTAACTTAATAAATGCCTAATCACTCTTTTCTTGAAGACAGTTACATTGTAGTTGGACGGGAACACCCACGCAGGCAAGATATTCCAGTCCTTCGCGGCACGCAGTATGAAAGAAGACGTGTATCGCACCGTTCGCAGCGGTGGGATATTCACGACATATGGATGGATGCTTGCAATGCGACGGGTTGTTCGATGGAGGAACGGGGATGGGGGAATTAGTTCATGCAATTCCTGAGCACAATCTCCAAAATGCATCCTGTAGAATGCCGAGAGGCTGGCTACTCTCCGCCTGTGTGCGAGGCTTTGCAGGTTGGTTACCACCAAGTCTGGGTCGTTAATAAACCTCATTGCACGCCTCTCCATCGAATCTAAGGCTGAAAGGTGACATTTTGCGGCACCGCCCCAAATGTGACAGCAGTACTCCACACATGGGCGAACCTGAGCTTTATACATTGTTAAAATCTACCTCAGTGAGAAGTACCCGCTGGTGGTAGGGCCCCTTATATTGGTAATATTGATTTTAATTCTTAATTAATACCATTATTACTATTATTATTTCTCTATGGGGTTCGCCTGGATAGCTACCACCCTCGAGCATGAGTCAGCCGCCAAACGACTCGTCGTGTTCCGGCTGGGGGCTTGAGAGCCAGTTCTTTCCTTTTCTTTCTTCACTCTTTCCTGGCCGGCAACGCATCAGTGATGCCTTTGGTGTTGCTGATGTCTATGGGCGACGATAGCCACTTACCATCAGGTGGATCGTCAGCTCGTTTGCTGGCTATTTTCATAAAAAAAGTACTGGCGCACCCTTGCAAGGACCCCAAGTTTTCTTTCAGCCACTTTAGCTTTGGATTCGATGAACCTTTCATAGTTGAGGTTCGAGGAAACTTCGACTTCCAATAACTGTAGGCGGTCGGTGCATTCCAGGGATACACTCCGGAAAGTGGGAGCCAAGGTGAACAGGCTCCGTTTTGCGGTGAACAGACACGTCTGCGTTTTAGTGGCATGGTATAATTATTTTGTGTACCCAAGATACACGATCAGGCTCAAGTTGCTCAATGATGTATATAGGCTTTGCAATTTCAACGTTACTAACAAAAATATTTTTAAATCTTGTTCAGATATTCCCATCCGTTCTTGATTCACATATTTAGCCTCCAAGATAAGTACACCAGCAGCAGGCCTTAAGTTGGTCATTAATGTACTGGTTTTGCAATGTCAACGTTACTAAAAACAAATATTTTTTTATTCCTGTTAAGTAATTTGCACCCGTTCAGGAGTTACCTATTTGTTCTCCAAGACACGTCATGAGACCCTTAGTTGGTCAATGAAGAGCTGATTTTACAATGTCAACGATAACGAAAACAAAATATCTTTAAACACCGTTCTACCTATTTTTTTCTACCATTCAGGAGTTCCTTTATCTCCAGATACCATCATCAGCTCTTCACTGAATTTCAATAGGATTTACTTGACAAAATACCCAATGTTATACAAAAAAGCATAATCCAAATTGCTTCTTAAACAAAGAATTTACATGTATTAACTAAAATCATGGATATATTACTCTGTCTGGATCAGAGACTTTATAGAGGTACCTGAAGATCAATGACGTCATATCGGAATGACCATTCGACCAATCACAGGCCGGATTGAGGTTGTCCTTCATAATTGTAGGGTGTACACACTTAGAAAAATTATGTCCTATTTTGATACGGTTCTTCAAAATGTTTTCTATATGTAATTCTTCTGGTGGCAAAAATTATAATATTGAAATAATATACATTTTATAAGAATTTCTTCAAAATTACCTAATTTAAGTAATTGCATTAAGAGTAAATTGAAAATTAAGGTACACAATTTTATTATGGTATATCTATATTTTAATTTCACCTTAGATGTTTTTAAACCATTATAAAAATCACAATCGAAAGATAATTATATCCTGGGACTAAAGATAACATGGACACAATACAAAAATGGTCATTATTTTATGCCATCATCGATCTTCAGGTACAACTACGAAGTTATATATCCAGTTAGAGTAATATATCCATGACTAAAATCAGTGATTCAAAAAATTACTGGCCTAAACGCATGCACAGTTATAGAAAAATAAAGCAATTTTGACATTAGGCTAAAACCGCACTAGGATTTTAAAGACGTACGCACTCATCCGATATTTTAATAATGACTTGCTCAATCGGTTCAGGAAAATTAATATTTTTTACTATAAAGTAAATATAAAAAATAGAAAGACATTTAAGAATGTTAAAAACCCAATTTGATGATCTTTTGCAATCAATTAAACCTGATACGATATCTTATAATACTTCGATAGCACTTCTTATTGAAAGGTAGGAAAAAACTTGATAGGCTACATTGAAGTATTATTACTGGCGTGTAGAACCGATACAGCGAATACTATGTTTGGCCCAATAAATTGGCTGCAGTGGGCTTCAATTTTCAATGGATTTGTTCGATTTAAAAACAGAATCTACCGACGCGACACAAATTTTGTTCGCGCTGTCTGTTCTGGTACTTTACTACATTATACTTCAATGATAAGCTACCAGTAATTTTCTTTATCGTAATATTATTATTTTTTGTAACTCATTGAGTGCTCATTGGGTGCATGAAGCGCTTTATAAACGCTAGTATGTAAGCAGCCTTAGTTTTCCACAAAAATTGTTTTGTTGATTTATTTGATTTTATAAAAGATCGATGGCTACTAAACCTCGCATTGTATGATAAAAATTATCACAATGTGCATCTCCGCACAATTGGTGTAATGTTAGTTATTAAAAACAATTAACCATATTACAACTTAATCACTTAATCAGCTGATTGAAGTTCGGCCATTTTTATTTCGTTCATCTGTCATGTCAGTGTGACGAAAAACGGCAAACTGTTTTTCTATGACTAAATTGTACCTCTTATCCCTCAGGAACAGGTATATTTTTCGGGATAAAAAGTAGCCTATCCGGTAAGTTAGGTTGAAAGCTATCCGTGTGCCAAATTTGATCCATATCCGTTCAGCCGTTTTTGCGTGATTGAGTCACAAACATCCAAACATCCAAACATCCAAACTTTCACATTTATAATATTAGTAGGATTATTTCTCTATGGGGTTCGCCTGGATAGCTACCACCCTCGAGCATGAGTCAGCCGCCAAACGACTCGTCGTGTTCCGGCTGGGGGCTTGAGAGCCAGTTCTTTCCTTTTCTTTCTTCACTCTTTCCTGGACGGCAACGCATCAGTGATGCCTTTGGTGTTGCTGATGTCTATGGGCGACGATAGCCACTTACCATCAGGTGGATCGTCAGCTCGTTTGCTGGCTATTTTCATAAAAAAAGTACTGGCGCACCCTTGCAAGGACCCCAAGTTTTCTTTCAGCCACTTTAGCTTTGGATTCGATGAACCTTTCATAGTTGAGGTTCGAGGAAACTTCGACTTCCAATAACTGTAGGCGGTCGGTGCATTCCAGGGATACACTCCGGAAAGTGGGAGCCAAGGTGAACAGGCTCCGTTTTGCGGTGAACAGACACGTCTGCGTTTTAGTGGCATGGTATAATTATTTTGTGTACCCAAGATACACGATCAGGCTCAAGTTGCTCAATGATGTATATAGGCTTTGCAATTTCAACGTTACTAACAAAAATATTTTTAAATCTTGTTCAGATATTCCCATCCGTTCGAGATTCACATATTTAGCCTCCAAGATAAGTACACCAGCAGCAGGCCTTAAGTTGGTCATTAATGTACTGGTTTTGCAATGTCAACGTTACTAAAAACAAATATTTTTTTATTCCTGTTAAGTAATTTGCACCCGTTCAGGAGTTACCTATTTGTTCTCCAAGACACGTCATGAGACCCTTAGTTGGTCAATGAAGAGCTGATTTTACAATGTCAACGATAACGAAAACAAAATATCTTTAAACACCGTTCTACCTATTTTTTTCTACCATTCAGGAGTTCCTTTATCTCCAGATACCATCATCAGCTCTTCACTGAATTTCAATAGGATTTACTTGACAAAATACCCAATGTTATACAAAAAAGCATAATCCAAATTGCTTCTTAAACAAAGAATTTACATGTATTAACTAAAATCATGGATATATTACTCTGTCTGGATCAGAGACTTTATAGAGGTACCTGAAGATCAATGACGTCATATCGGAATGACCATTCGACCAATCACAGGCCGGATTGAGGTTGTCCTTCATAATTGTAGGGTGTACACACTTAGAAAAATTATGTCCTATTTTGATACGGTTCTTCAAAATGTTTTCTATATGTAATTCTTCTGGTGGCAAAAATTATAATATTGAAATAATATACATTTTATAAGAATTTCTTCAAAATTACCTAATTTAAGTAATTGCATTAAGAGTAAATTGAAAATTAAGGTACACAATTTTATTATGGTATATCTATATTTTAATTTCACCTTAGATGTTTTTAAACCATTATAAAAATCACAATCGAAAGATAATTATATCCTGGGACTAAAGATAACATGGACACAATACAAAAATGGTCATTATTTTATGCCATCATCGATCTTCAGGTACAACTACGAAGTTATATATCCAGTTAGAGTAATATATCCATGACTAAAATCAGTGATTCAAAAAATTACTGGCCTAAACGCATGCACAGTTATAGAAAAATAAAGCAATTTTGACATTAGGCTAAAACCGCACTAGGATTTTAAAGACGTACGCACTCATCCGATATTTTAATAATGACTTGCTCAATCGGTTCAGGAAAATTAATATTTTTTACTATAAAGTAAATATAAAAAATAGAAAGACATTTAAGAATGTTAAAAACCCAATTTGATGATCTTTTGCAATCAATTAAACCTGATACGATATCTTATAATACTTCGATAGCACTTCTTATTGAAAGGTAGGAAAAAACTTGATAGGCTACATTGAAGTATTATTACTGGCGTGTAGAACCGATACAGCGAATACTATGTTTGGCCCAATAAATTGGCTGCAGTGGGCTTCAATTTTCAATGGATTTGTTCGATTTAAAAACAGAATCTACCGACGCGACACAAATTTTGTTCGCGCTGTCTGTTCTGGTACTTTACTACATTATACTTCAATGATAAGCTACCAGTAATTTTCTTTATCGTAATATTATTATTTTTTGTAACTCATTGAGTGCTCATTGGGTGCATGAAGCGCTTTATAAACGCTAGTATGTAAGCAGCCTTAGTTTTCCACAAAAATTGTTTTGTTGATTTATTTGATTTTATAAAAGATCGATGGCTACTAAACCTCGCATTGTATGATAAAAATTATCACAATGTGCATCTCCGCACAATTGGTGTAATGTTAGTTATTAAAAACAATTAACCATATTACAACTTAATCACTTAATCAGCTGATTGAAGTTCGGCCATTTTTATTTCGTTCATCTGTCATGTCAGTGTGACGAAAAACGGCAAACTGTTTTTCTATGACTAAATTGTACCTCTTATCCCTCAGGAACAGGTATATTTTTCGGGATAAAAAGTAGCCTATCCGGTAAGTTAGGTTGAAAGCTATCCGTGTGCCAAATTTGATCCATATCCGTTCAGCCGTTTTTGCGTGATTGAGTCACAAACATCCAAACATCCAAACATCCAAACTTTCACATTTATAATATTAAGTAGGATATAGGATCACAAGTTTTTATTTTATCTAGCCAAACTTTTTATCATAATAAAGTTGTATTCGTTATTCAGCAAATCGTATAGCGCCATCTAGTAGGCAAGGGAGTTATCAATTTATCGAAAGAAATTTAAAGAATTATGAATTTATAATGGAGTACTTAAATAGGCAAGTTTATTTCAAAATCATAGACAGAAAAAAATTAAATTTTAGTTACTTTTATAGATGATAAATCCTTTAAACTTAGAATCCTGTAGCAACGTTACACTCGAAGCAAGAATTTTGTAACAGTTCTACACAAACATTAGTTTTATGGAAACAGTAGCGTTTTTATTTCTTCTTTATTTTTCTATTCAGCGTGATATATGAGACGTGGATCCGCACTTTTGGATGCTTTCCGTATTCCCTTTCATGTATGTCGCTTTAAAAATGTATGCACGGACGGTTCCGCAGCTACGAGTCACAAGATCTGTTGAGGAACTGGATAAAAAAACAAATAGTCTCCCTTGAGGTTTCTATCATTGATTTAGTTTTTGTATTGTATTCTATTTAAAATACAATCAGATTTTACATCCCCTTCATTTCAATATAATCTTTTAGCCATCATATTTTTTAATTATTTTTAAACCCAAGCTAACCTCTTATGTTCGAGGCAAACCTTTTTGGACTAGCATTTTAGTGGTTAGTATCCTCTTTTATCAGTTTTTAATTAAAAATGTATCTTTTTACTTTTATACAATCTATGTTTTTACTTTTATAATAATTTTGCAAAGATTTCATTAATTTATTAAGAGTTATCATTAGGTACATACAAATACTTATACTATATTCCAATAATAATACGTATCCAGATAAATACGAACTAAACGGCCAAGAATCCAATAAGACAAGTTCTTAGTTGAAATAAACCCACATGTAGGAGGCCCTAGATTACGAGATAGAGATTCCTTGGAAGTAATCACTGAAGCCTTTGATAGCGTGTCTACGGCTTGTCCATAACAATTGTGGAGGCCTAACGAGGACACGCAAAACATTAATTCAACTACAGCAATTTCAAGGCGTTCCAACAATAATAATAGGCGTATATTCAGTAAATGCTTCAATGGTCTATTGATAGCGATCAGGGCGTGAGCACGATTATCGCTAAACTAACAATATGTGTAACTAGTTAACTACTATCACTAAGTTGTTAAATTGATTTGGTAGGGTATGTTTTGGCTGTGTGCTTGATGGCTTTCTTTCTCTTCATTCTTTCTTGACCAGCAATGCATTAGTGATTCTTCAGGTGTTCCTGATATCCAAGGACGACAGTGACTTACCTTCAGGTGACTTATCTGCCTGTTTTTCTGCTATTTTCACAAAAAAAGATTTTTTCGGAAAAATAAAACAAACTAATAAAACTCATTATTCGAGAATGAGTTTAGAAGATTACTTATAATTTTTTAATAAAAATGTGTATTTACCTTATGTCCAACTAGTCGTCAAGAGCTGAATAATAGTCAAAAAAGTTCCTTCTGATGAATTTAAAAAAAAAAGATAGATCTAGCTTTAGTTAATTACCGTTTCTACCTAGCCTTACAACTACAATCATACGTTTCGGAGACTTTGTCACCACACACGAGAATGTATTTGCATATTGTGTATTCCAATGATATGAATCCAACACGTGCCAATGTACAAGTCGCAGTGTAACATAACAATAGTCGTACACTCAGAAACGCATTTCAATGGGCGCAGCGATAACGATCGACGTTTGACGCGGGCGACAGAGCGGCGATTATCGCGAACGAGGAAGCGATTGGGCGATCGAGCGATCTATCTCCGGCGGCCAATTAGCCGATTAGAGCAACAACGCCCGCCGACGTAGATAGCTGCACGTTTTTGTGGTATCGCTCTAATGTAGTCAATTCTAACTTTAATGGCGACACTTGTATGGTGGTAGCTCTTCTTTCTTGTCTGATCAACTATGATCCTTTTGAATCTGTGATTTTTTTTTATGTGAATTGATCAGGCATCCGTAAATCTGTTGTGAATCATTATAAGAGTAATGTTTAGTGCGTGTAGCGCGTGTATGCTAATATACATATATGTATATCTCATAGAGAAACATGCACTTATATTAATAACTAGTGGATACCCAGCGTGTTCTACTTCTCAAAAAAATTCTGATGACAATGACAGAATTTTTATGTTCAGAGTCTGCTTATACGCCATCTTTACTCGTACATAATTATTTTCAAATTGCTGAATGGGAAAAGTGGAAAATCGATTTTATCAATGGACTGAATATGCCTGATGCATTGTTTTAGTGATCTCAAACCACCTTCGGATTATTACCTTTCAAATGAAAGCATTTTGAGGCATATCGGTTGGATGGTTTCAAATAAAGGACATCAGTACAAACATTTTTTGTATTCTATATAATATAGGTATGAACGATGCTGATATGTACCAGCATCGACATTTGACACGTATACGTAACACTAACTACGAATTTAGCTCAGTATTTTGAATACAGTATTGTCTATCTAATTCATCGATAGATCTTCCTCCAGGCGCGGCGCAACCGTGGTCCGACTGATTAAAGGAACTTGTAAGCCAGTGTTTGTAGAAAACTTCGATAGCGTGATTCGTCAGCGTGACGTTGCCATATGACAAATTATTCAATATCACCATAGTTTCAGAACTCACTTCTCAGTCAACAACGCTTAAAAACGCTACGTATTATGTTGATAAGAATTTTCATTATTATCCGTAACCGCTTATGATGTGACCCGAATGCCCATTTGCCGGTTTTTTAACATTAATGAACAAAACATCTCAAGACAACCTCTATTAATAATAATTCCTTAATCTCCAATTCGAAATTTATAAACAGCTTATATTAGATAGGCATGTGTACAAACCCTAATATTCATTTTATAAATGTCGTCTTCGTTATAAAGGAATACAGTTATACTCATTATAATTTATGTTTAGCAACCGTTTTACATGTGAATAAAATGAACGTGAATTATATTTTTGAGTATTTTCTTATGATAGATCAATTAATCGTGATAGGTAATTTGCCTTAATTTATACTTTGTATCGTAGAGTTGATGTTTGCATTTTGTAAGCGGTATTTTTTAAGATAATCCGATTGGAAAACGCTTGGGTTAACTGCATGTTTACAAGTTTAGAATCTGTTAATTCGGAGTTTATTTTGTATATTTAGTTTATAGAAAACTGTGATTGGCCTTAAATTGAGATATGGACCTAAATTGTTTGGAAGATTTGTACAGAATGAAGTAAAGACCGATCAATGCCTAGTTTAAGGTTTCCCAACAAAGATTTAAATAAATAAAAATATAAATAAGTGATATAAAAGGCGTTCGACGCTGATTTATCGTCTTATTCGTTAAAGTCAGACTTTAGTCTTGTTGTCATATATGAGTCTTCTCAAATTACAGTAGATGGTACTGTGCCCAACCATCATTTCCACTAATTTAAAATTTAACGCCACTCTATTAAACGTTATTTTTATAACGTGTAAGTAGAAATATATTGAAAATATTTTTTGTGTGATAAAAAGAAATAAATATTTTTACTTGAATGTTTTAATAAGTAATTAGAAATAACACGTTGCAAAATTTTGGTTAAAAATAATAGTTAATTTACGAAGGAGAAAGGTAGGTAGTAAACTATATAATTTAAGCAAAACTTGCAACAATATAAAACTTTATCGGGATAACACTGGGTTAACATCAGGATAACATCGAGATAACGCTACCTACTACCCAAACTATCTCCAAAAAGATCCATGTGCTATCGCCTCGTTCGTTGGTAAGTAGGGACTATGAGAAACGGAGATTGCTTGGCTTCCGACTCAAGGAAGTCTCTCAGGCATACAATACATTCAAGCATACACTCCAACGTATACTCCAACAATAAGCCAGACAATCCTTTTTATAATTCATTTTAAACTCTAAATTCTTACTTTTTATAATGTCATCGTCATATCTGTTTGTCGTTTCTATGAATATCATAAATTTTAATGCATAAATTATCGTACGAATGCGTCACAAAATGCGAAATGAAATTCCCAAACACATTTTCCAACTCGATTGAACTAATTTCCTATTTGTTTTGTGATACCCGAAACAGTTTGTACCCAATATTATCTATTTATTGGGTAGTAAATTTAGGTTTTGCTGTAAAAAGCCAGATTGAGATTCTTTGTAATCTAGTCAAAATGTGAGAATAATATTTATTTCGAAATTTTAAATAAGTTTAAATCCCAATAAATGAGGTTAGTAGATACTCTCTTGTAAGATAAAGGAAGACTCTGACTGGAATTTCAACGAGTTGGTATTTAATTTCCAAGAAAGTATAGACCTGATTTTTGTTAGGTATATGGATATCCATCCATCGATCCCTAGCCTTAGGCCTAATCTTACAAGCGCCACTCTGACCGGTTCTGAGCCATCTGAATCCAGCGGGTACCCCCAGTCTTGTTCGCGTCGTCAATCAACCTGGTCTGGGGTGCGCCCTGGTTTGCTAATTCAAGGGTTTATGGTTTGGAATATTGCACAGCATGTAAGCGAATTTTTTCTAAGAGAAGAGAGTGAGTATTTTAGTGATTATGACTTGCCTCTACAGCCAGTATTTTTTTCATTGAGTATTGTGTTAAACCTCATATTGAGGGAGGAAATCTGAAGCCAGGAGTGACCATCATGGAATTTGTTAAAGATATTAATCACTGCATCATCTTATTTATACTGATATCGTACTGGTAGTTCCTTAAAGTCCTGGTTTAAGTTGCAATAGGATCATTGAGGGTTCATTTTTTTGTATTTTTTTATACAGTCTACGTGATGAACACACGTAAATCGAATATGCATAAAACTATACGGTCTATAATAACTGTCGGTTCCTATCGTAACCTCACGATTTGTTGCTGATGCAAGCGAGGGGATTATTCCCGGAATTTAGTTCGGTGAACGAATAGTTCTGTTAGTTGCGCCGAGTTACATATATCACGGAAGTAATGTAATGAACTGTGCTATGTATGTGATGTATAGGTAAAACTTTTAGTTAATCCAATATATTGAGGACGGATCCTAATAAATCGGCCTTTGTACAGTTCTATTAATATTAAGAACGTCGAACTTCAGAAATAGTTTGGGCATAGTTTTGTTAAACGGTATATCACGGAATCGTAAAAGTAACAGCTCATGTTAATGAATCAATCAGAGCTTCGAAAAAGGTATGCTTAATATTTTGCTATAAGACAAGATTCATAACGATGGAGTTTTCTAACCAATTAAAGTTAACAATACAGCTCGCTGAGGTATGTGACTGAAATGGGCTTATAACCTGACAATAAACAGCGCAAAGGATGGATTCTAAAAGTCCAGGGTAAACTTGGAGTAGCGCCAATTAAGAAGACATTTGTGGACTTTTAAAGTCTGACGGATCAAAGTTCTACGACAAATTAGAAAACCGAGTGTAAAATTAAGAAACTTCCGTATGATTAATATACGTATTGGATTCTATTCCACATCGACAATCAAAACATTTCGAAGCGGCAGTAATAAATTTGACTTATTTGAATAATTGTTCTGACATTTATTTTAGTCTGCATCAAAGTTGAGATCTGGCAACGATCGTAAAAGAAAAGTTATTGAATTGTGACATATTATGTAACGGATATTAGGTTTTTATTTGCATTCATCCAATTACATATGAGAGGAACATAAAATGTGTGGGAGTTGATTATGGATACGGTTGGAGATTGTGATCTTTTACCTTTTAGTATATTTTATCTACAACAATCACCTAATGGCGCAAAAAGGGCAGATTACTAAACTCATTCATTAATTTCATTCTCACAATAAAGATCAGATCATATCAGAGTGGTGATATCTAGATTGTTGTCATTGCTTCTTCTATAGCCCATAACCTTAATTCACTATTACTTTCGTGAGTAAACTGTTCTTTTGTTTTAATTGCTTAAAATTAATTGCTTGTAATTCCTTCGGAGTTCTACTTTTCATTCAGTATTATTATTCAATTTACTCCTTTATGAAAATCAGATATGCATTCAAAAACTGACAAATTTTTACATTTTACAAAGATACGAGACTCATCATTTGACGATTCGTGACATTGTCCAACTCCGTCATGAAGTCGTTTAATTACTTAAACTTGATATAAGCCATCATCAAAAAAATTGGAGATACGAGGATCTGAAGATTTACCTGTGAAAAACACACACTGACACGTTTGCTGAACTTAGGTCTAGCGCATAGCCTAGCAATTGCTTTATTTCTGATGACGGAAGAATAGTATCTAGAATTTGGATTTATTTTGTGGATATATTGGCACCCAGTCAAATATGCGATCGTTTGTCGTCATGTCGCCCACCTTATAGCATTTTCATCTCTGATAATGATAGTAAAGTAGATAATATCTTTAGCTTCTGTGATATTAGCCAGTTAAATGTTTAAAATTTAAACGTATTTCAATAGAATAGAAATAAAAGATCCAGTGATATTGAAAACGTTAACTATTTCATTAAATTCTATTTATATTTACTTTGAATAAAATTCAATTTTCAGTTCCAATTGGAATTCAAGATAAGTATTAAATAGAAATACTAGAATCTTTAAAGCTTCTCAAGGCTAACATCATAATGTATCAAAGTGTTGACAAAAAGGCTGAAACTTCGCGATTTCAAACGCCGACGCCAAACTGTTTGTACGATAAAGTCAGCTCCTTTAATAGAGAGTTGGAACTCTAACCGACAGAATAGTATCGTCCTAGACCATTACTCGTATAAATTATCGAATATGTCAGCGGACGGTCTCAGTAATGTGTATAAAATAGTTCTTTTATACGAGCGATTACAACCTGAGCGTTTTATATACGCGTTTTGGGCCGTTTAATTTTAAGCCGCGTTTTTACGGTTCCGTAGTTAAAACGTCAAAACTAGTCTACCCCATAGTGTTGGGTATCGTTGAGAAGATATTTATAAAATACTATGGGTCGCACTTGGCTGTATTTTACTATAACTTGTAGTTTTCATTTCTTGCAGTTTTATATACTTGCATATTTATTATAATATTTCCCCGAAAATGCTATGAAATATTTTGATGATATATACATTATTTTAGATTTATCCACAGTTATTAAAAGCATACAAGTAATTACAAGCGTACATTTATATGCAATAAAATAAAATCTTATGATCATTTTTACACTCAAATTCTCTCTGAACATAAAATATTTGTATCAGAAGCGACCGAAAGTCGCTAGTATGAAAAACCTATAAAACTTCATTTGAATAACTCACTCGGTTATGTCCCGTCGTATTCAAACCTCACTCTTTATTTTTATTTTTTACCCATTGTACAAGCATAAACGCAGATAGGAAAATTGTAGGACATTTAATGAGGTGTTTGGCGCATATAAAGTACACATTTTGGATATTTATAAGCTTAAATGGTTTTATTGTTTATAATTCATATGGTAAATTTTGGTAAATGTTTCTAAATATGTATATTTTTAAACTAATAAGATGATAAGTGAATTGTATTGGACTATTATTGTATTGGATTATGAATGAATGATTACGTGATTGTAATTTAAGTGTACATTCAGAGTTTACACTTAACTAGCTGTCCCGGTGAACTTCGTATCGCCTAACAATCTATTTTTTTTTAATTAAAGTATCCTAACTTACTCCTTCTTACATCAGCTATCTGCCAGTGAAAGTCCTGTCAAAATCGGTCCAGCCATCTCAGAGATTAGCCGGAAAAAACAGCCAGACAGATAGACAAAACTTACAAAAAAAAATTGTTTTGGTATAAGTTCTGTGTATACATCCAAATGCACTTAGTAAAAAGCGGTAATTTTAATATTACAAACAGACATTCCAATTTTATTTATTTGTATAGATGATTATTAAGATAATAAATCTGATAATTTATCGGAACTTTTAATAATACGGATATTAATAATTAAACTGGAACGTGGCTGAGTCTGTGCATTAAATATTTTTTTGATACTCGAATTAGCTCGGGTCTCTCCTCTTTAGGAGGCCTGGAGCATACTCCACCACGCTACTCCAATGGTAGAGTTAGTGGCCAACCCAAGTTTTTATACCGCCCGAAGGCTTCCACCATGGCATAAAGACAAAAATCATATGATAACAACCAATACTGATAACAACTTATAATACGAAGCACAAAATGCTCAAGAAATTTTTGCCTCTAGCGGTCATTCATCCAACTACCGACCGCACCCGTTGTTACTTAACTTTGTCGGTCACTTAAGATCGACACAAGCGACCGGGTGAGGATTATTAATTATTTATTGAAGTAAACGCTTTCACACTCATACCCCGCAGTAGGTTTTTATCTGTGTTGCGGGTGGCATGGATGACACTTAAACAAATCATAGCACCCATGACCCGAGAACAAATATTTATCTGTGGCATAAATATCTGCCTCGGCCGGGAATCGAACGTGGGAACCCTTGCTTCGCAGGCAGAGTCATCAATCGTATTATTAGGATATTCTCATTTGTAATTAGTGATTTAAGTTAAATCATCTAATATATAAAATTCTCGTGTCACGCTTTTTTGAACTCCTCCGAAACGGCTCGACCGATTTTCGTGAATCTTTGCGTGCATATCGGCTAGGGTGGAGAATTGGACAACATTTATTTTTCATCCCCCTACCCCTAAAATTTTTTGGCAGAACAACGTTTGCCCGGTCAGCGAGTATTTTATAACAATCACTAATTACATCTAACGATGTTGACTATTCATCATTGATAATTTTATTTGTTGCTATATGTACTTACGAGTAACCGCCCTTACACCTTGGGTTACATTATTGGAGTTTTATTAAGTATCCCTAATTTTTTTGAAAATATAATATAGCCTATGTTACTCGGGGATAGTGTAGCTTCCCACCAGTGACAGAATTTTTGAAATCGGTTTAGTAGTTTCGGAGCCTATTCAATGCAACCAAAAAATCAAATCTTTCCTCTTTATAATATACCTATTAGTATAGATAAGTTGTGGTCAGCTCAGTCCCATCTGAGTACAGAAACCAATGTAAATGCAAAGTCATTCGGTAGCTGTGACGTAAGGATGTCCATAGAAAATCAACAATGTCTTATAAAATTGCTACGTTGGGCTCGGTCTACGAAGAATGCACCTTTGCTTATGTCATACTAAAATATTTATGCACCATAATATTTCCATTCAATCCCCGTTGCATTTTAACGGTAGCTATTATGGCGTGTGTGGGGCATTCTAATCGATGCATTTGCATCCTATTTGATGGATTTACGTCAAACAATAGAACTTAACATTTATTACAATAAGTTAATATTTATGTCTTTCTATTGATACTCGCGACCTATATTATATTCTCGTACATCGAAAATGTTTGTCCTTTAATATAACAAACACTCAACTACAATTAAATCAGTTCGTATTAATGATTATGTATTGAATAAAGTTATTAACGTATTAGCTTTTAGGCTAATAGAAACCATACTATAAGTATGACAGCAAAAAAACTCTTACATAAAACACACTACAAGCACTTATTTTAAGTACTATTATTTTTCTGTACTATAAGTAAATTATATGCATTGAACATTGAAGTATTATTACTAGCGTATAGAAGAGACACCGCGAACACAATGTATGTTCCAATGAATTGGCGCCGCGCGGTTTCAATTTCCAATGGATTCGTTCGATTTTCAAAGGAGAACGGGGGCTCAATTTTGAAAATAGAACCTCCCGGAGGGGACACACATTTTGTTTGAGATGTCTTCTCTATGTATTACCTCAATGGCATTGAATGAATTTATTCTGTATTTGTACTCTACTTCCGTAGCGTAAACGGCAATGACAGGCGCGGCGTTTCTCATAAGACAAGTGGCCGTCATGTCATAGAACATCCTTTTGAGAAGGGAGTACCTTTAGAAACTTTCGACACTCCTGAATATCATTACACTACAATCTAATAAGTATTAATTTATTCCCAACGCAGTGTCACCGACTACGGTTTGGGATTTAAAAAAAAAAACAAAAAGAAGGATTCAAACGCTGCAGCGGGCGATATAATAACATCTTGAATATAAAACATTGGAACTAAAAAGTGGAATTTGTATACGTCACGTTAATAATAATATAATGAAGCTTAACGGACAACCGTGCCTAATAGAGAAAATTGCCGTAATACAATTGTTTTCTATTATGGATTAGTAAATTAAATTTCGGGATGTAACTTTTAAGGAATGTTACTCAGAATTTGACGTAGATTTATTTGAAGTTTTTTAGGACATTGAATTAAATTAAAATTGAGATCAATTTTTTTACGTAAATATAGCTGATAAATAAGCTACCATCGTCCATACAGTTATTGCATTATATTATTACTGTAAATGTGTAAATGGAAGGCACTTACCAGAGATCGAGTCGAATTATTTACATCGCAGTCAACGAGCGAAATTTTAATGTCGTCAATAATTAATGAAAACAGAATAAAAAGGAAGCTAAGCATATCCATAAATAAATTAGACGAAGCGGAAAGGGTCCAACGCATATTGAGGACCTTTTAAGAAACCTGTACACTCGAATGCCATTCCTTGGGCCATAGTTAAAATGCTCAAAGAATAGCTATTCATTAGTGGGTGCGAGAATGAGAATTCTTGAGGCACTCTGAATATTCCATTGGCTGAGGGCTTGTATTGTCTTTAGAAAAATGCCTTGGTCATCGGCGCTGGTGCTAAATTACGTCACTTGGTAACACCGCCCCGGCTAGGGTGCGGACTTGCAGGTGCGTTTTACCTGTTGCGTGCACTCGGTAATTTTGAGTATCATTTTAATAATCGTCAAAGTAATGTGTGCTTTCTAATGTATTTCATTTATATTATATTTTTTTTATGGAAATAGCCGGCAAACGAGCTGACGATCAACCTGATGGTAATTTGTCTATTAATCCCAAGCCATAAAAGTCAAATGGATTTCTTTCTGAATATTGATTTTTTTAGGATGTACTTGAAATGACAAGTTAAAGTTAAAAAATATTACATTAGAATTTATTTCTATGCGCCTGTTTGTGTCTGTCTGGGCATGCGTATCGGCATATGTTCTAAACATTAAAACCTTGGTCATGGTAATCGGTGACACTATGTCCGCACCCAAAGGCAAGATGTTCGCTCGTCGCAGCTCGTATATCCTTGTTCATTATCTAGTGATTCCATAGATTTTATTGCTATCTGTCCAGACAATGAATGACCAAAGCGTTAGGAGATTGGCTGACTTGATTATAACGATCATGAAAATTAATAATTACAATATTTATTTACTACTACGAAAATAAATTTATTTTGCCACTGATTTTAATAGCGGCATGTTTGGCTTTTGCCAATCTTTTTGATCTGTTTTAAGTTCGTTAATTTTTAAGTGCCTAATTTTATTATTTAACGATTTAACGCTTTACTATCTTAGTGTTACTAATTAACATAATTAATCTTCCATTTAAACATGATTTCAAGTTTTAACCTTTTAAAACCATTTAGAGAAAAAGGTAAATATGCCGACCCGACAGTTTCTTTAACAGCTAATATATCGAATGTAATTACTCTCGTTCGGTCTTTAAATAATTAACATTCCCTGTTACTGTGTCAATGCAAAGCGCTTGAATTAAAAGGACAGGCAAGCATTAAGAGCGTGTAAAATTATTCAGCATCCTGTCGGAAGAGGCACAAAGTTTGCACTTTGCATATTTAAAGAAATACTCGCCTTATCTGGCTCATCGGCGATTCTGTTCACAGATATTCTTGAGAGAAAAACGGAGCGAACTAAAGCCCAAGATTCTGCGGTTCGGTTGCGCGCATTAGGAGAAAATTAAGTGCGGTTATGTGTTCAACCGTCACATTAAAATGCCATCGGCTACCTCGCATCGCTTCGGTAAAAATAAAAGCACTGCTTTAAGCTATTGGCAGTACAATTATTCGATGAATCCCTCGCACCCGTACTGCGTACCGCAAGTTACGGCCTTGTTGCCAATTTATCGTGACACGCTCCAATAAAGTGGTGCGGTACGCACGCCAAGTGTCAAAACTAACTACGCCAAATTCAACTGCTACCCCTTCGTAATAAGGACGATATTTACATATGCTAAGTTTGATTTGATTGATGTTTAAGTCCAAATGTGCCGCTCGGATGCTGATCTCAACTATTTGTTTGTGAAGTAGTTGAAGTTACGAGCATTTTTGCCATAGCCTTAAACGGCCGTGGTGAAGTTTATTTCTTGATACACGCAACTGTCTTCCTTAGCATTTCTTGCAAGCAACGCGTTCACATTAAGTGTTTCTAACGGTATAAGATACTAAGTACAGGAAGGTGTTAAAGTTATTGTCCCAAACTGTTTATGGCTTATTTCATTGCTTTGCGTTTCAGAGCTGTTTCATTGCTACGTCGTCGTTCTACCATACTTTAGTAGGTACTGCTTAGTCGAGGCGTGTGGAATTGCCAGTCATAAGATTTTAATCTAGGTACCTAACAGGATTTACTTCCCTAGTTTCGACCTCTGAAAGTAATTTATGAGGTACTAAGCCCTCAGCATTATTCTCCTTCACTTTATTTAATTTCCAACCAGGGAACAGCATATGACTTCGACTAACGAACGAATAACGCACGAATCCTTTCTGGATTTCAGTCCTGATAAATAATATTTAGGTTAAGTACCTAAATGATTTTCTATCCTTCTGAAATCAATGCTGTATTTTGATGTTTCCATTGCTTGTCGGCTAGACAATGCCACGAGTATTCCTTCATGAAAGTCAGTTTCCAAATACCATTCTGTTTGCTTGCTTTGCAACTACAAAATAATATTTTGTATTTATTGTAATGAGGTAGTTTTAAAATTTAAATAAATAGTAGACTTTCGTAAAAAACAATTTGTCTTTTTCAGTTTTAACCAATTCTAATGGCATTATCACGCCGCGCGCTGGCGAAACGAATGGCGAACTTGATGTTGAGTCAGCTTGTAAAAACTCAGTTCCTTAGTGTCGATTCGTCGCGAGCATTGAGATCAATTAAAACGTAAGCGCAGTCAAGCGAGCAATACGGCGTGGAATCCCGAGGGAAACGAACGAACGTGCGACAACCACTGAGTTACGCTCTTCACGAAAGGAGTGCATTAGAATACATTATAATATTAGTGTAAATTATATGTACCTATATTGTAGTATATTGTATGTATCAAGAAGCTAGCGAACATTCTAGCTATTATATTATTAACCGTCCCAGTGAGTTTTGGGATAGGCGAAATCTAGTGGAGATTTTTTTTATGGAAATAGCCGGCAAACGAGCTGACGATCCACCTAATGATAAGTGGCTATCGTCGCCCATGAACATCAGCAACACCAAAGGCATCACTGATGCGTTGCCGGACAAGAAAGAGAGAAAAAGAAAGAAATAAAGTAAGAAATTTCTTGTACCTACGTATTTAAGCTGAATCATTTACTAGTCACTGCAGTAGGCTGGTAATGAGCTGAAGTCAAACAAATCAAAGTATAATTTACACAAAGAGTCTATTTTTGGATTTATTAAACCACAGTAAAAAACAATATTATTGGTACACAGAAACTGGGACTTTGTCTTTTATGAGATTACGTAAAATCTTAAAGCATCGCTATTTCACAATTGCAATCTTGTTTCAAAACGAGTATTGTAATAGTTACACTACGTGTCAGATTCATTCTGGTATTACAATCAGTCTGAAGGAAAGCCACCTAGAATTCAATTTCCTGTGTCCACGGTACCGTGTGATAGAACTTTCACAGAAGCCTACTGTATCGTGTGTGGTAATAACGTTGGAGTAATTAGTTGTACGGTTGTTGTCACCTCGGCTTATAGGCATCGATTCACCTCAATACTTGGTTATAAAGGCGAGAGAATGAGCTTGGGATGCGGTACTGATAACAAAGATATTTTCAATCTTCAATAATTTATCTTAGAAAATATTTCATGTAACTATGAAAGTAGTATAAGATAAGCATGAATTTTAACTCATTTGCTAAAGTTGTTCTTGAGTTAGTATTTTTGTGAGAAAAGAAGTCGAGAGAGGAGAGAGTTAAAATAAATTTTATTTAGTTCCACAAACTATTTGCACTATTCTATTAAGAAAATCAAAGTGTTTTTATGGTAAAAGAGTAAAGAGAGATCAATAGTTGTTTTTTTATTGTTTTGTCAACAATAAAAACAAGAGTTCTTCAAATTTTGCCAAACCGTACTTGGCCAGCGCGATTGGCCTCCATAGTCCATCAAATCCATCCAAAGTGTATCCATCCTATATCTTTCACATTCTGATAGAAACTCCGAGCTTATCATGCAAAAATATGGGTAGGTTACTATAAATATAAAGCAAAATATACTATACCTTTTACGACCTTTAAGTACCATAATACACTTCCTTCCAGCAGAAATATCTTTTATTGTTGTAAAACCATCCGTATATAATGGAATAACTTGATAATCATTACGTGTAATTGCAAGTATGTCCGTTGCCATTTCATACTTGAGAACGCTATCATGGCTGAATGCTTATGAATTATTATGAATTAATCATTACTTATTGAGTAAGTAACTACTTACAAAGTTAAAACTAAAGATCGTTTACATGTACCTTGTCAGGGGCGACACATAGCAATTTAGAACAAAGTGCTGAAAAATAACAGTGAGGTAAAATTTTGTGCTTCAATTTATGTCATAATTTTATTACCTACTGTTTGAACTTTTTAGTCTTTAATACATATTAATTTTAAGAATTAAGTGTTAAAAATACTTAACTTTTATCACTTCCTTTCACAATTTTATTCGCATAAGTACAATGTGTATAAGAATAAAACGCCTGCTACGACGTTTTTATAGCGACTCGCAAGAAAAAACACATAAATACATAGATTATAATTATATACCGCTGTGGAAAAGTCGATAGAATGCGTGCGAAATGCAAATCTGGTATCATTTATTGTCGTGGATAGAATATTAATAATAATAAATTATTCTACTTCTCACAATTCCTTTAATTATGTCTTCACTCAGTAATATTCTTACCTCAATTCTGCTTAAGGTCACTTCGGATGAGTGCGCTCGTTTTTGCGAGTACATTTAAATAGATTTTCGTCACCATTTCATTATTGTTCATTCGATTTCAATGCTCGAACTGTTTGTAATTACCGTTTGTAGGGTAAAGCAAGATCAATTACAACAACTGATTAGGAATTTCAAATAAAACACACTCTGCCACTGTATCTCAACTGCGTATTGTAAAAATTGTAATTAATTTCTTTCATCCCTCTTTATTACCCAAAACATGCTAATTAAGTTAATTTCTGTTTAAGTGTTTTTCGATGTTAATTATTTAAAAGACTTTTGACAGCCGAGATATCTTAGCCTATGTCTTCTATCCCACAAAAAACATTTTCATGAAAAATGTTGCCAACAAATGCTGCACTGGCTTTACATCTTAAAGTTATCAGATCTCATATAAATCCAAGCTTCTAACTCTTACACGCCCTGACTATACAAGTACTACCATAAACTCTACACCTTAGTCAAAATATGTGGCTTAGCCATTCCGTTACTAAGAACTATTGTTTAACAGAAAAGTAATGAATAGTGAATACATTTTTTACCTTAAGCCTATATGACGGTAGCGAAACGGCCAATTTTCCGACTTAGTTTTAAGTAGAAGCTATGATGATGACGTGATGGGAATAATCACCGCTGGCTACCCCAACGCCATAATGATTATATTATTATGTTGGAGAAGCATTATCAAACAAGAAGAAAATGGTACACTTCCCTAACTGTTCTTCAGCATTGCAATCGAAACATGTTCAACAATTCACGACTGTTTTGTAGAAAGACTGAAATGCTGTTTTAGAAAAAAGGTTCTGAACTCCCTTCTATTTCTAATTATGTAAGTTAACTACCTCAGAACTCCGTCATTTATCAGCTGATTTACAAAATTCCTTTTTTATTCGAAAAGATATACTTACAGATTGGCCTATTTTTATCAAAATTCTGTTCATAAGGAGTAAAACTAATACAAATAAATGAAGCAATATATACTTTTTAATGAGCTTCACTGGTCATGTCTAAAACATTAAAAATAGTATTTTAGAAAGCCCATATTCTCAATTTAATGTTTAATATCAGTATACGAAGCACCGTTAACCAAATACTGGTATTAATCATAATCAAGCGCGATTCCCAAGCGGTCATAGATAGTGGTTAGCGAATAACGGTCGTGAATTATTGTTGATGGTAGGTACCCGTAATGGAATTTTAAACGGACTTTTTATAGGCCTTCTTATATTGTTAACGAGATTCATGAAATAAAATTTGTTATAAAGAATGATTTAAGGTTTATTTATGAACATTAAGTACGAATCGTTATTACATATTCCTCTAAAATTCAGTCTCTTTCATTATTTTGCATCTTAAAATTTTACTGTTTTAGTTAAAAACATCGCTCTATATTCTTCGTTTTATAAGTTACCGAAGGTTAAAAAGAACGTCGTGAAAAAACATAAGGCTAGTCCGAATTTTTTCAAAGATTTCTAAAGTCCATCAACTATCATTTGGGAGCGTCGTTTATCATGACTTCAACCCTCAATCTGAGAAGAGACTTGAGTCTAGGAATAAAAAGAATAATTTACTATTATTTTATAGTAAATATAACATATTAGAAAATTCTCATTAATTTACTAACGTACCTATGTATTATCCCAAAACAACACATGAATAAACAAAGCAATTATTTATCCAGAGCCCTTGCGAATAAAAATCAACAAGATTATTTTAAAAGGATTTAATGACCATCCCGTAGCCCTTGCCATCAATAATGACCCTGTAAAAGGCTTCGCATGCAATCTCCCGCGAGTTAAAGGCCCATTTTATAATTTTACATATTGTTTTAGCAATCTCTTAGTAAATCGGGTGCGGTAATATTTATTGGACATGTAATGCAATACTAAATTTATGATTATAAATCTTTAACAGGTTATTCGATAAAGTTTCGAGCTGACACTGTTTTTAATATGAAGTTTGAGTATGTAAATATTATGTATAGGGCACAAAAAAGACGGACGTAACCTCGTCTAATCGAGAGTGAAGCATAGCAATGGCTGCCCGCTTACCATGTGTGCGTAATTTTTGATTCGCGATTGAAGTAGGGAAGTGTCAATGTGTGGGTGTGTGTACTTGTACGAATAGAGAGTTGGTATTACTATGGGTGCTTCACTGAATTTGTTCTTGGGATTACGTCCGTCTTTATTTTAGGTCCGTGGTATAGGGTATACTTTTAATTTTTTACCTCATAGTAATACGTAAATCATAAATTTACAATGTGTCCTTACCAACCTAGATGAGTATGGATTAAAGAACAGAAAAATAAAATCTAGTAGTCTAAACTTTGTGTAAAAGGTATATATACATATCACAAAAAAGCTAAGTATTTAATGGTAACTTTATAAGTGTGTAATAAGGTTTTCTGTATCATCGTACAATAGATGACTTTTTATAAAGTTCACCACTCAACTTCTGACCATACTCAGCTAAATCGATTACTCAGAATTGATACCAACGTTTCAATCAATCGAAAATTGAAATTGCCGCAAAAAATCCATGTTCAATGTCAATTCTACTAGTAAAGAATTAAAGACCGTCCGTAAGCATGTCTATTGAATTAACCCGTCAGTCGGGCGTGACAATATCGCAGCGACATCGGTAGCGGCGACGGATAATCTGTCCACCGCATTTTATTTTACTCTGGCTGACGTGTGTCGGTTCTGTCGGTAGCTGTCACCGGCTCGGTAACGTTTTGTTGCTCGGTTGATACTTTGTTCCATAGATTAATACTGTATACGCTTTGCTCTTAAAAGTTAGACGGACTTACCAAGAATTAGTAATAACTACTTACCTAAAAGTTTACTTTTTACCCTTAGTAATTTTATTATTAAGTATGAAGTGATGTTGTAATTATCCAACCAATATAAAATACGTTTTTTAAGCCCAATAATAATCAAGATTATTATATTGTGATACCTTATCTGTGACACTACTATGTACATATATTCCGATAAATGCAAAGATTTTGGTCTCACTCATCTTTGACCACGTTTCAGGTCAGTAAAAATCTAATTTCTATGATGCATCTAGTATGGGAACAAAGAACAGTATAAATAATATATGTCCGTATTAAGTCGACTTATTGACAGACTTCACGGAGAATACATGTATGGAGGAGTTTCACCTAGAAACAAAAGCATTCAATTCAAGAAGCTTGTTCACTTCGAGCAATTCGTGTGAATGCACCGTATAGTTTAAACTGCGAGATGAAGTGTTTATCTTCCAATATCCAGTCTTGGCTTCGGTGATTCGAGTAGATATATCAAATTCTTCTGATTTTATGATATAGACTTCTGCTTTAAATTTTCTGTTGGTTTTCAGATTCGAAGGACAACTTAATTTACTCTTGGTTGATATATAGATAGTCGTTAAATTTTTTGAGGGCTATCCTGAACTCTGAGAAGTTTCGACATGGTCAGCAATAAGCTTTCGCTAGTCTGCCAAAAAATCCTTTATATTGTACATACTTTCATTGTGAAGTAAGAAAAAATTGCTGCTTTATAAATAGTTATAATTTAACATTAAAAGTAGTAAACATATCTCTAGATAATCTCAATGTGGTTGTCCCATGAAGTTTGAACAGATCAAAATCACGAACTTGTCTTCCAGTGATTAACATAAAAACCGCAGAGGACTGAAAATTTTCCCCTGCTTTATTAAACATATCTTTGAATTCCAGCCCCTAGCATCAGGTGCAGTTATGTTTCTTCATTACCTTATATAAAACGTGTTCTCGTATATTACGCATGGAACGCCGAACTTCTTTGGTATAAATAACAAAAACGAAGTAACAGATAAAAGTTAATAATAGGTTACATAAAGAGATCTATGGCCTGAACTACGTTCTCGTATATCGTGGGTGGCGCGTATCAGACATTAAAATTAAAATATTTGCCCGGCTCCAGGCTATAGCGCTATCTAATTAACCGAGTTGTCACACCGCGGGCGAGGAAGCAAGCTACATGTTAATGCCAGTGATAAAATAAAAGGGGTAAAGGAAAAGTTGCATGTTGAATTAATGATAGATGTGATGGGTAGACCTTTGTACTTATAGCCTGTGGTATTAATATACCTGTCATGAAGTAACTTGTAAGGAAAGAAGGAAATCCATGTGTTGTGAAAATAATATTAGATTAGAAAATTTCATCTAATTATTCCTGAGATGATGATGAGTCCCCTGAGTCACGTGTTAGGTCAGGACTTTGAATATTCTACTCAAGTAGAAGGTCAATGCATACGTAACGTGGACGGGACTGGGACGGGACGTATGCAGCGACTTTTACTTCAGGTTTAATTACAGGTGTAACACCATAGACGCGTCTATTTACTCTGTGGCCTATGCCATTGAGTTAGTCTGCGGTCACTACCGTTTCCGCTCTCGCTATCTCTCTCGCACACTAGGACAGAGAGGTTCGCCATGTTGAGTCGCGGTCGCTTGCGCGTGTAACATTATTATTTTGAGTCTTTTATAGTAAATGTACGTGAATCTCATAACATTGTGTTTCAATCCACGGCCGAACTCCACATCATCAAATAGCCGGACAAACCCCATTACACAGGTTATTAATGTTGTACGTTGTATTTACAAAATTCGAATTTTATAATAGGAAGTAGCTGCATTGCTTCCTTCGTCTTTGCCCTAAAAAACAACTCAACAATTAGTAGCTTTGATTTTCTGTAGTTTAATTTTTATATTTAAAAATAAATTAAACTTAAAAATTATTTGATAAATTTTGATAGCTATCCATTTTAATCCGATTTATATTTAAAAATAAATTAAATTTAAAAATTATTTGATAAATTTTGATAGCTATCCGTTTTCATCCGACTCTGAGGCAAATAACTTATCTATGGGCATTGGAAATACCATTAAGTTGTCAAACGACGAATAGACTTAGGTAATATAGTAAATTGATTGGACATCTCTGACCGATAGTGTATTCGGAAGATGAAATATGGCCGTTTTTTGCAAGGAAATCTTGCTCACATTGAAAAAATTATTGTGTTGCGATAAAAAAATTCCTCGATAATAATATTATGTATCTATAATATAAATGTATTTATGTCCAATATTTATCTCAATCGTATGGTATATAATACAGACATGTATATAACATTTTGCTAGGTTTCCTAATGATATATAATCAATTAAATTGTTATGCATTATATTAGATGGTACCTTGATGAACATAATAATATTATACCTACCTACTTCAGCATAATAAAATTAAAACATGCGGTAAGGTGCTTTTTCTATTGTATAAATTTTACATAGGTGGTATTTATTTAAAAACATTACAAGATTATTATTGAAAGAACATTGCCATCATCGTCTATAAATTATTGCCGTGAATTAATTTTTATAGCGTTCCATCGATACAAGCACGTTCTGCGCCCACTTTGTAAGTTGCTGGTTTCAATTAACTATTTTGTGTGGACAAAAAGATAATTGCCATGTCTGTGGCATCCGAACATTAATTTGCTCATTAACTTTATCTCTGTAGCTTCTACTTCATAGTAATATTTTCTTCTGTTTTGCATACTTAATTAGTGCTTTATTTTTTCTGTGGTAAGAAAAAATTCAATGCTTAATAATACATAGATTTGATTAATAATAGAAGTTTTGGTTGTTTCCTGATTTTTACTGATTTATTTGTGGTTGTTATAATGAAATGTGTCCTAGATAATATTATCTCTTAGCTAACAAATACTGGTGAAGTGATCTAATATTTTAACGTTAAAAGTACCAATAAAATCGTATTAATTTGTTGATCCAGTTTTCGCCCGGGGGATCTGTTTACTTGCGAAAACAATTTACTATTAGGTTTTGTGATTATATTTATTTTGCTTTTGATTAGTTTTTGATATAAAAATAGTCTATTTCAGAAAGAAAACACTCCTAAAAATTTAATAAAATAACTCTATTCATTTTATTATTTTGTTCATAAATATAATCGATATATCGACGTCAGCTGTCAAATATATAAAAAGGTGCCAACTGTAGCGGTCCTAGGCTGCTAGCGAGTTTTTTCTTGGGAGTGTTAGTGGGGGCCCTTATACGCTGGGGGCCCCGTATACGGCTGAGAGGGGCAGTAGCTATGCCCCTGATGAGAAATAGCTGTTCGGTAACAGTATTTACTCGTTTCAGACGAGTATTGGTATTCTTTTAGGTTTCGTACCAATTTTTAATTGGACTTTAATCCTCTTAGCGCTACATATCTCCTTTAAACTGTTCTTATTTTTACTTTTTGCTACGAAACACAAGACAAATTAATAAATTCCTTGAATTGTCCAAGTAACTTTTTAAGAGAGCCATTAGAACACAATAAAGGTAATGATTTGTGGTATTTATGTATTAGAGGCGTCAACAAACACATAACAGTGGTAGTAAAACTTGGACATTGGTTTCCGATTTGGTGATTCATTCTCTTGCTTCGAAGCGGGGACCTGAGATTTTATTATTCAATAGCTTTTGATCGAAGGACAGAAACGGCCGGTTGTCCGTTTTGTGAGGGCAAGCGTGTTTGGTTTTTATGAGGACATAAATAACAAGACACGGGCGTGTGCTTAGTGTCGTATACGCGAGTTTTAAGGCCCAGGATATTCGGTCGAGGTGTCGATCGAGCACAAGGTACAATATGGACTGCGCTACTGTAGTTTAACTCGCATCGTACACAATGACACTGCATCATAGATAAACAATACAAAATAGTAGCTTTAAGGGCATTTTGTGCCATTTTGAGGTGCGGACTTTAAAGAACTTGGTGGAAAAGGGTAAAACGCGAAAAGAAAATACATGCGACTTGAACTGAAGAAAATCAGAATATAATTGAATGATTTTCTGAAAGAATATATTGTAAGTTTTTATCTTAAAACCACTTTTCAGAAAGGAATCCCAAATAACAACCTTAGAATGTTCAACTGATTACATCATGGAAGGGTAGAGCCGCGCCGTACTGTGTCAAGTTTTTTGGGGGGGTTGGATATTACAATGCTTGTAACCCAATTAGAAGTGAGTCACTGCTAGATTTCTGACCGGGGTAAATATTTCTGACACAGATTAATTGAATTTCTAATATAAGATCTCAGCTTGTTTTCGAAATTGTAACTATATACATACATATAGTTTACGTGATGCGTGTTAGTTTGTGTACGAAAGAGTGACAGATAATATTTTACTGTACAAGCACACAAAGGCTGCGTAAGTGTGTGTAGCGAGGCGTTACTTTGTAACACAGAAAATAAGTGTTTCATGATATTGTTCTACTGAATGGAAATAATTTAAGCCCAAAGAATGTAGCGCGACTGATGATATCGATACAGCATGCCTGAGTCGCTTGCCATGGACCCTTGTTGAATTCCACTTAGGGGTTCCTACAGATACCGAGATGCCGCTTAAAGATCATTAAAATAAATAAAGTTAGGCAAGATATTACGAGTATATTACAAGTATATTGTCAATTTCCAACTATTGCAAGACAAACTATGTAACTAAATTCTGAAAGAGCCAAGAGGCTATAGGATGTTGATTCACGCACCAACATTTCACCTCTACTCCGTCCTTTGTAAGCAAGAGACTACAGAGTTAGGAATGCGGCATTAAAAAATCTTAAGACAGTAAACGCGCGTGTGCAGCAATTTGCCCGTCGGGATGAATTACTCGTCATTCGGATGCCCAATTTGTTCCGTATAACTACACACTTGTCGTCCTAATGAGTACGAAATAAACCTCTGCATGGTTGTATTTGCGCTGATAAATAAGCACGATAAGTCAGAAACGAAGTTGTCGAAATTTCGAAACATTTAAACTGAGTCTCCGCGCTGCCGTCATTGACAAACGGAAACCAAAATTTTCAGTTAATTGGCATTTTGCAAAAATGTCGAATTAACGTGAAACGTAATTATTTTGTGGAGTCGAGGCCATGATCGTAATCACTGCATTGAGTGACGCGTTGGTAGTGGAATTCGTAAACCCACAGAAAAAGTAAAAGGGGAATTGACGATGAGTTTAATATCTTACAATTATCATAGTCTTTATTAATTAAATTAAAATATTCTTTATTTTGCAGAAACAAGAGCTCGCAATGATGCTCATTTTACTTGTTAATTGGTTATTTATATAAAACAACCTCAAAACACTTCTAGTAGTATTTTTGTTCTATAGTAGCCCACACATTCGAATAAGAATGCCCAAAATGTTTAAAATTCAGAGGTAAATTCGAATTTTAGTGAAATATTCAAAAAGAGAAACTTCCCACACAGTAATTTAACCTATATGTATAGGCAATCATATACTACTGGTTGAAACCGTAAACCCCTACACTATCCGGGTTGCAATTCAGCATTATAATTATTAGAGGAATTATCTCTACAATATTAATACGTGAACCAAATGTAGGTACCCCTTTTTAAAAATAATGCATGCACCTAGGAGTAAGAGGAGTATAGTTTAACATTTATTAGAGAAAATAGAACATTAATAAATGTTAATGTGAAGTATCGCTTGAAAGATCTGATCCATACAAACAAATTAATGAGGTAAGTTAAACAAATACCAATAACTTGTGTCCTATTATATACCTGAATGCAAGATCGAACCGGTACACTAGGAAGCACCGCTTCGCTAAATATTTTGAAGACCATTTTAGGGGTTAAGGTTCTTTCAGGTTGATATCGTGATACGCTACTTGGCTTTAAATGATGCATTGTGCGTTGTGTCCCACGCATCTTTATACGGGTTTCTATCAGATACAGTTTAAGAATTAGCCATCCATCATTTAATGATAATGATATTTGACGGGCTCTTATGATTGTGTTCACGATAACTCGTAAATACCACGTCGCATAAATTGATATTCGGAACCCAAAATACCCGCGGTGGCCGTTTAAAAAAATGTAAGAGGTAATTTATCATTTGACTTTCATTAATAATGTTCAATATTTATGATGACCTTTCATATTAAAATAGTTATGGTAAGCTTTAAGTCATTAGCGGCTAGTGGGGCAGGGCATGAGTTTCTCCTGTTAACCAACGATACCTGAGTAGGAATATTCCACGCTTCTCCAGTGCGGATTGGTGAAACTTTTAACAGCTCAATCTGACATGGCTTAAGTTAGATATAAAGATACCAAACAATCGATGACTTAACGGGCCCTCTAAAACACAAGCGTTAAATAATCCACGTAATTATTTTTGACGTTTATCAAACTACATCTGTTTGTTAAGATATGTACAATATTAGTAATAAATAACAAATTGCGGATCTTGTTCTCGAGTCTGAGTTGCTTGTGATTTTTCATTTGGGAATTTCTTTTCTATCCGCCGCAGTCCTACTACGAGGGTGTCAGTGTATGACAATTTATTTATTTACGATGCCCTCTGCGGATTGCATACATGTCCGGTTCTCCTGGGAAATTCAAAAATTCATTTAAAATTATGTTTTTGCTAAATAAACATAATATCAGCCTTCTTAGTAACTATTGAAATCATGGAGCATACGAGAATGTATAACATTTAGAAATGTATTACTTCTCCTGAGAAGTAAGATGCACTGGCCCATTTGCATGTCACTGCCAACTTGACGACGGTCCCAAGTTCAAAGACAGTCTAGCGGGACTCTTGTCCCGTCGAACTGAGAAGACTATTCTTTTTTTGAATTATGTATATACTTTTTTTAAATGGGGACTGTATTAAAGTTCTAATGAAATTGCCCTCTGCCCTTAGTGCTTGATCGCATCCATGATTGATCCATTACATGATTGTAATTCAATGATGCTGTAAAACCAGCCAGGTACCTGATACCTGGTCTTCATAAAAGTTAAGGTGGCGCTTGCTGCAACTCAGGAAAAAACTGTAATTAAGTTTTGTCCTTCACTTTTTCAAATGACAAAATAAGGTCCTTCAAAAAGCAGTTCCATAATTTCTTGACGTGCCTTGCATTTTCAGTGCCACGTTTTTATAAATAGACATGTGGTGTAGCGATAATATTAGTAAGTATCAATGATATGAATTTATCTAACTATAGTACTCGTATATAAAAACACCTTATTATTCTGGCAAATAAATGTCACTACTGAAATGCGATTTCGGGTAGAGGCAATTTCAAATAATTCAACGTAGATGCGTGACGATTAACAAAACTGCTCCAATTATTTTGAAAATTGCATTTACCAATAGTAGTTCATTTGGGTGCTGGTGCGTTTATAATGTAAGTATGTATATCCAGCTGCAAATCAAAACGATTCCATTTGGATCGTTTCCATTTGGATTATTTGGTAGGCGGGCCCGGGTTCAAGTCCTGCAAGGACATTTTTTTTCTTAATAATGTGTAGGTATAATATTAACTATTAATTGTCATCTAATGCACCTGAATGTTGAAGAATATTGTTTCAGATGTATTTCAAATGAAATCGTACAGCTCTACGAACATAACGTAAAATAAGAAAGGTTTTAAAGAATTTTGTCACAATGGTACATGTAGTGAGAATAGACCTAAGTCTAGAAGAGAGAATGCTGTTCCCTGTTACGAATTGAAGGACTTCATGTACTTTTGGGTAAATTATGAATGATTATGCATCACACATGCCAACATCATCATCTGATCACAGAGGACAGTTGTGATCTACTAAAGCTATTTCACGAAAGAGTTAAAAATGCGGACGTGTACGACTGGCAGCATTATCAGAAACAATAGAAGAACCACAGCATAACCGGGTCATAAGAGCCCATACCGTGCAATCAGTTCATTTGGCATACGAGTATGCTATGCCGAGCTATAACTACTATTTGTAAGCACATTGTACTACATCGTGATCCGAGATTTGGACGCCCCACATCCGAAGGAATGCCGTAAGACCGTACACCGAGTCCAATCAAATTTGTACGGTACTGACTGTGTTGATATGGAATCGACTTTAGAATCGTGTTTGTTTCACCATGGGGTGTAGTAATTGAGAAATTGACAAAAAATCTTTATTAAATAAAAAAAAAATGTTTCACACATTTATTTTCTTTGAATTCGGCTTCTGAAAAATAAATTATGCGATTATAAAAATAATTTTAATTTTAATTACCTATAACTTTAATTATGCGATTTCTAGGTCCGATAAAATAAATGCAGTACATACACTTTAACATCCTATGAATATATTATTATGAAAAATAAGAATATTGTTTTATGTAAAGGTCAAATAAATTTCCTGCATGAGATCGTAATAAACAAACGACAGTGGTATTCAATTAGTGTTTTCAAATTCAAATTTAAAATTGCAATTCTCAATTTTTTTCGATAGGCCTGTATATTGGCCAATATTTGGCCACTTCTTTACCATTTTCACCCATCACAGGCATAGTTCATACATAGTTACTTCAAAACGCATTTGTCAAGAGCAATGATTCGTTGTAATTACTCATCGCGTCGAACAAATTGATATTATAACCTGGTGATGTTATTAGAAAGTTGATTATGCTTTTAATACGAGATGGCCCAGTTTATTATGAAATGTTTGAAGCATCTTTCATATGCGATATGGATCTATTATAAATATAATATGACAATGGTGTATTAACGCAGAGCTGGTCGAGGCGGTAACGGAGTTTGATAAGAATCGCTTTTGTTCATTCATCATTTTGTTTAAGTAGCGAATGATAAGCGTTTAGGGATCGGTAGTTTAAAATGTATTTGTAGAGCTGTTCCTTTGTTGGTACGTACATTCATTGTACAAAATGTGACAGCTTAACAAACACTTACTGCCAATGGATAGATATAGACAGGTCAATCGTGCGCAATGTAAATAAAAATGTGTTCAGTAGGTTTAAAGCGTTTAAAATATACTTTTTTACTTAGTTTAGTTCCTTAAAATATCTAATCAGTTCATGTATCGTGTATTCAGTATTAATGTTTGTCATCTCATTAATATTTTAAAACTAGCAACAGTGAGACAAGATCATAAACTCCTGAGATAATTTAAAAACAGATGTTGCTTCACCTGCACTAATCAAAGTCATGAACGTTTTATCCCGTTGTCGTTGTTTGATAACTCCATATCTCGTTGAATTATTAATTCACGCGCTTCCAATTCCAACCCTAAGGAGCGAAGTGCATGTGTATAGGATCTCGCAGGATTTTTTCTTCATTTTTATTTACGTTACAATAAAATCGTAAATTCTGTAGAAATTGATATTTGTTTTGCGTGAGAATTTGTATTTTATGCAAAATAGTATAAATCACGGTCACTAACTAAACTGAAGTTAAATGCTTGTTATTGTTTAAGTTTGGAGTAAAAAAGAAAGAAAAATATTACTTTCTTATACTTACTTATAACTTATAACTCACTAACTTACATTATCTATACTAATATTATAAAGAGGAAAGATTTGATTGTTTGTTTGCATTGAATAGGCTCCGAAACTACTGAACCGATTTGAAAAATTCTTTCACTGTTGGGAAGCTACACTATCCCCGGGTGACATAGGCTATATTATATTTTCAAAAAATTTGGGATCCTTAATAAAACTCCAATAATGTAACCCAAGGTGTAAAAAAATAAAACCGAAGCAAAGCGAGGGCGGTTACTCCTTATACATAAAAGTATTGTAATAATAAAATGGCTTTGTATGTGATCTGACACACTATGACGGCCAAACCGCTGAGCTAATATTACGCAAAGAAACATAAAATATTACGAAATATACGATATCGTCTGCCTTTTTACCTCTCTTAAACTTGATATCCAATCTTTACACAAACTTGTGTGTTTGACACTCAAAAGTTTAATCGGCGCATCAATCAAAGAGCCCTAATGAATCGACGGATAGTAAAGGTATCCACAATCTCACGCGCGATAGAGTTTCACAATGGGTGGTTGCCCGACATTTTTTATCGAAAACAAGTTTGGTGTGGACGGAAATACATCCCTATCCTTGATTTATCTAAAATATATCAGCCCAAGAGGTATATTGTTAGGCTAATTAATGGTTTTTTACATTTGTATTTTTATGGAATGTTATCATTTTAATTTAATGCCTAAAGTATTCGTGGCGGTGATTAAAAATAACTCCGTTATAATTTTTAGTACAATTTACATTTGATTTAAAGAAAAGTTACTATTTCTTTCCCCGTCTATTATGCGTTTGTTTTTCCAACAACTGCAATAGATGCCAACATGTTTCTATATTTACAAAAGATCATTTCAATATCCATCTAAGTTTGACTATGTAAATGCGTAAAAGCAAGTTTGATATAAATTTGAAAAAGTAATAACATAAATTACGTAAAACAAAAGCTTTCCTGTAAAATTTACATAAGATAAGCTAGTTCTCAGTCAATAAATCAGTTGGTGGCGATTGTACACTCGGCGAATGAAATTGACATTCAAATAGTAAAATGTCGCATAAAGCGGTGCTCGAGGCGATAAGTACCTACTGGCTTCGTGAGACCAAAGACCAAAGCTGCTTGCTGGCTGTTGGGATTGGCGCGATTTCTCTGGTTTTGGAATTGGTGGATTTTCATTCAATGGAAACACCGAATAGCTTGATTATGAATGAGTAGTAGTAGTTATATTTGTTCTATTTTTCTAACGTTTTATTTAGTATCACAACTGATAACAAAATTCCTGCTAGAGGTTTCCTCTTGTATAGTAGGAGTATGAAGATGGCCTTTGGGTTTTGAGATTTCCTTCACCGAAGCAATGTCTAATAAGTGGAATATCAAACTGAGATTAGTAGGTCTATTAAAAAAATCATAATTTATATTACCTACATAAATTTCGATTTTTTTCCGATCTTAGCCTAATTCCAAAAATCTTTAACAAATTACTACGTTATGTACCACCAATAATGTTCTTACAATTTGATACAGTTTTAGCGCTCGGATCCTGCTGAACGGAATCTATAGCCGTTGATTCGTAGTGGCGTGGGAGCAACGTCACCATAAAACACTATTCTGAGTTCGCCACCGCACTGATTGAATTTTACTGCGCTTTGAGTAAGACTTTATGAATTTATATTGCTTAAAAGTATGACGTGCACAAAGTGGTCATTATACCGACACCTGTGACAAGGACCCCGACCTAGTTCCTAATCAGGCGTAGATTCAGTTCGCCTCTTAAAGAATAAATTGGGACGGTACGAGTAAACTCTGGCATTCACATTTTCTACTCATTAGAGAAGGTAAAAAGGTGCTTGAAGATAATACTTTGGCCAAGGTTTTTCAGACAGTTATTCAAACCATTATCATTATGTTAGATTATCTTGGTTATTGGTAAATAAAAACAACCTAACTAATTACCATTTGTTTTGTTTTCGAGAGTATTACTTACATGGCGCCAACAGCTACAAAATTTTCACAAACAGTTTTAGCTATAAACGGGCCATTAAATTCATAATGGTTGTCAGAAAAGCGGCCCTAATAATAAATATAACCTTCACTTCTATTTTAGACCTTATTTTAGTAGTCTGCTACAAATATGTCTATAAAAAACCTTATTCGTATGGACACGCATCCTGTTTTATATAGGTGCTTTACTCGCGCTGAATTCGCTGCAAACATGAATGACCCATCGACAGTTTACTATAGACTCTTCACCAATAAAAGCGTCCCATAAACGAGACCCTTGCCACGTATAAACTACCATTTCGTCCATATCATGATACTATAATATGCATAGAATCCGTTTTATTTGAGGTTTCGCTTAAAAATGCAGTAAAACGTGTCAGCGGTAGTCTGGACCCGTCGATTCATTGACATTTTGGCTACTTGGATTCGTTTTTCCGTAACATCCTGAATAATATATCATGCCAGGTATGTTGGGGTCGATTTATGAAGGGTGGCAAAGGTTTTAATCTTGTGAAACGACCATAGCAAGACGTATGGGCGAATTACTGAATCGTTTATGAGGAGTGATTTAATATCTACCTACTCGAGTTTAATGGTACGTACAAAGTCACCAATGTTTTTATTCCATCGGTCGAATAAAAGTTCTACATACGGATTATAATTAATATTTTAAGTAGTAACAAATTTTATGTCAGTTTCGTAATCGTTAATCAGTTCAACATGTGGGTTATGGTGTCTTCATAATAAAAGATGTAAAGGCCAAAATAATCCACCAAGCCAAGTGTAGATTGGCGGTTTAAAGGCATCTTGGATAACATTTTCTTCCCGGTTTCCCTACACAGTTTCACAGGCCTAAAACATTACGTTCAATTCACTAAATTGTTTTCTTGTCATAACAACTGAATCACAAATAAATATAATTCTTGACAAAAAATAACCGATTTCAAAATAACTCAAAAACTACTCGTCAGATCTCGCTCAAATTTAAGTGGGACTACATGACAAGCACCAGCTTTTGATTAAGAAAAGAATAATCAAAATCGGTTCACCCAGTCAAAACTTCTGAGGTAACAAACATAAAAAATGCAATCGAATTGAATACTCCCTCCTTTTTTGAAGTCGGTTAAAAACACTCCAAGTCTTCACTGTCGATTTAAGATTGAATAATTCTTTCCATTCAACATAATTGGAAATAAATAAATGAGTTAGTAATAATACTAAAATTGGTACTTTTACCAAATCTAATTGAATCTACCTAAGGTCAGACTTACAAGGTATTTTAGGTACACGAAGGTAACTATCAGCTACTCAGTTCCGCAGATCCCTAGTGGCAAGTACTAATAGCCCTCATTCGCTCTGACACGCGGTGACCCCTTGTCGTGCTCCCTTCATTAGCTGCACACTGCACACTGCACACTCGCATCAGTCGCATCGCGATACTGCCTCACGTGTGCGGATTTGAATAAAACGTTTGAGGACTCCATTTGCTATTTGACGTTCGGAGAATGTGAGTGAACTCGCTTTTTTAACCGACTTCAAAAAAGGAGGAGGTATTCAATCCGACTATTTTTTTATGTATGTTACCTCAGAACTTTCGACTGGGTGAACCGATTTTGATGATTCTTGCTTTAATCGGAAGCTAGTGCTTGTCATGTTGTCCCACTTTTTGAGCGAGATTTGACGAGTACTTTATAAGTTATTTTGAAGTCGGTTATTTTTTGTCAAGAATTTAATACTTTACTTGCAAGCAGCCAAAATTTAACAAACTTTACTGGCTTGGGTAAGCTGATTGCTTTTAAGTTAGAACGTACCTACGATTTTCTATTACTTGTTGCGGTTAGTGAACTGTTTCTTTAATAAAAGATAAACGATAATTTCTATAAATATATTGCTTAGTTACACATTATACTTTTAACGGTATTTCATAAACAATCCTTTAAAATTGGATAAATTTAAAATTTAAATATTTTATTACGAGGGAATAATTAGTAGTAACTGTTCTGGGTGCGGTTGCCAAGGCGTAGGTTTCACACAGCGAAGCGAGCAATAATAAATAAAACATTAAACTCGTGTGTCGGTATTTTTATAACTCTTAATTAGGCCGTATAGATGGTTATTATACGGAAGACACTAAATAACTAGTGCTCCCGCGGTCACATAATATTTTAAAAGCTATCAAGTAGCTTATTAAAAAGACTTAAACTTCCATTATGCCACTCCATGAAAATGATGGCGACCTCATTTGCATTTTTGGGTGTTTTTATTAACTATAATATTTAAACAACGTATTAAACTATTTATAATTGGATCGATAGCCCATAACGCTTCTTTTTATGCGCTGTTATGCGAGCACCTTTCCATCAGAAAAGCCGTTTGGAGATCAAACGCAAGCGATATCACAAATGGCTATCCTTGTGTAAATACTAATAAACGGACATTATAATCTGTGATAACATCTCGCTCTCAATATTTGGCCTCGTCTATCGGCCTGTAAACAATGTCCATCGATGTATAGCCCACGCGTAAGCACGCCTTTTCCCAATACATATTGTGTTCATAGATGCTTCGTGTATCGGCCTATCTGATCATCGATGCCTCGAAGAATTCTTAAGTAGATCCCAATCGTGACGTAAAGACTATTCCGGCTGAGTTTTATGTTCCTTAAATGCTGAGCCGATTATTTAAAATCCACAATGTGAGGAATGTCCAAACACGCTAGATTAAAGTCTAAATGTACCATTCATTAACAAAGGAACAACTTGAAAATACGGGTGAGTTTATTTATGTATTTTTAAAACAGTAAAAATTTATGCACCGTGAATACTTTGGTAGCCCGCGAGGAGGGCGGTCGCCGACAAAACGGTTAGTGGTTACCGTTTCAGGGTATTTGTTATACTCTAGAGTTCAATATTCATGTTTAAAACGTATCCATGGAGCCACTGGAATTAAATTTATTAGCCTCCGCATATTAAATTTAAACATTATACGGGTTGTTTTGTGTGGTGTCTAAAACTTATTGACGTCCCTAGGCGTATCTACATATCTAATTAGGATTAAGTATCGAAACGGGTTTTTCGGAATTAAGCAAGGTCAATATCTAGCGTATGTAATTGTCATGCTTGAGCAATTCATACAGATCTGGTACTATTTTATATAAATTGAAAAAAAAATATAATATGTCCATTGCCTTGTTTTGCGGAATCCTCATTGTAAACGAATGGTATTTTAATTTTGTCTTACTGCTTCTTTTAATAAGGTTTAAGTGGTATTTTTTACATAAAATACCAGTCTTCAAACTTTGACGAGACACTGCCTCTCAAGGCCCTGAGAAAAAACAGTGACGCATTAAAAAACTCCGAATTATAATCGGACTTATTTGGTATTCGACTCTTGCACAAAAAGGACTTCCAATTATGCGTAAAGGCAACGTTCACTTAAATCCGAACATTGACTTTGGTTTGCAAGAACGCGAACAAAGAGCTAAGAAGGAGCTGACCTAAAGAAGTGACTCTTATAAGAAAACCAGCGAAAAACTTGCCCAAAACCGAAGGTTCATTTGATATTTCTATACAAAGTTTGCCCCTAACGTCAAACGAAGAACGCGATGTGTTATTGTGTCGAGCTCACCCGATGCATTATGTATTGTTTCCATTACACTACGAATTTTAACATAAAACCGATGTTAACGTTTGCCCATGAATAAAATACAATTTTTTAGTTCCAACCGTCGCATATTGAACTCCGGGCGAGTAGATATGGGACCGCTTTTTGTGTGCACTTGTCGCGATGTTATACAGCACCGAAGTGATCATAAGGATGTTATTTTTGTTCCACCTAGAGGAAATTTAGTAGACAGACGGTTGATCTATATCTAGAACATAGGAAAGATGCAAAAAGTAAACGTCGTGTTTGTACGCTGACTCCCTATTTCTGGATCAAAAAGAATGAACATTGTTGACAGCTACCCGTGTTGAGTGTTGTAAATTCAAATTCTAAAAGTGAGCGGTGTGAATTTTAAAACGTCGAGTCTACAGAATGTATTATTTACATCATACAACTAATACATCCTTTCGTCTACCTATAACTTCTTCAAAATTAATTTGTCGCTATGTGAGAGATGACCTAAGTTAAGCAGAGGTATGTACAGTAATTGTCCCTCAACATAACTCAAACACAACTGTTGTTTGTAACTAAAAAAATTTTGTCGTCGATAATCGAAACAATTATGACAAAGTAATTAATTACAATACTTCTAACTATACATTTGATGACATTACGCAAGTCATTAAAAAAGGAACAGAACTTTTTCTTTAAAATTTCTTTAATATGACGGTTGCATCAAATGATCGGTTTTAAAAGTGCCACAGATAAAAACCGCCTTGCCTCCGTTTATGACGGGCTACTAAAAGCAGCTGTAAATGGGTAAACACACTTGATTTCGTTATCGGAATTCCTATGTCACTCATAGCTAACTGTACTGAGCATTTCAATGCTCTGTTTACAAATACAAACCTGCTTCAAAGTACGCTTCTAAAACAAATAGGAGCGATTTGCTATTCCGTTGGTTTGTTCGTGCCTAATATTTGTGTTTGTCGCCCTAGACAAACCGAATGTCGTGCCCCGTTTCTTCGGGTTCCCCTAGCCGTGCCATTATGACAGTCATAAGACTTAATATTTACTTACGCGTTCATTTGACAGGTGGTAGACCACAGTATGTGCTGGGACAGCTTATTGCTTAATAATAGGCCGCCTTGGGGGTTCCACTTGTATAACTTTTTATAAGCCGTATTAGTATCTACTTATTATAAATCTAATGAATATGCAAATTACGTAGATAAATAGAAGTGCAAAAATATTAATTTTAATTTTTTATACAGTGCCCGACAAAGCGCTACAGAAGAATACTTTAATAGACACCTGTTTTAATCTCTAACATGGATTCATATTGAATATATTTTTACTTTTAAATATACGATAAATGATGTCATAATCCAACCGATGGCAAGTAGCAGCATCGCCCATGTACACCAGCACCATTAAAGGCATCACCATTGCGTGTCCAAGGAAGTAGAGAGAAAAGACTGGAGGTTGTAAATTGTTGAGTTACTTAAACAATTGGCGCATACGTTATAGAAGCTTCATATAAAGTTCTCATCTCTATTGTCAACTAATTTGTGAAAGAAAATTATAAATCAAATAAAATCAAATATTTTTATTCAAAATTGGTTTGGTTCACAAACACTTTTTGAAAGTCATACAAGCTATGCCAATGCTTCAACAAGGCCCTACAGTGAGAGGGCCCGGGAGAAAAAGCAGCAAGAAACTACCGGGATTGTTTTTTCCTGCTCACAGTAAATGTTACAGATAACACTTATCATCTACTACAATCTATATTAATAAAACTCATGTCCAAGCAGTCTTGTCTTTAAAATAATCATCTAATTTGTAATATCCTTTCGTCCAATAACAAATTATAAGACATCTCAAATTCGGTACAATCAGTTTAGCCTTGTTCCTCGTATTAATACTGTGGATGTCACTCTTCTTAAGAAAACTATCGTATATTAATATTGAATAATACATTTTACTTTATAGTTGCGGGAACTAGAAGTGGATTGATTCTTCCATGCCCAGTCGCCCTCAATGGCGAATCCTTGTCAGTCTCCTTAGATGATACACGATAGTAAAATTATAAGCCTTCGTAGTTGTACCTATTGCATGTTTCCAAAAGCCTATTAGCCACTGTATTCTCGTTTTCTATTTGGGCGGCCGGTGTTAAAGCCAAATGGGGTAAGCTGGACTTACGTTATGACGATTGTATTTTTTTACATATAAGGAATTTTGAAGGAGATTTTTATTCTTCTTCACCATATTAATTTGAATGGACGTATGAATGACATACCTCCGACTTATGTAAGGCTTTGGTGCAATCACTCATTTATGCCATCACGTTGGTTTAGAGTGCAAATCATGTTTCAGCAATCGAAGCAGAAGCGTAAAAAATGTGTTAATTTTAACAGTAGAAGTAATTTTATAATTATCAGGAATGTTTTAAATTTAAACAAAATTGTTTTATGTCCCATTTTATCTTTATCTACCTCTGCCGGAAGTACAATAAAGTCTATTATCACTTTTTTCACAATAATATCTTTCTTGCATCTCGCTGAAGTATTTTCCCATGATCTGCATACTAGTACAGTACTCAGGGTATCTGCATAACATTTATGATAAATAACATCACAAAACCAAATTCCCTCGAAGGCCCGAGTTATGATAATGTTATCTCCAGAATGATATCGCAGATGAAACTGATTGTAATAGATTTTAAATTCTATTCGATTTTACGTCCGCTCAAACATTTCCATAATACATGTTTTGTAGAGAATACTTTCAAATAATACCGTCGGGTGCATCTTATATTCAAAGTATGGTGAGTGAACAAACTATAAGAATATGGAGTGACCGGACCACACAGTGCGAACCGAAATTAATACGAAGTCGAAGAATTGAAGTTAGGGCTATTTTCGGAGCTGAAGAAATTATTAAAGAGTAATATAAAAAGGCGATGTTTTAAGCTGAAAAAAATCTGAAATCGATTTTGAAACTGTAAGTTTATGCTCGAATTAGACTTGATTTATAAAGACTTCAAAAAAGGAGGAGGTATTCAATTCGACTGTATTTTTTATTTTATTTTTATGTTTGTTACCTCAGAACTTTCGACTGGGTGAACCGATTTTTATGATTCTTTTTTTTAATCGAAAGCTGGTGCTTGTCAAGTGGCCGAACCTAAATTTGAGTTAGATCTGACGAGTAGTTTTTGAGTTATTTTGAAGTCGGTTATTTTTTTCTTGGTAAAATTCAGTTATTTAAAGTGAGAAACCTGATGGCAGTATTATGTGGTCACCGTCACCTACAGACAACAGTTACACCAAAGGCATCCTGATGCGTTGCCGGCCAAACATAATAGATAAGAAAAAATGCTAATACCCGGGTTCTTATCCTGGACAGATAAAGATACATAATTTAACTATTGTTTATACTGCAACAACTCTATTGACTGTCAAGGTTGTTTTGGGATCCGATTCCAATAAAAAAATGTATTTATGTACAGTATGTAATAGCTATTTGACATATCTTTATTTTATTTATTTATGCTTTAATGAACCTTACACAAGTAATGGAACAAAAGTAATGAACAAACATATCACATTAGAAAGTTAGTGCTACTCATAGCACAGGAAGTCTTTATACAGAGATGTGACTGAACGAGTTTTTCTTATCATAGATTCTGACATTTGAAGCAACAAAATCGCAAAGCACCATATAATTGTATTCATAAAAGGTTATCAAACTCGTGACATATTCATTCGACCGGCGAATATCTTATCAATGGGGAATTTGATCGATTCGCTAATGGTATCGTTGTGATCTCATAAATTAAGCTCTAGCTCGGGCATACTATTGTCAAAGGAAGTGCATCGGTTATTGTTCCCGTCGCTTGGGAATTATCTCCACCGGCCGATCGAAACCAACCCACTAGTTACTTCGCCCTTTGCTCCGCTCTCATTTTACTGTCGAAAATTGTCTCGGATTGCGGCTATATTGTAATCATGGGCAATTGTGATAGCAGTTTTTCGCTCGAGTTAGCTCAAACCGACCTCCAATTGCGTAAACGTTAATACCCGTATTTTATCACGGAGCTAATAATAATAACAATATAGTAATTATGTTTATTGCAGAGAAAATAAATAAAACAATCAGTGCTATTGTTGATAAGAAATAACTTCTTTTAGAGTTTAGTCAAGGAGAGCATTAAAAAGAGAAAGGGTCACCATCATTATTTTAGTTAAAGACATTCTTTTTTTGTTTAGTATACGAGTACTGCTTAGTATAAGACGTCATGTTGGTGATTAGTTTTTACCAAAACGATGACCACATATAATCTCAGGAACTACTGGTTCCTAGTTTGAATTGAATTTTTTTTTGTGTTTGATAGTACATTTATCGAGGAAGGCTATAGGCTATATAACATCATATATTTTAATAGTTAATTTTTCCACAAATTAACGCAGGTGAAACCGCGGGGCATAGCTAGTTTCATATAAATTTAAACATATATCATCGCGGACACAAAACATTTTGAAAGGAAACAGGTACTCACGATTTTTGTATTTTGTACCGATATTCGACCCAGTTACATGGTCGGTCTGTCTGAGTGTCTGTCTCTCAGTTTGCTCGTTTGTTGACCCGTAGAATTAACGCAAATATACGATTAGGTATGTATGTAAATTACGTAGCGTATTAATATAATCGTTTGATAGTTCTGCAAATGTTTAAGTTAAATCCTCAAACGAATTGTGTTCACCTGAGTGAGTGACAGCGTCAATATAAATCGGTTTACCGCCTTCTTGTCGATTGTTATTATAATTCTGTACTACCGGTTATTAATGTCTTTGACCGTGTATGGGACCACTTGTAACTTTATTTAGCGTTAGTAAGGCTAAGCTCATTGTCCGGTCTGCTGCTTGACATAATTGTTGATTTAAAATTAAAGTTTTGTAGCTTGGATGCCATAGATAAATTAAAAAGTTACACACTTTCCAACTGGGATTCCCTGAGTCATTTGTTGAAATTTTAATACACGTCACGTTACGTCACTAACCTTCATCTTTCAGGGATTCATTCAGTATCTTATTTATGAAATTAGTTGTTGCCTTAAGAAGAAAACTAAGGTTTATGATTCTCAAGTGAAAAATTAGTTCCACCTCAGCATTATGATTCATTTACTGCATGCTAAAAGAGAATACATGTTCCAGGTTACGTGACCACTAAGTGCGGGAGAAGGGTTCATACATGTGCTTGTTGAAATTTCTAAATTCAGCCAAAGTATTACAGTCAAAGAACTTGCAGTGTTCCATCACGTTTGATGATAGACGTAGAGCCGATATGATGATGTCAGAAATTGCGTAAATTCAAGGTCACATGCTACAAAGAAATATAATAACGACATAAATAATTATAGTTTTTTTTTTTAATGGAAATAGACGGCAAATGAACTGACGATCCACTTGATGGTAAGTGGCTATAATCGTCTCCCATGGACATCAGCAACAGGTATCACTAATGAATAGTGAATATAAGGTGTAAATATTGTTTAATAACTTTCCCTCAAAGATTTTACAGGCAGTTTTTGAGAGCGTGCATGCACAGACAAATACAAGAAAATCTTAAATAAAATAATTACTGCAAGTCGTTACTAAATATCAGCCTCAGTACGAACCCATACGAACGCATTTACACGCGTGTGAATTTATCTATACGTGCAAGTTTCTTTAACCGGTCATAGCTTTGACCAGTAGAATAAATTAAAGGTAAAAAAACTTTCTAAAAACAAGTTTTTATTTTTTGCCCTAAAAAGAAGAAAATAAACTTTAAATTAAATCAAACCAGTCAGTTTAGTACATGTATTACACAATTTATTAAATGATATAAAAGCTTATCGCGAGATTTACCTGTGTACTAACTAGTATTGCTTGACATACTTATTATAAGTAATTCTATTAAAGAAAATGTTTCCTATGAAATATGGAAATCTGGAAAACTGATTTAAAATTCAGTTGCAAGATTCCACCCGGAAAAACATACATACATTGCATGTTACATAAAAGCTTGTAACAAAGGCCGACATTTACGAGTATGTATGTACCTATATGTATGAATGTATGTACATGGAACAATGTTATCACTCCATAGTATAAAACAGTCTGTCTGCGTGAACGCAATATAGTCAAAAAATAGTTTACAGATATTCATGCTATTATCAAGCATAGATTGGATTTATGATAACAGGGTGAAAACTTGATTTATTTATAAAACGATTAATAAAAAGTAAAAATTATTTCCGGTTACTTTTTTAAAAGTTACAATCATATTTACTGAAGTGAACTTAGGTACTACTTACCGATAAAACAGTGTTTAGAATCTGCAGTATAATTTTGAGATGGACTGATAACTTTAGATAAGTCCAGGTCGTACTCAGAGCTATAAAATATAAATGATAATCTCCATAACGTTAATTTAATTACTACGTCGAACGATGGTAAAACGGACAAGTGAAAAAAAATGTCGTAAACGGAATACTATACGTAACAGAGGAGAGATGTAAAAAGTTTTATCGTTATAATAAATCAAAAAGATTATAAATCGGTTTACAACCTTTGTAAGGTTCGTTAAAAACTGGCAACATTAATAAAATATCTGTATAAAAACAACGAAATATAATCTATGGCGGGAGGTGGCAATAGTGGCTTATGACAGGACAGATCGAATTGGAGGTTATGAAAAAAATAATGATGGCTAACTTGACAAAAATAATAAATTGGCAATGAGCAATCGAGATATTATAACATGTTTAGATTCAAGCAATTGTACAAAAGTATAGCGATAAATATAACATATGGTACCCATCTATGGAGTTATCTTACATATCAGCAGTGGTAAGTACACGGTACGCTCACAAATTTCTTATAATACGTATTAAAATCTGCGATTATAATTCACGGAAGGCTACAAGATTATCTTGTAATTTATTCTTTCATCTGAGCTTGTAAGTTTTTAAAAGTGTCCTTTTAAGAATAAGACTAGGTACTTAAATAGTTTACAAGAAAACTATCCGATTGTTGTTGAACTACATCTCGGCTGTTCGAGTTCATAATAATAAATAATAATATGATTTGAACATTTGAATTTGAACCGGTTCTGATCTGAATTACACACCTATTGTATTGTATCAATAGCTTTGTCATTTGATAACAGATAACATTACATACTCTATTAAAACCGCGTCAGGGAAATATATTTTACATGCAAATTAAGCGTAAGTATGTATCGTTGTAATCATGAAGTTGTAATAAATAAAATTTGATGAAACAGAAACAACATCTTAATGTCATTGTTTTAAAAACAATTGGCACATGATATTAACTAATTATAATGTCTAATCTCAAAAACACAAAACGAGAATAAAGTGTTTCGTTTAAATGGAATATTATAATTCATATGGGTTAATATAGTTTGATAGAAGTCTGTTTTAATAGAGTTTATGATGCTAGTTGTTACATGGTACCTAAGGTGTATTTATTAATTTATTTGGATTGCCAACGCAAGAAACAGTACAACAAGCTTGAAATCAACGCACATTACAGATGTATACATAACTGCTCTTTCAATTATAGGCAATTGCAGCATACATTGTGTTACAGTTGTACTACACACAATCTACATTAATTTTTAATTATCATCACAATACAATTAGGTATTTGCTTATTTTAGGTATTTGCTTATAATATAAATTGAATTAAATAATGACATTAGAATATTTATAAATCAAAAAAATCAAAATGTCACAATAATCATGAAGCTATATGCTTAGTATTATCAGATTACAATAAATTGAATTAGTTAATGTCAGTGGAATATTAATAAATTAGCATGTCAATATGATCACAAGAAAAGTACAACATAATATAATTTGGTCAAAATTTAAGAAGGTGCATCACATATTATTTTTGAAATTTAGTAAAGGTATCAAAATGTATATCTATATCTGGCATTTTATTTGTATACTCGTTATAAAGATGAGATAGACGGACTATAGGAGAATCTCGACCCAGGTTGGTTTTGCAAAATTTGGATGCAAATAAAGAGCATGGCATTAAATAGGGTCTTGGTATTTTAGAAGGTGTATACATAATTATAGGTCTAAGTTTGAGTGACTAAGATTCACATTAATCACATTTTGTTTTAAATAGGGTACATTATTTATATTTGTAGCATTAAAATATTTAAAATAATAGTGCATGAAGTAATTTTCCACAACAGAAATAAGAATAAATTATGGCTATGAATAAAATTTATACATTCATTTATTATTTCCATAAATAGGTAGTAGAGGGAAAAAGTTTTCACTTTTATTTATTTTACCATTCATATATGTTATTTAAAGTATTTTTCATTGAGGCATCTTGGTTCCTGTTAGATACCTCGTTTTGTAAAATATACAATATACTCCTTTTATACAACTATCGCCGACAGATGTCTATGTATGTGGGTACAATGGAGGAATAGATAGAGGAAAAAAAAAACATAATTATTAACTGTTCCATTATTTGAATGTAAAACTTTTAAAATTTTAAACAATTAAGTTTGGTAGACACATTAACTACATAATATGTTTAAATACTTGATATTTGTGTTACTTATTAAAAGTATATTATAACTACTGACCTACTAGCGATACACCTAGGCAGAATGTTAAAATTATCGAAATGCAGCAGCTATATTGTTTCGAAATTATAAATTATAAAACATAATTTTATGAATATGAACATTATGATTATTATTGAAGATAGCTGTTATTTTTCAAGAATAATTCGTGACGTTTCAGTAACTGTCCCACGCAGCTTTTATTAGAACACCATTGGTTTTGGTTTGAATAGACTAAAATAAATCGATCAAAGTGTATTATTTTATCAATTATAGGCAAATTAACTTTTTATTTTATGACTAAGGAAACAATATGTGCAATGATCATGTCAGAGAATACATAGAATCATTTTTATATCTTAGATGTTAACCATGATGGTTATTGGTGGTTTTCCAAATGGTTTATTTTCGTTGATTTACTAGTTTCCAATGGTTCAATCTGCATTCCAATTACCTACATTAAGTTAAATATATTATTTTCAATATCATGAAACTTGTCCTTGATCATGTTGCTATAAGCAGGATATATATCAATGGTTTAATTAAAGCTTTGAATCCTGCAAATGGTTAGACTGAGTCATTGCCCCATATTTTAATACTTTCGCCTATAGATACTTTTAATTGTAGTATCTGTTGTTTCCCATTTGTTGATGTAAAATTATTAATGGTTAAATTATTTATATTTCATGCATATGAGAAACCATGAAAATGGCTGAATGGCTGTTTTTGGTTTTAAAATATTCACGATACTTCAAAGATAATGAAACAGAAATTGAAAAAGCTAATGTGAAACACTAAAATCAGCAAAATTAATTTATTTTTATTTTTTTTGATGAGCAATACTAAAGGTATAATACAAGTAAATAAAGGTAAGTTGAATGTTATAAACCGAGTTTGGAAGTTTAATAGACAACTCAAATAGAGATGCTGAAATACTGACTGAAATTGTGATACCTACTTTGGAAAAAGTATTCCATGCGATGTCCACTATTTACTACAGGTAAAGTAACTTACTTGACATTTTGACTGCACAACTCTGTTGGATTAACTACACAGGAGATAAAGATAACACAGAAACCAGAAATGAATCCTATTATCCATAGATATCATATTATCCATATGCAGAATGAAGCCTATTTTCATGGCTTATTTATTTGATTGTTTATAAAATATATTTTGTTTTCATATACCTACCTTTAGAATGATTGATGATATGGTGTGTCGAATTTATGAAATCAATGGTTTGGTTGGTGACTTTTAATATTGTTATTATCATTGTAAATGCATTGGTAATAATGTAGAATAATTTATAATTATTCAAGAATAATATCTTAATACAAATAATGAAAATTTGATGTAATACAAAATGGTACTCTTTTTGAAGTTGCTTTAATAAATTAAACCTAGTTCACCAAAATTTTTATTTACTGACTGTACAGTGCAGGCATTATTTTTATAATTATATCTAACGTATTGCGATGCAAGGAACATCGCTTGATTTTTATGTGTTCCAGATGTCATGACATGGCATGATGATAAGAATTCTTATATAAGCTGTGAAGCACCAGACCCCATCTGGTGAGCTCACCAGTAGAAATTCAGTTATGTGTGACCGTGCACCTAGGTGCACCTACAGACTTCTATCCAAAGCAGTACACGCAGAAAAACAGAGGTGATCTGTATCCGTATTTCTATTATTAATTTAGTGAAAATTGGCTATGTTCTATATATATGTCTATTTTTATATTAGTAAAATATTAAAATAGCTTATTTGAATATCCTATTTTGTGAACATAAATCTATCAAAAAGGATATGTGACGCTCAATAATTGAGAGATCATCATAATCAAAAATGATGTCACCAATTGTTTGGATAAATATTATATCAGTTGTTTTGTCAATAATTTCATTTATAACTGTTAGCTCTTGATAGAGTATGTAGAATACCAGAGAATCAAGGCTTAACGGATTAATATTGCATCAAGTATTTGTGACCATGACGAGAGTGATTAAGTTGCATGATGATTGGACTGTACTGGAGGTTGTCATGTAACCGTGGCCCCAGTACGGGCAAGTGGTGACCGCAACACACATAACAGTTTAGTGTTAAATCGAAAATAATTAAGCGTTGCAGCATATGTAACTTAGTGATTTGATATATGGAATGGAAACAGAATAATCTGAAATATTTTAATAAATAATGAAACTTGAGTTATTGTTAAAAGAAACAAATTAATAAACAAGGAACATAAATCAAAAGATCTATTGCATTAGATACTGCATTATGAATGAAAAGGATGATATGTAGGTATAAGAAAATATATATATTCTAACTATTGTTTTGTTGTCTGTGAGTCCTAGACAACACACCTCGTTGGAAATGATCAACGACAACATTCGGCGACGCCTCCGCGGAATCCTGAAGTGTGTGGTGACCACGTTACTAGACGAAGTCGGAGCCAAGTTCGAGATGACATGCGGCAGACGATGGACCAAGTGACTGGGAGAGGTTCATGAAGCTTGCCAGGAGTGGACGCGGTGCAGCCTGCAGCCTCCTGGTGCGGCTAGATCAGAGGCTCAGTCTGCTCATTGGACAGGTCCACGGGAGTTTAATTTCAAACAGTTACTGGTAGGTTCGCCTATGTTTTCAAATTGTTAAATGGCTACACTATCAGCTGATATAAGTAAAATAGTGATTTATGGCAACGTATTGTATGAATGTATTCGTAATTTAAACTGGATTAGACAAATTGGAACTTAATGATGGACATAATATCATATAATTTGAGTTAATGTATGATCATTTTATAGCTACCATGTGATTATAACTCATTACCAAAACTATAATGAAGTATATGGAGGGGATGTTGACACTATCAGTAAATTATAATAAATTTATGTTTAAAGTGTTAAGGAAACATTTAAACACCTAAAATATTATTCTTTTGTCGAAATCAATCACAATAAATTAAATATGATTATTTTAAAAATGTTAAAATTAGTACTCATTGTCACGTGACTTCAAACGCCATTTTGAGCTTATGACGTCATTGTTCGTATTTTATATGCAAGTGCAACTAATTACAGTCGACAGATAGTATGGAATATCGGCTAGTGACGTCACGTGACGTTTTTGGTGGATTTGAAAATTATTTATATTTATCAATTGTTGTCTTTAAATTGAAAATTATTATTTTTATAATATTTTTTCATGAATCATAAGGTTATATCTATAAAATTAAATTGAACTTCAAAATTAGTCAACATCCCTATTGTATCAGCTCTTCTTCTAGCTTTGATTTATACTGGACAACTAGAAGTAATTATTTTAATAAGATGCAATAGGTACTTATTTATGATCAGTGTTCTTGCGTGTTTCAATAATGGAAGTTTATCTGATTTGATTTATACAACTAACTTATGTTCTTTTGTGACGATATGTGTTTAAAGATGATAACAGTTGAAATTTTAGAAATTAATGTGATACAATTGGTTGTTGGAACGGATCCGTATAAATCCCGGTGTACTTTAATTCCAACTTTGATGTCCTCCAATAGGCGACGCCCTAAGCCGAGGTTCGAACCCCACAGTGGGTGCCCTTTGGACGTCCTTTACTCTCGAGTTGTGGAACTATCACCCCATTTCATAATATGCCTTACCGGCTGAACTCTCAAGGCACGCCCACCTGTCCACCTAAAGCTGTTAGGTCGATAGGGCCTCCAGTTACTATTCATAAAAAGAAATACCTTGGTTTGACCTCAACATTTATTTTGCACTAGTGAATATAACGAGTATAACGAATATAACGAGTGCATCGTTTCGCTTCGATAAGCCCAGACTCGATAAATGTATCGACAGTACTTTTTCGTGAACCGATTAAAATAAAACAAACATTGAATGTTAACCTGAGCTTACTACATACGTTAGTGAAAACCGCAATGAAAGTCGTTCTTGAGATTTGCCGGAACAAACGCATAGATAAACAGTTAAGCAAACAAAAAAATACAACATTATTATTTGAATTGAATAGAATTCACACGGGATATGAATTTCAGGGGTAAAAGGTTGAGTCGGATGGGCCCGCGCCCATTTGATTATAGACCTAACCCACTGATCCCGAGGGGTAAAAGGTTGCGTCAGATGAGCCCGGGCCATTTGATTATAGACCTAACCCACTAGTCTCGAGGGGTAAAAGGTTGCGTCAGATGGGCCCGCGCCCATGTGATTATAGACCTAACCCACTAATCTCGAGGGGTAAAAGGTTGCGTCAGATGAGCCCGGGCCATTTGATTATAGACCTAACCCACTAGTCTCGAGGGGTAAAAGGTTGCGTCAGATGGGCCCGCGCCCATTTGATTATAGACCTAACCCACTAGTCTCGAGGGGTAAAAGGTTGCGTCAGATGAGCCCGGGCCATTTGATTATAGACCTAACCCACTAATCTCGAGGGGTAAAAGGTTGCGTCGGATGGGCCCGCGCCTATTTGATTATAGACCTAACCCACTAGTCTCGAGGGGTAAAAGGTTGCGTCATATGGGACCGCGCCCATGTGATTATAGACCTAACCCAATGATCTCGAGGGGTAAAAGGTTGCGTCGGATGGGCCCGCGCCCATTTGATTATAGACCTAACCCACTGATCTCGAGGGGTAAAAGGTTGCGTCGGACGGGCCCGGGCCTATCTGATTATAGACCTAACCCACTGATCTTGCCATTATTTAAAGAAAGAAAGAAAGAAAAGTTTATTTCATCTAAATTAACTACAGCAACAAATTATAGCAAAAATTTATTTAGTGGTTATCGGGTAACCTCAGATGGGTTCGGGCCCATGTAATTAGAGATCTGTATAAAATCTGCAGTGCGCGCATTATTTAAAGATATTCGGTTGTGTAGGAACAGATATTTGTAAAACTTGTTCTGATGAAATAGTAACAATTAGTAAGGAATAAATTCTTCATAGTACCTAAACACTGTTATTATCTTTATTCAAAAGCTTTATATTAACTTTTAATATCCATTATTTTGTCTACGACATAAATTGACAAATTGTAAGAGTTGCATAGATTTGCAGAATTGTAAATAGAGTTTGACTACTGTGAAGTAGTAATTTGATGTCTACACGTCTTATAGAGTAAGATTTTTAAATTTCAAGGTGATACAAGAATTTGATGGGATATGCAAATCTGATGGATTTGCAAAATCCGTAAAATACAGAAATTTTGTTAAATATGATTCTTGTAGATACTTATTGTATTTTTGTAGCTTGCAAATGTACCTTTTGACGTGTTTGTTAAATATGATTCTTGTACATACTTATTGTATTTTTATAACTTGCAAATGTACCTTTTGACGTGTTTGTTAAATATGATTTTTGTAGATACTTATTGTATTCTTATAACTTGCAAATGTACCTCTTGACGTGTTTGTTAAATATGATTCTTGTAGATACTTATTGTATTTTTGTAGCTTGCAAACGTACCTTTTGACGTGTTTGTTAATACTCAATAATTGCATAATTCGATAGTTGACTTATAATATGACAAGAAAGCCAATTATTATTATCATCATAATTTTATGTCAATTTTTTTTTTTTACTCTTGTTTTTGTAAAGATTTTATTGAATATGCTATTTTATAAGCTAGCTATGTCATCCCTCGCCAAGTGTAAGGTTACTTATTTTTACTCTAGATCTGTGTATGGGGACATACACCTGTTCAGGATGGACGAGTGTAAGGTTCGTTAAAAACTGGCAACATTAATAAAATATCTGTATAAAAACAACGAAATATAATCTATGGCGGGAGGTGGCAATAGTGGCTTATGACAGGACAGATCGAATTGGAGGTTATGAAAAAAATAATGATGGCTAACTTGACAAAAATAATAAATTGGCAATGAGCAATCGAGATATTATAACATGTTTAGATTCAAGCAATTGTACAAAAGTATAGCGATAAATATAACATATGGTACCCATCTATGGAGTTATCTTACACCTTCAACTTATCTCAGGAACCATCGTAAATCATCATCGGAATGGGGGTTGTTCGCGTAAATTTTGAAGTTCGTAGATTGTCATAAAAGTATCCTTATATGCATTTAAAAATAGTTACAGCTATCGTATCCAAACTTTAAGTTATGATGTAAAAGTAAATACAAGCTATATTATATGTTTTAAGTTACGAGTAATCTATACTAATATATAAAGAGGAAAGATTTGATTTTTTGTTTGCATTGAATAGGCTCTGAAACTACTGAACCGATTTCAAAAATTCTTTCACTGTTGGGAAGCTATACTATCCCCGAGTAACATAGGCTATATTATATTTTCAAAAAATTAGGGATCCTTAATAAAACTCCAATAATGTAACCCAAGGTGTAAAAAAAATAAGAAAACCGAAGCAAAGCGAGGGCGGTTACTCGTGTTAAATATTTTAAATAAATAACGTTTCACACTCATAGCCCCACACTAGAATTCCCTGTGTCATGGGCACCATGGACAACACAAAAAGATAAGAATACTAACACCCAGACCGAGAACAGTAATTCAAACTCATCATTCAAATTACCCCGTCGCTGGGAATCGAACCCAGGACCCTTGGCGCGGCGATCCAGCATGGTAACCAATGCGCCTCTAATTGTTATCTATCAAGAATGGCGAAATAAAATATCATCCTATATAAAGTAAGGATTTCTACTTATGTTTCTATACTCTAACTAGACGAAGTTTTATTCTTCGACTTGACAATGTGGTCGTGAGGGACAGCTTTAGGTGTCCGTACCCTGGCTATTGTGTTAGCCGCTCCTTGAATGTGGTGCCTGATGAGTTTCTTGTTCGCGTTTTGTAATCCGATGTCCTTGTAGGTTGAGATTCATAATTTATTGACACGATTTGTGATGTTACAAGATTTTGTTATTACTCAATTTTAAGCCTACTTACAAGTTCATTTAAGTAAGGGCTAATAGGTGCATAAGGGTATTAAATTAAAGAGATCTGTATAAGGATTTAAAAAAGGTATATCATGATAGCTTTTTTGATAGCAGGCGGTTTTTTTTTAATTTTTAAATTTATACTAGTTCAAAGGTTAACTAAATATAAAAGCAATGTAGTGATTTTTAAGCAAATATGAAAAGTACTTGCATTGATATCCACTTACAGAGAAAAGGATAATTTCCGTACAATGGCAGCCATTCGACCCTCTTCAGATTCAAATACCTTAATCAAGTGTCGGCGGTACAAATAAGGTGATTTCGTCGGCTACAATCTGAATAAATATCTTCATTCGCACTCACTTGGTGCAGCCAACTGAAGCCAGACACGCAACTGTAGAAGAACGTACTGATAATACCCTTTAAAGACTCTTTTACATTATTTTCAAAGCACGAGCGTCACAGTTGAGCTAAATTAGAGTGGTTAAAGTCCATCATGCATGGATTGGCAGACTTCAGAAACTTTTGAAAAGAGTAGTTCTTGTGGTCTCTCCAGCTGTCGAAATGATTTTAAATTATTTAAACCCGTATAATTTACTCAATTAACTGGTAGCTGATAGTTTGCGCTGGACTTGCAACCATTACTTGGAACGGTGAATTCAGTTGCACTTTTATCGTTTATCTTTAAAATATAAATGGTCGATTTATATGATAATGCGAAGTGGAAAGTTAAAATCGCTACAGTTGTTCGAACACAAAACAAGTTCCTTTAGCATTTAACTTAGAAGGCGGTATCGAATTATGCATATTCTAAGTAGTTATTTTGGTAACAATATAAAATATTGATCTGTGTAAAAATAATCATGTTCAGAGAAATCCATTTCCCCCTTTTTCCTATGTTATTGTATCTTTTATCAATGTTGTAACTTCTGTTGACGGTAATTTGTCCCTAAAGTTGGGAAGGAACTTACCTTAAGTTAATTATTAATCGTCTATTCACTTGCTATTGCATACACCTTCTTTTTTCAACGAATTAAATAAATACCATATAGTACTTCTTTTAATTATACTCCCATCATCCCTATCTATAATAGTGGAGAACTTCAGTAGTCTCCATGCCTACGGCATCCTAGTCCACAACTGCAATCTTGTATATACCTGTGGGCAACCGATCAAGACAGACCAACATTCAACATTCACATGGTGTATATTCTATATCGCCTTTACCGAAAGCTATCATTAACTGCGGCGGATTTACAGCCAACGTCACGGACTGTTCCCGTACGCAATTATCCAGTTCGCGATCTCCCCATTGTTGTCGAAATTTAAAACAAATTTCCTGTAGGTACAACGGGGGGTCGCATTTTTCTGCCCTGCCAAATTGGATAAGCACTGTAATTACTCGTTTAATTTCGGACGCAATGGACGGCTTGTGGATATTTCAAATCGAGCCGTATCTTCCCCGCAGTTTATAAGGCGGAACGCTTCTTTAACCATTTACATTTTTACCTTATTCCGTTCGATAATTTGCTGTAATGAATGGAGATGGAAATGTTGTATATTGTCGAGGGGTTTCTGCAAGTTATAATGATTATTTGTACAACCTTTTGGAAACGAAATTTTGTTACAGGGAGGTTACCTCCTACCTAATTGATTATTGTATTTCATTTATTTAACAACTAGTTTCAGAGCCTATTCAATGCAAAAAAACAATCAAATCTTTCCTCTTTATAATATAAGTATAGACAAGTGTAGATTTTGACAATTTGTAAAATAGTCGATTAAAATTGGTTTTATTTAAAATGAAATAATTGAAGATAATTTGTTATTTCGTAAAAGCATCTCGTGTTTTTTATCGGATTAAGCGGACGTGTCTTTAAATTTGCAAAAAATTAAGCCAAGCATTACACAGAGAGCAGTATTAAAACCGTTATATTTTACAATGACTTCTAGGTAATCTCTATGTATACGTTGTTAAGATTTAAATTCGTATAACAATGGATCATTTTAAAATGCATTAACACCCGCTGTCAAGTTTCATTTGGATGTGTGATACAATTTAATAAACCCGTCAAATCCCCGTGAATCTCGTTAACTGTAGAGATTGTTTTGCATACGAATGCAAAATCAATCCGCCTTGAGCAAATAAAGAAACGTTTTCTTATTCGGACAACAGCTGTTAGTCAGAAACCTTTATAAGGGCTTTCTTGACAACTGATGATGAGTAACGAATAATATTTTTTTTTAACATTCGGAAGCTAATTTATCACTTTACTTATAGTAAATTGCTAATTATTAAATCATTTCATGGAAATCACAAGTCAAGTAAAGACAATTTTAAGAATGTCTTTAGGCATATTCCAATAAGAAGTTTTTCTTGTTCTTTCCAATCAGAAAGGAAGTCACTGTGTTCCATAATCTGTAATAATAATTAAAAATCAATTACCTATTCATTTTGTACATGCAGTTCATACTTATACTAAGCAAGACTATTTCTAACAACGACATAATATTCAAAAATTTTATACAATAACCTAAAAATACCTTCTTTATTTTAAATCCAATAATTGAATTTATCATGTTTAAATTGCTTCATATTATTCGTTATTCAAAAAAGAAACAAAACTCAAACAATGTCCCTACAATGCAACTGTAACCCGTTATCGAATTTGCAAATTTAAAAATCCCATCAGAAATTCACGATCATTTATAACCAAAGGACATTCAGTCATATAATAAGGATGGTCGGAGAGACGTGTATCTTCGAAGATGATATCTCCTGAGAGTGGTTAGGCGTGTTCAGCTTGGGGTGACAGTGCTTGAGTGATGAGATCGCTTCGTGCATAATCTGTGAAATATTTATAATTTAATAGCTACTGATATATTGTGCCGGTTTGTGATTGCGATTTGCATGGGCGATGGCAGTTATTTGCCCACCAGTTGAAGTTTATTTGCAAATTGTAAAATAGTAGGCACGTTATTCTCGAATGTTGTTTTCAGTAAATTGGTCTGTCAGAGGATATAGGTTCGAATCCTAGCACGCACATTTAACTTTTGGTGTCATGTGCGGTATATAAATTATGTAGTTGCTCGCTCTTACGTTAAATGTTTCTAATACAAGATATATACGGAGTATGCCTGTAAAGTTCTGATAGTCACATAATCGAAGGGTTTTTGAAGCAGAACAAATGAAACACAATACAATGTACAATATGTACAAATGTAATATTTTACAGAAATTCATCTCATAATATTTCTTTATAAACGTTAAAATTTTACGATGATAGGTTTTATAATGGTTAACGTCAATTTTAACTACCGATTTATTCGAACAGTAGAGCCAAGCAATAATTAAGGTTATAACAAACCACGTAATTAAGGATTTATCTATACATCTTCTATACATCTATATCTATACAATACAACTAAATAAAATTGGAGTGTCTGTTTGTAATATTAAAATAACCGTTTTTTACTAAGTGCATTTGGATGTATAGGTACACGGTACATATACCAAAACAACATTTTTTTTAGAATTTTTGTCTGTTTGTCTGTCTGTCTGTTTGTTCCGGCTAATCTCTGAAATGGCTGGACCTATTTTGACGGGGCTTTCACTGGCAGATAGCTGATGAAACAAGGAGTAACTTAGGCCACTTTTATTTTAGAAAAAAAAACATTACTTTGTTAGGCGATACGAAGTTCGCCGGGTCAGCTAGTAAAAAATAAAAAGCGGCCAAGTGCGAGTCGGACTCGCCCATGAAGGGTTCCGTAGCAGCAAGTAACATAGTATAAAAGTTCTTGTAGTTCGTTGTAACTTTGATCGATGTTTTTTGCGGTTTATGATTTATAACTTATTAAACTACTTATTAGATCTCGTTCAAATCAATTTTCGTTGGAAGTTTGCATGGTAATGTACATCATATATATTTTTTAGTTTTATCATTCTCTTATTTTTGAAGTTACAGGGGGGGGGGGGGGACACACATTTTACCACTTTGGAAGTGTCTCACGCGCAAACTATTCAGTTTAGAAAAAATGATATTAGAAATCTCAATATCATTTTTTAAGACCTATCCATAGATACCCCACACGTATGGGGTTGATGAGATGAGGATAAGATATACAAGAATCTAACTTGCCTCTATAGCGGGACTTAATATCATCCTTAATATCATTAAGGTATAAAACTATTTCTGTTAGTGGACATACATTCAGACCAGTTACTTTATGAAATTCATACTGCAGCACACAATAAAAATACACAATACAACACTAAAATCTACTATAAGCTTGACACAAAACGTGCAAACAAATCATTACTAGTTACACCATTCACACCGCACAATGATGCCGTGTCAGTCTCCTGGGAAATCTAACATTATTCGGTAACTTACCACCACTGTCACGGAAAATGGAAAAGCGCCCCGTGTTTAACTTCACCGCGAAACTAATTCTGACTACGACATTGACTCGGAAGTAATTTATGCCCTTTGTTCAAAACTTACTGTTATGTTTCGTTGAAACCGTGTTTATGATTAACTGGTGCATTCTGGATGTAAGAAAACTAGGTAAGGAAGTAGTAGGGTTCTTTGTATGAGGTATAGCGTGTGTTGAGTAACTATTTTGAACCTAGTGCACCTACACACAAATGCGATATTTTCGTTTGTCTTTTTGAATTTTGTTTCATTGATAAGGTGTTCACAATAATTAGAGTGACTTCTTCCATAAAGTTAAATTAAATATAGTTAAGAAATAAACAGATTTTATTCAAACTTTTTAGGGTTCCGTAGCCGAATGGCAAAAAACGGAAACCTTATGGATTCGTCATGTCTGTCTGTCTGTCTGTAACTTCTAAAATAAGGGAATGATAAAACTAAAAAAAAATATGATGTACATTACCAAGCAAACTTCCAACGAAAATTGGTTTGAATGAGATCTAGTAAGTAGTTTTTTTTAATACGTCATAAATCGTAAACCGCAAAAAACATTGATCAAAGTTACAACGAACTACAAGAACTTTTATACTATGTTACTTGCTGCTACGGAACCCTTCATGGGCGAGTCCGACTCGCACTTGGCCGCTTTTTTACTTGGATTGATCAGTACTTATTAAATACAATTTTAAACATATTTTAGTCATAAAAAATTGGTAACGATTTAAAAATGTAAAGATGCTTGTCTGTTAACAATGAATGAATGAATAAATGAATGTATTCAGATGTAAACGAGGTTCTGTTGCTTAAGTTGATATATTCCAGTTTGAATGGAAATGATGCGGACACTTAGTAGCAACAAGTAAGGCCTTCACTTCATTGAAGTCAAGCATCTATCTTTATATATAAAAATCAATTGCTGTTCGTTTGTCTCGCTAAAACTCGAGAATGGCTGGACCGATTTTGCTAATTTTTATCTCAAAATATTTGTGGAACTTCAGGGAAGGTTTAAAGGGTGAGAAAAATAAATAATAAGTAACGTAAAATACTAAAAACGACCATTTAATTTTCCAATACAAAATGTTTCTTGCTGTGAAACATTTGATGTCTTTTGCCAAATTGTTATTTGGTTGTCAAATATTTATAGGTGCGTTCAGTTTGTCTGTTTCATAGCTGTAGTATGAAGTCCGATCTGTTTGAAAACTTAACGAACATATTAACTTTCTAATGTAACCTTAGCAACATATCTAACTTTTTTATTATATAACTGACAGTCAAAGGCGAGGGGAAGAGAGAGGGAGAGAGGGAGTTGTTAGACGGTACAAAGTTTGCCGGGTCAGCTAGTACACATTTAAAGAACTCTCCTAGACGGTACATTAATATATGACAGCCTAAAAGCAGTTATATCTTAGATTAGTTACATACATCTATTATCTATTAGCTGTAATGTCCACTTAACACATGACCGCGTCACAGTTTGCTACTAACCATATCAATAAAAAATAATTATCAATTAAAATAAAAAGGTAGCAAGATGCTGTCAGTTACAATAAACAGAATGGTTGTGCTACTTTTATAATTAATCAAGATTGGCCGTATCTTAGGTAAAAGATTGAATGCCTCATAATAACGCTTCAAAATAAAAGGTGTGACGATGGTATCGAGAGAGGCCAACTTCCTGCTTGGATGATAATGAGTAACGTATACCTTTAGATTTGGACAACTGATTTTTAAAATGTTGCTATCCATCCTTGAGTCCAAGCCAAATTCCCAACTCGTTCTATTGTTGATCCAACCTGTTTTACATTGGACAAGGAAACGACGCGGGATTCCTCCTGTTGAACGTCGCTGGGTGTAGCGGGGTGTTAGTTATTACCCAGTTTAATAGTCGTTACTCAGTGGTAGTTCTTTTTCTGCCTGGTTCGTCTACGTCCTATTGAAGACCCTGTAGCCTAGTTGGTAGCGACCCTGCCTGCGAAGCGAAGGGTCCCGGGTTCGATTCCTGGCCGGGGCAGATATTTATGTGACAAATAAATGTTTGTATTCGCGTCATGAGTGTTACTGTGATGTGTTATAATTATGTGTCGTCCATGCCACCCGCGGCACAGGTGAAAGCCTATTACGCGGGTATGAGTGTGTAAGCGTTTTATTTTATACGTATATTACCCGTCGTTTTTAAATCGACCGTGAAATATGTTTTCGTCGCAGTGTTTTCCGGTCGCAGCCTTATTTTAATATCGGCTTACTTTTTGAATCGAAGTGTGATACTTCATGCAAAATTACGATCAAACTGTCCATCCGCTTGGCACTGGCTAAAAAAACAGTATATCCATAATAGTTCCCACCTTTATGTTATGTCTTTGTTAAACACAATGCCTTGATCTTCGAAACCAACCTTATTCAGTTAGATTACAAACATGCCTTCTGAGCACCGAATAAAGTTTAGACAACGTAGGAATTCTATTCAGCAGTTTATGCATCGTTGTGAGTTAGTGTCGCCGTCTGTCACTGTCATACTCGTATTCGGCGTCATTTAGTCATGTCGTGCGAATCACGTGTTATGGTTCAACGCACAACCCGGACAATGGTCACGCTGTGTTCAGATGCTCAAATTTCCCGCGCTTTTTTATGTCACTGTCACTGCCTAGTTTTCGGTTGAAGGAAGTGTTGTAAGAGTAGATAAAATTAAAGTTAAATCCACACCAAGGATATTAAATGATGAACAGCAAATTAATCTACTATTAGGATGAGATGATGGGATGATTATGCACAGTCATAATTGAAGGGGTAAGTGTAAAAAGGGTTTAAGTAACAAAAACAATAATTCGAGATAAATACGTTTGAAAGTCAAGACTTCATTTTCGTTATATTCTTAGTATTCAACTTCAAATCTGTTTATATGTTACGAGTAACCGCCCTCGCTTTGCTTCGGTTTTCTTATTTTTTACACCTTGGGTATTGGAAATTTATTAAGGATCCCTAATATTTGAAAATATAATATAGCCTATGTTACTCGGGGATAGTGTAGCTTCATAACAGTAAAAGAATTTTCCAAATCGGTTCAGTACTTTCGGAGCCTATTCAATGCAAACAAAAAATCAAATCTTTCCTCTTTATGTATTAGTATAGATTATGTAACTATGTTATTATGTTGTTATAATTCCAAATTACATAAGATACCTTCGAATTATCATAAATAAAGTATTTATTTAATTACTACTCTGTAATAAGCAAATATTGTCAGTTTTGCAATTAAAAATGCGCCACGTCCGTGCGTTTTTCACGAAACAAGGATTTAAATAACATTATATTGAATTTTCCACTATAAAACCTATGCCATAACATTAAGAATCGAAAGACGAATTCAACGATACAAATAACACTATTTCACTAGTTTCATCAGTTGAACCCTTTTACACTTACCCCTTCAATTATGACTTGACGCTATACTAATTTCGTATTAAATTCGTAATATTTTTTTAAATCTGTGATCCAAGTCCTTATTCCAAGTCACGCTGCGGTAAAGCAAGAACTTATTTAAAACGGAACAACAGCAAAATTGTAACAGATGCGTAACGATAATAAATGACAACAAGCCAGATTGATTTCAGTTAAATAAAGTTATTTGATTTACAAAACGTTTTTATTGTCCTGATCGCGCTTTACATCTACAAAATCATCGCTCGTCCGTCATTGTCACACAATTGGCGCCAGCCGCGTCATGCCACGCGAATATACGAGTAGTGTGACAGAACAACGATGGAAATGGACAGAAGTTGCGTCAAAGTGCAACGCGTTGTTTGTCGTTATTATAATTTACAATAACGTACGGTACTGTATTCAGAATAGGTTGTAAATTGAGCTAGTTTGTGAAGTTTGTTACATTATATGTAGTAGTACACAAGCGAGTTGATAAATGACAGTTTACTCCGAAAGTATGGTCGTAAGTATGAACGTCGGTGTATATTTATAAGTTACAAGTAATTGTATTGATAAGGATAAGAATTAAAAGATGTAAGTAAATCATAAGTAAACCATTCGTTAATTACGTAAGGGTCCCGAGGGAGGGGTTCTCAAAATCTTTACAATCATGTCCTTACTTCGGAGGAGGGGGGGGGGGGGGGGGTAAAAGACATTTTTACGTAATATGTTATGTATCCTTACATGGGGGTAGGGGGGTCAAAAATAGGTAAAATCGTTCTTACGTAATTAATGAATGGCCCCAAAATTCAACTGGAAAATGACGATTATCGTAATATAAGTACTACTCGATACTGCTGGCACTCATAACACGGCAGCTTTTGTCAATTCTCAATAATCGACCGAGTTTAGCAACAGCTGTATGGGTGACCGCTGATGGCAAAAATTACATGAGCATTGAGCGCTTCCATGCTTCAAAAGGCATGTAGAGCCGTTGTTCCTAGTTATTATCGTAAGATGAGAGTCGTTAAGCCATGTCGGAGGCCTTCGGACAGCAACCCCCAACAAATCTACACAGGAGTATGTTCTAGACCTCTTCAAGAAGACAGAACCGTGCCCAGTAGTGGTACATTAATAGGTTGAAAACCCTGAATAGTTCAGGTACGAGTAATGTAAAGTTCAAATGTTTGCTAAAGAAACCCAAAATAAATGTGACATCACATTTAACTACGCACACAATTCGAGAGAATTAGATATTATTTATCTGAAATGTAAACATCATTTACTTCAGGATTCAAATCCTTTATCGTGGCATTTATTACCTGAACTCATCACGTTCTCTATCTTTCACATTGTTATCTGACTAATCTCTGAAGAATTTAAATGAATTACACTTAAAATGTTCAACAGCTAACTTCCAAGCATCTATTACGTGTGCGGTAATCCTAAAACCACTTTACCTAATGCTATAAACGTACCTTAAGCCTATAATGTCGTGTAGGGTAACCGCATTAATATGAACTCGGTTAGAAGCTGAGGCGCCCTGCTGAGCTTACAATCAATTTATTGCGCCAGAGGAGACAAATTACGTATCTCTCCGTGTTTGTCACTGCACCGCAAGTAATAGATTGCCATATCTTTATTAGACTCATAGATATTGGTGTAATGAGCTTGTACTGTCCGTATTGAATTATTTGATGACGTATTGTGAATGGACTTAGATGAATTGGACCAAATGTTGTGCGATCATTGGAGTGGACCTAATGAGATGAATTGAGGCATTGAAATGGAGTAAAAGTTCGTCAACAGAAGTAAAAACGGATCAATATCGTAATTTTTAGGGTTCCGTAGCCGAATGGCAAAAACGGAACTCTTATAGATTCGTCATGTCTGTCTGTTCGTCAATATGTCACAAGCACTTTATTTTTATTACGCCCGAGAACTTTTAGGCTACATCAGTTTGATTTTTTACATAAACAGCTGATGGTAAGAGGCCAACGTCACATATGGACTGCTGGCTAAGAAATGAAAAAAAGAAGAACGAAAGTACTGGCTCAATTTGAATATTTTGTCGATCATACAAGAAGACTAGATGTAAAAAATAATTGTTGTAACCCTATAACAATTCACTTATGTAGTAAACTTCACTTGTATATGCAAAAGTAAAAAAAAATATTGTTAACGGTACTGCCAGATCGAATCAATTTTTGAAAAATAATAAAGGTTACCATTAGGACATTGAGAGAAAATGCACCTTGGACATAATAATCCATAATTATGAATATTTACTACTTAAATTCATTTATCATCAACGGATATTTCATTCAACGGAAGTTTATCTGAAATGTTCACGTTTCCTTCGTGCAATAAACGGGACCCAATTTTGTCAATAATCATTTGACTTACGTCAATTACATTACCAGACATTGCAATTCATTCCAATTCGGGACACTTTGACTATAGACAATTTAATTCAATTAAAGGTCTCATGCTCGTAGCTATTGTGTGAAAGGGTATACCAATTGGCTCGGATAAGGGTTTATTCGTGTTTATGTCTATGATCTTATCTGCGGTCTGTCTATCGGCATACGGGCTCACGCCCTTTTATTAAAGTCCCATGGTAAATACTTGCTACAAAAACTATGGAGACTGCTCATTTGAAATAGTGAAGATGTTTTAGTAAGGCGTTATTCAATTGAACCAAGTTATTTAATACTTTAACCAAGACTTGGTAAAAATATTGAATAACTTGATATTACTCTAGTATGTATCTGTATTCTGCTTTTTCAAAGATACTTTTACCCATCTTTTTTAGAAAGTCAAACTATACCATCGCTTCAAAAGATTACAGTAAGTTCCAGAAGAAGCAGCAGCATGTAACTTCCAAGAAATTCTTCTACTTTTACTCTGTTTGATGTTATAGACAGCAATTACCACTTACTACTTATGTTTTAACGTAATTTACAAGAAGTATTAACTTTAATGTAATGAATAACATTCCCTCTAAATAATGCGTTTATGTCATAAGTTTCAAGTTTATAACATAAAACTTCGGTAAATTCGATGAAAAAATTAACTTTTCGAAACGAACTTTTCGCTTCGATAAATTTAATAATAATTTACCATGTTGTAAATCTACTCCATTCATGTTCTGTTCGTGTAAAGTGGGGGTGTTTAAATGAAAACAGGACAAGCATCTAAATTTAATAAGTTTTTGTATGTCCATATTATATGTATCGTTATGCGATAAGTTTAATATTTTATTGTTTAATGGATATTGTAGGATTAGTTATCTGTGTACTTTGCATCTCCCATATTTTCCCATATTGCTCTTTTGCGAATCTAGAATATTAAACATATTTATAATGGTATTAACATGCGTAACCCGTAACTGAAAATACAAAATGCTTATTCAAGTAAAAGTTAGGGTCTGACCACAGATAAATTAGTTATTATTTAATTTGTTCACTCTTTGATGTTCACTATCTTTCGAGCAGAAATACTAGTAGGTAAAAAAACTTAACAAGTATTTTAAAGATTTACAAGTCCTAATCTTTTGAAATGTAAGCTACGCTTATAAGTTATTTCGAATATAATGACTGCTATTTGTTTCTAATCATCTCCAACGCAACTTTCCCTTCCATTGTTAGCTTTCTTTTTTTATCAACACTTCGTTTATTGTATTAATAACAATTATTAAAACATTACTCTTATTTGTTATTCAATATAAACAAACCAATCATAGATCAGCTAAGCATACACAATGTGCTTTTGTTTATTTTCAACTACCTAAAACTTGCTGAATCATCTTAGGCGGTTCACAAACGTTTGTTTAGTGAGTTCAGCGTTAAGCAGACATATTTTATTTATTGTCGCCCTGTAGCCTAGTTGGTAGCGACCCTGCCTGCGAAGCGATGGGTCCCGAGTTCGATTCCCGGCCGGGGCAGATATTTATGTGACACAAACATTTGCGGGTCATGGGTGTAATTGTGATGTGTTATATGTGTCGTCCATGCCACCCGCGACACAGGTAATAACCTACTGCGGGGTATTATGAGTGTGCTAGCGTTTATTTATTTATTTATTATTCATACAGGTCTTATTTTCATGGATTATATGTATATATTTAGGTATATATTTTAAATTTCCTATTTATTTCATGTTTTTTTTTTAATTTATCTATATTGGTATAAGTTTGCACACACGTTTGCATTTTTAATAATTTTTCATTGCAACCGCCTTCATTGCTGTCCAACGGCCTTAAGGTTGACTGGCAGAGAATGCTTTTAGCATTAAGTCCGCCTTTTGTACTAATACTTTTTGTATGGTTCAACAAAGTTTAAATAAATAAATAAATTATAGTCTTGGACTGACCTATGCAATTGATGTTCTTTGCTGAAAGGAAAGAGCAAACTTTTTGTGTGACCCGTAAATAAAAATTCCATAATAGGAGCTTTAGAATAAAATTATACCGCTAATCCGTTCATGTGTGGTTCATTGAACTAAAACAATAATTTGATTCTGTGATATCAACAACGCAGGACTTAAAAAAGTGAGTTTAAAAATGATGTAAATGAAAACTGGGAGATGCTGAGGGGTGATGTGACAACTTTGCATTACACGTAATGGGTGATGTGGCAAATGTTACAAGTGACATGATCAGCGTAGCTACACGCTATCATAGGTTTCAAGATCACTTGCATATTATATCAGACAAATTCGGAACTTTAACAAACGTAGATCGGATGATCCCCAGTCATGACACTTCGCCTGGCCGGAGATTCGCTTGTGCTAAAACATCATAAATGAAATTTAAGTAGAAGGTGAATTACCTTTTTTAACCGACTTCAAAAAAAGAAGGAGGTTCTCGATTCGACTGTATTTTTTATATTTGTTACCTCAGAACTTTCGACTGGGTGAACGGATTTTGATGATCTTTTTTTTAATCGAAAGCTGATATCTGTCATGTGGTCCCACTTAATTTTTATTGAGATCTGACAATGACATCCATAAGAAAACCATATAAGTTTTAAATTTGTATTAAGTATGTCCGCGACAAATGGACAAATAATTCAATATCACGCCAACCGATTTCGATGATTCTTTTTTTAATCGAAAGCAAGTGCTTGTCATGTGGTTCCACATAAATTTGAACGAGATCTGACAAGTGGTTTTTGAGTAACTTTGAAGTCGGTTATTTTTTGTTAGTAAAATTTAGATTATTACTTTTTATGTGTATTAAATTATTAATTAATGGTTTCATTGACTATACCACAACCTGGAATTTAATGGTATTAGAGGTTTACGACTAGATTTCGCATTAGTTTCTACTTCATGCCCACTCTCTTTTTAAGCTGATGGTTGCCAGCAACAAAGTGTCTACGTTTGTAAACCGCCGTAGATGTGATAAAATACTAAAACACGCCCGTGAAAACATGCTTGCGTCTTGCGTCCTAATATGATAGACCTTACAGTTAAACGAACAAGCGTCATTTCCTGATTGTTTAATTGAATAGTTATTTTTGTAAATTAATATCAGCTTTGGATATGTATAAAAACATTTCTGTTGTGAATGTACTTGATCAATCTTAAAGGAAATAGATGTATTGTTTTCATGTAAAAAAAAATCATTTTAATGCTGTGTAAGTGATAACTACTTTACAGAAAAAAAATGCCGGAAGGAGTCCATTTTTATATAAAAATCTTCTTATTTAAAAATAATAATTAACTCACTTCATAAAAACGGTTTGAATTTCTTTACGAACACCCGATTTGGAAGAAATTATTTTTTATTTACGTACTTATTATTTCCATTTTTGGTGCAAAAATTATAGTATACTGTACCTTTTATTATTTTCAGTTATCACAAGTATCATCTGATTATTATTGTTAAAATACAGTTGTAAATGTACAGAAACTTACCAAAGATATATACTCAAAACAAATATAAAACATATCCCAAACCGTGACATTGAAGCCGCATAAGTATTTGATTTACAAAGTGCTTCTGCTGATTTTGCGGCTATTCCTTTGGAATTATTCTGAGGTGAGAAAAAAAAATACAAAAACTCACAAGGAGTACAAACTAGCTCGGCAAATGTAGCTTATGGTGGCTGAAGAGGGTAAAATGGTTCCCGCGCTCTAAGGTACAATGCACATTGTCACCGCATATAAAGATACAGTGTTGCCTTTATACCACATTGTGTTGCGCCCTTCGCTGCCTCCTTTCTGTTTTCACGGCGTATCCTAGTATTTTATTATTCATGTAACAACAGCCTTATGCGCACCTTCAGTAATGTTAATAATTGAAGACTTCCGTGACAAGGTACGGAGGAGGGAAACGCGAAATAATATATATTTTACTGACATTTTTATGGATTCCACAATAGTCTTTTAGACTGTATTTGTAACCATTTTCAAATGTTATGTTGGTGCATGGAATTTTAGAATATTTGCACCTACTCGCATATACAACGTTTAGATAATATCACATATCATCTTACTTGTAGGTAATAGTAATTATCACGTATTCGTATCACAACCCATCATTATCTTCACTCTCTCTTCGTTAGGTCTCTTTTCACAAAAAGAGTGTTAAGCCATAGCTTCTTATGCTGACCTAGTATGGATTGACTGACTTCACATACCTTTCAGCATATTACAAAGAATGTGAGCAGGAAGTGTGTTAATAGATAGAGAAGGTGAATTATGTAGAATATACCTAAAAGTAGAAAAAATGGAGGTGTCTGTAGATTTCATAATAGCTTTCATGAAAGACTCATGTTTAATGCACTAGGCTTATTATTGATTGATACTGAATTTAATAATAAAATAACCCTTCCTTGTCAGTCGGGTAATAAAAATAAGAACTGAAGGACTGACGCAGGCTAATATAGGTAATTACTCTAACACTGATATTTTTTAGTAAATCCCAAATTTTATACCAATCAGCTCATTGTAATATAACATAAAATTGTAAATAATAATAATATAATTATATCATACTTAATATGTTGTATAATTACATTAAATTAACCACTTATAAAGTTGCCATACTTAGCGGATATAAAATTTATCGCTGTGCATAAAAAGATTTCCCAAATTCCCAACGCTAATTCCGGCTCAATTTACTCTTACGTCTTCATTTACCATTTAGTTTGCAGCAAGTTTGGTGTAAATGTAATTCAGGAAATATTTTTTGGGGCAAGGTGGAAATTGTGAGGACTTTATTTAAGATGAAAAGTGTATTCCTCGTGTATTCCTCTGATTTAAGATAGTAACAGAAAATCTTTTTATAAACAGAAAAGACTAACATCACTAATATCTACTGAAAAAATAAAAAAATAAGAGGTGTCAAGGGACACCCGGATGGAACGAAGTTCCTTTCGATTAATACTATGCGACCAGAAGTCTTCGAGGGTGCGACAACAGTGATATTGTACAATCATAGTATGTGGCTGTCTTATTCACTCTTCGGTATTTAGCATAGGCACAACAGGGACGTCCATATCACGATCATGCACATTAAGCTTTTATTGCCATTTCTCCCGTCATGCCAATCAATATGCGGAAGAGCGACAGTGATAGAACAAATCCATCACTGTCACTCTGACAAGTATCTTGTCAGAACGACAGGGATAGAATAAATCTATCACTTCCGCATATTAATTGGCATGACAAGAGAAATAGCAATAATAACTTAATGTGCATGATCGTAATATAGATATCCCTGTTGTGCCTATGCTAAATACCGAAGAGTAAATAAGACAGCCACATACTATGATTGTACAGTATCACTGCTGTCGCACCCTCGAACACTTCTGGTCGCCTAGTACTCGCTTTAATTAATAAACGACGGCAAAAAGTGTCGTTACAACTTTTCCTCTTAATTTTTTCCGTCTAGCCCCCTTTCGCAACGCGCGATAAGGAACTTCGTTCCAAAAATAAATGAACATTGAAGTATTATTACTAGCGTATAGAACAGACACCGCGAACACAATGTATGTTCCAATGTATTGACGCCGCGCGGCTTCAATGTCCAATGGATTCGTTCGATTTTGAAAGGAGAACAGGGGCTCAATTTTGAAAATAGAACCTCCCGGCGGGGACACACATTTTGTTTGAGATGTCTTCTCTATGTATACTTATACCTCAATGTAAATGAAATTCTTATTTTGTGAAACTAAATATACAAGTCACCAGTTACCGAACGTGGTCACTTACACCTTATTACACTCGTACAGCTAAATATTTATACAATATAAATAGCACAAAAGGGCACATTTCGTCGCTATACGGATTGAATTATGCGTTGATATGAGTGCATGTTTATGGCTCATTGTTCTCTTCGATATTGTACTTAACGCCGACTTAAAACATTTCATTGAGTCCCTTTGAAAATATTCAAGACAAAAGGTCAAGCGTGTATATATTATAGAATAAATATTAAAAAGCATAAACCGCGCGAGTAAATTTATAATCGTATTTATATCGAACTCATAAATAATAAAGAGTGAAATCCGATAGACGATTGGAATTTTAAGGAGCGCGAGGAAGAGGACACGGCGGCGTCTCAATAGCGACTTTTATTCTGCTGTCAGTCTTTTAATGCATTAAATTATCAGTGTTCAACGTCTTCTTTTGTAGGGTAAGCTTAAGCTCGAAGTATAACATAAACCTTTGATTTATTGCCTATTTTAATTATACATTATATGTCATAAATACCCTTTTTAGGGTTCCGTAGCCGAATGGCAAAAAACGGAACCCTTATGGATTCGTCATGTCTGTCTGTCTGTCTGTCTGTCTGTCTGTCTGTCTGTCTGTCTGTCTGTCTGTCTGTCTGTCTGTCCGTCCGTATGTCACAGCCACTTTTTTCCGAAACTATAAGAGCTATACTGTTGAAACTTGGTGAGTAGATGTATTCTGTGAACCGCATTAAGATTTTCACACAAAAATAGAAAAAAACAATAAATTTTGGGGGTTCCCCATACTTAGAACTGAAACTCAAAAATGTTTTTTTCATCAAACCCATACGTGTGGGGTATCTATGGATAGGTCTTCAAAAATGATATTGAGGTTTCTAATATCATTTTTTTCTAAACTGAATAGTTTGCGCGAGAGACACTTCCAAAGTGGTAAAATGTGTGTCCCCCCCCCCCCGCTGTAAGTTCTAAAATAAGAGAATGATAAAGCTAAAAAAAATATATGATGTACATTACCATGAAAACTTCCAACGAAAATTGGTTTGAATGAGATCTAGTAAGTAGTTTTTTTTAATACGTCATAAATCGTAAACCACAAAAAACATTGATCAAAGTTACAACGAACTATAAGAACTTTTATATTATGTTACTTGCTGCTACGGAACCCTTCATGGGCGAGCCCGACTCGCACTTGGCCGCTTTTTCTCATATCTGTCCTAAGACTATAAGTAAGTCTACAAGGAAATGCATGAAAATAATTAATAGTAATTGCATTCGACTGTTTTGTATTTTACACTATACGAACTCTAGGATGTGAGAGAAATGGGAGACCATCAACTCAGGTGGAATGAGAGTCGGATAGTCACGAGCACGTGGCGACGCGTCACCACGAATGGCAATAGCCAAACGATACATAAATGCCAATAGCCAAACGCCAAACGCTCAGACATGGTAACCAGGTACCATCAAGTAGCGTATCCGCTTATTACTAATATAAATATATTACTAATACGTATAATATAAAGCTAAAGTGTTTGTTTGGTTGAACGCGTTAATCTCAGGAACTACTTGTTCGAATTGAAAAAATATTTTTGTGTTTGATAGTCCATTTATCGAGGAAGGCTATAGGCTATATAACATCATATGTTTTAGCAGTTACTTTTTTCCACAAATTAAGGCGGACGAAACCGCGGGGCACAGCTATGACCAATATAAATGGACCATTAAACAAAGTAACAAGATTGTAAATATTTTATTTTAAAAGCAATAACCATATACATATGTACGTACATACGACGCAGGTTTGTACGTACATACGACGCAGGTTTGTACGTACATACGACGCAGGTTTGTACGCGCGTTCCTTTAACGTTTTTAATCTTTAAATTATGGTCCCACTTTCAGCACATAATAAATGGCGTTACTACTTTAAGAACCTCTTATCTTAATGTTGTAGTATGTTTATTGCTTTGATGTAGTTTAGTCAATATGTAAATGATATATGTGATATGATAGAATGAATCACGGTGGGTCATTTTCTGGCTGAATAATTGAAAGTCAATGACTTTATTCCTTGTACTGAAGCAGTATGGTAGAGGCCTATCTACTCAAATACACAGTGGAGATATGCAATTGATCAGTAATAGATTGAGTGGAACCAAGAATAGAAGAAGTAACAAAAGATTTCATCATAACACAATAATGGATCATAATACAATAATCGATATTTGCTATACTATAAATAACTTCTTATTTTCTATAATTTATATTAAAAGAAATAGATCTCACTCTAAGATTTATAAACAAAAGGCTTACTACCTATAATTTAAGAACACAATCAAGTCGTTGACATGGAATTTGAATAACAAATTTATTAAACTAATTGGATGTTGGTCAGAAATTCAATACCAATCTATCTTAGATTTGTTATCTTTATGGTTCAGCTTAAACGTTTTCTGTTGCAAATTATGTTTGTCTCGCCTTTATAAGATAATATATTTTAATATAGGTCACTTTAATCTTTTGTTTGCTATCTGACACCTGCTGATTTCCTTGATCAAGTTTCGTCCAATATGCTCTTATTTAAAATGTGAACAATGTAGTTTAAGCTTTGTAAATCTAATAAAAAAAGAACCTGACTATAAGTTTACAGGTGTTTCTTTCTGTCAGTGGGAAAAAAATATTTAATATACATAATAATATATACTTAATTAAAAAGTAAAAAAACCCTTCGCAAGACGCCTCTATGCTTAAGTGATTTAAAAATTAAATAAATTTAATTTAAATCTGATTCACTCTTCGGCATCCATAGTGAAATAATTCCGGCTACTGACAGTCGGGCTTTATCATAATAAAATAAAAAGTAGCGCTGACGAAGGAAAGTACATTCTACCGGTACAAAGAGAGGACGTTTAAAAGATTCTCTCATAAAAAGTAAAACTTAATTTAGCGTGAATGAATTAAGTAAAGTAATTTCTGCAGAGGCATCTTTTCCATAACATTTTATGAATTTAAATCGTCGGATAAAAGTTTGAAAAAGGAAAAAACTAAACACAAGATAGCCAGCTTTTCTCGCGAACTACAAACACCATACTTTTGCAATAAAATTTCCGTTTTTATCTAAAGGCTTTATGAAAGTTCAAAGTAAATAGTTTCAGCGTTATATAACGTACAGCGTTATGGCGTTAGGTTATCGCTTCTTAACAGCTCCAGGAGTTTTCTTTATCCGTTACAATTTTATTTCATTTTCACAGGAAGCCAGCTGAAGTTTTTTCTTGAAAAAGAAACTCACAAGTATTGTGCCGTATTCATAATTAGACCACACGCGATTGTGCAAGGAGGGAAAGAATTTAAATTCCGAATTCGAGGAAAAAATTCATGTCGTTCTCGTTGCAATACTTTCTACGTTTCGTTTTGTAAAAAATGTCTTTGAACGGCATGCGATGGAATATTCTCGGAAAAGTTTAGTTCAGAGTAGGGCACGCGAAGCTAACTATACCAATTTACTACGTGTTACATCAAACTCACGTTCCAAAATTTCATCTACTTGGGTGGCCCAGATAAGTATTAGCTTTTTGTCATCTCCTAATTGTTCCTGTATGTAGCAGAGCGAGATCTATGGCTGCTTTTAACTGGAACGGTATAGAATTTGTAATAAAGCAAATATCTTCTTCTTTATAAAGACGCTATTTTTTTCTATCCAATTTTAGAATTGAGGCTACCATAGGAAAATACATATACATCCATCTACATACTTGTACACACATAAAAACGTAAACTGTTACTTTAAATAAATTTAAAAAAAAAAACAAAATATCAATCTACGAGTATATGATGACACTGTATCTCGATAAAAAGAACTTGTCAACGTAATTCAGAACAAATGTGTGAAACATCTGAACTGGTGTTACACGTCTTAGATTCCTTTAAGCTTTTGTAGTTTTTATATCAAGCCGTTATAAGGGTGATAATAGCGTGTAGAGATCAAATAAAAGTGCTGCAGTGACTATTATTACGAGGGTTTGGTATAACGCAACCGTTCGTTTCAGCTACATATCAGATTTAAAACGGCTTTCACTGACAAATGTTACCGACGTCAGTTTTGGGTGTACGTGCCTGGTGTAAAACAATACCTTTTTTGAGTACTGCGTACGTTTTATAATAGAACGATTTGGGAGAGTTCGTAAATATCTTCGTTGACGAATTCATATGTTTTCAATGTATTCAACAAATTTTCTATTTGTTGTCTTTTGTTCATGGAAAACATCATAATATTTTAGCTACAACTCATTAAATATTGGCTCACATCAAATTTAGGGTTCTCGCAAATTCTATGATTTTGCTCCACTGGGAATAGCTAGAAAAGTTAGGGGTTAATTTGTTTCTGAAATTCTTATAACGTCCCTATGTTCTTAATATAGCTTACATTGAATACTATAAGAAATTATGGACCATAAACGACTTTACTTGCCTACCAAAGTACAAGAGGCGTTCAAAAATGTTACCTATAGGTACTAGTTACCCATTTAACCAACCGTACAAAGCCCGATCGTTATAACTAATGATTGAAACAAGCAGTCAGTCTATCAGCAGTTAATACATTTACTTAACAGTTTTTAGACTTCTGGGCTAACCATTATTGAAGAAAGGCCCAAGCCAAGTCCATGAGATTCCATAGAAATAGCAAAGAACATTAACTGTTACTAGGCAGTAACAGGTTAGTAGTGGAATGTGCTATTTAGCTTGGTGTGATAATAAACTGTTCAGAAGTAAATTTAAACTTGATGATAATCTACTTTTTATTGATATTTAGATATGCAAACTAAATGTATCAATGATTACTGCAACTCATAGATATCGCTAACCAATTGTTGTATTTGCGGTCAATCACAGTATTTTTACGGACTGAAATGAAATCAATCACTTGCTACAGCATATTATTATCGTACCTTGAAAATTGATAAGTATCTTGCTTCACAGTCAGTGACATAGCTTGACTGTGCCAACATTTGTTGCAGCCTCCGCTTCCATAGATTTCGTAAATGTTCCAACACACATTACGAATCTGCTTACATACCTACTCCAGCGTCAGCCCTAGCCTTAACTAGGTTTGTCAGTGCTCTTTGGTCGAAGCTTTCACTTAAAGTGGTGTTCCATGGAAAATGCTCACCAATATCTGCCTTAGGGTTGCTATAGCAATATCGTTCTTTATCGCCGGTGCATTGGTGCTCCACTGAAACCTTTAAAAATTCTTACCGATGTTAATTTAGGACTGTCATTACTCATTATTGGTGTCTTTTGCCACCCAGAGCCTAGACTGCTCTTCTCACAACCAAACCCAGGGTTTACACTGACTTTAACTATAACTTGGTCAACTTGGTGGCCCCGTATTGATGATACATGACCTCTTTTCTTAGTTAAGTGAACTACGGTGATGTTAAGTGTCATTGCTAACATGGACATTTCATCAATAGGTTCAACTCAACATACATTTCATTAATTTATTACTTAGTCTTTTTTATATTCTATCGCCTCAACTCAGAGTCACTAACGGTTATTTAAATCGCTCCTTAGTACAGAATTTGTATGGTGATTGTTTACTAAGGAGCAAATAATTATTATGTATAGTAACCGTTAGTGACTCTGAGTTGGGGCGTATGTCATTTTTGTCCAGGCACCGTCTACATTGAAGTCAAAATAGCAGAATTACTAAATAACTAAATCAATTTCATATTTATTTATTAAAATACTCGTTATACAATCAAAGAACTGTACAGTTTATGCAATCATTGTAAATTACACTGCGCATTGTATCTCCAATTCTCTAACTAGGCAACGAAATCGAATACCGAAGTGGATTTGTAGTTGAGCTGATAAGCTAAACGCTACAACACTTTTAAATCTTTTAAGCTAGTGAGGCGAAAGCTTGGACTTTACCATTTATATTCTTGTTCGTACAAAAAGCGCAATAAAATAGGTCTAGGTATTTGACGGCAACACGTAACTTCACTTACCTGCGCGGGAGTGTCGTGTTAAGTCGACCAGTCGTTGTTGCAGACACCCTTGGTATTTCAGTCGAATATTCTACTTGATATTTATTACCCTTTGAGAAGCTTCCCAGAATTTTTGGGCTGCGAATAAATCAGCGGTAGAATCGCTAATTTATGGTCTCATACCCGCCCGAGGATTTGCTCAGTTGAGTTTGAATGGTCCCATAATTTTGTGATAGCGTCAATTGCTTCAGTTTTAATCATCTTTAAGTAGGTACATTTTTAAAGTATTTATAAGATTTGACTATCGCATTTTTTATGAAAATAATTTTAAATATTTTTTTTGTAAATACTTGTTTTCTTAATCACTCGTTTAATAAAAAAATATAGATTCGCAGTTATGATTTCCGGATCACAATTATTACTTCAATATTGAATTGAATCAGTATGCTAATAACTGCATCTTTCAATAGCCCAATAATTAAAGTGAAGCTTCAAATTATAAAATAATTCTCACTTTTTATTCTTTCTTAAAAAGTCAAGAAAATTATTGGATTTATACAGAAGAATGTGCCCTGGCAATTAGTAAGATAAGAGTATTTCGATGTTGCAGTAAACCTACATACTATTATCCAGTAGTCTCTTCGGTGGAACTTCCCGAATCCTTTAAGATTTAGTAGGTAACGTAGGCACCTATCACACCGCGATGTAAGCGCATTTAGTAGGTAACTATTCTAAAATTTATAATTTAAAGATCATTCAAAATACAATCAGTGTAAAGTTTTGATTAAAATAATATATTGAGTATAATTAACCCGGAACGTTGTTAAATTCGACGCTTGAAAGGCAAAATTTACCAAGCGACATTTGGGGGACATTGAATTATAAACGTTATAAACATCACTAAATTATAACATATTATACACAATTATACACAAAAAATAACACCATATTATACACATAAAAACATATTATACACAAAAAAATTATCATAATATGATCATATTATGATCAACCTACGCAGAATTTTTTGTTAATTTAGTGATGTTTATAAGGTTTATAATTCTATGTCGCCCAAATGTCACTTGGTAAATTTTGCCTTTCAAGCGTCGAATTGTATTATGTTATCTGGTCAAAAATATCGATTAAATGGTGTAAACAATTATAAAGCTAATTCTATTTGCTCTTCTAGAAATGTTTATTTGAAAGAACATTCTTTAAGAGCGATTTAATTTATTGGTTATTAAGATAGATCATAATAATATTATTTTAACATTTTTCATTTTGTTTATTTTCAGTCGATGATAATATCAACTAAAATTCAACTTGGATAGTTATGTTTATTAGATATCAGATTTAAAATATTATAGTCAATATATTGATTAATTCAAAATAATATCCTCCTATTTTTTGAAGTGGGTTAAAAAATTATACCAACGCTTTTTATTATTATTAGGTAATTTATATTTTTATACAAGACGGTGTGAGTAGCAGCCTCCTTTATCCGGACAACGAACAAATCCGGCTTGCAGTAGCATTTGGCATTTTGTCCTTCTCTAAACACCGTTCCGCACTCCAATATCCGACTTTTCAATGGCTGATGACGTAAAAAGGATGAAAAATGTTACTAATCTATTTTAATCCTTAGGTATGCTTTAACACTAAGAACTTAAGTCTTAAAATTGATTGAATGCTATTTCACTACAAATATAATCTAACTACCTATATGAAAATTATGAAAACGAGTATTATATTGTATTGTAGTCCTATTTAAAGTAAATAGATTAAATTAGATCACCTTACGGTAGGTAGGTAAGGTTTTTGATTTACAACGCGTCAAAATAGACTTGGCGAACTACGCCGCAATTTGAAAAACAAATGATCTCATACCACAGAATTGTGTCAACAGGGTTTCAAATGCTTGGCGGGATAAGGTCGAAGCGTTTTCGACGAATTGAAATAAATCGAGAGCACGTCATCAATCTTTGTTACGTCCATCGACCCGTAATGGTCCTGTGACATCTATCTTTATCAACATAACAAACAAATATTGAAACAAAAGATCCAATAGACCTAGCAAACCTTACGGGTATTTAAGTTTATTTCACAATAATTGTTTGAAGTCGGACGCTGCTGAGTGATACTCGATCGAGTTAAAAATATTTCAGCGCGGTTGAAAATAAATGAAAATTACGTAGGTACTATAGTGGCAAACATTTTTTCATCATATTCGTAATACGGGGGAATTTTTGTTATTGATACAATGAGTTAAGGCATGGTAAAAGCCTGTCTGAAGGCTTTTTTCACAAGAACTGGTGAAACTTGTCAAGAATAGAACACTGAGTCGCACTGGATAAGCAAAAGAGGTTAGGTTTCCTATGCGGGGAAGGATTCAAAAACGTTGATCAGTATTAAATCCTACCTATATGATAAAGTATGATTCAATATTGATATTAAAATGGAAATTCCGCAATATAAAACATTACCAAAAATTTTATATCATGCCCTGCAATCATAACTCTTTTAGGGGTAGCCAATGACTTATTTTTTGCCACTCTTCTCAATGTTAAACGTTAAACTAGTACTTCAAGTTAATAAATTAACACAAAATAAAAAATCTTTTCGACGTTCAATCTCTGTTACTGCTACACTATGAATTGATAAGATAAAATATCACAACAAAAAAGTAATAAAAAATATTATAAAACGTGCCATAAAAATTGTTACTAAATTTGATTTACGGCCTTCTATTTGTGTTCGATGTTTGGTATCAAATAACCATTTAAATTCGAACTATTTCTGTGAAACGTTATCTAGACTAATTAGCAAAGCCATAAAATAAAAGTCGCACTGGACAGCATCGAACATAAATTTTATATTGATAAATTAATGTTAACAGAAGGTACACCATACAAAGATGTCTCACACACAACGTAACTTTTTATATTGAAATACTTGTTAAATCTTTGTTGTATTACATTAAAAAAAACTTTCTTCTTCTTTCTTGCAACGTGTCGGTGATTCCTTTCGAGTTCAAAGCTAGTGCCTTTGAACTCTGAAGGAGTATCCATTAATTATGATCAAGCATTAGATTTTGACATAGAAATATCATGCTCTTTGTCACAATATTATCACGACGGCGCATATAAATACGTATAGAAAGGTAAAACATAACATGCTACGTATTTGAGCTTTTCGTATTTATGTAATACTAGCTGACCCGGGGAACTTCGTATCGCCTAACAAACTATTTTTTTTCTAACATAAAAGGAGCCTAAGTTAACTCTAAGCTAACTCCTTCTTACTCTCAGCTATCTGCCAGTGAAAGTCCCGTCAAAATCGGTCCAGCCATTTCAGAGATTAGCCGAAACAAACTGACAGATAGACAGACAAAAATTGTAAAAAATGTTGTTTCGGTATATGTACCGTGTATACATCCAAATTTGCCCCGTGTGGTGTCCGGGTTCACTTTGTAGAATAGCACCACTCCCGTTCTTCCTGGGATGTCGTAAAAGGCGACTAATAGGACAAATTCAGGAAGATGGGCAGCAGCATCTTCCTGTGTGTGACGAATATCAGTCAGGTCACCTGCGGTCACCAACACGCACTAGCCAAGCGTGGTGACTATCGGCTAAAACCCCCGCATGTTTGTCACAAATGAGCCTCGGCCCCCAGTCCCCGGCAGCCCCGCTATTCCTAGTTACGGTAGCGGCTATGGTAACGGCGGGGCAGGGGGTGCTAAGAATCGCCGGCAGAGATCGGGCTACCAATCCAAACGACGACTTCTGCACCTGGCAACATACAACACCAGGACACTGAGGACAGACGACAAGGTAAAAGAGCTGGAAGAAGAGATAGACAAGTTAAACTGGAGTATTGTGGGTTTATCTGAAGTCCGAAGACAGGGGGAGGACACGATAATACTCAAATCCGGAAACTTGTTCTATCACCGGGAGGGCGAACACCTGTCCCAAGGTGGTGTCGGGTTTCTCGTTCACAGGTCCCTCGTCAACAACATTGTGCAAGTCGGGAGCGTGTCGGCCAGGGTAGCGTACCTTACACTCAGAATATCCAAACGGTATTCGTTGAAGGTTGTACAGGTATATGCGCCGACTTCGACACATCCCGACGACGAGGTTGAGGTTATGTATGAGGACATAAGTAGAGCCATACATACCTCTAAAGCTCACTACAATGTTGTGATGGGGGACTTCAACGCGAAGCTGGGCACGCAAAGTGGCGCCGAGATGAAAGTGGGTCCCTACGGAATTGGACAACGGAACCACCGAGGACACTTGCTGGCCAACTTTTTGGAGAAGGAAGATCTCTTTACGATGAACTCCTTCTTCAGAAAGAAGCCACAACGCAAGTGGACTTGGATAAGTCCTGATGGTTCCACGAAAAGCGAGATAGACTTCATTCTGGCAGACAAACGGCACATATTTAATGATGTCTCTGTGATCAGCAGGTTCAAAACCGGAAGCGATCACCGTCTTGTGAGAGGCACATTAAATATCGACCTGAAGCTGGAACGGTCACGCCTGATGAAGTCTACGCTTCGCCCAACATCCGTCCAAATCCAGGGATCCGAGAACTTTCAACTTGAGCTGCAAAACCGTTTTGCGTGCCTAGAATCGTGCACGTCAGTGGACGAGTTTAACACCAGGATGGTAACAACTGTCCACGAGGTAGGGTCGAAGTACTTCAAGACCCACCCTAGTGGTAGATCTCAGGTTCTCTCAGAACAAACTCTCGGTCTTATGAGGGATCGACGAGAACTATGTGTGCAGTCTCCAACCTCTATGAGGAAATACCGACGGCTCAATGAGCAGATCTCCAAGTGCAGGCGACGCGATTTGCGAAAACACAACGCAAATCGTGTAAAAAACACAATTGAGCGAAACCGAGGCTCCAAAGTGTTCGCCGGGGATCTGTCTATTGGGCAAAGTCAGCTTACGAGGTTGAAGACCGAGTCCGGCACCGTGGTTTCGTCGAAACCGGAAGTTCTGAGAGAGACTGAGAGATACTCCGGTCGGTTGTATGCCTCCTCTCAAGCTCCACCTCCTAGTGAGGAGAGCGATAAGAGAGCTAAACTGACCCGACACTACACAGAGGATATCCCGGACGTCAGCCTGTATGAGATTAGAGAGGCTCTCAAACAGCTTAAAAACAACAAGGCACCGGGAGATGACGGAATCACAACCGAGCTTCTAAGAGCTGGAGGGAAACCCCTTCTAGTGGCGCTCCAAAAACTGTTCGATTCCGTCATTAACACTGGAACTACCCCGGAAGCGTGGGGCAGGAGTGTGGTGACGCTGTTCTTCAAGAAGGGCGATAAAGCCCTTTTGAAGAACTACAGGCCCATTGCACTTCTGAGCCACGTTTATAAGCTGTTTTCGAGGGTGCTCACAAATCGCATTGCACGCAGGCTTGACGACTTCCAGCCCCCCGAACAAGCAGGATTCCGAAAAGGCTACAGCACCATAGACCATATACACACACTGCGGCAGATTATACAAAAGACCGAGGAGTATAATCTGCCGTTGTGTGTTGCCTATGTGGACTATGAGAAAGCCTTTGATTCTATAGAGACCTGGGCGGTACTAAATTCTCTCCAGCGGTGCCGGATCGACTACCGGTATATCGAGGTGTTGAAGTGTTTGTACTCATCTGCCACCATGTCCGTCAGAGTACACGACACAGCAACGAACCCCATCCAACTGCAGAGAGGTGTCAGGCAAGGGGATGTCATATCCCCAAAACTGTTCACTGCTGCGTTGGAAGATGTGTTCAAGCTGATGGAGTGGAAACGACGTGGCATTAATATCAATGGCGAATACATCACACACTTGCGATATGCCGACGACATAGTCATCCTGGCGGGTTCCCTGGAAGAACTTGGTACAATGCTCGGGGACTTGAACAGCGCCTCACAACGGGTGGGTCTTAAGATGAACATGGACAAGACGAAGATCATGTCGAATGTCCATGTCACACCCGTGCCGGTTGTTGTTGACGGCGCTGCTCTTGAAGTTGTAGACGAATACAATTACCTGGGACAAGTGATCCAGATGGGTAAGTCCAACTTCGAGAAAGAAGTCACTCGTAGAATCCAACTCGGATGGGCTGCGTTCGGGAAACTGCGTCATATCTTGTCGTCCAAAACACTTCCTCAGTGCCTGAAGTCGAAGGTGTTCGAGCAGTGTGTGTTGCCAGTGATGACATATGGATCCGAGACGTGGTGCTTTACTATTGGCCTGATCCACAAGCTCAGAGTTGCGCAGCGGGCTATGGAGAGGGCTATGCTCGGTATTTCTCTACGTGATCGCATCAGAAATGAGGAGATCCGTAGACGAACAAGGGTAACCGACATAGCTCAAAGAATTAGTCGGCTGAAGTGGCAATGGGCTGGCCACATAGTGCGAAGGACCGATAACCGTTGGGGAAGAAAGGTCCTCGAATGGCGCCCACGTCTCGGAAAAAGGAGCATAGGACGCCCCCCGACCAGGTGGACTGACGACCTGAAGAAGACAGCGGGCATCCGCTGGATTCAGAAGGCTCAGGACCGGTCAGAGTGGCGCAAGTTAGGGGAGGCCTATGTCCAGCAGTGGACCTCTAAGGGCTGATGGATGGATGGATACATCCAAATGCACTTAGTAAAAAGCGGTTATTTTAATATTACAAAGAGACACTCCAATTTTATTTATTTGTATAGATGTATAGATTATCTTCTGTTCTCTCTTCATTCTATGACAATGAACATAAATTTTGTAAAGATAAGCGAACTGCACCCGCGCGCCGCTTCTAGTAGATCTGGTTGCGATTTCAATAAATTATTTATTAAAACCTTATTAATTGTATAGCTGTTACATAAATCAGAGATAGATTAATTAGTTTTTATTTTGCATTTATTGTAATTTTATTGTTTATAAATGGGTCTTAATTAATTAGGAGAGTCATATATCATATTGATACCAGTAAGTGTTCTAGGTAAAATTAATATTTTATAGTCATTGCTTGAATTTAAATATTAATCCTCAGGCCATTCTAAATCCGTTAAGCAAGTATTGACTGTTTATTCCATATCGTCATGAAAAAATCTTAAACACTAAAATAGAACATCCATTCTCAAATTTTTCGTTTAACAATAATGATTGGTTACTAAAACATTTCGCTTAAATTGAACTAATTTTTTTTTGAATATTTTTTTTTTATTTTCTTCGCTAAGAGTTTTTTATCAACATTCTAGCAATCAAGCTGCTACCTACCTACCTAACTACTCTTATAGCAATCTCCATGAAAATTTGTATAATTAGGTAATACATACCATAATGATTTCAGTTACCTTGTTGTTTGTATTCCCCAAAAGATGACACTATTCATTTAATAATTTGGAGATAGTTTGAGCATAGAAAATTTCTATTATTTTTTGCTCACAGGCTAGATTATTTATGTTTATCAGTATTCACTATCACTATTTTATATTTTTACAAAATATATAGCATTGTATCTACATACATATATAGTATAGGTACGTAATATTTTTAAACGATTAATTATACGATAATTACCATACGCTAGTATCAAATTGCATCCAATATTATGTAATAGCAATAAAGTTTTAGATAATTATCTACGTATGCTCCAAAGGCACTACTTAAATAAATGACTTTCATGCGTCGTTTATCTATGGGGCACTCGAGCAATGAAATCAATTTATCACAATGTCAGGGCTAACCTAGGTAACCTCATTAATTGGATACTGGATAAGCATCTGACTAGTCATTAAGTAACTAAACTTAAGCTACTTAGAATCAGTTTAATGTTTATCTCAACATTTGTGCGGGACCTTTTTCAAAGATACGTATGAAGCTAAGAAGTATCGTGGAATCACTCAGTAAAATAGTGGAAAGTTGTAAAAAAACATGGTATTCTCAAAAAAGTGTTAGCCTATTTCTGCACACACCTATAATTTTATTAAGTTATATGAGTATTAGATAAGTATTATGTCTTGCTTCTTTAAAATGATTCTTTAGGACTGTGAATTATGCAATCTGGCATCGTGGCATATTACTACCATGCCATACTTATTGGTACCCTCCTTTGTGATAGAAGATCTCAGGATTAAAAAGTTACTTATTAAGTCGTTGCTGATTTAACATAATTGGTGCTAACGTAATTTGCAGTAACATATTATTACAGTGTGACTATTTTGTACTGGGGTTTTCTACAAACATATCTTCTATCTATATCTATGTATAAAACATAAAAAATGTTTTTACGGATGTCCTTTATAGAATCTGAAACCATCCTATCGATATGCCTCAAGATGGTTTCATTTGAAAGGCAATAATCCGAAGGTGGTTTGAGACCACTAAAAGAATGCATTAGGCACATTCGGTCTATTGATAAAGTCGATTTTTCGCTTTTCCCATACAACAATTTGAAGATAATATGTAAAGATGGGCGCATCAACGTCAATGTCAACACAAAAACACTGATCTGTCTTTCTCATCAGAAAAAGTATTAGCGTAATGGAACACGCCGGGTATCCACTAGTTTTACTATATGTTTGAAAATGGTGTTTTTGAAAATGCAGTTAATAAAATTCTCTTCACAGTCTTGATTTACATACACTAGCATGAACCCAAAAATTCTGAGATGTGATATGAACGCAAAGAATAAATAATCTAAATTTTACTGACAAAAATTAACTGACTTCAAAGGTACTCAAAAACTTGTCAGATCTCATTCAAATTTATGTGGGACTACATGACAAGTACCTGCTTTCGATTAAAAAAAGAATCATCGAAATCGGTTGGCGTGATATTGACTTATTCGCCCATTTTTTGCGCACATACTTAATACAAATTTAAGACTTATTATGGTTTTCTTATGGATGACATTGTCAGATCTCAATAAAATTTAAGTGGAACCACATAACAAGCACCAGCTTTCGATTAAAAAAAGAATCATCAAAATCGGTTCACCCAGTCGAAAGTTCTGAGGTAACAAACAGAAAAATAAAATACAGTCGAATTGAGAACCTTCTCCTTTTTTTGAAGTTGGTTAAAAACACCGAGACAATACCACCGTCTAATCATCTAGGTTCACCTCCAACAATCCGCCCTGAAGCAGCATGGCTGAGCTCAGTAGTGGCTCATTAATGGGTTGAAGCGCATCATCTGAGTACACAAATATGACTATGCCTGTTCTATCACAGGCCAGTAATTTCTTCTAAACTCCACCATTATAACTGATTCAAGTCATCCAATACACGTCACTATGAAATAGAACGTACATAACAAAGTTCATGTGAAATTTTACTCAAATTTTCTCAAGCTCCCGTGTTCTCTGAACAAAATTATAACGTAACAACATTTTTTTCCTAAAGTATCTCTAAAAAGATCAAAGGGATTTAATATGTCGCATATAAAACCACTTAATTAAGATAATCCTTTTAAACGTATGAGATAAAAATGTAAATATTGTTCACTTAACGAGATTACTAATCTTATGCAAACCTTCTAACGACTTGCTTGACTGGTAGAGATTAAAGAAGAGAGCCCTGAAATATTATTTTAACTTAAACATTATATTGTAAGGACACCTTCCTAATGTAACACTAGCACTTGGCCCGCAGCTTTGACCGCGTCTACTGATAAATAGTAGGTGTCGGCTTGTTAGTTTTTCTACCTCATTTGAGTTACATATTGATAATACATGAGACCCGTAACAAAGGGAATCTTAGCACAATAAGCTAAAGATGAGTGAAGAAAGAAAGAGAAAATGAGAAAGAAACTGAAAGTGATAGAGTGATAGAAACTAGTTAACACGGACAATGTTATTAGCAGACTTCAAAAAAGGAGGAGGTATTCAATTCGACTGTATTTTTTTTCATGTTTGTTACCTCAGAAATTTCGACTGGGTGAACCGATTTTAAAAATTCTTTTTTTAATCGAAAGCTAGTGCTTGTCATGTGGTCCCACTTAAATTTGAGCTAGATTTGACGAGTAGTTTTTGAGTTACTACATACTTTGAAATCGGTTATTTTTTTCTTGGTAAAATTCATTTTCTTTTAGAAATACAAGGAGATAGGGTAAACAGTGTAAAACCTAATATGAAAAACTCATCCGTCAAATAATAACTTACCTAAGGTCAAAATATACGTCCCTGGGATTACAAGCTTCGTCCAACCTGTTTTTCATGTTTCCCTGATATGAGCAGATAAGTGCTTTCTGTGCAATTTCAAAGCAATTTCATTACCCGTGTTTTAATTAAAACCTCTATCTAAATAGTGGGTAAGTACATCATTGGGCAGGCATCCCTTGAATACAAAATGGCGGTTGCCTAACGACTATCGAGTGTTCATTTACGGGCGATCTAGAAAATTGTTCGAGTATAATCGTTAAGTAAATAAGTAATTCAACGAATCAGTTTTTAAGTGGCGTTGGCAAGCCGACGTAATCTTTACTCTGATCAAATTAACTTATGTTCGCTCCTTTCGGTTTATTTGAGGATAATGAGACGTAATAACTAACTAGTGGAAACGTGCCTGTATGGTTAGCATATAAATAAGGATTAAGTGGCGCAGCGTATTTAATTTCATTCGTTATTCTGTGCTTCCTTAATATTTCCGCTTAATTAGAAACAAATGCTAAAACGGGACAATTGTTAATTATTACTTATAAATTATTTAATGGTGTAGTTATTTCTGAATCTGAAAATTCTGAAGTAGGTGCTTTGGCAGATGACGATGGTTTAGTGCTCCAACGGAGAAGATTTCAAAAGAAAACAAAAGAGACACCTTTGTTGTAAAATCTTCTCCACTAAACTTCTTTTAAATTAATTTATCTGTCTTCTTTCTTGGCCGGCAACGCAACGGAATGCCTTTGGTGTAACTGATTTCCATGGGCCGTGGTGGCCTATTACCATCAGGTGGATCGTCAGCTCGTTTTTTGGCTGGTTACATAAAAAAAACATCACATCGCACTCATCACTGTCTCCTCCTCCCAAAGGTTGTCTGGAAGAGATTGCTCTATAGCAACTATACGTGCGGCTCGCCAGGCTTTTATAGTTGGCCCAGTTATTTTATAATAATCGCGAAAACCTAAGAAATCAATAATTTCTTTTATTTCTTTGTTTTTCGACCTGCGACAGCATGACTGCTCTATAGCGATAAGACCGCCTTTTGTACCTACCTAATATTTTACATGTTTTAATGTATCAGTTACTTATTTGGTGTGTACAATAAAGAGTAATCTATCTATCTATCTATCATCCTATTCCGGAGCATACCTACATACACAAGTATTTTGATTTAAATATCGTTTTCAGTTTGTATGTAAAGAAAGAAAGAAGAGATTTTATCTTTCCGTTTTTCCATTAAAACTCCGTATCGAGCATAAGTCTTTGTATATTTTTCAATTATAAAAATAAAATAATGTGTGTTTATTATTATTCAATTTAAATAGACCCTAACGCTCAATCGTTCGCTGACGCTACTCGGTATAATATTTTGTTCATTAATTTCAATGCCCTTTAACAACAATGTTTAATAAAATTTGCGAGATAAAATTATTGAGCTTCGATATTATGCAGTGGTGCACGAATTATTAATTAAAATTGATATGAAAGCATACATGCGTTGCTTTTTCAGTAAAGTATACTATTCACGTACTCGATTTAACACAATTTTTTCACTTTGTTATTCTTTATTTATAATTTCGCGTGTTAAATGTGTGAAGAAAGGACATAATAAGCAGTAGCAAATAGCCTAGTGGTTTGAAGATCTGGATGATCTGATGGAGATGACTGGAGTTCTAATCTTGCCGGTAATGTAGCAAAATATTTATCAGTTATTTCGCTTACAGAAATCATCGTTTGGAACTGTGCTGTAGAACCCGCACACCTGACAGTTCTGCGTTCTTTTCAATGTGTGTGAAGTCTGTCAATTGGCCCTTGGCCAGCGTGATAGACATTATGAGAAGAGATCCTAGCCCAGCAGTGGGGCAGGTATTGTTTGTGCAGGTAAATGAATGAATCATTTTAGCCATCGTCACAATAAATACCTTCATTTTTCATATTGTTCAGCTTTCATAATTTTCATTCTTAGCAGTTGATGGTCCTAATATTGTTGCATTAACAGCGGTAGGTGCCAACGAAACCTGAATCTCAGCATTCCCTATGATTGATCGACGCTCAATCACTTGAAATCATCAAGCTATCGAAATTTTTACAAGGTTATTTGTATTACATCTATTTTCATTCTAAAATACATTTTTCAAGCAAGTTCTAACTGAATTTTGTGGTTTTATTTTATAACAAAGAGTAGCGCAACATATCGGAGGTTTTGGAAATTTTGTTGGTTTTTTGCGGAAGCCTTTGAAGCAAGTATTTTTAATCTGCGTTCGTAAACAAAGTATCCACAGATAGTTCGGTACCTTTCCTCCGATATTCGTTGTCAAATAGTGTCCTATTTCCAGTATGAATAATTTAAATTTGATGTGATATAATTTTAGACCGAGACCTTATACAGACATAAAATTTTTTTTTTTTATTATTATTGTAAAATATACTAAATAAATAAAATCATTCGTGTTTTCCATACATTAAAAAAAATATTATAGTACACTGCCACTAGTATAATTTGTAAGAAATACTTGCATGGAAGCTGCAGTAATTATTAAGAAGCAAAGTTTCACGTTTTTACTCGAAAAATAAAACTACTCGTATTATTTAAACATAAATTAACCTGCGACTACTCTCATTTGCATCGTCAACCACCGTAAAGCTATAAACAAACTATATTAAAAACACTTACTTATCCACGGGAGCCTTTGATTCCGTGTTTTAATCAGAGCGCGTGCAAAAACACTGGTATCTCCGCTGTGCTATCCCTACGCAGCGTGTGATTAAATTTTAAATTGCTTGCCCACACAAGCTCAGTCGTCTATCGTTTCGTGACGCGTTGTAGGCTGCCTCTTAATCCACTATTGGATCGCGCATCAGATGTGCCACTCTTGCTTTTGACATAAGTGCACTTTACTGCTAATGAATTTGTCGGAAAAACTGAAATGTCATTTTGATACTGAAAGCTCAAATTGCAATTACTGAATTTGCTTTTTAATTACGAGAAAGACGCAGAAATTGGTTTTATGTTGTTCGTACTATAGAATTATTAACCGAATACTATAGAATAAACACAAAATCGGCATTATGTTGAATTGAAATCAATGCATTTACAATAGTAAAATATTACAATAATACTGGACTCACATTAGGGAGTTTTAGAAAGACATGACTATTAAAAAAAAATGTTAACATTGTCCATTTAGCCTCTGATTCTGAGTAAGAGTTATACCATAGTAATATAATCCGAGTACTGGATTTAACCTCAGCTTTGTTCGTTTTGCACGGAAGCCGTTAAGCCTATGCACTTTTTGGCTGCGTGCAAAAATATTCTCCATTCACAAAATCCTAAAAACCTACGAGAAAATCTACACGTATGTTCATTAAAAATTATGCAATAACAAAACCATGCAAATTGATTATAATTCAGATGATAGTAAATAATTATCATGATGATAACATTTCTACAAGACGCATTCGTATCTATTTAATAGCAGGGCGTAGAATGAGTAGTTTCTGCACATTTGTATAAAACCGACAAAGAGTAACACAAACATATCGGCCACTCGGATCTTACTAATAGTTCTTTAACGTAAGATATATTACGAACGTGCCACAGATAAAACTTACCTTTTACATTATGGGTAGTAGCGTAATCATTAAATAGTAGTAACAAATCGACACCAATAGAAAACCAATTACACTCAGTAATTATGTAAATTAGTCGTTTGATTGCATACAGAACCAATTTTGCGAGCCAAATAATGTTAAAGTCGTATTCAATTATAATAGTGCTTCAATCATAAGTAATATCTGTTAAATCATAATCATAAATGTTATCATAAGTAATTATCTGTTAAATCAAAGCGCGAATATTATTGTTTTCTAAATAATACATTGAAATAAATATTAAGTACTTATGAAATAAGTTTTCATGTGAATGAAGGAGTGCGCCATCGAAAATAATTAAAAATGGTGCCGAGTAAAAAGCTCATACTACAACAACATTTTTTCTGTAAAGCTCCAGTAATATATACTAATATATAAAGAGGAAAGATTTGATTTTTTGTTTGCATTGAATAGGCTCCGAAACTACTGAACCGATTTGAAAAATTCTTTCACTGTTAGGAAGCTCCACTATCCCCAAGTAACATAGGCTATATTATATTTTCAAAAAAATAAGGATCCTTAATAAAACTCCAATAATGTAAGACAAGGTGTAAAAAAATAAGAAAACCGAAGCAAAGCGAGGGCGGTTACTCGTATATAATAAACTTTCAAAGGCAATAGGTACGCAACATCGAAGACCCCCGCATATTTAAGAAAAATATAAACGAATATTTAATGAATTTCTTACTGATAGGACATGAAAATAATAATTAATGTCATGGACAATATAATTACATTAATTTGACAATTTCATTTAATGACTTTTTTATTTTATCTTTTCTAGAATTTATTGTTTCATAATGTTTTATTGCTGATTTAATAGATTGTTTTTTTGTTATTACACAACTCATGTTTTGCTAATTTGACTTTGCACGCCTAAGACAGCGCCTAATAGGCGAGGATAGGAGCGCTGTAATAACTATTACTGAATAACAACTATGTAAGTACTATGTATACCTTATCCTAAAAATAAAGAATTGATTGATTGATTGATTGATTGATTGATTGATTGATTGATTGATTGATCGATTGATTGATTGAAATCTGTGATTTTTAATTAGAATAAAGTTTTTTTAATCTTAAAAAAACAAGAGTTATGCAATTTTTTTATATCTTATAAGTTAATGCAATAATAATGTTGCTATGTATTTCTATCTAGGCATTAAACCTGTCGTATATTATCAGCATTAGTATTATAAATGAATTATACTGTACATATTTTTTAAATTGAGAAAACGACTTAATTTTGGAAATAGTTTCAAGTTGTATAGTATTCGTCTATTGGATAAATAAATAATGATAGTGCTATAGATATTGAATTAGTGGTTACACCACAATTGCGGTGATGAAAAAAATTCTAACAAAGTGATAGACATCGCCATCAGTACCGAACCATTTGTGTTAGTACAGAACCATTTGTGAAATCTTTTGGTCATGACGACACGAAATACATGTTTTTAGATTTGTCACCTGGCAATTAATTCGCCTGACACATCAATTCATGTTCGCTTAGCATTGGTTAGCGCTTCCAGCTACAAGACTGTACAAATCGCTCATCGTGACAGCTATATTATGGTACAACAGCAAAACGAACCCAAGTGGAGTTGATCAACTCTTTGGACTTGGAATAAGGGTGAGGTTGGTTGCCGACGAGATGAGTTGTCTTTTTGTGGTATTGTAGTGCCACCACCCACGTTCAACGGTTGCCGGTTTTGCCGATTTGTCAGTTGTCGTCGGAGTAAGCACGCGTCACTGACTAATTGAAGTTATAAATCGGCACACGCGCCAAATGTAATGAGCAGTTCGATGCTACGATGAAAGAGTCACGATCATTTCAACGATTCTGAAGGGTTAATTTGGAGCTGATGAAATTATAAAGGATTTTTTGATTTAAGAGCGTTCAAATTGCATTGTCTTGGTACTTTAAAAATTCAATAATTTTTATGACATGGCATTTTACACGGTTGTAACTCTTTTGTAAATTCCATATCGCATTTTTCACTTTGGAAGAGTTCAGAAGAGACTTATATATGTTCAGAACTAAAAGTTCCGACACCTACGTTCACACTATATGGTGCCAACGCGTTTTAGTCGCCTGCGAGCAAGCGAGACAAGTAGATGTCATTTTTGAAAAACCCCGACCGTTCAAGAACACATAATAACGCATATTGTTTATTGTGCACATCTTCATTATTTACGTTTTAACTTTATTTAGTTTATTTAAATTATAATGGGTAAATAACTATATTATTACTTACATTAAAAAAAAATATTTAGTGCAAAATATTTGATATCCGCCATCTTGAACTGAACTTGACCGAATGCTTGAAAAATATGACACGGATTTTGTTCGGAACAGCACGTCTATAATATAGATAAATATATTATATTTAAGTCTATGTATTATTCTAAAGAATTTAGGATTGGGAAGAAATTACTACGTATTATATAACATCATTATTTAGTTCGCAGTGTAATTTTAGTCAAAGGCTACTAGTGGATATCCTCGTCATCATCTACCTATGTCCGTATATCGATGGGCATAGGTTCTTCACTTTTCACTGATTTGTGGTTTAAAGTCCTTTGCACACGGCGTTGTTAAGTGCGTATACGCACGTAGAACGAGAGAAGTATAAACAACGAACATTTGCAAACAAGTCTGCAGACGAAGCTGTGCTTTTACGATTCGCTAACGTTACGACCCCGTGTGCGAAGGGTTTAACTTTCAACAGCCTACGGCTTACGATACGATAGCAACATATAGTAGGGGTGCTTAGGTCAGTAAAAACGATAATGGGTTCTTGATTATATTGTGTCATCGTTCGAAACAAGCATTTTTTAATTTATAGCATATTTGTGTGAATTTAATCTAAATGTTTTTATTCGTACATTCTTACAAACTAAGAGGAATTAAAAAGCAATCAGGCAGATAGTGCTTATTAGATAGAAGTGGTTTTATAATAGTGAATCCATCATTCAAATTAATGAATATCCATGCAATTAGCAAAAATGTTAGAATACCCACGCAAGTTTGTGCTATGAGGTTAATCGAAAATTAATAGATCTTGGAAATCACGCTAAATCAATTATAAATAGCCAGTTTAACCTCTTTAAAGAAACATATTTTTTGCACAGTAATTTATGTACTAAATAGGTAACCAGACTTTTTTCTATTTATTAGTTAAGATCGGTCAGAGTTATCTCATTTTTGTTTTTAACTTAAGATTATGCTTTCCCGACCATGATCACGTATTTTTACCTAATATTGAAAAATATAAAATATGTATTACACAAAAATATCCCCTATACTTCAATATCGCGCTCCCCAAAACATAGTCACGTGCTGAGAACATGCAAAGTTACTTTGCTTGTCTCGTGATTTATGCAACTTTTATATCAGAGTAAAAATCAACTTACTATTCCCCTCTTCCTATTTCTAGTAATTTAGTAGTTTAGTACCTACCCACCATCTAGGCTAATGTAGTCGTTACGTGTGGAATAATTTCTATGCAAATTGTTTAGTATTAGAGAAACATAATATATCAAACTCGCCATATACACTAGGTGACCCGGCGAACTTCGTATCGCCTAACAAACTTTTCAGCCATTTCAGAGATTAGCTGGAACAAACAGACAGAGAGACAGACAAAAATTGTGAAAAATGTTGTTTTGATAAGTAGGTACCGTGAATACATCCAACCGCACTTTGTAAAAAGCGTTTATTTTGATATTACAAATAGACACTCCAATTTTATTTATTTGTATAGATGTATAGATTTGAGGAGATCCCTCAATTCTTCATAGTCATGGATCCCATTATCAGAACTGAGTTTTGATAAATATGAGCCCTATATATACATGTAAATAAAACAATAGTTTGTTGGTAACAAACTTTAAAAACAACCCAATTGAAAATCTCCTTCATTTTGAACTCCGTTAATAAAGAAAATGTAAAACTTAAACCACATCAAATCAAAGATAATTATAATTGATGTAATCTTAAAGACAGAAATAGTTAAAGCAGCACAATTAAAAGCTTAAGATAAGGACAATAACGCTTGTGGTGCTACATTATTCAAATTTATTTAACCGCTTTGGGTAAGCCGCGTGCGATTTCATTTGTTAAATTCACGATGAGCACGATTCATTTAAATTCAATTTTTTTAGAATAACGTTTCGTTTTGTTAAATCAACTTCCGTCTTAAGCTAATGAGTACATAGCAAAGTTATTTGTTCACTGGGAAATAAGGAATGACGAATAAATAGTGTACAAGTGGTCAAAATATATTTTACATGTACGCTAACACCATACTTACGTCAAATCTTAGATAAATTAGGTGACGAATATTAAAATAGTAAAAAATTAAATCAGCGCTCAAGCAGCCACAGATTCCGTATTACGGGTGACATCGAAACACAACACAATGTATTTCACACATGTCCGCGAATGCAAACAACCATTTGTAACATAAAAGTCTTTACATATTTGTCCTTTACAATCACGGACCTAAAAAAAGACGAACGTAACCGCGTCTAATCGAGAGTGAAGCATAGCAATGGCCGCCCGCTTACCATGTGTGCGTAATTTTTGATTCGCGATTGAAGCAGTGAAGTGTCAATGTGTGGGTGTGTGTACTTGTGCGAATAGAGAGTTGGTATTACTATGGTTGCTTCACTGAATTTGTTCTTGGGATTACGTCCGTCTTTTTTTAGGTCCGTGTATACAATATAAAATTTAAATGAATATTTTTAGAATCAGGCCCGGAAATGAAACAATTTACTCTTTAAGTCTTATAATTTTTATAAGTGTAAAGAAAATGTATTTTTTTTTATTTTTTAATACACTGCCGTCCTGAACCGAACACGGAAGTTCGGATTGTTTTCTTTGGCTATTAAATTAAAAAATATATGTACATATATTTGTAATAACTAATTTTGATTGCAATTTATAATAATTTTGACAATGTATTCTTATCTTATGGTGGTTATTTTATGATTGTTTTATAATTTATTATTTAAAATAAATTAATTTTATTGACATCATCAGTTACTTAATTGTCCGTTATACATATAATAAGTATTTTTTATGAATATTGAATAATGTATATAATTGTAATTTTCCTAATATGACATTTATAAAAATTTTGCAATGCGCTTGTGGCACATGTAAATTTAGTTAGCATTGTATTCACCACCTTTATCTACTGCATGATTGCAATAAATTGAATTGTATTTAAATACAGATTTTACAGTAATTTCATTCTACTTCTTGAATATTATAATTAATTCCTTATAATTAATAATTCCTAAGCGTATAGTATATATGTTACCGGATATCTGTATAATGCAGGTATTCAACACAATTCCTAGGAAATGTGTATAATACCTGGGTCGTTTTGGCAATGTATTAAATTATATGAATATTATTCACCATTACATAGTTTGCTTAGGTAATGTATATGTTTCCCAACTACTGTACAGAATACCTGTAGGTCCACCGGCAATGAATAAAGTTAGATTTGGGTATGTGTAGTCAACTTGGATGGAGGTTGGAATTAAGAATTTACTTAAAAACACACTCAAAACAAATTGTAACCTGCATGAATAGATATTTTTTTATACATTTTAAATTAATGCTTGACCGAAATCACACTTGATGGTAAGGAGAGATGCAGTCTAATGGCTCCTACACTACACTGCTCGCCTACGCAGCTTCGGATTTTTCAAAATTGGTGACAGAACCGACTTAGTCAACCCCGACCCCACGTGGTACTAGTCTGCCCTACCCCTAGAGTGAATGTAAACCCCGGAGGCGCCAAGGGAGAGCAGCCCCCGCCCACTGTAACCAACTGCAGGCACCATGTGAGCCGAAGCGGCTGAGGCTGGTCGCCAGCCGAAGCTGCGTAGGCGAGCATGGAGTGCCTGCAGTTTGTTACGCAAGGGCGGAGGGGCTGCACTTTCCGCAGCGCCGGAGACGTTTGGAAGCCTTTTTGTGTATCAAAAACCCCTAAATTCTCCCTAAAAGTGCATATGTCACCGGAAGATAACAAGAAAAGCAAATTTACAAACCTAGGTTTATAAACAATATACAACTAAATGAATATTACTCTAACTGAAACATTCGCTACTTGAAAGTTGGCCTTTTGAAAAGTGTCATTATAAAAGGCAGACCAAACGTACAGTTGGCAACTGTTAGGTTGGGAAATAAAAAAAAATATGTGATAAGTTGGCACATGATTATTCAGCGAAATAAAATTCTGCGAAACGTTAGTTGGCAAGTGATAATCGGCCAAACAACTTTCGGCGAAAAGGCAGAGAACCGTCTTTTACACACATTACCAACTACGCATGGAGTATTGTATATAATGCCTGGGCTAAGTATGAAATAAATAATATTTAAAACGTTACCTGAACGTTTTAGATATTCTATACATTGCCTAGGTATTGTATAGAATGCTGAATTATACAGATATCCGGTAACATATACAATACTACGGTTAAAACTGACAATGTGAATATTACGACGTTATCTCTGTTGAGTCACTCATCAACGAAAATATTTACTAAACAGAAAATTACGGGCACCTTAAAGGCATTCATCGAGATATAAAGAGATTAACTCTAATTAACTGGCACTATTGAACCTGATTAAAAGAGAAAACGTCTGTTTTTAGTCTTGGACTGAGGAGCTACTTAGGAGTGTTAACTGTGTTTTGTTGATGTGAATTTATTGCGTTAATTAATATAAATGGTTATGGTTTAAACTGCTTAAAATAAAATGTGGAGGGTTCATTAAATGTTATCTTGATTTAATTTGGGATTTTTGATTAAAGTTGGTTGGTGATGCAATTGTGGATCTCAGTAAAATTGAAGTGTTAAAAACCAAACATATCATTATCATTGAAATTGTAATAGGTAACAGATATGCTACACATCAAGGGGAGTGGTACAATGATATTATAATGTAAAAAAGAGGTAGATATGTCATTAGCGCGCCGACGATGAAGAGCGTAAGAACAGGCAATTGACCGTTCTGCTCGTAGTCGCTCTGTCAATACAAGACGATACGCATGCTTTTGTTGTTGACAGAAGTGCTTGACATTTGACATACAGCGTTAAAATGCCTTCGTGTATTATATTAATGTGATTTGTAAGCGTATAACGTATCTACTTTCTAGTGGTATATGGTAATTTGGGCTGGTTATATTTATATTTTACTATTGTAATGGATGATTAAGTTTTACTTTAATTTGACCATGATAAATATTTAATTAATAATGAATACATCAAGGTTGGCTTCAACACATCAGCGGCTCACTACTAAGCAGGGTTGTAAGTCTCTATGCAGTATATCCTCTTGATGAGGCCTAGAGCGTACTCCACCACGTTGCTCCAGTGCGGATTAGTGGAGATGTGGAGTGAATGGATCAAGGATTTCGGAAATAAATAAAGATTTGTACAAGGTTATCTAATAAGGTATTAAACTACATATCAAAATATTCTACAGACATACTCGCTACCGTCGTTTCATAATTAAATGCAAACTAACGTTCATTTCCTTACATTTATGATACAGTACGGCTTAATTAAGTTGTACCTCATCTCGATATGCAAAATGAGTCACCTTGCTGAACTTTAATATCTTTCTGTCTAAATAACCTATTCTAAATGTCAGATTCTTCATAAATGAAGTCTTAGATTTCATGGCGTAAATGTCATCGACTGCAGGCAATTTTATCGATTCATGAAATGCAATTACTGGAATGACATGGTTTAAACTAGAGGGAATTGTCCGGAAACCAGCATTATTGAAATCAATATTTAACAGATATCAGTGATAATTACCAATTAATCAATTATTCATGTCATATACAGCCAAAAAAAAACAATGATTGGTGTGCCATACACTTAACATGCTAAGTGATAAACATGATTATAATAGGGGGAAAAACATCGAATCAAAGGGGAATAAAGAGACGTAAGGAAGACAAACAAACCTATTGTTTTGTTTATCATATTTATTGCTACGCTCTATCAGGGTTATATTTTCATCATGTAACACCTAAATGTGCCACATACTGTATTTTGCAATAAAAATACTGAATACTAAATACTTTATGATTACTTTGGTATACTGCTAAATATCTGACAATGCACCAGGAAGTAATTTACGGACGTCTCACGAGGCTTGTAATCATAAGGGGTCAACAGAACTGTCGCATTAGCGGGAATCGAGCTGGAAATCGTCAGGTGCACCTTTAAAACGATTTAAATTATGATATCAGGATTTACTGGCAATAACTATATAATTCTCTTATTTTAAAAGGAAAATTTGTGAGGCGAGGCATTTGTCAAAGAAGAAATTTTTAACAGACTTCAAAAAAGGAGAAGTTATTCAATTCGACTATATTTTTTATGTTTGTTACCTCAGAACTTTCCACTGGGTGAACCGATTTTGACGATTCTTTTTTAATCGAAATCTGGTGCTTGTCATGTGGTCCCACTTAAATTAGAGTTACATCTGAGGAATAGTTTTTGAGTTATTTTGAAGTCGGTAATTTTTTTCTTGGTAAAATTCAGATTATTATAGACCTGCTTTTATTGAAAATATGAATGTTTATTTGAATAAACAAAGAATTTTATTAGAGTTGGTTGGTCATAGATGAATGAAAGCTAAATGATCTACCTACTAGCGTTTTGAAAATTAGGGAACTGAATTAGACACTGGCAAAATCCAGTCACTAAACTCTTCAGGAATGGGAAGTTAATCAGTCAATTCAAATTATTATGACCTATTTGACATATTTGTTACAGTCACTGTTGACCCTGTAGCCTAGTTGGTAGCGAAACTGCCTGCGAAGCGAGGGGTTCCGGGTTCGATCCCGGCCGGGGCAGTTATTTATGTGACAGATAAATTTTTGTACTCGGGTCATGGGTGTTATTGTGATGTGTTATATGTGTCGTCCATGCTACCCGCGACACAGGTTAAAACCTACTGCGGGGGTGTGAGTGTGTAAGAGTTTAAGCGTTTATTTGATGATCTCTTTTATTATCTTGTTCGTTATAATCTCTTCTGGCAACTAGGTCCTATATGGGTCAGATGAAACAACGTAGTGAATGTTCAAAACGTTATAACTGCAATATCAGTTATATACAAACTTCTCACCACTTCATTCAAACATAAAAAATTAAAGAATCCGTACAATTTGCCTAAATTACTCGCGTTGGAAGATCACAGGATAAATCCGAGCGCACGTACATACTCTTTTCCCTCGAAACAATTCCCAGAAACAAACTAACGAAGCCAGTTAGCATAACAATATTCGTGTACCGGTCGTGTTGTTGGCACACGAATATGTACACCGGATTGTTCTTAAACAACTACGTGGCTTTTATGTAAATAGCCCTTTCCTGCCGCAGGGTGTGTGCAGATATTAAAAACCTTTGTTGAGGCGAAGCAATCTCGTCTTGTGACAACGGACCTGAATTTCATGTAAATGGGTAACAGTGTCGTGGGTTATTAGACTCAGCATGCTTCGTTTTTAGCTCACCTATTTTGGAAAAAGTTGCACGTAAATCGAGAAAGATACTGTAGTGTATTTGGTAAGAACATTTGACATATTGGTTTTAATGTAGTGGACCTTAAATTGTCCGTTGAAATTCTGTCTGCTAAGTTAAACACCGAGCAGGTCTCACGTTTATATGACAAATAAATATTGGTCTATGTTATATCCAATATTTCATTTGTGTAATTAAAACCTTGCGACAGGTGATGATGTATCATAATGGTGATGAATAATGATTATGTTTACCTAATCATCAAGATTATTTTGATTTTTTGTAACAATATAAAATAATACAAATATTATGTTAATCCTTAAAATAAAGCAAAAGATTATTATTGTGAGTTGTATTCAGATGCATTTCTTTGCACAATTGCTTTGTTTATTTTGACGTTTATTAAGACCTTTGAAGAGACGCGCCATAAACCTTTAACTTAAGACTGACATTTCATTTATAAGGATATTGAAATTTGCGCGAACATTAAAACACGACAAGACGGCGCACGCCAGAACTAATTTACATTTCGTGTACTTATTTCATTTTACAATATCACCTTGTTGAATCAAATATCAACCTTATGCTCCTAAACATAAAGTTAACATAAGGAGCCTTCGTGAAACGGAACAACACTAGACACCTACTTCACCATACGGTCGCCAGTAGTCATTTGTTCAATGATGGAGAAGACAATATTGACAAAAGACTTGCTCAGTAATGCAGAAAATATGCAAAATAAAATGCAATTTGATTCCTGTGTGGTCTTATGGAACTAATACCTTGATGTCGAATACAAGACAAGAGCTTAAATAGAAAAAGTTTTAATGAACTCTTCTTACAAAATTCCTTATAAACTTATATTTTTGAGTCATAATCAAATCTTTTCAATACGCTAAAATACAATGCTTTGGTGGAATGTAAGTAGGCTATGTCAAAGAACGAATTTGACTGATGACCTATTTCATACAGAAGTACCGCTGAGATAAGCAAAAAAGATATGCTACTAGACAGAAGAAAATCAGAGTTTTGTATTTCAGTTTGGCAATTGATCTGACTCATTGATGAGACTAGTATTCTTAAATAACTTTGTGAATAACAAATTAATAAATACAGTCAAACTAAAGTTTTCAATTGCAACAAAATCCGAACTTGTAAACGATTCATTACCACATATTGCACTGTTGTTGCCTAACACATCTTTTGTAGCGAGAGCGATAAAGCAATTTGTTTACAGATGCTAATTTTAAAATTAACGTCGTGAATATAACAAACGTGCTCGGACCAGGACCACCGTGCTAGTGCGCTTAGCGAGAGTGCATGTATTTATTCGCAAAGGTTATTTATTATTTGAGATTATACTCCAAATAGACGCAAAGCTGGCTCGTTGGAAAGGGTGATTTTTTATACGCCTTTGTTAAGATTTTGCCGGAGTAGAGTAGTTCGCTGGTTTATAAACACGGTGGAAATGTTGCAAATGTCATGTAATAAACATTTATTTTTATGGTCGGATTGTATAAAATTACTTCAGAGTTTTCTTAGTGATTACTGAGATCACGTTTAGGTTAACAGTGAAAGAATCGGCTGCAATCATCACCTTGAATTAAAATAATTATAGGACTTATTTAAAGAGGTAATGTTTTTTTTTTCAAAAACATCGCAGAAATTTGCTTAATAGAAAGGATTTTTCAAAAAAATCTCAATACTTTAGCATAAATTGTTCTTATCTTATTCAGTTTTGTCAAGTTAATCTTAATTTTAAATTTTGGTTTCCTTTTGGTGCCACATGTGATGCAAGCACATGAGCCGCGTAACCCGCGTAAGCAAATGAAATAGCAGTAGGTAATTACACAAATCTATTCGTAAGTTTCCAAGATTGCTACGTTGGATCCAAGGTCTTAATTTTCTGAGTCGTGTGTTGCGTCCTATTACTAGACCGGTCACAGACTCAGTATACGGAAGCCCGATTTAATTATACTCAACCGTTATAACGACAACGCTATCCCATCCTCTCCACCAGTATTAATCATTGACTGAGTTGATTTATGTGATAATTCTATGGGATAAGATCTATCCCGGTATTATTAAGATGCTTCTTTCCCGATATCTCCGGTGTTGTACACACAAGTGATAAATGGATGAGTTATTGAGACGGTTGCGGACATTCATTAGGTAAAAGGAACTCGCGGTACAAGCAATATTTCACGGAGTAAATTTGTAACCGAAGACGGATAGAAAGGCAGAGCGGTGTAAGCTACTGGGTGTTGAGACATCTGTTGAATGCATTTAACAGTGAATACATGAGATTGTTACAAGAGCTTGTCGTAAATCATTTGGAACTAGTATCCAAGCAGCAAACAGCTAGTATGGAAGTTATAAGTCGATAAGATTTATGTGTAAAGCATAAAAGTTAAATAAAACTTAATACCTAATATTTATTTTAGCTGGATGTGTTAATGCTGCAAACAACTTACAAATGGCTGTTAGTAAGCTGATTGGATGTTAGTTATAGACATCTGTAGAATCACCTTTTTTAGGGTTCCGAAATCAAGACGGAACCCTTATTACACAAGAGTGTTAATTTATCGCTTATTGTTTCCCTATTTAATATAACATCCAACACTAAATGTAACCTCAAACTTACCTACTACAGTTCATCACTGAAAACCGTATCGATAATTATGAAAACATAAAAAATGTATTAAGCGGGGCTTAGTTTGATAATATTAGTGAGTTTTATAAAGCATACTTGAAGATACTTTGACTTGAGAGCCAGTTCTTTCTTTCTTTTTCTTCTCTCTTTCTTGGCCGGCAACGCATCGGTGATGCCTTTGGTATTGCTGATGTCCATGGGCGACGATAGCCACTTACCATCAGGTGGATCGTCAGCTCGTTTGCCGGGTATTTCCATAAAAAATAAATATACAACCTTACGTGATCATTGATTTAATATCAATACATATTACACTTTATACGTACCTTCTTTCTACACTTATGTTCGGTTTACACGTATTAAGTAGTTAAGTAGTTAACTAAATTTTAACTAAATTTTAAGTAAATTCATACGTGTAAACGGTCAATTTAGTAGTTTAGTAATTTAGCAGTTAAGTAATCAAGTAGATAAGTAATTTAGAAATTTTTCTATTTTCTGTTAAGTAGGTGGGCGGGGCTTATCACTTAACACGTTTGGACGGGCACTTTTAAGTTAAAATTTAGTTAAAATTTAGTAAAATGCTTAAGTAGTTAAGTAGAATTGTATGAACTAAAGAGCTTTACTAAATTATTACGTGTGGACGGACACTAAAAATTATTCACTTAAAATTCAGTTAAAATTTACTTATCTACTTAACTACTTAATACGTGTAAACCGGACTTTAGGGACTTCTAGAATTTCTTCTAATTATTTTTACGTCTGGCAATATAATGGAATATAAGTTACATTTTAACAACTCAATTTTACGACAAAAATTAGGGCTTGTCTCAAAAATTAAGACGAAGAAAAAGCAGTGCCTTCTGGCTAGTAATTAACTCGTTATTTTAGTGACTTGTTATAACAACGGCGATCATTCACATGGCACTTGTTGAGCAAGAAAATCAGTGATTTGATATGCAAAGAGTTTAATCAGGTTACACTTGGTTTTGGAAACAAATCAAAGTTTATATTATGAATTATGATCCTTATGAATAAAAAAATCAACTTCATTTGAATTTGATGTAATCTAGTGATATTACTAGCTTATGTTATTATGATAAACTTTATTTAAAATGAGTAACCGCCCTCACTTTGCTTCGGTTTTCTTATTTTTTACAGTTCTTATTGGAGTTTTATTAAGGATCCCTATTTTTTTGAAAATATAATATAGCTTATGTCACGCGGTAATAGTGTAGTTTCCCAACAGTGAAAGAATTTTGCAAATGGGTTCAGTAGTTTCGGAGCCTATTCAATGCAAACAATCAAATCTTTCCTCTTTGTCATATTAGTATAGATTCATTTTTTTTAGTTTATCGTCTACCAGGTTACAGTAGGACGCACTCATTCGATAATAAGTGACCGGGAAGACATTACAGTTCACGTGTTTGTTTTGCGCCAGTATTTCAATAAGTAATGGTTAAGAAAACCAAGATTATACATGTTGAATGTAAGCCAATTGCATGGAATTGCGATACACTAATTTAGGGAGTCGTTGATGGATAAGGAAATCGTTTATCTGCACCATCCTTAAGACTTCAATCTGATCTTGTAATTGACAATGCGATGCAAGACAACACATATCAACAATACATAACAACATATACATAAAAGTTAATACATCTCAATATAGAAGAAAAATTGTCTATATTTTAAATTATGTAAAATGTGTATTTTAAATTTTGCATCACATTAATTTTTTGATCACTAAAAACTCCTAGATCGACTTCATGTGTTTTTGAAAAGTTATTATTAACCTATAATAAATGTTTGAAAATAATCTCATATTGTTTAAAATTAATCTCATATTGAATTATCAGAATGAAAAAGAATAAACATAATAAATTCTTTATAAACAAATTTTGACGACGAGACCAGCACGAAAGTAAATATTAAGTATTATCTACTAACAAACTCGTTAAGGAGTTATTCAGCTTACTTAATTGGCAGTTGGTGTGATAATATAAAAAAATATGATAAAATTATTGGTAAAATTGCGGCTTAAACCAATTACACTTATGTATTGAATCACACCGGTTAAAGCCATTGATGGTGAGCTAAGTTTATTGGTTTCGATGACTGGTGAAAATGTCACGAAGATACAAAAATCTTTACAATAATTTGAGTGACGCACAGTGACGTATCAATTAGCCGTGCCCGTAACAAACGACAACCATATGCCAGAAATTTATTGATAAAGGGCATCGAACCTAATTGGCACACCTACAAGTCCGCCATTTTGAAAAAACCTTGATTCGGCGGCCAGTGATGAAACATGTGTCAATCGATAGACTAAATGATTATGATCAAAAAGTATTCAGTGATGAAATGTCGTAAGTGATATACTTTCTAAGATAAGTGAGTTTAAAACTGTAGAAAAATAAAGCAAAAAACTTCGTTTTGGCGGACATTGATAAATCATATGTCATTCGATAGGCTAAATAATTACGATTAAAAAGTATTCAGTGATGAAATGTTGTAAGTGATATAATTTGTGAGATATTTGAGCTCAAAACCGTAGAAATATAAAGCAAAAAAACTTCGCCACGGCGGACATTGATGAAACATATGTCAATCGATAGGCTAAATGATTACAATTAAAAAGTATTCAGTGATGAAATGTTGTAAGTGATATACTTCCTGAGATATTTGAGTTCAAAACCGTACAAAAATACTGCATTAAAAATGATCATTTACTTATTTTGAATTTATTGGGTCAATAATGAAAAATAAGTATATTATGCCATATGTGTATGTGCTGCATAGGTACTTGATTTATTAATAACGGGTAGGTTTGAATTTAAAAAAGAAGCAAAGCAAAAGCAAACTACTAGGTTGGTTTATAAATAATTTATTTGCCACCAGCGGCTACAGCTTTGCCAATTACTCTAAACCAAAAGTTAAAATTCATTATTGGCTTAGTTTTCTATATCATGTCTGACAATCACTGAATCTAAAAATTCCGCTGGTGATAAAGGCAATGTTTCCTGATGTCGAGCCCATGCCAAGAACCATAATATAACACACATTATATGGGAACAACAGGACAAGGTTCTTTTTCCCACTATGCATGAGCAGTACCATCCCGCGATTTTATCTCTACCCTTAAGTTGTTTGTTTGACGAATTTGTTTAATTTTTATAATACGTAACGTAACTGAGGTAAAGGAAAAAAGTGACCGGTACACTTCAATTGCTGTATCGCCATAAGCACTTAACCATAAATACGCCATAAACACTGGTCATCCCTCACATTGATTATGCTATGTGTTGTACAGATTTGTCAGAGGAACTTCTGAATACATTGGAGCGCCTTCTTAATAACTGTATTAGATATATCTTCGGCTTACTTAAGTATGACCACATTTCCCAGTTCCATTCCTAACTTAAATGGCTACCCATTCGATACAGGCGAAACTTCAGAATTCTCTCAACATTTTATGCTATTTTGAATAATGTGTCTTCTCCTGTTTATTTAAGGGAAACCCATAGCACTGCTTATTTCTGGAATTCCTTCACAATACAGTTCATACTTTTCTGGAACTCCTTGCTTGTAGACATCAAAAAATCATAGACTACCAAAAGCTCCTTCAAGAAGTCCGGCAGCACTACCCGAAGCAATTAGAATGTTGTCGCCCGTGGTCTTCAACCAGATGTTATATATGTATTTATAATTATTTATTTACTTAATATAAAATATAATATGTTTATTAAAAAAAAATAACTAAATGTTTTATTTTTATACGGGTTTGAACTCAAATATCTCAGAAATCATATCACTTACGATATTTTATCACTGAATACTTTTTGATCGTAATCACTTAGTCTATCGATTAACACTTGTTTTATCAATATCCGCCGAAATAAAGTATTTTACTTTATTTTTCTATGGTTTTGAACTCAAATATCTCAGAAAGTATACCACTTACGACATTTCATCACTGAATACTTTTTGATCATAATCATGTAGTCTATCGATTGACACATGTTTCATCACTGGCCGCCGAATCGAGGTTTTTTCAAAATGGCGGACATGTAGGTATGCCAGGCTCCATACAAAAATGTTGGAAGCCCTTTCTATGTGAGATCACACAGATATTGGGTCTCGAATTTGCTTTTTATTGAAAACATAATTAATGTTTCTATCAGTTCTATCTGGATATCAGTTATCAATGTTTAAGTATGGGAGCTTTTACAGTTTTTGGTAAGTAACATTTAGATTTTAGATGTTTGAAAGTCGCTGATGCGTTTACATGAGATTTTCTCGAATCGAACCCTTGGCACAGCGCGGTGGCGCGACGACGGTCCGACATGGTAATTATTACGTCATACGGGTCGTCAAGCTATAACTATTCCTTCACATCAAGAAGAGGGTTGTTTATTCTATATCCAAATGCTAAAGAGTAATAGCAGTGACATAGCTATAGTGAATCACCATATCACCAACAATCTTGTCAGTCATGGGATCTGCAAAGATTTAAGGCATCGGTCGCTCATTTGCACGATATGCTCGTATATTCTCGTTTGCGACGACTTTGACACTTTTATGATAGTACCGGTATGATGATCCCAACTACGCCTCACTGTTGTGTCTTGTCAATTACGATTTTCTATTGTCTTCATGTCTTAGAACGTGTCAGTTGTGTTCTGGGACTACTAGAGAAAACAGGGGATGGTTGCATTAAAAATTATTCATTTCCAGAATAGTATTATTTTAAAAGAATAAAAAAAAAACAGTTCTGCTATATCTATATTGTATATTATAAAAGGCAAAAGTGATTGATTGATGTATCAACGCACAGGCCAAACCCTTAGGGCCATAAACTTAAAATTTCTCACACGTAGGTATTCCTCTTATGACGTAGGAATCCATTAAGGAAGAATTTTTCAAAATTCAAACCCCAAGGGGGTGAAATAGGGGATAAATGTGATAAGCATAATTCCCGCGTGCGAAGCTGCGGGCAACAGCTAGTAATATAATACGCCGAATTGATAGCTTCATTTTTTGAAGTCGGGTAAAAAAACTGGTTACAAAAGTATTTGCGCTAAAAAAAATATACATATCGTAATAGGTACACTGGAAGTAGGTGTTTATTTCCTAACTATATTCCTGTTTACGTAAATTTCAAAATGGATTAATGTAAAGTGCTTCCTTATCAGTGATGTACAAGATACCTTAAATAAAGTATTTGGAATACAAAATACAAAATACCTTTAAATTAAGTATTTCAGATACCAGATGCAAATAACTTTCTGGAATGGTATCTGAAATACTAGATACAAAATACGTATCTTTTAAATACTTTTTATAGATAAAATACTTTTGTAAAAAAAACAACGTTTTTTAACTGACGAAAAAAAGGAGGAGGTACTCAATTCGACACGTATATATATAAATATAATATACTAAAAATAAAAAAATAATTACTTTTTAACAAAAAATTGAACCAACGAAAAAAAAACTGAAAAGTGAAAAATAAAATAAACCATTTAGTATTATAAATTAAGATCTTAAATTAACATTAAATAAATAATTTTGAAGCGGTGCCAAACAGATGAAAAAACAAACGGCGAAAAGATGTGCGCCGCGCTACTGCTGCCGTGTGCATCGCATGCCGCTGCCCTCATAAAATGAGCTTTATGTAATGAATTTTGCTTGTTTGTGTGGCTCCGTCTCAAAATTATTTATTTACTGTTAATTTATTATCTTACTTTATAATACTAAATGGCTTATTTTTCGCTTTTCAGTTTTTTTCGTTGGTTTATTTTTTTTTTGTTAAAAAAACGTGTGACATTCGGGGACTGCCGCGGTAAAGCTATTGCATAGCATTTGTTGCGAAATAAAACCTGACCCCACTTGCAGTCAGTACTAGGATAGCAAAAACATGCAAGCAAGTAGATATGCCAAAACAAAGCTGGGGTATTAAATTTCTCATCGGATTTGTTCACCTAGTAGCAATTAATTAAAACGAGTACTAGGCGCACAGTCTTCGAGGATGCGACATCAGTGACACCGCACATGCCACAGTATGTGCGATCTTATTCACTCTTCGCTATTTAGCATAGGCACAACAAGGACGTCCATATCACGATCATGCACATTAAGCTATTATTATTGCCATTTCTCCCGTCATGCCAATCAATATGCGGAAGAGCGACAGTGATAGAACAAATCCATCACTGCCGCTTTGACACGTTGTCAAACATCACGGTTTTAGGGTTCCGTAGCCGAATGGCAAAAAACGGAACCCTTATAGATTCGTCATGTCTGTCTGTCTGTCTGTCTGTCTGTCTGTCTGTCTGTCCGTCCGTATGTCACAGCCACTTTTTTCCGAAACTATAAGAGCTATACTGTTGAAACTTGGTAAGTAGATGTATTCTGTGAACCGCATTAAGATTTTCACACAAAAATAGAAAGAAAACAATAAATTTTGGGGGTTCCCCATACTAAGAACTGAAACTCAAAAATGTTTTTTTCATCAAACCCATACGTGTGGGATATCTATGGATAGGTCTTCAAAAATGATATTGAGGTTTCTAATATCATTTTTTTCTAAACTGAATAGTTTGCGCGAGAAACACTTCCAAAGTGGTAAAATGTGTGTCCCCCCCCCTGTAACTTCTAAAATAAGAGAATGATAAAACTAAAAAAAATATATGATGTACATTACCATGCAAACTTCCAACGAAAATTGGTTTGAATGAGATCTAGTAAGTAGTTTTTTTTAATACGTCATAAATCGCAAACCACAAAAAACATCGATCAAAGTTACAACGAACTAAAAGAACTTTTATATTATGTTACTTGCTGCTACGGAACCCTTCATGGGCGAGTCCGACTCGCACTTGGCCGCTTTTTTCTTGATTCGCTCGCCGCCCTCAAGCCCGCGATAAAAGCTATGCAATAGCTTAAAAGTAATTATTTAATTAAAGTTTATTTTATCGTTTGATCGCGCAAACGTAATATTACATTTTATAACTACATAATAGTTATTAGATATTTTTATTAAACTTCGATCCTGCTTTTAGCCGTGCGGTGATTCTGCCAATGTCAAGTATTAAACTATTACTGAGTACTATATTATATGTACGAGCTATTACTAAAAGTATTTTAGCAAAAATAGTATCTACAAAATACTAAGATACCAAACAAAAGGTATTTAAATACAAGATACGAAATGAATTTAAAAAAAGTATTGTAGATACAAGATGAAAATACGTATTTTGTATCTTGTATCTGTATTTCAGATACTTGTATCTTAGATAAGTTACATCTCTGTTCCTTATGGAGTAATCGTTGAACCAGGGCCCCTTTTACAAATAACACATACGACACTTAACTAGTAACAATAACCTAACCATTTCATCATTTCATTCTCGTTTTATGCATAATCGAATCAATTGACCAGCCCCCGTAAATTGTTTTTGTTTTCCGTTCGATAAAGTTAATCGAATAATGAATAAATAATACATGTCAGCTGCTCGATTGATTGCATTTAAAATTTTATGCATCGGTGAGTTAATATATTGCACGTTCACACGCAAAACTAATTTAATAAATCTCGATTCGACACTTTCACTGTTTATAACTATTTTGACATTAAAATTAACACAATTTAATCGGTTTCGACAAAGAATAAATAGTCGTTCATAATATTAAATCAATGTATATTTTATTACCTCAATAGTTATAGAAAATTGTTACGAACTGACGTTGCTATGTTTCGTCGAATAAAACATTTTGATTAAGCAGTTATCTATACTAATATATAAAGAGGAAAGATTTGATTTTTTGTTTGCATTGAATAGGCTCCGAAACTACTGAGCCGATTTTTAAAATTCTTACACTGTTGGGAAGCTACACTATCCCCGAGTAACATAGGCTATACTATATTTTCAAAAAAATTAGGGATCCTTAATAAAACTCCAATAATGTAACCCAAGGTGTATAAAAATAACAAAACCGAAGCAAAGCGAGGGCGGTTACTCGTCTCTCATAATAAGAGTGTTGGCAGACTTACCACTGAGAACATTATTTCCTACACGGAACCAAGTTGAAATTAATTTGTAAATTCTTTTTAAACTGTAAGTTCGCCGACTTATAATTGTTTAAGAAAAAAATTAATTAAAATTAAGAATTAGTGCAATATTATCTCATTGAATTATTTTTTGTATTATTGTCTGATTGTAAGTGGGTAAACTTGTTTACTGAATACGGTAGTAAGTTTGGAATTAAATTAAGTGTTTGTTTAATTTCAATCGATTCAGAAGCAAAGAGATGATACATTTTAACATTTATTATAAAATATTTTTGGTGTGATTATTGAGGCCTACTTCTCTAGAAGCGAAGCGAGGGTTATCAATAGTAGTGCAGGTTGCTAGTTGCTTACAAACATTAAAAAGAAGACACCCGATTACCTAGGTTACATTAACATTTTGCATACATACCAGAACAAAGACCGACGTTACATCGTACAAGTATTGCATATGCCATTCTAATCTAGCAAACAATATTCCCTTTGTATGGAGATTCAAACTCATCTCATGCCCGAATCTCAAGAGCACATACCGACGTTCAACTGAAGACGCTTTACAGATTCACTTTGAAGCTAGACCCGTTTCGAAAATTACCTACGTACTGCCCCGCTTATTTCACAGCCTGAATCCGATGGTTCGAGTCAGGGGTGATTTGGGTGCAGCTCTAGGCATTCCCTTGCTCATTTAATTTAAACATGCCATCTGTCTTTCCAACTGTATCTCAAGATAATGGACGTAAACACCACCGAACCTTGAAATTGTGTTATATATATCTGCCTTTTATACATCTGCCTTTAGAACATGTAAGTGTAGTTGTTAAAAGATGATTATTTCTTAGGTTAAAAACCATCGCCATCGGTCTAATCAGTTGATGGTTAATGCTTACTACCACTCGTTGCTATCCAAGACGCTAAAAGCATTAACTGCTGGCCAAAAATTGCTACAAAAATCCCTGCCATACCTTATATTATATCGAGCAAACGAAACCATGTGCGTTAAAATATTTAAAATACTACAGTCCTGTAGTCTTAGTCACTTTAGCGCTCTATATCGCTTGAGTCAGCCGCCAAATGTCTCCTCCTCGTCGTCCGGCTGGAAGCTTGGGGGAGGTTTCTTACGTATTTCTCTCCGTTCTTCCTTGGTCGGCAATGACTAGGTGATAATAATTGAAGGGGTAAGTGTAAAAAGGGTTCAACTGATGAAATTACTGAAATAGTGTTATTGGTATCGTTGAATTCGTCTTTCGATTCTTAATGTTATGGCATAGGTTTTATAGTGGAAAATTCAATATAATATAATGTTATTTAAATCCTTGTTTCGTGAAAAACGCACGGACATGGCGCATTTTTAATTGCAAAACTGACAATAGTTGCTTATTACAGAGTAGTAATAAAAAAAATACTTTATTTATGATAATTCGAAGGTATCTTATATAATTTGGAATCATAAAAACATAATAACATAGTAACATAATAACATATAAACAGATTTGAAGTTGAATACTAAGAATATAACGAAAATGAAGTCTTGACTTTCAAACGTATTTATCTCGAATTATTGTTTTTGTTACTTAAACCCTTTTTACACTTACCCCTTCAATTGTAATGTTGCTAAAATAAAAAATTGGGATAAAAACGCTCCGGTATCTACATTAAAATAACCGTAACATAAAAGAGCATGCTGGCATTCACTTCACTATAACCTGAGATCTTATTTAATTTATCCGATGACTGATCCTTATCCTCTATCCTTTTTTACATTTTACATTACTTGCTTGATTGAAATTGAAAAAGCACTTTTTGCTTCCATTTACTTCATCCGTATAATCACAGTGCTATATAATTACACATGTTAGCGTACCGACTTTAATCAATACGAGAGCAAAAACAATGAGTTTGAAGTCGAAATTTACATGTTTAATTTTGTATACTTACATTAAAGTAAGGCCAACCTATCGATAATTATAGGCCTTAAAACCAACATTGTAAATTGAATTTTTCTGAGTGGAGACGTAGTAATTGCTGAGCAGTCGTTCACACTGACGCAAATTAAAGTGCACCTGTCCGGCGCAAATGTTAACATTTTACGTTTACAACGTACAAATGGAATCATAGATGAATAATGTTAACTAATACAGATATACAAGTAGTATGCAAGTCGAATATTAAGTGAAGAAGTACGTAATAAGAAGTGGAATCGTTATTTTTCGGTATTTCTCTACGCGATCGAATCAGAAATGAAAAAATCCGTAGATGAAAGAGAGTGACGGACATAGATTAGGGAATAGAAGAGCTGATGGATGGATTATGATGGATAGCACTTTCTGAATATTAATTATGTTACTATAGCTTTGCAAAGTTAATATCTAACTATGAACAAGCGTATGTTTTACACATACGAGCAAAACGACATCTTAAATTGAATTTTTCTGTTCGGAGGCACCGTAATTGCGAGTCAGTCGTTTTGCCTGACGCAAATTGTGTTGAACTGCACCTGTTCACTCCGTGTATTTATTTAACCCATGGTGGTTAAAAAAAAACAATTTATTTGACCCATAAATAATTATAGCTCTTTCGTTATCTAATTGTTTTGTTTTAAATACATCTGTAGACTCTCTCATACCCACCCTAGGGAATCGAATACAGACCTCTGGCTTCGCATGCAGGGTCACAACAGTTGATTCTAGGGCTCGATGATTGTACGAGATCATCATAAATGTAAAAATCGTTAACAAAATAGCTGCTCTGAAGTTATTACATACAATCCATGATAGAATTTTTTTCTCTTATCTTTATAATTCTCTGTAATATATTATATGACATAACAATTCTGAGATAAACTTTGCTTAGGGAAGTAACAAAATTATTTATTAATTGCACAAATTACATTAGAGGCAGCCCTAACTAAATATATAGAGATGCGCCTGCACAAAACAGTTTTAATACAGAATCACATTTATAGAAATTACCAAAGGTTTCACACTAGCAATTACCAGTAAATTACCTGCATCCCTTATTAATCTTACGGAGAACGCAACAAATGTATGAGTTTAGCTTGCAAATGTGTATAGGACAAACATTCTTATGTTGTTGTGATTGCGAGCATAATAGCGTGAATGGTTATGACGGATAGAATAATTCGTTGGAGTTGGGATCGAATGCGGTGTAGCTTGTTTAGTGGGTGTGGAACTAACATCTTGCGGTCACCGAACATTATCTCTGCTCACCACATAACCGCTCTAACATCTTGTTAGCGGAGACAATTTACTGGAGAGATTTATTTTCTTTTTTTCTCTTCGCTACGGTATTTATTTTTTCTGTCGGCAACATTACGCTACTGTCATTACATTAAGTCTAATACAAGAAATTAAATAAACTTACATTCCTTTCGCCTCATACTTCGCGTGTTGAACGTAAGTATGATATTTATAGACGCTCAATAACTCCACAAATAAATGTGTCATCCATGAAAATAAAAATGACAAGAATGATGAAGGTAATATTCGTCTTAATTAGCGCCATTTAACTCAGTAATTGACATTATAAATCTCTATTTGTCTTACTCACAATCACCAGAGGAGAAAGCGAGACAACATTAGTTCTGACAACAGACTTATGCCTATAGGATTGGTTTTGATTTGATATAGTCCAATAAGCTGTTTTACTAGTTATTAATTCGGCAACATGAGGCGGGTAGCGGAACCAGTTTTCTATGAAGTATGAGGTAGGAAGTCGAAACCATTTAAGGGACAAAATGGCACGGCATTATCGTATTTATTACATCGTTATAACGAATACAATGGCATGAGGAATGTTAATCACTATCATTCTCGGTGTCGCCTTGTATAAGTGTCTTGGTGTAGTTGATTAAATATGGACATTTATTTAGTAGAATGTAACAATCCTCGTTATAATGAGAAACTGTAGTACATTATTGTCACAGTAAGGCAGATGGAGAGATAGGAACCCGTTTTCTTACCACGGGTAAGGTTATTGTAGTTCCGGATTTGAGAATTGAGCGCAAGCAATACAATACAGTAAAAATTCTACTTTCGCAACGCGCGATAAGGAACTTCGTTCCAAAACTCATTAATATTTAAAACAACACCTTTAAAAAATTACCATTGAGATTTTGTTACGACATACTCTTAATAATGCAAGTTTACTCTTAAGACAGCTTGCAACTCTCCAACGTATAAATATTCACCATTTTTACTACGACCATTTTTACGCGAACTTATTCGAGCCAAATATAACTAAGGTGCTAACAACATCAGATCAAATTCGAAGCTATCATCGACGTTACACGATAAGCAACACCCTCTATTTTAATTTGTTCTATCAAACGAATCCCTCGCACGTTATAAATAAGCGGAGAACTGTCGCGACGATTCAGCCCGCAATATTTCAGAGTCAACCAACGAATGCCTTTGATGATCATGCTTATGAATATCGCGATCTCACAAGCCTGACAGCCAGAATGGAAGAACGAATACTATACGCTACGCGAGCTTGTTTCTAAAATGCGACAACATTTTCACGTCATACGGAAAGTTTGAGCTTGGAATGTAACTTTAAAATGCAATCATGTTTATTGCATTTTGGTACGTGGAAATTATGTGAACAACATCATTTTGAAAACAATAACTAGGTACTGAATAAAAAACTTGAAGTGAAGATCAGTTAAATTAGTCATTAGTGTGTGTGTTAAGATTGCGTCTCAAAATAAGCCCAGTAATTCGTTAATACATAAAAGGAATGTGCTATTTGATGAATCAATAATATTCTTATAATTTTTTATTGAAAAAGCTGGCAAACGAGCTGACGATCCACCTGATGGCAAGTGTTATCGTCGCCCATGGACATCAGCAACACATAAGGCATCACTGATGCGTTGCTGGCCAAGAAATTTATTTAGGATAATAATATTTCTTGTAACTAAATACTACATCCTTATAGTACTTACCTCCTTAAATTCAAGATGTTGATGACGAACGAAAACGTGGTTGCACTCCTGAGTCAGTCTGCCAAATGACTCGTTTTGTTCTCGGCTGGAAACTTGACTGCCAGTTCTTACTTCCTTCTCTTTTCTCTTTGACCGTGGCAACGCATCGATGACGCCTCAGTTGTCACTGAGACTTACCATCAAGTGGCCTACCTGCTACTTTGTCGACCTTTCAAATAAAAATAATAGTTTTATCCATGTGCACTATATGTCAGTCTTTAACCTAAAATATACTAAGTATCAGCTTAACTGACAAGCTTGCAGGCGATTGTGTCCACTACAGCCTAGATGCAGTTATAAATTACAACAGGATATCCAGCCACTGACGGCCGACCGGGTTTAATAGAAGATATTGTGAAATTCAGAGGATTTACACGATATATAACGACTTTACTGAATGCAAACTTAATGAAAATAGCGATTGGCGTTACATATTTGCTAGTGGAATAGCCCTCTCTATTATCTCATATCTCTCTATATCATCATATCTCTCTATATGGATAGATATGGATAGATAGATAGAGGATTTAAAAATTAAACAGGAGCTTAATGTGTATCGTTATATTTATGAGCGTTTCCTTTCCTCGGAAGGCACGTAAAGCAGTCGGACACGAAAGATGTTAAGCCATTGGAGGCCCTCGAGCTGCATGAAAACTTCCTACACTTGGGTTGGTCACTCCCAATGGCCAATCTCTCCACCAATCCCTACTGGATCATTGTGGTGGAGTATGCTCTGGGCCTCTTCAAGGGAAAAGACAAGAAAACAAGAATGGTCAGTCCATCCATCCATCCATCAGCCCTTAGAGGTCCACTGCTGGACATAGGCCTCCCCTAACTTGCGCCACTCTGACCGGTCCTGAGCCTTCTGAATCCAGCGGATGCCCGCTGTCTTCTTCAGGTCGTCAGTCCACCTGGTCGGGGGGCGTCCTATGCTCCTTTTTCCGAGACGTGGGCGCCATTCAAGGACCTTTCTTCCCCAACGGTTATCGGTCCTTCGCACTATGTGGCCAGCCCATTGCCACTTCAGCCGGCTAATTCTTTGAGCTATGTCGGTTACCCTTGTTCGTCTACGGATCTCCTCATTTCTGATGCGATCACGTAGAGAAATACCGAGCATAGCCCTCTCCATAGCCCGCTGCGCAACTCTGAGCTTGTGGATCAAGCCAATAGTAAAGCACCACGTCTCGGATCCGTATGTCATCACTGGCAACACACACTGCTCGAACACCTTCGACTTCAGGCACTGAGGTAGTGTTTTGGACGACAAGATATGACGCAGTTTCCCGAACGCAGCCCATCCGAGTTGGATTCTACGAGTGACTTCTTTCTCGAAGTTGGACTTACCCATCTGGATCACTTGTCCCAGGTAATTGTATTCGTCTACAACTTCAAGAGCAGCGCCGTCAACAACAACCGGTACGGGTGTAACATGGACATTCGACATGATTTTCGTCTTGTCCATGTTCATCTTAAGACCCACCCGTTGTGAGGCGCTGTTCAAGTCCCCGAGCATTGTACCAAGTTCTTCCAGGGAACCCGCCAGAATGACTATATCATCGGCATATCGCAGGTGTGTGATGTATTCGCCATTGATGTTAATGCCACGTCGTTTCCACTCCATCAGCTTGAACACGTCTTCCAACGCAGCGGTGAACAGCTTTGGGGATATGACATCCCCTTGCCTGACACCTCTCTGCAGTTGGATGGGGTTCGTTGCTGTGTCGTGTACTCTGACGGACATGGTGGCAGATGAGTACAAACACTTCAACACCTCGATATACCGGTAGTCGATCCGGCACCGCTGGAGAGAATTTAGTACCGCCCAGGTCTCGATAGAATCAAAGGCTTTCTCATAGTCCACATAGGCAACACACAACGGCAGATTATACTCCTCGGTCTTTTGTATAATCTGCCGCAGTGTGTGTATATGGTCTATGGTGCTGTAGCCTTTTCGGAATCCTGCTTGTTCGGGAGGCTGGAAGTCGTCAAGCCTGCGTGCAATGCGATTTGTGAGCACCCTCGAAAACAGCTTATAAACGTGGCTTAGAAGTGCAATGGGCCTATAGTTCTTCAAAAGGGCTTTATCGCCTTTCTTGAAGAACAGCGTCACCACACTTCTGCCCCACGCTTCCGGGGTAATTCCAGTGTAAATGACGGAATCGAACAGTTTTTGGAGCGCCACTAGAAGGGGTTTCCCTCCAGCTCTTAGAAGCTCGGTTGTGATTCCGTCATCTCCCGGTGCCTTGTTGTTTTTAAGCTGTTTGAGAGCCTCTCTAATCTCATACAGGCTGACGTCCGGGATATCCTCTGTGTAGTGTCGGGTCAGTTTAGCTCTCTTATCGCTCTCCTCGCTAGGACGTGGAGCTTGAGAGGAGGCATACAACCGTCCGTAGTATCTCTCAGTCTCTCTCAGAACTTCCGGTTTCAACGAAACCATGGTGCCGGACTCGGTCTTCAACCTCGTAAGCTGACTTTGCCCAATAGACAGATCCCTGGCGAACACTTTGGAGCCTTGGTTTCGCTCAATTGTGTTTTTTACACGATTTGCGTTGTGTTTTCGCAAATCGCGTCGCCTGCCCTTGGAGATCTGCTCATTGAGCCGTCGGTATTCCCTCATAGAGGTTGGAGACTGCACACATAGTTCTCGTCGATCCCTCATAAGACCGAGAGTTTGTTCTGAGAGAACTTGAGATCTACCACTAGGGTGGGTCTTGAAGTACTTCGACCCTACCTCGTGGACAGTTGTTACCATCCTGGTGTTAAACTCGTCCACTGACGTGCACGATTCTAGGCACGCAAAACGGTTTTGCAGCTCCAGTTGAAAGTTTTCGGATCCCTGGATTTGGACGGATGTTGGGCGGAGCGTAGACTTCATCAGGCGTGACCGTTCCAGCTTCAGATCGATATTTAATGTGCCTCTCACAAGTCGGTGATCGCTTCCGGTTTTGAACCTGCTGATCACAGAGACATCATTAAATATGTGCCGTTTGTCTGCCAGAATGAAGTCTATCTCGCTTTTCGTGGAACCATCAGGGCTTATCCAAGTCCACTTGCGTTGTGGCTTCTTTCTGAAGAAGGAGTTCATCATAAAGAGATCTTCCTTTTCCAAAAAGTTGGCCAGCAAGTGTCCTCGGTGGTTCCGTCGTCCAATTCCGTAGGGACCCACCTTCATCTCGGCGCCGCTTTGCGTGCCCAGCTTCGCGTTGAAGTCCCCCATCACAACATTGAAGTGAGCTTTAGAGGTATGTATGGCTCTACTTATGTCCTCATACATAACCTCAACCTCGTCGTCGGGATGTGTCGAAGTCGGCGCATATACCTGTACAACCTTCAACGAATACCGTTTGGATATTCTGAGTGTAAGGTACGCTACCCTGGCCGACACGCTCCCAACTTGCACAATGCTGTTGACGAGGGACTTGTGAACGAGAAACCCGACACCACCTTGGGACAGATGTTCGCCCTCCCGGTGATAGAACAAGTTTCCGGATTTGAGTGTTATCGTGTCCTCCCCCTGTCTTCGGACTTCAGATAAACCCACAATACTCCAGTTTAACTTGTCTATCTCTTCTTCCAGCTCTTTTACCTTGTCGTCGGTCCTCAGTGTCCTGGTGTTGTATGTTGCCAGGTGCAGAAGTCGTCGTTTGGATTGGTAGCCCGATCTCTGCCGGCGATTCTTAGCACCCCCTGCCCCGCCGTTACCATAGCCGCTACCGTAACTAGGAATAGCGGGGCTGCCGGGGACTGGGGGCCGAGGCTCATTCGTGACTATCATGCGGGGGTTTTAGCCGATAGTCACCACGCTTGGCTAGTGCGTGTTGGTGACCGCAGGTGACCTGACTGGCATTCGTCACACACAGGAAGATGCTGCTGCCCACCTTCCTGGATTTGTCCTATTAGTCGCCTTTTACGACATCCCAGGAAGAACGGGAGTGGTGCTATTCTACAAAGTGAACCCGGACACCACACGGGGTACCCGGACACCACACGGGGTGGTATGGAAGAATGGTCAGTAGTGGGCCATTATTGGGTTGAAGCAAATAGGGCATGGGTCTTTTCCCCTAGGAGTAATTCGTTCCAGTTCTTCCTCGGATAAATGATCTACGCGAGTGAAGTCTTCATGCCGATCGAAGGTCTGCGACATGGCCTAAGGACTGCGATGTGATGATTATATACGTATTGTGTTCTCCAAAGCACGGTAACCCTTAAGTTTTTCTTGCATCTAGCAGTCACCTGTTCAACTGCCGACCGTGACCGTAGTCAATCACTTAAGAAGATAGGAGACAACTTCTAACGTTGCTTTGGGGAGGCAAATATGAATAATCATCAGATGTTGAAGTATCAACTTAACATGTAGCTGTATTTGTTTGTGTGGTTAACCAAAGAAGTATTTTTATCTATAATTAACAAGAAGGTGTATTATTCTACAAAAATCTCCTCATGTTAAACAAACCGTGAACCAGTTACCTATACCTGTTATTAAATTTAATGTTACCGTTACGAGTATTACTCAATCATACTTCAACCACCTAAACTTCTAGCCATATAATCAATAGAAATTAAGTTAATTAATCAATCAATTGAAAAGGCACGTACCATTGTTATAGGTATTGTTTGATTCACAAAGGATTCGCTACAATGCTCCCTGTCTTTAACAAAAGCTATTGAACTGTTCACCTTACGCTCATTTTACTCCTTTTGTATGCATCCGTTTGCGAAGCATCTTAAATTCGAGTAGAAAAGGTCTAGTGTTATTGAAATAATAAAAATTATTGAAATAACAAATGTATTTTTTATTGATTTCAGTATACTTACAATGGTCTATCATTTTTGATATGACATACACAAATAAATCGGTTTCTCTATTTCGGAAATAGTCAGGTATTATCACCATTTTCCTTATTTAATGGGTTCTACCTAATAATTAGAAGCAAGGAAATTAGTAAGCACTTATTCACACAATTATTAGCTACTGTCTGCTTCAGACTCAGATTACCCCACTTCAAATGATACACAGGAATCAAATGCGTGTCTTTCGTTGGCTCACTTCATTTGAATTTGCATTCCTGCCCCACTCTTGTTGCGTATCAGTCATATTACGAAAGGTGCAATTAGGTAAATGGTTTAATAGTACACCTGTCAGCACACTTAATACGTACCGAGCGCAGCGCTTTCGAGCTTGCATCAAAAATGCATGACATTATGTTCGGTTATTGTAGAGTAGCTTTTGCACTGAGCAACACTTTTTTCGATTTAACGCTTGTGGCTAGATACTGTGTGTGGCGTCTGATTGCATGAGGTTGATGACAATGATGTCATTTACAGAATATTATGTTAACAAACTATTTTTTTGTATTGTGATTTTTTATTGATTGACGACTCTGTAGCCTTATTGGTAGCGAGCCTGCCTGCGAAGCGAGGGATCCCAGGTTCGAATCCCAGCCGGGGCAGATATTTATGTGACAGATAAATATTTGTACTCGGGTCCTGGGTGTGATTGTGATGTGTTAAATGTGTCGTCCATGCCACCCGCGACACAGGTATAACCTACTGCGGGGGTATGAGTGTGTAAGCATTTATTTATTTATTTATTTTATTTATGATTGATTAGATAAAAGCTTGTATCTCGAGCTGTTGACTATGTACCTAAACTATCTCTGATCTAGCTCTTTCTATTAAACTGCTTTTACTAAAAAAAATTACATGAATATAACCACTATAGTAATTATTCTAATCGAAAATATGGTATAGATTGAATGACGGATATAAAAAATTACATCTAATTTATTTTTCACTCCATAAGTGTCTTTTAATGATTAAATTTAGAATGTGATGGATACTATTTAATTCAAGTTATTTTATAGTCATGTAACTATAACATATGAGTACACTCATATGTTTAAAAAGGTCAACGTTAAGCGTCTATGCTTTGATACAGCAATTTAGGGTATATCCAAAGTTCCTATACTAGGCAGCGGCTGCCTATTGAATTTAAAAGGAGTGGACTGAATGGCGCTATTGTTTTGTTATTAATTCCATTAGTTTAATGGTAGTGTTTAAAATGATGTTCATGGCAATTTCATAGCACAAATACAGTCGCGACCCGCTTTCCGCTTTCTGTCGCACGACGTCCTTTCCCCGATTGACCTAGGCCACTAAACCCGCTCAGTGTAAAATATTACTTATTTATTTTATAAAATGTAATGATTGGTCATTACTCGATTATAATTATTCATTGCACTTTCTTACTGCGAATTCTTATACTATCAAAGTTGAATTAAGTAACATTGTTTTTATTTGAAGGTTTAAAAAGAAAGAGTAATTTTATTTTAAAAATATTATACAACCAAAGTTATATTAATTAAAGTCATAGTAATTAGGACTAATAAATAGTACTAATTAGGGATGGAATATTTGAGCTTCGCTAAACGCTGGCTAGGCACATATGAATGCAAGCTCGCTATTCCCCATAATTTGCAATAATTACATAGAATGTTAATTTTGCAATTATTAAACAGTGAATAACTGTAAAATATTTTTTATTCATTTTAATAAACAGATACACATATCCATGAATGTAATGAGATAATAATTGACTACTAGAAACAAACGGATATAATAGATGACAAACGAGCAAAAGACTCATTGCTGGTGAACGGCGACGAGAGAAAAGAAATAACGAGAGATTTGCGGAGTGACTGAATATGAATTTAGTGCACAATTATTACTGCCTTAATGCTACGGGATTGTGGGCCGTATATGAGTTGATTTTCTTTAACCAATTTCGACCGAATATCGCTAAGCTAGTGGCCCAACATGGAGGTCGTGAGTAGAACTTAATTGGCCCGGGGCCGGAGGCGCGGGAAGGAGATGCATCACCGCAGTATGGAACGCATAAATTTTGGCCCGGAATTGATTGTGGCAGTTTTTGTACCGCTGGCCTGGTTATGCCGTTGTCGCTGTTGTAGCGCTATTGTTGAGTTATTAACTGTTGTTGTGCTGACGACAATTTTTGAGTTGCAAAATTTGCAAATTTAATTACAAAATTGTTTTAAAGTTTTTGGTTTGTTTTGACGGTTTTTGTTTAGCCTATTGTATTGAGCACTAAGAATTTGTGCAAAATTTTTAGTGCTTAAATGCTATAGGATCGTGTTTGCCGTCTTTTTGAGTTGATTTGTTTATTCAATTTCATCATAGTTAAAGCGTAACTTGGCACTAGTAAGTAGTATCTAATAATAACAATTATGTTGTTAATAAAAAATATTATGTTTAAGCATAAAAGGACCTTGGCACTAAGCTTAAAATTGGCTGAGTGTGGCCCTTTACGCATAAAATAAAGTTGCTTATTTGAAATATTACATAGTTAATAAAGTTTGCCTTTAGAAATAATTAAGGCCAAAGTTATACTAACGACATTTCTTTTGTTCTAAGGCCTTTAGCTTTGGTCCATTTTAACAAGTCAGTGAGGTATAGACTTTTTTATTTTGTATTTTAATTAAAAATATTATGCTCGCAGCCCCGTGGGTGTTGTGGACTCTAAGTCAGTATTGTGGGTGTGGTCGGTAGTAGGATAGGAGAATGAGTCTTTGCTCGTGGCAATTTTTTTTTGTCACTAATTCCTTCACCAATATACTCTGAAGCAGCGTGGTAAGGTATGCATGAGGCGTTCTAAGTTATGAGGACAGGCCAGTACTTTTAGTAGGTTTAATGGGTTGAAATCAATTAAAATTAACAAAATTAATTATAATTATTATCATTATTATAATTATTAACATTATTACAGGTTCTAAAACACCGCAACCAAAACACGTAAAAACAGCATAAGTAAGATGATACTTCTTACTAGTAAATGTACTATTCAATAAAGATCTCTCGAGTGACATTTGAATAAAATAAATAACAAACAGAAGGACAGTAGTAGCGCGGTTCGAAACACGTTGACACATTTGACGATAATGTGCACTTGCTCTGATACGATCGATTGGTCTAAGATCAGACTGAATTGAAATGGAATAATATGTAAAGATAGGACTGAAATAGTGAATAACATATATTATCCAATATCCTTATTATTGTTTCACTAGCACTAAATTCAAAAATTTAAGTAGATAGAATATACAAAAACCTGATAAAAAATAATAAAGTAAATTAATAAGTAGGAAGCTAAATTTTTTATTAAATTATTTCTCACTTTTTCTGATCATTTTTAGGCGTTTCGACTTTATTTAAAAGTTTATAATTTAAGTTTTTTTATTGTAAGTTTCAAAAATTTAATATGATAAGGAATTAAATAAAACAAGGAAGTATTTGTTTACTAATAATTTATACAACTTCTTGACATCTAATTACAAACACAGTCAACATCCATACTTATATATTCGACAAGATTATAATAAAACCGATTTACGGTAGCATTAAAATCTCGCCGCGACTCACTCACGTCTTGAATCCTTGAATCCATAGCTCATGAATACGAAGCGGGCGAAGGCACATAACGAATGCACATTTACATTTCATCTGGTACAAATGACGCGAACAGGTCGGAGTGATACACTGTGTGTTCGCGTGTTATGATCTCGACACGATCCTTTACAGACACGTCTTGTTCTCTCGATCAGCAGCGCATCGGATAGCGATTAATGAATTGTTGCTTGAAGCTTTTTTATGAAATAAGAATTAAATACCCATTTATTGATTGTTTCTTTGTTTGTTTGTTAGGAGTTCTCTTGCCTTCAGCATGCCGGAGCTATAAGTGTTGAGGCACCAGCAGCCGCCATTGGTAGCCGTATTGATGGTCCTTGTGATGGCATAAGCGTAACAGATGCTTTTAATTAGAGCATTTATTATGTCAGATTATGCCAGAGTATTTGTACCCTCCTCAATGAGGCTCATGACAGGCTTGGCTTAATTTGTTGCGACTTGACTGTGTTCGCAAAGGTATGATTGTTTAAACATTTTTTTTATTCATGTGTTCTCGGGTCGGTTATCCTCTAATGATGAGAAGGATGTAGGGTAGTATTTAACCACGTAGGTAAAATTTGGATACTAATGGTAAAATGTGGACTTATTGTCTTTCGTATGCGCGGTGCTTTAAAATAAAGGTACAGTGAAACCAACTTATCTATGAATTGAAGTAGGGCGCTGTCGGATGCATTGGACCAATCATTGGACGCAATTCGAGAGGTAGTAAATGACAAATGAATGAACACAATGAACTTATGAATGACGCGGCATTAGTTCCAATTTTCGCCACTTCACACATAAGTTGATGGCACTATAGTTATGTAGATGAGCGGTACTCTCGAGCGCGATCCTCATAATTATAAAAACTCTTTGTTTCCCCGTCAGTCTGTGTGTAGACGAGCGAGATAAGGAATTAATTGTCAATCAGGCTTATCTTCGATCTCGTAATTACCCACATTTGCGTATTCAACGCGCTTGCAACCGTTCAGTATGTGTAAAGAAAAAGGATTAAATTAAAATACATATTTGATTAAGACAAGGGGTTTGACTTGAATGGGATTATTATTATGAAAGATAAGATCTGTTTGATTTGCGTGACGTAAATTGATGCGCTACAACGGAATTTAATTTCTTAATTTATCAATGTGTTGTTTTATATTGCAATTGACAGCCCTAATGTCTAGATTTAGGCAAGGAACTTTTTTACGTAGGTATATAATATTGTATCTTGGCAAGGAAACGATTTTTTGTCATTAATTACACATGCTATGCAATATATTTGAGAAAAAACTGTTATTAGGAGTAACTATTTAAAGACAAAATATGTATCAAATTATTTGTAACCTAATTTTTCGTGGAAATATCTTAAACATTTAATTTTATTTATAATCGTATCATATAGTAATAGGTATTGCATATAATTTATTCATCTACCTATTCCATTGTAGACTTCACATCTGAAATGTCCTCCCTACCTGATTATAACGGCACGTCCAGAATGACAGGTCAATCAACCCGTCGGAACGTATACCGCCCTCTATATTTACTGAGTTTACTTATAATACTTTAATTCCAGGTAATTATTAGGTATGCTAACATGCTTTGTCCACATATAATGCTTGATGGGGTAACGGAAATATTTTGCATTTTGTGAAGTGTGGCCTTTATTACTAGCGTTTTTGTAGGAGGCGAACTGGTAGGGTCTTCATAGATCCTTTGTACGTTTATAATGGACAAACGGTAGACTGAGCAACTAATCTAGGTAGTTTTTTATGAACATATGTAACACTAAAGTATTGATACGTTGCTGTCCGAAAAACAAGCGATACCCTTGTCTTAATGCGGTAATCATTATTAAACGGTCATTGTTATTCATAGAAATCTATGCTGTAAAACTGAAGATTTTCATCAGCTTTGGAATACTGTAGAACCTCAAGAAGAGAATCTAGAAAGCAGAGATAGGTGTATATTCCATGACAAATAGACTACAATGTGCCAAAATGAATATTTTTGTAAGTTATGCTCTACCAAACTTTGGAATCGAAATTCACGGTTATTTTTTATACTTACCTACTGAGTGAATACTTTAAGCACCTTGCTTTTGGGATTAAAATGCAAACTACATGGTACATTACATTTTAGCCGTATTGGGGCGGCTTTAGAATACTAACCCCAATCCCACGCCGGATGGGTGTCGTAAAAGGCGACTAAATCCGGCCCGCTGGTGGTAGGGCCCTCGGAGGGATTAGATTGGTAATATTGATTTTAATTGTTAGTTAATACCATTACTACTATTATTATTTCTCCATGGGGTTCGCCTGGATAGCTACCACCCTTGAGCATGAGTCAGCCGCCAAACGACTCGTCGTGTTCCGGCTGGGGGCTTGAGAGCCAGTTCTTTCTTTCTTTCTTTTTCTTCTCTCTTTCTTGGCCGATAACGCATCGGTGATGCCTTTGGTGTTGCTGATGTTCATGGGCGACGATAGCCGCTTACCATCAGGTGGATCGTCAGCTCGTTTGCCGGCTATTTCCATAAAAAACAAATGGTACAATTCCAGTGACTGACTGTTACTTACTGACCTACCTAAATAGCACATTGCCTAGTGCGTTTGGCCAGCAGTTTAGCAGAGACCCGTCTGACTGACATGGACTTAAGAACGGATAGAAAAATCGAGACTCTTGAACCTGAATCTTACGTGGTGTACAATTCCAATATGTCATCTATAAACAGAAGTAGAGTTCATAACCCAGCGGCTTGTATAGAAAAGTTAAGCAGCAATGGTAACCGCCAGTGGCAAGAAATTCTTCTGCATTCGACGACCCTGTAGCCTAGTTCGTAACGATCCTGCCTGCGAAGCGAGGGATCCCGGGATCGATTCCCAGCCGGGGCAGATATTTGTGTGACAGATAAACATTTGTGCTCGGGTCATGGGTGTTATTGTAATGTGTTATATGTGTCGTCCACGCCACCCGCGACACAGGTAAAAACCTACTGCGGGGGGGGGGGGTATGAGTGTGTAAGCGTTTATTTATTTCCGTGCTTCAGATGGCACGTAAAGCCGTCGGTCCCGGTTGTTATATCTTTATAACTCTATGTATATCAGTCTCGGTGTAAGATGTGGAATCGTTAAGCCATATCGGATGGCTTCGGATGGCATGAAAACTTCCTGCATTTGGGTTGGCCACTAACCCCTTCACCAATCCGCATTAAACACGTGGTGAAGTATGCTCTAGGTTTCCTCAAGAGAAGAGACCCGTGCTAGGTAGCGGGTCATTATTAGGTTGAAGCCAGTCAACCAGCCATCTATAAACAATCTCAAAATTACTTACAGGCCTATTTGAGGTCAATCGCAAATTAATGCTATTTCTAAGCATTGACATAAAACGCCTCATTTGTAAGTGTAGCTGGTTCACGTGCCATTAATCAGTATTCAAACGTAAATAGGTGTAAGTGAGTCAAAGCAGTTCGTCTTGTTTAATTGATATTGATGAGACGTTTGCCTGCCGAAGATATACAGCTTGGCTTAATATGGTATTTGGGACTGCATCCAAGATATCTGGGGCGCAGTCTACATAAATGAGACATTCTGATCTAATCCAATAACATAAAATAAGAGCTGGGAGCTGGCGTTCTCATTAATAGGAAGGTAGTAATTTGGCATTTACTCGGCATTTTAATTTTATATTTTTAGGTGGTTAATACCACAAAGATACACGTGCAAACGTTGTTTAGTAGGGAACAACGTAAGTAGAAGTTGTTTTCTTCAGAATTGATGATGCATTGATGCCCTATATTACAATATACCTATCGTTAATTTATCGATGCAGCTCACGTTTATTTTCAACTAAATATTACTAAGAACATTCATGTATTTCATAGTAGTACTACACACGTACTCGTATAATATAAGTACCTAGTACACTGAAAGCAAAATTTTCACACGCAACATCATAAAACATAGTGTCGTAAGGTATAATATATTTGCATTCCTCAATGTACCTTCAGTCACGATCGACTAAGCAAATATTCCGTATCAATTTGAAGATGCAACCGATTTAGCCCGCCAATTGCGCGATGAGCTAGAAAGTCGGCCTCCGTCTTGGGTCGACACAGAGGTCTTCTTTCTAGGACGAACAAGTCTATGTCAATAACTTCCATAGATTTTCGTAGGGCTACCAATATAACAAAAACAAAAAAAAAACATTTACACTCTATACACAGTGGGGGCAACCTTTTAAGTAAATATATACCTGTGTCAGGATGCCCCGCTCTTTCTTATTACTAGATTACTTGAAATAGACAAGAGAACTAGAACTAAAGATCTAGAACTATGTAAAAGATATTATAACTTACAAGAACTAGAACTAAACAAGAGGTAAGTATTTTCACTATATTGATATTTGAATCTTTCGATAAAGTTGAATCCCGATAAATTATTATTTACCATTGTGGTAACCCTAAAAGCAGACCATATTCGACTTGCGAGTTTCTCTTTCCCAGCATATATTTTCATTGTCCGTGTAATTAGGACAATAATGGTATAGAGAGGTCATATTTTCATAAAATTCATCGATGATAATTTCTTTATTATGGGAGTACACTTATGTAATTAAGTTTATGATTTCCTGTAGCCTGTTAGCTGTTAGTATAGTAATCTTGCTATGCGATAGTCTTGACTTCGATTGTCAGATGGGGCAGATTATAATTATTGTGTGACAAATGCAAATAAATACAAAGAATACAACCAAGCATGTGCTTCAGTCCCAGATCGACATTTTGAATGTCACGCGCCTTGCCCTAAAAAATAAGCTACATTCATTCTTTATAAGTTCCTAAATATATTTTCTTTTTCTAAATTATTATTTTTACTATTACTTTTGATAGTTACTCTATTGTCAGTTTTTCATAGGTAGTTCTATAAATAGTAACTTAATTGTTATTAATTTATTTCTCTATCGTACTTAGCGCAATAACATGTTATCCAGATTATGAGAATGTTGTGCAAGCCTGTTATTGGTATATATACCTGGAAATGTAATTAGTTTATAATTATTACCCCGCTAAAATGAATGTATGTATATTATGCTGTTGACGTGCCCAATAAAGAAAAAAAAATAGGTATTTTTTTCTTGGATTGATTTTTTGAACTGCAAAAAAACTTTTCAGTTGTAATATTATGTATTAGTTAAGGTGAAGCTACAAAAATATTTAGCAAAATGTTTATAAAGGTTTAATAGGTTAGTCTGGTCTCCACCTTCAATTTCAGATACCATCTTATAGTCCATGAAGAACCGAGCTCGTCCCTAATAATCGTCAGCCATTGCGCGGATTATGACGTACGTATTTATTTTTTACGCTCCCATTCAAGTAAATTACACATAATTTTACTGCGCGGAATCGCGTAAAGACCAACAAGCAACCACTTTACGATTTTATAGGAGATGCTTTGGGCTCTTTGCGAGTTGAATTGCTTATTTGAGATTTTTTGTTAGCGTTATATCTTATTCGCTTATCGTTTCAATGTTCGTTTGCAATATCTCAATCATAAAAAGTTATGTAATGTAGATATACAATGAAATTCGTGTAACTGTCAAAAAAAACGAATAAGATGAGAAGTGGGAGCGGTACATCAGCTGCTCCCAGGCGGCCACTCATCCAAGAACAGCAAGGCTGTTCTGTAAGGATGTTTTTGTAACTCGACAGCGGAATCCGCGATGAGTTTTAAATTTCCTATTCAATAAAACTTGACAGTACAGGTGGCGCCGCAGTGTAGAATGCGGCGATGAGAAGAACTACTTTTTCAGGCTAATTTGACATGTTTGGTATTAATGGCGTACAATTTGTTACGTTGTTTTTACATTGGAATAAAGTAAAAACGAATCGCGTATAAATAAAATAACCCAAAATAGAATAAAAATGAAATAAAAATAAAAATTAAGAATTTAAAAATAATTAAACTGGCAATGAAATTATATAACAATTAATGTAATTGTGAAAAATATTAATAGCAATCAAATCTTTACTCTTTATAATATTAATGTCAGAGCTGAGTATCCTCTAAATACTCTTTATTGGAGTAAGCAATACAATTTATTCAGCAGCAGATCTTGAAGTTTTTGCTTGAAAAAGTATAAAAACAAAAAGTAATCTTCACGCGGTGTTCCCAGGCCTCCCATCTAAGAACTGGAGTCTCTTAATGTTTAGGAATATATATACATTTAATTTACCTAGTACAATTGTGTTAACATGACTGTGTCGCCCTCATTTAAAATGAATATGACGGTACCTTATAGGTATTAGTTTATTGTTCTAGTCCAATGTATAAGCGACAAGTAGTATTCATGAAATATTTTATACTGCATAAATAAAAATTTACTAAACATTTCCACGTCATTGTTGCATTATAGAAATACGAGTAGAAATAAATATGTCCATTTACAGGTTGTGACATTAATTACTTGGGGGCGTTCACTTTTAAAGTAGACAATCTCTACTTTAATCTCTTTTCACTCACCCGTTAACATTTTAAATGAAAACGTCAACATGATGGAGTCATTCGCGGCTTAGTTTTTAAAGGATTCATTTATAGTTGCCGCAAGCATTCCTTAGTCTTGTAGTCGTTGGATTCGATACCAGCAAAACACTGCTGTTGCTAATGTGATTGTATTGATAAATATTTATAATGACGAGACCACTTTTTGTTTTACCGAAGGTCCGACGAGAACCTACGTGTGGTTAATCGGGATTCCGAGCAACTACGTTGGCAGATGAGGTTGGGTTGAGTTTATTGAATTTGAATCATTCATCAACTAAGCATACATTTTTGATAAATAAGTAGGAAAGTTACAATCTAATTAATAATACTGTAACACTGTAACAAACAACCTTCCGTTTTTAAGAAAATTACCTATTTGCCATGAATTAGACATCTATTTAAATACAACTTTAAGAATTATAAGTAAAGAAATATGTTTATATTGTATTAAAGGTATGACTCTTTTTTTTTATTATTGTAGGTACCTAACAATGTGCCTTATATCCATTGAAGTATAATGTCATAGAACAGACATCGCGAACAAAACGTGTGTCCCGCCGGGAGGTTCTATTTTCAAAATTGAGCCCCCGTTCTCCTTTCAACATCGAACGAATCCATTGAAAATTGAAGCCGATCGGCGCCAATTCATTGGGACACACATTGTGTTCGCGGTGTCGGTTCTATATGCTAGTAATAATACTTCAGTGCTTATATCTAAGTATTTTTCTTTTATTGACACGTACCTATAAGAATATCAAAGGAAGTTTACGTTTATAAGTAGGTAAAATAATAAAGTTCATGGAGAAAGTTATGTATAAAATGCGCGAGATTAGATATAATTCAAAATAACATGCTAGAACTTTTACATATTTCGCACAAATCTTATTTACGAACATAAAGAATTTGTTCTTACGGCGTTACTGAAGTTTTAAGCTTGTTAAAACTTTTACCAAAGCGCGCTCCAAACGCCATCTCTTAAGAACTTGTAGTATTAAAAAACTTCCGTCAATTTCCTAAAGATGTCTATTACGTCGCGTGTAAAGCATGATTTGGCGTGAATCACTTCTTTTCGGAACGTTTTGAATTGCTGTATACTTTCAGTATTTGAATAATCATTGTTTTGTATTAAATAAATGGTAACTACATGTCTTTGAATACTTAAAGTCTTCTTCACTTTCGACAAATTGAACCGAATAGTTCTTTAAACCGAAACCGAACTTACTATTTAGTGAAAAAATGTACAAAAACTGAGAGCATTGTAATAATTATAGTAATCATTTAAAAATTGACATAATAGATAGTTTATATAAAAATTAATTGTGATCCCGCTATATAGCTAAGGGCTTGTTTCACAATCTTCTAGTAAGTCCGAAGTAAGCTATTCGTTGGTTAAGTTGACATTTCGTGTATGTAAAATGACACTTTAACGTCACTTTAACCGGCGAATAGCTTATTCAGGACTCTACTTGAAGATGGTGAAACAAGCCATAAGTCACACAATAATAATATAATTATCATACGTTTATTGACAGTTGTAGTCATAGTTTGTCTTCATTGCATTTATTTTTACTATTTCGTCATTAAAACTAAAATAAATACTGAAAGATATTAAAAAAGAAAGAAATCCTACGTAAAATACAATATGTCCTGGTACTTTATTACATAGTTTACATCATTACCGATCAGAAATAGATCTTAAAAAAATATAAACGCTGACTTTTTTCTAAAAATCCTGACAGCCAATTTTTTCCGCTAAAACGTTTTAAAAACTGCTTTAACTGGAGACACGTTACAAATCGAGTAATTAAGCCTTTCTAAAGAGCAACGTGAACTTATGTTCCGTTTCCGTTTTTTAAATTAGATGCTTCGAAGTTTGAAACTGGAAAGCTTTTTATAAACTCGGCATTGGTTCCTTTGAATTAATTGCTTTTAACGAAGTGTTGAGCAGTTCATTTCATTATGGGATACTCCTCGTATATTATAGGTATATATGGTTATTCTGTTTAAGAGATAATTATGTGAAATCTCAGCTAGTAGGCAAAGGATACTATAGTATAAATGAATATATTAATGACCAAAGAGACTGGAAATTAGTGCCGCATCCAGTTCCGCGTAGGTTAGAGAATATTATGTAACTTTTCATGATTTTAAAAGATGTGCGAGGAGTTTCTTTCGGCTTTTCTTCTCCTCCATGACAAAGATGATCTCCTCCATGAGCACCCTTCCGAAAAGCGAGAAAAATATGAATTAAAGATTTTGATTTGATTTGATCTGATATAGAAAGCGGTCAGTAATTAGTAAGTTGAATGATGCAAAACAATTGCTAGATTCTGTCATAAATACCATAATGCATAGTAGGTTGTACTAGGTACCAGAAAAGTAGGTAAGCCGTCTCAAAAAACAGTCGGTGAAAATAGTCGGTGTTCTGTCTCAATCTTCGGGATTTGCTATATCGTTTTGACATTATTTAATAGTATTTATATGTTATTTTAGAACTTAAGGCTGTAATAATGGGAATAAATCAAATATTTTGTTAAGCAATGACGATCCTTCACCCTAGCTAGTACTAACGATATATATATATTTTTTTAAATGGGGAGTAAATCAATAATGTACCTCATCAATTGATAGTGACGATACCTGCAGAGCAAGGGTTCATAGATTTAATGTACAGTCAGAGCAGACATTTCCGTTATAAAATTTTTGTTCTCGGGATGGCTGTAATGATTCTTTTGCGAGTGTCCTGTCCATGCAACCCGCGCTCGACATATTGAATCCTTGTGCGTGAGGTGAGTCAATGTATGTATTATTATAATGAGTGTATGTGTATGTTTGTGTGAGCGTTTGTGCATGTGTGAGCATCGTTATTTAATTTGAAATATCTGAAACGTCATTAAATAATATTTTGTTTGATTTGTTTACCCTAACACTGAATCAATCAATCATCAAAATCAAATCAAATCAAATCAAAGAACAGTTGTAAAATCAGGCCGGAAAATGTGAAAATATAAAACAATTAAACAAACAGTACCTCTACTTTACATAATTTTGTAATACGGCATGAAAATGTTTCATAATAATTTATAATAATTAGCGAATTCCACAATTACCGTCACTTAACATATCATCCAACATTGTTATCTTTTCCATAGTAAATTACATAATTCCATTCCATTCCATTAAAAGCGCAGCGGGTAACTAATCGTTCCTAATTAGGTCACACGAGTGAGAACAACGCTTTGGCTTCATTATTTAATGGAATAATGAAATGACAAGCAATTTTACACGCGGACATTATTCCATGTCGGTGTTTTGCAATAAACATCAAGGTAATTCGAGAGTCAGTGTTATAAATTGAGATTGTTTGAAAAACATGAATTTTGAGTTAAGTTTTTGTAGTGTATGTGCGATAGCATACATACACTGTCTCGTGTGTCTCTGTAATTCTGTATCCGAACAAAAACAGTTTCACTGTAAAAAAACGCACAAGTACACTTCAAATTATAGTTACAAAAATGATAATTAAATTTTTACAAAAAATTATGAAATCAAAAAACCCAAGTACATAACCGTTTTAGATTCAAAAAAAAATTTGCTGGAAAAAGTAAAAAAAAAATGGTGTACTTGGTGTGCATAATTACGATTTTCGATCTGACTTGACATTGGAAGCCTAGGCCGTCAGAACAAGGCAAGCCCAGCTGTGTCGTACAACCCAGGATCTCGGGATCTTTGGCCCGACATCACAGAACACTCCATACGTTTAATATTTACCAACAAATAATATCAGTGTTAACAGCTGCAGAGTGATGATAGTAAAGCAATGATAGTAAGCTGGGCTTTTCGGCTTGTATGGCTGTACCACACGCCATTGAATTTCGAAGATATTTTTAAAACTTTAACCTCCGACGAAAAAAGAAGGATGTTATAAGTTTGACGTGTCTGTGTATCAGTGTATCTGTGTGTCTGTGTATCTGTATGTCTGTCTGTGGCATCGTACCTCCCAAACGGATAAACCGATTTTGATCTCGTCTTTTTTGTCTGAAAGGTGACTTAATCGAGTGTTCTTATCTATGTTTAGTGTAAATAAAACTGTCGGGGATTTTTTAAATTTTAATTTAAGATTATTTTGAAATAAGCGCGCACCAAAAAGTATTATGCACACCAAGTACACCATTTTTTTTTAACTTTTTCCAGCAAATTTTTTTTTGAATCTAAAACGGTTATGTACTTGGGTTTTTTGATTTCATAATTTTTTGTAAAAATTTAATTATCATTTTTGTAACTATAATTTGAAGTGTACTCGTGCGTTTTTTTACAGTGAAACTGTTTTTGTTCGGATTTCATATCTTTTTGTAATAATATACACATTATTTTTTCAAATATTGCACGCCTTATACCGCGAAGCGGTTGAAGTTGTGATTTACTCTCGATACGTCAAGATCAAGAATTTTTTGCTCTTAAACTACCTCTAACACAGCCAATTTGCACTTACACGACAATATGAGTAGATGTATTTTAAAAGAATACTTCAATCAATGTATTTCATATTTTGTTTTTTATTTTCAGAATTAAGTAGGTACATTAAATAGGTATGTACATCATATCAATTGCCTAATACTCGTAGTTTATGACTATAGTGATTTTTTATGAAAAAAATTCACTACGTTACACATTTAGAATGTATCTAATGGTGGTTATGCCTATGGAATCTACTATTAACACAATTTCAATTAATATTAATCTAAATTATTAATTATGCAGTGTCAAATAATATTAATCTTGTAAGTAATTAATATAAGTACTTACTTATGATACAATGTCAAGCAATGTTAATGTCAAACAATTTCAAATTATACAATATTAATAATAACAATATTCGTAGGTATGTGCAGTGCAAGCGTAGTTATACAATAATTTTTTTGTGAACCCTGCTTATATTTATGTATATCCCCGAGAAACCTCTGGCTACACAGTGCATTTACCAAATACATTACATAATTAATTATAAACAATATTATTGTTTACATAGGCAATTACATACAGTACATTTTGACCAAATACTATTTAAGTAATAATAATAAAACGTTATATACAATTATCACACATGGATTACTGCGTGAGCGGAAAACAATAAATAATTCTGTCGCGCTCTATTCGCCAGTGTATGATCCTGCAGACTCGTGCGTTGTTCTCGTCGCTGCGTTGTTGGTCGCCAGTGAATTATATGTTGTTTGGTCGCTCATATTGCTCATAATGAATGTGGCGATGGCGACCGCGACAGACGCGGCGGCGGGGTGGAAAACATTTTCGGAACGGCAAGCGAAGAAGCCATTGCGGCGTTGAAGACACACGACTCGAAAATAATCGACGGATGCATGAAGATCGAAGATACTCGTAGTCGGCGTGTGAAGACGATGCGGCGCTGATGATATTATGCAACTGTTTTTTTATTATTAGTAAGACGTCAATTTAGATAAGTATAATATCGCATCGATACCGCCTTGATGTTTGAATAAATTTTATGCAGCTTGCAGTATCACAATAGCCGGGGGTTGTTACAAAGTAGGTAGGTACTAAACGCTTCCTGTGGTACCGTAACCAGACTACTGTATAGTAATGTTTGGATTTCACACTATGTAGTCGACAATCCCCTAGGCCCTAGGCGTATGGAGAGGGGCAAGAAATAATTGTTTTCTTTAGACCTTTGTGTTTTGGTAGTGGCAGGCAATGATATTATTATGTTTCAAGGCAGAATCAAGGAGATAACTATGATCATTCTTCTGAAAAGCAACCTTGTCACTGACCAAAGTATGTGGAACTTTTAAAAGGTAAACACGTGGTGAATTTTTTTTTACTTATTTTTTTTAATATGCGTCATTAATTATGTATTCCGTATACGCAAATTGAAATTAAATTTTATAACTGAATATTTTGTCAACTATTTAAACTTCCCAATATCAATTTCCATTTTTGAATAGTTAAGATAAAAAATGCAATTTGAATACATTGACGACCCGTGTGGCGCAATGGTTACCATGCCGGATCGACGCACCAAGGGTCCTGGGTTCGATTCCCAGCGAGGTGGAAATTTGAATGATGAGTTTGAATTTCTGTTCTCGGTCTGGGTGTGAATGTCCTTGTCTAGTGTGTTTTCCATGGCACCCACGACACAGGGAATCTTAGTGTGAGGCTATAAGTGTGAAGCGTTATTTATTTATTTATTTATTTATTGAAGTATTAATAACTAGCGTATAGAACAGACACCGCGAACATCGGGTTCGGAGGTGTGCGTTGCAGCCGGCCGGCTTCATTTCATTCTGTACTGTCACTCGGCTGCGCTCATGGCGGCCCCATGTTAAAATTGTGACAAAATAACATTTCAAAAATGCTGTAGTACGTTATATGAAGCTGTAAAAATCAGTCAACTACGAAAAAAAAAACATTTGTGTTACTTATCATTGGCAAGGAGACAAAACATCAACCAATTTATTTCATTATTGTGCAATGTTTCCGCCATTTTTCATTGAAAAAATCATAAGCCTCGTTTACGTACTTGCCAAGCCGCAAGCATGTTAATGTACTTTAGACTTGCTTAAGCTTGCCGACGCGACGCTTGTGACCAATTTAAGGTGTTGGATTTTTGACACGAATCAATGGTAATTACGTTTGAAAATCGTTCAAACGCTTTTACACGTTAAATAAAGTTGGAGTAAGAGCTTGTAAAGATTTGGAGTCGGTGACTGCTTGTCTTGGTTCGGCAAGTGTCATAAACAAAGTTACTCTATGGCAAGTGTGCAAACGAGCCTTCTAGTATGAAAAGAGTACGGAGGGCAAGCCGGCGCCGCGGCGCGGCGATGGTACATACATTTTGTTTGAGATGTTATTTCTATGTCATTATAGTTTGAATACCCTAAATCGAATAATTGTCTAATTTTTTTTTAATATTTTCTTAAATGTTTTTTTTTAATATTTTTATTGAAATATTAAAAAAAACTTTATTGAATTCCATTTTCCGCTGAAGTTTCATTTTTACTATGTGTCCCAGCACTCCCAGCACACATTTCGTTTTTTTAATAATATAATTTTTACCACCAGAAAAATTACCTATAGAGTCTACAGTCACACATAAAACATTAATGGCCGGTTTCTGAAGTCTCCAGTTAAATGATCAACAGCTATTGAATCAATAAAGTTAAACTTAAGTTACATGTTCGATAACTTACTGTCATTGGATTTCTGAAAATCTGAACACGCGAGCGGCCTTTCATTATCAGCTATGAATTCGATAACGAGTACCTAAAACTGCCACTAGATGGCTCTCTTCAAAAGATCAACTCAGATCAAGTTTCAAACAGATATTATCCAGCGATCTATAAATTATGTTCTACTATTATAGATTGAGCGTTCTGAACATTAGTACGGTCCGTTGACAATACCTGACGAGGCAACAACAAATGATTAAAACTTCGTAGTTCGTAACAAAACAAGCATAATAAAAGGTATTACTTGATTTAATCCAATATTTTATCCAAAATAGTCGGCAGCCATATTGTTATGTGTAAACAAACCTGACGCTAGTCTGTCTCGTTTGCACGACAACAATCCGTCTATGCCTGCGAAAGAGAGAATCGCTAGGAATAAAATCGTACGACTCGTATAATAATCGTCATGAATCATAGATTAAAAATGTACAGATGTTCCATAGCGGAACTATTGTAGGTATTACAGACGGAATAAATCTTATTGCGTTTTTATGTCGTTAGGTACATTTGATTACAATTGAAACGTTAATCCGTATGCTTCTGTGTTCGCACCCTCATCGTTTCGATAACCGCACATAACATACATCATACATAACATCACACATAACATAACATCAAAACGTATACGATAGTGCATACGCAGCGATCCCGTACGTTGCCGATGATGTTTTTTTTCGTCCCGTACGGGAAAAAGCCCGTTACTTATGCATTGGGCTTTTAACTCGTGAGGGCAAAAAATAATAAGCAACATAATCTGTAATGAGGCAGTTGCATGTCTATATCCCTAATCTATGACCATAGCCTACCCCCACTCTGCCGCGTTCGTTTCGTGCTCTGGCCGTTTTGCTTCTACTGATGAGCAGTGTTCTCGAACGACAAAGTCCAAAATCGGTAGACTTGCCCACAAATATCGGTAGATTTGTACCCAAAATCGGTAGATGTCAAAAAAATATACATTAATTAATCAAATTCGTTTTAATATCAGAAAATAAACTAACAGCCTAATTTCTGTACATCAAATACCCCTAATTAACAAACAGAAAAAGATTAAAAGCTATTTAAACTATCGGTAAAATTACACAACACTTTTACAGGCTAGATAAACACATACAGCATACTTTACAGAAAAAATATCAAATTCTGTACTAAAGAGCGATTTGAGTAACCGTTAGTGACTCAGAGTTGGGGCGTAAATGTATAAGTTTAAGTACGATGGTACGACCTTAGTAAAGACTAAAGAGCGATTAAAGTAACCGTTAGCGATTCTGAGTTGGGACGTTAAACTTACTACCATTTTCTGCTTAAAAAACAAACTGAAACAACATTAAATATCCAAATAGCCAACTCACTTTTCATTGTTTGTCACAACTTACACATTGTTTGCACTTGGGATAAACAATATATATGTACAATATAATCGGCCACAGTGACGGGGACAAAAAATAATATTTTTGTCTGTCTCTCACGTAGATTTTGTAACTGGCAATCTCGCTCTGTCAAATGTATGGGATAATCTATTGGTTTTAAATCTATGGTTGAGGGATTCCTCATTCCTCTTAACGTAAAACATAAATGAAAAGCGTTGCTAACTTAGAAATTATATAAAATCGGTAGAAAAATCGGGAGAATTTCCACGTATCCTCTAAAATCGTAGAAAAATCGTTGCATTTCGGTATATCGGTAGATCAGAGCCCATATCGGTAGAAATATCGAAAAATCGGTAGGTTCGAGAACACTGCTGATGAATAGGGTTCGAAGTGTCGGCCTCTGGTATCGATACTCAAAAAGTATCGGCCCTGAAGTATCGATACTACACAGTATCGAGTACTCATGAGTACTCAGGAGAATTACATTAGAGCTAAAAAAAAAGGTCATCAGCAGTGAATTTTATATATTATTGTTGAGAAACAACGGTCCGATGACCTTTTTTTTTTAGTCCGACCGCTGAACCGATACTAAATAAATTGGCAGTAGCCCAACTAGCCCACAGTCATGTACAAAAAGTTGCATTGACAACACTGAAAAATACTCAGTATTATAAAAGTACTCGATACCGAGGTTTCATATAAGTACTTGCGAGTGAGTACCAGGTAAGAGTATCGAGTAGACATGGGTCGGTACGCGTTTTCGTAATACCATACATGTATTGGTATTGTCGCCGATAAAGGGTTTTTAAAACTGTTTATTTTAATAACTATTTATTGAAACGTTTACTCGGTTTATCTGGTATCATCGGTATTCTCGGTAAAGTCGGTATTAAAGATAAAGGGTTTCAAAACTGTTTATTTTAATAACTTTTTATTGAAACGTTTACTCGGTTTATCTGGTATCATCGGTATTCTCGGTAAAGTCGGTATTAAGGATAAAGGGTTTTAAAACTGTTTATTTTAATAACCATTTATTGAAATGTGTACTCGGTATATCAGGTTTATGGTATCATTGGTATACGCTTATTCTCAGTAATGTCGGTATACGAAATAACTGATTAAATGAAATATTTGTGGTATTATACCAGTAAAGGCTTATTGAAACTATTTATAGTTTTTACCGCCCATGTCTAGTATCGAGTATCGCGAACAAAAGTATCGATACCTACTTAGTGTCGAAAGTATCGTTCGAACCCTACTGATGAGCGTTTCTAATCTATATATATACAAGAAAGTCGTGTTTGTTACACTATTTATAACTCAAGAACGGCTGAACCGATTTGGCTGAAAATTGGTGGAGAGTTAGCTTAGAATCAGGAGACGAACATAGGATACTTTTTATCCCGGAAAATAGACCTTTTCCTGTGGGATAAGGTAAATTTTTGTTATATGTAGTTGATAGATTAGTTATTTATACAGATATCAAATAAAGCTCGGGGATGGATATAGGATACCTTTTATCCCGGAAAATAGACCTGTTCCTGCGGGATAAGGTAAAATTTTGTTATGTGTAGTTGATAGATAGCTATTATAGGAACGGGAGCGGGAGGGTGAGAGGGATAGGGAGAGGGAGGAGCACACAGAAACTGTAACGGCTAAGAACGGCTGTACCGATTTTACATTCTTAGGCGATACGAAGTTCGCCGGGTCAGCTAGTAGAACATATAATTCATTGATATTAACAGTTTATTTTATCGTTTTGACTAATTTTATTTGTTTTTTCGATAGTAAATATGCAGTAACATCTTGTTTAATTGAAACTTAATGAGTATATTCTAATAACGTCTGTTCATCAGTCAAATGTCAACAATACAGTTTAAAAACGTCAAAGTCAAACTTCTGACCGCTCATTTACACGCGCGTGTCGCGGACCGTCTCGTGGCGCGTCCGTAAGCCACGCCCCCTACGCGCGTGTGAACACCACGCGAGCGCTCGCGCGAGCCCCTTTGGCGCGCGCATACAAAACCGCTCCCGACGCGAGCCCTGCGAGCGCGAGACGCGCCGCGGTCTGGTCCGCGAGCGCCCTGTTCACACGCGCGCGTATGAGCGCGTCTCGCGGATTGTCTCGTGGCTCGCGCGCGCGTGTAAATGGGGTATGAAACTTCACGTCAAACACCCAAGTTCACCCAACTGAAACTTCACGTCAAACCCACAAACAAATTCACTTATCGTTTATGCAATACAAGTTTTATTAACAAAAAATATTATTTTTGAAGGTACAGAGAATTACGTTGCTGAATTATATTTAAGTTATTAATTGTGATAATTTTAATATTAATAATCGGAAGCTGTGTTTTTATCCAAACGATATCGCAATTTAAATTCTTAATTTCAAATATTTTATTTCATTCGATTTCTCAATATGTCCTAAGTTCCTTGTTACTGATATAAAATAAATAAGTATACTTCAGTACTTCCAAGTCAGATTTCGAACAATAACAATTTTTTTTCTTGCTATTCATTCAAAAACAGGTAAAAACCTCAGTCTTTGTTTGCTCGTGACCAATGTACACGAACAACTTGTCACATCTGCCGCCACCTTATAGTGGAATGGAATACATTTATGAGACGCCTGTAGTGCCATTATCAACGAATCGGCTAATCAAGTCATACAGTTAAAATCTATCCTAGCACGTCATGGAGTCTGTCTTATTTTAATTTCAGATAATGGTCCCTTTAAAAGCAGAGAATTTGATTTATTTACTAAAGAATGGGACGTAGAACACATAACCTCAAGTCCATATTTAAGTACATCGAATAGTTTAATAGTAGTAGGCCTAAAAATATGTTAATTAAGTGTAAGTCTGATATGTATTTAGCATTATTGTCATATAGAAATACACCGAAGCAAAGTTAGTATTCCCCTGTTGAACTAAGTAGGTATGTCTAGAAAGCTGCATACTGTTGTTTCTATAGTAAAAGAAAGCTTAAAGCCTAGACTTTGTGATATGAACAAATTATAGGAAATAAATGAAAGGCAGAAGTCATATTCGAAATTTTATTACAATAAACATACAAATATACTTACATCATTACACGTTGGTGAAAAAGTTTTGTTCAAACACTAACCTTGGATTCCAGGAACTATTTACTAGGATGGTTCTGAACCCACGAGCTACCTATTTATCTTGCAACTAGGATAGTTCAGCAGCTGTACAATACATCAGTCGCTTTCAACAACACATCCCACAGCCAGAACCTGAAAACATAAAAAAACAATTAACACATGATAGTAAATAAATAAATAATAAATAAATAAATAACGCTTCACACTCATAGCCCCACACTAGGATTCCCTGTGTCGTGGGTGCCATGGACAACACACAGAGACAAGGACATTTACACCCAGACCGAGAACAGAAATTCAAACTCATCATTCAAATTTCCGCCTCGCTGAGAATCGAACCCAGGACCCTTGGTGCTGCAAATAATAACAATAATAAATCAATACTCACATGAAATGGTAATGTTTAATTGTTGAAATGCCATCTTAAACTATAATAATATTATTATGTTGTTACAACTTAATACTTCATGCAATAACTGTTGTTTAAGCATAAGTTTAATTTTCCTATCTTATTAGTTTTTTCGATATTCTTGTTATTCTGCTATTCCGAGCCGAGTCAAATCTAACAAATCAAATGTCATCAAAATCTGTTCAGCCGTTCTTGAATTTTATGTAACTAACACGACTTTGTTTTATCTATATATATGTATATAGATATAGAAGAATAGATTTATTTTAGCAAGTGCTTTTTGTTATAACCTAGTAACATATGAAACTATTAGTCAGTACTTTATATTTTTGGAAAATGATCATAATTGGTGAGAATTATGAAGATATTCATAATGAAGCTTTGCATGACTTGCATGTTAACAAAGTTCGAAGAGGAAGACTGGGAAGCAATGCCCTCCTGCGAGCTTTTAATCATAGACATTTCAGTTAAAAAACAAGCATAGCTGCAACAAAAAGAAACTTCAATTATTTTACTCTTATAAAATAACTATCTTTTTTTTAGTAATTCATCCTAAAATCCTCGTCTTTTTTCTGCACTATATTTCTATGTCTGCTATGCTTTTTGCATAATTCTTAGAACCCTGTGAAACAAAATGAGTTTTAATTTGATTGATATCATTCAGTGAATAATCAAATTTTGTAAATAAGCAGTCTGTATGTAGATCCATACCTTGTCTTGTTTTAGATTTAGATTTTCTTTTTTTTTCAGGTACTAGAGTCTCTGAAACAAGTATAAATGTCATGGCTTCTAAGGAAAGTGTAATAAATAAATAATTTAAAAAATTTAAACTTGGTTATTTATTCCTACTCTACTACTCTCTACTACTCTACGTTGCTTGCTTCTCTTATTAAACATAGTTAATAACTAAACTAATTTTTTTGCATACAGTATATATATTATATTTATTGTACCTGGTGGTAAGTGTTCAGTAGTACCAAAACCATCACCAATACATTGTCATTGCCAGCCAAGAAAGGTGTAAATTGTTACTTTAAATAATTATAATGGTATATCTTGTTTTTACTTACCAAATGTTTATATCTGGCTGATTAAAACAAGCAGAATTATCTGCTTAATCCTCCTGTACCTAAAATTATACAATTTTTTAATCTACAATTATGAAAACATAGAGCAGTAGATAGTTTTATTATCAGTAAAAAGCATCACTGTTGAATATGGTACTGTATGTACGGACTCAAAGAGTAATGACTATAATCTTATTTATATACATAACTAGCTTTTACCCGCGACTTCGTCTGCGTGGACTTGAGGAGAATTAGTAATAAATAGTTGCGCATCGAGGGTTCTGTCCAAACTTACAGAAACGAATCACCTGGCTGCATAGGTGAATAAAGTCTACTAAAAGTAAACTTAAGACACCTGGATAAATTAACTCAGGTGAAGGCAAAGTCGACGGCACCGAACATAAGAGCAATGTTAAATCATTCAGTAACAAACTTAACTTTGCCGCTGGAAAACTGTCGTTCCCATACATGGACATAGCGATCAATTAACCAAATACTATTATTCAATCAATTAACCAAAAACTTAAACTTATTTAAGTTTGTTTGGAATTATGCCTCCACGCATTACTAAGATAATAAGGTTGACAGACAGACAGACAACGAAATGATCCTATAAGGGATGTTTTTTCTTTTGAAGAACAATACCCTAAAAAATATACAAAAATTCTATGTAGTAGGTAGCACATACATAAAAGCAGTCAAAATAATAATTATAACCTGTAAACACAACTTTCATACCAAATTATTATACCCCTTTTCCTAAAGGAGTAGATCCATCCCCGAGCCTCGAACTCAAACGACCCGATCCCGACGAACATGCAACCTATTTTTTAACGCGGGATATGAAATAACTGGGAGCCCTACCTAAAAAATTATCTTAATTTAAGAAATATTAGTGAGATTTTATATACACGTACACCATTAGATCCTGAATTGGTCAACGTTGTACTGGTTTTGCAATGTCAACGTTACTAACAACAAATATTCTTAAAAACGTTAAGTTATTCCCATCCATTCTAGAGTAACTGGGAGTAATATTCTATCTCTAAGATACACGACTAAACCCTGAATCGGTCAACGATGTACTGGCTTTATAATGTCAGTATCGTCACTGGAAAGGCAATAATACTAAAGCTCCATTTTGGCGAAAATGAGTTATATACATCGTTGGATTGGAAAAAATAATCCAAGTACTGGAATACTGGACTGCTGCTATTTATTCATAGATGTCGACAATGTTTTCCACGTAAGTATAAACAGCCAAATCTAGCCTAATCGAATTCTTATTCCATTTGAATTACTTAAGTGTTTTCTTGGCACTACTTCTTCCTTCTTTTTGACTTAATGTGTGTTAAGATTGTTTTTTTGTTTTTGTTTTTATCAGACCAAGTAATAATGTCTGTAAGACGGTCCCCATTCTGTTCACCAGATCACGTATATCGGGTGGTTTAGCGGGTACCTGAGATGTACCATATTATTAGGTTTTTCGGTCAATGTTTGATCGCACCGACCACGGGCCACGGGAGTCGCTCAGGGACGTCTCGCCCCTACACTTGAATGCCTGAGAGTTAAACGCTTCTGTGGAAATTCAGAAGTCAGAAGAGGCCCCCGATGGCCCCGGTTAGATTTATGGTAATGAAAGGATCCCCTATGCAATAGCAGGGCCCGCCTCTCAACCGGAAAACTCTATTCTCCTGAATTTATTCCTGAATAACTCTGGGCTTTTTAAGTGTAACTTCCAACTACGTAAGGCCGAGCTCAACGAGCCCAAGAACCTGGTCCAAATGCCAGAAGTATATATTATTCCTGGAAAACGTTTCAAAAGAAACTTATTGTTTTTAACTACTTCAAAGTTTATGAATAAGCCAGCGCGTTATTAGTTTATTTGTACTATTATTTATATAGCTCGATATATCTTAATTAAAAGCTTTGCTACATCATAGATAATTGTCTCTAAACTCTATAGAATGGAAATTCAATCATCTTGATAATTTATTATTTTTTCTTCCTTTTATTTTCTTTCTTGGATGACAACGCATGGATGATGCCTTTAAGTCTGATCACGGACGACGCACTCACTCTTCTATGGAAAACGGTGACCATTTACAATCAGGTGACTCGTCTGCTCTTACGTGGCTATTCGCAAATTCAAAAGTATTTTAGTTATTTGTATTGCACTTACGTCCGGTCATAAAATTTGCCTATACCGGCTGTCTTTGTAGTCATTGACCAGTGACAGCAGTAGATGGTTATTCGCAAATACATAATATTTTAATTTCTTACTCATTTTGATGATTAAATATGTATGTAAAGGATTTATATTTTTATTATTATCTCCTGTGTCTATTTCTACATTACAGTAAGGAAATCTAAATTATACAGATAATATTTTGTCGGAATTTAAGATTTTTATTTATTTACAAAAAAAAAATTACGAGTATATGGTAAATTTACTAAACTGTGTCATAATAGATATTATCGTTAACTCTGATCCACACCATCATACAGTAAATCTATATTAATCCGATAACAAAATCTAACTTAGTATTTTTTATTTATTTATTTATTTTAAATAGGTACACATTAATTTCAATAAAAGATTTATTCACGATATAATAGCTTTATGTCTTTTTCTCAGACCTACTTAGTTACCTAAACTGACATCTGTTGTTGATTAGCAGAACTAATTCAATGCAAAATCATAAATAAAAAAAATATATACACACTGATTTTTTTAAGAAATAACAAATATTTCCGATACTAAACAGTCTTTTCTATCCCTCTATCGGGTACTTTAACAATTTCTTGCTGTTATGCGGCGTATCAAAAAGTCCTATTTATTGATATCTCGGCTTTTAAGCGACGTATCACAATAAAACGTACACGAGATTTTAAGTTAGACCACCAGCAACACAACTGTGAAAACCGCTTTCAATTTTATCCAGTAGTTTTGGCGTGATGCGGTGTCAAACATACAGACAGACAAGATTTTTAAAAATGACAGATTTGCAATCTATTGCTCCTATTGAGTCCCCTGATACCAATTTTTTTTAAATATCTTCAATGTACAGACATTATCGAGTTACTGTTTTATAATATATATAGATTACTGTTGATGAATAGTATTGACAAGTTTAAATAAAATAGAGAATCAAATTAAAAACCTGACTTATTTCATCAGAGTCAAATTCATTACTTTCTGTCTCAAATAAAGAGAGAGCCCAGAACAGATGTCATCGGGTTTTAAATTTGTAGCTGGGGTCGAACCTCCAGTTGCCATCGTATGCACGCTCGAAACCACTTTTATAATTCGCCACTGATTGAATTTGCACTAGTGTGTTTTCTTTCTGACTGTTAGACTGTTGAAACTGAAAACATAAGGTATTTTAATGAACCTATGATAGCCTTGTGTCTATCCTGAGAGACAGGCCGATAAAAAATTGGATACCATTTTTCTTGAGAACTTCTGAGCTTATTTGGAGCGAGTTCATACCAACTAGTTATCAAAAAATAGCTATGTCAGTGGAAACTGGAAACTGCCGAAATGTTGGCCATTAATTGATAGATTGTAGAAACGTTATTAATTTTGGGCGTAAGACTTCAACAAAGCGTAGTGGAGTATGCTTTATGTATACTTAACAAAATTATGAAGAGGTTATCAGGTAGGACTGACAATAATAATTAACACTAATACATAACTAATATTGTAATTTTTGAAAAAAGTGGTACGTACCTATTTAGTAGATTTGCTTGCGCTGTTTGTTTTTAACTGTTGGTTTTCTTATTTGTACTTTTATAATCATCACTGTTAAAATCACAAACATTTTAATTTTTAACTCCTATTTCAATGCTACCAACATTACCGCGTCGAAGAAGTGGACATGAAGTCACAGAGTACTTAATCACTACGTGAAGTCATGAATATATAATTACCTGGAATCCTGGATTACTGACTTCGAAGAGACGTGACGTTACAATTCAGTGAAAATCTAATCTATATAGGTATATATAAATATTTTTTTACTTACAATAAGTTAATGCTTGACCATAATCCCAATTGCTGTTCGTTTGTCTCGCTAAAACTCGAGAATGGCTGAACCAATTTGGCTAATTTTGATCTTGAAATATTGGTGGAACTTCAGGAAAGGTTTAAACTCCCTCTCCCTCTACCTCTCTCTCTCATATTCTGTCAAATGACTGAATATTTCTAAAAAGACATCAAAGGTTTTACAGCTAGGAAAATTTTGTATTAGAAAATTAAATTGTCGTTTTTAGTATTTTCCGTTATTTATTATTTATGTTTCTCACCGTTTAAACTTTCCCTGAAGTTCCACAAATATTTCAAGATCATAATTAGCCAAATCAGTCCAGCCAATCTCGAGTTTAAGTGAGACAAACGAACAGCAATTGATTTTTATATGCATATAAATACTTATGTCACAGTGTTAGTAACAAAATTCCTCCGAAAGGGCTTGACCGATTCTTATGAAATTTTGTGTGTTTATCTGAGAATAGGACGTAAACTATTTTTCATACTCCGAAGTGATAAGGATGGTTCACCCCAATTTTTTTTTTATTTTTTGGACAAAAAATTTTATTTGAATTTTCTTAGGATTTGGCATTATAAAATACACACAATTTTAAATTTTCACCCTTCTACCACCAACCCCTATTTTTTATATCGATTTAGTACTTTAATTATTTTCTACTTTCGACGATTGATAATTAAATTAATCATTTACCAAATCTATAAAAACAAAAGTACCGTGACAAGTTTATTTGGACAATCATTCCCTTTAGGGTGAAAGTAAGGGATGTAATTTAAAGTTCTAAATGTAAACAATTACATAATTTTTAACCCAAGGATTGTTATTAAGGTGTCCCTATATCTATATATAATTTATGAGGCAGTACAACGTTTGCCCGGTCAGCTAGTATTTTTAATAATTTCTTCAAAATTATCTTTGTCATAAAAACTGATGTTTTTATATTATGATTAAAATGAAAATTATTTATTAAGGTACATTTATTTTTTTACGTACACTGCACGTATAAAAATATTTGAACACCATCGAATAATATAATTATCCTGGGACTATACATGAACACAATAGAAAAATGGTCAATTGTGTCGTCATCCATCTTCAGGTATCTTCGAAGATTGTGATCCAGTTAGACTATTATATCCTTGAAGCAAGCACTCAATGTATAGTCTGTATACGCTATCTACTTACTAAGCATGTGTCTGTGGTCACAGCCATTAATATCGAAAAATATAATGCGCCAATGCCATGTACGAAGAAAAAAAAAAGAAAATTCAATACCAACCTTAAATTAGCGATTTAGGCTGTTCAGATTCCAAAAAGGGACCGGGCCAAATTTTTTATTCTTGTAAAGTATTAAATAATTGAAAGATCGAAATAATTTTTAGTGTTATATGTACACAATCAATAATCATTTTGATGTGTGAAAGTACAAAGTGTCGACGTTTCGCTAATAATTAAAAATATGGAGTTAAAAATTTCGTGACGGCTTGTTTCGTGACGTCACACTAGGTTTCGAGAAAAGAGACTATAGCGTCAAGTGACATTATTTTGAGAGTGTATTGTGTAGTGTACTTGTTGAGACGCTATTGCGTCTCCTGATTATAGCAAACGTCACTGTCACTTACGAAGTGGTTACGTACTCTGTGGTCACTGACACGGCGGAAGCCGAATGGCGGGTACGTACAACAGTGCAGTTTTAACAAGCAGGTTTTGATTTTCGTCCGTTTTGGATTGCACATTGCATCAATTTATAGAGACATTATACAACACAAAAAAAATTGTACAGATGTCCTTTAAAGACTGAAACCTGAAACCATCCAACCGATGTGTCCCAATCTGCTCTCATTTGAAAGGCAATAATGCAAAATTGGTTTGAGACAACTTAAAAAATGCATATGGCACATTCATGAAGTCGATTTTCGATTTTTACAATACTAAATTTTTCCCTACATAAAATGTAAGTATTTCTTTTTTAACGTAGTAGCACACGCCGGCTATCCACTAATATGTATGTTTAGGGGCAGCTATTATCATTTAAGTGAACGGTGGATATGGAGAAGCAGTGTAACTTCGCAGTAACTTGCCAGACAGTGCGTTACTAGAGCATCAGGATTAAACTGGGTAATACAGAAACCAGCACTATCTCAAAGAGATGAATCACCTGGAAGCTTCTCTTCGAGTATCTTTATGAGTTTTCTTCACAAGTTTACTGTGAAAGTTATCTATTAAAGACGGTAGACTGTTACCCAACATTCAGGAATATTAAGTGTAGGTATAATCATACAGAATCCAGCAAGTGAACACTTCCTCTCAGAAGAGTATAATTCGATTTACTGTATTGTCCTACATACTTGTACAGTCGGCGGGTCAGAGATTACAATATGTCAATTGTCCACCGTAGAATAGAGAATGGCCTATTGTGTTGTCGTATGTATGGGACACGCATCTCTTGAATTTCCTACATAATTAATTCTGTAACATGTTATTTGCTGACAAAAATGTGTTCTGTCCATTTATAGATAACCTTCAATAATTTTAAAGGAACTTTAATTCAAATTCTTAATAGTTGTGAGAGTTCAGAAATTGCCAATTTGGCTTCAGCCCATTAGTGGGTTTATAACTGAGGAGATGTAAAGTATACCTGACCACACTACTCAAGTGCGGGTTGGTTGGAGGGGTTAGTTGTCAAACCAAGTGTCGGAAGTGTTTAAGTCGCCTGAATCCTCCGACATGGCTTGACGACTGCTATTTAATTATAACAACCGTGACCCACGGCTTTAGTTCAATAGAACACGTTACCTCCGAAGCATGGAAGTGCTCCTACAAATAGCGATCACCCATCCAACTTCTGACCGCGCTTGCTGTATCCTAACTCTGTCAAACACTTACGCCCCAACTCAGAGTCACTAACGGCTACATTTTGGTCCAGCACTAAAAAACTGAATGGCAGGACAGGCCTGCCTGTGTGTGTGGAAGGAAAAAGTGATCTGAAAAGTATCGCCAATCTCTTTAAAGACCATTTTAAAGTAGAATCACCATTGACTAGTAACTATGAATGTAATAACAGTAGTATGAACCTGTGTCCCAATACCTCATTTCTTAAGTTTTGTGCTAAGGATGTACAAATAGCAATTTCAAATATGAAAAAAGGGAAATCCCCGGGACATGATGGGCTCAGTGTGGAGCACCTAAGGTATGCAGGCCCTCACTTAAATAGATTGTTAGCTATGCTATACAACCTGTGTATCACCCACACCTACCTACCGCAGGACTTAATTAAAACAATTGTAGTGCCTATAGTTAAGAACCGTACAGGTGACATTGGTGATAAACATAATTATAGGCCAATTTCACTGGCAACTGTTATTGCGAAAGTATTGGATAGGATGCTGGATGAACGCCTTAGTAAATGCATTAAGCTACAAGATGCTCAATTTGGCTTTCAGGCAGGACTGTCAACAGAAGGTGCTATTATGTCACTTAAATACACTGTTAACTATTATCTTGACAGGAAAACTCCAGTCTATGCATGTTTTCTAGACCTTTCTAGGGCGTTTGATCTAGTATCCTATGATTTGCTTTGGGATAAAATGAGGAAAGCAGGTGTTTCACCAGAGGTCATAAACATTTTTGCCTACTGGTACAGGCATCAAAAAAACACTGTGAGATGGGCAAATGTCAACTCAGACGAGTATGTGTTAAGGTCTGGCGTGAGGCAGGGTGGGTTAACATCCCCTAGGCTGTTTAACCTATACATGGACCAACTGGTGGAGCGGCTGAGTAGCATGCATGTAGGATGCTGGATAGATGATAACTGCATCAATAATATAAGCTATGCAGATGACATGGTGCTGCTCAGCCCCTCAATTGGTGGTCTTAGAAAACTTCTAAGTGTGTGTGAGACTTATGCTGGGGAACATGGCTTAAAATATAATGTCAATAAAAGTGAATTTATGGTGTTTGTAGGAGCAAACAAAAAACCAAGCAGTGTACCACATTTGACACTTAATGGGAGTGAGTTGAGCCGTGTTTCTCAGTTTAAGTACCTTGGTAATATTGTAACGGAAAGACTGAAGGATGACCAGGACATAGAGAGGGAACGGAGGGCACTGGCAGTACGTGGGAATATGCTGGCTCATAGGTTTGCTCTCTGTACAGTCAATGTTAAAGTAACGCTTTTTAAAGCTTACTGTCAAAGTTTTTACACGAGTGGTCTGTGGGTCAGGTACACCCAAAAGGCTTACAGTGCCCTTCGAGTCACTTATAATAACATCTTCAGGGCTCTGTTGAAGCTACCACGTCACTGCAGTGCATCTGGCATGTTTGCAGATGCACATGTTGGAGATTTCTATGCAATTATGCGGAAGAAAACGACATCCGCTATTCAACAGTTGCGAGGTAGCAGCAACAGAATCCTCAAGATGATATCTGATAGAATGGACTCAGCCTTCTTCAGGAAGTTCCTGCATTTGCATGTGCATTCACACAACTCTGTTTAAGGGATTGTTTAGTAATCATAGGATATAATTGTTAATTAATTGAATAATGGTAACAAATTTGGACATCAAATTTATTGTAAACTAAATTAAATTGAAATTTCAATATATAGTAATAATTATAATAAAATAGAATGTAATGTGTTTTTAAATGAAATTGTATTGTACTAACATAGTTTATAAGTAAATTGTTACTAACTCTATGGGCTAAAACTGCCTGAAATAAATAAATTTTATTATTTATTTATTATTAATCGCTCCTTAGTAAATAATCACCATACAAATTCTATACTAAGGAGCGATTTGAGTTGACGACCCGTGTGGCGCAATGGTTACCATGCCGGATCGTCGCACCAAGGGTCCTGGGTTCGATTCCTAGCGAGGCAGAAATTTGAATGATTAGTTTGAATTTCTGTTCTCGGTCTGGGTGTGAATGTCCTTGTCTAGTGTGTTGTCCATGGCACCCACGACACAGGGAATCCCAGTGTGGGGCTATGAGTGTGAAGCGTTATTTATTTATTACTAGCTGACCCGGCGAACTTCGTATCGCTAGCCGTTACAGTTTCTGTGTGCTCCTCCCTCTTCCTCTCCCTCTCACGCTCCCGCTCCCGCTCCCGCTCCCAAGTAAAAAAAGGAGTCATAAAAGACGCTAATAATAATAACTAATAGCTATCTAACAACTACACATAACAAAATTTTACCTTATCCCGCAGGAACAGGTCTATTTTCCGGGATAAAAAGTATCCTATATCCATCCCCGAGCTTTATTTTATATCTGTATAAATAACTAATCTATCAACAACATATAACAAAAATTTACCTTATCCCACAGGAACAGGTCTATTTTCCGGGATAAAAAGTATCCTATGTTCGTCTCCTGATTCTAAGCTACCTCCCCACCAATTTTCAGCCAAATCGGTTCAGCCGTTCTTGAGTTATAAATAGTGTAACTAACACGACTTTCTTTTATACATATAGATTATTTATTTATTATTATTTATTTATTTATTTAAGTAACCGTTAGTGACCCTGAGTTGGGGCGACAGGAACGAAAAAACCGCCGAATTAAGAGCGCTTTAGCTCTTTTCTAGCAAGTAGTAAATCTTTTAATTAATAAATTACGTAACAAATTAAGTAACAAAGTATTGATTTTCTGATTGCTTTAATTCAGAGGTTCCCAGACTTTTTTCTCATATACCACTTTCAAAATTTTGCTGGTTCCGGTGGATCCTTTGCATATTGCCGAAACTCGACAAAAATGTAAAGATTAGATGGAAATTTGCGTTGCGGCTGAGAATATAACTATTTCATAGAGAATAATAGTTTTCGAAAAAAGTGGGAATTGATTGGGGTCCCTGGGCCACTTTGGGAAATAAGTCTTTAATTGAAAGTCAGTAGGTACCCAGAGAAATATGGTTATCTTTCTTTTTGAAACCAGTGGTGGCATTGTAGGTGGGATGAATTCAAACAAACAAAATAAATATAAAGACAATGTCTACGATTTTCAGTTGAAGATTCCATTAAGAAAATGATATATCGCTTTATTTTTGGCCGTCAGTATATTGACGTCTTTCCTGAAGCTGATGTAATGGCTCAACGTATTTTCACTCTTATAATATTAAGGAACCACAGAGAAGCAGCGATGGCAGTAAAATTAAATCATAAATTATTAAAATATCTAAAAATAGGGTGCAAACCTGAGAAGATTATGACATTGTCTTCTTGAAGGCCCAGTTTATAGTCAATCTGTCTCGATAGGAGACACCTCACTCTGAGAGAATTGAATTAAGTCAAACGTGACTGTCAGGTCTTTTAAAGAAGTACTTCAGGTAGGAAACCATTAATATGACTATACAATGTGTAAAATTTTGAGAGAAATATCATAAAAATAAGCAGGCATGATAGCAACATTCTCTTTCACAATTTTTTTTTAAAGCTACGTACATACGAATTAAAATTGTTTTGTGAGCAGAATAATAATATCTAACTAAGAGTTTGAATTAGCAGTACAGCTTATAGTTGTTTATTTTAAAAATAAAGTGAATTCGTAATAGAAGCGGTAGCATCAGGATTATAATTGCAAATCATTTTAAAATATTACTAAGGTACAAAATTAATCTATTTGGACTCATGTTACAGATACTAAAAACGTGAGTAAAACAGCGTGTGAAAACCACTTAGCTCCTACTTTATCTCCGGTATAAACTATTTATTACACCGAGTTTTTAAAATTACTCGCACCGACAATCTACCTAAAATAAGAACGTCTGGGAATAGTGATGTCACATAAACGTTTATCGACCGTTCAAATACAATTTGAAACAATTTTCCAAGATAATGGAGAACCTAGCCGAACATCCCACGCCGCTTGTATCGTAAACTTTACTGCTGCGCTGACATTACGAATCTACCATTGGAGGATCGTGGTATAACCTGACGGGAACTCTGTCGAAAATACAAGGTCTAGATTTATCTGGAATTATAATTACATATTATGTGACTTGACCTGAGCATATTGATGATACTTTGGTTAAAGTAAATCCTACTTAGACTTTGCTTTGAAGTTATTTTTATATTCCTTTTATTGCAATAACTTTTGTATCTTTCTTGGCTTCTCTGAAAATAATGCTTTCCTTGTTTTCCCAAAAGACTGTCTCCGAAAGAAAATTCAATTTTCTGTTCCGAATAGGAATGCTATTTCATATTGTGATTGAAAACCCGATATCCTAAATAAGTTGTTGACATCGAAATCCTATAGCTGTCTATTATCACGTGACCAAAGTTGGGTGGTTTCCAAGTTAGAAGTCCATTTGGCAGGATTCTGGTAGCAGCAGATGTTACACGCTATACCTGGCGACTGCAGTGGACTTCAACGAATTGTTAGTGCTAACTATTCGATATTACATCGTAGTTTCTTTTTATGAATGGAATGGCACGAAAATCAAATTTAAATGGTTACATTTTATTGAAAACAAAAGATAAACGCTTATTACACTTACACTCACGACTCACAATGGTACTACCAAAAGTTTCAATATTATATATCAGTGACCTAAATATACGTAAATTGGACCTCTACGTATTTGGACCTCTAAAGCATAAAGATAAATGTACCTATAATATATTTGACGAGCAACCGCCCTCGCTTTGCTTCGGTTTTCTTATTTTTTTACACCTTGGGTTTACATTATTGGAGTTTTATAAAGGATCCCTAATTATTTTGAAAATATAATATAGCCAATGTCACCCGGGGATAGTGTAGCTTCCCAACTGGTAAAGAATTTTTCAAATCGGTTCAGTTGTTTCGAAGCTTATTCAATGCAAACAAACAATCAAATCTTTCCTCTTTATAATATTCTAGTATAGATAACAAATTAATCCAAATTTGGGTTTATATTATTTTTTATAAAAATATGGGAATCTTAACTGTATTATTCATTTATACCACTTGATTCGCAGGTTTTGATACAACAAGATTGCCATATTGATACATTAAGCAATATTGGCATATGCCTTCACTTCGCATAAGTAACTCTTGCATTTGGTTAATAATATATTAGTACGAGGCATGTAACAAGCCAGTTGGGCGATGTCCAAGTGAGGCCTCCGTTGCATTTGGCAAGATCCTAGAAGCAGCAGATGTCGCACATATCAATATGAACTTATACATACCTCCCTAAGTATAAGTTTGTTTTAGTGAAATCAAAACCAAATCCTTATACACTAGTCTTGTTAGTTTGGCAATTATCGTTGTAGTTATCAAAATAAATTAGATCAGCACTAATGATTGAGCATTATCTGAAGAGCCCTAAACCAATGAGGATGACAATGATTGCTTTCGATATAAGCATGTATTTAACGAAAGCAACCTCGAGCTTGAAATAAAACCTATTATCAAATTAAATCAAAATTAGAAACTCTAAATAAACGCAATACATCACAATATTCACACACAGGAATACGTCGATATTCATCAAGATAAATCGAGAATTTTTAGTTGCTATACTATCATTTTCTAATAAACAATTAAATTAAATGACGACTTGTGTGGCGCGGATTACCATGCCGGATCATCGTGCCAAGGGTCCTGGGTTCGATTCCCAACGAGGCGCAAATTTGAATGATGAGTTTGAATTTCTGTTCTCGGTCTGGGTGTGAGTGTTGTCTCTGTGTGTTGTCCATGGCATCCACAGGGAATCCTAGTCCGGGGCTATGAGTGTGAAGCGTTATTATTATATTAAATTTCATTTTAATTTAATTATTTCTAGGAAAACGTACGTATGTAATTGAACTGACATATTAGTTTCATTCTATAGTAAATAAATCTACGTTTTTTATGTTAGTATGTACGCTCAATCTATTTCAAGTTAAGAAAAGTATCGGGTAATTTCGAAATAGGTCATTCGTAGGTAAATCCTGTAGTCATTTAATGTGCGGGTCATACGACTAGCCAAGTTGGACGATCTCCAATAAGAGATATTTGCCAAATGATGAGTTTTGAAGAGGGTTATACTCGTATATGTCGAGAAGTGCGACGTCATACTTACGTTAGGCTTAAAACTTGCGTTTCTTCTGTAAAAAAATTTCACAAAAAAATTACCGTTATATTTTCTTGTTATTAAAGCCTTTAGCCTAGATCATACATAATTATTGCAACACGTTGTTTCTGTACAAAATAAAAATTGCTGGAAAAGTTCATGACTCACCCAAGTTTTGGATATTTTTAGACTGATTTAACGAGTAACGGTAACAGAGTGCCTTCCAAGTGCCCTTCTAAGCATAGAATTGTTGAATTATTTTGACTGTTAGCAGTTACTCATCAAACTACTTATCATGCTTAGGGCTTGTTTCACCATCTTCAAGTAGAGTCCTGAATAAGCTATTCGCCGGTTAAAGTGACGTTAAAGTGTCATTTTACATACACGAAATGTCAACTTAACCAACGAATAGCTTACTTCGGACTTACTTGAAGATTGTGAAACAAGCCCTTATACTCGTAGTTGCTTATTTCATTTACAATCACTTACAATTAAAATTCATCAGACTATAAGAGCTTCTTTTGTTTTCTAGGATTCATTTACATATTATTGCCAAATAAATGCTCGTTTCTCATAATTGGAATTGTATTTAAAGTCTTCTGTTACTGTAAATAATCTTGTAACAAGCAAAGTTGGGCTTCCTCCAAGTGGTTCTTAGACATTTTCAAGTATCATTTATTGTCACAGTAACTAAGTTTAAACACTTCAAGGAGTTTTTATTCAATGTCGAGACTGACAAAAACATTGGCCTTTTATAGAGATGTTGAATCGGAGAAGTTTGTAACATTTAACGCTTCATTGTTATGACGCATTATACTAGTGTTTGATTGAAGTGAAAATACAGTTTTCCAATTTTTTTTTCTTAAATATGGAAGATAATATGCGTAAGGCAATTGGATACGTATTACGATGTGGTACAAGTATTTGTTTGGTTTAAAGGAGATCTAGAAGAGAGATGGTTATCTATGGAACATTATATTTGATATTATGATTAAATTTTATGTAAATAGCCGAGACGCTTAATGATAAGAGATCACATCCAATAGACCAGTCTTAAACATCAATGACGAACCTCACCCATGGTCAGCAACCCAGATGAAAGAAGCAAGGCACCAGTTTTTATTGGATTTGGATTTGAATACTGCAAATACAGTACGGAAAATATTTCAAGGTTTATTCTGAACTCTTTTTTCATTTCAGCTTGGTTTTGAGCTGCAAGGAGAATAACAACTATATCATTTACTATTATTTACAGCATACGTTTAGTTTCTAGCTAGCATAGAATTAAAAATTATGCAATAGATTGGGTGCCGAACAAATCATCTTTTCTAATGCTCAACTATACAAAACAAGCCAGGGAATTCCGAATAAAAACATTTTTGTATCATTTTTCTGTGTCATGCAAAGTCAGCTTAATTTTTCCACAGCGAAAATAAAATATCCTTACAAATATGGCCCGGCACATAAATATTTACTCCTAAGTGAAGTTCGCCATCTTATATCATAAAGAACATTACGTAATCTGCATAAAAAGTTTGAATGGCAAGGATGAAAGCCTCGTGCCGCGGCTGGCATGTAAATTGCTTTTTATGTGCGCTAATATTGACTCTTTCACTCACTCGCTAGGTCGTATATACTACGCGTACGATATTGTTGCGAACATCGGTATCGACCAATTACTGCAACTGGGATCGAATCTCTTCGTGTAATAAATAATCTATACTAATATATAAAGAGGAAAGATTTGATTTTTTGTTTGCATTGAACAGGCTCCGAAACTACTGAACCGATTTCAAAAATTCTTTCACTGTTGAAAAGCTACACTATCCCCGAGTAATATAGGCTATATTATATTTTCAAAAAAATTAGGGATCCTTAATAAAACGCCAATAATGTAACCCAAGGTGTAAAAAAATAAGAAAACTGAAGCAAAGCGAGGGTGGTTACTCGTAACTAATAAGAGAGCTTGCAAAGATCTATTGAACTTTAGTTCTTAACTTACATCATAGTTCCCCACACTGACATCATCCACTCATGGTCTTCTCAGGAGGATCAAAGGATTATTAATAAGAGTTTATAAAATTTGGTCGAATTCGCCCAGTGATAGACAGAATGTACATAAATACAATTCACTTCGTACTTCAAAAAATAAAGTTAATGAAGTACAGATTTCCCTCCACGTGTGTGTTGATTTATTCCAGCAATATAATCATTTATATTGAAATGTCAAGATACTGATAAAATCATATTTCTATTGGGTGTAAATCTAATTATACGCTGACAGAAACAGAGGCCAGAACTTTCGTATCAGGTTATTATATTCAGAAGAAAATCGCGCGACAAAATATTCGCAGGGGATCATTTGAGTGGGAATTTCGGATTACTCCAATCAGAATCAAGATAAGAATTCAATTTATATTTCCGGACAATCCCCCATTCCATTTCGGTTTTAAAATAAGTTCGCCCTCAAAGAGAATTCGATTGCAAAGCTGATCTTAATCGCTACCCGCACATTCATTGATCTGATAAGTATTTGTCAAAACAAACGTTTTGTCCGAAATTATTTAGATGGATGTCTTATAAACTTTCATATTGTTTTCGTTTCCAACGTTCTTACAATACAAGCAGTTGTTGCTTGCCATGTAGACAACAGTAACATATAGGAAAATGAACTTTCAACAATTTATTACTTTTGAGAATCTCTTCAGAAAATACAGTAAATTTTAATAGGCATGATAACAGTAAGTAAAACACCACAACACAATTTTCCCAATTCTTATAGCTAAATTGCCATTTAGGAATACTTCTTCTTCTTTGATTTTAGAATTTCAAAATAAAAAATACCCTTTACAAAATTAATGTTAACGAACCCACCTGACGTTAAGTAGCGATCTAGTCTTGGGTGGCAAAACGCTCTAACTTGAGCCTATTTAATTTACTCTTTACTTGCAGACGTTGATATTATAATCGAACCGGAACACCTGTTGCTGACAAAGTCATTCTTACGTTGGTACTTACAATTTACTCATTGCTCCAATAGGAAATGCACACTTTGTCAGGTTCAAGATTTACCTAACCTTGTTGCGGGTCAATACTCACTCGTGACACGCTACCTTTGGTATAGGAGTAATTACCTAGAAACGATTTATATTTAGCCATTTATAGCGGTACTTGGGGTACCAGACCCTGAAGGTTTTGTTTGCTAATCATATTATACGTACTTCTTTCAAACTTATTTAATGTAAGACTGAATCCTATTTGAGGTTAGTTTTAAATGTTCGCAACATATTTAAAACTTCAACATTATAAAAATGTGTCAATACTTTTCTGTAAATCTCCATTTACCATGGTACATGGTTTTGTTTTCTCTTATTCATCCGGTTCATAAAACAAATTCCTTAGGGCTTAAGGTATGTAATTGATAAATCTTAAACACATCTTGATTCTACAATAATCCAAAATCCACCATCTAAATCTAAAATGTAATATAACTCAGTTTCAAATCAGTCCCCTGACTTTAGCAAAGACTATCAAGATCTAGTATGCTCATAGTTTTGTGCAAATGTTTGCTGAATTGTGCAAGTTGGCCAAGCCATAGACTCCCACGCGTAACTGACAGTTACTTTCAAAACAATTACTCTCCATAGCGCTTCCAGTTCTTCGATACACACTGTCCTGCATTTCGAACAACAAACGTGTAATATGATTTTCAGGCACAGATATTAATCATTTTATTTCTCGTTACTTTCATTTTACGAGTGCCGTGAAATAAGTTTCATTTCTAAATAGCAAACTTTTGCTTTCGTAATAGGGATGTTTGGCGATACAAATTACATAACTTCATCTCTATCTTCAGTAGGTATTCCTGTTACATCTGTAAGTCAACTTAGCAAGCTATACATTTATTTTTGTAATGTAAGCTGAGTTCGGTATTGATCCAGACGTTAATGTTAGAAGTATACGTATTATGTAGTTTATTTCATTATAGAAAACTATAACATGAGTTTGAAACTTTTATCCATAGTATTGTAAACATTTTAATTATAAAATGGAATATAGTGTAAAAAAATTAACAGAACGTAAGTCTGACAAGTTAGTAAATATTAGTTAGTCATTAGTAGCTGAGAAAATCAATCTGAACATCATCCTTTTACCGCAGGCTCGTGATCAATTTCCTTGCAATGAGACAGAAATCCTTTCCATGCAATAAGACAGAAAGAAAGGTTTTGGTTGCACATCGAGTTGACAGATGGTGATGCCCGTACATCATTTAGATGCAGCGGAACACGTTTTGTCTATCTGGACAGACATCATCACGATTCCACGATTTGCATATAATGACTACTTAAAAAGCGACTAACATGAATTGTATGCCAGTTAGTCCACCGTATATCATTCTAGATGTCAACGCTTGATACTTGATTACTATATTGCTCTTTGAACGTTTTATGAATTAAAATCCTTTTATGCCTTGAAACATATTACTTTTTGCATTGTAGGTATTCATTATCTTGCTCATACATTGATTTGAGAGATCATTACTTTACATTGGGATAAGAAAATATTTGTGGTCAAAGAAATAGCTACTTTTTTCGCTGCATCTTATGGTAAGTGATAATCTTTCACTTAGGCTCCAGGGTTACTCCACAGAATATCTAGCTCTTTAAAATCCCAAATACACATAAAATATTCGATATACGAAAAACGAATTTTAGAGTCAAAGATTTTCAAAACTAATTGTTTGCTTGCGTATTCTTACTCGTAAATAAGTACATGAATTACTGGCAAAAAACTATCTTATGTCGTTAAACTTCTAAAAGTAATCCAACCAGGATTAAAACTGAAGTTGTTATAAATTTCGAAGTGCTTAAGTCGTTTGGCATTATTGTATGACGCTAATGCTAGACAAAGTAAACGAAGTTTGATCTTTCACCTACGTTATTTGCTCGTCGCTAAGTGTAGTTCGGCAAACTACACTCGAGTCTACTCTCGGTCGAGATATAGTTCGCCCGAGGGGCTTCGTGATGACGATAGTCGGTGGGCAGGTTTTGCGCACGATGACGAGCCACCTACTGCATTTATTAACATTTCACAGATTCCTGCAATTTTTTTGCAAACTGTAATCAAAGCCGGTATGTGTCACAATGCACACGGAGTGGCAAAGTTTACCATTTTTATTCGATTGATAGTAAAAACTAAGGTAAGAAAAAACATACATGTGAAAAAATAATCAAAATATCATTAGAAATGAAAAAAATGTGGGACTTTGAAATATCGCTTTCAAGAAACATTTCTGACGTCACAACAGCCTGCCCGAACCGGCTTATTAGAAAACCTTAAAGATTTTGATTTGAACAAAATAGTCAACGTGAATATTTTTATATAAATTCTAGGCAAATAACTACTTACTTAAGTTTTTGCTATACCCTCGCAAGACTAAAAAAATAATAGGTGCGACGACCTATATTAGGAACGTCACAGGCAAGTCAGAAAATAAGTAAACTTTAATAATTTTAGCCATTTAATGACGGATTTATAATTTGTCTTCGGTGATCAATTAGTTTTCATCTATATTTAAATTTTATTGCGTTAAATATAGTATTTAAAATATCATGACACTTCTGTTGTAATATATTATTTTCGATACTGTTACCTTTTCGAGCAAAGGTACCCGATTTCTATTTCCAGACGGGAGGACATTAAAACATTTTATTTTCTTTGGCTTACTATAAAATATTATTATTTTAGTAACATCTATTACCGAGGTAACACAATTGTGTTCTGTGCAGGTGAAAGTTTACTCTTAATAGTATTGTAATAACGATCCTTGACTCATAGGTCCGTAATATGAAAAATAGCTAGTTCATATTCCAAAATTACACTCTGTCTCCCTGGGGATTTAAGCGTTGGGTAATTGTGCTTCACTATTCCGCACTTATGCTGTAATCCGGACATAGCAAAGCCTTTTGATCCTGTCATAGGCTACAAAGGCACGAATTCAGTGCGCTAGAGGATTGCGAGGCTGTTTAGCCCAGTCGCCGTGTAATCCGGGATTAGCTCGACGTGTGACCGCTTCTATGTTCAGACGCTAATTGGACTTGTCCAATTGATGTTCAATGTTGCATTATGAAATTAATGTTAGATGGATTACATTATTGTATTCAGTTCTAAATACGCTGCATTATGTTGATTGGTCATAAACTAACATGATGATGTTATTAAAATTATATCTAATTATACATTGCATAATAATTTAAGTGACAATAAATAATTAACAGATCCTTATTTTTCATATTTGAAAGCTATAAAAGATAAAAAATCATACATATCGTACATATTCGATTAAAATGCATTAAAAATTAAATTATCTGGGGGCACGGCAGTGCCCCCGCCAAGTCGAGCAAAAAAGCGGCACGGCCGTACCATCCTTTTCTCGAAGCAATTCAGGCTATTTTCGACCCCCTATAACTTTGTTGTGGATAAAGCTAGAAGCCTGAATTTTTAGTAACCAAGCAGGCATTGTATAAACACGTTATATTTCAAATTTCATTCGATTTGAACTAGTGGTTTAAGAATTATAACTAGTCAAAGTTTCTTAATTTCGTCACTCACTGACTGACTGACCGATCATCAAAACTCTAAGGCACTTCTAGCAGACATAGAAGCTTCAAATTTGGAACACAATTAGTGTTTAGTGTATAGATCAAGGAAAAACTAAAACATTTTGCAATTTCGGTCTAGTTTTCTAGATACATCAACTGCATAAATAACTTTGTAATCCTATATAAATATATAGGATATAATGGAATAATAGGTGTAGATAGGTACCTAGATATAATTATGTTCAAAGGTAACTTGTAAAAGGAAAAAGTAGAACTATCTACAAAAAGAAATGAGATGCCATCAAAAACAAAACTTGTAAAAAAAACCAAGTCTCGCAACTCAGTTCTTCTACCGTAAAAAGCTGTGAGATCCATGTAATACCAAGTCGGTTAATTTATTCAGTTCCTACTTAAGGGTCCTTCTGTCTTAAGTTGTTACGTAATTAGCTAACCTAACAAGTAAAAACATCTTATAGTGACCATATTATCAATATTAAAAATCTTTTATGTTTTAAATAAATAGATTGACTTGGCAATCGCAATAAACAATCAAATTTAATACAATATGTAGGTATTACTTGTGAGGTACATTGTGTTTTCATGCGATGGTCAAGTCGATCTATTTATTTAAAACATAAAAGATTTTTAATATTGATAATATGGTCACTATAAGATGTTGTTACTTGTTAGGTTAGCTAATTACGTAACAACTTAAGACAGAAGGACCCTTAAGTAGGAACTGAATAAATTAACCGACTTGGTATTACATGGATCTCACAGCTTTTTACGGTAGAAGAACTGAGTTGCGAGACTTGGTTTTTTTTACAAGTTTTGTTTTTGATGGCATTCATTATTACCTGATAGTAGTATTTTGCGTTGCTTGCTTGTAGAGTCCTAGCATTGCAAATCAAATCAAATCAAAATCTTTTATTCATATAGGTATCACTGATACACTTATGCACGTCATTTTTTAATCTACCAGCTTTTCGGAAAGGTGCTTTGTCATGGAGGAGAAGAAAAGCCGAAAGAAACTCCTCGCACATCTTTTAAAATCATGAAAAGTTACATAATATCTTCTAATCTACGCGGAACTGGATGCGGCACTAATTTCCAGGCGTCTTTGTCATTAATATATTCATTTATGCTATAGTATCCCTTGCCTACTAGCTGAGATTTCACATATCTCATAAACATTTGGATAGGTAAATCACGTATTGACTTGGGTAATTTATTGAAAAACGTACACGTTGTACCCTAATTAAGCGAAAAGATGACGTCACCAAATTATGTCTGTTTCTAGTTAGATGATTATGCGTATCACTATTCTGCTTGAACAGAGCCTTTTATTCTTGTCACAAACCACGAAGGCACGGATCCAGTCCAGACGCGAGAGGATCGCGAAGCTATTCAGCGGAGTCGTTGAACAATCCTGGATTGCTTGATGCATTATACGATTAAGCAATTCTACTAATATCTTAATATACTCGTATATAAATTACGTGTCACGTTGTTTGTCCGCGATGGACTCCTAAACTACTTAACCGATTTTAATCAAAGCACACCGTGTGCAGTTTGATCCAACTTGAAAGATAGGATAGCTTACATCTCAATTTATAGTCAAAAAACTTCGACAGAACGAAGTCTGTCCGGGCAGCTATATTATAAATGTTGAATATTTGTTACTCTTTCAGTCAAAAACTACTGAATGGATTTTTATGAAATTCAGCACACAAGTATATTATAAAATAAGGAACAAGGTACTTATTATCCCTCAAATCAAGAACAAAGCCGCGAGCACTAGTGTTGCATACTTGTAGCATTGTCAGCTATGTGTGAGCTCACTCTTGTATAAGATAAAATTTCAAAAATTACCTAACTACGTAAACAAACGCACTTGACCCTACTTGATATTCAACACGCCTACTTAAAAAATACGTAGGACTTTATATCATCTAGAGTGCATGATATTGTATTTAATGTGACCTCAATTGCTTGTAACAACAAATGAGTATGTAGTTGATACTGATTATGATTATTAATTTGGAACTTCTGCGGGACCAGATTTACATACTGTATACTAGTGTATACTATTATCATCATGCATGTTACTATCATAAAATTTTATCAGAACAGTACCAGATTTAAAGTCAATTTATTTCATCGAGGAATATTATTATCGAAGGAAATATTGGAAAAATTGAATTATTCAATGCAAAGGCAGCAGGTTTGGTCAGACAAATAGACAGAGAGGCAGACAGGCTGGCAGGAACATAAAGAAGTTATGAGGTTCCTTTTCTGCTTTTTGCTTGAATGAGTATAGCAAGGTGTCGATGAATAGATTAAAAAAAAAACTTAGGTTACAATATTGACTTACGTTTTTACAGGGCCACTTTGGCCACTTTTTTTGGGTCTTATTGGACCAATGCTCAGTACAAATTATTCAACATAACAACGACGATCTTACGACTCCCTTATTCCGTAAGTACTTTTTGTTTATTCAGATATCATATTTTTTTGAAATACCTTTCCATATTATCATTAGAGACCATAAGTCCATAACCTTGATCCATGTACTATTTTTACATCCATCCCACCGCGTCCAGTTCCATCCCGAACCCTAATTCGGGATTCGTGATTGAACGGTGTAGGTATTTGCCGTTCATTGTCTGCGGCATACGGGCTGTCGAGGCGGCCACAGGCCCACAGTCGGCACCATTTGTCAGTGGAGATCGTTTGTCGTACGGCAGGCACATAACTAATTGCTGCTGTAAATCGTCCTCGCACGCGCCGTGGACGTCGTCGCGCGCTATCGCGTCCGATAGCCGATGGACGGACAAACTGGCGTGATTCCCTTTGTTTTAGTAAGCGACAGTCGTATATAGACTGGCTGTAAACAATGTTCGTGACGGTTGAATGGCTGTGCAGAGTTACTAAGCAGACAGATCGGTTTTAGTAGTGACTGTTTAGTTGTGAATGTATTGCTTGTTGTCTTTTGTTTGGAGCTGATAGAATTTAGATAGAGCTCATATTTACAATGATTTAGTTGGTTTCAAGTGGTATCCTATTTGAATAATAGGTATTAATGCATTGTTGTATTGAACAGTGGCTATTTGAATATTACTTAATGATTAGCTATCTTCAATATATACTGAGTTCAAGGTTAGGTCAAAGCAAAAAAACAAATTAGAACATAACTGTTGTTACATTTTTGTCATGTGAAGATTTCGGAGGCACCATTCCGAATAATCTTGGTCAGCCCTAGTAAAATAAACTCCTAGTTTTTCCCGTTCAAAGAACATGATTGGCAGACTACATAAGACTATAGGAATATCTACTATTGAAAACTCTGATGTTTCCTGACAATATTTCTCTGGAGCTGAGCAAAGTGATAAAATAATTCCCAGCCATAATTAACTCCCAAAATACAAAAGTCACGTAAATTCTCCAAATGGAAGATCAGCAAGCATTAAGGCTTTACTCCTAATCCGCTAAGCTATTACGGCTTAAGTAGATGTAGTACATACGTACATTAACTCAGTCAATTTAACACAAAAATTTTCCGAGCGAAATTGCTCATACGTAATACGATAAATGTGATAATACCTAAGTAAGAGCGCATTTACCTACAAGTAAGCGACTGAATCCATTTCGCGAGTTTCGCTCTAGGAGTCAAGGACAGGGACTTATTCTATAGGATTTGACACGTATTGTTTCGAGAGCCAAATCCGATTGCGTCTCACGCATGAATCATGATAAATGAAGCGTATTCGGCAGAGATTGACGCGGGGTGTTCGCGCCTACGCGATGACAGTCCCTGATCTCCTAATGGACGATGCAGGGAATTTTTCGTTTCTATTTCGGGAGAGAAGCGACTTTATAAGTGACACATTACATTTGTACGAGTATGTGCAATTTCAATAATGTTTTCGCAATTGACATGTGCTTTATGTGTATCAGTATTTATTTCGTCTGCGGAAAAATCATCGAAAACATTTCATCGAATTACAATTCGCCGAACACAATACATCGAAAAAACATTTCGTCGAATAACAAAACATAGAACAACCAAGTCATCGATTGACATTTCTTCGAATAGCATTACGTAGAACAACCATTTAATCGCATGACAATTAACCGAATTACATTTCGTCGAATGTCATTTCATCGAATGTCATTTCATCGAATATCATTTCATCGAATGTCATTTCATCGAATGTCATTTCATCGAATGTCATTTCATCGAATGACAATTCCTCGAATTGCAATTTTTCTTGTTTAAAAGATTTAAAGATTTTATTATAAACAGAAACAATTTAATGCTTTTTATAACTTTTTTGTATTTTTTATTTTTTGACCAATAACAATTTAACATTTGTTATGTACATAAAAATTTTAGTTTTACTTTCTTCCTTGAGTCATTTTTTTTCAAAACGTTTACGTTAGTGACAGAAACGAATCGCTGCAAAACCGACTCCACGTAGTCTTGTTTGCCCTACCCCTAGAGTGTAATGTAAACCCGCGTAGGCGCGGAGGGGCGAGGCGGCCCGCGAGCTAAGGAGCAGGTGGTTATAATGCTCGCCGCAGCAGCTGAGGCTGGCCGGCACAGCCGGCCAGCAAGCCGAAGCTGCGGTGGTGAGCATTAAAAGCATCTGCGACGATAAGCTCGCGTGGGACCGCCGGAGCCCCGCAGCGCCGGAGCCGTGACAGAAACTGTGCTTGTTGCATGTTGCATGCTGCTTATGTCTTAGTGCTGCCTTTCAAGGATGTGTGACGTTTGAAATAGTAAAAAAATATTTATTAATGATCATATGAAAATTATATCATTCGATTCGGCCAATTGTGATTCGATATATTGTCATTCGATATATTGTCATTCGATATATTATCATTCGACATATTGTCATTCGATATATTGTAATTCGATATATTGTCATTCGATGAACTGTCATTCGATGAAATGACATTCGATTAATTGTTTTCGACGAAATGTTAATTCGATTAAATGTGTTTTCGATGAAATGATCATTCGATTAATTGTGATTTCGATGAAATGTCGATTCGATTAATTGTAATTCGATGAAATGTGTTCGATGAAATGTAATTCGATGAAATGTTTTCGATGATTTTTCCGCAAATCATTTATTTACCTCTATAATACATTACTTATAATTGATCAGCTACGCTGTGGGAGAACCGGTCTTGAAATAGCCATACAACTTTAATCGAACATAATAAAACGATCATTTTATACCCAATTTCTTTTCTCCCAAATAACCAGTAGTTTAACCAGACATTTAATCAAATAAACAATAAAATAACAACAAAATACATAATAGCACTTTTTATTACATTTTTATTAACTACCTTGCGAGTCAAACACTTCCATTAAATTTTTATAACTGTCCAAGGTAATCTTTGCCCCTTTTATGACGTAGCTATTAAATACGACTGAGCTAAAGACAATCAATACTTCAAATAGGTACCTTCATATCCGCTGGTCAACGGTAAATTAGTATTTAAAGATGAACACATTATACAATTTTACAGCTCATAAACGAACTTTACGGTGCAATGAATACTGCACTTGATTTTAAAAGTCCTGGAAATAATATTCCGGGAATCACCTCTTCCATACTGATATTTCGTCAAGCTGTTTAGTAGACGGCGCCAGGCGCAAGTGATATATCGTTTAATTAATGTCAACTTCAACACATTTATGGGAGGCCAGAAGGTTCAATTTGCTATGCTCCTTAAATAAAGTTTAAAGCAAAACGCATGCGTCAAGCCGGCCATATCAACGGAATCGCAATCAAAATTCCATGCGAAAATTTTCACGGTGTATTTTGATGTACTTCAGTAAGATAATCAAGTTTAATTATTATTATTAGATTCTATGACGACCCTGTAGCCTAGTTGGTAGCGAACCTGCCTGCAAAGCGAGGGGTCCCGGGTTCGATTCCCGGCCGGGGCAGATATTTATGTGACAGATAAATATTTGTACTCGGGTCATGGGTGTTATTGTGATGTGTTATATTTATATGTGTCGTCCATGTCACCCGCGACACAGGTGAAAACCTACTGCCGGGGTATGAGTGTGTAAGCTTTTATTTATTTATTTATTTATTTATTAGCTCCAGTTAAGTTTACTCAATGACTTGCCATGCCAAATATTTCATAAATAACTATAGTACAGGACAGTAAATGAATACAGAATAACCGGTTCCCACCAGATATCTCCACCAGAAGTTTTAAGTAGGTACATACAGAAATAGATACAAATTAATTTGTGTATCGCTTATTGTGTGTACGTGCGAAAATAGTGTTAATTGAAATTTTTCATAAAATTATATCCTAAGTTTATCCTTGTGAAGACTTTGCTAGTCTTAATAACGCTTCACACTCATAGCCCCACACTAGGATTCCCTGTGTCGTGGGTGCCATGGACAAAACACTAGACAAGGACATTCACACCCAGACCGAGAACAGAAATTCAAACTCATCATTCTTTCCGCCTCGCTGGGAATCGAACCCAGGACCCTTGGTGCGGCGATCCGGCATGGTAACCATTGCGCCACACGGGACGGACGGACGTGATATGCTGTACCTAATGTAATTACCATATTACTCTATACTATCTAATTATACTTTCGATATTGGCACATTATTCCGCCTACTGACCCCGCCTTGCTCAGTTTACGGAAAGTTTGTAGATGCTCTAAGATAGGATGAGTAGAATTAAATTGCAATGTTGACAAGCCGTTGTAAGCAAGACATAAGCATAAGCATAATTTACTAATTGTTTTTATACACTTCTTAAGTTCTTATTGTAATTACTCTCCCATAGTCACTTACAGACTAACATCGTGTGTTGTTCTTTCCTGAACTACTGACCAAGGCTTCAGACGGTTTATAGCTGCATGTTGTCACATGCATCGGAATATTGTCAAGAGAATTATCAAAGGATGCGTCTACTTTTGACCCCGTGAATGCCTTGGGTTAGCCAATAAAAAATTGTGAGCAATATCTTCCGTCACTAAGTACCATCGTAATTAATTAAAAACCCCCACATTTTACAATATACAAAAGCGTACAGTATTTGAATCAAGATCAGTAAGTTAGTCTGACTGAAAATACTAGATTGAATTTACCATGTTAATTCAAAAGTATACGTAGTATCTACATAATTCGCTTAAGCAGCAATTAACTTTGATTGAAGATAATTTTATAATCAATAATTCTCTGGACAATACAAAAAGTACCTAATACATATTTTGATTAATCTTAGTTTAAAACGGTATTTGTTACGGACTTCAACCGGACACTCATAACGCCGAGCCCTGTGTCAATCACAATCATAGTCATTTATAGACAAATCCCTTTTGTTTGCTGTACATGTGTGGTCGTAACTGAAGCTTCATTGGCATGCGCAACCACGTTTGTACCGCATGGTTTGTCAGCTTAGACCTTTGGTGTACTATTGTAACTATTGTAAGGTTCTAGTAATTGTTTAGGGTTTAGAGTTAATCTCTAAAGTGCTCTGTATGTCACTCAAGTAGATTTAATTTAACCTTTGATTTTCCACGCATATTGATTATGTAATCTTTGATTACGTTATTGTATTTGACTAGATTCTACTTTTTTGCTTTTTCGATATCAATTCTCTCATTAAATAGTTTGCAACCGCTGAGGACTTCAGGATCGTCAAATTAACGTATTGTTAATTATAATTAAAGTTTAGTTTACTGCTTGCTATATTACAACTATAATAGCTGTTGAATCCAGTGAAAAATAATAACACTAGAATTCAAGAGAAAGCAAATACGTATTGTCAAAGTGAATCGAACCCGAGAACTCTCGATGGGTAGCTCCGGGGGTTTCTCCGTTTATTACAGTCTGCTTTCTCTGACTGTTTGACTCCCAAATTATTGCAATATTTGCTATACTTCACATTCAGGTATATTAAATCTTTAATCATTTCTCCGCAGCAATATCGCCATTCATTCAGTACAGAGTCAAACAGACGCGTTAGTGAATGAAAGTCACGTCCACGAGTAATGTAGAAATCATCCCGTTAGATAGAGCGAGATATTACTAGGATAATAGCAACTTATTGATCTGAACCTGTTTGATGTCAACTTATTTCTAATGAAACGTTTAGAAACTAAATCTAATAAGTATACGATAATATTAAGACTTTCGACCTTCATTCAGAAAATAAGAACGAAGTATCTACAGTATCGCGATAACGTTCAGATAGCACGATCACATTGTCGATCAGATTTCAAAATGTTAGTTACATCGCGGGGGTTAACAGCATCGTAAAATTTAATGATAGACAATATCGTAAGCACTCCACATGGTAGATACTTCCTTTTCAGGGAACCGCTCGCGTAAAATTAGATGCCTTTTTAGGGTTCCGTAGCCAAATGGCAAAAAACGGAACCCTTATAAATTCGTCATGTCTGTCTGTCTGTCTGTCTGTCTGTCCGTCCGTATGTCACAGCCACTTTTCTCCGAAACTATAAAAACTATACTGTTGAAATTTGGTAATTAGATGTATTCTGTAAACCGCGTTAAGATTTTTACACAAAAATAGAAAAAGAAACAATAAATTTTGGGGTCCCCATACATAGAACTGAAACTCAAAAATTTTTTTTTCATCAAACCCATACGTGTGGGGTATCTATGGATAGGTCTTCAAAAATGATATTAAGTTTTCTAATATCATTTTTTTCTAAACTGCATATTTTGCGCGAGAGACACTTCCAAAGTGGTAAAATGTGTCCCCCCCCCTGTAACTTCTAAAATAAGAGAATGATAAAACTAAAAAAATATATATAATGTACATTACCATGCAAACTTCCAACGAAAATTGATTTGAACGAGATCTAATAAGTAGTTTTTTTTAATACGTCATAAATCGTAAACCGCAAAAAACATCGATCAAAGTTACAACGAACTACAAGATCTTTTATATTATGTTACTTGCTGCTACGGAACCCTTCATGGGCGAGTCCGACTCGCACTTGGCCGCTTTTTTTAGCTACTGCCGGGTCTAGTGTCGGCAAAGAATCGATTGGAAAGATTATGTTGCATGATTTTTTTATTTAAACACGATCAATTTGTCTTTTATTTCTCATTCATGATTATGACTTATAATTTTATCACATACTGACACCATTATTATGATTCGAATAAAAAGACCAGCTGTTTTTTGCACATATTAATTGAACATGAGGAGAGGTATATCCATGGCTAAACATTAAAATATCATTTACTTTTCATCCCTAGAGAGATTATAATTATGTCGCAGCGCAAATATTATAATACTACCGAAACCTGTCTACTCTGCAAACAGTTGTATGTCCGAAAGATAAAGCAGGAGTAAAAAATGTTAACGTAGGTACGTACGTACCTTCAAAAAGGTCCTGTCTTCGGTCGGCTGGAATAATAATTGGGATGGATCCTGATATACGCAAATTCGTTTGCAAAATGGTCGTATTAGGGATAAAACACGCACTGCATATTATCTTGTCTGTTAAATTGGGACTTTTATGATGTTATGAAAGAACCCTCTCTGAGTATACTTTACCGGAATAAGTAATAAAAGGATAGATAATATAATAATATTACGAATGCTTCTTTATGCAGATAGAAAGGCTTTTTGTATATTTTGTACAAGATTCTCTGAATATTACAAAAGCGGGAACAACCCTTAATCTTGAAATGGGAACGTTAGTTTGTAGTCACTTACATAAAATGTATTGTTTGCATAAACGATATTCGACTTTCTCGGATCTGTATTATTAGTGATATTATTATCCATACAACCATGTATATATTTTATCTTGTCTGAAGTGAGTTTATATACCAATCGTAACATTGCTAATCTGACATGATTGACAAGTATTTTGATAATCTGTACAAGAACTTAAATTCATGCCAGGACACTTCCCTTTCAGTGAAAAAACACATTAATTGTCGCCCATAGACATCAGCAATATCAAAGGCATCACTGATGCGTTGCCGGCCAAGAAAGAGAGAAGCAAAAGAAAGAAATAACTGGCTCTCAAGCCCCTAGCCGGAACACGACGAGTCGTTTCGCGGCTGACTCATGATATCCAGGCGAAGTCCATGGAGAAATAATAATAATAATGATAAAAATATAATAATAATCCATTATTTCAGATAGAATCCATATTTTGTTAGTAGGTTTGTTTTATAAGCTAGTGTTAGTAGACATAAAATCAATACAATAAATTAATAAAATCACATTAATATTAAATAATCAAAATAAAATCCAAATAATAATTTGACGTTAAGATAATATGATAATAATAATGGTAATATAATAGTAATAATGGTATTAATTAACAATTAAAATCAATATTACCAATATAATCCCTCGAGGGGCCCCAGCACCAGTGGGCCGGAATTTAGTCGCCTCTTACGACACCCATCCGGCGTGGGATTGGGGTTAGTATTCTAAGCCACCCCAAATAAACGCCGAATACTCCCCAGAAACGATAATATAAACCATATCAAGGTTGGTATTCGGTAAATTTCTCTCTAGCGCGTAAAACGATTTACATCTAACCACTATGTTTCAACACAGGACTAGACTTCATAGACTGACGCCCTAAGAAGATTAGTCACTGTCTAATGCAAAGCTAAGGCTTTGTAAGGTTTAGTGGGTAATAGTTGTAGTCCGGCGAAACTAGATAATAATAAATGAATTTTTTGAAGCATTGAATATAAAAAGCATGTTATTTGAATTGATAAACGAATTATGTACTTCATGTAAATATTTAAATAAAGATTATTTAAATGAATGCGTTCAGTAATAAGTATATTTTGAGTTAAATTATAATATTATCATTGCAGGTATTCGCCTTACTTTAAATTAAACTTTAAAAAGTGGTTCTGACACTCCGATAATGCATTTTGTATCTCATTGCTCTAAAAATGAATAACAGAAAGTTCTTTCGCAGCAACATTACACATTCATAAGGAAGTCTTTCTTCGTTTATATAACCGTCAAATGAATGTTATTCCGTAGTTTTTCAGACCGCAGAGGCGAAGTTCTGTTTATTTTAAATTATGTATTCCATAGGAGAGAAGCTCAGTAACAAAGAACACAGGGTAACGTTGTTCAACATCTAACTTATTTTATAGAAACATCGCGGTTCGCGGTAGTATAATTTCTGGCTTCAAGCATAGCTGTTAGTTAATTTTAATTAAACAATATGTTTTAAACGTTTTTTTTTATTATTAGAAATTATAAAATTAGAAAGTTCATATTTATACGGTATAATCATGTGTCGTTATTATACTCTTGATTTGGTGTAAAGTAATTAAATTTTATTGCGAATTATTTCCCTTAATAAGATGTTTATTGATTTTCCTTTGAATCAAAATTTCTCTTTGAAATCGATTTCAAGCGGAAAAGTATAATAAACGTACCACGCAAACGTACTTTTACTGGTAAATGAATTCAAACCTCTTAAAGCGCAAGCATAATAAGTGTCAATGCCACTACAATCGCGTCACTAGGTCTTTAGGTCAAAACGCTACAGAATGCGCCAGAACAAAAATTCAAATTGTTCGAATTTTCATACAGCAAAATGAATGAGAACTTGCTCGGAAACCTTATTTCCGGAGAGCTTTTACAGTTAATAGACAAAAGAAGAAAACACGGTGTATCTGAAAACAGGACTTGAGGCCTTTGACGACAAAATGCACTCCGGGCTACAATCGATAGACAATGGAATGGTTGGCTTTTGTTCGCATAACGTAAAGCGCTTTTAGAAGTATCTAGAAGTTCTTTGATGTCTATTACTCGCTGAAATGCATTTCAGTTGTCCGCGGACGTCGTACTAGTACTAAAGTCATCATAGCATCGCACTGATTTGTTTCTTTTAAAAGGGAGTTCTGTTCTCTTGCATCCACAATACTCACGATTCCATTACACTGATGTAAGCATCTGTTTGTTGAAATTAAATTGTATTTAAAATAAATATAAAATATTCATAGCCCAATTTTGTATTAATCTGTAAAGTGCAAGATAGCAGAGATAGACTAGTGGATAAAAAGTTGGTGATCCGAACGCAGGGGCCCAAGTTCGAATCCTGGCACGCACCTCTAATTTTCAAATATTATGTGCGTATTAGAAGTTAATTATGACTTGCTTCGGTGAAGGAAAACATCGTGAAGAAACCTACTTACCTAAGAGTTCTCCATAAAGTTCGCAAAGGTGTGTGAAGTCTACCAATCCGCACTTGACCAGCGTGGTAGACTATGGCCTGTACCCCTCGCATTGTAAGAAGAGACCCAGCAGTTTGACAATTATGGGTTGTTACTTTTAACTTTGACTGTAAAGTGCTCAAGCGATACTTTGTTTAATACGGGTGTTCGGGTTCTGACCTTTTAATCTACTTAAATTGAGTTTCGTCAGTTTCCTACATCAGCTCTATTTCTGTGAGTAGTCGTTTAAGGTTTCAATAACAGCTCAAGATGGATCTGTTGGTTAACCGTTTATGTCTATCATTTTTATGTGACTTTTGATGACCATGTACATGATCACAGACACTTGGTACATGTCTGTGTCTGTACATGATACTCTTATGCCGTATTTTGTGTCTTACTATTATTTATATAGTGTAGAAGGTATTATTGTTTTTTTTTTTCGTTTTTTCTCAAGCATATTCTTCTCCAAAATGATTGCCAATAAAATTTTAAAGCCTGCCTCCTACCTATTAACGTGGTGCTTATAAGCAATGAAGGGAAATTCAATGAGCATTACATTTCGGCGCAGGAATGTTAAGAGCCAACGATCCAGTTAAGCATGAACACAAACAATCAAATTTCATTGGATCACCCCTCGATTTCCGCTAGTGAGACATCTCTGGAGAAATAAAATAGCCTCATTTGCGACTCCAATGCAATCCGTTTAATTCGTTTCGCTGCAGCCCCTCTAATGATTAGTCTGAGGCGTTTGGGATTAAAAGAAAATTAAACATTCGCGACTCATGTCAACCCCACGAAATATAACCCAGACAAAGATCGTCGTGCGGTTTGGAGGACTCTTATAGCTATAGCATTAAGGATTGATTTGTCTTGATTATAAGGAATGTGAAGTTTGTGTGGTATCACCGCAGACAATACGGGAGACCAGCCCCTTAAGAATTTATTCCACGTTTGGGGTGTTCCTTTGGAAACGCTTGCTGATTGTGCGGCTTAATTAAACAGCATTATACTGAATCCGGCCGTCTGCAGCAATCTGTTCGTGTATTAAAATCGTATTTCTGCATCGCAAGTGCTCTGAATTTTTGAGAGAATTGCCTGTGGTTATAACGGTAGGTAAAATTACTTTGAAATTTTCTTCAAGGGATATTTAAATTTCAAATGGATTTCGATGTTAAGTTAAAAATTATTCAGTTTTTGTTTTAAGTTATAATGTAAGTAGATTTTTTTTTGTATTTTTAACATGCTATCTTCCTATGCTTTTACACAAAATGTTGAAATTAAAATGCATTGTTTTAACTGGGTTGTCCTCTGGAGAACCGCAAATGCTCGCATTCATGTAATTACAACTTTTAATAGTATTTTAAGGGTAACGTTTGCTCCGTAAAAGTACCAAGACTGGGTTTACTATGTTGCTTTGAAATCCGTTCTTTTATTTGTGTCCACGGACGTAAAAAAAAGACGGACGTAATCCGAAGAACAAATTCAGTGAAGCACCCATAGGAATACCAACTCTGTATTCGTACAAGTACACACACCCACACATTGACACCATACGGCTACGACATTGACACCATCGCGAATCAAAAATTACAAAATTACGCACACATGGTAAGCGAGCTGTCAGCTGTCAGCTTCACTCTCGATTAGACAAGGTTACGTCCGTTCTTTTTTTATGTCCGTGTTTGTGTCATTATTTCTTAATTTATTTTCTATTAATGAAAATTCAAATCTCTCTTCTGCTGCTGCATAAGAGGCTCAACACTTCTTTATCTGTTTGATCATACGAAAATCATGAAATATTATCGTGATTTTTTACGCAGTATTTACCGACAACAACCAAGACGTTCTCATGAAATTTTTCGTATAGCAGTCATAAACATAATTTTACAAAGAGCTGTCTGGTTAGTTTTCATTGATTTAAGAAGTAAGAGATGTGAGTAAATAATGTAAAACATGTGCCTACTGTCAATTTGTTACGAATTATAGTAAAATAATCGTTGATTTTTTAAACTTAGTCATAAACATTGTCCCTACATAATAACCTCTTGTATATCTTGTACTAGCTTCTACCCGCGACTTCGTCCGCGAGAATTTAGAATTTGATCTTGATCCTACTAAAATTTTGATGTTTTAGATGTTAGGTATAGATGTTTGGATGTTTGTGAATGAAACTTACGGTATCCTGCTTTTCATCCCTAAGAATGGATATCATTAATGTTGAAAACATGCTTAATATTTCGCGTTCTAGCAAGTTGCTAAGGATAAAAAAATCATAGGGCATGTCGTGAGGAATAAGTAAGTTCAGCGGTAGACTAACATAAGAGCTGCCTAAACAGGCATATCATCGACACCAGCAACATGCTCATTATTTGGCGTCCCAGCGAGCTGCTGAGGGGTCATAAAAATGAAAGGGAACGTCGTGAGGAATAATTTCAGCCAGCTTGAGAGCTGTTACGCCGGAACAGGCAGGTAAACGACGTTAGCAACATGCTCATGAAACAGAATGACAGAGACGGGCTGTTGCTAGAGTATGATGCGAGTCACAACTCGCGAGTCTCAATAGCCACAAGCTTCTAAAAAGGGACAAAATTAAAACAGCGTGTAAATTTTGCGATGCACAGAAAATAAAAGAACAACTATTATTCTGGAGGAAAACTATAAAGTTATTCCGCAATTAGAACAACCAGCAGGACCATTAATAGAATTATGTTTACAAAAACGTAACACAAACGAACCATAGCATTCTTTAAATAACATGGGTATATTTAAAAAGTAGTTATTAATGAAATAGACTCACCTGGAGTGCACATGACCATGGGTGTGCCCCAAGGATCAATATTAGGACAACTGCTATTTTTAATATATATCAATGATCTTCCTTATTTCACTAAGGACATGTGTGAAACGGTATTGTTTGCTGACGATACATCTTAAATTTTTAAGTATGCCAAATTAAGTCTTTGCCTGGCAATCATCGCAGGAGACGATGGCTACAAATGCCGGAGTTCCTCAGGGGTCCGTTCTCTCCGCCACTCTATTTCTGCTACATATAAATGACCTGCTTATGCCCGGTATCTATGGGTACGCAGACGATAGCACAGTGGTAGAGAGATACGTACCAAGTTCCAGGGCCAGTCGGGACGAAATTCAGTCTGAAAGAGAGGCCATGGTGGCTCGTGTGAATCTCACACTTCGGGCTGTGTCCGAATGGGGCGAAGCCAATCTTGTGAGATTCAACGCCACTAAAACGCAGACGTGTCTATTCACCGCCAAGAAGAGCCTGTTCACCTTGGCTCCTACTTTTCGAGATGTGTCCTTGGATTATACCGACTGCCTTCAGTTGTTAGGAGTAGAGATATCCTCGAAACTCAACTTTGGGCGGTTCATCGAGACCAAGGCTAAGGCTGCTGCAAGGAAACTTGGTGTCCTTGCAAAGGTACAACGGTACTTCACACCTAGGCAACTCTTAACCTTGTACAAAGCTCAGGTTCGGCCGTGTGTGGAGTACTGTTCGCACATTTGGGCAGGCGCAGCCAAATGTCACCTTTCTGCTTTGGACTCGATGGAGAGACGTGCGAAGAGGCTCATTGGTGACCCAGTTTTGGTTGAGACCAATCTTCAAAGCCTCGAGCACAGGCGCAGAGTAGCCAGTCTCTCGGTTTTCTACAGGGCACATTTCGGAGAGTGTGCACAGGATTTTTTTGAGATAATTCCCCCATCTCCGTTTCTCCATCGAACGACACGATGCACGGCGGGTATTCATCCTTTTGTCGTGAACATCCCGCCGGTACGGACGACGCGGTTTGCCTCGTCATTCGTTATACGCACCGCGAAGGACTGGAATAACTTGCCTGCGTCGGCGTTCCCGCCAACCTATGACGTGGATGTCTTCAAGAAAAGAGTGAATAGGCTTTTACTAAGTTAATGTGCTCACCATCTTGGACCACATCTCCACTTACCATCAGGTGGGATTGTGGTCAAGCATTAACTTATTAGTGTAAAAAAAAAAGGTCATCACGAAACATCATCATTATTATACTTAAAGTATGATCCCATAATAAACCAAGACTACATCGCTACTTACATCAGGTAGGATTGTAGTCAAGCATTAACTTATAATTTAAAAAAAAGTCCATTTTTCTGTGCGTCTGGTTTTGCAGTGTTAATATTACGAACTTGCCGGCGGCTTGCGTCGATCCTATGTAATCGAAAACGTTAAGCAACAGCGGGCGCGGTCGGTACTTGGATGGGTGACCGATAGTGGCAAAATTTTCTTGAGCGTTACCATGTTTCGGAGGGCACGTAAACCCGTCGGTCCCGGTTTTTATCATAAGATAACAATCATAAGCCATGTCGGAGGCCCTCGGGCGATTTGAAAACTTCTGACACTCGGGTTGGCCACTAACCCCTCCACCAATCCGCACTGGAGCAGCGTGGTGGAGTATGCTCTAGGACTCCTGAAGAGGAGGGACCCGTGCCCAGTAGTGGGTCTTTAATGAGTTTAAGCCAATATTACGAACAACAAATATTTTTAAAAATTGTTTAGTTATTTCAATTGTTCCGTTGAGGAGTCCCATATTTCGTCTCTAAGACACACCACCATACCTGGCAATGTCAACGATTGATAAAATGATAACGTTATGGACGATGTCAATGATGACAACAGCTAATATATTTAAACATGAAAATCGCTTCATAAACAACGAATCTATTCCTATCTAAAAACATTGTATACTAACGGTCTTGTTCATTAAAAACTTATTGAAGGTTTGTAGTTTTCGGTAAATAGCACTGGTAATACATGCATGCACAGCAATAGAAAAATAAAGAAATCTTGACATAAGGCCGATCTTGACAAAAGGCCGACACCACACTAGGATTTTATAAGCGTTATAATTCATCCGATACACTTGAATAATGATTTGCTAAATAGGTTAAAAAATTTATATTTCTTTCTATAAAATAAATGAAAAAAAATATAGGTAGATATTTATGAATGTTAAAAACCAAATTTGATGATTTTATGCAATTAATTAAACCTGATACGGTATAAATTATAATATTTCAATCGCACCTCATACTGAGAGCTAGGAAAAACCTTGATAAGCTACAGTATTTCTTCTACGTAAAATTATTATTTTGTATAGCTCATTGATTAAGAGTTGGGCGCGAGGAACTCTTGACAAACGCTGATGTGAAAGCAGCCTTAATTACGCGTAAAAAATGCTGTGTTGGCTTTATTTGATTTTATACGAGATCGATGGCTACTACAGCTTCCAGTGTATGACAAAAATTATCACAATGTGCCTCATCACAATTTTTTTTATGTGTTTGTTAATAAACATATTAAAACAATGAACCATTAATATAATTTAATCACTCAAACAGCTGTTTTGAGTTTTCTAATGTCACTGTGAAGACAAACGTCAAAACTGTTTTCCTATTACCATTTAATTTACTTCTTCTCCCTCGGGAATAGATCAATATCTCGGGATAAAAAGTATCCTATACTTTATTCTAGGTATTAAACTACATACATGCCAATTTTCATCTATATCCGATCAGCCGTTTTTGCGTGATTGCAACACAAACATCCAAACATCCAAACTCACAAACTTTCACATTTATAATATTAGTAGGATATAAATTCTTGTAAAACTTTTGTATATCTATACATTATATCCTACGTACCCATGTTGTGTAAACACCTAACTGAAAACACAAATTTTTAAATCTGTTATTTATGTCAAAACGTGCGAGATTCCCCTCGGGAACGAGGGACAGAATAAAAAAATAATGTGACGCCACAGTACCTACATGGATAACGGTTTGTACCGAGAAGGTTCTATTCAAATCTACTATCAATCATGGTTCAGAGAGGGCCATCAATATAGCAAACTTGCTCTCTCACGCGCCTTTGTAAGTGGCGCCGTTAAGAGTGGCATGCCAATCACATGGGTTCAACGATATTGTGCAAATTCCTTTTTCCTTTGATATTATTTTATAGGATAACAGGATAGTGTAGAATGTATATAAATATAAATAGTTTTAACGCATATTGTGAAATTACAACTTTAGTGGCACGGACCTAAGAAAAGACGGACGTAATCCCAACAACAAATTCAGTGAAGCCATAGTAATACCAACTCTCTATTCGTACAAGTACCACACATTAACACTTAACTGCTTCAATCGCGAATCAAAAATTACGCACACATGGTAAGCGGACGGCCATTGCTATGCTTCACTCTCGATTAGACGAGGTTACGTACCTTCTTTTTTTTAGGTCCGTGGTTAGTGGGATAAAATTTGACAATTTGTATTATTCTAACAGATTTTGCTCGACTCCATTTGTACCGAATTCAAAACGAAAAGACCGCCGCGAGTTATCTGCCAGTCCATTTTTACATATGTATAATTAATTGCTTGCCTACCTTTTCCAAACATAAAGATAAATCCAAATTATTATTGTTTCCGCGAAAAGGTATTCTGAAATTTTAAACGAATTCCATAGTCATTCCTAAGAATGTAGACATTCATTACTGTACATTACCGAGTAAACTAGACCTAACGGTACCTCCACTTGTATTTCTCAGTTATTCACTTCTACGCGTGTTACAAGTTGTTCAATTCAAATACGGAGTCAATATTTGTAAAGCTGTTAGTACTGTTGACAGTAACACTATGGTGTTGGTCACGTGCCCGGCTTATTTGACTTCCAATAACTTAAGATTATATCAAACCAATACCGGAGTTTATGAATACTGAGATGGGCAATTTGCTTTAAAATTATATTCAATCCTACAAAGGAAGCTAAGATAGAATCTAATTTTGTTACAGTGACTCACGTTAACACCTACCATGTAAGATTTACATAATGTGAGTATTGTTAAGGACGACAGTTCGATCTCCCGATACAGAAATAAAGCTGTTGCTCTAATGCCATTCAGTCGCTTTTGGTGTTACTGCGTTATAATACATGATCTTTAAATAAAAAAAAAAATATGAAAAAAATATTAATGTTAAAAAATAAGGCATTTTTTAGCTTAATATACATATAATTATGTTTAAACAGTTATAAAAGAACTAGGTATAATACAGTAACATATTTTGATGTAGCTGTATTTACATTATAATATCTACTATGAAGAGAATTATAAAATTTTTGTCATGATAGAATAAAACAATGATATTTCGGTGACACCTATCTGAAAAAATAATTTGAATTATGAATAGATATACTCGAAAACCTGTATACCGATTTTAAAAATTATTATATATACAGAAAAATACACAATCAATTAATATTGACTATATTTTGTACAGAAGAAAATATCACTACGAAAATAACAATAATAGAACCACAAAAAGTTCCCCGAAATGAAGCGAGGGCGGTTACTAGTATTTGATTATTCGATCTGTAATTATAATATTATATTACGAGAGATTCGCTTCAATAAATGCCACGTATTTTATAGAAAAAACATTTGTCAAATGAAATTGAACATCGCCAGCACTCAAGAATAACATTTCTACAAGCACAGTGTTGTCAATACTCGAGCGAAGTGCTATCGATAGCTGAGGCGGCTCTAGCGTTGGCCGCGTCTAGTGATGCTTCTCTATGCTCAGCCATTCAGCAACTACGAGTACTTTTAGAATTTATTGAATTGCCTTTTACACAAAACCGTGAAAACCATTAAATTTTATTAACTGTCTAAAAAAAGGAGATTATCAATTTGGCTCTATTTTTTAAATTTTTGTTACTTCCGTTGTCCTTTACCTATGTATATTTAGAAATAGAGATATATTTAGAAAATACATTTTTTATTTCAAAAAACAGCTATACTTTTATATTGGTCTTATATTTATCTGAATTCCGTTCTGATGATGTGATCCGTAAGGAATTAAGGGAACTACTCAAATATTAAATTTAGTATGGATTATGTTGATTTTGATAAAATATCAGATTTTTCGAAGACTGTGTCTTGAAGTACCAGATACCGAGATACCGGACGACCAGTAAATATAGTTCTAATGATTAGCACATACATATTTCTGGCATTTTCGTCTGTGCATTAGTCTTATGTCTATGCAAAACGTGGCGAAAATAGCCAATGAGAAAAAAAAATCGAAATTCTATTTCCTGTAATTTTAGTAAATACCTTTTTATGTAGGTACTAGTAACAGAAGTAGTAGTGTAGTGGGGTCCCTTATTATTGTGAAGCATCTTCTTTAAACAAATTACTGTCCGAACATTTCACGATGTCTTACTTAATTTTCACCAAAGAACCAGTTTTTCAAAACCAAAAAGAATATCATTTACCTAATTGAAAAATATTAAAACGTAAGCTTACTTTGATCGATTTTCACAGTTTCTCTGTGTGTCAATACTCAAGCGAAGTGCCATCGAGGTAGCAATTGAGGCGACTCTGGAAACCTGTCCGCGATGATAGCTCCGCTAAGTGTCTACCCACGCAACGTCAACACTTGCGAATATTGAGACGCCCACTTTAAATATTTGCTCTGCTATTCGTTACGCTGCAGCTTTTCTGACAGGACTAGTTACCGAGTTAAAAGTACAGTTATGTTGAGAAGTAATTAATCTGCAACTTCAAAAATAAATGAAGTTGAAGTTGATTAAATTAATAATTAAAGCATAATATAAAATAAAATTATTCTTACTAATGATTAGATTAAGCGATGCATAGACTATGCGTAAAAATTTTGACGAATATTATGAATATATATAGAATGAAAATTAAAAATTTTAATTGTCAAATATCATTGTGGTATCCTAATCTATCAATGCTACTATTGATACTTTGAAGGTTTATATTTTACGAACGAAGAAAGTTCATTATTTTTATTTTAATAACTTTAAAGGTACCTAGACTTGAATATTTCCCAATGATTGTCCTCAACTACCTACGGTTATTATTGTTTCATGAAATATTGTTAAGATCTAGAAGTTAATGAACCTCAAGATTTCATAAGCAATTTGTCTTGTATCTTAATATAAAGTAATATAATTTCATATTAGCTGTTCAACAAGAATAAACACTGGCACATAAAAACTTTACTGCGAGAATCCAGTCTACCGTATGATATCGTATGATGTATGTCGTCGTTATTAAGAGGAAGCTCGGTTTATGTTTTGCTTCAGTATAGAGACGTTTATTTTTCTAGTGATATTGAAACCTGTAGCAAAATATAAAATTGATTTCGTTTTATAATTGTTCTTTGTCACAAGGAAAAGAAATATAATTTGTAAGAGGTATGTTACAATCACTTTTTGTGTCGATTGTACCTAGAGCGGTAATTTTATTTTTTTCTGTATTTATACATCTTATTATCTTTGGATATGACTCATTAAATTATTTGGTTAAAAATAAATATAGAATCAAGTATGCAACTGGAACGTTCTTATACATATATGTAACAGAAATTCCATAAGTAAGTACTTTTGTTAAGTTTTTTTTTGTGTATCTAGAATATTGACGTAAAGATTTTGTGTCACTTTATTTTAACTGTTATTTGACATTTATAACTCATTAGTATCTAATTGGTATCTAAGCATATTTAATTTTGCTCTCAGTCATGTAAAATGATTAACTAACATATTATTATAAATTAAAAACCTCAAATAAAACGTTGATTATTACCGGCTTTGACCACTCCAATAAAAGGGCAATGTCCATTTTCGGCTATTCGTGGACAGGATGCTCAAAAATAAATAATTACACGGAAAAATATATTTTGTTTTTTAACTTATACACGCGAATTATTTTTGTATCAATTTACTTTTTTAAAATAATATGTTTAATATAGCATTCTACTGATAAACACTTCCTGTTGTCACATACACAGAGTACTCACGTCAGTAGAATTGCAACATTATTCCGATAACGATAATAAAACGATATATCGATGTTATTTCGAATTTTTAATTCTCACGACAAAAAGTTAAGTTTGGTAAGATACACGTATAAAACTATAAATAAGGTATTATTTTTACTAGAATAACATATTATTTTATGTACGTTGCTTTTATAATAATTCACGATAGTGAACAATATATCGATGTTTTGCAAACACGCTCGAATCGATGCATTGTTTGCATCCCCAACTGTCAATCGTTGGACATAGTAATCTCAACTGTCAGTCGTTATTCGTTGGATCATAGTGCATAGTAATCTACGTTCAACTTTCAAGTCACATTCGCTTTGTTTTTCGCATCGTGTTTCATCTGTGTTTTTCATCATTAATATTATTATTAGTAATAATATTATCATTAATATTATTATTACCTTTGGCTTACGAAAATGGATATAGACTCTGCTTCCCACGTTAACCTTGGCACTATTGTATGTATAACTATGGTTGAACCTTGGTTTGTATGGTTGCTCATGTAATGATTGTTTTTTTGGTTTCTGAGCTGGGCAAGGTACAGAGATGATATAAATGCACCAGCCCCGTTCTTGGAGAATATATTAATAACATACGAGTCAGATTAATAAAAAAAATGTCAAGGAAATTGGGCGTTTTCTTTAAAATACCTACAAAATATTTATTCAAATAACCAGTATAATAAACATCTGGTTACAAAACAATTATTATTTTCGTTTTAAAATTAAGTAAACGTATTAAGCCTATATAATATTTATGTTGAAATGTGGTGTTCACTGATAGCCAAATGTCCATACAAAGTGGACATTGTCCTTTATAGATTGACAAGTCAAAGGATGACGTAGATATCAATGCACTACCCCAAAGAGAAAATTAATAATACTGAAACACTACCCTGCAATAAAAACCTAAGTATTTTTCACACTTTTTGTTGTATTTTCCGTCCGGTGTCGTGTCAGCATAGCACTTTATTACAGCCACAGACATATAATAAGGTATACATGTCTGTGATTACAGCCTTATTTTAAACTTTAGAAATGTAGCGATTTTATTCCTAAGCCCTAGAAAGACTGCTAAGACAATTTGCACTTACTAATTAGGTTAGTTGTTATTTTTTTAACAAGCTTTTATTTTTATACTTATCTGTCGTATATCTCAACGTAGACAAATATTTTCGTCTTAGCAAGGGCCATTGTGATAGCGGCTATCTTAATGCCGTGACGTTATAACAGTGTTTGGAGATTATAATATCATTATCATCAACAAAACACTACTTTTATGGTTACTTACTGTTTTATGGTTACATTTTATAGAGACCCATTTAATGTACGTACCTAATCAGTGGATCAGAGAGATCAAAACTAGTTAGTTGAGATAATTGAATTGCTTGTCTGTAGCAAATTTTTATGGACTATTAGGCAAGAAAGGGCTGAATAATGTCATTACTGTAACCATATTTGTCTCACTGCTTTCACATTTCTCTCGACTTTATAGGCCAGTTTTGTTTAGTAGGTATGGTTAGAGTACATTATAAAATTAAGTAGCAAACTTTTAGAATTACTTGTATGGTATTTTGATTCTGTCTCTTGTCCTTTAGCATTCCTCATTTTATGTATATTTGTTAAGATATTTTTGAAAGATATACTTGAATACCAGCCACTATGTTTTATTACTACGTAATATTTTATCATAATGATTTTAAGATATTATTTTGTAACAGTGCTTGAATATTTTAATGATAAACTTCTGACTTCATATTAATATAAATTTATGTTCTAATCGTATATTAGTAGGTAAATATGGGACTAAAAATATGACATATCTGTATTATAAGCATATGAGCTACAACTGAGTATCTGAAATCATGCACATAACAGAGACAGAATAATAATATAATGAAATTATAATGTAAAAAGAGGTAGATATGTCACTAGCGCGCCAACGATGAAGACTGTAAGAACAGGCAATTGAACGTTCTGCTCGTAGTCGTTCTGTCAATACAAGACGATACGCACGCTTTTGTTGTTGTCAGAAGTGCTTGACATTTGACATACAGCGTTAAAATGCCTTCGTGTATTATACCAATGTGACTGATGTAGTGAAACCAAAAATAAACGTGTGTGTGTTATAACTCTTTTGGGAACACATTTTTTGGTTGATTTGTAAGGGCTTAACGTATCTATTGTTTTTAAATATCATTGGAATAAGAGATAAGAATTAAGAATAAGTGACATAAGCTTACCATCATCAATGAAACTCATTCAGGAATATTAAAATCAGTTATCAAAAAGTCGGATAACCTTTCCTGATACTCTTATTCCTATGAATAATATGACTCATTAAAGATACCGACTACACAAGGAATGTTGGGCTCGGAAGCGGCCAATGAATAATGTTTTTGTACGCCTCAATCCGCCATACTCACGTTGAAGTTTATTGCGATCCTTTAATAGAATACGTGACTTTTTAATCTATCGGTGTTCCGATCTGTGAAATAAAACACACAACGATAGTAATGCGACCGCAAACGGTGTTAACTTGACGTTTTTATGTCGATGGTGATATTTTTCTCACTGAGTCATCAACCGCGCTTTGAAAGCCCCAGGAACTTGAACTAAATAAAATTCTGAGTACTGTGAATGTGGGGAACAATGGTTTTGCTACTTTTATGGTATATTTGAGTTATCGAACGCAATATTAAGATTATGAGCGAAATAATCATCTGTTACCACGGACCTGAAAAAAAAACGGACGTAACCTCGTCTAATCGAGAGTGAAGCATAGCAATGGCCGCCCGCTTACTATGTGTGCGTAATTCTTGATTCGCAATTGAAGCATTATGGCGTCAATGTGTGGGTGTGTGTACTTGTACGAATAGAGAGTATTACTATGGGTGCTTCACTGAATTTGTTGTTGGGATTACGTCCGTTTCTTTTTTAGGTCCGTGTCTGTTACTTAATTTAAAAGTTTACCTTTCACTGCATATTTTTTCAATTTCTTTCTGATTTAATACGACATAACGTGAATTAACAATACAGTATTAAATCTAAATGTAGTTTTTTAGTAAAATGCAAAGGATGTTGACACCGAAGCAGCTATCCTGCTATTCCTTATTTTGATATGAACCTGATGTCTTATGTGTGTATTTATTAAATTTTCATTTCGTATTCTTGTTTTTAAATTTGATTAGATATGTTTAATTTGTGGGGTAAAAATAATTTGTTTATGTGTTCATTTTGTTAAATTAAACAATTAATAGAAACTGTGCAGCCACTCAGTGAGCGAATAAATTCCAGTACTTCTAGTTCATGTCAGAGAAACACCGATTACACTTTTTCTATCTGTTGTTCTTTGTGCGGTGATATTTCATGCGCTCGTTCCAGTGGGACTAAGGAGTCGAATGTATAAATGTATAAGTAGTTTTTTTATTATATTTTAATAAACATCATGGGTTAAACGGAACCCCAAAAAAAAGAAAAAGATCGTGAACAATCCAAATCGTGTTATAAAGATCTATTGATACCGTGACCGCAAGAATGTGCTCACCGTGGTCGATTAGTCACACGTCTTACTAATTTAATATAACTTTCTTTTCAAGTAGGTGTCCTTAAGTGGTTTCTTTTATTTTTATTTGTTTCTTAATACATCGATACTTTTGTTTGAATTATAGATAATAAAATTCAATTTATTTTAAAGTAGTTTGAAAAACTATTAATGGGTTGGAGGCGATATAGTAATAAATATTGGTTTCTTATGTAACATTATATTTTTTAATGTTTTAAATTAAACTACTGAAAATAAAACGTTGTTCCTCTAAATTAACCCGCGAATAACTCCTTAATCCCATTTTGTTACAATGAAGGAACCTTGAACAAGAAATTACATTAGGTATGCTTAGAACACGCAATAACAAATGTAGACTATAACAAGTAATAACATTTATCTGATGCCTACACAAATACTTGTTCCCGCGGGAATCGAACCGGGAATCTAGCGCGGAACCTGTTGCTCCTGCATTGTATGATGGAATCGAACTACATAATATTAGCATTTCCAAGTATTTCTCTAGAGGATCTTGTTATGAACTTCATATTAATAGAACACAGTGTTTTGTTTTTAATAGTTGCTTAGTTTAAAAATTCTTCTCGCTAAAATTACATAAGCTTAGCAACAATGCCTTATTAGTTATTGTATTTAACGTAACATAAAGGTATATTTTTAAAAATAATAGTGTTATTTTATAATTATGTCGTGCTATGTTAAGGAATACGATAGAAAAAATAAAGAAGCAGTACAAATAAATAGATTTAAACAACATTTGTTTCTGGAAGGATCGAAAGGTTTAAACAGCGCCGGTGGCCAACTTATTTACATTTTTTGCGGTTTCGTGGTGCTAATTTATATTGCTTTAATGTCATATTTCTTTTGCAGAACATACTGTTTTATTTGTTACATATTTTGCAAGGTATCTTTATTTCCATGTTTAAGGTTAAAATATTATTGTGTGTCAGTGTACTTAATGAGCCTTGCGTGTATTTTACTTAGCTAACATCAGTATAGTGCACAGGTGATGTGAGTGTGTAAGTATTCATTTGCTTGGATATCCAATCAAGTCGATTATCTTAAGTGTGAATTGTATTACGATTCCTCACCGCAGTATTAAAAAAATCTTTTTGGTTGTGCTTGAAGTCTTGTGTGTTTATATCATCCACTTCACAAGGAAATACTAGTATTGTAAAAGAACATAATTTTGCATTATAAATTATTAATTGTGCTGCTATATTTTAGTATGTATTCTGAATTATGTTTAAAAAAGCGGCCAAGTGCGAGTTGGACTCGCCCATGAAGGGTTCCGTAGCAGCAAGTAACATAATATAAAAATTCTTGTAGTTCGTTGTAACTTTGATCAATGTTTTTTGCGGTTTACGATTTATGACCTCATTCAAACCAATTTTCGTTGGAAGTTTGCTTAGTAATGTACATCATATAATTTTTTTAGTTTTATCATTCCCTTATTTTAGAAGTTACAGGGGGGGGACACACATTTTACCACTTTGGAAGTGTCTCTCGCGCAAACTATTCAGTTTAGAAAAAAATGATATTAGAAACCTCAATATCATTTTTGAATACCTATCCATAGATACCCCACACGTATGGGTTTGATGAAAAAAACATTTTTGAGTTTCAGTTCTAAGTATGGGGAACCCCCAAAATTTATTGCTTTTTTTCTATTTTTATGTGAAAATCTTAATGCGGTTCACAGAATACATCTGCCTACCAAGTTTCAATGGTATAGCTCTTATAGTTTCGGAAAAAAGTGGCTGTGACATACGGACGGACAGACAGACATGACGAATCCATAAGGGTTCCGTTTTTTGCCATTCGGCTACGGAACCCTAAAAAGCATTCGACCTATCGTACAACTATACATATAATAATGTATTAATTTTCGCCTTTACTATCACAAAATAAGCTTCGTTTGCAATGTGTCCAATTACTCTTTACTTTTAAGTTGTTATCTTAATACAAAAGAAATTTCAAATTTTCGTATATAAATAATAAGGACTAAGAAAATTATGTTTGTGTTAATGTTCAAAGGTGAAATTTATTTTGACTCTCTGGAATGTTTCGAGGTTCTTATTAAAGAGAAATAATAAAAAGGAGAAATATGTCAAACTCAACTGGTAACGTGTTTATATTTATGAATATAGTGTAATGTGTGGGTATGGATATATGGAACATTATTAAGTAGGCCTTTATCATACAATTGCAATGAAGAATGAAAAATCTTTAGTATCGGTTGGTCTAAGCTGCTCGAAAGCCTGACGTGGTAAACATTTCCCTAAAGATAACAAACCTTGACCGACGACTTAATGTGCCCTTCATAACATGGAAGCACTCCAGAAGATATGAGTCATATTTAAAGTTGCTTACAGATGTTATTGCAGTAGCATTTTTATTTACACTACATATCTATCCCTATTTGTAAGTAGGGATAGATATGTATATCACCTATGTTTTATGTGGGTATATTGTGCTTTCGTTAATATTACAAATTTATTGAAATTCATTCTTTGATAAGAAAACGTAAAGATTATGTGAAACGAAAACGAATATTTACCATAAATAATATATTTTATTATAAGAATAATTATAACGTCTATATAAACACATAAGACAATTAGTTAACTATATTAAACACTGATTTGCAATTTTATGAATACTCATAAAATACTTACATCATTAAAAGCACTTGAGATATTCAAATTTAGTCATACATCTTTCCAATAAAACAAATCTTTGAAGAGAATTATGGGATGCATAATAAATGTTCTGTGCCAAATTTATCGTGTTTGTTTCATAATAAAATATATCAGGGCTTGTTAGCCTGACGGGTTATCGAGGGAACTATAAAAATAATTACAGTGAACAAAAATTTGCGCCCGTTGAGACCACCCGCGGGGTCTAACTTGTTAATTTAGTAACTTCGGTAGTAAATAATATAGCTTACGTATTCCGACTTATATTAACTTCCACGTTTATCATTTGCTTATTAACGGACATTAAAAAAAGCAAAAACATAAAAGTACCTATACCTACCTAAAAAGTTATGCGAGCTATACAAATTGAAATGCTTTACCGAGATTTTGAAATTTTCATGTACTTGAAACCTTGTCCTTGCCTTTACAAGGGAAATAAAACAAAATTGCCCACTTTTGATTAAAATTATTCGGTAGTAGATCAAGTTCCAATAATAATGAATAAAAAAATGAAAACTAAAGTGTGTTGTGAAATGAAGTGTACGTTTCAAATAATTAACATTGCAATGTCATCCTGAAGCATTTGAACTTCAGATTCTAAATTTAGTTTAAATTTTACAAGCACGCCTATTTCATAGAAAAGATGTGCATAGAAAAGATATTTGAAATTACGAGTAACAATAGTGAATCGAATTCTGAGAGCCTCCTTTCATAGTTTCGGTTCTGAGAAGGTCAGAGATCTATTTCACTTAGTAGAAAAGTTATAAGATGTAACCTGGTTATCAAAATAGGATGCCTTATTTAGAAACTATTTTAAATTAACAATGGTGAACCTAATAAAGAGACATTTCTCAGTCTGAGTTCTGAGAAGAGCAGAGAAGAGCTCAGTTAGCCTAGGAGTGGAACATTTACGAGTAAACTATTTTTTACCCGATTGCGCGACGCTTGTATGTTTGTTCCTATGTGGCATTGTAGAGACCAAACTTGTGGACCGATTTTGATGATTCTTACGTCAATCGGTTCGTCTTAACCTTGCGAGTACGAAGACATAACAATGATCAAAATTCTTTACAGCAAAAACCATACGCCATATTGTCAAAATGAAAAAAATATATATATCGACGAACTAAGTCAAGTGGGGTATCGTTGAATAGGTATTTATAAATGATTGTTGGGTTCCCGTCATAATTTTTCATTTTAAGTAACAGTTTAGGATATACCTATAATGATTTCAAGTTGTTTAAACAACTATTCCCTTACTTACTATACTCCCTTAATGAAATGCAAATTTTACCATCTCATAATCTTAATAAAGAAGTCAATGAATATTAACTAAAGTGTGAAATAAAAAAATAAAAAAAAAATTCTTCAATAAATCCGTGGCAGTGGGGTTTTATTTTTTTTAAATATTTTTTTGATGAAGATAATATATCTTCGAAAGACACCCGAACCTCGACAGTTTTCCGACGCTTATAGGGAGGATTCGGGATCTCATGAGAATAAACTAGTGGAACTGTTTATGGTCAAAACTTCTTGTTTCATATTATGACTATAACCCAGACAAATAGTTCAAATATTGTATTTAACTAAGTAATTATGTTGCGGAGCTGTTATTTCAAGAAAATTTGAACAAAACTGAGCTAAAAAGAAAATGAAATTGTGTTACTTTAGCAAGTCAAAATAAATAAATATAATTTTTGGTATGTAGTATAAACCATAAACCCCATATCTAGTACTAAAATAAAATAAATCTTGATTGGTAATACCATACGACAAATATAATATTTTATTAAAAAATTGTTCAAATGTGCCCCCCTCTCCCCTACACAAAATATGCATCATCAACACACTCATGACTCATGACCTCTAAATCCTCCGGAGAGACCAACATTACATTTACATTTGAAGACGCGACTCAAACTTACAGTAACTTCAGTTCCATAATCAACAAGGACAATACAAGTACGTGAGAAGTAAGCGAAGTTGGGATTAAATTAGCTTAAATAGCACCGAAGTGACCCCAAGAATAATTTAGCGGAGGCTTTCAGTCGGTAATGAAGAATAGTGCTCTCTGGATAGCTGTTTGCTATAAACTTGCCCCATTAAGATATTACAACCTTGAGTTTGTTTGCGTAGAGCTCCAAGCGACGCATTAGTGACTTATTGTGGCTGCTGACTCGCGAATCAGATTTGCGGCGTATGCGACTCCTTACACATCAAATATAATAATATTACTATGAGTATTGTAATTTTTGCCGCAGTAAAACCAGCCTTTCGCTGTTCTTGAATTATATAAAAGTTTTTCAAATAGTCACGGGAATTCAGAAGGAAAGCTAACATTGTATGTTATTACAGTGTAAATTTTAATGTCATTGTCAGTGTGAATTTAATAAATAAAATAATTTAGAAAATACAACTTAAAAAACGTATGTGGCCAAGTATAGGGTTACTATCCGTCCAGGTTTTCCCGGATTTTTCGTAGTTTATAGGGCGTCCGGGCGAATTTTTAAAGAGTCCTGGCAAAACCCGGACACTTCGTGTAGGAGGCGAATTAAATGCGGGGTGCATAAGCAATGCTCAATAAAAGCACATGAATAAACTTGGATGTTTTTAGATTTTACATTTAAAGCGAGTAAATTAAAAGCATGAACGATGGGAAACAGCTAATCTATGAAAATTTTATTTGAATATCGTTCAAAAGATAAATAATTACGAACAGCTCTGGCACTGTTTGCACGAAACTTGCTCCATTAAGATATTACAAACTTGACTTGTTTGTGCTCATCTCCAAGCGTCCCGTGGATAACTTACTGAGAGCTGGAACATTAGCTTATTCCAGCTTTATAGTGGTATTTACTATCACATTGTATGACTATTACGTACGTTGGCTATCAACATATATTTAAAATATTAGCGGAATTGAACATTTATGTAACATCATTCAAATCTAAACTAAGTAATGAGTATTTGGCCATTAACAGTTTTAGTAAGCTAAAACAAATTATTTATTAGATGAAATAAAATATTAGTGAAATTGGACATTAAAAATCATTAAAATCTGAACTAAATAATACCTATATTTTTTTTAGTTGTAACTAGCTGACCCGGCGAACTTCGTATCGCCTAAAAAACTATTTTTTTCTGAAATAAAAGTAGCCTAAGTTACTCCTTGTTACATCAGTTATCTGCCAGTGAAAGTCCCGTCAAAATCGGTCCAGCCATTTCAGAGATTAGCCGGAACAAACAGACAAATAGACAGACAGACAAAAATTGTAAAAAATGTTTTGGTACATATGTACCGTGTATGCCTATTATACATCCAAATGCACTTAGTAAAAAGCGGTTATTTTAATATTACAAATAGACACTCCAATTTTATTTGTATAGATAATAAGTCGTATAATTTTTATAGATCTTCGATCACTTATAAAAGAACTTATCTATACAAATAAATAAAATTGGAGTGTCTGTTTGTAATATTAAAAAGAACCGCTTTTTACTAAGTGCACTTGGATGTACACACGATACATGTACCAAAACAACATTTTATACAATTTTTGTCTGTCTGTCTGTCTGTCTGTCTGTCTGTCTGTCTGTCTGTCCGTCCGTCCGTCCGTCCGTCCGTCCGTCCGTCCGTCCGTCCGTCCGTCCGTCCGTCCGTCCGTCCGTCCGCCCGCCCGCCCCAGCCCGATTAACGATTTATGACGTATTAAAAAAAAACTACTTACTAAATATCATTCAAACCAATTTTCGTTGGAAGTTTTCATGGTAATGTACATCATATATTTTTTTTAGTTTTATCATTCTCTTATTTTAGAAGTTACAGGGGGGGGGACACACATTTTACCACTTTGGAAGTGTCTCTCGCGCAAACTATTCAGTTTAGAAAAAAATGATATTAGAAACCTCAATATCATTTTTGAATACCTATCCATAGATACCCCACACGTATGGGTTTGATGAAAAAACATTTTTGAGTTTCAGTTCTAAGTATGGGGAACCCCCAAAATTTATTGTTTTTTTCTATTTTTGTCTGAAAATCTTAATGCGGTTCACAGAATACATCTACTCACCAAGTTTCAACAGTATAGCTCTTATAGTTTCGGAAAAAAGTGGCTGTGACATACGGACGGACAGACAGACAGACAGACAGACAGACATGACGAATCCATAAGGGTTCCGTTTTTTGCCATTCGGCTACGGAACCCTAAAAAGGAATCAGGATTTATCCCTCTTCTATTCCACTTACCTACATCCTAGTGCGTGAGTGATCCTACTCAAGAGGATATAGACGGTTTGTAAAGTTGATATGTCTACATTTACAGATAGATTTCTACGTATTGTTAGAACAACCTACATGTCATTAGGGTGTCTGGATTTGAATAGGACTATATTTCTATTTTCGGACAACTACTTATGATTCTTGATGGCCTTTAACGTCAGATTGATGTTAGTTTACTTAATTTAAGGCGGATAAAAAGATTAAAAAAATAACTTGAATCTTAATGTAATGTTTTGGATGCGCTTATTGTTTCATTGAACTTATCATAACTCTAATTCCAAATTCGTCAAACTACACAAAAAACAGTTTAGACAAAAAACAATTAGTCGTCTGCCAGAAATTCGGAAATAAATCACTAATAGTTTTTAGCGGCTGTATATCACTCCCAATATCTGTATTTCGTGTCCGATTAAAATGTCGAAGCGAACAATTTAAAACAGTTATCATAACAAACATCGTAAATCGTGTACTATCTTTGTTTTTTGGATGCGACGCCGCTACTAATAAATCAATGTTATCGGTCCTGATAGAAAATAATTAGAAGTGTAGCAGCCAAATAAGGGTAAATAAATAATGTACACCCTGCTACTATTATAACGCAGAAGGCGAAGGTCTGAAGAAAATATTTATTTCCTATCTACCCCCGGCTACTGAGATACTGCGAGCTGCATATTGAAGCGAGATAATTCAACGTATAACGTCTCCGTTTAGAAACATGAAACAGCCGCAAATATCATCAGCGCCGCATCGTCTTCACACGCAGACTATCTTCAATTAATCTTCATGCATCCGACGACCATCTTCGAGCAAGTTTCTTCAACGCCGCAGTCGCTTCTTCCGAGTTCTTCTTGCTGTTCCGGAGATGTGTTCCGCGCCGTCGCCGCCCGCCGAGTGTGCGCGCGCGCTGTCCTGCGCGCTTTTATAAGACCGTCCGGCGGAGCATCTGCGAGAGGCCGCACACGAATCTGCACGACCGCCCGGCGACCGGCCCATCGTCGGTTAGAGCGCGACAGAAATATTATGCGTTTCGTCTGTTATTAACGATGTACATAATGTTTTAATAATATTATTATTATTTTAATCTCATTGGACAAAATTTATGTATTATAATTGGTTAAGAAAATAAAATTAATTGCTATTGGTCAATTGTAAGTTTAGCCAGGCATATAAATATAGGCAGGGGTGCTCAAATAAACAATTCCTATTCGCTTGTACATAGAAAACATCAAGACCAGCAGTTTTATTTGTTTAACCTTCTGAGCATCATTCTTATTGGAGTCTGTTAATGGTGGACCCCTACACCACCATCACAGTGGTGACCCCGCTACGAGCACCGCGTACTAAATCTCTGCAAGGAAAATATCAAGAAGGAAGATCCACGCGTTAGAAACCCTATCAAGAGCATCGAAGGACTTCAGTACATAAAATCAGTGTAATCAAAATAATCATCATGGATCGAGAGCTGATTCTGCAGGAACTCGCGAAGCTATCAGCCGATATCGCCGCACTAAAAGCTACTCGCCAACAGTACAACGAGCTTAATCAGCGCAGCCAGCAAACACAAAAACCATCCGTTCGTCGCGACCGCTCTGCAAGTGCAAGTTCGACACGCTCAACAAGATCTCCGTACTGCTACTTCCATCGTCGTTTCGGTTCCAAAGCCAGAAGATGTACAAAGCCGTGTACATTCAAAAATGAAAATATGAAGCCAGAAAACACCATCGAGCACAGCACAGTAGATGCATCTGAATCCTGCGTAACAGACGGTAGGACGCCTCGTCTTTTTGTCACCGATAAAAAAAGCAAGCTTACCTTCCTTATCGACACCGGAGCGAATATCTCAGTTCTACCGCCGAGACAAGGACAGAAGATGAAGCCACTGGAATTTCAACTCTACGCCGCAAACAATACGACCATTCCGACATATGGAGAGAAATCAATGGAACTAGATTTAAATCTACGCCGACCATTCAAGTGGAGATTTATCATCGCTAAAGTCAGTAAACCAATCATCGGTGCTGATTTTCTTCAACATCACCAGTTGATCGTCGACATCAAAAATAGAAGACTCATCGATGGGAAAACCAATCTTGCATCTCAGTCTTTCGTCCAAGCAACCAATCTACCCACAATAAGAAGCATAGATGTTCAACAATCATATCACAAGATCCTTGAAGAATATCCTGGAATCACAAGAATAACATCAATGAAATTAACACCGAAGCACGACGTTGAACATTTTATCGAAACCAATGGACCACCACTTCACTGCCGTGCACGTCCAATCGCACCACACCGATACGAGCAAGTTCGAAAGGAATTCGAAAACATGATCGAGCAAGGAATATGCCGCCCAAGCAAAAGCCCTTGGTCATCACCACTTCACGTCGTACCGAAGAAGAATGGAGAATTACGAGTTTGTGGAGACTACAGAAGACTGAACTCTATTACCACTCCTGACCGCTACCCAATACCGCGAGTCAAGGACTTCACTCATCAACTGTCAGACAAGACTATATTCTCCACCATCGATCTCAACCGAGCTTACCAACAAATAAAAGTACGTGATGAAGACATAGAGAAGACAGCAATAATTACACCAATGGGATTATTCGAATTTCCAAGAATGACACCAGGACTGAAGAACGCTGGTCAAACCTTTCAAAGATTCATACACGAAGTACTTCATGGACTTGATTTCGTTTTCGCATTCATCGATGATCTCCTTGTTGCAAGCCCTGATGAAGAAACGCACGAAACCCATTTACGCACCGTGCTACAGAGGTTAGAAGAAAATGGTATCACAATCAACCCTTCGAAATGCATATTTGGACAACAAGAAGTTCAATTTCTTGGTTTCACCGTCAGTAAGGAAGGAATCAAACCGCCTACTGAAAAGGTCAGAGCAATCGTCGATTATGCGAAACCAAAAACAATCGAAGAATTAAGAAGATTTCTTGGAATGATAAATTTCTACAGAGAACACATAAACAAAGCCGCTGAAATTCAAGCACCACTTCACGCCTACCTTCACAACACGAAGAAAAAAGATAAAACGTCAATCGAATGGAACAACGAAGCCATGAAGGCATTTGAAGCTTGTAAAGTTGCGATACAAAATGCAGCTTTACTCGCTCACCCATCGCACGAAGCAACCCTTGCTATCTTCAGCGACGCGTCCGATTTGTCAGCGGGAGCTGTACTACAACAATATATCAATGGGAAATGGCAACCACTTGGCTATTTTTCGAAGAAGTTCTCCGATACTCAACGTAACTACAGTACATTCGACAGAGAGCTACTCGCTATCTACATGGCTATCAAACATTTTAGAAAAACGTTCGAGGGTCGAAACCTGATCGTTTTTACCGACCACAAGCCATTAACATATGTACTTCAGAAGAAACCATCACCATCGGAAACACCACGAAGAGCAAGACAACTCATTTTCATCAGTGAATTCACGACCGACATACGTCACATCAGTGGGAAGGACAACATAGTCGCCGACGCACTCAGTCGCATACCAATCGACAGTGTAACGTGCCCTACATCAATCGACTATCGCAAGATCGCCGAAGCGCAAGACAGAGATAGCGACAACATTAAGAAACTATCGAAGCAAAGTAACTTGTCCATCAAGCAAGTTACAATGCCAATGACTCATCTACCTATCTACTGTGAAGCCTCAACGTCAACCATGCGACCATACCTACCAGAAGAATGTCGTCGCGAAGTCTTCAACGCACTACACTACATAAGTCATCCAGGTGTTAAAACAACAAGAAAACTCATCACTGAAAAATTCTTTTGGCCTTCAATGCAAGTGGATGTTGGAAACTGGGCGAAGCAATGCATTCAATGTCAAAAATGCAAAGTACATAGGCATACATCAAGCAGCCTAGCTTCATTTCCACCTACGGAGAGATTTGAACACCTGCACGTTGACATCGTTGGACCATTACCTACGTCATCGCAAGGACATCGATATCTCGTAACAATGATCGACAGAACAACAAGATGGCCAGAAGCAATTCCCGCCGATGATATTTCAGCTGAATCCATCGCGAAAATAATATATGAAAATTGGATTGCTCGTTTTGGATCACCTAAAACCATCACAACGGATCAAGGAAGAAATTTCGAAAGCAACCTATTTCTCAAACTCCTTCAAACAATGGGTATACAGAAAACACGCACAACGGCATACCATCCGCAAGCAAACGGAATAGTCGAACGATGGCATCGTACATTGAAGACCGCACTCAAAACTCGTTTATCTCAACATACAAAGTGGATTGATGAGCTACCTACAGTGCTATTGGGACTACGAGCAACACCGCGTGCAGACACTAGTCTTAGCGCCGCTCAGTTAACTTACGGCCGCAGCATAAGACTACCGTGTGACTTTTTCACTTCAACATCGTCAAACAATCAAGAAATGAATTACGATTTTGTAACTCAACTACAAGAATCGATAAACAATGTCTTATCGTCGCAACGCATATCATCACATGAAAACAAGAAATCTATATTCATTCATCAAGATTTGAAAACATGCAAACAAGTCTTCGTAAGAAACGACGCGGTGAAAAAACAATTTCAACCTACCTACGATGGACCTTATAAAGTCTTAGAGCGAGATAGCAAGACTTTTAAATTACAAATACCCGGAAGGAAATCTACTGTAATATCAATCGATCGACTAAAGCCTGCCTATATTATTGACGAGGATACTTTAGAGGACTCATCATCATCATTATCATCTCAACCACCAGCGAGGAAGCTTGAAAACCCATCATCTACAACATCAACCCATATCAAACCTATATTGAAAACTACAAGACATGGGCGAGTCGTCAAGCCTCCGGTACGCTTTCGCTAGGGGGAGAGTGATGTAGCAGCCAAATAAGGGTAAATAAATAATGTACACCCTGCTACTATTATAACGCAGAAGGCGAAGGTCTGAAGAAAATATTTATTTCCTATCTACCCCCGGCTACTGAGATACTGCGAGCTGCATATTGAAGCGAGATAATTCAACGTATAACGTCTCCGTTTAGAAACATGAAACAGCCGCAAATATCATCAGCGCCGCATCGTCTTCACACGCAGACTATCTTCAATTAATCTTCATGCATCCGACGACCATCTTCGAGCAAGTTTCTTCAACGCCGCAGTCGCTTCTTCCGAGTTCTTCTTGCTGTTCCGGAGATGTGTTCCGCGCCGTCGCCGCCCGCCGAGTGTGCGCGCGCGCTGTCCTGCGCGCTTTTATAAGACCGTCCGGCGGAGCATCTGCGAGAGGCCGCACACGAATCTGCACGACCGCCCGGCGACCGGCCCATCGTCGGTTAGAGCGCGACAGAAATATTATGCGTTTCGTCTGTTATTAACGATGTACATAATGTTTTAATAATATTATTATTATTTTAATCTCATTGGACAAAATTTATGTATTATAATTGGTTAAGAAAATAAAATTAATTGCTATTGGTCAATTGTAAGTTTAGCCAGGCATATAAATATAGGCAGGGGTGCTCAAATAAACAATTCCTATTCGCTTGTACATAGAAAACATCAAGACCAGCAGTTTTATTTGTTTAACCTTCTGAGCATCATTCTTATTGGAGTCTGTTAATGGTGGACCCCTACACCACCATCACAGAAGTTTGTTTAATTATTCTAGCCTATTACAGAACACTATTACGATTGGAGACCAGATAAAAGTTCAAAACGATCCGAATCGTGTGAATCATAATAATTACCTATTAGTGTAGTAGTAATAACTTGATTATTAAATTAGTTACGAACCATTTTATTACTGTACTATATATCTTACAAATTAAAAACAGGGCAAGTGTGTATCAGGCCACGTATGGTTCCAAAGTAATAAGTTTATCGACTATTACTAATTTATCTACACGCTAACATAGCCGTGATAGCTTTCCCTGTAAATTCATCATGTAACCTATTTTTGAGAATTTTTCATTGTCCAACTCCAACCGTTTAGCCAGCAGGGGGGGGGACACTTGACTAACCAAAAGTCAATATATATATGTATATGTATCGTGAACGGACCCCTAATTCCAGAAATGGTCTTAAAAGACCCATAATATTTGTGGAAGAACTTTTCAACGATACCCCATAAAATGCAAAGCATGTCCCACAGCTGGGCTCGGGGTCTCCTCTCACAATGTGTGGGGTATTAGGCCATTGTCTACCACGCCGGCCAAGAGCGGATTGGTAGACTTCACACACCTTTGAGAACTTTATAGAGAACTCTCCGGTGTGCAGGTTACTTTACGATGTTTTCCTTCACCGTAGCAAGTAATAATTAACTTGTAATACGCACATAATGTTTAAAAATTAGAGGTGCGTGCCAGGATTTGAACTCGGGCTACGGACTACGAGGACTACGGCGGCGCTCGGGAGACCAACGTTCTAAGCGCTGGGGTATCACTGCTGCACAAATTAAAAGTTTAATCCAAATAAGATCAGTAAGTAGTCCAGATTATGATGTAAGGTAAAATTAAAAATAAACTATTAAAGGTTTATGAACTGAATTTTCTTTAACTCGATACTACCAAGCCAATGCTAAGACTGCGAGGCCGGCAACGCATCGGTGACGCCCCTAATGTTACTAATGTCCATGGGCGGCGGTGATCAGGTGACCACTTACCATCAGGTGACCCGTCTGCTCGTTTGCCTGCTTGAGGCATAAAAAAAATAAGACTAGCTACTCATTCTTATCTAATCTACAAATTGAATGACGTTCTGAATCTGTGTTCCGAATAATATGACGTACATTGGACTCCCACTCACTACCAATGAAATATGACATCAGTTGCTTCAACGAAAGACCAAAGCCCTCTTAATCCTTAATTTAGTCCACACTAGTCCACTTTCCCTATTGTCCTTTCAGTCCCCTGTGTCCACTCGATCATCCTCGAATTCGCCAAGCTCCCGTTTCAAAGGCGAGACCTCTTGGAACAGTCATTCGATATTCTGAGACCCGTGAAATTAATGCTTATAACGATGTTTCGAGCGTTATAAGGTTTTATGAGATATTTAGTTGTTATGGTTTTATATTACTCATATTAATCTCAAGCTTCCTAGAACTCGCTTACCTCCTTCTTATCTATACATCTATACATACAATACATACAAACAAATAAAATTGGAGTGTGTGTTTGTAATATTAAAATAACCACTTTTTATTATGTGCATTTGTATGTATACACGGTACATATACCAAAACAACATTTTTCACAGTTTTTGTCTATCTGTCTGTATGTACTCTGTCTGTCAGTTTGTTCCGGGTAATCTCTGAAATGGCTGGACCGATTTTGTCGGGACTTTCACTGGCAGATAGCTGATGTAACAAGGAGTAACTTAGGTTACTTTTATTTTAGAAAAAACATAGTTTGTTAGGTGATACGAAGTTCGCCGGGTCAGCTAGTGTCACATAATTAAGGAGCATGCTGTTATGAAATAGGTTATTATAGGTCATACTAACTAGTTGAAGTTAGGTAATATGGAAACTCTGTTTGTATTTTATAAATTGTCTAGAGACTTACGCCCCAAATCAGTCACAAATGTTTACTTTAATCGCTCCTTAGTAAAGAATCGCCATACAAATCTATATTAAGGAGCGATTTAAGTAACCGTTAGTGACTCTGAGTTGGGGCGTTAGTAATTACCTTATTGCACTCATCTAATTAGGTAATAGGTATAACGACAAAATCAGAAAATATTATAAAGCACTAAAATAAAATCTGAAAGCGAGTTATGAAGAGAAAATGAACTAAGTCCAGGACATGATTATGAAAGTTATACAGCTATTCCAGTTCAATTGCTCATCCGTTCAGCCAAAGTAGTTTTCAATGAGGACGTATGAAGTATATACAGCTTTTCGAAATTTGAAGAATTCTATACCGTCTATTCATTCAAAAGTTAAAAACCATCCGAGTAAAACGCTATATTAACGGAGCAACGAATATAGTTTTCTTTGAATATTTAAGCGTTGACGTCATCATTACTACGAGTATAATAAAATTATAATAATATACAAATAACTATTTAATTTTTACCACAACCATAATCTTCTATATTATAAAACACTGTTGACTTTTGTGTTTGACAGGTAAATAGGTGTTCGTTTTTGTCAAATCAGCCCCCTGCGATGCAATACACAAATACAATATACAAAGATTAAACAAATGTAATGAAATGTATTATGAAAGTTGGTACTTATTACTTATCCAACGTTTTATTCTGAACATCTAGCATGGATGACACAATTGGCGTCATTCGTTATGCGTACCGCAAAGAACTGGAATAGTTTACCTGCGTCCACGCTCTCGTCCACCTTTCACGTGTGACGTGGGAGTCATCAACAAAAGAGTAAATTAAGTTTGCGCGCTCTTAGGCTGCATCTCCACTTACCATCAGATGAAATTGTAGTCAAGCATTAAGTCATAGTAAAATAAATTTTCGGAAAATCAACTCATAAAGGAGAAAACAGACTTCCCGGGCCGCGTAGACGCAAACAGTACAGGTTAGCATAATTATTATTATAAATAAAACAATTTGAATGCACAATATCCAGATGTACACCATTTAAAATAAAAGAAAATACATTGATTTTTATTTCCATTCAACATTCATCACAAAAAGCGAAAGCTCTCAAGTACGCAGAAAATTGTAGCTATCGAAATGAAAATGGGGCATATTGAGTGCAATCGAGTTAATTCGTAGTATTAATTTCCTTTTACCGATTTATTTATTTAAACTACTTTGATAAGTTTTCACTTTAATAAGTTTTAAGATTTTTCTTGTACAAAATTTTATACCTACTCAAAATATTTCAGTTAGTTCACAATCTTAATTCTTATCCCAAGAAAACATAAAGTCCTATCTCATATATACTAACAACTTTGATACATAATTTTATCGTGAAATGTATTTCATAACAAGATCTATACCTACCTAGTGTCTTTAAATTTTACTCACTTTTAGGATAGAAGTATAAATTAATTAAGAGTTTGTAACTCACAAGTAGTTATTGTCGCAAAACGAGGAATTTTGCCACAAATAAGGAAGCCTTTAGGATACCGTCTTTCTTCTCTCTTCTTTATTGACAAGGCCTCAGTGATGCCTTTAGTTTTATTGTTGTCCAAGAGCGAGGGCCACTTATCATTCTTACCTTCTCTGATACTCGTCTGCTAGATCGTCGGCCATTCACATAAAAAACCGGCCAAGTGCGGACGTGTGTGTCAGGCCACGCGCAATATCGACTCCTACTAATCTACTCATTAGTTACTGAAGGTAATCTAGCCGTGTTGTAAAGATCTATCTAACGATATAATTAATTGTATAAATCCGTCTAGTTTCAGATATACTATAAACAACATTGCAAAGTAAGATACGCATGAAAAATTGAAAACATGATACCGTTCGATGATGTCGGGTAAAAAAGTGTAGCTTTTGTACCAATAAAAAAAACATTAAAGAGAAGTTTATTCATTTTATATTATTTATAATACACCCGATAAACCCGAAAAAAGGAACTGAATAATACCATAAGAAAATTGTGCTTTACATTGATACAAACATTAATTTAGTTAGTCCTCATAGTTACCTAATTATACAACGATTATGGATGCAAATGTGTTTCTGATTACAAAATCAGACATTGGTAAATAAATAGGACGCGCAAACTGCTCTATTTAACCCCAATCACGACCAGAGTAATCGTGTTAATGAATGCCAGGTACTGTCCGCGATAGGCATTTTGACGACTAATTTTTAGAGTACATTAGACATCACGAAGTAAAGGTAAGGTAAAAGTAACATGTCAGTTAAAATAAACGAAAACGGGTCTTATAAGTCAAGGTGAGGTAAGGTTAGGTTCAATTCTTTTTTTCTTTTTCTTCTCTCTTTCTTGGCCGGCAACTCATCAGTGATGCCTTTGGTGTTGCTGATGTCCATGGGCGACGATAGCCACTTATCATCAGGTGGATCGTCAGCTCGTTTGCCGTCAATTTCCATAAAAAAAATTGAGTAAAATTTTACTCTAAACGTAACCGTCCAAATATTTTAACCGAAATATAACTAGGTACATATTTTGTTTTATTAGGCACTAATTTAACCTTATCTTAACCTCGTGATGTGCAATCCACCCTTAGCCAATAGATATCTGTAGATACACACAAAACACTTGTGACAAACCTCGAATAGGTCTATAAAAGGTCTTGTAATCGGTTAGTATGCTCTGTCATTGTTAGATGTTAATGAGAAAGAGAATACCAGTAGCAACATTTTTATAACACACTGATGATAAAAATCTCGAAATACCCCTGTAATAAATATCCTTTCAAAATACTTTTAACACTTTTACTACACTTGTTTATTGCTCCAAAAGCTTAATATTTTTGAAACAATAAAATCTCAGCAGCCGCAGTGTATTTATTATAACACGTTTTCGATATCAATTTTGAACATAAAGAACAAAGGGAAACAAAGGGGAACATGCTTAAGAGGTCTTTACGATGTCTCAAATTGCGGATTTAATTTTGTATCGCAATACACTCTTATAACCGGCGTACGGATCAATGATATAAAGTTCACACTGATTTATAAGGAAGTTTGTGATTGGAAGTAATAAAAGAGAATTTTCGCAGTAATGAGTATGAGTGCGTTACAGTTTAAAATATTCCATCCGTATTACAAAAAAATATAGTAAAAATGCGACACAGAAAATGGGTTTAAGTGACGAAATGTTGAGTGATTCTTGTAATTGGTAATATTCGTAAAATACGAAAATCGTGAGTGAATGGAATAATCAAATTGTTTAATATTTGCGATGAAATACTTATAGTAAAACCCATAAATATAAAAATAATATTTTAAATAGAATAAGACATTATAATGCACATCAAAAGTCACAGAACAGTCATATCCGGAAAAATAGTCTGCCGCCATGTAATAAAATGAGCAATCGAATCGGGTGTGAAAGCGAATGAGATCACAGAGCCACACGTCCTGCTTCCCGCTCAGTCACCGGGCTAACTTATCACGTTCTAAATAAACACAAACATAGCTAACGAAGTGCCGAAGGAAAGTTAAAAGCGACTGTAGAAAAGGAGTTTTGTTCCTACCACTGGCCCACGTTAATTTAGAGTGAGTCGTGTGAGACTTTCGAGAATTCGTCGAGTTTTTTGTGAACATAAAGTCATTTTATAATATCGTCAATCGCCATGTTCACTTAGTACTTACGTTGATTCATACGTGGTATTTTAATTTATTTAGCTGTAAAATAATTATTTATCTTTCTGTGGAAAAGCAGCTTTAGATTTTATTGCATTAAAAGATAATTATATTTTTAGCATTAAAATACTTCATACCATATCGATGTCGCCAATTCTTATGATTTAATTAACAAAACAAGTAAAAATTATTTAAAAACAAAGTCATATTTTCACTAACATCTAATTTGCTATCGTTGGTTTATCAAATTAATAAAATGTAAAGCAAACTCGAGTTTCAAGCGACGTTCAACGTTATTTTTAAATTTTCTTTAGTAGGGGTTATGAATTTATTAATGTTAACGAAGCACTCGTCGCACCATTAAATCATATCTGACCGAGAGGCTAAAAATGTGTTCGATGCGACAATATTTATTTTTAGTCGCTGTAGCTCTGCCTAGCGGATTCTTTATTCGGATGTTGTGTAGTGACGTTTTATGAAAGAAGTTTTTAGAGATTTTACGTGATGACTTTCTCTTTTCTATTTCTCTCTTCGTTAAAGGGGCTGAGTTCTTACTGGCTTAGACAACCTGATTGTGGTGCACCCTGATAAACGGATGAGGGAATTGTGCCGAGTTAATGGTTACGAGTTACGTTCCTTCTTTCAGTTTCTTCTTTCTTTCCATGAGAAATGATAGCCACTTATAATCAGGTGCATAGAAATTACGTGGTTTAAATTGGGATTTCAGAGGAGTTTTACCAACTTTTTTAACAACTTCAATAGCTTACTACCGTGAGATTTTAAACTAAAATGGTCATTAATCTGTCTTTAAAACCAAAATAGTTTAGATCAGGCCTGAAATGCACTTATCATCGTCACAAATGTAGTTTTTCCGTTTCCATTTCCATCGTGTTTATTCGTCTTATTTAATCCACATGTATTCAGTTAGTGTCCTTATTAACAGTATGATAGAAGGAAGTTATTTTATTCATTGCGTTCCTTTTCTGTGTGCTTCTCTTGCAATATGTATAAAATTTTTGCCTACCACTAAATACGCGTAGAAGAGGTTGGAATTTAGATTTGTTAGCATTAAAACTGTTTATCATTCATTTCTATGTCATAGGAGTTTTAACGAGCAGCTACTCTTAAAATATTCAGAAACACACAATTTTATACTGAAATAAAATATGATGAACGGTTTACGCTTGCGATCTGATAGGATTGCTATTTTAGTCAGGACTGTTACCCGTTTTCTTTCATGAATTTATGTTTGTTGATTGGGCGAATGGGAATCGTTAGGGAGATATAAGTCTTTCTTGTTTACTGTCAAAATGCATATCTCATATTATAAATTCTCACATTTATCTGTTACATAAAACAGTATCATTAATCTAATAACGTAAAAAGAAAGATAAATTAGATTAATAAATTATAAAAGTAAGAAACGATTTTGTTTTAGAAATAATACTAGCTTTCAAATTATGTAACATTGTTTTAAGCTTTTTTTTTTAATCAGTGTGTTTTGAACACTATCATTTAATGACTGTTTTCCTTATGTTTTGATTCATGAGAGGCATTAAGTCATTCTTTTTAAAAATAAAATGTGTTATATATCTAATGCCACACTAACATTTTTATTATTAGTATGATTGGATCACCAGATGCCTCTTTGTTACGCTTTCTTTTAACAAGGAAGGTCATGTCACATAACACTTTCAAACTGTAGAAATACATACGCTTAATGAAAGGCATTTGTTCGAGCGCCAGAATCATTAATGTTACTTGTCATGTTTATTAATGACACTTTTACTTTTTGCTCCCATGGCTCTATTAAGAGCAGCGATGAGCGATAAACTATACATGAAAAAGTGTAATAACATAATCTTTATTTTTGTTATAATACTCTTTTCTTTTCTATTTTGTCAATGCGCAAGTATCTGCAGAAAAATGCAATTAAAGCTGTATTTTACAAATTTCTATTTTTATATTAAAAAAATGTTTCTTTTGATGTAGCATTTAGTCAAACCGAAAAAAATCTTACCAATACCGTAATTATCAATTGCGTATTTATTTATAAAATTATGAATTTAATTTTATATAATTTCGCCGTATTATTGTAATTTTAATATATATGTATCTATTATTTAAATACCTACACATATTATATACTAAATATACCGATTTTTTATCCTGCTAGTATATGACTTCTAAATAAATTATAAAATTTCAATAGTATCTCTACTCGTCCTTCGCTATCGGTAAAACAAGTTATGTGGAGGGGAAGATATTTTTACATGACTTTAATTAATTTTTTTAAGAAAGAGGCTGATTAGTTGCTGACGATAGTTTTATGTTATGCACATAGAGCCACATATAAAGTTAATACAGTTTTATTTTTAGGAAACATTTTTAACTTTGTAGTTTTTTATGCAAAGATACTATAGTAGGTACCCATGGTATTAATGAAGTTAAATTGTTAACTGAAAAATTCGAGTATATCAATTTGCCTGCTATAATAACATATATCTCCAATTTTATCTTCACATTGATCCCTTTTACTTTGAACACGTTACATGAAATTAAAGATACAAATTCGAAATACATTTTTTTTGTATTAAAGTTTAGTTAGATAATACAATTAATGAACGATATTGTATAAACAGTGATGCGTTCCAAGTAGGTACCTAACTTTTGAAAAATGTCTGTAAAATAAACATAAATAATTTAAAATGAATGGAAAAGTTCTACTACATTCGACAAGCTCCTGCAAAACATTGCTAATATGATAAAATGTGCAAGTTTGTTTATGAGTATGTATGGATGTTTGTCACTTTTTCACGCAAAAACTACTGAACGGATTTTCACGAAATTTAGCACACAGATAGACCATGATCTAAAATAAGATACTGGGTACTTATTGTCCCGGAAAAGTTTTTAACTTACCACCTATCTATCACACCGTTCTTCGTATATTTCGGTTTGGTCTAATCGTTAGCTGGTAGAGAATGCAGTTAGCATTAAGCTTGCCATTTGTACCATAATATTTTATTTTGTGATCAATAAAATTCACATAAATAAATCTATACAAATATATAAAATTGGATTGTCTGTTAGTAAATATTAAAATAACCGATTTTAGTAAGTGCGATTGGATGTATACACGGTCCATATACCAAAACAATTTTTTTTGCAATTCTTGTCTGTCTGTCTGTCTCTTTGTTCCGGATAATCTCTGAAATGGCTGGACCGATTTTGACGGGACTGTCAATGGCAGATAGCTGATGTAACAAGGAGTAACTTAGGCTACTTTTTTTTTTAGAAAAAATAGTTTGTTAGGCGATACGAAGTTCGCCGGGTCAGCTAGTAAATAAATAAAACGCGGACAAAGTCACGGGCATAGCTCTGGTTTATAACTAAAATAATTCCGGCTTGTTGACACACCGACGTTAACTGGCATCAGTATAATTTATAACGCAATGTTCATCACGTGTTATTCAAAGCAGTGATGTATGCATTCAATCAAGCAAGGCTTGTATTTCATTATTAAGGGGACCAATAAAACTTCGCACGCTGATTGTGACCAAGAATCCTCGGGTCAAATCATTTGACTCCCATTTCTCTCTCGTTCTTCACTGTTGCTTCCAATCTTTTATTTCATTCCAATGATCCTTAAGTCTCTAACACATTGGTGAAAAAATATCAGTGTTCAATTTTAAATTCTAGCAAAACCTTAGAGAATACTTTATACAGACATTTTTGTTGCAGAATATTTTTTTTATATTTTTAAAATATTTGTCTTTGGAATAGGTATTAACGAGGACGCTGAAATCAAATATAGCCACAAAAAAATACCACTTGCTCATATCTCGCTATTGTATGCAATGCATATGAAAACCAAACGCAGAAGCAATCAAAAGGACATGATACAAAATAATTACAAGTCAATAAATTATAATATAATAAATAAACTAATATAGGTATCTAACTAAAGCAAACCACAAGCAATCGACAGGGCGTTATGGTCAGTACGGTTCATAGACATGGATCATTAACTTCAAATAGGGTTCAATATCTGATGGCAGTCAGTAATGTGGTTGTGGCTAATAACAACGGTGTTACGCAGATGTGAACATTGACAATTAATATATATATAGAACTATAGATAAATTATATAGCATTACGTTCGCCATGCGGTTGATACAATATTTTTGAGACTTGATATTTATCTATTTATTTTATCTTGATATTTATATTGGGTGGGGTCTCCAGGTATCCCCACATGGGTAAAATATGTTCTTACCTTAGGTGAAGAGCAACGTACGTCCACTTATCGAGAGCCTCTGCAGTGCCATGAGATTAGCGGAAAGCACGCTATCGTAGCTTGTCAATATGAAAAAATACAGTCAGAAAATAGCGCGCGGGGTCCGCTTAGACCCCGCCCGTGATGTTAAAGGTTAAAACCTGTTTTTTAATAACATAATTGTTGCAATCTACAGTTCTACAAACGCTGCCGATCAAGCTAAGAATTCCTATAATGTGGTTAGCACAGAATTACACAAAGATAAAAATCACGGCACGAGAACTTATCTGTTAGTATAGTGATAGCTTTCATATGTCACATTAATAACTATATGGAACGTCTAGGAATCGAACTCGAACCCTCCCCAAGCAATCAGGGTCATTTCTAACCTACTAACTTACCTAGAGTTAAGAACCTGTAGAAAGCCAAAAAATAAATAAAGCTAATTAAACTACAGCTAATTAAATTACAAGTCAGCACGAGACCTAACAATTGTGAAATTGCGGATTGAGCGCTTATGCAACGTTTATTCATAGACATGCAGTAAGTTCATTTGTGACCGTTTCAAACGCTGTTCTTAATAGATGGTAACTTGCTATATCAATAGTAATTACTACAATCACGACGAACAAAAGTTGACCCACTTTATGGACATGTAGCGCTACCATTTTTCATTTGGTTGTTTTAATCAACAGCTTAATAATTATTTCGTTTCATGAATGGAATGAAGTGGAGTTATTTAGATTATAGGCACGGACGTAAAAAAAAGACGGACGTAATCCCAAGAACAAATTCAGTGAAGCACCCATAGGAATACCAACTCTGTATTCGTACAAGTACACACACCCACACATTGACACCATATGGCTACGACATTGACACCATGGCGAATCAAAAATTACAAAATTACGCACACATGGTAAGCGAGCTGTCAGCTGTCAGCTTCACTCTCGATTAGACAAGGTTACGTCCGTTTTTTTTTTAGGTCTGTGATTAAAGGTAAGTAGTTATTGCAAATAGTTCCATAGAAGAAGGCTATGTTTTAACACTAGGTTCAATGTGTAATTTGTGGATTACACAATTATAGTTGACACAAAGTGATGATAAAAATGGAATACCGGTGCAGATTAAATACAATAGTTGAACAAATAGTTGGAAAGTAACTTAGTTGACGATACTTAGAAGACGCATCTAACGATATCTTAATTATATAAATTACGAGTAACCGCCCTCGCTTTGCTTCGGTTTTCTTATTTTTTACACCATGGATTACATTATTGGAGTTCTATTAAGGATCCCTAATTTTTTTGAAAATATAATGTAGCCTATGTTACTCGGGAATAGTGTAGCTTCCTAACAGTGAAAGAATTTTTCAAATCGGTTCAGTAGTTTCGGAGCCTATTCAATGCAAACAAAAAATCAAATCTTTCCTCTTTATATATTAGTATAGACTACAGCGGTTTGGACGATATGAGGTAATAAAAAATATTACACTTATACATTCATATTCATACAAAATACGCGCGAAAACATAACTCTTCCCTGGCAGCCGGGTAAAAAGAAAATTTGTTGAGCTTGAAAGGGGCCAAAGGTCACTGCAACTAAATTTGATGGAAAATAGTTGAACCCATCTTTAGTTTCGGTTCCTTAAACCTGTCGTTAAAATAAGTTCAACAGTTGCAAAATATTATGAGTAAGTCCATAAGTAGGTGCAATCATAACCGTATATCTAACGATTACTTTCATATTCTCAAGTGCTGTCATAACAAGTTCTATTGTTGGCACGCCTTGGCCCCAATCGGAATCATATATGTAACACTGTTGGATTTTCTCAAATTTATTTATTTACATTGGAATTAGGCGGTGATGTTGTATGTACAAGAGGCTAAGCGTGAATATATCGATCGCTATTGGATTTTTCGAAAACGTTTCACCTGAGTTTACCTCATTAGTTGTTTGAAAATAATCTGTTACTTCAAAAGATTCCGTTGGTCAAGACCAGTTTAGAAATTCAAAATTAACAAGCGTTAAAATAACGACTGATAAACATTGTAAGTAGCCTTATTTAAATTGACTTTTTAAATATGTATAGGCATAAAATTATAGATATAATCAAATTGTAATTTTGTTAAGTGAATTTTAAACTAAGCTTAATATAGATATGTGCGTCGACGATCATTTTGCACGATTACGATATTCGAATGGACGTTAGCTCGTGCTTACCCTATTACTCCAAACACGACGTTTAGTACAGTTTCAATCATGTTCGTTATAAAAGCTTACTGGGTGTCACTATTTCGCTTTGATGGCTCATCATATTTCATAACGTAAGTAGTTAAAATACGTATGTTTTGACTACCGAAATAAAATCATGGTTTATTCGGCCTTGGCACGAAATTCGGAAATATTCTAAAATGAAGCGCATCGTTACGAAAACTCTACAATAGTATCATTAGAATCACTTAAAGCGTATGTTGTTAATATTTTGAGCTGGATTGACCAATGCATACCTAATTTTCAAATAATTACGACAAAAACTTGTATTTCGTAACATCTGCAACATTAATACTCATTTTAAAACGTGACATTTAAGTCCTTTACGTACAAAATATATTATGTAGAAATTTTAATACATTCAATAAGAATTTGAATTTATTTTACACATTTTTTTTTATAAAATCGAAGGGACTACATAACAGTAGTACTGTATTTATACCGACCTTCGTGTGTCTGTTTGGCCTGTTTGTACTTGGTTAGCTGGAAGAGAATTAAGCTCGCCAATCTTAATATATGTACTCATATAAATTACGTGTCACGTTGTTTGTCCGCGATGGACTCCTAAACTACTTAACCGATTTTAATCGAATTTGCACACCGTGTGAAGTTTGATCTAACTTGAAAGATAGGATAGCTTACATCTCAAAAAAAAATTGACAGAACGAAGTCTGTCCGGGCAGCTAGTTGTACTGTCAATAAAGAATAAATAAATAATACCAATGGCTTTCTGTCATATCATAAGTTTCATCAATACGAGAATACGCCATTGAAATTTAATTGAGGCTTACAAAGATAATATTTATCATAGGTACTATCCCTATTTTACCATATACTCATTAAATATTTATGGTTCATTGACAGACTGATACATAGTTGCACAGGCAGGTGCTATTTCAAACACCACCCTCATTAATTATGTATCACATTATCGCGTAAACAATGGTGTGAATATATTAGCTGTTTTTGTGCAAACAAAACCTACATCGAAAATTTAACATAATTGCCAGTAGGTAGTTATATTTTAAGCTACTGAAAATTTTGTAATGAAGCTGCTTGTTTACTTTAACTTTAAAATTATTATTTGCAAAAGTTAATTACACAAAAGAAAATTACGTATAATTATCTTCTAGTGTAAAGTGTGTATACGATTCCCTCGCCATTTCTGCTAGACGCAAACATTTACTTGAAGTTGGTTATCTATGAATACTAGCAGCTTAATATTTAACTCCAGGTATATTATTAGACCGGTATCATTAAAAAAATATATAGCATATAAAACAATTTTGTAACGATAGCCCGCATAATGTTTAACACTTAACTACTCAAAATCTATTATTAATTAATTAGAAATAGGGAAGATGGAGCGAATCTGTGAAGATATTCACCGATTTCATAGAACCAGTAAACGTAAAGTTAATCACACGAAATATAAACGTAATGGTCTCATTTAGGAGTAATAAAACCAACCATAAAGTCTTCATGCGGTATCTCACGCATAGTTGTATTCAATGGGGCCTAAATCGGTCGCAATTTGGCTTGATGATGCTGATTGGACCATGAAAAATCTGATGAATTGGTGCTCAATAGGTACAGTATTTTTGTTAGGACTGGCTACTCACGCAAAGTCAGTTGAATATGTATTGTTTATATGTTTTTTTACTTTTCATACTCAAGGTGTATGTGGAGTTTTCCTAGAGGTCAATGAGTCACTGAAAAAGCACCGATTTTATGTCAAATGTTTAGGTATCGTTTGTCTCACTTTTGTTACCCAAAATTATCACTCTTTAACATGCCCTGTGTATTTGCTTATATGACTCTCAGGATGACTGAGTGCACAAGTGAATGAATGAACAGCTAGAATGAAGTATTTCTTACAACTATAATAACTGAAAACTATAAAATAGAAATTAATTAATGATTTACACAGCAGGGAGGCCCATGAAGTTGAGATCAATTCTGCAATACTTTGTTAGAAGCTCGTTTTTATAAATATTGAAAGACACGTGGCGCTATCTACCAACAAACCGCAAAGTCACCAGCTCGAGCGACTTGACTGTAATGAGATCGTTAGACGTTGATGTTTATATTTAGAAAAATTACATTTCTTAGGAATCTTTAAACTATGAACTATCGGCGTCGATTTTTTTTCTATTTCTAGTGCTTTCTCTATTAGTTATAGACAGGTCAAAGAAATCAAGAATGGATAATATAGTTTCTTATGATCTGAATTCCAAATAATAAGATAACTTTTTAAGATTTCTAACTCCATGTTATTTAGTCACATGATTAAGAATTGGTAGGTGCTGTTAACTGACTCGTTTTTTACCCAACTGCGTCAGAAGGAGGAATATTTCTTTGGCTCAATTTAAAGTTGCTTAAACAACCATTCTCGCTAATTTATTAACTCCCCTAATGAAATGACAACATTGTGAGTGTTAATCCTTCCATGGTGTAGTTGTTCAGATTACGACTAGGTACTTTTAACAACATTCTGAACTACTGGGCTTGTTTTTTTCTTTTTAGTTTTGTACGCAGTCAGGTTTTTTTTTAAAATTATTTTTTATTAGCTAGTCTAGTTCTCAATTGTTATTTTTTAAAGTTTTTGTTGAACTGAACTTGTTTCAAGCGACAAAACCACGGCGCGTGCAGAGACCCGGCTTGTAACCGCAGAATTACGCGCTCGGGTGAGCCCGCAAGTTGTAATAGAATGAAACCGACGTCGTTTCGTCTTGTATACTCAGGTTTATTTATTTATTGATATTTCTAATCGTTAATTTTATACCACTAGACACTCGTCATCGCCATAGCAACTTAAGGTTTAAGGTGTTAAAGGGTTGTGGGATATACTCGTACCTATGCTTCGATGAGTTAAACACCAGTTTTGTTACGTGTTATGCACAGGGTTAACTCAAAAAAACTTTATTTTTTTTAATAACGTAACTTTTTCATAATAATCGAAATACATATGTCAGAGAAAACTGAATCCAAACAGAGCTTTTGCGCAGGTATGAAACCTCGTTAAGCAAATTTTGAATGCTGTATTATGGTAATAGATTTTGTTAAAAATATTGCTCCGTATAAGATCCTAAAGAAGAAATAATCAAACACAATACCAACAAAACATCAATAAATAATCATGATTTGCATTTAATAGTTGTTTGACACATTAGCTGATCTTCGATGTAAAATATCTACTTGCTGCTATATTGAAACTTTTAAAATAGTTGACTCTATCATCAGTTTGTGGTTACGTCAACCAATAGGCAAGAAAATACTCAAGATCAAAAGTAGACCGCAAATGAGATTCTCATCCAAAAAGGTTAGCTTTCTTTACGAATGATTACGGCAAATTGCACGTAACGGATGCTTCGAAGGTTAACCAAACCGTTTACCATTAAAATTGCGATACCCGTTAACATTATTTTCACCGGTGAAGGAATGCTGATAAAATAATGACTAGGGTGCCATTTTAATTGGAGAATATTATACTTTGCTGTACAGTGTTGTAAGGAGTAACATTATTTTCTTCCTAAGCGACATACGAGCAGAAGAGCCATGGGTTGGGTCGCCCATTGAGACCAGTACCATCGTAGTAATCTCCTATCCATTGTCGGTCAACAAGGATAGAGTTTAAGCTGAATAGCTAGCTTGTAGCTCGTAGCATACATTTTTGAAGAAAAGGCGAGGTAGTAACTATATTACTTAGTTATAAGTAAAGAGACAAATGAAACAAAATGTTCTTAATAAATACTTCGTAAATTTTTTAAAGTATTCCTTCGTCGTAAAGGGCAATAAAGCAAATTTTATGATATTTTATTACATTCTGAATACAAGGACCAATAATAATATTCTGAATACAAAAACCCCCCGACTAGGTGGATTGAAAATCTGAAGAAGACAGCGGACATCCACTGGATTCAGAAGGCTCAGGATTGGTCAGAGTGGCGCAAGTTAGGGGAGGCCTATGTCCAGCAGTGGACCTCAAGAGGCTGATGGATGGATGGATGATGGATGAATACAAGGACTGTTTTAAAAAAGCGGCCAAGTGCGAGTCGGACTCGCTCATGAAGGGTTCCATAGCAGCAAGTAACATAATATAAAAGTTCTTGTAGTTCGTTGCAACATTGATCAATGTTTTTTGCGGTTTACGATTTATGACGTATTAAAAAAAGCGGCCAAGTGCGAGTCGGACTCGCCCATGAAGGGTTCCGTAGCAGTAAGTAACATAATATAAAATTTCTTGTAGTTCGTTGTAACTTTGATCAATGTTTTTTGCGGTTTACGATTTATGACGTATTAAAAAAAAAACTACTTACTAGATCTCATTCAAACCAATTTTCGTTGGAAGTTTGCTTGGTAATGTACATCATATAATTTTTTTTAGTTTTATCATTCCCTTATTTTAGAAGTTACAGGGGGGGGGGACACACATTTTACCACTTTGGAAGTGTCTCTCGCGCAAACTATTCAGTTTAGAAAAAAATGATATTAGAAACCTCAATATCATTTTTGAAGACCTATCCATAGATACCCCACACGTATGGGTTTGATGAAAAAAGCATTTTTGAGTTTCAGTTCTAAGTATGGGGAACCCCCAAAATTTATTGCTTTTTTTTCTATTTTTGTGTGAAAATCTTAATGCGGTTCACAGAATACATCTACTCACCAAGTTTCAACAGTATAGCTCTTATAGTTTCGGAAAAAAGTGGCTGTGACATACGGACGGACAGACAGACAGACAGACAGACAGACAGACAGACAGACAGACAGACAGACATGTCGAATCTATAAGGGTTCCGTTTTTTGCCATTCGGCTACGGAACCCTAAAAATGCTCATATTATAGATGATGTACATGTAATATGAGTTTTTTAGGTTTTTAAACAACATATTTCAAATAAAATTAACTAATTCGTTCGCTGAAATGCTAGCTAATGTTAAACTCGGACTATACCACAAGATCAGAGCTATCTAGAGTTCTTTCAGTTCTTTTAACATCAAACTGATAAACTAATTTTGGATGTGTGTACGTATTTCAATACGTAATATAGTTAGACATGAGGTAACAAATGTTTACCATAACATCCCATTAACATAGACGGTCGTTTTGTCATTTAATCCAAGTCATGTTCAAACTATTGAGCATGAAACTCGATACTTTTTACTCACATGGCTGGCGCAGATCTGGCTTATGGGATACGACAGCGTAAACGGTAGCAATTGAAGATCGGGTGACGCTAGCGCCCCCCGTTGAGAGATTCAAAGTTTATTAAAATACATTTTCGAGGAACCTACAAATAAATAAACTAAGTGTGAACATTTTCGCCCCGTGCTTAGCGTATCGTATGGTCGATTGGCTTTGTTAAAGTTTTCGTAGAAATTTATTTTTAATACGTTATTTTAAGGGAAAATAGTTCGTAAATATTATTAAATAATTAAAAAATAAGTGAATAATATTAAGCCTGTTACAGGGCACGTATTGGTAGATATAATTAAGAATATTATTAGAAAACTTCCGTCATCTGCAGCCGACGAAAAACCTCAGAAAGATCTCATCTTAGTAGCACTTACGGAAAAATACGGACTGCAAATGTAATAAAAAATATTTTGTTACAGAAAATATTCGAGCAGAATCTGTTAATAAGCCGGCTACACCTTTTAATGCTTTAAATAATTTTGCTTTTCATTTCTTACCAAACCAGAGAAGGTGATCCCATCAAAATTTTCAATATTTTCATGAAAAATAGAATGCTAAGCCTCATAAGTCTCACATCTCACGAAGAGCCGAGATCAAGTCTGTAAAGTCTGACTCTACTTTAACCCTACAAAACTGTGCTGCATCTTTGTCAAAAATTATGACTTGACCATTTCGCTACCGTCGTTGCACAGTTGCACTATCAGAAATTAGGGTAAGCAATTAAGTCTTATTAATCATGCAATAGTTCTACAAAATGACCAAACTATTTTGACTGCGAAAGAGGTTGTCGAATAAAAAGGAATATGTACTTACTCAAAATTATTGTGAAGCTGATGTAATATACCTACCTATCTCTAAAATGATTGATATAATATCTCTAAAATGATGATGAAACTATTGATATCAGGTGGAAAGTTATCACCGACGTGCTGCCAATTCACTACGTTTAATTCAAAGTAAACTATTAAATATATTTTTTCTAAAATCGGATCTCAAAAAACAAAGGCGAAATCAAACACAATTTCAGTATTAAAATCCTCCGTGATCTACCAAACTCCTTCGTGATTAGTTTTTTGATCCTGGCTGTATTAAAATACCCTTAAAATGTTTACGCCTCACTACTTTACAGGCCAATAAGTTGGTTGGTTGGCTCACTTTACGTTACGAGTATCTGCCCGAGAGTGGGTGTTAAGTACTGTCCTGTTTATCGCCGCACGTACAGTAAATCTTAGGAGACCAGAACATTGTCGCTTTACACGGAGAACGAGAAAAAACATCGCAGTGGTCTTTAACACCTATCAACATGCCAACACGCTTAATAGTATTCCTAACTCAGAATAAATAGAGGCAGAAAAAGGACTGGAAGTTTGTGAAGTGGGAAAGAGATAGAAATGATGTAAAGGGGGTAATGACATTTTATTTGAATTCCGATTTGAATGTTAATTCCAATTAGAATAGGAAGTTATTTTGACACTCATAGCCCCACACTAAGACTCCCTGTGTCGTGGGTGCCATGGACCCACCCAGACCGAGAATAGAAATTCAAACTCATAATTCAAATTTCCGCCTCGCTGGGAATCGAACCCAGGACCCTTGGTGCGGCAATCCGGCATGGTAACCATTGCGCCACACGGGTCGTCAAACTGTATTGTAGAAAAAAAAACTGACACTAACAAAACAATATACAGATTTAAACACATTTTATTCAATTAAAATGACTAATACACTTATAGATATTTTAAATTTCATTAATAATCTTTATGATTATAACGTCTCGTGTTTGAAATCGCATAAGAAAACAGTCCCGTGACCGCAGGCTCTATTTGCACAGCTTCCTCGAGTTAATGACGTCATAAAAAATAAAAACCACTGCTTAGATCCCTCTCAGACGGAAAATCTGAGCATTTTTCTCCTCGCGACGAGCACTGACGTGGAAAATTACAATTGTCTCCTCATTTCACAAAAAGGCTTCCCGCTACGAAATTGTTGCACGTTATCATAAGTAACAGGAAACTGGACCCTTTTAACTTTCTTGTTATTCGCTGTTTTTGTTTTAACGGTTAACTAAAGATTGTTTCTTGAATAGGTGTTGCGGCGTGTCAATTTGAGAACATATTTCTATTAATTAAAATTATATTTATTTAAGTTTTATGTACTGATATAAATACAGTATGTTGGTAGTTACATAAATATGTAGGTGGTGTGCATTTAAATAAGCATTTCGCTCCTAACAAGGATAATATTTTAACTAACTGGTGGCTGGATAGCTGGATTTATGAAAAAAATATAGTACCTGACAAATCAAATTTACACATAAGTCACTAGTTTTTAAAAGCAATTTGATTGCTTGCCATTGATAAGATCAGAATGTTTCTACAAGTACGTGTACAAGTCTGTACTCTTACTTTTAATAAATATTCAATGCAGGGCCATATATTCCAAATTCAAGCGTGAAAATTTAAAAGCACTGGCATTTGGTCGCTTTGCGGCGTGACAGTGATCAATATTTATGGTGCATCGAATAGAATATGAAAAAACCAGAAATCTGATTTTATAACCACGAGAAATAATACCTTAATATATTGAATTAAAACGGACGTAAGATGATTTTTATGTCTCTTCTATTCTAAAATTCTTATACCTATGTGTTTGTTGTCACTTAAAAAATCGGCTTACAAGAACTGGCTTACAAAATCAAATTTTAAATTTATGTTTTCCATTAACATTTATTTCAATAATTAAGTTTCAATTATATCTTTGAATAATGCAAACTTTTTAGTAATGGACAAGATTAAATTTAAAAATATCAGACGTTTATTAATGTACGTCATAACTGCTGTATGACCTTTGTACGTAATTATTTCTAGGCGTTATTTTCATAATAACTTTTCGTTGAAGCCAACACATTTAACTATGAATACTATTTGAAATGCTATATTTATTTAAGGTTTTTTAACTGTTATGGGTCCTAGTACAATACGTTTATAAAATACAGTTGAGTTGGACCGAGGCCAAGACGTAGCTTTGAGTGTTCATTTGTTCAATACATAATTTTATTGTTATCATACCAACAATCTACTTACTTCTAAATGAGTGCTAATACGCAATGCGATCATATCATATTATCATATTATTAGGACAAAATACAAGGCCACATAAAGACAATCTCTGCGTTATTTCGAAACATTAATGCAATGGACATCTGACAAATACTTCTAATACAACTGATATTATTTGTGCCAGAATAAAGGGGTCTTGGATATTCCATTCCGGATGTTTCATTTGTCATAATTTTGAAGCACATGTGCGTTAGCTGTGCAGGACCAGAAACGTATTTTGTAGATCAAATGTGATAAAAAATGTTCTGTTTCAATTAAGTTTCTAAGGAGGTTTTTAAAAGGTTTTTTTATAATGTTTGTTACCTCGGAACTCTGTCGATAGTCAATCAATAGATTGGTTCTTACAGTATTTTTCTAACACAAAAAAGTACCGGTATATTTTATACAAACATGTAATATTTTTTTTTATTACGACGACGCAATCGAGATCATTTATATTAATCTCATTATTGCTCGATCAGATACACAATAGACCTTCGAAAAAAGAAAAACTCAGCGTTCATTTCTGTAAAACATAGTATTGCCAGTATAACGCACATGCACACTCCCCTATCGAGACAATTTGTTCCAGCCAAGCATGACGAAAGAATGTTCAACGTCTAGTCAGTGCCACGCGTCCTTAGCTTAGCTTTTGATTTCTATGACCACCTCAATGATCTTATTAAATATCTTATTTGTTTTATGTAATCCGGAATTACGTAATAAAATGTATTAAATTCATAGCTAATTAAATTATATTTTTTTAAATATATTACTCATCATCTGCTCTTGAAGCAAGCCTAAAAAATAAATTTAAAAATAAATTTTAACTCGCCATGAAGCACTTTTAAGTATAAAAATAACATAAATTTTAAACATGACTTCTTACCCAATAGAAGGTCAGCTTATATAGCTGTATTTCCATATTATATTAGAGTATTCCTAACGGACCTCAAATCTTATTAGAAATAAGTCAAGTTATTGAATTGATTGAAAGATAAAAGTCAATCAATTAATTACTTTCTCCATTTCAAATACTTAAGACACTACATCGGGGTTATATAGGAGAGAGACTTATTATGATAATTAAATACTATTGGTACCTATTCTTATTGTATCTCATTTGCTTCTGGTCCAACTTTTATGTTAAACAAAAACAAATAAGTAGGTGACTAATATACTTATGTTGGTAAACTACATTGACAATTAACATGAAATGAATAATGTAATTGGTATTTTGTATTATATGTTACATGTAATAGCTTTTATTGGTTATATTTAGATTTGATGGTGTTTTTCCATTAGTCTTATTAGAATACGAAAAAATCCTCCATAAATACGCACTGATGTCAGTACGTAGTACCTTTCCACTCTCATTTTATACAGAGCTAAATATTTTATGGCATATTTGCCTTCGTTACGTTCGCTTTACTTCTATAAAAAATATCAGTAAGCGTAGACCTACATTATGAATAATTTATTTCTATTCCAAATAAATAAACTGAATACCATAACAATACCAAATTAAGTAGGTAATTCACAAAATGTACCAAAAAGGGACCAATTAAATCCCCGTTTGATTTCGCTGTATTTATTTTCAGAAATGCGACCTCTGATGTCCGGAACAGGGGTCGCGTCTGCCCCACAAGACGGGAGACACCAACCGTAGACCGATTCGATTAGGGCGCAATCCAAGGGAGCTGACGGTGCAACTACGCTCACTAGACCAAAATAAATTGGAGCTAACAAAACACAACTTTGATCGATACCCTAGTATACCATAGTAATAAGGCTCAAAATGCATTCATATTTTTTGGAATACTCTCCAGAGTTCAGGCAGTGTGTCATTCCATTTCATACACAACACTCGCAAAATAGATCGGTGACGAGTGCCGCGAAGCGCGGGTGCGTGTGCCATTTCACAAATATGAAATTGCTATATATTAGGGTGGCACGGCTTTTTGCTTTATGAGATTTTTTGACGGCCCCATTATTATGTTGAATAGCGTGTGTAGGTGCGGTTGTTTAGTGACAAATGAGGTCCAAATTAGCAGAGTACCAAGTTGTTAGAGACAATGCCGTAGGCAAGATAGTTCTCGGTACTCATTGATCGATGTTAAACGTCATTATACCAGTTAGTTGTTATAAAGCTCATTACAGATGTAAGAATAATTATAATGATAGTGATACTGTTACTAATTATAATTTTGTTGACCCAAACTTTCCTTATTTTGAAAATGATGTAGTTATATGAAATTCTTGTAGAACGCTCCATCAGATTAATAAATATTTTATTTAGTAATGCTACAAATAGAGGGTATCAACGTCGAGTTCAAGACCTTACGAAGCTATTTCTTAGATGAATCAGTTAATATAATTCATTATTCAATGTATATTTTAATTTCAATTAAAATAACAAATTCAAATGGATAATTAAATTTGATTAATTCTTTACTTGATAGCATTATTTTGTATCTTTTAGTTATTACTATCAAGTCAGGCTCAGAATAGTCCTGAAAGCTATTTTATCCAGCTTCTCAAATACAGCGTATAATATCATTCGAAAGTGATACGATTCGTGTCGTGAGAAACACTATTGTCCTAAAAGCGGAAGTATGTCGTCTGACTGAACAAACAATGGTCATGACAGCGCTAACTGAACACGACGGAAAGACGGAAAGTAACAAAATAGTCTAATTGGACGTCGATAATTTTAGAGATTTGCCGCGAAAAGAGGCTAATGGTACCAATTTGTGATGTCTACAGGCTATTAGCGCTACATGCATTCACTTCTCTCGGATTTGACGTCGACAGTCGTGAGATGGCGTTAGGGATTGCGGCGCAGTCTCACGATTGAGTTGAGTATTCTCTCGTATAATTTATTCGTCAAAAAGTGATATACTCATATGTACCTTTAATCCTTCCAGTGGAACATATTATTATTTATAATTAGAACGATATTTGATATCTTACTGCTGAGTAAAAGGATTGTAAAGTAACAAAAAGAAACATTTATTTAAATGTTTTAAAAAAATGTAATCCAAGCAAATGTAGCAATAAAAACGATTCATACATAAAAGTTGCATTCCCAATAGCAAATTATAAGAGCGAATCCCATAGTCACAATAATAGACGTTAGATTTATCAGCTAAATTCATCAGTAGTTTCCTGCAGCGAATACGAAAACTGAATTCGTTTGCTACGAATTGAATTGGAATGAAATGAACGCGCCCCTAAAAAGCAAAACGAAGAAGGGAGTGTGGCAGAAAAATAAAGATGGGTGGTTCTTATCTAGATGTAGGAATGGAGAATTGTGGATTGTAATGAGGGGAAGGGTGAACGTGAAAAGGATACGGTTCAACCCGACTCACTTCAGTATAATTGAAGTTAAATTTGTTCATTTAAATCGAGCAAGCCCTATTGATTTTTAACTGATAAGAATGAATGAATGGAAAAAGTGCCCCATTGTTACTATTATTAGTCAGGGAACTTAATGTTGGAATAATATTTTATGCTTGAATAAATCTTTGAATTCGAATTGTGATTTCAGTACCAATTTCTATTGTTGTAACTATAATGTACGTTTGCGAATTTATATTGACCTATATCTACTAATATAAAAAATATTAATGTCAGTCCCTTTGAATAGCAATAGGATATTATCCTAACTTTACAATAATAGAAATATTGCAAGAAAAAAATGTTTTAAGATAAAAGGATTACTTGAATTTCTGGAATTAATGTTAATGGTTACTTTTTACTAGTCTATCCATATTTTCGCTATAAACTTACGAGTAATAACGATTCCATAAATAATGAGTACCTACAAAGTATACAATAAATTTATATTTAGTTTCAAGTGAATGGAGACAATGATTGCATACAAGCGCATGGATATTGAATAGCACATTTAAAATTCACGACCCAAATTTAGAATTTCCACATTTGGTTACAATTTGAATTGTATTTTTAGGGTGCTGTTTTATTTCCGACGATTGAAAAGAAGCGAGTTAAGAGAGTTATCTCTCTTTGGTTCGATAAAGTGCCTTTTTAGTACGAAAATAGAAAATAAACATTCATAAAAACTAATAAATACCTAAATAATATTTGCATTTTTATTATAATCGTATTGTAATGTCTTGTATTGTAAATTATAATTATTTCAAGCAAGAAAACTGAATTTCGTTGTTTTTTGAAAAACTTTTCAAAAATGTTTTCTTACTCATGTCATTATTCAAGGAACTGTTTAAAAATTCCATGCTATTAGTCCGTAACCTCCATTTCTCCATAACAAAACTATGATATTTTTCATAGTTTTCCATATCCATTATAAACTTATCAAATAAATTCTACTAATAACAATCCACCATATTAAATCGTTAACCGCGCCATTTGAGGCAAGTGTGTAAACCCGCGTCTTTGCAATTGGATGACCATAATTACCCGCAAAACGTGTTTAACCGAACTTCGTCCACTACTGTTTCAATTGTCCAGTCCACGTTCAATTTGGAATTAATAGGGCACCAACCAGCCTAGGCATTGAGGATGGTTTGAGTACTCGCTAATCACCTCTCAACTACGCACGCTCCAATAACCAATTATAATTTGTAAAACTAAAACGATATTGCATTCGAGGGTTTCAATTGTATTTAGTTTTCTATTAGGTACATTTCTTTATAACTTGTTATGATTCTTGGTATGGTGGCTACCTTATAAAGATTGAATAACAAAAATATATTTTGATTTAGAAAACTATATTGATTTTTGTGAAATAAAGTAATGGTTATGCTAGGTACCTTACTTAGCAGTAAATAAAACCTTACATTTGTAACCTTTCTACTATTCAGAATTTAAAAAATTACAGTTTATTCATCAAACACATAATTTACATAGATAATAAGTTCTGTCTGCCTGTTGTATTATTATATAGGTTCAGAATATTTAGATACAATTGTAGCTTGAAAAGTCGTTTTAAATAAGAAAAAAAGAACGTACAATATGTTTGCATAATACTTGTTTATCTAATTCTAAACCATCTAATCTTGATAAGCCAAGTTGTATGATTACAAATTCTCATTTGTTATGCTGACACACGACAGTCATATAAAATTAGTTTCCCACGAATGACAAGTTAAGTGCACCTCACCGCTCATTTACACGCGCGTGTCACGGACCGTCTCGTGGCGCGTCCGTAAGCCACGCCCCCTACGCGCGTGTGAACACCACGCGAGCGCTCGCGCGAGCCCCTTTGGCGCGCGCATACAAAACCGCTCCCGACGCGAGCCCTGCGAGCGCGAGACGCGCCGCGGTCTGGTCCGCGAGCGCCCTGTTCACACGCGCGCGTATGCGCGCGTCTCGCGGATTGTCTCGTGGCTCGCGCGCGCGTATAAATGGGGTATCAGAGTTGTTATAGTAGAAAGTGTGACGAAGTGACGTTTGGCTTAGTCTCAGGTCTCCGACGGCTTAGTTTGCATTTTAGTGCTCCCTCTGGCGTGGCTTCGGTGCAACTATTTTCGGTTATTACCCGCTGTAAAGACCTGGGTTTCTCTGGTTAATCCACACTGTTATGACACCATTAATGGGTACTTAATTCATAGTTGTTTTGGATGGAGATGGATGAACGAGTAATGACCATTTACTATTAATCACTTATGTCCAACTCAGAGTCACTAACGGTTGCTTAAATCGCTCCTTAGTACATAATTTGAATGGTGATTCTTTACTAAGGAGCGATTAAAGTAACCGTATTTATTAATTTAATAATTAAGGTACCTGTAGAAAATACCTTATTAACTGCCACCAAACCTTAAGTAAATAAATGAATATAGCTACAATTGACAGCCCTACATTAGAAGGAATCCTAGGGACTACGGGAATCGACACAGGGAACTGTGTCGTGGGTGCCATGGAGAACACACAAATAACACAAACCCAGACAGGGAACCGAAATTTAAACTCATTATACAAATTTCCTTTTCGTTGGAAATTGAACCCAGGACCATGATAACCACTATGCCAAACGGGTCGTCATAAACTATACGTTTTGAAGAAGTTGATTGCAAACATAAAAATGCAACGATATAACAAAATTTTCATCAGATGTATCCATTAATGCATGCAGTCAATGGCCCACGTGTTCATTTCGCGATTTGTATAATATTTTTTGCCGATTCTGATAATCTTCAACACGTGATCGTGTGGGAATAAGACCGCAATGAGTCAAAAGAGCATCAACTTTGCACAATATCTCAGGGTTTGTCAGGTATAAAACCTACGGATAGAGCGATTCCCTTCTACTACCTTAAATAAAGAAGTGAAAGTTTAGATTATTTCTCGTAACGAACTATAGAAATTTCTACATCACATTTTGCGAATTTGTAACTTGCACAATATTGCATGATTATGTCACAAAAGGATTCTGATTTATTCACACGCTCGTTATATCCGTGAGAAAATATCAGAGATTTATCTGATGTCTTCCATAGTGGGCTTCATTTAAAAGTGTTACTTTTAAGGTATTCGCGACCTTTTAATATGAGCGGGCTTTTCCTAACAATAATATGCGGCGAATTTAAAATTAGGATATGCAAATAATATCTTCCCATAATTTTAAAATCCCACGTAACCGTTTGGAGAAACAAAGTTTTTTTTGTAAATAAATAACTAAGAAATAAACTGCTAATATTTACTAGTATCAGGCTTGGCAATAAATAGGTAACGTGATAATTTATTACAAAAAATAAAAAAAATATATAAGTAACATTATCACTTAATTTGCTTAAGGTTAATTATTGAGTTCAACAAACTTTAAATAATGTTATTTCTTAACTACTGAATACAATGATAATTAGATACTGTCATGACAAAATTTCTAACAAAGATGAGAATAAAAATTTTAATTCTCTTTAATCACATATTACCTCGTCCTATAATTAACAAAATGTTCATCCAATCCTCGGGTGTCGGCTTGCACGCAATGTGCGAGTACAGTCGAGTGCGCCTGTTCGTTAACCACATGGAGATAGTTGACAAGAAAATATGCCATCTGGATACTAAATCTGATAGTTCTCATACGTTTTTGCATATAAGTTATGTGCCACAAGGAATAAATTTTGAGTGTCTCGTTACTGCGATACGGCGAGTAAGCCTCTGTAGTTATAGCCTCGTGGAATTTTACTTCTACATATGTAAATCGAATGATACTGCAATATTTTATAGAGCAACTAGCTGACCGGGCAAACGTTGTTGTGCCAAAACATTTAGGGGGATGAAAAACAGATGTTGTCCGATTCTCCACCCTAGCCGATATGCACGCAAAAATTTACGAAAATCGGTCGAGCCGTTTCGGAGAAGTTCAACTTCTAACACCGTGACACGAGAATTTTATATATTAGATGTTTTTGTAAGAATTTTAAATTTCAGTCAATAATTTTTAAAAAAAATACAATTAAAGAATAAATATAGACACGTTAATAGAAAGGAGGTTACTATAAATATTCTAGTAGGTACAGCTCGCCATCCTATCGTTCAGGAGAGGTCAGTAATAAAGTGACCCTCATACATATTACAGTGTCATAATACAGGAGTCAGGGAGACCTCTAGGGATCCATTGATTCTGTTTTGGCATTAATAGTGTATAGCCGACAGCCGCGAAGCGCGCCACTAGTAGAATTGTTCGGGCAATTATATTACTATTTCCCTAGTTTAGAAATATTTTATAGTTAATAAAATCAACTTAAGCAACTGGGATTTAGCCGACAGACTCTCTATTGTTTTATGCTTTTACTTACAGTTAAAAAATAAAAGTTTTTTTTTTAAGATTCTCCCAATCTCTATTTATATTTATTTACCTATAGTTAAGTATTACAAATTACATTATTGTGCAGATAGCAGAGATAAGTTTGTTTTAGAACAATCATCTTGAAACATTGACACCCAAATTTGTTTTGATTTACTCAAATGGAATCAAGCCATAAGTCTGAATAAAGTCGTCGCAAATATTTGTCAGAAATAAGTAGGGTATGCCAATATACGAAAAGTTAATTCGAGGAAAACTTAAGTACAACGTCCCAACTCAGAGTCACTAACGATTACTTTAATTGCTGCTTAGTAAAGAATCACCATACAAGTTCTGTACTAAGGAGCGATTTAAATAACAATTAGTGACTCTGAGTTGGGGCGTTAGATTCAACTTTGTAGAAAAAAACATCACGAGTTTACGTAGTAGACTTTAAGAAGTATTAAAATAGTTTAAACAAGTAATTTTACGGATATATAAAAACTAAATGCGTGTCCACCGCACGTTGTGATTAAGATATCAGTAGAGTAATTTTATATTAGGCATCCCGTAAAACAATCAAGTTTTTCATTATGCGCTGCTAGCCTGCGGCCGTGTCTATGTCTGAATAATTTTTGTAATCGTTCACGTCGATATATTTATGTTTGTCACTTTTTAATCAACCCACAAATTAACTTCACGATCATGATGTTTTATTTATAACTAGCTGACCCGGTGAACTTCGTATCGCCTAAAAAACTATTTTTTTTCTAAAATAAAAGTAGCCTAAGTTACTTCTCGCTACATCAGCTATCTGCTAGTGAAAGTCCCGTCAAAATCGGTCCAGCCATTTCAAAGATTAGCCGGAACAAACAGACAAACAGACAGACAGACAAAAATTGTAAAAAATGTTTTGGTATATGTACCGTGTATACATCCAAATGCACTTAGCAAAAAGCGGTTATTTTAATATTACAAACAGGCACTCCAATTTTATTAATTTGTATAGAAGATAATTCAGCGGTTTCCATGTTATGAACATTTATAGCCTAACTGTTGTTTTAGTGTGGCCATAGCTTAGGGTTACAATTATTAATTATCAGTCCGATGAATTCCATTGAAGTGCAAAAATAATGATTTTGTTATAATTAAAGATTGCTATTAAAATTAACATTTTGTACCTAATTATACTGTTAAATAATAATTACTGAATAATGTATACTGTATTGCTCATTCATATTATTTTATTATTATTGGAGACTGGTGAATCGATTACGAGAACGCCATGTCATCGCAACTAAAAGCTTTGTTTAAATCATTGGTCGCGTCACGCCCACTTCGATGACTTTATAGAAAGGGTTCCGCTTGAGTCGAACGTTCTGACTTCTATGAAACAACATCTTTAAATAACTACACGACCAATGACGACGAAGACGATAAACTAAGTCGTTTACATTATTTTCTGAATAAGCATGTTTTTTTAAACGGTTTCAATGGTGGACGTTACTATACTCCAGTCACATTTGGTTTAAACTCGATGTAAACAATCTGTTGCCTAGCAACCACAAATAAACAGCAAAAATCTGCAGTTCGGTATAATGTTGGTAGCATTGAAATAAGATCACCCAGCAAGACCGGCAAGTCGCGTTCCGTTCCACTCTTTATAAATTGTATCTTTTAATTTCTGTATTATTTAATTTGCATTAGTTTAAAATAACACGGAATAGTTACGTATAAAATTGATATAGTTTGTTTCAAAATACAATTAAACATAAATAAAATGTTATTCGGCTTTGTTTAATTTCATATAAATATTTTTTATTGGGTGGAATGAAATATCTGTATTATCTGTATTTCGAAAAATAATACGACCAAGTTGCAAAGCATGTAAGTGCCATTACATCTGCGAGGTTTTCGTAATCTTTTCTATTTATAGTCATAGGCATGCAGACCATAAAACAATATTTTTGTGAAAAGGTCTGAAGTCGCTTCACGTAATTAAGGATGTGCGAGCGTGAGTTATTCAATCATGAAATTGTTTTAGGATGTTGATTTTTACCTCGTTTTCTCTTGGTGTGTTGTTGTTATAGGTCAATAATAAAATAATGAAGATGTCACAAACATTATAATGATTATTTACTTCTATATTAGTTATTTGGTGTGCGAAATACATATAGGTTGGTGAAAACCCTACAAAGAAATTTTAATGGTTTGTTTACATCGAGTCTAAACCGAATGTGACAAGTATGGAATTAAGATTTGAATGATGATAACTGTAGCAAATTCAGTACTATTTTCAGTTAAGTACCAAAGCATGTTCTGAAAGTTGATTATAATTTGTTAACGGCGCCGTAGTCAAGTTGGTAGTGAACCTGCTAGCGAAGCGAGGCGTCTTCTTGGGTTTTGGAGTTCCAGAGTCCCGGCCAGGGCAGATATTTATGTGACAGAAAAATATTTGTACTCGGGTCATGGATGTTATAGTGATGTCTTATTTGTGTTGTCCATGCCATTCGCGACATAGGGAATCCTAGTCCGGGATTTTAAGTGTGCAGCGTTCATTTATTTACTTATTATTAATTCATTAAAGGTATATTGGTAATTAAAAGATAAAGGAATTAAAATACCTACTTTAAGTCCTAAGTACATCCTGAAGTCACGTTAAAATGAATGGTTCATTGTCGTGATAACATCGTTGTCGTACGCAACAAATGAGATTATCTGAACAATCTCAAACAATTTGAAATAAGTGATGTCTGCCCTGTAACTATTATAGGAATTTTAATTGGGTAAATGTTTTCACTTGGGAAATAAATTGCTAAAATATTTATATATTTGCTATTTGGTAAGATGGTAGAACCATTATAGAAATAATTTTAGGAATGTTCAACAGAGGCGCGACCTATCTTGTTTTCTCTTTGTCTCTGTATTTAATTGGTTTTTATTTTTAGACATATTGAATTTACTATTTACTTTGTTATTTTTTCTTTTTAAGTAACGCGTTATAATATTTATTAGTAGCAGCAATAAAATTGGTAATTTGATTTATTAGCCATTGTTTCTTTTTACTCTTATTAATGAAGAAACGCTTTCTTTCTGAAATAAATTTTATATCTTTATTCATACACTATACATATTTTGTAATTGTAACAGTCACCAGTTTTATAACTGTACAAATTAAAATTTTATAGTTTTGTAAAGAGGATAAAAACAATCGGTAGGTATACCTAATTAAGGTCTTAAATCATCGCAAATCTGTAAAAATGTCAGAATTTATTGTATTCAGTTTCTAGATCCAATAATAATGTGATATTTTGAACTGGAATATGAATATATTTATAAAACAAACAAAACAAGTTAAAGCAGGTGCGTTGATGCATCTGATTTGTTAGCTACAACATTGCTAAGCAACTGTGGATAATACATTTCTCGTATGGCAATGTCGTAATAAAATTAATCTTTGCTTTTGTATTTTTAGAAGTAGTTAAAGTGATAGAGTTCACATAGTGTTGTATAGTATGCAGTTCATGTACATATGTACATATACATTATATCAAAACTATAACTTGTCACCTAAATGTAAAGGTAGGTATCGGACATGTGAAACAATTCTCGCCAGTAGATTATAATTAATTTAAAAGGAAAACTATTTCGGCTAGGTTAGCTTAATTAGTTAATGAGATAGTCGATGAACATAGAACTACGGAACACTATATTGCGCATAGCCTGACTATGGAGTATAGAGCTAAGGAGAGCCATCTCATATGGGAGGAAAGTTGAAAAAGTGTCTAGCTGTATACTGATAATAGAAGTTCCAGTAGGTAGTTCCAGTAGGTACCACCATCTTACCTACAATAGCGCTGGCGGCGTCGGAAAAACTACGATATGAACATAGCTGTTTAGACGGACTGAAGTTTGCTGAGTTCAATAAAATTTATCTTTAATCGACGTGTTTTTACGGATACTTTTCATACACAGAGATGGCTCTCCTTGCCTCTATACTCCATGAGCCTGACATGGACATGTGTGATTTTTTAAAATGTGGAATCATGCATAGATATAAAAAATTAAATGTTATTGGCCTCAGGGCGGTTATAATAATGTTCCAAATTTTATAAAAGAGGGCTGTCTACATCAATGCAGAATCATTAATCCATGTGAAAAGGATATTTTTAACGTGTTACAGATAGAATGACCCCAAGCGACAATCCCTTAATGGTTCCGTTCATACATAAATTTCGTGGGCCGTGACCGAGCCAAAACAAACTGCTGTCTGGTAATAATTAATGACCAACCGCATCTATTTTACGGTTGTTTGTAAAAAATATAACTAACAAATAACTTGATCTGTACGCACCTGCCCAAACCTATTTTTTTTTGGTTCTATAGCTATTGGGTAATTAAAATCAAGCCGAACCTCGACAAAGGGGTAGAGCAGCCTTGAGCCTACGGACATGAAGACTCTATTTTTAGAGACTTCGATATTTTATATCTTATTAATTATCTTATCTTATCTTATCTTTATCTTTATCTTATCTTTATCTTGTCTTATTTTTATCTTATCTTTATTAGGCTTATTGGCAAGTAATCGACCGAGTTATGCAATTTCAAACTTGGTTAAATAGCTTACTTACGGCAAAATTTGTTGAGCGGCTTTTGAGAGCCTTAGAAAAATACGCCAATCTTTAGTTTGGATAAACAGAAATAGACGCCACCAACACGAATTCGGAATAAACATTCATATTATTACATCACTCACTGCCTCAGCCGGGAGTCGAACTTAAAACGCCTCGCTGGGTTTCTGTTCTGTTCACCAGATTGCAATATGATAGCCCGTTGTAAAATTAAAATAGAGAATTTTCATCATTTGTAAACTTGAGATTTTTTGAGTCTACCTGAGAACTATTTTGAACAGATGTTTTTGATGTATACATCTGTTCAATATTTCAAAACAAACTTTAGGGTTTCAGATCAGAATCAACCTGTGCGATAGTTGCAGAGTCTAAGCGGAGTCGAATTTTGTAAGCAGGTGTGTCCGTTTTTTCTACGTATCATCTGGCCTGGGATCATGTGGTCAGAGTATTTTAGCATTCACATGCAATTAATGTGATCTGGGCGTAATTTCTAATAAGAATTTTTACAACAAGCAAGTATAATGTCGAATAAATGTGAAGACATGTTATTTGTCGGTAAACTTTTAGAAATTGGATACGGGAACTCTTTTCTCTGAAGTAAGGTAAGTCAGGGCAAATATAAATAGTACTGCAAATGTATTATAATTATAATGTCACGTTTTGCCCCATCATAGCTTACTACATATATTAGTGTAACTGTTGCATTATCTGATTTAAACCCCCGAAGAAAATAGAGGGGTGTTAAATTCTTTTTACGTGTTTTGACGTGTCTGGCAGATACTGTCTGTGTATCTGTATGACTGTATACTGTGTACCTGTATGTCTGTCTGTGGCATCGTAGCTCCCAAACGGATGAACCGATTTTGATGTAGGTTTTTTTGTCTGAAAGGTGACTTAATTGAAACTGTTCTTATCTATGTTTAGTGTAAATAAAACTGTCGGGTGTTTTTGAAACTTTATTTTAAAATTGTTAAAAGTTTATTAAAAATATTTGTCTACAGATAATTAAAACTTTCATTCTTTGATTTTATGTTATTCATCAATAACATAAGTTAAACCCATTATTAATTTTACACGCGTAAGTTAATTAGGTACTGCTAACGTAGAAATTATAAGTAACACAGTTAGGTAAGTATAATTATGAAACGGTTTAAACAATCAGACATCCATCATGGGTATTGACAGAGTTGATGGTACCTACTGACAGGTTTATTTGCTTGTAAACATTTCCATGGGCTTTAAAGCATATTATAATTTGGTTTAATTAACTTTTCGCTGACATCAGTTAATAACTTAATTAAACTCTTTAAACGAATATCGGTCTCTCTCGTCGTGCCTCGTCATCTGTAAACTTAGTATTATTTAAGGGTTTCCTGCAAATTGGAGTACCATGTACCTATTTGAAAAATCCTCTTCATTTAAAATTCTGCAGTTGACTTAATCTTAAGAATAAAGCGCTCACACGACGTCGGTATGCGGACTTCATTTGTATGTAAAGAGAATTCTCGGCGGCGCGTGGCCTGTAATACTGTAGGGGAGATGAGCCCAAAAGGGGTAGCCCGCCTAAAACGAGTAAGCGCTTTAAATTTCGTGTCTTTCGCATTAGTTTCAATCTGTGTATGTAGAAAGATGGCCCGAGCGTCGTCCAATCACAGGCAATCACCTCATACGCACTGATCACACGGTTGCAAAGTTACTCTTTAGCAAAGATTTTTGTAGTTTTAAATAAAATTATTAAAGAATTTTGATTCGATAATTGTCGATTTTGGTTTGCTTGATCTATTTGCTCGTATAGTGACATCATACTGTTCTATTTGAAGCTTCTTATCAATGAAGTGATTTGTAACCAGTTGTTTTGGTTTTGAGGATATGAAGAGGCGAAGTGAAAATGTGCCTTTGGGCAAATCGGTATGGGCAAAACGGGTAGGGCTCTTCAGAGGAATTATTTTAGTAATATTGATTTTTTTACCATCAATACTGTTATTGTTTCTCCGTGAGGTCTGCCTGAGTGCTTGGATAGTATACCCCTATTGTTGGTGTCAGCCACCAAATGACTCGTCGGGTTTGGGCTGGGGGCTTGGGAGCCAATTCTTTCTTTCTTTCCTTCTCTTTTGGTTGAACGCCAATGCATCAATGATGCTTTCAGTGTCGCTGATGTCCTCGGGGGACGATTTAAAATTATTATTAGATGTTCAAGTTGATTGATCACATTATTTTTACTATTACCCGCTTTGCCCAAAAGCCTTACCCGTTTTAGGCACCCTATTAGGGCAAGACGAGTAATTTCAATATTTTAGTTTTTTGATATTTCTCATATAAAATAAAGAGATTTTTTTGAGTTTGAGATTAATTTGTTAAAGTTCAATAAGTAGGGAATTATGATAGTTAAAGTAAAGGTTCAAAAATAAATTAAAAACCTATTTTTTCTTCACCTAACCTTAGGGTACCCGTATTGGGCTCATCTCCCCTACTATGACAGGAGTATTGTGACTTGTGAACTGAGTGTATTAATATATTGTAAGCATTGTTTATACTTGATAAGCGCTCATACCACATTTTTACGGCAAATGTAAATTACTGGTTGAAAAACTCAAGTCATACGAATATTATAGGCAGTGTGCGATACCTTCATAACATAATAATTTCACCAGCTCTCAGGGTTGACTGGTAGAGAATGCCAATAGGCATTAAGTCCGCCCATTGTACTCCTTTATATTAAGGTTGTTACAATAAAGGATAAATAAATAAATAAATAAATAAATAAATAATTTATATTATTATGTATTCATGCTCTGCAAACCAATACGCTGTCATACCGTCTGTCATCAATATTAATAATTTATTCTATGGGTAAAATGTCAAAGTTTTCAATTGAAATGACTCATTTGGTACTTAGAGTATTATACAGACATACATTGGACATACAGTAAGAAAACAAGAAATACACAACTGATGCGTTGCCAGCCAAAAAATACGCGAGAGACCCGCATTATTTCTGCCTCTACCGCACTGCGACCGAAACACGTAAAAAACATTTCACAGGCAGTTTTAAAGGGAGGGTAGCTAGCCAGACGTTTTACCCCTACCACCACGTATTAATACTGTCCCGATTAAACTGAGTGGTATAGAATCCAGCGAGATTCAGAGGGATCAAACGGTCATGACCAATTGGCCATAGTTTCGTCTATGATTCAGCAGGGTGCATACGAGCAAGGGAGGTTGGCTTGGACTCAAGATGATTGGAGCCCTTTTCACTCCAATTTATTACCATTCCAAGTTACCTTAACACATACCATAAAATATCCATAGTAATTTGGACATTCTACGCCTAAACTAAAATTAAGTTATATAGGAAATACATATTACTATTATATAAAGAATTTTTACATTAAGTAAAATAAGAACTTTAAAAATATTCAACACACCTATATGTCCGAAGCCTAACAATCATACAGTGTGAACCCGCAATTATTAAGACACATTCTAAGAACCCAAAGACAATGGTGATTGCGACACGTTGAGAAAGCGACGTGACATCTCGATCATTTCGATTTCTTTCAAATTATCCGCTATTACTTCATCCTTCGTGCCATGCACGATTGAAAGTATAGGATGTATAGTTTGTTGGATAAATGTGAAGACATGTCAAAATTAATAAACTAAAAATCTGGAATATAGTAAAGTGGGGTTCACAAGTATATAATCTCCTTGGGTGGGGCAAAATATGACATAGATACATAATTATATTATATGAAAGTTGTATTTGTCTTACCTGTTAAACGATGCCCCGACTTACCGTTCTTCAGATAAGAGTATTGCCCTATGATGAATAAAATGCAAGGAGAACAGAAAGAAAATGTATTTCATATCAACTTATTAAACATTTCACATAGAGCACATGTCATGCTGTTGAATTAAATGAAATAATGATATATAGAAAGAATACAGAGCAAAAGGGACAAGCGCTATTCTAAATTCAAACGCTGTGGGTTGTATCCAATATCTTAACACCCTACCTAAGTTTTTAATGTTTATTCAAATTTGACTAATTAATAAAATTAATGATCAACAAGTCAGCTTAAAAACGATTCTTCGTATTCCAGATTCCAACTGGTTGCTTTAGATTAAGTTCTTTCTTTCTTATCTCTTTCTTTACCGCCAACGCATAGGTGATTCCTTCGGTGTTGCTTAAGTCCATAGGCGATGGTGGTACATGGTATGAGAATTTCAAGTGAAGTTTATAAAAAGTTAATATCTTTTAAATTACTAGGCCTAGAAAAATAATATTTTGTGATTATTGTGCAGGATGAGTTTTGAGACGGGGCATCCTGTACGAGTATATACAAAAGTGCATTGAAAGTTTAGTTATTGGTTATTGGGTAGAAAGAAATTCTTAAAACAGTTCCGAGGAACAAATGTCAGTTTCGCTCTCGAATATCCAAAGTTGTTCAATATTCCTAATGCAGTAAACCAACAATTTTGCTGAACGTATCAATACATTTGAAAAGGAAATGGGTCGATTGCTGCAAATAGCTTTCGACTTCTCGAAACATTTTCGCTTCATAACTTCGAGCTCAACTGGCTTTTCCGAGGTTTCTTCATATGGAAAAATACTTACAGAGTGTGCTAGCAAAATAGCAGGTGCTTGTATGGATTAGACAAAGGGTTCTTGACCTACTTCTGTCTTGAGCTACACGTGGCCACAATTCTACTACTACGAATTAGATGTGAAACAGTAATAGATTCTATCTAATATATAAAATTCTCGTGTCACGGTGTTAGAAGTTGAGCTCCTCCGAAACGGCTCGACCGATTTTCGTGAATCTTAGCGTGCATATCGGCTAGGGTGGAGAATCGGACAACATCAATTTTTTATCCCCTAACCCCTAAAAAATTTTTGGCAGAACAACGTTTGCCCGGTCAGCTAGTATAACATGTAATTCCATTACTTCAAAAGTTGTAAAGGTAATTAAAAAGGTTGCTCTTGTTTATCAATAACAACACTGTCTTTATTTAAACTGAATTACATGTAAGGAATATATATTTGAATTGACGTTATTGGATATGAAAATACGATAAATGCAAGTAAACTGAAGTACGCTTTTAAAGCAAAACAAATTGGACAGGTTTGATAAAAAACAAACTTGTTTAACTCAATAAACATAAAAAATAGTTGTCAACTACCTTAGTAGACTAGTGGTATATAAAATGGAAGCAAATCGACTTAGAATTGAATCGAATTGTATTCTCTCAGCAGCTTCGCATGAACTCGGATTAAGTTAGCATGCTTAAAGTTTTAAACTGGAAGATTTTTAGTTTTGTAGTTTTAAAAGAAGCTCTTTTCTATGCATGTGTCTTACCATACAGAGCACTTCGTTAAAAAAACTTCAAAATACGATCGCAAAATTATTAAGAAAATAGTTTGGTGCTTAAATGGAAATCGAGTTATGAGTGCGGAACATCGTTATTAAAGTATGGTTTTATTATAATTTCTATATGTTTAAGCATTTTATATCTAGTACTCTCTTATAATTTGTTGAACTTTCAACTACAGGTCTCTTATATATCACATAATTTTATTATAACAATCGCTACGACGATAAGACTATTGTTTCCTATTGCATGGTTGGATGTAAACCATACGTGTATTTTTCAACGATTAAATATTCGTATTGAAAACTTAAAGGAAGATCACATACGAGTATAAAAGACGGCAATTTTCGATTAAGAATGTATGGATGCTGTTTGTTGTATCACTTATTGAGTCGAGACGTTTCCCTATACAAATACTATTTGAGTTTCCGTGTTCGTCTTTCCGTTACAGCGGCACTAACTTTTATATATTTGGAAGCACTTGCTTTCGTTATTGTGCAAAAGTCGAACCGAGCAAGGTATTTGGAACTAGCACAAATTGATTGGTTTTGCTTTAATGCAATTTGACGTTTGTTTTTGCTCCAAATTAAATTGTCTCAGGAATAAAAAACAATGCATAATGAAAATTCCTCTTTGTCACGGGTGAAAATGGGCTTACTATTCTTTATTTTGCAAACATACCTGAGCATTCGAGGACAGATAGTTTGTAGCAATTCTCATATAAAATAATATGTAAGGCAATCCCGTACAGGAAAGCAGTGAGCGTTGGTTTCAAGTAAGTTTAGGTACGAATTTAAGAAGTATCCTTATTAATATAATGTGCAAATTATTTTGCTTCAATACCTTCAGGTAGATACCTATTAAATACTAGGATAGCTTACAAAGCGGATATAATTTCCTTAGACGCAAATAGAGACGAATTCAAAGTAGAGTTGCTATAATATTTTACTAAGGAATATCAATATTACTGGATATCGTGTTATTATAACTTTAACCTCTTGATATAAATGAATTTTAAGCGAAGTTTAAATCAAAACCCGGCTCTTATTTGCAAAATACAAAGTTTGAATAACTCGAACGTTGCTTAAATAAATATATTTAAAACTTTTCGTTACTTGACCGCCCCGACGGGATAGATTTCTTACAGAAAATTAAAAGAGTTAGTATAAACAAGAGCGGCGTCGCGTCGATTAAAAACTTTTCGTGTTTTAATATTGGTTTGGGAAAAATAATGCCATAAGATTTTTGTATAATCTGGTTCCAGAATTTTTATTTTATTTTTATTAATTGATGTAAAAGGTTAACTAATATGAAAATTAAACTATTCAAATGCTACATAACATACATGTTCCTGACAGAATACATCTCTTTATTTGTAGTTATGCGTTAATTTTTTTTACTATAATATGTGAAGACTGCCATTCCGCATTAGACCAGCGTGATAAACCTAGGCTTTAAGTTCGACACCCTTCATGTGGTGAGCCACCTGAGCCCAACAGTAACACAAGATGGCCATGGACAACATACAAAGACAAAAACACACCAAGATCGCGAACAGAAATGGAAATTCATCATTCCTGGGAATCGAACCCTAGGCACGGCAATTAGGGATTGCAATCCGGTGTCATTTTCAATCCGGCCGGATTTTACCGGATTTTCACCAATCCGGCCGGATCCGGCCGGATCCGACCGGATTGATCACGTGATCAGAATTTTTCCTTTTCGTTCCAATATAGACTGTTTTTGAGGTATAATTTTTTTTTGGATTATAAAGGAACGCAAATACAATAAAGTAAATGCAACCGAGCCGTAATAAATACTCACACGTTTCATGTCAAGTAGCACACAATGATGATCATCTTAATAATATTAAAAGGAAAGTTTTGCTATTTTTTTATAATGGATAAACTCAAAAACTATTAGGCCAATTTCAAAAAAATTACACCAATAAATAGGTACATTATTCCTTAGTGATACAGGGTATATTTTATTGTGATTAATAATATTTTTACTTACTTCATCACAAGTAAAAATGTTTGACACACAGCGAAGTGGGTACGGTTAAGCTAAATTATTATATAGGGTGGCACAAAGGTTGTCACCCGATGTTCTTTGACTGTATTTTTTTAATAAAAGAAAAACTTTAGTTTTGCTACTGGACTTGTGCTTATTTGATGTTTAAATATGTTTTTCATTAAGTAGAAAAAAAAATATCAGACAAGTGGTTGCCGCTAGAATAGGTAACCATACAAGCCTGATTTATGGCATTTTCCATCACTCTTGTCAGAACTTCTGGCGAAGGGTTTCCGCATTTATGACTGATATTCTCTCTGAGGCTTGTTGACATAGACTCGTGACTTCAAGAAACCCCACCAAGAACCCAAAAGAAGTCTAGAGCGGTTAAAACGGGCGATCTTGTCGGCTAGTGCAAATCACTAAAACGAGAGATTATTATGATTATTCCGCGTTCTTGAGGAGTATAGCGATTCGTGTCTTATTGTCGTGTATTTTGTTGTGTTTTGTACACAAATGTCACAGCAGAATTGATATTTACCGCTATTTGAAAAAATTATAGCTATCTTTCGATATTGTGATAAAATTTGCGCCACCCTATATTATAACTGCGTCTGGATTTAAAAAATTCTAAAAACTGTAATTTTAGTTAGAAGTAGAACAGATTGTCAATTCAACTTTTCTTCTAAAAAATATATCAATTGCTGTATTTGTTTCTATTTATTTTCTTTAAGAAGGGAGCCAATAACAAATATACATGTAACAACTACACATCTTTATATGCTTATGGAGGGTTTTTCTGTTGTCATGTTATCGCGCATCAATTAAAATAAACCTATAAGCTTACACTTACATCCATTTAGGGCAAATATGACAAATACAAAACAAGAACTAATATTATCGAAATTATAATTTCACGCTTTTATAACTTACAAGTATTGATCCATTCAGTAATATGTGTTGTGCATTACATCCTTATTGAACGTTAGGATTACCCGAATGCAATACTAGATTAATTATAACATTTATACCAGGCATTCAAAGCATCTACACTAGCAACAGGGTGATTATTTTGTCAAAAATTTGCGTGACCGGATCCGGTCGCTGGATCCGGTGAATTCCTCCGGATCCGGTATGCGTAAAAAACACCGGATCCGGCCGGATTACCGGATCCGGTTTTCCGGATTGCAATCCCTAACGGCAATCCGGCATGGTAACCAATGCGCCATACGGGTTGTCAACTAAAACTAATAATCAATTTGTGTAAATATTACCCACACTCATATAGTAAGATCCATGCATTATCGTCGGACCTTTCAAATCCATAACGAAAATTATTAGATCTAACAGTCTTCCGTCATCGGAAATGTTGACGGAAGCGGGGATCGCATACATTACTGTGGTTAGAGATAACGCTGAAAAATGGATCACCAAACCCTGATTGATTGAAACTCGGCTTACGAACCCGATGTGTTAAACTTTTCGTTTGTGTTAACTCTTCAAGAATGTGACCCCTTGCTGTCAGAAACGAACGTGGAAGTAAGTTGAAAGCTGTCTTGAGGGAGGGATTTTAGTCATGGCGCAGGTTTTTTATTTATAAACATAGATTTTTATAAAGCTCTTATATTTGACAAATTTCGACAAGTTATTATGAAAGGTTATTATGCATTTAAATATTTTGAAAATTTTTAAAACAATCACTATTCGCTTAGAATCTCTGAAGATTAGAATCTATGAAGACTGATAGCAAGTGATCACCATAATTAGGAACTGATACAGGTAATTTTTTACTATATAAGTCGTAATTATAACTGGATGAAAATTGAATTTTAATGAGTGATATACGGGGTATACATCTAAATAAAAACTAACAGGGCCCTTGAAATGGAATCCGAATTCATTTATAACTCATTGATAAAATTATATTCTAATCAGACTATAAAAATTTAGTAGCTCATTAATTTACTCTTTTGACAAAAATAAGTTGTACCTATCATCATGATATTTTTTTTTTTTATTTATTTATTTCATAAACAATAAATAAAAAATTAGGACACATTAATAGGGTGTAAACATAAACTCTTTAGAGTTTTACCGTACACCCTGCGCCGCCGATATGTATTATTAAGAATTCTTAATTATAGGTAAATATTACGCGCTAACATTTCAATGAGAAGAAACAATCTTAAGATAGCTACACATTTTATAAACACGAGGGTAGGTCACAAAATAATGTTGTGTAAAAACCTTTTAAGGACGTTCCTGTGCACTGTCTTCATTTTTTTGCTCACTTTATTACTACATACAGGATGATTTTAAGAACAAAGTTACAGTTTGAACAGGTAAGGTATAGTTTGAATGTGCTTACGTATTTTATGTGTAGTACTATGTGACTATATGTGATTATTAATATTTAAATGTAGATTATTTTGTTTTCATATAGATATATTAAATAGATAATATAATATATATAAAACATATATGTATATATATATATATATTTAAATTTTTTAATATTTAAGAGTTAATTTGTGTAAATGCTTACGTGAATTTATTAATTGCTATTATGTAGATAGATGATAGAATGGATAGGAAGATATTTAATACTCACCAATAAATGTAACAATATTGTAACATGATACTCATGAATATGAAGTACCGACGGAGCGAATTTATAAAATGTTCACGAGAAAAACATTTTATTTCGACATTATGAACTCAAAGGTAATAACGGAATTGTTTATCCGAAATTTGGGTGTAGAATAACCAATAATAAACCTCATTCTATTGTGATAGAATACACCAGGGCGCACGAAGTGTAATAGCCAAGTTTCGGGTAATATTAGACTGGCCATCGTGGGGGCAATAATACATCATTATATTATTAACTTATCTTCTCACCCTTGACAACAACAATGGCTGTTGAAATATATGATATCATTATCCGTGGATGAAAGCCTCTAAGGCAGTGGTATTCAAACACGTTTGTGTAATTAAACTCAAGTAGGTAACTATAAAACTAGTCTGTGACTGAATACTCTGAATAGTTTCCAAAACTAATTTATAATATGAACTTGTTTTATTTTCATATTAGGTTTTTACCGAACACAGACATGAATTGTATAATGATCGTCGTTTGCTTTTTTTACGGTCCGCAACGCATTAGAAGTGTTTCCGTATCCTAAATATCCAAAAGGTTTTGCATTTATTTGCAAGCCCAACATATAAAAAACCGGACAAGTGCGAGTAAACTCGCGTGGAGACGTTATTTTTTTTGCCGTTTTTTTAAGACCGTATTACTTCTCATAAATTTTCCTGTAATATATAAGTAAAGAACTATTTTCGGTATTTTTATTTTTAACTCTAGCCTCAGCAGTTACGGAGATAAGAGGGGATGGTAAATCATCTTTAATTTTCGTCTTCAATTTTCGTTCTTTCTTGAATAATTTCGAAACTATCCATTGTAAAACCATAAAAATAATATTTTTGAAATCCTTATAACAAGCCGTTTTATTTGACATGGCACACGATAAGGTTTACCAAACAGTTCTTTTTTGATTTCGTTGAATTTACTTTTTCAAAATTCAGTTTCAAAAAGCACATGAGTACCAAATTTCAACTCATTTCCAGGTCCAGTAGTTTCGGAGTAAATTGTCAGTAAAGGGCGAACAGACACACGAGTGATCCTATAAAGGTTCCGTTTTTCGTTTTTTTCATACGGAACCCTAAAAAGAACTAACATAGACGCAGACGGCAATAACTTACCCGATGTGTTCAAGTTAAAAACAGTTGAACATCGCTGCCCTTCAGTGTTTACGGAGCCTTGTCATGCAATGCTTTAATTCAATTCATCGGTACAACAGGTGGGGTGGTAGGCCAGAGTTTTAAAAAGGAAATTATGTGATACAGCGCCGTTTGTTTCGTAAAAGCGTGACTGGGATTTTATCTTTATGGCCCGCTGAGATTTCGGATAGCAATTTTTTGTAGATCCGTTACGGAGGTTTTATGAGAGAATGTCTAATGGCATGGGTGTAGGTTTAGTGCTTAATTAATAACGGTACTCGTTCTGATAAAATATGTATGATGCTAGTAAGCAGCTGTCTTTTAAAGCAATGTAATCATAATATTAAAAAAAATGCATTATGCATTATTATAGCTAAGGCAATGCTGCTTAATAGAGAACTGAAAATACTTATCAGTTTTTATTTTAGTCGCCTAAACTTGGCGAATTGCCTAAAATTTCCAAACAATCCCAGGTGATCCTAGTGTAGACAAGTAAGTGGATATCTGTTTAATATTTTATGTAATCATGCGCTATCTTCTCTATTTTGATATTTTGAATTATGAAAGTAAGTTAAGTATTAATATATTCATATTTCATGTCCGTTTAATTCATTTTAACAGTGCAATCGCGGAAGTTACATAAGTAGGTTATGTTCTCTAGAATAATTGTACGAATTTTCAGAAAGCGTTTTGCTCTTCATATTGTCGGGGCAACAATTTTAATTGTTCTGTGTTTGTGAAAAGAAACAAGGCTTGGAACTGGAGCATTGCTGGTCGGATCGGTTTGCGGGACAAAAGACTCCGCAAATACTAATCTAGAACTAGTATTGTTGTGTAAGGTCTTTGAATTGAAAGCATCTGCTGCTACAAGGGTAAATAAAGATAACGTTATTTGATACACTTGCAGGTGGACTTCAAGTTATTTATTATGTTTAAGCGATTTTGATTTCAAAATCGATGTTTAATTTTTCGCGCTGATAATAATAAAAGGCAATATTGAAAAATGTTATTGTTTCAGAGGGAATTTTTTTTTGAGAAATAAATACGGACTAATCGATGAATATTTTTTTATTGCAAAGCGAAGCATTTTTGTCTAACTATTTTTCGGTGTAACATCGCCGAAAAATTTGTTTGCAAAAATGTTCATTTTCATAGCAAGTTATTTGGAAATGATGGCATTACATATGCCATTTAATATGTGCTAAATATTTTTATATTCCATGAAAATACAGGGTTATTTGTGATTTGATCCTGTATATAAAAGAAGCAAATCAATAATTATGAAACTATGAAGTTTCTAAGTAACAATATAATTTGAACTGTTAATTTGAAGAACAAATTAAATGTTTTTTCTTAAGATGGATGATGTAACAAGTTTAATTGCTGAACTGAAAAAAAATCCCAAGATTTCTCCTTAACATAAAATTTTCCAGTGATATTTTTGTTGCGTTCACTTCGTGCTCACGCCCCCACTAAGACACGCAAATCTCATATTTTATCCACTAGGTCATCATACTTTGCAAGCAACTAGAGAGATTTCCTTTCAAAAATTATGATTCTCGGATAATCCTAGCAGGACGATAGAAGCGCTTTATGTGAAGAGGACAGTTATGAAAAATTTAATACACCCACTTTGAGAAGCTTCAAAGGATCTTGTCAAATAAACCTTTTAGCGAATAGTCGGCGATGGCTAGATTTGCATAAGACGGCAGAACGGCCGACTTGAGGGCAAAAGATCGTGTCTTGCATCTAAATAACGTCTTATGTTTGTAAATATTGACTCATGTCCGCACCCTTTTAGAGGTTTCTATCCTTATTCTCGAATTATAGGTTTTGTTAGTTAGAACCACAGAGGCTCTAAAGATTTGAAGGTTATCTTCGGTAACATTTGTCTGAGTGCGATGTTTAAAAATAATTAAATAAAAATCCGGCTCATATTGATTATAATAGACAAATAATCATTATTGAATATACGCGAATAAATGATTCTTATCAAAGCAATGAGTAAAAATTTAAAATAAAAAAAAAGTATTTCAATGATTGTCGTAAAAAATTGTAAAGAAAACGTTAATATGTATTTGTTATTGGCAACGGAAAATCGAAAAACCCATTGGCAAACTACTTCCGTAAATCGCAGACCGCATGATTGGTCCGGAATTCGCATTTATACGTCTCAAAGTCTGTCATCATAGTCTGATCGCTCACATGAATCAACTTCTTCCTACTTATACAGTTTTGCAAATCACCTGTTGTGATTCACCTGCGCGTACTTCGTGAGTCGCGTGTCTGAAGAAAGGATTACCGCCGCGGCTTTTAAGATGTTATCTGAACTGTCATTGAGTTTTCGAAAACGCTGATTAATTCAGCTAATAAAACTGTCTTGAAATCGAGTTGTAAGGAGTAATAACAACTTGAAAGGAAAATGCAAGTTATTGTGGCATGGATTTAATAAACAAAATGCTTTTATTTCGTAAATTATGTATGAAAACAATACCGTAAAACTTTTAATTTTAATTTTCGTACCGTTTTATTTTATAACGGTGCCGTTTGATTAGAATGGATGCCTTTGATGATTGCATCGAAAAATTGCAGAATAGGTACTAAATAGTAGCTGCTATAAAGCCATGTTAGGCATACAAAGTTCCGTCTCTTAAATTTTTCATTAACTTTTTTATGAATTTGTATTGGCTTAGCATTGGGAGAGGACACATCACATGAGTGTGACTAGGTTTTAAGAAAACGGAAATTCCTGATGAATGTACTTCACCGTAGGGCTTATCGTATCAGGCATACATTATAATGATTCACCTTTACATTAGTATGTCTTCTGTTGCTTTAGAACAAAGCGATAAATTTAATTCGTAACCACAAGAAGACGGTACCCGAATAACGGAGACGTTAAGGTTTGGCACTACTTTTACTCACAAGAAAATGGCGTCACTTAATAGTGTGTCAACATTTTTATCCATAATTCGATTAGCAAGTTTTACTGCCATGGAAGAAGTAGGTACATCTATAGCAGGCACTACCACGGTGTGTGGATGTAGGTACTCAAGCATCTACTGACGACGACGACTGCATAGTCTTAATTAGCTGATAGAACTCTTAAGGCTTACATAAGAAAGACACATGAACAAATATTCATAATTTCTTACAGACAGTGGCAAAACGAATTCTTGCTTTCTCGTTCGACAGCCCAAACAATACTTACCCGCACTGCACTAACTGTAAAGGCTGACCAGGTGAATTGCATCACCGTGCTTATCATACAAATATAATTAAACACCTTGCTTTAACATATAATAATATTCTATGCATGTTACGATGGCAATAATGTATGGGGATCGTGATCGACGCGCCCAACTTTCGCACCATTCATGCGTACGAGGAGAATGATGTCACTGCACACTATCACAATACGATTGTTATTGAGTGAAACTGTTATAGAGCATTGAGGCTTGATCATTTTGATCAATAGATCTCGCATAACTCGAATCCCTACCGGGCTGTAAAAGTTCGGAGAGTCTGTCTGTCGCCGCGTCGTGACGTGATCCAGCTGAGAGCTTGGGAGCTAGGTTCTTTCTTTCTTTTTCTCTTTTCTGTCTACTGTGTTGCCTTCGGTGTTGCCTTTGGTGTGGCCTTTGGTGGTTGACGGTGGTTGCTTACCACCCGGTATCACCAGCTCGTTTGTCGGATGGTTTCTTAATAATTTGAACTAAAAGTAAACATCAAGTCATTAGCACGTCAAGACAATGTTACTTTTTCAGTAATTAACAAGGATTAATGAGTCAAAGTAGACCTACCTTCATTAAAAGGAAAATTAAGTATTTTTATCGGAACACAATTAATGAAATGTATTCTGGGACCCTAACAAAAACTTCTAATGATCATAATTTCCCAATGATACTAGCTTGTTTTAGGGCGGAAATATCAAATCATTCTAATTAAAAGTAAAACATGCCTAATAATAGTCTGTTGGCCATCATTTATGCTTCAACGATTATGACATTGGTACCTGTATTTGTTGGAGTATACCAAGCGTAAATAAAACTACTAAAATAAAACTACGAGTGCTTATAATTTATGAGATAATATATTAGCGAACTAAACAGGTTACTCCCACATAATTGAGGTAAAAGTTTTGAAACGTATTGACAAATGATTCAGACAACCTGACTTTGAAACGTTACTCTGTCGACTTACAGTTTTAAGACTTGCTGACTTTCATGAAACATTTGGATCAAAGTATTAACATAACTACTCTTCGAAGTACGGATACGCTTACAAATAATTGTTACTCAACCGAATTATCTTTGAATGGCTTACGGATTATTATATGAAAAGTTGTGAATATTTTCGTTAAAGCAAAGATAATAACTGAAATTATTACAATAGGATTTACATTACCAATTTCATTAAACATTAGGTAATCGAATTCTAAACCAAGACCGAACCAATGAACAGAAACACCTGTTCATTTCAAACGTTCAAGTTCCTGGTCTTATAAAGAACTTTGAAACCAGTGAACTAAATCTTTACTTGCTTTTTTAAAGCTTTCCAATGCGGTTGGTCTCGATATCCGACAGAGCAACAAAGACCATTAAAAAAGGAATTCAAACCGCAGTACAGGGCACGCGCCTCCACCGGATATTTATTAAACCAATGAAGCAGGAAGCATCTTTGTTGCTTTCGTAGGTTCAGGATATCAGTTATTTATACCTGCTTTATCGAATACGACAACGGTAACACTTTTATTTTTGGTCGTATCTGCGTAGATAATCATCATCATCGTAAACGTATGATCACTTAATAAAACTGAAAAAAAGACTGCATCTGAAACTAAATATTCTAGATTCTCTAGAAGTGACTGTAAGTTATAAAGCGATCATTAATTTATTACCTGGACACTGCACAGTATAAAATGCATCAGGACAGTGTCAAGGGAAAAGTGAAATCTGAAACAACCACAAAGGACATACTGACGATGCAGACGAGATATAAACCTTGTTGATAATTATAAGATAATGAACTTATTAGATAACAAATGAAGTATGAAAGAGGAATATGCATTTTGTGTAATTTCTGATTCATAAAGGAATTGATACTTTATTAAAGTTAATAAAATAGATACAAGGCAAAATAATATTTAAAACAAATGCAATTGAAAGTAAACAGTAGGTACGATATTCGCATTACATGCGAACAAAATATTCCATCAATTGTACCTTTTCATACTGTATGTAGTGTTAATTCAATTCAATGCTGATGCTATGACATAGTATGACAAAGGTTTGGTAAATAATAGATAACAATCTACTAGAGAGCTAGCAGGGTTATTGTGGGATTTCTAAACTATTTACTGATTAATAAAACCAACAAAACAACCACAAATCTCTCCAAGTGTCATACAGTATTAATAACATCAATTCAATGCTGAACTTTAGCAAAATAGACGCTAAAAAAAACATAACGATCTACTATAGAGCTAGTAGCAATAGTTACTGTGGATTTCCTAACTATTTACTGATTTACAAAACCAACAAAACAACCTAACTGATCAGACCACATCTCGTCACAATCACGTTCGGAGCTTGGCGATGGGACTTGCGGTTGCGGCGAACTGTTTGCGACCGCCGCGTCCCAATTGATTTCAGTCACGAATCCGTCGCTTGATGTACGTGTGTCTCTGTCTTCGTTTCTTGGAACGTTAGTTCTCATTGTCATGTTTTTTGTGAATTGGCTTTTACTAAGTCAGTGCGTCTGGTAAGAAAATTACATCGCCACTTACCATCAGGTGGGATTGTAGTCATATATATGATGTAGGCAATGAGAACAGTCTCATTGCCATTTTCATCTGTAACACCAAAGGTAAGGTACCGATGCGTTGACGACCAGTAAAGAAGAGAGAGAAACAAAGAAAGCATTATTAGCGTTATTATTAATATGCAGTGTATTAGTTTACGCCGTTTACGGTATACGGTCATCGGTATCAACTAAAGGAACACAAATATCCGATCGCACAGATTCCGCGGAAAATATATTTAATTTATCAATAGGTATGTACTGAAGTGTCGAATGTCGGCGGGTTGCCCACGAAACTGTTCGGATAACGTGATCGAAACGATATTGATCACGAACGTGTTGCCTGTCTTGTACGTGTTTCTGCTTCGCTAATCGTTGCCACCTGCGTTGTTCGCGCTATTTTTATTTGAATGTCAGCTTCCATCACCTGTGAAATAACGTGAAATTAATTTGTAATCGTTGTGGAAGGCAGTTCGTCAAAATTTTCTGTTAAAGGATTAAGTTTCTTGGTACTGCAAAATCGTGTGAATGTTTTGACACGGCTTGATTTTGTGACACGCAAGAGTCTGAAATTTAAAAATAAAATTACTTTTTGGCGAAGAAACTTTTTGCTTACTGGATAACGAAGTAGTCATTTATAAAATACTGATGGGATTTATATAGTCTGTAGCGTGTTAAGATTAGCAAGTTTTTAAGGGACTATCTACTCAAGTGCAAGTTAATGAAGAGGTAAAATTCAATATGTGAACAAAAAGTTATAATAACAAACGAATGACCATAATTTTATGAACGCTTCTGTAATTCAAAAATATCGATCCGGTTGTTTGGGTCTCGGTTTAGGTTGTTAGATGGTGTTTGTTTAGAATCGTATCTGGTCTGACAATTCCTATCACTCGGCTTAGTCATATCCAAGTATTCTTGGTGGTGTAGTTTTTGACAAGACCTAACGAAGATAGATAATTACCTATAGAGGACTGTTAATGATTTTCACACAGTTGCAGCAGTAAATTAAGTCTAAAATTAAGGAAAGCTTCCAAATGCTTCACTTAAAGTTGATAATTAACAGATCTCGAAGTCTAACAAACATCTCTTTATTCAAAATTTTCTGTTATATCGGTAGTTTGTTTATTAACATCAATTTGTGTTCTTAATCAGCTCACCCAGAATGGTATTAGGTAAAGTGTTGATGATCTTTTTATTAAGTAGTGATTGTTTGAAAAACCATGGACGTTGTTACGCTGGTAAGGATTCATCGCGACTGAGTGAGGGTTAGCGATGAATGACCCCGCTACACTTTTAGTACCTAATAATAAAACTGTAACGAATTCATGAAATTTTTTATGTCACTGTAGAATTAGAAAACTTAATTAATAAAATATAACAGATGATATTATTATCATCTAAGGTAAGATGACGAACAAAGCAGACTATTAAATCATTGTATCAGTCAAATTATTTTTCCTTAATGAAGATGTTTGCTTTATAAGTGGTAGAGCAATAGAAAGACTTAAAATCTGGACAAAATATCTTTCATCGCCCATCGCTTAACTAGACGTTCAGATTCTTTGATTACCTATGCACATAGCCCGTGCAGTTCAAACACTTGCAACGGAAGTTTGAGCACTGCCCGTAGAACAGGTTCTTTCGTTAACATAAAAACAAAGCCAGAAATTCATTGAAAGATTTCTCCCAAACATTCCTTGGTACCCGACCATCAAAGTTTATATCTGTCTCATCTACTCGTAATCCTATAAATGACATCAGATAAGATAGAGGACACACGGCATGGGATAAGCTTCTCAATTTTTACTTATATTAAAGCACAGCATTTTTATAAGTCTAATGTTGAAATCGTGGATCTGCAAATATTTTTTTAGTTTAAATTTTAGTTATTTATAAAGTTTACATTTAAGTTACTAAGTACACTTATAGTTTGGTTGAGCTAATTCCAGATTACACAGCTTACACACACAGGTATAGATCGTTACCTCCAACTCAATAAACAATGATAAAGTTAGCAATCCTGGCCTATTGGTTTTGATATTTCAAAACCAAACAAATTTATTTCAGCGACTAAAAGGTTTATTTTAATTTCACTGCAGTTTTTAATAAACCATACTTTTTAATAAGAATAACTATTTTACTACTGTATACTAGTTTCACTATTTCCTCTAACAGCATTATTTCCTATCATTTATCGATATCGCGCCGCTTATCACGATGCAAGCAGTCAATATGCCTAATACCTTATACCGTATCGTGGTGATCTCTGGTGACAATATACGATCAGAGACATCGACTGATCGAGCCGAATCCCGTCGGCGATCACTTTGAACTGTTGTGTTAGTTGGCTATACGTATTTAAATACGTTGTATACAGAGATAACATTGCATAAGTGAACTTCTGATCCAATACACATGATGATCAATTGTTTATTTGATACGAGTATGAGGTTTAAAGTTGATTGAGTTCTAACAGCTTTGGAATACAATAACAATAACATCTATAATAATAATAATAAGATCGTCGTGTTCCGGCTGAGGGCTTGAGAGCCAGTTCTTTCTTTCTTTTTATTCAGTCTTTCTTGGCCGGCAACGCATCGGTGATGCCTTTGGTGTTGCTGATGTCTATGGGCGACGATATCCACTTACCATCAGGTGGATCGTCAGCTCGTTTGCCGGCTATTTCCATAAATTAAAAAAAAGATACTTACAGATACTAGAACTTAAAAGTAAGGCATATTTTGTCCTATAATATCAACTATCGCTCTGCCTACGGATTTAGCACGTTTTCCAGGACAATATGTACCGTATTTATTATAGATCATGGTCTACCTATGTGCTAAATTTCATGAAAATTCATTCAGTAGTTTTTGCGTGAAAGGTAACAAACATTATCCAAACTATCACATTCACGATGTTTTTAGGATAATTTTGTGGTCAATAATAAACTGAGGCCAATAAAATACGTGCTGGCATATAAAAATAAAAAGTCAAAAAAAGTATAAAAGTAAACGTCAGAACGAATAATAATGCATCTGTATTGTTTACTCTGTGCGCCGGCAGTCCCCTCGCCCGCACAGCTGGCGCCCGAGTCCACGAGTCACGACAAAGCAAATAAACTGTTTGCTTACAGATATATTGAATTAGTTTTAGGGCATTTCCTTGTTTGAGTTCTGATTAATTAGACGCACCTATTAGAGCGTGACGGATAAAGAATAGTTACCACTTAAGGTACTTCGTTCGTTTTATAATAGTTTTAAGTTTCGCTTTGTAAGTTACCGTTGCTGTACGTGTTAAGAATTACGACGTATAGGTTGTTAATGCTTTTTAATGTCATTTTAAGGTAAGCTCATGCATTTTCCATAATCATGTAATAAAAAAGTAAGGAGTAATTTTATTTGTAACTTATATTTATTATTTACTTACATATGTACCTACATCCACGGCATACATTATTAAAGATGAAAGATTAAAGATTTATTAAGAACAAAAACAATTTTACATTTTACATTTAGTTCGTAAACATTATGATAATTACGATAGAAATAGTAGATAGTATTGGTATATGAAGCCGGGTGTAATAATTTTTACGTGTTTTAATTTTCTTTTTAATTGTCTTCACGGAAATACTTAGGTTCTAAAATCTATATTGCTTTCATGTGACTTTTATTACCCGTATCAAAACATGCTTCTAGAATGGCAATTTGTGCAACGGAATAGAATTTCAACGATGGTTATATCGGGAAATGACGTTCATTGAATTCGTTAAAATTCCACGCGTTACTTTTGAACGTAATCCTTCTACGCTTTGTCAATAGTGAGAAGGGACATTCAATTGTCTGTAAATGACTTACGGCCGGTCTCAATAATGTACTAACAGATGGAAGACTGTGGATAGGGCTACCATTAGTATGTTATCTGTCTCTAACAAAACAAAATCCAGTTAAAGAAAAAATCAAATTAAAACATGTAGGTACCTTACGTTCTATTAACTAACGGGTAGATAGAAATGTTTTTTTCGTCAAATATTTAAGTCTTTGTTTGTTCTTAGTTTTGTAAGAATATGCATTTTTGTTATTTCAATGTTATTGTTTATTTTTATTTTATAATTTGTTTTTTATTTTTTTATTGTTTATCTCATTATTATTATAATTATAGCCGAAGCTGTACTTTATTGTTCTTATGCGGCGAACTGACATCATTTCGTCCGAACTTTGATGCAACAAAGGGTGCACTGAAAACCAGTAGCCGTGGTTCACCGCGGCATATGCTGAGTGCGTCCCTTTTTTGTTGAGCAGTTCTGCAGCAGGTTATGTAATGTAACTGTTTAATTTCAAAATTGTTAAGTAATAATTTATAACTTGTTGCACTGCATTATGCTTAACAATATAAACTATTTCTTCTTTACTCTGGACATCGACTCTATCTGCTATTAAAAAATCTATGATAAACTTTTTTGAAATCCTTATGATGAGCTCTTTAATTTTTAATACCCATATTGCATTATTGCATTTATTTTTAGTTTTTGATACTTCAAACAATGACATCTCACAGCCACCATATATTTTTTTTATTCCACTTATCTAAGAACACTTGAGCTATCAAGATGCATCTAACGATATCTTAATCATATAAATTGGTCAAGTGCAGCGGTTTAGAAGATATGAGGTGATAAAGAATATTACATATACATACATACAAGATACGAGTGAAAAATAACCCTTCCTTGGCAGTCAGGTAGAAAATGTTAACAATCATAGCTCTCATTTACTTAGTGTGGCAAGAATTGGAGTTAGATGGATAGTGCTTGAAATGAGCTTTCCATTTTTCAGATGGTATATTCGGCCAGTGTTGGAAAACTTCGCAAGGCATAAAAAATTGCAACAAAGTGTTTGATTGTCAAGTGCAATGTTGGTGTCACACCGCAACACACATTCCCAAAAAACGCAATTTTTAAACTTCTCCATTTTCTGAATGTAACGATGTCTGAACAAAATTTTATGATTGAATAAAAATTTCGAAATAAAAATTCCGCTGCTTTAATTTGAAATTAATTTGTATAGGAATCCAAACAAATAACGAGCTAAATGAAGTGCAAGGACACTACCAATCTTTTCTTGAAGCGCTTCATCGTTATTTTGAACCGTCATAACTTGGGTTTGGATTATACTACTTTTTATAAGTACTATTATTTTGTCTGTGATTACACTAGAGAAACAAAATTTGCGGAATATGATGTCAATAGTGGACTAAACATATAAAGTTTCAATTACATAGCTATTATACTTATTGATATCTAAAAATCGTCACTCACTGATGATCATCAAAAAATTTTTCTACTTCTTGAAGTCCTAGAATTGCCTAGAAAACTGAAATTTATGTATGTAAGCTACTATTAAGTACACAAACAACAGGAAACTCCTAAAATTTGGAATTTTCAGCCCCTAACCCCTTAAACTAGGGGATGGAAGTTTGTATGAGACTTCCGAAAATTTTGATGCTAGAGGTTTTGAAAATGCATTCACGAACTCCTTATTATAAATAAAAATATATTGATTTTAAGTAAGTCACCCCCACCCTTTATATTAGGGGATGGAAGTTTGTATGGTTTTTCCTTTATTTTCATGTCAAATGATGCCAAGGCGAGACCATGTTTATCATAATTCAATACAAATGTTCCCTGTTTACAACAGTAGTTTAGAAAAGAAATCCCAAAAAATTAAAAACATCAAATACAAATTGACAATTTTTACTGTCTATAACCATAACATGAGTGAAATATTATTTTGCAATCATTTTGATCTATAAGTACTCTTATAACTGTATAATATACTTACACTTATAGCTATAAACATATTATTTACCTGTACATAATTATATACCTACAAATTGTGTACCATTCTATCATTCACATCGTCACGTGTCAGTGAAAACAGACTTCTTTGTTCCATTGACGCGTTACTACTAAACTAACCTTCTATTTACTAAGCTTTTAGCGACCCCCAAGTGCGTTTGGTTTGAGTTACCAATATTTTGCTAGGCCTTACACCGCCATTACACTATCCACAAATTATTAGTGACTTGCTTCGAAGCTTGGTAAAATCCGTGCATTCGCTTTTGCAGTCTCTTACACAAGATCCGTAATAAAATTACAATGTTCAGATTTTTACGTACTCTATACCATAACTACTGCAGTTTTTGAGATTATACAACTAAACAAGTCAATTATATAACTTACTTAATAAGTTTGTAGTAAAAATGGGTGGAGTTCAATTTGAAACTACCTAATATACTCTTGGAATAGATGATTTATTTTAAAAACCTGCCAACGCTACTGATCTGATCGTTTTCATTTATAATTATTACATACATAATAATTATTACAAGTCTTTTGTACATTATATGTATAAATTTACAAAATTCTAGTGTTTTTGTTTGGTAAGTGTAAAAGGGGCTTTATAAAACGAATAGATTCTAGGGGGTCCACGTATATGAAGGGTCGGTGATTGTTAGGTATCCTAACTACGTATGTTTGCTGGCTTGACGCGTATTGATTAAAAAGGGCTTGCGAAACAAAAGGGGATTCAAAAAGAAAATTATGACCCTCGGTATTAAGATGAAAACACTCTTAAAATATAAGTAGTTGTAGTAGGCTGGCAAACTTAGCAGCATTATTTATTTGGAATAATAAAAGGGAGCGATGGCAAATTATTATTCTTTTTAGGGTTGTGTATAGTAAAGAACTATGTTGTGTGTCTACATTGTTCATCTACTTGCTCTGCGATACGTTTTTTAACAGTAAAGTTGATTGAAATGTAAAATAATAAATGAAACGAAAAATCATAGTTTAACGACCCCGTAGCCTAATTGGTAGGAACCCTGCCTAAAAAGCGTGTTCCTAGATTGGATTTCTGGCCGGGACATGTGTGACAAATAAAGGCTAGTGATATCTTATTTGCCTTGTCTATGCCACGTACGAGATGGAATCCTAATACGGGGGGAAGAGAGTAATATTTTATTTTATTCTATTTATCTAGGAAATATAGGTGACATTACTTGATAAAGTGATTACATTTTAATATTTGACATCATAATTATCACCTTTACAAAATTTCAAATAGGCAAATAAACTCATTACTAGCACCGAAACCGCAGGGCACCGCGTAAACAACTTGTAAAATTACTAATTTACTTTGATAACGTGGGCGTGTTAGTGTAGGCGTGGAGGATATAAAAAACTAGTAGATTAACAGACCGATAGGTTTTAATTACAAAATTCATAGAAGAAAAAAATTAAATAAACATATGGCGCACGTGTCCGAGCCGGGATATTTATGTTTATGAGATTTTTGTTCTATCAAAACTTAGTGTATTGTCAAAAGAGTCATTTTGTTACCAATAAATAAAAAAATGGTTGTCTGTAAAGTCGGTTTACGGACGGTAGTTTAACGTGACAACGTCATGACAAAGCTCCGCTCCGCTCCACCCCGCCCCGCTCCGCCCCGCTCCGCTCCGCTCCGCTCCGCTCCACTCAACTGCGATTGCCTACGGCTCGCCTACGGCATCGGCTACGATACGCCGATCGTAGCCAATCGTGCCTCTCTCTCGCTTTTGCCACTCTCTCGCTCGCGGAACGCTACATTTTTTCGTGCGTGCGCCCGGCGTTCATCGTTTTAATAGACGTTATCACGTCAAAAAATATTTTTTTTTTCGTAAGTTTACATGGCAGAATTTTTAAATCAATAAAGGATATATAAAACGAAGTGCGATTGTTACGAAAACTTTTTTATGACGATATAAACCAAGCTAAGGGATATAAATAGTAAATTTCAATACATATTTAAGTAACTAATTTATTACAGTCCTTACTTTCATATATACATTAGTATTTCTACATATTTATTTTGTTTCAAGTAACCAATAACCGTTATAGATCAAACTCCGAACTTCGAAGTATATTAAATTTCATTATAAAACATTAATAACAAGAGGCAGTCACGCCTGGAATCCTTTTGTTACTCTGTTAAAAAATCGGTTCACTCCCTACTACACGATGCCATTGACAGAAAGTTCAAGTAAAAAGTATGACGAATCGGCGTGAGAGTCATCAGTTATAAAAATATGGCCCATTGAAATAATAAAGTGGCTTATTGATAAAAAATATTCAGCCCATAAATGCATATTATCAAGTGACTTTTATTAAAATGAAGTACCCACATGTTTTAAAATTACTTTATGTTAAAAAGCCATACCGTTAAACATATTATCTGTGTATCATTACACAGATGAAGTATCAAAAATTATATGGAGGTGGCGCTTTTTAAAAACTAATTTGATAATTGTCGTGGGAATGTGGGCTTAATCACGGAGAGATAGGATCTGTAGTTCAATGAGTTAACATTTCGTATAATATTTTAATTGCTGCGTTTATCGCTACTATGTCACCAGGAATGCGGTTTAATTTATAATATATTTTATTTTGAACAGTACATTATTATGCTGCTGTAGATATTGATATAGCGTAATGTTGCATTGCCTCTCGACGCTTAAAGAAATATAAAATTATATTAAACTTCCGTCCTTCCACTTCTGCTGCAGAAATAATTTTCTTTCTAGGAACTAAATAACAAACTATTTGTAACAATTATTTTAAAAGTTAGTTCAGTAAAATTCTCAATACTCTCCATTGTTGCGCACTGCAAAATGCAGATAAAGTTCAAAAAACAAGTAAAGCCAGCAGATTTAAAACTGTTAAAAATTCAGAAAGCGCAGTCGAAGCGCAAACTATTTAAATCCAAAACGAATGGGACGCATAAGGATGCTTACAGTTGGAATAAATTTTTCTGCGTAGCATTTGTAGGATAATATTTCATGAGTGGTTGAGTTCACGGCCATCTCTATGATCATTAGAAGTTTTATCGTCACATCTAAAAGCATTCAATTGGAATTGACGACTACGGCTGCTATAATGATCAATACTTGTTAGCATCGTGTCACCGTGACCTGAAATGTATATGTACTAGGTTCCATTGATTTATTGACTACCCGTAGTTAGGAAGTTGTAGTTTGATAAACGGATGCATACGTCATGTCAGGTACCTGGCTAATTATTTCAGAAATGCGTTTATGTAATTGTTTTTAGATGTAATTGAAAGCTAAATAAATGTTATTTGATTTATTTGATTGTGGTAGGGTAATGCACATTTTAAGACCAACTGAGAAATGATTACATGTATGGGTAAGGACCAAAAATTTGACGTAATAGTACAATAGAGATCACAACGGAACTTATCACCCTGGAAAATAATTGTAGCACAATTGAAGTATAGGTGTGTGTGTAAACAGTAATATTTTAGATTACCTAAATTTATACATAATACATGTTTTTAGATTTCTCTTAATCTGTATCTGAAGGAACCTGATATATATTTTGGTGTTACATATATGTATAGGTATAAAAATATCAAACGTACGTATGTTATATACACCATACAAAACACTTTAGTCCAGATATACTGTGCTTCTCTTTTGTAAGGAACCTTATTTTTAAACTAATGAATTATATACATTTGCTTAGCACAAGTTTATTTTAAACTGTTTTCCAGATCTATCAAAACGGCATAAATATTATTGCGTGATACATTATACGAATCATGTCAAAACTCAATACAATTAAGCTCTAACTAGAGTCCTAGGAACTGGCAGCCATTAGACAGAAACTATTCCTTTTTTCGTCTTATCGGACCATCTAATTAATTAATACCGGTTTTTGTTCGAACAAGCCGTAATTCTGTCATCTGGCGTAAGATTGGCGTACGTCCGAACATCTCGATTCGCCCACTCAATGCTGTAATTAAGCTTGCAGCGACCTGACTTAATTCAATCGGGATTGTGATAAACAGCTGTTTTCATTTGCATTTAAAATTGATATTCAGCTGCCGTTTTAAGCCTTTGTTTATTGTTTGTAGATTGGTAGACTGGCTATTGTTTAAATATTATTTGTTAAGTTTGTTAGAGTCAGTTTATAATACTGTAGTTTTGCAACATAATACGTCCAGGTTTACAATGAATAAAGAAAACTTATAAGAATAAAAAGATCCATGGATAAATTTAAAGTGTATAACATAACAGTATCCGAAGTGCGAGTTTATATAATCCAGTCATAACATTGCACATTGTTGTGAGATCATTTTAATTATAAAAAAAATATCATGCGTAAGCACGTATTCGGTTGAGATTCGTTCCGGGGGCGTGGCGAATGCGCTGGCGCTCGCTGTCGTCGCGAGCTGCGTTTGCGCAATGAATGACGCCGCCTCATTAAGCCGGAACAAAGTTGTGTATGGCTTGGATACGTTGTGCCTTGTGCTTACAATATGAACCTCAGCTTTTTACAGAAATAATACGTACACCAATAATAATATTTGTTTGTTATAAATTACGTGATGTAATAACTTGGTTGTAAGGAGATGGGTGAAGAATTCGAATTTGAGATCCATTTCGGCGGCATTGGATATGATAGTATACTAAAAACTAAATTGTAACTAGTTTTAGATTGTCTAGTATAGAAATAAAATCTAGTAGCGGTCTACAATGACGCTGTTGATACTTAGAGGGTACGTGACGCAGATACGGGCTTAGCGATACATATTACGCGGAGTTTGGTTTGGAATTTAAAATTGTGACTAAAGGACTCTACACGAAAAAAGTATTTGGTTAAGGTAAAAACAAAAAATGTTTTATAATTAGGCTCTGTTCTTTGCCTTAAGGCACCCATGGAAACGAGCAACACCAAACCCATCACCGATGCGTTGTCAACTATGAAATAAGAACAAAGAAGGAAAACTGTTGAAATACTTGCTTTAAAATAAATGAAACAATTAAACAAATAAATAATATGCTATTTCAATTAAGTACACAACGGCTATAACGGAACCGCTAAGGAAGCGCAGGAAGTAACGCACTAGCTGCAATTATGTCAAGGAAATGTTGTCCCAGTGAATGTTATGAGTTGAGGAATATGTAGATACGTGGATATGTCTTCACGTGTATAATTTTAATAATTGATGACTCTCTTGAGCAGTTAACAGTGATTGTGCCTGCTGAGAAAGATAAAAATACTAACACTAATAAAAATAAAAACTAAAAATCATATTATACTAAAAATTATAATTGGGTTAATGACATAATTTATAAGCATGATAGGTATATAAAATAATATTAATAATTTTTAGCTATTTTATGTATAGCGAATTAAATTATGCATATTTTTTTCCAAAGTTCTTTAATTAATTTTTTTGATTAAACTTTTTTCGTGGGCGAACAATGCATAGTTATCATTAAAGCACAAAATGCCTAATATTTTTATTTCAATTTTGCACGGACATTCATAACAATGGACTGCGCCATATGGAGGTCTGTAGCTTTCGTTGTCGCAATTCTCATATTGTACTGACCCAATTTGCCACACTCGCGAGATAAAATACGGCTCACAGATATCAGGAAGTGAATGTGCTAGTACGAAATTTTTTAAAGGGCATAGGACTTTTATACAAAATCATCAGCATCCACGTGTAACGCAGAAATTTGATCCTTATACACTTAAAGATGGAAATCATTTTATTTATGTTAATAGAACGAATTAACAGATATACAAAAGTAACAATTGCGCGGAAGGAAGCAACTCGGGCGAACTAATTTGCGAGTTTCAGAAGGAAATATTGCTACGTCATTGAACGATTCACATTCACATTTTAACGCAACAAAGTCACGTCATGATGCAAAATGATCAAAGGTTGTAAAATGTAAATATGTATTTTCAAAGAAGCTCTAAAGAGGTGATCTAAAAAATAAAGTATAATTAATTTGTTACTATTTAGATACTTGTGGTATAACATCAAAGCTTGTTTAAATGCAAGAATTAGTTTTAAGGGCCCTTTAAAGTTCAAGTTGCGAGAAAACCTGCTCGTTAAATGTAAAGATTTCAAATTGGTACGTAAATCATATCTCAAACGATATCAAGTTGAAAAATCTTAAGGCTGCACTGTGGATACTATGAAACTTGTTAAATGTAAAGTGTCTGAAACTTAAAAAGGAGAGCAAAAGGGAGATAGAAGTAATGTAATTAGTGCAAAAGCTGTGGAAACCATTCTGATCGCACAAGCAGAGCAAAAGATGCCTCTAATTGAACAGGACGGAAGAGGAATCAAAGGGAATGATTGCATTCCCCTAAATTCATGGGGACAGAGAATAGGGTGGGATGCGATGCGTGGGCTAAATCTTTTGGGGACTTGCAATTGAGCTGAAACTTGTAGAAGGAACGAAGTGAATAGGCATATTATGTATTTTTAACTTTAAAATATCTCTCTTAGTATTTTGCATAATAAAGCATTTTTATGAAAAAAAAAATGTGCAATTATATGGGCTTATTATGAATGTTGGCCACGATAATAATTAAAAGCAAAATTTTTGTTGTTTATTAAAACATGCACACTGTCGTTGAATGTCGTTTCTCATTTCTCCCACCATATTAATCTCAAAATTTAAATATTATTTTATTTACATTATTATTCAGGCAACGACAAAAAACCCGCAATAATCTCAAAGTTAACGATTGCTGTTGGTATTATATTTAGTTTTTGTACCTTGAAAATTTAATTAATGAGAAATAAACAGCATATTCCTCTCTAAGAATGCTTAACTCTACAACAGAAGTCATAGTTCAGAGTAGCGTCGCGGGTAGCAGGCGAGATTCCGTTGCAGTAATGTCATTGCTAAGATTGCACCCAGAATTGCTTTATGTAATTGTACAGGGGACACTAATCTATTCTTCAGATTTGAAAAATAAAGCTGACGAAGTAGTAACTTGTTTCTGTAATAAACACAAAAACGAACCTTACACGAAATCGATAGAAAACGCATTGTTTCTAGGAATTTAATTAGATGTCCGATTATGTCTGACAAATTTTAGATGTTTTTGATCGAACATTATGTTGTTTTGAATTTTATGAAGACGTATTTCAGCTTCGTCAAGGTAAAATTATTATAATTTTCTGAAGCTCATGGCAAACCTATCCGTTTTATGAAGTGCGATAATAAAATTTAGTAACCAGAGTTTGTGTCAACAATATTTTTAAAAATTACATCAACTCTCCTAAGAGTTAAAAATAATTTATCCTATTCAAACCCTAATAAAAAAAGCTTTTCATCCTACCACCATCTCACTATTAAGCAAAAAGTTAAGTGTCATCTTAACTTAACCCTTCTTGACAGACTTTTATTTGTGCCGAACCCTATAGACTAGTTATTGTAAAGATCTGTTGTAAAGAGACTGTTCTAAAATTACGAATTGTTTAACACTAGGTTGCGGGCGAATGCGTTATAAAGGATTTAATATACCCGTATGTGTAAGAATTAATATGCGAAGAACACTGACATTGTTTTGCTTTCCCCGTTTTGTAAATATCTAGTGAAGCCAAATAACTTCACAAAAGAATTCCGTGAAAATGTCTCGAGTATTATTTTTTCTTTTTTTGTATGTGCAAAATATGAAACATTACTTAATACTTAAGTTTGATCTTCTTGTTTATCATGGCCTCAAACAATAAAGAGATTAAGTTTGAAATAAGGGTACCTATCGATTTGCTATCTAAATAAATTCATAATTATGAATGACCAATATTTAGCCATATCATGCTTTAGATTACTTTGTTATATTCATGATTTTATTTTCATGAAAATTACAAGTGGTAACAATAACATTGGCTTGAATAACTTTGAGATTAATTAGTTTAATTACATAACAATATTCACAACATCTCTTTAATAAGTTACTGTTAAAGTTGCCTTATTTGATTTTATAAAATAAACATCTAGAAAATCTAAAAAAATATCACTGAGCACATTAATAATAACATATTATCAGTTTAATTAATATTTAAACCATAAGATGTACACTACATATTCACAGATATTACCGGAAGAGTTACAGATGTTATAGTAATAACGAACAAATACGAGTATGGACCACTTCAAAGCCATGCGGCATTCAACAAAGAACAATCTTATTTACGCATCGCGTTTATGGGAACTATCTGTAGTAGACTTTAAATTGCTGATATGTTTCGTAAAGGATGTGTTGTGGTTATCATCAAAAATTTACTGATAAATAAAAATCCTAATTTTTATTTGGTATCTATATGTATGTATATTATTATGCTATTGAAGTCATAAAGTGAACACTAATAATTATTGGCAAACAATAAAAGTAACATAATAACAACATAGCAAAATTAATTAGATACATAGCTTAATTAAAAACTAGTAAATAGAAATTAATAGTGTCACACTAATGTATTTGCCTACCCGTATTCAAAAAAAAAAACATGTGCTGCTCAATAAGATTTTAGTAGAACTGCTTTCGGTATTCGATTTATATAATACCCATAATAATATTATAGTTCCCGAGAATATGGTAGAATGTCCTATTATAATAGTGAAGTTGATAACATGTTAACGGCTGATAGCTGTTTCTCTTCGTAATGATATCACACCTTATTATTGCTTACCAATAAAACTTACCAATGACATTATCTGTTATATTAAAATCTATTCTTGGTATAACTTATTGTTAGATGACTGATAAGTACCTACATGATTCAAGACTTGCTCGAACATTTTGTTTGGAATGTATGTCTATATTGATTGACAGGCGATTCGGTGCGTGCGCTCAATTTAAACAATTTGGACTCAACTCGTACATTATGGGAACAACGACCATTTTGATGTTTGAATAGTTTCAGTTGTATTATGCTTTAAGCAAACCATGGATGAAGTTGAATAGTTTTTACCAGTACCTACTTAGGTACTCATCATTTCCAAAGATAACCAAAAATCTGTGGAAGAGTTTAGTTCTATGGCATTTTTCAAATAACTGAATTTTATTCTTGAGAACATTGATTTATTCATTTCATCAAAAAAAAAACAACTTTTATTATCAAATAAAATTCAATCAATGATTGATAGATACGTTTTATTTTGAATAAGCGGATACTTCATTTTTATGAATATCCTATAATTGTGCAATAATAAGGCACTCCAGATTTTTTGCCAAAATTGATACCAACGCCTGCATTAAACTCCCCTTAATATTCGGATCCATTGTATCAGACACACGAATGGATATTACAACTTTTTACTAAACACCGAACAAAGCTTATTTTCGTTCGTCATAAGAAACGCTGGTTTATTTTGCCATTGTTAGGTCACCATTTATCTCTTTAATTTATGGGGTAGCGTCGCAAATGGTGGACATATTTGCGTCGACTGCATCACGAGGCTTGCTCATTGTAAGGGCCTTTTTCTGTACGGTGTTTAAGGCAAAGCCTACCAGCCTACCAACTACCGAGCACCTTGATTCGTCACAGTATTGCTCACTAACATTGTTAGTTGTTTCGTTATGCATAAGAAATTTTCTCTGGTCGTTCTACCAACAGTTGCGGTGGCAATAAAAACATTTATCAGGTCTTCTTGCCTCTTACCAGGGCATTAACTGACTGGCAAAGAACTCCCGCGATTTTTGTTACTTGTATTACTATCTAACGTTAAAACGCTAATGTCTTAGATATTGCAAAAGAATCATTGCCAATCACAATGTTTGGCTTTATTAATAAGTGGAATAAACATGTTACTTCATTGTAGCGAAATCAGGTCTGAGAATTATCTGTCCCTGGCCGGCTATTTATATTCTAGCAGAGTTGTCGTGTTCCTATTATATTCATCCCCTTTACTGGTCGGTTCTTTGAATTCTTTCCTTTGTTTCCTGTACCATCAATAAGGAAACACATTAATGAAGAAATACTTAATTAGTTTGAAGAGCTGACCTGGAAAAAGCAGAAAATAATTTACAAAAATATACCACAAAAAGTAATACATATACTGTAAGTGGAACATTTATATCAGGCATTTACGTAATTTGGGACCAAACTTTACGCTCCGATAATTCGTACATCACTAATATATTATCCGATATCGGTAGCGTGACTAATTTGTTGCAGAGTTCTAGGAATATGATGCACAATCATTTTAGATATAGGTACGAGCCTTTTAGAACTACAGTCCCTATTTCTAACCCTTCTAATACTTCGATGAATATCGAAGTTCGATCTAAATCCAACGCTTATCCTCTTTTTGCAGAGGGTTTCCAATGATCATAAACTGTTCAACTTATTAGTAAATTAATTTAGCATAATTATCTTAACTATAGATTACGTTAAGACAAGCATCCGGATGTAATCATTAATTACGATACAGGTTACGAGATGATAAGATATGAAAAACATGAAACGCATTAAGTAATGTAACTGTTTAATATAAATGTGTTTCTGTTCAATCCACTGATTTTTAGTGAGAGGCTTTCTTTCGAAATCGGTTTTCATCAAAAAGTGTTTCTAAAAATTTTTGGTGTGACCACCAACCGTGACGATACTTAGACTATTTAGTAGAAAAATCTTTGCTTCCCCAAATCTATTTCTTTCCCAATTGCTATACTTACTTATTTTAATGTTAAATTCGTAAAGTTTTGTTTTTAAATCAAAGATACTCGTAACTATAAGAGTGAGTAGGAAAGATATTATGCTGGAATTTTCTCATCGAACCGAATCCACCTTAAAGAAATTAATGAGGTATGCCATAATTCTTAATTGCATATAAGTAAAATGTATGTATGCATGTATTTTTAGATAGATAAATACGCGGTATTCGGGTACAGCATAGAGGTGTCTATGCAAATAAAAAGCAGTTATGAAACTAAAGCAATGCGGTAAATAAATAGTACACGGAATATTAACTTAATTAATAAAACTAGTCAGTAAATTATTCATTTATGTTTAACCACTTACGCTAATCTCAGTTTTATTGCAATATGATAACGAAGAGACATCAAAAGTCAATCGATTTTATCACGATCATTATCTCAGTGATCGGTTGCATAATTTAAATCGATTCGTAATCGTTATGCATTTGATGTTGTTAAACAACCCGAAATAAGATTCTTGTCGAGAGTTTGCTGCAACTGTCACTAACACTTATCTGACTATCTTCGACACATTGGTAAACTCGGTAGATTTGTGATACTGTTTCCATTGCACGCTTTAATTTGTTTAAATATCTATGTAAGTAAATGTATTATGAAGTTGTGAGGTGATAGGGATGCATTGTTACTTACATGGATTAATATGTATGTCGTTCTGCGACTGGCTGTTAAATTTTCATACCAAACTAAGTCACTTGATGGCTGGTTAATCTTTGATTAAATATATGTCATTACCTAGTAAAATAAAATAAAAAAGTAAATTACCTAGTATAAATCTCTCTGTCTACGAGTAGGTATTGTCATCGATCTTCACAAACTTCCGAATCATTATTTAATAAGATTTTACTAAATTATTATATATTTATTTACTGTTTATGTATGTGTAGGTAACACACGAAAATAGTAGTCAACAAATCACAGATAATAAGTTCTGTAAGAGCAGAGAAGAAAATATAGCTTAATGTAAGAGAAAACTTCATCAATTACCATCAAGTAGATTAAGTAGGATGATGATAGTGGACCATTGACTTAAAACATAAAAAAGAACAGCTGTCATGGGACGGCTGACAGATGTGAAACATCGAAATGCGTCGCCACGATCACCATGTCTAAAATTAGGTTTACCCCTCGCGTAAAGATGTTTCACATCAAAAAAACCTACAGCACATATTATTTTGTATACAAAGCCACCAACTTATTTGTGATGTGAAATGGCGAAAATTGGAACTAATGTCGCCATGTTTAAAAGTCATTCATAACTACTTTGTGATCATTCATCTGTCAGTTACTACCTCTTGAATTGCGTCCGTACAGCGGCTCCCTTTAATTCACAGATAAGTTGGTGTCACTGTGAAAATCAGTAGCAGTTTTGGTGTAATAAGCACGTCATTTGTGACGCAGGGATTATGAAGCGAGGGCGGCTTATTATTATACCTGTGCATTGCTTGTAATATTTATTATTTCAAATTTTATAAAATATTTTTCTCGTCCTCTTTCTTTCAATATTAATGTACTTAAATTTTCTTTAACAAAATAAAATTTCTCCTTCCAGATTTAACGATCAATGGGAATGCGCAACCTTAAACCAGTGCTCGGCAGGCAGCGACAAGACTCCGATAGTGCATTAAACAGCGACCGTGTAATTTAGCGATTAATTAAAATGCATACAACCGTGACCATTGTAATTACAGACTGTACAAAGCTTGGTTAAGTATGTATGTATGAACTGCATGTTACTAGTCGATCGTAAACTTGTAATGTCTTATTGTTTGCCATTTTTATTACGGAATATGAAATTATTAAGAGAATAATCTTGTTAATGTTCTACCTGTAAAGAGTTTAAAAATAAAGAATGAAACAGCTCATTTTCATTACTTAATTGTTTGTATCGTTTTTATGTGATGAAGCATGCTCTAGACTTCTTCACCAGCCCGTGCTCAGTAGTGGGCACGTAGTGGGCCATTATTGATAAACGAGCAATCAAGCCTCTTAAAAGTGGCCATGTCATCGAAAATATCACTGATGTATGGCCCATCTAAAGAGACCTAGTAGGTACTTTTCGCTTTCTTCTATTGAGAACATAAGAAATATCGGCCGATTAAAAAAAATGTTTTAGTTTAACATGAGGAAAACAGGAAAAATATAAGTACTTAGGTAACATCTTACTGGAATTTAATTAACATATTAAGCCTACCTGGTTGTAGGCCATGAAATAATAGGTTGCTTCTTATTTCAGAAATTACTCTGCAATCTTCTATTATTTCAGCTCTTTTTTCTACCCACGTTCCGTGGGTGTAAATTATTATTCTAAGACCTCGCACGCACCGGTGTAAAATGAACTGTTTAAAACGGCCTCTGCCGGTAGAGTCCATTGAGCCGCAATTCATTTATTCCTAATGTAAATGTTATAGAAAATTTATGTAAATTAACTTTATTACATTACGCCTGATAGCAATTTACTGCTACATAAATATGAATACCGCATACGGACTGGTGTTTACGTGTTTAATACAAATGAATGGGCCCCTTTTGCTGCATTGTAAAATTATAGAAAGTTGTATAGCCATAATAACTAATGGGCGTATATTATACCATTTGAACCTTGAATCCGGTATTTGTCATAATATTTCAGTCGTATGTGATATTAGTTTTATTAATTCGATACTGCGCTGCGGCCTACCTGCTGATTTGTGAGAATAAGTTCAATGTTAGTTTCAATGGGTATGAATGAATGAAATGAACACCTGTACAATTTATTTTGATTTTGATTTGTTTTTGTAACCATTGTTTGTCGACCATATCCGTGTAAACTGATCTGGATATGGTCGAATGAGCTACCGTTTTCCGGGTCAAATTTAATATAGTTTTTTTTTTATTTCTCGAAAGATAAATATACCACAATCTATCATTTTCGATCTAGTCTATTGCAGACTAAACAACAAAGAACAATATTTACAAAATATAATTCATGTTATGTGTATGTTTAAATAGCAAACAGCCAATTATCAGTCGTGTTTAGTCAACATACATAGGTAATTCAAATAACTCTGACTTCTAAGAAACCGTAGATAAACTAGTAGCGACCGTAACAATAACATTAACATTGATTAGCGAGAGTACACAAGTGTAAGAACAATATTGGTGAAGATAATAGATCGATACTTGTAATTGAAGGAATTTGAATATAAATAAAGCAACGATTAACATATTGTAACTGGGTTATTAATTTGTGGATGTTCTTCATATTATCCTATTAATATTATACCTAAATGTAAAAGTTTCTGAAGATGTTTGGATGTTTGTTCCTCAATCACGCCACACACTTAACCGATTTGGTTGAGATTTGGAATGGAGATAGCCTATAGGTACTCTGGATTATTAACACATAGGCAAAATTTATCCCGGAAAAGTTCAGGGTTCCCGCGGGATTTGTAAAAAATCGATATCTACCGCGAACGAAGCTGCGGGCAAAAGCGAGTATGAGAATATAGAATTGCCGTTGACTTCAGGTAAGTTTTGAGTAAATGTAAGAAACAAGCAATTTGGGCGCAGGCTCTCATTTATATTGAGAATATTAGGTATATTACCTTACCGCTTCCATGGAGGATAGAGACCGCTTCGCTTCGAGGGGATTCTGTAAATTAAATTCATATTTTTTTTAAAAACAAGCTTTGCAATTTTTTCGTTTGTGCTGTTTGAGATATTTGTGTTGTTAGTAGTTGTCGTAGAAACATAACTTTTATTTTATTTAACATTTACTTTATTTCTCAAGAAATGCACTCAATGTCTGTTAATTGTGTTATCTAGATGAAAGGTACGCTGTTGATTTATTTAAAAGGCGCAGGAAAATACTAATTGACGAGAAAGAAGCGTTCTTTTCACCAATTTCAAGTGTTGGCCTGACATAGTGGCAGCTCAGTCGAGTCCTTACAAAAAAAAAACAAAAAAATGAAATACATAGTGTAGTTGATGGATTGAGTTTAAAAATAATTTAGTAGTGTTTTAATAGAATAATTTTTTTATACTTCTTTATTCTCAATTTCTCGGGGAAATGGAAAATTTCGAGCATTTTAGATACACACATAATTTGACATCATTCGCATTTCTTTTCTGGAATTTTCCTTAAAGAGTTTTCCTTACAAAAGCAATATTTTTTTCGCAATATTCAGCATATTTAGTTCTCTATAAGACTGGACAACCGGGATCTTTTCTCTTCTGTGATTCACTAGCTACAAAATATACGAGAAATTTCCTTTTACTTAACCTAATGCACGTATACCATGTGTGAGTGGTACCTACTCATTATTAGCCTGCTTTTACGATTAGACGACGACATCATTACCTAGTAATGGGTGTGTAATAATGACAAGGCATACATGTCAATGCTTTGCTGACGATGTTAATCGAACACGTGCATTTCTCACGATGCGCTCATATCTACTATAACATAGAACACAGACGGGATAGTGTAACGTAAAAAATATTTTTTAATCAAAAGCAAACCAAAACTGTATCCAATATGTTGCGAACTGCATGGAAAAATTTTCGATGCTAACATCATACATGTTGTTGAAAAATATTTCTCTTTAGAAGAAGTACAGTAGAAGCTCGTCTACTGCGACTCCGGCAGATAAAAAGCCATGTACGGGAAGCGTCTAAATTCAGCTGAGACGTATACTCGTAGTTATCAATGATACCCGTTACCTCGTTTGTTGGTTTGAACTTAAACTCATCATTACACTACTTAGCACGGTCCCTCATCATGAGGAGGCCTACAGCATACTTCACCACCCTGCTCCAATGAAGATTGGTGGAGGGGTTAGTGGTCTACCCAAATGGAAATTGTTTTTATGCTGTTAGAAGGCCTGACTAAACGTCTGAACCGGGACTGACGGCTCTACGTGCTTTCCGAAGTACGTAGCGCTCAAGAAATTTTGTCACTAGCTGACACCACCAACCAACACCGACTACCGAATGCGCCCGTTGTTGTTTAACTTGGTCAAACACTATTTACGGATCTATATATCTAGCGCGCTATATGAGCGCTCATGACTTCCACATTTTTATTTACTTACTTTAAAATCGTACCACTAGATTCTGTCCCACAAATAAGGAAATTAAAACGGACGTTTCTAATCCCGCCAATCTAACGCCAACAGTCTCAAATAGAGCAGTGCAGATTAAATCAAACAAATCAATTCTATTTGTTAACTAAATGAGCGGCCACCCGTATGGGGCCAATGATACCTATCAGTACGTGTTAATAAAACTCCCCCTCATCATTGCCCCATTGTCTCTGAGATAAAGCAATTTACTTAATTAAAACTCCCACAACGTAGATCAACACGCAGCATGCTGAGATAAACATTTATAGAGACATTAGGGACTTATAAAGGAACTTGGCGGCTTTTTACCCCAAGCGAAGCTAAAAAGAGTTACAATGTAAAGTTACAGGTTTGGCAACATTTTCAACAATGGGTTTATCTCATTATTGACTAAATTCTCCTCGAGATTTTTGGTGATGGGAGGCCGAGGGACCACAAAGCTCTAATGAGAATTAGATCAAAGATAATTATTGCCAACTTGCTCTAAATTATGCCTTACGAAATGATAGCGGAGACTGATTTTTTAACGTGGATTGTTTCCGCAATCATTCCAACAATTATCACCAAAAGCTTGAAATGCAAAATAAACTAAAAACAAAAAATAAGCCCATTAGTTTAAAAGTAATACTGAACAACTACATTAAAGAAGGACTAACAGTCGAGACCCATTCTTTAACCAATCAAGTCTTCCCAAGCAGCCCTGTAAAATTTAAATGGGTCCCGACTGTTAATCCTTCTATGGTGTAGTTGTTCAGTATTACTTTTAACAACATTCTAAACTACTGGGCTTGTTTTTTTATTTTTAGTTTATTTTACGCAGTCGGTTTTTTTTTTATTTTTAGTTAGGATTCGTTGACTTTTTTACTAGAATTATGTCTTTTTACTAGAATATTGTCTCTTGAATTATGAAGACGGTAAAATTCACAATGTTGTTATTTCATTAAGGGAGTTAATAAATTAGCGAGAATGGTTCTTTAAACGACTTTAAATTGCTATAATTATGTATATTATGTAAACCTAAACTGTTCGTCAAAATGAAATTTTTGAGTATATATTTAACGATACCCCACTTGACTTGATTCGTCGATATAATTATTTTGACAATAATTATGACGTCTGGTTGTCGCTGTGATGAATTTTGATTATTGTCATGTCTTTAGTGACACTCGAAAGGTTAAGACGAATTGATTGACGTAAGAATCATCAAAATCGATCAACACGTTTGGTCTCTACAACGCCACATAGGAACAAACATGCACACATAGACTAATAAACACATAACTCTCCCTTAAAAGTGACGATAAATGTACTGCTAACTAAAAATAACAGGTAACTCAATAACCCACTATCCACTATAGTCTACGACCACACACAAAACACTGATGCATGATCCACTAACGTACGTGGAACGGACGTCGGGCCAATTTCAGAAGGGTTGCCACACCGTGTCATACATTCGTAATCTATTAAACATGTCATCACACAAAACAAAGACAACCCTGATGTTGTCAGAAAGGATAAGAGTTGCTATTAGAAAGAGAGGTAACGTCTAACGTCTACGTTGACAACGTTCTATTATGTCTACTCTGCCAGTATTATACCGTCACACCATGACCATGAAAAAAAAATGTTTCAGACACATTGAACTAGTATTACTAGCGTATAGAACAGACACCGCGAACATTGGGTTCGGGGGTGTGCATTGCAGCCGGCCGGCTGCATTTCATTCTGTCACTCGGCTGTCACTCGGCTGCGCTCATGGCGGCCGCATGCCAAAATTGTTTATGAAAAAACTGAAAAAATGCCGTCGTGCGTAATAAGAACGTGCCACAATTGCACGACAAAAAACAAAATAGATAATGGTATCACATAATATCATCGGTAAGAAAACAAAATATTAACTTAAATCAACTGAAACGAATTTAATTAAATTATTGTGCAATGTTCCCGCCATTTTGGAATTAAAAAATCATAAGGAGCGTTTGAACTTGGCAAGCCACTAGCATGTTAATGGAATATATCAGCTTGCTTAGGTTGCCGTCTTGGTTCGGCAAGTGTCATACACAAAGTTACTCTATGGCAAGTGTGCAAACGAGGCTTCTATTTTGAAAAGAGAACGGAGGGCAAGCCGGCGGTGGAACACACATTTTGTTTGAGATGTCTCCTCTATGTATGTATGTATCTCAATGTTCAGACAAAAAAATATTTTGTACTGAAAAGTATGACTCTATTCCCACTAGACTAGACCGCTCCGTCAACGACCAACACTTTCAAAAGCTATAATTAATTAGATATAACTATTGAAGTAGAAGTCGAAGTCAAATTACATAATTAGGTACTTATTTTATCCTATTAATATGCACTAACGTCTCACTGAACAAAATTATGTATTTATGACTATAACTTACAAAACTTTAACAGTGATAACTATTACGTTATTAGGTGTCGCCTACACGAAATTCGAATTGTTGGAATTTGGGGCTAACGGCGTACATCATGGGATTCCCCCGCCACCCTTACTATGGGGCTTGAAAAATCAATGTTCCAGTTATTTATTATCCGTCTATAAATCTACCATGAATATATCCACTTGTTTTGTCAGGATATGTGTAGATATATTTATTACATGTGTTGAATAAAAATGTAATAATTTATATCTATCTTGGTTATTGAATGACAAGATAACGCAAAAATTTGACGATTCGAATAATTTTTTTATAATAATATCGTTAGATGGTTATTTTTAAGTACTATTTTTTTCAAGTATCTACTTTTTAAACTTTTGATGCTGGAGTACACTTTTGATAACTCTTAATGTACTCATTTTGACTTAAACATAGGTTTCTAACGCCCCAACTCAGAGTCACTAACGTTTACTTAAATTGCTCCTTAGTAAAGAATCATAATTATACAAATTCTGTACTAAGGAGAGATTTGAGTAACCGTTAGTGACTCTGAGTTGGGGCGTAAGCTAAGTACAGTACCTACTAAAGTACCTACTGACGTTAAGCTCTCTAGTCTACAAAGGCCCCGGCAGCTTAAGTTGAAACAGAGACGTCTTGTAGAAATCAGATGCATTTGTACCCTCAGGTTGGTACTTTGATTATATACTTGCAGCTTCCTTGAATATTGAACTTGAAAATTAGGACTACATTATACATATTAGGTGAATTTGTTGAATTTCTTTGCAAATCCCTTAATGGCATTTAATTTTAATATTTACTTAATTAAAACATCAATACGAGATAATAATTTATGTAAATAAACGCCTCCACGGGCTAATACATACATAATATGCAAAAATTTGACTGTTTGTTTTTACATTGTCTCTGTATCAGATGGTTATTATTTCCTTAGAAGTTTTTATGCTCCTGCTAATGGATCTTAGTTCTTACCAGAAAATGAAAATATGTTTAGTTTATACCTATCTGTAATTATAATATTGATAGGTAATAGTTACATGTTATTAATAGCTATATGCCTGGGAAATTTTGTGCAAGGCGCAAGAAATTATGTTTCCGTGTTGAAAAAAATGTTTTAAAATACAATAAAATATAAATACAGTAGAACCTCGTTAAGTCGAACCTCGATAAGTTGAAAACCTCCAAATCTCGAAAAAATGTTTTGTTCCCTTCCCTTCATACACCAAAACCTCTATTACTCGAAATCTTAACCCTCTATTAGTCGAAATAATCAGTGAGTCCCTCCAAGCAATTTTGGTACATATTTTCCCTCCATAACTCGAAAATTTAAATTTTACCTCTGTATCTCGAATTACTTTATTTTACAACCTTTACAACTTGATTATTTGAGCTTTATTACCTCTATAGTTCAAAGAAAAATAAGTTACCGACTTTAGAATTCGCCGACAGTGTAAGTACACCATTGTTTTTTAGAAAGCATTAGGAGTATACAATGAATAGAATTACTACGAACTTATGACTCACGTTAACACGTGTTTGCTTGCTTGGTGTCAGATGTTTAATTGTATAATTTTTTATTTCATTTGAACTTTAGCGAAGCAAGTCGTTTGTCTCAACCTCTTTATGTCGAATCTAAATTCGCTTAACTCGAAATTCTCTATAAGTCGAAAACTCTTTATCTCGAATTTTTTGGCGTCTCCCTTGATTTTCGACTTAAAGAGGTTCTACTGTAACAACGTTACAATCCATCTGTATATGATAGGATTGTAAATTTTAACACATGTAGGTAATTTGCATGTTTGCTATACCAATTGCTCTATTAAGTCGTAAATGTACCTTCGCGGAATGACTAGGGTAAACACCACTTCGGCCTCCGACTGTATAATTTGTTCAAATAAAAACGAATGCTTAACATTCAGAATACATTGTAGTTCTCTCACACTTAATAAATATCTCTTCTTATCATTTGACATTCTTGGTTCAATATTTAAAGGGAATAAAGGTAGGTATGTTATATGACAAAATATAAGATATAATTTAATATCAAAAACCGCTTCTATAATTATTATAAGTGTCCTGATTTCTTCTTTAAGTAACATTTCTTCAAGTATAATACAAGCTCGTTATTGTTTCCGTGCGCTTACGAGTAGGTATTACTTCAAATGAGCTGACGATCCTCCTGATGGTAAGTGACTATCATCGCCAAAAGCATCACTGATGCGTTGCCGGCCAAGAAAGAGAAATGTGAAAGTTTCTGAGGATGTACCAATGGACTTTGTTTCTCAATCTTTCGCGCTAAAACTACTGAACGGATTTGAATGAAATTTAACACAAAGGTAGACCATGGTTTGCAATAAGACATAGGATATTTGTTATCCCAGAATACACGGGCAAAGTCGCAGGCAGAACGCTAGTCTATACATCTATACAAATTAATAAAATTGGAGTGTTTGTTTGTAATATTAAAATAAACACTTTTTATTAAGTGCATTTGGATGTATACACGGTACCTACATATACCAAAACAATATTTTTTTACAATTTTTGTCTATCTGTCTGTCTGTTTGTTCCGGCTAATCTCTGAAATGGCTGGACCGACTTTGACGGGACTTTCACTGGCAGATAGCTGATGTAACAAGGAGTAACTTAGGCTACTTTTGTTTCAGAAAAAAATATAGTTTGTTAGGCGTACAAAGCTCGCCGGGTCAGCTACTTCCAAATAAACCCAAATATCTGTTTGATATCCACCGAATCACGAGCAGTACTTAACCCCACATTTGCTTACGGTGACTCAAGTGGTCTATTTATCAATCGTTTCATTAATCGAAGGTTTGTAATGACCAATTTTATTGTTTCTCACAGCTATAAAGCTACGTGCTCACTCACACTTCACGCAGTTTGCTGTTGATTTTAATTACTGTCATTTATGTAATTGCTTTGGGAGCCAACTTTCTACATCCACGCTTGTCGATTCCAAAGCGCACTGAGGATTGTAGTATGAGAATATACAACTTGTGTGCAAAAAAGTTATATTGAAAGACATGTTTTTTTTTATAAAAAATAAAAAAATATAATTATTATATCGCAAAAATACAATTCATTTTTTATAAGTTCAACTTCAAAGAAAACATGTATTTTTAAATTTGAAAAAAAAATATGTAAACAATATGATTAAATTTTAAATAGGTACATGAAACCTAATTAGTCAGATAAAATTTACCTATGACGTGGATGTATTCAAGAAAAGAGTGAATAGGCTTTTATTAAGTTAATGCACTCACCATCCTAGACCACATCTCCATTTACCATCAGGTGGGATTGTGGTCAAGCATTAGCTTATTGTAAGTAAAAAAAAAATAAAAAAAAATTAGTAACTTAAAACTTCTTCTTCAGTCAGCCCTTGTCACAATGTGAATAAAGATGATTATAATCAATGATAAATAATATTGCCTTAATTATAGTCATCATACTCATCACCATTTTCTCACATATTACCTAACATTCAATAAACAACTATTACCATCTATAAAACTGTAAACCAGCCTTCCTAATAAGAACGGATCAGACGCCCGAAGATATTTTAATTGTGATTTTACTACTAAAGGAGCAATTTATCTTAACGTGTTAGTTTATTTTAATTCTGGCCGTAAACAAATTAGCGATGGTATGTAGCCGTGGAGATGTATAGCTGAATCTCCACTTAGCTAGAATCGACTTTCTAATTTTAAACAATAACCTAATTCCATTGGTGGTCATAGAGCCATAAATCTAAGAGCACTCAAACAGAAATAGTCCACATGTCACCTCTTAAAAGTTCTTTGTAGAATAAAACAAACGATATTTTGCTACCGTTCCAAGATAATTGAAGGTAACCAACAGATGGGAACAATGGTACTTGGGCCTAACCCTATTATGTTTGCTCTAAAGATAACAAATGTACAATAAAACGTGGTTGGTACAATGAGTTCTTGCTTCTTGTCCGGCTTCCGTAGAATTTAATAATGACAACGACTACTGAAGAGCATTGTTATATTTGGAGCCCCTGGGCTTTACTAAAATCGATTACCCACTGAGACTTTCAATTCTTAGAACAATGTATAAGTTTGAACAATTTGTTTTTCATGATTTTTTTTAGTTCTTGACACATCCAAACATCGTGTTTTATGGGAAACAATAGAAAAGAGAACAGTTTGTTTGTGGTTGTTTATACATACTTTTCTATACTAGCCTAATAAACCATACATACCATAAATAAATCATCCTATGTTGATGTTAAGAAAACAAAACTTGAAATATAGTTAGAAATAAAAAAAAAATCCATTCCACCTTCTCGGGCAAAATTTTATTACACTTTTAGTTCACAAATGAACTCTATCTTCTCTCTTCTTTTTTGATTGACTGATCCAATAGCTTGAATTTACCGAGGTTTCGAAACGTAATCGATCAAGGAATATAACAAAAGAAACAGTTAAGGATGTATTGTATCACCCACTAACACAAAATCAATCTCCAAATTGTTAAGTCATACACCCCTGTGATTAAGTTCATTCTTCCACTCTATTTATTTCACATTATTTTGGTGAAATCACTACCATTAAAACTACATATTCTCAATACATCTTTTGATAAGAGACAAAGGTTTTGTGTCCCCGAAACACAAAAAGAATACCGAAGAGAAACATCAGGTATATCGAATATCAATACGCAATTTATCTTTTGTGGACACAGAAAGCGACTAAGAATCTGTTACTGTGACAGGAAAAAATATGTAGTAGAATATTGCATCTAAAACGCAATTGAATATTTTCTTTCTATTGAATACGTTGGACAAAAAATTCCGCACAATTGCCTCTGTATTCTCTGTAACTTGAATACTGATGATTATCGGAGATTCGAATAGGCTTATCTATGTCACAGAGGCACCGATCTATGGTAGCTTGTGTTCAACTGTTCATGCATCCTCCCAATTACATGTTAAGCAAATTGGCTGAATAAACCGATTTTGTTCATCTATTATGTATAAGGAAAAAAAAAATCATAAAATCAAAAGATAACACTGTGTTTTGAATATTTACTATAACCTAAGATTAATAAAGTAAAGGTAATAAAACTATTTCAAATAATTATTATATTATAGGTTTCTTAATTTTTTTAGAATAAAATAATATAAAAATAAATCACATTATATTAAATACTAATTATTATTATATTATACATCAACTTATACATTTAATATACAACTTAAACATCCAAGAAGATATTAGAAACATAGGTAAACCTAAGCCAAATAAAATTAATGGTAATGATCTATTTATTGTTATGAATTAATTTTAGAAATTAAGTCTACATTCCATTCCACTTCACTATAGTAATGCACACACCTATAATGCACATTTCGTCCCTGCGGAGTTTTTATCATTATTCAAGGAAATTTTAGGACTGTTTTATTAATTTTGCAATTAAGTTAGAGCTAAATCATTTCATTCTACGCTTATTCTGCTTAAACTAGCAGTCGGGACACATGACTGTACTTACCATAATTATTTGACACAAATATGCATTATTATCTTTAAGCTCACTGTAAAAAATATTGAGACGTCATAGAAAATAAATAAATTTATCCCAAAAATATCTCGATCAAATTCCACACTCAACTTTATACAGTAACTTATGACATTGATTGATAGAGCGCAGATGGTAGCACAATAGGACTCGAATAAAATCATTAAAATACTTCTGATCCTAAGAAAACATTATTCCAAAAGCTTAAAAGAGCAGATCTTAACACAGGAATTTATCTAGGTATCTGGATATACAACAAATTTTGCATAATTTCAAATGATACGGCACCAAAGATAATTACAAACTCCGTGGGTGTGATTAATGTACCGTAACCGTGTAAATTGTAGAAGACTATTAAAAACCCTTGAGACTGATTCCATAATCTGTTGAATGACATCAGAAACGAATATGCGAATTCAATAGTAATTTTCAACGGTAGGTGTGGCTTCCATTTTGTGGATATGGACGTTAAATGTCAAAAACTCAAGATTTAAATGAAACTATAGTTGGGCATCTAACGGGCATTGTCCGTCGCGTGCAAGTTTCACGGTAGATTCAGGGCGCTGGCTCGGAAACTTTGCAGCTGTCATCATATCTCGGACCGCGACAGCTCCCCTTTGTCCTCTTACAGATACGACTTCATATAAATGCAGTTTAGGTGAATTCTTCAAAAAGAATGAGCTCTCAAGAATTTAAGTCTCACGAAAAAAATATTCGCCTATTGTGAACGTTCTACACAATAAAATGTTGGTCGTATCGTTGGCGCATTAAAAAGTATTCATGTGGTATCTTTGTTGGGTCCATTCTTATTATTACTTCGCAATATATTTTCACACTCAGATCTTATCGTATTTATTTTGCTTTGGTAATCTTTTGTTCGTTTCATGGCATCATCGCATAGTTTCATAGTTGTAGCAAACGAATAAAACAAAATCGAAGAAGTATTGGTCACAATTAATAGGGCGTAAAAACAATTGCAATAGCGGTAATGAACTACGAGTAATCAACGGTGGGTTTTCATTGTTAGTTCGGTAAAGGCTATTGAAGTTCTGGTTGATAGTCGAGGAAATGGACGCTAGAATACCCGTGACGGCCCATAGCATTGTCTCAATCAAACGGCAATGAGCATTGAGTACGATGACCGCACTTGCTAAATGATGGGGAACTGACTGAGAACCGTGATAATGTACAATCTAGAAATAAGACTGAGTAGTAATTCTTTGTTTAATATCATTTTAAAATTAACTCAATATTTTTCGTTTTATTTCCAGTTATCGTGAACCTGCAAGGTACTTTAAGGCTACTTTAAGTAGACTAAAGGCATTGGTTTCAGAGGTTATACTAAAATAATAGTCATTAAGCCATGTCCAAAGCCTTCCTTCGTCGCTTACTGACTCCTCCACTAATCCACACTAAACAGCGTGGTGAATTACAATGCGATCCTTAACAATTAGGAGTTGCCCAGAGTTAATGACTTAAAGCCAGATCAGCAAACCTATGCCCTCGTAGCCACATTGGAAAAAATATTTAGACGGAATGTTTTGAATTAAACGTTTTTATTTGTAAACCTATAAAAAAAACGAAACAATAAACATTTTCTCAAGCATGCTTCTATACACCAGTGAAAACTGCATTTAAATCGATTAAGCTGTTTCTGATATAAGCGGGCATAAACGATAGATAAACAGATTTAAAATAAAAAAGGATTGTTATGAGATTCTACTGTATACTTACATAATTACATACACACTAATCAATCAATAAAATTGTCATCAGTTTATTATGTGTAGAGTAAGACTTAATACACGCGAAGGAAGTCCCAGCAGAAACCAGTGTATTATTAGATGAAGTTGTGAGAACTGTACCAAATATAATCTGTGGTACAAACGATATAGTCGCCTAAAACTGTTCAAGGGCCGTGAAACCCTTTGTTATGCGTTATAAATCTGTCATAGTCCTTGTTAGTAGACGCTTTGATTTTAAACGATCAAAGGATCTCGTCCTCAGCATTCCAGTGACAACTAATTGGTTTACCTACACAGGCTTGGATAAGGCTTATGTCGGACTCGCGATTTGAATATAATAAGATTTAGTACTTGTAAGTAAAATATATAATACCTTAATCTATGGTTTATTTAGTTGCCGCAGTAGGTACGAAGAATTGTTTATTGATTTATTATGATTATTTTGCTATTAAATTTATCAAATTCTGGGTAGTTCTACATACTAAGGAATTTTTGGCGGCTCAGCCAAAATATGATAAAAAAATTGTTAATAACAAATTTTTTTGGATGGAATACTATTAATTGCAATTGTTTCTAGATGGTCACTAAAAATAATTAAGATTCACAATTCTTATCTGAACAAAATTACTGTTCAAAGTGCCGAATTCTCAGGATCCTGCAGTGTCCCTCGTACAAATTTTAGTTCAAAGTGCGTCGTGATAAATTTTCTTCTATATTAGGGTCTTAAAAGAATCCTAAATTAATAAGCTTACTATTTTTCCTGGCTAGGGAGCACAATGACTATAGAATTTCCTTAAAAAATATTGAATAAATCTTGTTTACATATTGTCCCCACGATTTTATATCAGTATCCTGTTCGCTGTTGGATTAGCAAATATTCACTAGACTATTTGCCGTGCGTCTTTACCGATCCGCTGAGTCGATAGTACCTACGAAAGGGACAAAGAGTGTCATCTATCTATTCTGACCTAGCGTGGTGTTTAGTGAGCTCAGTGCGTTCGGCGAGTGAAATTATGCCGTAATCAGTGAAGTTCACAGAATCCTGGTAAGATTTTTAATTACGAAATCACTAATAAATATTACTAATTTTAGCGTATTGATATGTAAGATGCAAGCGCATAGGCCTAGTTTAGCTTAATTTTTGTTGAAAATTATAAATTGGTGTGTTTATTTCATTTTTAGACAAAAAATATCAGGAACCTGGCCTCAGGATCCTGAACAGATCATATTAAAAATATTGTTTCTGTGCAATAATTGTATTTTTTTACACGTATGTATGTTTATACATTAAACTACAAATATAATCCGATTAATATTTTTATATTAATATTATAAATGTGAAAGTTTGTAAGTTTGGATGTTTGTTACTCTTTCCCGCCGGTACTACTGAACCGATTTGACTGAAATTTGGAATATAGATAGCTTCAAACCCGGATTAACAGATTAACACATAGGCTACTTTTTAGGTGGAGCCGCGGGCGTTCGCTAGTAATTAAATAAATAAATTTGAACTTATTCTCGTTATTTATTCTATACCGTTGTTTCATACCGTTCTTTAGTTTTGGTGGTGGTTTAAGTAAAAGTATTCTTATAATTATCGTTTCGAAAAATCGGATTAAAAGTATAAAATAAACAAATATTTAATCGGTCTTACAAATATTATATTTTGTTACAAAGGGAAAATGGCGCCAAAAAAAGAAACAAACTAAAGAAAAAATATTAGAAAAGAAAAGGATAGCTGAAAAAAATAGATATGAAAAAATTAAGAACGACCCTCAAAGATTAGCGGCTGAAAAAGAAAAAAGAAAATATGTGAAATAAATGAATTATCTCGATTTATTTTTGTAGTTTTCCTCAGCTTCCTGGTGACATTCTCAGTTTCCTGTGGCTCGATTTTTTTAAATGGCCATAAATAAAAAAATATTAAATATTTTGTCTGTTTCCTTTAGGATAAGCTAAAAGACACTGTACTCTAGTTATTAGACTGAATTCCGCCACCAGAATGTTTAAAAAATATCGGGCCGAAATCAGGCTCAAATTCTTCCTTAGTTTGTAGAACTACCCTTATATTAAAGATTGTTTTCTTACTACAATGAACATTATTAAGTTCTTTATAAGGGTTTGATGCTATTGTTAATTATGGCCACATTCAATATTGCATCAAGAGGAAAGAAAAGCAAAGATCTATGTTAAAATAAAGTATATAATATACAAGTTAAAAGAAATCAAAATCTTCACTCGGATTTTATTTGTCCGTTTATTGTGAACTTGTTTATTGCTTGTACTGATATTATTATTATCTATGCATGGATGGAAAATACCATAAAAATAATTATAATTGTAATAGTATCATTTTATTATTATTGTAAATACTGTAGTTCACATCACAAACTAGTTGAAGTAGTTAAAGTTAAAGTTAAAGTTCCCAACTATATTCCTAATAGACTTGGAAGGAGCAATATTTGTATAACTACCATTATATTAAACCATTGAAACTTTGAATATTAGTGGGCGTGTTAGCTATGAGTTTAAGGTTGCATTACGCTTCGTTGCGGCGACATCAGGATTCAGGGGTGGAGTGTTTGATCCTTGAGCCAAGACACTCAAGGGGACGATTGCCCGTAGACTATGACTTTAATAATATATTTAAATGATCTTAAATGATGAAGTAAATTAACGAACAATTTACTATGTGTTAAGATTTACGTAAGCTATTTAAGCATATAGCTATAGCGTATAGTATAGCAGTTTTTTTCTAAATCGTACTTGTGCTTATTATTAGTAAAGCAAAGAATAACACGATTCATAAATGTAATATAAATAAGCTGAAGGATTTGTTGATACTAAGAAAATGTGGATTACCGAACAAAGTCACGGATTTAATTAAAACGGAGTAACCTTATCCTTTAGGGTAACATTTTTGACGTTAACCACTTCAAAAGACCAGTTTAGTTATTTTATGTTGGTTTCTCATATAATAAAGATAAGATTTAAAATGTGAGAGAAACAAATAAAGGTGTAGGTGTCATTGTGTAACTATAGTCACCGCGAACTAAGAAGTCCAATTTGTCGTTTGCCATCACAGTGACATTAGAGATGTACAAAAAAATCGGTTCACGAAAGAAACCAATTTTTACAACAAATCGATTCAAAATTATAAGACCTTCTAATCGATTCGATAATTAAATTTTTAACAAAAAACCGTAATATTTAAGTACCTAGTTACCTACCTACTACCTCGATTGAGCTATCTCGTACCGCGTATTCTCAGTATGTACCTACATATTTACGACTTCAATAAAATTTCTTTTATCCATTCGCCCATGAACATCAACAACACCAAAAGCATCGCTAGTGCGTTGCCGGCCAAGAAAGAGAGAAGAAAAAGAAAGAAAGATAGATCACGATAGAATGAAAGTCCCGCTCAGTTAATAATAATATTTTGACATAATATTTTAATATGAGCGTCAGGAAAAAACTACAATGAATAAATTCTTGCTTATTTCGTAAGACACGTTCATGTATAGGTATACATAATTATTATTTTGTTGAGAAAAAAAATGTTAAATATACCTTAAATACATAATTACATATAACATATTATCTGCAGTTACTGTCCATGGATGGCGAAGTGCTCATACATAATGGAAAATGTCCTTTGTTAGCATCCAATTCGTCATGGTATTATTGGGTACCTAATTTTTAATTCAAATGCAAGCAAATCATTTTTAACAATGTAATTAAATTAATCAATTTTCATTTTTAAATTTCGATTATAGTAATGTATCGATTATGATTGGTTTTATAAACGGTTTCAGGCCGTCACATCACTCTACGTCAGATTAAATTTAGGCCTCTTCATATAAGATTGTTTCGACGTCATATATTTTTATTAAATTTTGCATAAATTATGATGCGATGGGATTTTTACTACATTTTAACGTATAATATGATTTATAATCAATGCCAATGAAAATGAGTAGGGATTTTTAACAAATTTTGGCAAAATCCTTTGTCCATAAGTATTCAACTATTCATGTCAAGTAAATTAATATTCAATTTCGCTCAAAGACATCCATACAAGGTTAGTTCATAGTAATAAATAGCAGCTATCATTATGGGCATCTTAGATAATTTTGACTATAGATAGCTGTATTTGAAATGCTCAATGCAGTTTTATTCAAATAAACAATAAGTACAGTTGTATCATATTACTGCAATTAAGTATACTTAACAGCTTTTCATTTCTCCTTTTTTAACATACTTTTAAAAAGGAGGAGGTATTTAATTCGACTATATTTTTTTATATTCGTTACCTCAGAACTTTCGATTGGGTGAACCGATTATGATGATTCTTTTTTTAATCGAAAGCTGGTGCCTGTTATATGGTTCTACTTAAATTTGAGCTACATTTGACGAGTACTTTTTGAGTTATTTTGAGGTCGGTTATTTTTTTCTTGGTAAAATTCATTGTACATATTTCGTCTTGGTGGATGAGTGGGGTACCTAGTAACACAGGTTTACACCTAGTACAGAGGCTCTTGCAACTAGCATAATTATAATGTAATCTATGAATCAATAAAAACATTTTTCATTTTCATTCAGATTATATCTAATGTAATGTAAGTACTAATATTAAAAAAATGTAGTAGCAAATAATACCTATTTCAACTCATCATTAGTGCTTTAAAATAGGAATACTAAACAAAGTAATATAATTAATTTTACAAAATAAATATACTCGAATAGTTATGTTGTCCAAAATGATGAAATGAAGAAGTTAAAAGTAATGTTTAAAATTCTTGTAAATCATTACTTAAAACCCCTACTTGTAAATATTAAGTAATTAACTTTCTATTCGCGAGTGTAATACGAACCTTACGGCTAAACATGGCATCAAGCTACTCGTATTTATATTCTGTTCACAAAATTTACGTATTTCGCGCCTTCATAACTAAATTTGCTTTTAAAATGACTTGCCACGTACGAGTGTTCACGAAACAGTTAAATTTAGATGTATTATGAACATCGTTTAAATAGTCATACCAACTGTGCTAAAGAAAATTGTATTTTACTGCACGTGTCACCATACTAAGTCACACTAATTTCATGACTTTTAACCCCTCCCCCCCTTGTCACAGCTGGTCACATTTGTGAGACTTGAAATTTTACACCTAGAAATTATTAAATTAAAACAGAACTTCCGAAATAAGTTTTATTTCCATTAATTATTTTTTAATATTTATCTACCTATACATACTAATTATTCGATTTTGAAATGTGACGTCATGAAATTTAGGATCCCGCCCACCCCTTGTCACACAATGTCACACTTCATCGACCCCCCTCCCCCCTCTACCCTAAAGTGTAACGTAATTTATGGATGGCCCCTCACAGGCATTTGGGGAAATGGTCGTTTTATTCTAAATGGTAGTAAAATTACTGCTAGAAAGGTTTAATTTAATTTTTACAATCTATTAGAATAAATTCTTATAGGAGATTTAAAGCACTAAAAAAATCGATCAATTATAACATTAAGTAATGTTTTACGTCAGATATAAAATTATATACTACAATGTGTTTCGAGGTGCAGGTACTATTTAATCGTAATTTTCACGAAGCAAAACGAGGGCAGAAACACTACCTATTATATTTGTAGTAGTGTATAATAATTTATGTTTGTGTTACAAAATAAAGATTTAAATAAGAAATAAAGCTAATGAAGGAATAATTTACTTCAAATGATTATGTAAATTTGGTCGACACGTTGCAGGGCGTTGATTATAATTTAATGCATGGATTTAAATGGAAAGTTTATTGTGTGTAACTAATTTGTTTAAGATATTTTAATGAGAAAATTTATTTTATTTAAGACTTGTATTGTAGTTTTTCATTTAATCGTGGTAGAAGCCGTCGAAGTGATGTGAAAAAGAAATAATGAAGTAGCCAAAATACTTCATATCACAAAATGATGTCATTCCATAGTCCTGCCACACGCTAAAGTCACTAATCATTCCTCCGCGGTAGATCAAACAAGTACAATTCTGTTTAATTTAAAATAATGAGGCCAAGATAAGCTCAGTAAACAGTAAGCGTGAATAATTCTAAACACTTGCTGAGATAATAAAATTACGAGTAAGGAATATTTACTTGGAATACGAACACAAGTGATAGTTTAGAAATTGGGTTGAATTCACTCAACATGTTGATTAATAAATAATAATAATCTTTGGACTTACATGTTACTTATAAGTACTATTATTTCTTCTGTGATATTACTAGAATCACAGTTAGAACTTGAAATTTGGATACCTAAAATTTGTTTTACGTTTGTACTTTTAATGTAAATTTCTCCTTGAATTCCTTGATTTAATTTGGAATACCTGCACTTGATTTATTTGTATAATGTTAAGAAGATAGCTTCTTAAATCCTACTAATATTATAAATTGTGAAAATTTGTCAGCATGTTTGTTTATCTTTTGCACAAAAACTACTGAACCAATTTTCATGAAATTTTGCACACAGATAGACTATTATCTGAAATAGGACATAGGTTACTTATTATCTCGGAAAACGCAGGCAAAGTCACGGGCACTAGTGTATACAGACAACAGGAAGGCTATTCTGTTTTGTAACACGACAGCGGAATCCGTGATGAGTTTCGAAATTGAAGTTCGAGTTCGAGATCTTGATATGTCATTCTCTAATCATATAGTACGCACTTGCGAAGTGCAGTGAGTCTCGAACTCGAACGTCAAAGGACTAAAGATGGCCTCGGTATTATGTCATTCTCTAATCATCTAGTACGCACTTGCGAAGTGAAGTGAGTCTCGAGCTTTAACTTCAATTTTGAAAGTCATCGCGGATTCCGCTGTTAAGTTACCAAACAGAATAGCCTTGCAGCTTCAGCTTCCCGCTACGCTCGTCCAAATAAAGCGCTCGTATAGCAAGTAGCAACATTACACGCGATTCGAGTTCTACAAGAGCGAAGACATCGGGTCAATCCACTTTGTTTTTGCGTAGCCCGTAAAACAAATTCGTTTCGTTCATCGATCCCAGAACGACATGCGAATAATAAATGAACCCATAGACAGTAAGAAAATAGTTCCAACAGAAAAAGTAGGTAAGTGAATTGCTAACACAGACTATATAACAAGACATTTTTTAAGAAAGTAGGAAATGTACATATTTAATTTTTTACTTATAATTATGTAGAAAAAAATAAGGTACATTACTATTTAATATAAGTAGATATTATACCTATAAACATTTAAATAAATAGGTACTATCCATGCACGATTCTTTTTATTTCTTTCAAACAATTATTAATAAATCAGTGACTTTATAGATACTTATCTAAATTATTAATTTATAAAGTCACTGATTCATTAACTATCAACATTAAATAATTGTTTGAAAGAAATAAAAATAATCGTGCACGGATAGTATTTATTTATGTAACATAGCCCATCTTTTCAACAACTGTTGTAAATTAAAATAGAATATAGGTACTTAATTTCGTATCGTGTAATCGTATCTAATAGGTACTGTTAAAATAATAATATGTATATTGTAATAAGACCACACTCGCAAGAAATAAGACCACACTCACAAGAAAAATGTTTTAAAATGTCTATTTAGAAGACAATACAGCGTTTCATATGTGGAACAGATGTCTTATTCATACGCTACCTACTCGTTAATATCGATACGGTCACGCTTTGCCAGTGGGCGTGTTTCGCAAAGTAACAAGTATTTCCATAATTATGTAGTTATCGTATTACATTTGCAATATGGTGAAGGTTTTGCCGGTGTTATGAATTGTGGGAGTTTCTGCAGCCATAAGCCGGATCAAGAAAAAAGCTTTACAATGCTATCCTACAACGTTTACTACTTCAGAAAATATCATGCAGTTTAGACAAAATGGAACTCGTTTCGCTATTTCCGTCTGTCCGTCGGCAGAGTACCGCACACTAAAAAGCTGTAATGACTTCGGAACCCTAAAAAATCTTATCCTTAATAGTAACTCATTTAGTCAGGATTATTATATTTATGTACTATCTTATTCAGTAAACAAAATCTAAATGAATCAAAGGAAATAAATTGACTATTGAATAACAGAGAATATTTCTTTTGACTTTAACAGCAACGTATTGCATGTCAACAGCACCGTTGGTGACCAACTATCATTAAATTATGTTATTAAAAATACTTTTGAAAAATACAACAAAGTAATGAAATGCAACACAAGTGAGTTTAAATAAGTTTTCTTAATCGTTTAAATGGTTCTTACGTTGAGCATTTTTTTTCAGATGGAATCCGATTTTAATCTACTAATTCGCAAGATTTCAGCCAACCATACGGTCACCATACACACGTAGATGACCGCATTTAAATGTGCATACAAAATATCGAATGCGAATACTGTCTTCCAAACCAGTTATTTCTGCGGTCAAGAACTTCAAATGCTAAACGAAACTGTACCTTACTTTCTAAGCAATAGGCACTCATATGTTGTTAAATCCTATTTTTCAATTACTAAATCTTCGTCATTGTGTACAATGCTGGACAATAACAGTGACATGTATGTATTTGAATGCAAAACAGCTTACATGTCATGGCGTTTGAAAATGGAAACTTTATAGGAAGTGCCGCATGCAAATGATGTTTTATCTTCAGTACATTACACTCGTATGAGTCGTATGAGGCGACTATACATAATGTATGTATTTTGCAACAATTAATATGGTAATAGTCCTTGTAGGTCCATGACACGGAATGGTAAACGATTTCGCGAACTGATGATTTTTATCGTTAAGCAATTTGCGCTAAATGTTAGTAACATTTACATGGTTTCAATTAACATAACATACTGAACTTAATAATCTGGTTTCAGTTTAAGATTAAAGGTGTTTTAATACAAGGAATATTAAACTATACCTACCTACACTTATAGCATGTAACTACTAATAAAAAAGTCAGATTATCTAGTTGTTAAGTTAATACTAACTACCACAACTGGGTTTACCTGGTCCAGGCTGATGTAAGAGACAGTTTCCTTATTTCCTTTTTGAGCGGCAACACGTTGGTGATACTGATTTAGATGCAGTTTTTTTCGGATATATTGTACTAATCTTTGGGTTTATTCAATGCTTTGTTTTTTGTTGTTGTTGTTCAATCGAATTAAGCAGTTCAATAAAAAAAATGTATTTAGATAATCTCGTTCAATCGGTTCAATCATTTTTTCGTGATTGTTGTTATATATCCAGAATATATTATGTAGTAAAGGATATATAGGTAAAGCATATGTAGGTAAAGGATATACGTATATGTAGGTAAAGGATATACTGACCAGAGTGGTATGAGAAGAGAAAATATTATCTTCAATTGCAGCCAATATGAACTCTACGTTACTAGAACTTTTAAAGGAACGCTTCAAATTGTTGTGTTATATAATAGTTCTAAGTTATTATTCAACCAGCATTATACGGGTTGTAGTTGGACCGAGTTCTCGGTATTCTACCCTAGTTTATAAAAGTAATAATATTACCTACCTACAGACAAATCGCTGAGTCTAGTATCATATATCCTTAGATATAGAAATACTAAGTATTTGTATGGATTTTAATGAGTTATGAAATCCAAGACTTATTTTGCTTCCATGCGAGACTGAAAAGATATGCGTATCTTACACATAATCTGTCTAATGTTGTACCTGATTCATCTTTTTTTGGTTTCATTTCAATATAAAATTACCAATAACATTGTCACTGTCATTCGTGTCTCTAAAGGTCTAAAGGAATACTTATAGGGTCAGTACCCTAGAGTATCAGTATACTCTAGAGATACTCTAGAGAGACACTTATGGACATTCGAAACAAAGTTATCACTTATTACTGACGACTTGCCAAAATATCTCAAAAAATCCACTGATTAACTAACTCTCCGGAATATCTCCGATTTAATATAATAACCTCATAACCATCTAATAGAGACAACCTAAATGCAATGAAAGGTAAACAGATATTCTTATCATTTAAGGCCGTGTGAATCGAACCTAAGTGTACACAATTAAACAATAAGTGTGGAAATAATCTTTAAGCTCATGGATAAATTAAGCGGTTCAAAGAAAGCGATGTAAGAAACTGATCGGTCAGATAACTTGTGTTTAATTTATGCGTTTTACCCGCATTGTTATTCCGACAAGACCTCTCAGACTTCCATTAAAGTAGCTATTAGAGAAACAAACAAGGAACTCCCCACGATAAAATAATTATCGCTTTTATCTCCGCCGAACCTTTGTGAGCATCCATTTTGAGTCCCTAAGGCAAACATACTATTAAAGAAGAATTTTACAAGAACCGACCTCATCCCTTGGAAGCAAAAAAACTAATCTAAAATCGGACAATTTAATGACGTCAGCCAAATTGTGTCGGAACGGTGTGTTGTTTTTGAAAATGGCGGCGTGACCGACTTTAAATGGTTTGAACAAACACGAAATGCGCACAAAATAAACTAATGATGAGTATGGCTATTTCATATGTAGGTTATTATTAAAAATGCCCTTTAGCTCTCGCACCTGTTACCTACACCTGCCACGTTGACCGGCCATAACGTAAAGAACCTCGTTCATATAGAACTCCGTTAACAATAGGACATCTTTTCATCTTTTTTCGAGGCATAAATAAGTACCTCATTTAGTTTAGCTGCAGGTAAGCAGATATCCTCATAATTACAGTGCTTGGTACCTGCTTGTGGTTTAAAAACAAGCGGTGGCTTAGCCAGACAATACTATACTTAAATAGGTATAATGTTTGCCAAACCACAAAACGCGATTAGTTTCTTTTAATGACGTTGTTAACAGGAGATTTATTTCAAAACAACCGGGCAAGCACGAATTGGACTTGAGTGAATAGGGATCTGTAGTAATCATGGATTTATTGACCAAAATCTATTTTCTGTTGTTTATAGATTCGTGACGAGATAGGATAGGATATTTTATTGTATGTTCTGCGGAGAAGAACGAGCACAACTGCCGAATAGATAGACGTAAATGTAATAATTTAGTTTAATTTTCATCGGATGTACTGTTGAATAAATGAATAGATCATGTACTTAAAGATAATATGTTAGTCTGTTTAGAACGATTACACCGTTATTCGAATATATGTACGTAACAATAACAACCAATTAAATTGGTACATACATATCTCAATCTCAGTTGAAATTGGGAGTTGGGACATAATATAGCTTGCTGTTGTCAGAGAGCCGTTGACTCCTTCGGGGTTCCACGTATTGTTGGACAGTCTAATAGCAAAAATGATGAATGCCCCGCTGGGGAGAGATTCCACAGTCAATTCAAACTCTAACATTTCCAATTTTTTACAACTCCTAAATCGGACGTTATAAGCACTTCGTCCTGTCTCTTTTTCTTTACCCAACAAACGTTGGTAAGCTCTGCGCGTAGAACACTAACAAATATGGCAGAAAGCCACTAATTAAAGTGTAGAACAATGAAACAAAACGACCTCTATAAAATACCCTTTAGAACCCCCACGATGCGAAGTCCGAGCTTCAAATAGGGCGTAAAAAAACTATACCCACGTAATATCACAGCAGCGTGTGATCGACTCGTAAGGCGTTTTAACGTGATTTAACAAAAAGCACAACCCTTTTAAAGGAAGTCATGGTCTTAAAGCCGTCACACTTTCCATAAACTTAAGTAAGCTCTTAGGAGATGATACGGCTACCTCCTCGTTTAATCCGCTTTTAAAACACCGCAACAGTCTTTTGTTATTCACCGAGCTTGAAGTAATCTTCTAGCGGAGTTTTATAAACAATCACCGTAAAGAAATTGTTTGCATATACGAGTTTTATTCGAAATATAATTTAGCGAATACAAAAGAGATCTTCTGTTCTTTACTTATTCTTTATTTTTTTAACAAATGGAAAATTATTTCAATATATTATTCCTATGCACTGTTCATTCCTTCTGGGTTAATAATAATTACCTACTCTATGTCGATGCTTAGTTTATAAGGGAGTTCGTTTTGTCCAAATCGAAATCACATGTTCATCTATGACAGTTGAAGAAAGAGGAAGGGTTCGAGTGAAGTCTAATCAGTGACATCAATCTTAATGAAATTTATTAAAATGCCTTATTGTACAACCAGAAACTTGGCAGGACTTGGTTCACTCTAAAATATACAATGGAACGATCCACATGTTGTTTTTTGTCGCCACCAAGTGTATAAAGATTAGAACGTCGGACATGGAAAGGGTTGGATACGTTTTTTGGGTCTCAGCATGTGAAAGCTATCGTTTCATCAATTTTATTCGAATATGTATTTGTTTACAATAATCTAAATTTTACTAACAAAAAATAACCGACTTCAAAGTCTCAAAAACTTCTTTTCAGATCTCGTTCAAATTTATGTGGGACCACATGACAAGCACCTGCTTTCGATTAAAAAAAGAATCATCAAAATCGGTTCGCCCAGTCCAAAGTTCTGAGGTAACAAACATAAAAAAAACAGTCGAATTGAGAACCTCCTCCTTTTTTTGAAGTCGGTTAAAAATTTAAAGCTAAAAATGTTTGTGTGTGATACATATTTATCCTACCCAAGATTATTTGGAGCAAACATTTATTGATGTTCATCGTAATTATCCCGTCATAATTATGCAGTTGTTGCATTTTCATATGTACATAAGCGTAATAAAGATTAATCATAAAATCATTAATAATAAAGCTATAATAAATATGATAATTATGCTTTACCTAATAAATATAACGTCAAAAAGATTAATTGATTGAGAATCCAAAATGTTTGTAAACACGGACAAAAATAATTTGCATAAATAATTGTATAAGAAACCCTTAGGGCTCATGTTAACACGATATAAGGTGGTTGAATGCAAACCGTGATATAAAGTCCACTAAGGTAAGTAGTACTATTTATCGTCTTTCAATTTCGTCCTGTAATTAACGGGTATTCTCACGAATGAAGGCAATACGTCTCGTATTATCCGTGCCTTGCAAAACCGAGTTCTTAAACACCGGGTCGTATCACTTTACAACTTTTTTCTTAACGTTAGCAAGACTGCGATGATCGTTGTCCGCCCGAATTATAATATCAAAAAGCAATCGTTCATTCAAGAGTATTGAATAGTCGTTTAAGCGCAATGGGCGTGGGCCACAATGGTCGCGGCTATCGTCTTGAGGCCTCGACAATTTCAGATCACTGGTATACGAAACTGCATGTAATATAAATCTTTCCGGTGAGGCACGAACAACTGAACCACTCCCACTTGGATCGCGGACTCGGCTCAAATACGAATATTAAATTCCACTCATTCGAACTCTTTATTTAATTTTGAAGCACAACTTTGGACTTAAATCTGAAGGAGATTAAGGTGAATTCAGCTCTTTAGGTTTGTCGCACGCCGGGTAAAGCGTAGCGGCTTTGGATATTTCGTTTGAATGGGTATTAATAATTTTTATTGCAGGTTCATTGCAGCCTTAGCGATGGATTTCTTAGCTCTTTTTTCGCGACGTCCATCAATAATTTTCGGACATTTGAATGTCGGCCTGTGTTTAAAACTGCATTGATCGCCCCTCGAAATTATCTTAATCGAATCGGGATATTAAGATGCTTTGTGAGTAATTAGTTAAAATTAAAGTGTTTGTAATGGGAAAACTGACTGACAGCGTCTTAAAATGAGGTTCAAAAGTTACTTGTCATAATTCCGCGTAAATCGTTATTACAATCATTTTTTTTAAAATCAACAGAGAAGTCATAATTTTTTGTTTATTAAATACTATAAAAAAAACAAATTAGGGCTCAATATGAAAATTCGCTCAGAGGTTTTGTGGGTTACACTTAAAAGAAAACTCGGTTCAAAGTTTGACGCTAAAATTAAATTCAAAATAAACAAACTCTCACCCTTGCAGATTCCCTGTGTCGCGGGTGAATCTATGCTCAGTGTACGCGAGTGGCATGGACATAAGCAAGACATCACTACACCCACGGCGCTAGACCCAACATTTATCTGTCATATAATGTCTTTCACGGCCAGGAATCGAACTTGAGACCTCTCGCTTTGGACGCAGTTTGTCTACGAACTGGGGTACTGGGTCGTCACTATTTCAAGGATTTTTTAATTAGAATCGTGTCGGACGTGATATTAATATTTCTTTGACTTTAATGTTAGATCATTTGATGAACTTGCTTGTTAAAAGTCGTATTTAATTACATAATAACGAGTATCAAATGATATGAATAATAGTTTACAAAGGAAATGGCGTGTCGTGAGACGTCGTATCAAGTCGCGCTGACGTTCAAGTTCAGATGATATCGTATAGCGACCTCTGAGGACTAGTAGACGAGGTACCTTGTATGTTATATTTACTTCTAACTTGTTGTTTTAATAATTACTTCATAACGGACTTTTGTCGTACGAAGGAAGTATAATTTATTTTAGTAATGTCTAGAAATACGTATTTTGTCTGTGAAGGATTAAAAAGACGAGAACTTTTTATGGAAAAATGTACACTGAGAGGATCACTAGTATGTATATCTGCCACACTTTATTGCATTATACTTAATATAGACAGTCAATATTACGTGTAACAAGTTAATTAACTATATTTGAAGGGGAACATCAGTATTAATTAATATCAACAGTCATCATCATTACATCGCGTCATTGTTTACAGTATTAAAGAAAGAGGATACAAAGAAGTATATTTCTGAAATACCTTTTGATAAAACATTTTACAGCAATACCGCAATAAAATGTGAAGAAGGCGAAACTCAAGGGAAAAAAATATATCTCGGTATTGACGGAACTCTTGGGATGCTATTGTTACATAAGAGAATAACGTATCAAATTGATTTGACATTCAAGTTCAAACGATATCACCGCACGACCTCATCGGAGTCAAAGCTGAGCTTTCGCTGGAGTGAAGGCGAAACGAATTATACATTCATACATTCTAATAATATAGTAGCTCTGGATTTATGTAGAATATTTTTTTTCACTTCACATTTATGTAACTTTATTTTCCGTAAAAATAGTAAAATGTTACAATATTATGGAGGAAACATAAATCTATACAAATAAATAAAAAGGGATTGTCTGTTTGTAATATTAAAATAACCGCTTTTTACTAAGTGCATTTGGATGTATGCACGGTACATATACCAAAACAACATTTTTTACAATTTTTGTCTGTCTGTCTGTCGGTCTGTCTGTCTGTCTGTTTGTTCCGACTAATCTCTGAAATGGCTGGAGCGATTTGGACGGGACTTTCACTAGCAAATAGCTGATGTAAGGATGCAAGGAGTAACTTAGGCTACTGTTATTTTAGAAAAAAAAGTTTGTTAGGCGATACGAAGTTCGCCGAGTCAGCTAGTATACGTATAAAACGTGAATATAACAAGAAAATAAATGCTACATAGCATAGGTATAATTATTTTGAAAGCGCTCAACCTAAGATACGAGTACGATTATCTTTGGATTGTCCCTAAAAGCCAAATTTTTATTACTCCTTTAACCTTTTTCGTTCCTTAAGAACCTGTAGAAAACTCCAACCCTCTATACCTATCGGAAGTTTACTCTCCAACAAGAGATTATAAACTCTAGCAAGATAGACAAATCGATTAGAAATCCATTTGAACACTTCGATCCCAGGATATAATAAACTTTGATAGCTCGTCTGCGTCAAGCAGGTAACTTTATAGATCTGTCTCCACAGACAAGTTTCTGACCTTTTATTCTGACCTATATATCTGAAGTTGCTAACCTTTTATTTTACTTTCTTTAGCTTTATTTTTCAACTCCTTAATGAAATATCTTAAAACCACATTTATTGGTTTAAATTTTTCAAATCACTACTATAAAGATCAGGCACTACACTTCATACAAATTAAGCAATCAATATAAAATTAAGTATTTAAAAACGCCAAAAATAAACGATTTGATAATATTCAAACAGCAATAGGTACATATTACGTAAATAATATACTGTCATATTCGTGAGACCTCCCCCCTGTAGTGTGACGTCACATATTATGAAATTTTACACCTAGAAATTATTCAACTAAAACAGCAGTTCCGAAATATGTACCAATATTCGATTTTAAAATGTGACGTCACGAAATTTAGGACCCATCCCACCCCTTGTCACACAATGTCACACTACAGCGACCCCCCCCCCCCCCGCCAACGTAATTTATGGATGGCCCCTAATGCAAACAGGTCATGACATGTTAAATACCATAATAATAATCCTATAATATGTAGAGTTAATCAATATTACGACGAAATAATCACCGCAAGATATATTCCAATGGACACAAATAATGGACACAAATCTTTACCCTCGGACCGATTTTATGGTATAAACAGGGTCGGGACCCGATACTCAGATAGTTAAAAGGTTGAGGAACAATCGAGTGCTCGTGAGAACACTCGGCCACTTCAAGTTAATGCACCTAACTCCGTCTTAAACAAATAGTAAGAGAAGAAAGTCATCGTCTCGGCACGAGTTGCTGTCGATTTGATTCTCTGGACACAAATATAATTAGATGTTTACATGTTTACATATAACTAATTTATTAATTGATATATGTATGACTGATGAACATGGATTTTTTTTTGTCTAAAAATAAATAATAGTAATTTAGTTTTTGTATTAGCTTGAAATTTCCCTAGCCGTTAGGAATTTTTTTCCCTCACGTCTTTCATAGTATGACAAAATTCATTTTTCGGTAACAAGCGAAAAAAACATTCATTATGCAAAAATAATTGAATTACCCGTTGTATGTTGAGAACTATTCCTGTGGATTTTATTATATCAACTGAATTGGATGCAGTAGGCACTAAGTTTGAGGATATGAGTCATAACTTTATCACTATATTATCACGAACTGAGTCGAGTAAGTAATCTTGAGAATAGAATTACATAACGTACCTACTCTCAATCTCAATCTCATTATAAACGAGATTTAATTTCTTAAACGTCTTAATTTATGATATAGTTTTCTATTCCTAACTATGTATTTCAGATGTAACTACGTAGGTAACTCGATAAGTTTTGGGACAAAAAACTATAGGTACCTACCCGATATTAACAATATTTAATTTACATTTTTTCAAAATATTCTCCTTCATTCTCTATGCAAAGTTCAATTCGCCTAAAACCAATTATTAAAACACTTTTGCCAGTCTTGATCCGATAGGTCCGAAATTGAGTCTACGTAGGCGGCCACGGTCTCTTCGGCATACGACAAAAAATCCCTTTTATTTTTTCCTTGATTATCGGGAACAACAAGAAATCACAGGGAGCTAAATCAGGACTGTACTGTGGATGGGGCAAGGTTTCAGCACCAGATTCCTTAAGAAACGCCTTTGTTCTGAGGGACGTATGTGACGAAGCGTTGTTGTGATGCAGCATGATTCCCCGAAGTCTTTGGTCTCCTCTCTCGCAGAGGTTAGAAAACTTTCGGCAATGCTACTGTTGTATACCATTCCAAGTTAACAGATCTATGATTTTCCAACATTCTTGTCGGCAACTTTCCTTCTGAAAAGACCCATACTGAAGACTGTCTCTTATTTCTTCATATTGATAAATCCACGTTTCGTCACCTGTAATGATTTCCGAAACACGTCTTGATGTTTCGTTTTCAAATCGTAGACGCATTTCACAACCCAATCCACACGGGCCAGTTTTTCAATGTCTGAGAGCAAACGCAGGATCCAACGACAATGAAGTTTCTTCACTCCAAGATACTGATGCAAAATAATGTTAACACTCCTTGAACTAACGCAAATAATCTTCTCGATGTCCGAGTAAGTAATTGGGTCTTCTCGCACCATCATTTCAGTAGTCCACATATTTTCTGAAGTTTCTGCCGTTTGTGGGTGATCACTTCATGGTCATCTTCGAAGTTTGTTTTACGCCTTTTAAATTCACTGAACCATCTAAAAACTGTTGCTTGAGATGGAGCAGACTCCTATAACGCTGATTGTAATCGTTGAAGGTTAAGTTTTTCAGTTAAAACAAATTTAAAACTATAAAATATCATAGCACGCGAATGTTCCCGGTTAAGCTCCATCGTTGCAAAGAAAAACGCGGGAACCGTCGTAGTTAAATGACTGGAATGTCATATTTTTGTGAAAACTTCTTTAGCATCGTTGTCATTTGAAAGTCGATGAAACGAAAAAGGGACAGTAAAAAGAGACAGACACATAAATTCATAAGATTGAACGTGGGAGAAAATGACATCGGAAGCACTATACAGTGTTTCTTATGTTCGTCGTTCTCTTTGTGTTACTTTAAAAAGTGCTAAGTTGTATGGCGCGAGGAACAAGATAGAAGATTCGTTTTATTGCTGGATAGATGGCGCTAGATGCTCATTTTACTCTTCATATTATGTTAAGAGGTGGCGTTAGTTACCACTTTTTTATTTTTATTTAGTACAAAATAATTTTTGAAAGATAATTAAAACTGATACAATTAATACTTTTATTTTGAAGGTTTCACTTCTATCTAGCAACCTGGCTTTTTGCGTTCTATTTTTAAATAAATTTGCTTTTTAAAAATATATAATACAGACAGATACGTTCCATTTTTAAATTACGAGCATCTCAAAGCTTATCGAGTAACCTACATATTATGTACTTATCTCAAAACAAACGTAATTTAATTCCTTAAACATCTTAACTTAAAATAAAGTTTACGAATACAATAAATTAAACTAAAATTACGTAAAAGTTGAGTAGTTTTTACAAAATAACAAATAAATTTTGGATATTTTTTGCTGGTTTTTGTTCAAAGTGTTAAGCAGAAGTATTTGAAACAGAACACTATTTAATTTTTATTTAAAAAAAAAACTAAAAAATCTTTAAAGAAAAATTCATACGGTCTATAATTTTCGCATTTCAAAGGCTGCAGGATTACAAATATAGTACCTAAGTTTTGTAATAAAAAAATATTGGCATTTTAAATAAAAAAGGCGTTGTAAAAATAAACGAGTGCTTCTTATAACTTCCCATCCTGGAAAATAGTTACAAAAACTGCTTAATTTCAATATAAACAGTAGATACTTAAGCAAATAGAGCATTATTATGAATAGTTGAGACTTGCAGAGATAGATCACACCAAGCTTTGTGTACATGGCTATAAAGTCGTTATTGGCTTGTATTTAAAAGATGCAATATAGTTATATAGATTGCAATACAAGGTAAGAGCTCCGATGATTGACACGTGAAGTCCACCCACAGTGTTGGTGGGCGCTCGCACGAAACGTGATTTTTTACCTTTTTGCTCCAAGCTTTTACAACCCTTCATTTGCCGAACGTATAGACCTCACTAATTACTTTATATCCAGCAGTTAATGTTTTTTTAAATACCATCCTTGTATTAATAATGACTTCCAATGAAATGTAGACTACAATGTGTTTTTTAACCTTAAAACGGGTAAGATTTTTAAAACCGGGCAAGTGTGTGTCAGGCCACGCACAATGTAGGGTTCCAATATGCTAACATAGCCGTGATTATTTTCTTTGTAAATTCATCATATAACCAAAATTTGAGATTTTTTGCAAAATTTGAGCAGGGGGGGAACTTGACTCTAACCAAAATTAGCACTTTAAAGCCAAATATTTCCCAATCGGATCCTTAATTCCAAAAACTGTCTCGGAAGACCCGTAATATTTTTAGAAGACCTTTTCAACGATACCCTACACTATAGGGTACGCGACGAAAAAAAAAAATCATCCTCACGTTCATACTTGTAGGGGCGGTACCATGAAAAAAATGTCTTTCAATATTTTATTCTACGGACTACGATTCTGGAGTTTTAATAAATCTGTATATCCATGCCAAATTACAGCTTTCTTGTCTTGGCGCTTTGTTTCGGACAGACGGACGAACTGACGGACAGACGGACAGACGGACAGACGGACAGACGGACAGATGGACACACGGGCAGACGGACAGACGGCCAGACGGACAGACGGACGGACGGACGGACTTGACGGAATTTTATTTCGGAACCCTAATAAAAAGCAATAATATTTAATGTTGATATTTATGTATTTATTGTCTTGTTTATGTTTTTTTTAATGTAAATAGCCATCAAATGAGCGGAAGGGCTTCCGGACGTCTTGTGGTCAACGTCGTCCATTGACATCAGGAACACCAAAGAGGCGATTGTGCTGCCGGCCAAAACAGTGTGTTTTAAAAAGGCTTGTAGAGTGTTTTGTTTCTTTCACTCTTATGAAAAACAATAAAACACTATTATAACAGTACGACAACCAATATAGGTTTATTAAGCGTTTATGAAAAAGGCCGATATGTTACGAAAATATCCAAAAAGATTAAACTTTGACTGTTATACCACGTCCGTTGTGCATCACGGATAGGAGAGGTTAGTTTGGACCCAAAAAATGGATGGAGACCGCTATTAATTAATTGCATCTCAATTAATTGTATATTTATATTAGTAATATTCTTGCTAGCATTAATTTCACAATACAACCTAGTTGTTTGATAATAGACACCAGTGTATTCTATTCTTATGACATATATTGTTCGGAAATGTTTACAATAAATTTCTTGACCGGGGTGTATACCATGTTGACTGATATGAATGTCAAGCGACATGAAGTTAGTCAAACTATAGATATAATTATGTATTAGCTTTAATTTGTGTTCTGTTAATCTGCTTTGAAGTTCATAATTAGTTACATTACTCTAATCCTACAGGTCAATGAATACCTACATATGTATGTAGTATCTAAGTATGTTTTCTCCGAAATAAAAGCATGAAAATAAATTAGAGGAAAGTAGCAAAAAATGTTATTATAGTTGGACTTAAGCTTTGAGGCTTTAGCAGCCAACATACCGGTGATGCTCGACTATGGGCAGCGATAACACCAAAGACTTCAATGTATGTATATTATTACAGAATTAAAGCATGCAATCAAATCATCATTAGTGAAATCACGTAAATTTATTATCCGAACCTACTTACATTAGGAATAAGAACTTAGTGAAAATACTCATGCATTACTTAATTTTAAAATTGCCTGTAATCCATACAAAACAGCACAAAATTACACAGGCGAAAATTAAATGGACATTAAATTAACAATGTATGCGAGCCACCTGTGCGTCGAAAATTCCCAAATTGAGTGCCAAAAAACCCTTTCAGGAATTTTATTGGGTGTCCGTTACTTACACAACTTGCATTTTAATGTGCTATAAAAGTAAAAGTTTAATATTTGAAGATGTGATAGTAAAGATAAGCGATGCGATGTGATCCGACGCCACCTGCACTCAGTTTATAAAAAATCCTGACACACCGTTTTGTGCTTAGATATTACGGGGTTATGAGTTTATTTCCTTTGAACGTTCGCCCCAAAGGGAATACTTGATGTGGTAATCTGGTATGCCAAAGCTATGCCAGAGGAGCTGCCTGCATTACACAGCCTGTGATGTGACTATTAAATATCAATATTTTATAAGGGGTGAGTTATTCTCGATCCTTATCGTTTGTATTAACACCTTGTTTGTTTATTATAACTTTAAGGAGATTTTTTACTAACAAAAACCTTTTGATCTTCCCAGCATCTGCTCTTCTAACTTTGAACCAATTGTTAAAGTAATGATTGATGAATATTTAAAAAATTAAAAGATACGATCTTATAATATTATTAATGAACAGCTCGCAAACATAAAAGACACTCTTTGAACAGTATTTTAATAGTAATATTTACCGGTTGAAGCCGAGGTCGAAGTTTTTATAATTTTATCATAGACAATAAATACCAATAATAATAATAAATAATAGTATTGCTTCAGAAATCGAAATATTATTTTAAAAACCTAGCTACAATCATTGCACTACAAATTGTCTAAAACAAACGAGAGAAAATTAGAAGGAGTGAGTAATTAATTAACATTAAAAAACCTTCTGATGTATTAACGACAATGCAATAATTAGCAACTAATAAAAAAGCCAGTAACAAGGAGAGTTTTTTCAATCATAATTATTTTATACCTTTGATTAGTTTTCTGATTCACCAACGAAAACATTTTGTAATAAGCATTCTGATTTCTGTTTATTCACGGCATCGATCGAATTGATCGAGCTTCGATCAGATAGCTCACCGACCTCTACAAACAAGGGTCAGATGAATCGTGAAATAAGAAATAAGTGAATTCCTTCTAACAATGAGGTGCTCGTGTAAGTCTGCCACAACATCCGCAGCGTTTATGAAACGCTATAGGTAATTTTTTATAAATACGATTTTTTATAAAATGAACTGGTTTACTTCTTATTTTCATTACAGGTTCAGAAGTACCAAGTACCAATTACGACTACGGGGTCGTCAATTCAACCTTGATTTATTTGAAAAAGAAACTATGTACCTACCTACTAACCAATTATCCAGGAATTTCTTCCAAACAAAACGTGTAAATACACGTGAGTAACAACTCTATACCTTCAATACACTCGTACTAATTGAACTACAAATATTTCAAATATCTTACTCTGTTAACCGCGGCTATCTTGCTCTCTCTACAAAGACTTCGTTTATGTTATCTCAATACGGCAATGCACAAGACCAAATCTTGTTTCCAGCGACCGTAGATATATTACAGTGTACGGCACAAAGGACTACTTATATTAGACTATAACTGTCTGTTTATATCAAACGATTTAATATACTTTAATGACCAAATTCATCTTGTCTAACTTAAGATTGTATCATAGGTAAATTCCGTAAAGACGGCATTTTAACGCTGATTACGGAGGGTATTACAATCAATTATAAAACAAGGATGCGCCCGTGACAAAGTAGGTATCATTGTATAAAAACTGACATAACAAACTACATCTAATTCCATCTAAGCTACAGTTTTTTTGTGGATTAACCTCGAGTCAGACACTATGACGTACCTCCGACTGCGGCCATCTTCATCTGTCATTCGGAATTATTAAAAAGAAAAAAACATGGCGTCCACTACAAAGAAAAAATATGAGCACCCGCTAGTTTGATAGCAACTTTATCCTTTTTCTGACACAAACTTTTGATCGGATCTCGGCAAAGGGCAGCACTTTTTTAGGAATACTTATATCATAAAAATTGAAAAGCAAACGCTTTTTTGTTAGAACTATTCCGGGCAACAGAATATTTCGGTTATTAAGGACAATTTATCGCTGGATGTCCATTAAAAGGATATTTTATATTGTGGGTTTTGTAGCAGTCGGTTAAGCCGATTTATAATGTAATGAGGACCGTGAACGAATATATTTGAAATAAATGATGTCGTTATAAACTCGAGTTCCATTGTCAGAAAATATCCAGCCTTTCTTTTTTTTCTACATATTATAAGTAGGTACCTATACAATACTATATCTACTGGAATAAAATTGTTAACATAAATCTTCATAATTATAAAATTTTGCATATTAGCTATAATTTTGCTTAATTGTTACAAGAATTAACGTAAGATTTACACAAATATTTCCTGAAGTATTAATTGACCTTTTCGAAATTTAGATATTATGTATTATACGTATATATACGTATTTGAATGTGTGTTAGTCAGTTTTATCTTAAGACATTTTTATCTATAAGTTACTACTTCAGAAATAAATATGCCTATATGCTAACAGTAATGTAAATGCGCCCTTATATTTCAATACAACTTAATATTACCTACTGTGTCTTGTTCATTCCTAAAGCTTTCATTGCGTCCCGAATTGGCAATGCGTCGTAAACTTCGGCGGTTTCTTTTAACACCTCACATTACCAGTTATTATTAAATTTAACAAAGAACTGGAACCCCGCGTTAATGACTCTCGCCTGTTTTGTCGGATTGTTTAAATCTATTAATACTTTCAATATTAATAAATTTCAGTTTAATGTGATTGGTTTCGAATTTATGACGAACTATTGCCAATAAGCTACAGGTTTTATTATTTTGAATATGTAAAGAAGCATTTAATAGTAAATAAGTATAGGAAGTACGATAGAATCCACTTCTCTAGCTATTATTATTTTAGCCGTATTGGGGCGGCTTAGAAGTTAGAATACTAATCCCAATCCCACGCCGAAAGGGCGATTAAACCCGGCACGCTGATGGTAGGGCCCCTCGGAGGGATTATACCTATTGGTAATAATGATTTTAATTGTTAATTAATACCATTATCACTATTATTATTTCTCCATGGGGTTCGCCTGGATAGCTACCATCCTTGAATATGAGTCAGCCACCAAACGACTCGTCGTGTTCGGGCTGGGGGCTTGAGAGTCAGTTCTTTCTTTCGTTTTCTTCACCCTTTTTTGGCCGGCAACGCACCAGTGATGCCTTTGGTGTTGCTGATGTTCATGGGCGACGATAGCCTCTTACCATCAGATGTATCGTCCGCTAGTTTGCCGGTTATTTTCATAAAAAAATATTATTAGTATTATATAATTATTAGTATTATATGATATACATAATTATATACTACGCTCTATGGAGTGGTGGACATCGCCCATGGACATCACTACCATCAAAGGCATTGCCCTTTAGCCCATTCCTCTATTTGCTAACTCTTCATAAATAAATAAAAAACAAATTTACATACCACACTCATTTCTCATAATTATAAGTTTTGCCTTTGCTGACTAATGGAGCAGAAATCTCCTTGGGAACCGTTTGTATCAGATGCACTTACTGAATCTGTGCTCAAAATGCATTCAGCCGGAGGCGGAATAACTAAACGAACATTTTCCTCCTGGTAACTTATAATTACTATTTTTGTTTTACTTTGAATGTTTCATCGATTTGAATACGCATCGCTATTTAATTAATTCTATTTGCTACGAAAATCGTTTTTTAAGAATGATAATTTTAAAAGAATAAATATAATAAAATGCCTACGTGCCTACAGTGTACGTGTTTTTAATGGAAATAGCTGACAAACGAGCTGACGATCCACCTGATGGTAAGTGGCAATCGTCGCCCATGGACATCAGCAACACAGGCGTCACTGATGCGTTGCTGACCAAGAAAGTGAGAAGAAATAGAAAGAAAGAGAACTGGTTCTCAAGTCCCCGGCCGGGACAAGATGAGTCGTTTGGCGACTGACTCACGCTCAAGGGTGGTAGCTATCCAGGCGAACCCAATGGAGAAATTAAAATTTTAGTAATAATGGTATTAAATAACAATTAAAATTATTATTACCAATATAATCTCAAAGGCGAACCCCACGAAAAAATAATAATAGTAATAACGGTTATACAGTAAAGTCGGTAATAAAAGCTAATATTTTAATACAAATACTGAAGAAATAGGTATTCAACTTTTAACATTCTTAAGTTTCGTTTTCAAGTTGTAGGCCGAGCTGTAGAGCTTCCTTTGTTAAAAGTTCCATTAGTTCCTTGAAGATGGCGTTATTAAGCAACGCTGAACCACGGCAATTCTGCCTTCTATGTAAAACCTCTCGGCTTACGAATCGTTTATCAGTATTTCGTGTCATAAATAAAGAAAAGTATTAAACATAATAAAATTGTTTGTAGATTTTTTTAATGCTTTTGAAGTTTACCAATTAGTTGTCCATAATTATTAATATGTTCTTAAAGGTGTATATTTCTTTAAGTTAAGAATTTATGTAGGTATTAACTTTTACTAACTTAGAATGTCTTGTTCTTCGTATAATTAGATTTGAGTCAATCATTTAATCTTAATAAGTAAAAAAAGGTGTCAATTAGGTAGCCATTTTAAAGACCACTTATTAAATGTAAATAGCAGAAAAAAACAGAGACAGATACAATAATGATTCAGTACTTGAAAAACAGAATTCTTCACGATAAAGCTTTTTAATTCAAATTCATTCATCTCGCTAATCACTGTCATAAATTGGCTATAAATGGATCGCATAATGTATTTATAACTAACATCCCATCTTCTTTGTTTACTGTTTCTATGAACCTGTTATTATCGGAAACCTAAACAGACATTATAGACTATTCATCGCCATAAAGATAACCAATTAGTTTGTTTTATAACCAACAGAATGGTTTATGATTATATTGAAAATAACTATAATTATAGATGAAAAGTAATGTTATTTCAATATTTAATATTTTCATGTAAATAAGTTTTGATGGAAGCATGCATAATTTTTTCGATTCGTGAATTACCTAAAATAGGTAAAATTTAAGTAATCAGAATAACATCTAAAGGTACATTTTTATTGCAAAATTTATGTTTATATTTAAGTTTTGCTTATAAGCTTTAGTTGAATTGTAAAGAGTGTTATATACGAGTTTGTAAATAATATTTACGGAAATATCTACCCAAAAGTACCGATATAGGTATGTGTCTATAGTTCTACCGCTAAGGACTCAGCTAAAATACAATCTGCGCTTTTAAACATCTAAGATTATAAATGATGTATTTTCCTCACTAAAAAAGGAATAACGGTACAAAGGAATTTAATTCAAAACATTTTTTTATTGCGAAAGCTGATCCAAAAGAACAATCGAAACTGGTAGTCAACATTCGGGGGAAGATGTGACTCAGCTAAATTATAGTATTGCCGTTTGAGTACAGTCGTTTCATCGAAAACCAGTAATGGTACGTCTTTCTGTCGGTCATAATGACGAATGGTTAAATTTTAAGGAGGTGTATTATGTGGTCGTATTTTTCGATTTCGCAGAAAAATTTCTGTCAATAATTCGGAAATAGCTAGTTCTGAGAATGGACATTCAAACTTCCAATAATGTTGTCCTCCGACTATAATTATTTTATTTTCTTATATCACGGACACTATTAATTTGTTTTTCTCTTGTTTTAATATATTTTCTGTTTGTTAATAGATCGCTATTTAGCTAAACTGTAAGTACTTTTTATTCACTATTCTTCTTTTTTATTCGAAGCTTACTATTTTCGATGTACTTACTTATTTGTTTAAGAATGCCAAAATTAAATAATGTAAAAATTATAAATAGAATATTTTTATTTTCGTAATAAGTAAAATTAAATATACTTCTTTATCTTCTCTTCTATCTGTTCTCTTCTTTTGGTCTGCATCTAATGTCCACCGAAATCGGAAGTCGGCTTATATATTTTTATATTGATTATTTGCTTTTCTTATTTTCACTAAGCTTTGATTAATAGGCATTTATAAAATAAGAACATAGTGTCTTAAACCACAACTACATAAGATTTGGACGGACAAAGAGAAAGTAGTTATCGACTAAATTTTGATTTAGTGCACTACAAAACAGGTGGTATTGCCTCGAGACATACCGTGAAAGAAGATAAATAGCCATCGATAAAGACAAAGTGGAGCACACCACTAGATACGTTTATGTATCGTACAATGCAACAGAGTTGAACACTCTACAAATAGATTTAGCAAACGCATAATATGCGCATACGCAATAGCAAGAGTACGGAGTGTATTACCTATTACGTTCTAGTAGCGATGTTTTCCCATACAAAAAAAAAAAAGTTTTTCGACGATTTCTAATACCTACTTTTTCTTTCACAAATTGAGAATTAAAAGAAATTACCGACTAGATTTACTTATGGAGGGTACTACTTTTGGTAATATACATTCTTAATAAATTTTTAAATTAAGTAAACTTTGATAAAACAAAAAAAATAACCGACTTCATAATTTTGGATAACTCGAAAACTACGGGTCAGTTCTTGCTCAAATTTAACTAAGACTACAAGACAATTACCAACTTTCAAGTAAAAAAAGAATCATCAGAATCGTTTCATCCAGTCGAAAGTTCTGAGGTAACAAACATAAAAAATAATACAGTCGAATTGAATACCTCCTCATTTTTTGAAGTCGGCTTAAAAGTAAGAAATAAAGTTTCTTAGTAATGGAAGAAGAAAAAGATGTAAATACAACATCACAAATACTTATTGCAAATAATATATCTTAGCGATATTTTCTCTAAATAAATCTTGAGAGCTCGCTCTCATATTAAATTTGAATAGCTCAATAGCTTAGCAGTATTATTATAATGAAAGCACGAAGATGTTAGCTTCCCATAAACCTGAATTTTCAAAGATACAAATACAGATGCGAAGTGCTATGAGACTTATTGAGATGTAAATTACTGTTTATATCCAATGGCTTACCATAATAGTGTTATTGTTTATCTTGATACAAAGGCCAGTTATGCTTTGGAATTACTACAATAATGTAAATCCAGGTTATAATAATAAAAGGAACATTAGCATTCGAACATTTAAATTACAAAAAAAATGTGTAAGAGCATTATTTCGCGTGGGTCAAAGACACAGCTGTAAACCGCTGTTTATTGAGCTTAAATTATTAACTCTACCATGTCTGTATATACTCGAAGTGTGCTTTTTTGTAAAAGAGAATTTACACCTATTTGATGTAAAACATACGAGATGTTCACGCAAAACTAAAAATAAATATAATGTAATGCCAAACGAAACAGCGAAAACTAGTTTTTACCAAAAAAGCTTATATTGTATGGCCTGCAAATTATTCAATCATCTACCAGATACAATAAAGGAGCTTAATGTTATAGGGTTTAAAACGAAATTAAGATATATATTAACAGCCAAATGCTATTACAAAGTAGATGAATTTTTAATTGACAAATTAGATTAAATACATAATATATATAATTCTTTTTTATTTTTAAATCAAACAAAATTACATACATAATAACTCTAATTGTAATCTATAATAATGTTGACAATGTGCTTTATGATCATGACGTTTTATAAATTTATCACTGACATTATTTTTTTATTATTGACATCTTGATTATTATCATTGTTCGTTATGTATTATACTTTTTTAAATTGATTTTGAGTAATGCATGAAATTAATTATAATTTTTCTAACGTGACATTTGTAATATTTTGCAACGCCCATAAGTGGCACATGTAAGTTCGTTTAGCATACTGTTTGTACCACCTTTATCCACTACATGATTGCAATAAATTGATTTGATTTGATTTGATTTGATTTGATTTAGTAATCCGATTTCATAAACCCTTCCATGTTCTGAAAGGCACAATAAACCAATAAAACAATAGGTGTCTACCAGTCGATAACCATGACGAATGTTGGCAAACCTGGTCAATATCCACATCTCTAACGGAGCATCTAATGTACTCTTCATAGTACTCTTCAGGCGTCAATGGTTGTATAGGAAAGCCCTACCACCATGCATTACAGTTACGATTACTCTGTACAAAACCAAGCGAGGACCAAGAGACCTAGCGCCATAATATGTGACGTCACACTAGGGGGAGGTCTCACAAATGTGACCAGCTGTGACAAGGACGGGGGGAGGGGTCAGAAAGTCATGAAATTAGTGTGACGTAATTTATGGATGGCCCCAAAGGCTCCTGGGTTGGATTCCAAGTGAGGCAGAAATTTTAATAATGAGTTTGAATTTCCTTTCTCGGTCTGGGTGTATGTTTTATGTTTAAGTGTTGACTGTAGCACCCTCCTTCCTAGTGTGGGAGGTTCCTACTGTGAGCATGTAAAATTTATTTATTTACGTTATTTGTATTAAATCTACATCAATAAAAAACCATACATTACTTAGGAGCCAATTAAATGTGGACAGCGATATTGGTCCAAGCGACCGTCTATCATCGCCTGAATGCACAAATACTTTTATTTTCCTGTCAAAGAACTTTCATTCACAGAGTATAAAAGTCAGTCATGCTCACTTGGTGGGACATTTCGATAATGAAATCGTTCCGTGGCTTCTTAGTGAGTTTTTGTGGCATCGTGACAGTATTTTCGATGTGATTTATCTTCTTTTAGATTCCCATAACCCGGTTATTTCTTTATTGAAATATTTTATCGAAGTTTTGAAAATATAAACAAAATTAATGAAGCTAGTAAAATGATTAAGCTAAGAATCAATTATGTAGCAATTAATAGCAAAGGAATTAAAAGGAATTATTTGTAAACTTCTCTTGCAGATTTTCTGCAATATAAACACCGATAAATATAATTATATTGAACATTTTTTTATCGTTGTTATAAATGTAGGTAAATATAATTATTTTTAATGAATGACAATTAAATTGGGTATAAAATTAATATGCATCATAAGGATGCATAATTATTAATTATTATGCCATTTAATTTTACGTAAACGTTTCTGAATTATACCGACATTAATTATAAAATATAATAATCATAATGGCATATCTTCGAATTCAATTATTATTTATCACTACGAACCACGTTTTACGTAAATATTTTAAAAAGAAGTGACTGTGTACATTATAATTAAACAGATATATCTTTGTGAGGCAATAAGAGCATAAAACAAGCTTTTGTATTGTAATGATGTCGTTTAAACTGATATTCCTTATGAGTAATTTACTTCATAATTACTTTTATAATTGAAGTCACAAACGGCGACTTATGAGAACGGAGATTAGATACGTAATTATCATAATGCAATCCACATTCAAGTAAATAAGGTCGCAGTACAAATTTAGCTTTATTATTCAACCATTTAAGTAATGATATAATTATTTTGAATAATTGCTCAATTATAAAACAATGCAACCAATTATCATTAACTTTATTATAATTATTTATATTGAAGGTTTTGTCATACCTTCATTTGCGACTCTTGTGAAGCATTAACTTGAAATAATTAATAGAAATTATAAAATAATATGGATTTTTTCAGATTGGAATAAAAATAATAGCAGACTACAAAGCGTCCTTTGTTTAAAACCATGAGAACACCATCAATCGATACAAACATTACAACACAATCAAAACAGTCGAACGGCACCATAATTGTTCCACAAACACTCCATATTTGACTTTGCCACAGTTTGTTCGTTCCAATTTCGCCTGTGTTCTCATGGTCCCATTACGAGTCCTAACAACGGAACGATGTATCGGAATTGCCCAGAAAATCAAGATAAGTATCTATCCGTTGTCACGAAGCAATTCCGAAAGCTCCTGGTCGGGTTTTGAGTGAGAGGACGTGACCTTTGGTGGGCTCCAACGACTTGAAGTGTGAAACATCAAGTCGGGCCAGCGGGTGGTATGGATTGACCGAGCACCGAATATGGGTTTCGTCTCATTTAATCGTATTGAATCGGACGATTTTGTTCCTATTTTTTCATCTGTTGTAAACAGAGTACTACTAAAGACTTCATTGGTTTGGATTAAATTATGATTATTGCAATCAACTAATCATTATAAGTTAATTACGTTACATAATAGTGTAATTTACACAGACTTTTACTTCACTACGTTTCCCTGAGAGCTATGACTAATACTGATACCAAAAGCTAGAATTGTTGGTATTGAATAATATTTTTTTATTTTCTTTTAAAATGTTATATTAAAGAGAAAAAAAATCTAAGGGATGAATAACATAACATAAAACTATTCATTCATTAGAGTAGTTGTTGTACCAACAACATTTTAAAAGCCAATACCGTGCAACTCGTAATACTGATAAGTGAGGTGATTCTCTTGTCCTCGCTATTGTTGAAAACAGAAAAATGTTATCCGACCTTGGATATAAGACGTCGATCAAACGTCACATGAAATGCTATCTGATTTGATTCGAGTCTGGACCGCGATCAGTCATTCCTTTGTTGCGTATGATGTCTGAGTAAACAAAAAATAAAATTATAAAGATCTCTTAAACAAATTGAATGTATGACCTAAGTGTTTCTTTTGATATGTTTGAAGTATTTGGATAGATTGATTGGAAACTCGTGACTAACGTGGAATATTAAATACCAATAAGGTTTTATTACCATGATATTATTGTACAAATTCTATTGGTTTTAATCTTATACTACTTACAAGGAATTTGCGATACTGTTTATGAAGTAAAAAATACTTTGAAATATTGAGTGGCGGTACATGTAAACGATTTTTCCTATACCGATATTTATACCGAGAGTAATACACCTACAAAATAATGTTAGGAATGTTCAATAGTGGTGCCTTATAACATATTTATTAAGATATTGATAAAGAATCAACCAAGCATTGTTATTAATCGAAATTTTTATATTCCATGGCCATAAGCATTCAATTACATAAGAAAGATCTCAAAGTTATTGCGTTTATTGATGCGTTGTGACGCGCATGAAGCTTTCAATGGACATATCTCCAAGTTTATCAACTGATAGATAAAGCAACAAGCTATTAGGCAACAAAGGTAATACAGAAAGGTTTCCGTTTGGTATCTGCGGTCAATTTCTTATCTTTTCGTGGGGACATGAAGATGATCGAGGGAGCCAATGGTGCGTTTAACCGTGAAATACAGAGATAAGTGTAGGGCTGTGAACGACAATTTCTTCATTCTAATCTATGCCTACTTCAGATTCTCTAATTTCAATAAGAAATAAATTACAAAAAGTCAATAAGAGTCAATTAGTTATAAATATCTAAAAACTTAAGAAACCAATATTTTAACCAATATCCCTCGCCGGATGGGTGTTACAAGAGGCGACTAAATCCGGCCCGCTGGTGATAGGGCCCGTTGGAGGGATTGTATTGGTAATATTGATTTTAATAGTTAATTAAAATACCATCATTACTATTATTATTCAATTTTCTCCGTGGGGTCCAACTGGATAACTACCACTCTCTTAAGTCAGCCGTCAAGCGACTCGTCGTATTCTGGCTGGGGGCTTGAGAGCCAGCAAGGCTATTCTGTTTTGTAACTCGACAGCGGAATCCACGATGAGTGTCAAAATCCTATCTTTAGTCGTTTGAAGTTTGACATTCATCGCGGATTCCGCTGTCGAGTTATGTACAAAACATAATAGCCTTACAGTTCTTTCTTTCTTTTCTTCTCTCTTTCTAGGCCGGCAACGGATTAGTGATGCCTTTGGTGTTGTTGATGTCCATGGGTGACGATAGCCACTTCCCATCAGGTGGACCGTCAACTCGTTTGCCGGCTATTTCCAATTAAAAATTCTAGAATATAGATACAAGCCCACATTTTAGTGCAATTTATTTATTGAATAAAATAATAAGTTACAACGAAATATTGAGTTACTTTACAAATTATTTTATAGATTATTCATTTAGCATTAATAGTCCATTACATTTATTTTATGTGGCAACCCTGAACAGATTCGAGGTCCCCGGATATTGATAGCAGGTATCTCCGCTAGAAATAGTTTTGGTAACGCATTACAGATAAAATGCGTTGTGGGTTCTCGCAGGTTGATTCTGGACCGATAACTGGTTATATCTTGTGCGAGAGGAGATATAATTTGGATTTTACAAGGAGGTCCAATTATTTGATTCTAGAATTATTATATTCAATTCTTGTCTTTTTTTAATATAAAATTTTTATCTGATGTGAGGAATATTTTTTCTCTTCAGACCATTCAAATTATGACACATAGCTCCAACTCAGTCAGTCACTGACGGTTATTAAAATCGCTCCTTAGTACGGAATTTGTATGGTTTTTACTAAGGAGCGATTTAAGTAACCGTTAGTGACGCTGAGTTGGGACGTTAGATTAATATTTTTTACAAATCGATCTGGTGATTAATAAAAAATAGCAGTTGAATATTACTTTATAACCACCAATGTATATATATGCCACCAATGTATAACATACAAACATACAGGTGAAGCTAATATAAACCGTGTAAAAAGAGGGTACCCACCGATATTTACTGTTTGTTTTTAAATTAGTATTTAAGTAGAAGTTTTAATTTAAGTGAATATTGTTAAACATCCAGTAGATTAATAACAAAGAAATTCTGGATTATTGATATCTTTATCTCATTACTATTAAAGTGATATTAATTACTATTAGGTATATCCTATTAGTGATACAGATAAAGAACTTGAATTTTATTGAAGTTCCTCACTCGAAAGATCTATAAATCAGCCGTATGTTTAGAATTTGTCATCATCATTATCAGTTAAGTTATACATAACTTTTACAAAGGTACCAGTTGATTTGCATTTGGGCAGCGCGGTGGAAAATGGTTTTCCAATTCTAAAAAGTGATTCAATAAAGATCTATTTTACTCCTAAAGCTATTAAATGAGGTTTCTTTCCCACCATGTTTTTCAATAAGTTGCATCAACTTTTTCCTTCAATGACGCTTATGAATTTTGGATTTAATTAAAAGCAAACACAGCCAGTTGCGTCAACTGCAGCTTATGATGTGTATCGTTATGAAAAAATTAAAAACAGCCGACCGGCGGTCATTCAAATTATGTCACACCATATGTCGCACGACGACACTTAGGAGACTAACAAAAAAATCAATAACGACTCTTCGGACCACGGCTGACAGAAGGTCAAACAAAACCATAACTAGTTTCGAATATTCCGTAGAATACATTGTAAATCTCTTTTATAGCTACCATGGCGTATCCGTGACGTTTGAAATATTACTTGAGAGCGTTTTCTACCTGAACTGGGAGCATCATTATGGTCTGCAATCATTGTCGGCAACTCGAAGTCATTCGAAGCTTTTTGTCTGGGATTTTCTCGACATTATAGAAGAGAAACAACGAAAGTTTACATTACAAAGGACTATAGTTTTTGCATTGTAGTCGGCGGGATGAGTTCTAAAAGCAATCATGTATAACAAATTCTTTCACACTGGCGGAGATAAGTAGATGAAATGTGATCGATTTATGGATACTATTGATTGAAATTCTCATAAATTGAAATTTGAATTCTTATTTTAATGAAAATTAAGTTGATATTAATTGACACTTATACATATGAGTCAATGTAGATAATAAATTAACGACGTGCTTGATTTCATGAAATAATTACTTTTTCGTTATAGTATTGCAAAGCACAAAGTCTCATTGTAAAACTTTGGATGTTGTATGTTTTAAGGATGCGTGGTAGTCTACGTAAGATTGCTGTAGTACCTGAATACTTATTATGAGCTCAAAACTATTTTTAATTAATTAATGATTCATTTCTAATATAGCTCTGACTTTGATTTGCATTTTGTATTACAGAAAAAGAAACAACAAAATGCTTATGAAAAACTATTTAAGATTAATTTACTCCTCAACTCATCTAATTATAATAAATTAGGTGTAATCTATTAACCAAAAAGTCATCAAAATATTGATCTACATTACGTAAAATATGCAGAAAAACTCAAAAATTTAATTTATCGCTCTTAATTTAATTTGTGTTTATTGATTCTTATAATACATCTAAAATAATGAATTTCTATAGTTCTTATAATTAGTAATCTATGTGTTAATTACCTATTGCATGTGTAAAAGTAAAAGGAAATTTCCTAAATGATTAATTTTATCTCATACATATAAATATTGGGGTTTTTCAGTGGCATGAACAAAAAAAGTGCATAATCTTCATAAATTATTTATTTTTAAGTTAGTAGCATGTAAAATAATGGTTGACAAAATTATATGCAATCATTTATCAACTATTACTTGAATAGTTACAAAGAACAAACCTGTAAACATACTTCTAATTATCATCGTACAATCTGATGTTATACAAATAAACGTAGGTGTACAATACTCGAGTTTATATAGAAACAATATTTTATATTAATACATCAGATATTTACATTGTCAACATTATTCACATCTTAACTAATGACTAGTAAAACTATACAGACATCGATAACTCTTATACAATACCTAATTACATCTATATACAATATATTTGGTAACAATGAGATAATATAATAAACTATACCAAAATACTTATTACAAGTTTATTCAATCCCTTTACTGGCAATATTCGTAAACCTAAGCATTATTTATTTATCAGTCTTAGTGGACAATAATATCCTTAGTCAATTCAATGATTTACATTATAAGATACACACATTTCAAAGATCAATTTCTTAATACATAATCAAAGTTATAAGGCTTTAGTTTACTACGATACGTATGGGATACAATTTTGTAACAATACAGTCTCTTAATAACATAACTTTATTATTAGGCTTCTCTACTTCAAGGAACGAATTAGACAATACATATTTGGCCGCAGGGATTTAAACGAACATTCTATTATCACGACTTTATAAGGCATGGCCAACTCAAAGTACTGCCTAGTCTACACATGTGCTTGGAATGTAGCGATCCATTAAGAAATATCTATCAGAGATAACGAGTTTTGAAACATGTTATCTATGTACAGCCGAATGGGTTTGAGGTAAGCACTCGTGTATGGAGGAACGAGGTTGTAAGTAACCTTGCTCATCGAGCATTGAAGGGGAGTGGTGCCCGGGATGTTTACGCATCGTGTTAGGAGGTCTGGGTCGACCACCATATGGCTGCTCATAGTTTTGAGTATCAATAGAAATGTAACTATGATGCGGGTTATCACCTTCCTGAATTTGACTCGTCAATGTCGTATTAGTCAACATTGACGTGTCGTCTTCGATAGTTATGCCAACATTAGCAGTCGTTGGTGTTTGCGGAATAGGAATAGCATCGTATTTGTACCAGTGCTCAGGCGCAGTCGGTGAAGCCGTATATCTAGAAGGATGACGCCTACCATTTGGACAGACGCCGTGGTTGTAATTTATTGTATCTTTATTCCATTGTAAATTAGAAATATCTGGCATAACAAACCTAATTTTTTCCCAAAACTTCTTTTCACCCCACAAAAGAACATTACAAGACTTCAAGTAGCTTTGAAAGTCCAAATCTAAATTTAGCGCACTTACGTCTGTAGTTAGAATGAACACTACTCTGTGCCGTCTAATGGAAGGGTGAATAGATGTGATGACACCTTTTATTGCCGCTTTAAATGAAACTTTGGACCATTCGTTTTGTAAAAAGTTAAAAGATACAAATATTAATAACCTCTTTGACGATTCAGCGGCGTTCGTTATTTGTTCTGATAAGTAATTATCGGGTGCATGTTGCAAGTCTCTGTAATGGAAACACATTGTATAACCGGAGTGTTCCATTTCAGGCGCAACTATTTTGGATACAAAGTCGTCATCTAATAAACTATATACAGCATATCCATCATATAACCTATCTCTATCAAGCTCGCTTTCTTGAATTGAAGCACTTTTAAATAGTCTTACCCCATACTTTGAATGCGCCCATAACCTTACATTTTGTCTGAACGAGAAAGCTAAAGCACCGAACAATAAAATCAAAATTACACTTATTAATACTACAGCTAAAAGTGGCACAAAATTAAGCTTAATGGTGCTTACTTCATCGTACTGATATGGTTGATTTTCAGTTGGAATAGTATTGTATGTTACACTTGAGTCACGGCACTTATCTAGCACATCAAATACAGTCAAATTAGTGCCTAGCCCATTTTCATCTGCACAAAACACTTCAAGAGGATCTTCATAATTCTTCTTGAACCAGTTTTGCAATAGCAAAATGTTATCACAATTACATGTGAATATATTTCCTCGTACGTTAACACTTTCTAGGTGACCAATGTGTGCTAATTTTTTATCTAGATTAAGAATCTTATTGCCTTGAAGATGTATGACTCTCAAAGATGACAAATTTTCAAAAGTTTTATTTGCTACAGTAGTCAGAAGATTATCATTTAAGTAGAGCTCTCTTAAGTGCTTTGTTTGAGAGAACTCCCCTCCCGACAGTTCTACTATATGATTATTTTCAAGATGAAGAACGTTTAACGAATGTAGTCCATTAAAAGTGTCATTGTCTATCGCAGCAATATTACTGTTATTTAAATAAAGTTTGTGTAACTTCTTTTTCCCTATAAATAAGTGGCTGCTTAAGGAAACAAAATCATTGCCATCCAAGTACAACTCAGTAGCGTCCATAGGTATTTTCTCTGGAATATCAGTGTACCCGACATTAGAGCAATCAATTACGTTTGAATTCCAGTTACTATCATGAAAACAAGAGCAACCTTCAGGACAAGTCATTTTGCAATCACAAGCCTCAAATTCGCAACAGAAACAACTAGAAGAACAATGAGTTTCATAGGAACAAAGGAACTGCGTTTCAGGAACATCCATCAAATTTGCGTTGCCACCATATTTATTATTTACAACCTCACATGTAACGGAATCAATATCAACAAACCTCGGATATTGCCTCATATGATTCCACAGATTAATTTTTTGTAACCAAATCATATGACAGTTGCATACAAATGGATTGTTTCCTATAAAGAATTTTGGCAATAATCTGTGCTTTGATATATGGGGTAAAGTAAAGGCCGATAGTTCGATGGTTCTCAATTTATTGTCAGTGACGACTACTTTTTGTAAGTTTCGTTTTTGAATGAATGTACCTGGATGAATAGTTTGAATTTTATTATTATTCAAGAAAAGGTCCTCTATTGAGTCAGGTATGGATTTTTCATCAATGTTTTCTAAAGCGTTAAAACTAACATCAAGAGTTCGAATGTTTTGTTGCGCATTATGTTCGTTTTCTAGTTTTGTGATATTATTTCTATGAATATCTAACCATTCCAAGCCTTCGGGCATATAACTGTAATCAAAATAAATAATATTGTTATCTGATATGTTAAGCCATCCTAAAGTACTCAATTTACTGAATACACCTCGAATGTCACTCAATCTATTTCCATCTAAACGTATCGCTTTCAAAGTTGGATTTGATAAAAATGCATCTTGTTCAATGTTCTCAATTTTATTAGAGGCTAAATTTAATACTTGCAAAGAAGGTAATGTACTAAACGTGTCTTTAGGAATGTTAACAATATGATTATCAACAAGGCGTAAACCGTAAAGCTCTTCTAAACCTTCAAATGATGTGTTTGTAACTTTAGATATGTTATTTTTGCCAATATCAAGAGACTTTAAGAATCTTAACCTCCTTATGCCACCAGGAATTGCATTTAAACTGTTTCCATTTAGACCTAAATCCTGTAAATAAGTAATATTTTCAAAACATTTTTCATGAATATTAGAGATTTTGTTATTATCCAGGTAGAGCTGACTAAGAACAAACAAATTAGAAAAAATATGCTCATTTAAAGTTTTTATTTTATTATCTGATATAGAAAGTTGATGTAAATTCTTTAATTCCGCAAATGCACCATTGCTGATAACTTCGATTGCATTATTATCCAAGTTCAAAACTTGTAAATTATTTAAATCTTGAAAAGATTTCGGATCTAAACGAGCTAATGCATTGTGTGACAAATTCAAAATTATAAGCCGAATTAAACCTGCAAATGTATCTCTATTAACCCAATCGTTTGTTAATCGATTCCTCGAGATGTCCAATTTTTCAAGCTGATCAAGTCCTTCTAGTAACCCAGGCGCTAGTACAGAAAGTGAATTATTCGCTAATGAGATTTCTTTGATGACACGTGAGGACTGAAATAGTTCAGGAGGGACTGCAACTAATTTATTCCCAGACAAGTTCAGAATTTTTAACGAATTTAATCCTACAAAAGCTCTATCTCCAATTTCATTAATTAAATTATTTTGAATTTTCAAAACTTCTAACGATCTTAGACTAGATAATCCGTTATCAGGCAGCCGCAAAATGTTATTATGAGATAAATCCAGCATTTTTAATCCAGTGTTACACGATTTACCTGGAGCAATTGGTCCCTTTCCCCAATCGGAAAAACCTATATCCGAAATGTCTTGTATTCTATTATTGGTCAGGTTCAGTATTTCCAAACTAAAAAGCGGACAAAACACTTCCGACGGCAGCATGTAAATATTGTTATCTCCTATGTCTAGTGACCGTAGCTCCATCAAACCACGAAAACTTTCAGCATGGAACTCCATTGTCATCGCTGGCCAATCAGTGTTATAAGAGCGTAACGTTAAGCTAGTTAGGTCACGCAGAGGAGACAATACAGTCGCAGGCACGTAGCGTATTTTACAGTATTCAATGCGCAGGTCTTCAAGTTTACGCAACTGTCCCAAAAAGCTGCCAGTATTCATGTGCAGAGAACTTTCGAAGAAAAGCAGATCCGTGCAAGTGAGCTTTAACTTGTTGATGTTGTACGCCTGCGCGGTGGTAACGTTTTTAAACAAGAAGTCAGCGGAGCCAATGGTTTTGATGTTACACGTGAGAAAGTTTGATTCACTCAACTTTGCGTCCGAATAGTCCCACTGACAGTCGGCGGGGGCGGGCGGCGCGGAACGTGCGCGCGCACCGGCCACCACAACCAAACACATCCAAACTTTTAACGAAATCATTCCGTATAAGTTTTTGGTCATAATTTCACAATAACACAGTTCATTTGTCACTAATATATCACTGAAGTATAGTTCAAAACTTTTGGATACTTTTATTCGACGTAACAAAGTTTGTACCGATGAACACAGTTCGTTTTATAGCGTATGTAAACAGAGATTGCGAGAGCGCGGTAAAACTTTTGACGCAGCCATGCTCCCCTGCGGTCGGGCGGTAACTGACCTACGAAGTTTGAACGAACGAAAGCCGCATGGGTGTCAGGCGAAAAGGGCGCGGGGGGCGTGGAGGGTCCCGTAGTCGGCGAGTGGGACCCGCACTGCATCGGTTTACAACAGATGGCACGCGTGTTTTTAAACACTTCAAAAATATTGGTTATGCAGCGTTGAAGACTTAGACCTGCGTGATTCGTTGGCTGCACCTCCTCAAGTTTCATCTCAAAGGAGGTCGCTATGACAAAGCGCACAGTAGCACTGTTGTTAACCAGTGTAGTCGAGCATTCAAAGTTTATTAGTGTCTCGATTTATTCATTTTATTATTCATTAATTCTATATATTTTTATTATATTTTATTATATTAATACTATATATTCATTAATTCTATATATTTAGTTTTAATTCTAATATGATACATGATATAAGTTACGAATTATTTTCATGTTCTTCTAAATATCGTTTTTAAATATCATAACTGATCCATTAAAGTAAAAAAGAAAATTATTACCTATGTAATGTAATTAGGAAAACTTGAATTACTTCTTTTAATAAGTAATTACATATTTATGCATGTATTTATTTTAATTCATAATCACACACATGTATAAATAATAACTAAAAATAGTAGTATGGCAGATCTTGCAACCATTAAAAAACATGACTTTGAGGAAATATAATTCTATACTTATTCTCTTCAAAATAAATGGAAACCAAAATATTTTTTCATAAGTGTAACAACTGTCATTATGTAAATTATCTGGCTTTAGAAATGCGTTTCGGAGCTAATTTTAATAAATCTTTGATCTAAGTGTTATAAATTTTTTTCCGTAATAACGTATATTTTCAATAAATATTAATATTTAAGTTCTAATTAATCCAATCCCTAAGTTTGTACCTGCCTACAATTTGTTCTTATATTTATATAATAGGTACCTACCTTGTATTTATTTTATGTAACTACATACGATATTCACGAGGCCCGATTGATAAACGTGACCTTCTAAGCACGAAATCAAAGATAAGTAGTGTTGCAGCTACCTGTCTTATCATATCACCCACCTAACACGATCACGCCCGATATTGCTCGACGTTTATCGATCGACACAAGCTTTTAAGCTTTAACTGTGGGTATATTATTTATACCAATAATAATTCACTCCCAGCAAAGTATTAATTAACTGTATACTACATTAACTTAATCATGGTTCTATTAACATTAAACTTTTTTTTGCAAATCGCCGATAAACGAACAGATGAGTCATCTGCTAGTAAGTGGTCACCGTTGCATCGTACATCAGCATCATCTAAAGTCATCACCAAAGGCAATCATTGATGACCAATTCGTAGATTAGAATTACACAAACTATCTACCCTTCCACTTTTTCATCACGAGATTTGTTATGACACAGTATCAAACTTGCATGAAGATGTTTGATAGCATGGTTATCAAGATAAAAGTGTGGGCTGTAAGTATTACAGTATGAATAATTTGCCATTCATCACGATTTTAACATACACAGTGGGCTGTGGACATTCGCATGGCACGACATTGCACGTTTCAAATACCTGCCTACTCACATATGAATTATTTCAGTCGTGTAAACTGCTGGGACGGGTTCAAGAGAGCATTAAAAAGTAAGATGCCCATTGCCCATTTCATACTCCGGTGTTTTATTGTTTAGAATGATTGCATTTGAAATTGAGATGCTGAGTTTCATACTCCTACACTCTAACTATAAATTGCAACACTGTGCTAAATTTTATTTATGTATTCACAAACACCAACTCGGAGAATTAAAAGTACGTTAAAATCCAAGTAAGCATAATTGAGAATTAATAACGGGGTTCAAATCCTAAATCGATCCAAAATTCTATACTTAATGCAAATGTTCATTTATGACTAATAATAATAATGTAATAGCTACATTTTACGAGTTAAAGTTGATGAATTTAGTGATAAAATCAATCTGAAATTCTGAATCTTGAGAGTTATTGATCTGGAATCTGTAACATCTTTTCAGAACATTATAGACAGTCAATCTTTATGAGATCTACTATGTATATTTATACGGTATTTATCCGGCTTAAGCTTCTCAGGCTCCTTGGAGTCTCATTCAACCTTAAGACCAGCATCTCCCACGGTAGAAGCAATTCGTCGCGCGTGTTGTGGCATCCGATGGCCTCCGATTAGCCGCGGTGACTTAGAAAGACGTGTTTTTTCGGCTAACTAGCATCTTGGGCTTTGCTGGACTTTTTACTTGATTTCATCTTCTTCTACAGCAAACATATTTTCATGGAAGATATTTTAATTACTAATTAGGACTAGAATTTATTGTAATTAAAGACTTAACGTGTTGGAATCATACGATTCTAACAATAATAGGTTATTGAAAGGGGATCTACATTACTAGTTACATCTACGGAGATTTATTATCATTTGGTTCTAGTCTTACACTAATATCATGGAGAATAGATGACTCATATCCAATACTATGAAATTATTTTGAAATTAGATGTCATACCTAATTGTTTACGCATATCAATACTACGAAGGTGTGCATTAATCGATATAAAACAAAATATGTATAGGTTTTTAAGACAAACCATAATCGTTACCAGTTTTAGCTACATCATAAGACCATGATTGTTATGGAGGTTACTCAAACGCAATCAAATGTGCCCAAACTCAATAGGGTTGCAACATTGCACTTTAGAGTGACTATGGCCACCTTCTGGCTCCATCAGACAACCTTGTCATCCGATTTACATACGTATACAAAATTTCAGCTCAATCCAACATCGGGTAGTGGGTCAAATTTAAATTGCAATATTTGATTACAGATACTGGAACAGATGAAAATAAATTGGATCTCTAAAATGTTATACTATTGTTTTCATCACAGAAGAAATAATAGTGCTTATGTTTTCATCAAACAGGCAATAGGTAATTGTATAATGTATTTATGGCGTTTAATTTGTTATTAACTTTGTAATTAAGTATATACCATTAAAAGTTAAAATTATACCATAATTCTAAATAAAAAGACCTCTATGTAGTCAGTTTCAAGTTAATTTTGTCACTTTCTATTCAAAATCTTTTAACACTGTTCGTTTTGTGATATTCTGGTTCTAAGCTGTCAATCATTTTGTATTGAACGCTGTATCCGCCCTTCCGTCAAAATGTATCGTGGTCGTATTATTGCTGTGCACTTCCTTTTTAGATTCTGCGTGATAATGATAATAGTTCTGTTCACTGTAAAAATTGATATGAGAACTCATAAATAATAAGAGATTTTTCATACAGTTTAGTTTACGATTAAATGGATACAAAGAAAATATTATACTAAAGTGTCCCTCTGTGAAAAGTGGCAAAGTTTGACCTACTTTAAAATTTTAACTTAATTTGCATTTGACATAATTTGCCATGATACTAAATAGTTTTGATAAGGATAAACTGCTTCAGCTTAGTATTGGCAGACGCCTTGTAATTGTAAAACAAGTGCCTACAATTTTGGCATTTTATTTTAGTTATTTATGGACTTAGGAAGGGTTGACCTAATTTTACTAAAGTTACTACTACTGAATCAACAGTCGAATTGAAATAATTTTATGATTATATTATTATCGCTTTAGTATAAACGAAACCAAATTGTAAACTTGACGAAGCTGTCCAATCTCATAAATACATAATAGCTCAAACAGCCAGACTTTTTTCTAAGAAAGAGATCTATCGACTTACATACTGGTCCATTAATATTCTCAGTCAATACTGAGAGTCAATAACTCACGTGGCTATGTGACGAGTGTGACCCAATATTTACGAACACACTACAAACACAATATTACCACTTATCTGTAACAACTGCCTTCGAACGTGTTATACCTATCTTTATCTTTCCTAAGGAACCTTGTATGTGTAGGTCCTGCCTACCAAAATGTTTGTTCTGTCAGATATCGGTCGGCTGACTTCAACAGGCTTCATTACAATGGGCCTTTGTTTTTCTTTACTATTATTTTTATCGGGATGCTGTAACCTATTAATAGTCCGCTCCAGGGCTCGATTCTCTCTTTAGTTGGAAAGATATTGAGCATACTGCACCAAATTGCACCATGCTGCACTACTGCGTATTGTTAGAGTAACAGCCCCACGTAAGAGTTCCGTCAAAATAAGTGTATCGCGATCGGGATACAGTTAAAGCTTCTATTTCATGTGTTATTACTATTACAAGTACTATTATATCATCTGTGGTACTAGTGAAGCAAATGTCACAAAGCTTACACTAACCACCACGAAACATTGTTAGATTATCAGATAGAAGGTACGAGTAATAAGAAAACGAACAAATTTTCACGGTCTTTTAATTCAACTGGTTAATTTATCGCTCACAAATTTCGGTCATTTCAGTGACCGGCGGACCGAGCCGAATCGGAGTGTCCGGAAGCTTCGTAATTGAAACAGCTCTACGTGAAACTTAGACAAAGCAGCAGAACTGCAGCTAAATTGAAACCAAACAATATTTGGAACAATACCACCAAACCTTTTGGCTTCACTCAAAATTGCATTCAAAGGATTTTTTGTAACTATTCTAAAGAAACCAGTAGAACTTTAAGCCAGCAAAGAGAAATTAAAATTGTTCCGAAAATTTTCCCGAACAGAAATAAAAGAACAAAAAATACCGTCACCACTTAAACAAAAGAATCCTACCACAATTACTTTATTGCTGTCATAAATTGTAAGAAACAACTGATTTTAGGTTGTACATTTGGTTAGTTTATGGTTGTCAACACCAGAAATAATTGTTTTATTCCAAACTAATACTCTTGTTCTTTATAAATCTTGGGTAGTCGCATATTGAAGAAGTTGTAAAACAATCAACATTTTTGTGTGCGACTTAGCTTATATAAATGTGTTACTCTCTATAAACAAATAAACACATCAGTCGAAACGGTAAAAAGTTGTTTGTGTCAAAGACTTTATTGTTACAACACACCTCATTAAAAGTTACACGATTCGGAAACGACTTTACTAATCGATTGTCTTATTTATTACGCTTAATTTATTACATCTTAACCTTTTCTCAAGTGATTATCTCGGCTTTGTCTTTAACACGTAACATCGCCTTAATTTTGGACAATTCTTTATGTTAAGCCACGTTAAGCAAAAACTTAAATCTGGATAAAATTTGTTCATAATTAAATTCATTTATAAAACAAAGTTACTTTAAGAAAGTTGTTTGTCACCGATTAACTACAGTTTTTATACATTATATTATTATTAAATTTAGATCGAATCACATCTTTATTTAATTTGTTAGTTACATGACAAATTTTCACAAAATATCTCATTAATAATTTGTAATTATTGTTATTATTACAACTAACTTACTAATTAAGATACCATTATCAGAATATTACTTTTGCAAGAAGACCGCTTTATTTTTCGCTTGCCTTGGTGGTCGGTCGTGAACAGGTACTCCCAAGGCACGTTTCAACTGGAAACTTTCGAGTCAAATAACCTGCAAGAAAGGGCCCGAAACAGAAAACGCTTTGTGCTAAAAACGTCGACCCCTTATCTTCCTTAGATGGGTCGTTACCATAGACTCAAGTATATTAGAGATCTTTACCTTAGTTGTTTATTGAGTAAAGAAAATGTTAGTGATGAATTTTTTTTGATGTATTAATAATAATAATAATAATAATAATAATAATAATTTTAATTCGGATCAAGTCCATAATTGTTAGTAACAGAGATTACTTACAACTAATGTTAGTATACATATAATTTCAATACAAGATAAAAACACTTTAAAAACAATTTAACTGCGCCGCTACCCTTTATAGACGGCATGCAAGCGCGCCCAGTGGCGTAGCATCAGCGAGTCCCAACGGTCAACGAGCGCATTCAGAATCCTGTTCGGGCTGGCGCGCAGCCGCTGCAGCAGCGAGGCGCATCGTTTGCGAATGATCGCCTGGAAACCATCCACCCTCCGTTCCGCAAACATTGTTGACGCACTGCAGTGACGCCGCAGCCCGAACAAAACTCTGAACGCGTTATTGTATTGCACCATCAGGGCTCTGTAAGTACGCTGCGTGTACTTGACCCACAGGCTGCAGGTATAAAAAGTTTGGCAGAATGCCTTAAAAAGCGTCACCTTTACCTCATCGGTGCACCGAGCAAACCTGCGGGCCAGCATGTTGCATCGCACAGACAGCGCCCTGCGTTCCCTCTCCATGTCAGCGTTGTCACCTAGATCTTCCAAAACCCAGTGACCCAGATACTTGTAACTGTCGACTTTGTTCAAAGCGGTTCCGCATAGAAGTAACGGGGGCGGATTCGAGTAAACTGTTTTCCCCGCCTTGAAGATCATCATCTCACTTTTGTTCACATTGTATCTGAGTCCCTGGGCTCGGGCGTACTCCTCACAAATATGAAGGAGCTGACGCATAGCTCTAATCGAAGGGCTCAGCAGCACCATGTCATCGGCGTAACTAATGTTGTTTAAGCACACCCCGCTTACATAACACCCAACCTTGGTACTGCTTAGCTCCCCGATCAGCTGGTTAATGTATAAGTTGAATAAACGGGGCGAGGTCAACCCCCCCTGCCTCACTCCGCATTTCAACCTGTACACATCCGAGTATGCGCCAGCCCACTTCACCACGTTTAGTTGACAATTGTACCAATATTTTAATATTGCCACAATGTCACTGGGCACATTAGCCTCCTTTTTGAGTTTCTGCCATAGAACATTATACGACACCAGATCGAAGGCCTTGGAAAGATCCAGGTAGCACGCCAGTACAGGAGTCTTCCTATCTGTGTAGTACTGGACAGTCTGCTTCAAACACAGGATGGCACTCTCCGTCGAAAGACCTGGTCTAAACCCAAATTGGGAGTCATGTAGCTGTATGTACCTATCCAGGTGTTTGCCAATCAGGCTATCCAGTACTTTGGCTATGACATTTGCTAAAGATATAGGTCTATAGTTCGATATATCTGATACATCACCTGTTCTATTTTTAACAATCGGGACAACTACTGTAAACATTAGTTCATCTGGTAAGTGGCAGTGACTTATACACAAGTTAAAAAATAATGCAAGAACTCGAGAGAGGTGAGGACCAGCATATTTGAGATGTTCGATGCTGAGGTTGTCTTGACCGGGGGACCTTCCTCTCACCATTTTTTGTAAAACGGAAGCTATGTCTCTAGCTGTAAATCTAATACTGACGTCCCCAGTCAAGGACTCGGCATCAAACATCTGATTACTGGAACAATTATTCGCTGGTTCCACTTTAAAATGTTGCTGGAATAAATTTGCAACCTCCCGCGGCTCATGAACGCCTGCCACGCTCGCAGGGCACCTCGGTTTCAGATTTAACTTATTTGTTTGTCTCCAAAACTTTCCAAAATGTTTATTCGAGTGATGTTGCGCGATAATGTCTAGTCTAATTTGCTTTTCATTGTCTTGGCAGTACTTCAACTTTGATTTAAAAACCTGGCGTGTTTGACACATATCAATATAGTCAGGTCCACTAGTGGGCTTCCCCATTAGTAGCCAATTTTGATAAGCCGACCGAGCTACCCTATGAGCGCCGCTGACGTGTTTATTCCACCCTGGAACGGGTCTATATTTTTTCAAGGTAGGTCCTGCATAACTAATTTCAGAAGCTCGGCTGAGAATATGTACAATTGTTCTGTATATTTCATTAATTATTAATTTGTGACCCTCCTTACAACAAAATTTATCGGCGCAGTTATTAAAGTCTATAGGAAATACAATTTTACTTAATTCTGAGTGACAAATCTCCCAGTATTTATTGGTCTGTTCTTGGTTCCTATCGCCCCATAGGATTTTATTACATGCGGTGACCGGCGCGGTTATTGTAGGTCGAATTAACTGAATATCACATTCAATCTGCAAGGGACAGTGATCAGACCAGTAAACACCGTAAAGCACAGATATACTGCGCACACATAGTGTCGCCGCGCTCGTCGTTAAACAATGATCGAGCCACCGGCGACAGCCGTGCGCCTCACTTATAAACGTATAGCTATCCGCAGGCAACACATCCATATCTATACACGTCCATGACTGCTCACTACAAAAGTTAGTTAGTTCATTGCCAAATAACTCACCCGGGTGTGCGTTAAAATCCCCCAGTATAAAAACAGATTCGATACCACTACTTTCTATTATTGCACTTATTTCACTCAAACACTCCGTGAACTCGCATAGGTTGTCTACACACGCGATCGGCATATACACTGATATGACAAGAAAGGGACGGTCACCATTTAGTATTTTAATAGCCGCTAAACGAACACTGTTACAAGCGAGAACGGTAACGCATGGAAACGCAGTTTTCCTCCAGAGTATACCAACGCCACCGTACGGTCTCCCGCGTAGTACTCCGGCAGTCGTGTCCACGGCGGAGGTGCCAGTAAACGCGAACCCATCATCTATTGTACCGAGGTAGGGCACGTCATGCGGTAGCAGCCACGTCTCTTGCAGTGCGACTATATCAGCTGTTCGACATAGTTTTCTTATGCAGTCCGTCGATCTAACAACATTCTTGCAGTTAAAGCTAATTAACGTCGATTTTTGTGTACTATCCATTTATAATAATATTATTCGATTTCTCCTCGCTTCGCCAAAACCGGTTAACGAAGCGTCTGAATGTGATTCCATCGGGCCATAACTTTACATCCATAAATATATTCATCTTACTCCGAGGTACCATAATTTTGTACGCATTGTATTCGCGCTCATGCTTTGCTTTTATTCTTTCTAATTTCACCTCAACGTTAGTTTTCTGTATTATATATCTTTTTATGTCTTCTGGTGCGGTACATTTGTCAACATTATTTATAAACAATGCTACGCTTGAGTCCGCTGCCTTAAACTTGGTTTCAGGTTCAATTATTGCTTCCCCTTTTGCTGTCTCCAATCTATTTCTGTATCTTCTTCTCTGTACTAGTTTCCATTGCTCACTAGGTTGAATATCTCTCCATGTACCTGTCTCGCTGACGTTCTGTGCAAATGATTTGCGCTGTAGTGGTGGACGAGCTGATGAAGCCTTGCTACTGACAGAACTCCGTGGCCTAGGATATGATAACTCTACGGGAACAGGTGGTGTTTGGTGGGGTTTTTTGGTAGGCGTTTCCATCACGCGTGGGCTCCTGACTGGTACATCCATCGGTTTTTCTACGGTCTTTGCTGGAGCAGGCGCCGAGTCCGGAATGTGCACCAACCCTATTGGCCCACTGTCACAGCCATTTGATAAATCAACCACATGACGTGATCCCTGCCGCTTCAATGTGTCTACATTGTTCATTTCAAAATAATTTACCAGAGAGGCGGTTTTCATGCATTCAAACTCACTTTTCAAGGCCGTGAATTCAGCTAATGGCGTGTATTTTTCTTTTATAGCTATAACTTCCTTTTGAAGCACTAAAATATCCTTCAGGAGTTTAGACACGTCAACATGGTCAAAGTGAACCGGGGGTAGTTTGTTGATATTGCGGACAACAAAAATGGGGAATTCGTTGGGATCCAGTTCACGAAACCATCCTATTATATCTTCTAAGTCTCGTTGAGCCTTTCCATCACGTTTTCGTTGTGATTTCTTCTTACTGAGTTGTGTCACACACTCACATAATAAATTTTTTGCATCCGTTATCTCATCTGAACTAAATGCACTTGAACAGATTTGAATCAAGCTTATTTGATCCATGACATCCAATTTGTTTTGGATGAAAGCTAAAATTTCGTTGATTACAACGCCACAACTATTACACTTTGCACTCGACATTATTAACTTTTATACATGACAGTGCGCAACTAACTAACGACGCGTGCGTCATCGATGCCACGACGACTGCGACTCCATATTAATTGTATTACAATAATATTTGATACTACACTGAGATTTTTGTGTACTGAGGAAAGATATTTTTTTTAATAAAGTAAGTAAATTTTTATTTATTTTTTCTGTAATATTCACGACTTTTAGTAAATACTTACTTTGACTCACTGATTACGAAGAATACCTTGGCTAATAAGTTCAAGTAATTATCATTAACATAATTAATATATTTAGGCACATTAGTAGCAGGTTGAATTTAATAAAATTGTATTTAATGACAAATTTAAATGATGTAACTAATTACAACCATAATTATTAAATAGTCTACGATTAGATTGTCCACATTAAGGAAGTTAATACTTATTTTCTGAATAAATAGATGAGCCCAAGCTGTTTTTCCCATTTTAACAATATTATACAAATTATGCAACAGAAAAAATACATTCTGTTTAAAATTGCTCGAAAGTCATGAAATAAATGCTTGATTTTATGCAAGTGGAATCTCGAAAACAATAGAAATAAAATATAAGTGTCGACACGAGCTCACGTTCATATTCTCGCTGAGTTCAAAATTTTGCGTCGCACAATCGAAATTATGCATCAGTTTTATTGTAGGTAATAAACAAGGCGCACGTTATTTCTCACTTTCAAGCATTTCTCCAAATAGAATATCTATGATAGGTATTTCCATATTCGTGCCGTGTCTCTCGTCTTCATGTCTATCGTTGGATCCCGCTTCTGAGGCTTCGCACGAAGTCATCATTCATACGAGGAGATATCATCGTCGCGCGCCGTAGCCACGGCTCGGCTTGTTAACAATAAAAACGTTATCCGCTTCTTACACAAAATGTATCTCGGGAAATGTCCAACCTCCACTCTCTTTATTTTAGTCTTTTTACGTTTGCTGAGTAGATTAAAATACTTATGCTCTCCATCTTTTAGTTTTTGCTTCAATAATGTTATTTATATACTTATCTACATGTAGGTACCTACTGAAATAACTTATTTAAATTTTATAGCAAAATTGTCATTGTTTTCTGGTGCATATAATTTGTTGGAAATAATTTAACGGTGGGATTAAGAACGAATCGAATGGACGATTTATTTTTCATTAAATTTTAACTTGATTATCTATTATTATTTCGTAATTATCATGTTTTATCGATGTAGTACTATCTGTTCTATTGTTATACACTTCGATATACTAGATCTTACAATAGAGTAGTCGATAAAGTGATTCATTTATAATGTAGGAGCAACGGCGACACAAATTGTCAATCAGTGAGCGCCCTAAGCACACGTAATTAACAGGTGCATTAGTAGACTGCATTATGTATGCCATTCGATCTGTAACGTTATACATGACACAAGGCGTGTGTCTACTTTGATGCAAGGTCAAAGGTTTAAGTACCATTTTCAAACTTATCATGAAACATTGATGTTAGAGGTTCATGATGATGTTATTCATAAACATATTTTATAGATTGCATATGTGTAAACCTCACAATAATAATAAAAACGTCTGAAATTATTTAACAGAAAGCAAGGAAAACAGAAAACAAAGGAATAGAATCCTGTATTTATTATAATAATATGCTATTTATACACATCAAAAGACTCAGTTCAAAGAACTGGCTAATTTAATACATACAAATTACTTATTTAACAGTGTCTGAACATTATTTGCAAATAAAACGAATCATGTCGTTATAAATACAAACGGCACATCATACGAGTACAAAGTACTGCTCAAGTACTCACATTTGAGTAGTATTGAAAAGTCATCATTATTATCCTGAACAAACAAGTCCAAAGCGATTTTATCAATGTACAATATGATTGACGTGGACATGGTCAAATCAATAATCATATACAGGTTTCTTGACACGTGTAATATGTTCGAGTTTATTAAAGTACGTTTGAAATATGAATATTGTAGTTTGTTTTTTGTTAAAGTCTGCTTTTCATAATTTCTTCAACAGAAGATAGATTTATAACAATAATATGACTTAACGTAACTTCCATACTTACTTAGTTTTATCGTCAATACAGATATAGGTATGAAAATTCATTGTAATTACAATAAAACACATTCCTACAAAAAAGAGTCATTTATATCCTCTCTGTTCCAGATAGTGAGCAGGATGGAAAGGAGCTAACAGTTATTGTTCCCGGCACCTGACTGAGCCTAGTCAATCTCCCAGGACGCGTACAATTATTTTAATCTTATTAAAATCATGTTGCCATTGTCGTTAGAATACCATGGATACACCTTGATTTTTATGAGAAAGTCAAACTTGTCAAAACTATCAATTCTATGAGTAGAGGTGTCATGTGATGTGTAGGACAAATAGTTTTATTTATTCACTAAAATGTCAGTTTATTTCTATTTATTGTATGAATCTTATCATAATTAAAAACTTACATCATTAAATTACCTTTCAAATTAACATACAATGTATTTTTAATTACGTAATTAACTAAATTCAGTAATTAAGTTTAATCACTCGTCATTATTACACAATCTTAGTATTAATTAATATATCAAATAAACGATCACCAATTTAGAATGAGTAATGTATTGGTAATCTGTGAGTAGTTAATCACTAATCACTACGCACTATAATTATTATTCTTGTATTGCATAGTGAAAATGCAAGTGATATGAATATACATAAGATGAGACGACCTTAAAAGTAACATTTTATTTATAACAAAATTACTGATAGTGATTTGGACAGAAATCGAAACACGACCAAACAACGAGCCACAGACTAGTATTTAGGATCGGAGAACCAGGAGTAGAGAGAGGACAGTATATGAATCCTGTACGTAATCGTACCTGAAATATTCAATATAAAGCTTATGTGTTATTTTTTATTAGAGTATAATACAGTGCGATGATATCCACAAGTTTTTCATCATACTATTCCATAATGTGGTTCAGCATGGTAGACTATGATTTTGATACTTTATATTATCAGAAAAAATAGTGCAACATTCCGTTAACACCTTGACTGCGGCATTAAAAACAGTGACTTTCAGCTGGTGCGGTGGCGGTCCAAAAAGGCACCCACTTGACTTTCTTACTGTGCGGGGCGGGCCATTTCGATCCGACACCTCTGAGTGGTATTAAAGCTCAATATCTTAGTCAAGGAGTATGGTATATAACAATTTTTATACTTTTTAAAATCGTCATGAATCACTTGTGTTTGCATTGGCCTCGCCCCTGGATTCTCCAAACAGAAAATGAGTAATTAGCAATTGAAAATGTCGGGTCGATAAGGCCCGATGCCGCACTGTAGCGTTATTTTTGTAGTGATGGGATAGTGAAAGAAAAGAAAATATCGAGTCATTATATTTTAATAACAAGTACAATTTTATTTTAATGTGTGTTAGAAAAATATGTAAAACAAATTATGTAAACATAAAAAAAAATTTAACGTTATGAAAAATAAAAAAATTATACCGGACAGGTTGTTGATTTGAGGAACAGCGAGCGTTGCAGGGGTGACTAAATACTGATTAAAAAAATACGTGTGGCACTCGGGGACTGCCGCGGTAAAGCTATTGCATAGCATTTTTTATCAACTTATGCAATTATAATTATTTATTTATTTTTTAAATTTTACGCGTACAGCTATTCACCAGCAACTGCTATTCACTGTTGTACATAGGTATAGGTGTACCTATGTATACATATATACCTAAATGTACCTATACTTACGGGGTGCACATGCGGTGAGTGTGGCATTATAAAGATATGATAGATACCTATACACCTATATACTTTCTCACCAACATCTGCTTACATATTCGTCCGATTTCGGAGCAGCTAGTCTCGATCCGTGCAAGCTTCGTACAGTCGTACCATATACATACATACACGTTAAGCGAATGCTCGGCCGAGCTACATGAACGCTATTTGATGGGAAATTATGAAGTTTGCTTCACATATTATTCTAATTCTAAAACTGCATATTGATATTATTGTTTAAATATATACATTTAGGTACGCATATGTAAAAACTAGCTGTTGCCCGCAGCTTCGCATGCGGAATTTATGCTTATCATATTTGTACCCCTTGCAGATAAAAATTTAAAAACTGGTTAATTTATATTGAAGTACTTATATTTAGGAATTTATATACTGAAACCTACGACACAAATTATTCCTACGGGAACGGATTTTGAAAAATAAACAACATTTGTTTTTTTCTTTTTCATGAAAAATTTTGAAAAACTCGAAAACAATATGTATTCCATCAATTAAATAAAGAACGTTTGTTTCAAATTTAAAGCAAGACGTTGGTATTTTAAAAATATTCCATACTAAGTTTCATCTTGTTTCCCGGGAAAACTTTTAATTTCATCGCGACGAAAAGTTTTTTAAAACGTGATCCAAAGTATAAGGAACAACTTAACTTATTTCCGTCGAAATCAGTTCAAGGGTTTTCATGTGATGCCCGGACAGACAAACAGACAATAATACTCCTGTTCTTTTCTCTCCCTCTCCCGCTCCCTGTCCCTCTCCCTCTCCCTATCCCGCTCCCGGGCCCTATCCCGCTTCCTGTCCCTCTCCCTCTCCCTCTCCCGCGCCCTGTCCCTCTCTCTCTCCCGCTCTCGGGCCCTCTCCCGCTTTCTGTCCCTTTCCCTCTCTCTCCCTCTCTCTCTCCCGCTCCCTGTCCCTCTCCCTCTCCCATTCCCGGTCCCTGTCTCGCTTCCTGTCCCTCTCACCTCCCGCTCCCGTCCGTAAAGTTCTCTACACAAATTTTTTGTTTCTCACTATAAGCTTACATATTAATTTTCATATTTCTGAGTTTGAAATTGACAAAGTCCTGGAAAAACTTGCAACCTCTTTATTTACCTCTTAGGGGATGAAATTCCAAAAAACCTGTTACAATTAACGTAGTTTCTTAAATATTTATAACCCCTTAGTATTGCTCTTTATGGGGATGAATTTCGAGAAAACAGTGGTACAGTTATTGTTTGTGTCTAACTATAAGCTTATATACAAATTTTCACCCTTCTTACTTCAAAACTGACGAACTGAAACTGACCTTTGGGGGTTGATTTTCCAAAAAAAAAAACACAACTTTTAAATTTTCTTTCTAATCTTGAACTAATATATAAATTTTCAAGTTTTTTACTTCAAAACTGACGAAGTTGCCATACTAACTTGTACTCCCTAATTAATTAACCATTCAGGGGAGGATTTTCCAAAAAAACACATTACTGATTCTTTCTAATCTTGAGCTAATATATATTTTTTTATGTTTTTAACTTCAAAAATGATGAAGTTGCGTAGTAAGTTCCATCCCCTAAATTAGCCCTTTAAAAGATGATTTTCAGCTAAATTTTAACTTTTGTTAAAATTTACTTGCAGCTAAATTTTAACTTACATAAAAATTTTCATATTTATAACTCTAAACTGAGGAAGTTGATTTGTATGTAAATGTCTTCTTACCCCTATTTTTAGGGGATGAGTTTCGAGAAAACAGTGGTACAGTAATTTTTGTGTCTAATTATAAGCTTATATACAAATTTTCACCCTTCTTACTTCAAAACTGACGAAGTTACCATACTAAATTGCGTCGTCTTAATTAACCCTTTAGGGGATGATTTTTCAAAAAACATAATACTTACAAACTTTGTTTCTAAACTGGAGCTAATATGTAAATTTTCATGTTTTCAACTTCAAAAATGACGAAGTTGCCTACTAAGTACCATCCATTAAATTAACCCTTTAAGGGATGATTTTCCAAAAAAATGTGTTAAACTTAATTTTTGTTTATTACTATAAACTTACATAAAAAATTTCATATTTACAACTCTAAAACTGACGAAGTTGGTTTGTATGAAAATGACCTCCAACCCCTATTTGTAGGGGATGAATTTCGAGAAAACAGTGATACATATATTTTTTGTGTCTAACTATAAGCTTATATACAAATTTTCACCCTTCTTATTTCAAAACTGACGAAGTTGCCATACTAATTTGGGCCGTCTTAATTAACCCTTTAGGGGTTGATTTTCCAAAAAACATATAACCTTTAAATTCTGTTTCTAATCTTGAACTAATATATACATTTTCATGTTTTTGACTTCAAAAATGACGATGTTGCGTACTAAGGTCCATCCAAGAAATTAACCCTTTAAGGGATGATTTTCCAAAAAATTATGCTAAAGTTAACTTTTGTTTATTACTATAAACTAACATAAAACATTTCATATTTATAACTCTAAAACTGACGAAGATGGTTTGTATGAAAGTGACTTCTAACCCCTATTTGTACCCCTTAGGGGATGAATTTCCAAAAATCCGTTCTTAGTGGACGTCTCCTTAGCAGAAACTATCTACCTGCCAAATTTCATCTTAATCGGTTCGGTAGTTTCTGAGATTTCTTGTTTAATCAGCGGTGTGTCGCTTTTCAATTTTATATATATAGATTGAGGAAATAAAACTATAGTATCAAACAAGGCAAATAAGGTGATGGATTGGCTGATTTTGTCTGATGTACCCATTTGTTCTCTATTCAAGATCAGCAGTAATTAATATAAAATCTAAAAGTGATGCAGGGGCTTCTATGTGATCTTGGTGACCTGCCCACCCCAAATATCAAACTAATGTCGTCATGTGAAAATGCCATACCTGTACTGCAGTAATCCATTCTACCAATATGGATTGAAGGTTTCTTGCTAGCGAAGACATGGAGTGACGTGCCATGCGCTCAATATCATACGAGCAATTAATGCACCTCATGGCAAAAAATCAAACACAATTATTATTTTGCAGAAATGAAACTCAAAAATCTTCTTTTGGCACTTTTATTTTCTATTAATAACAATTTTTTATTGCGACTCATCATTATATCGAGCACGAGCGCGTGCTCCTCGTGTAGCAAGCACAACACTACTGCTGGCTCGACACGTACGCATCTCCACAGTGCGGGATCAGGTCGCAGGCGGTCATCCACCAAAACAGGCCCGCTCCCGCACTGAGATAACTTTTTTTACGTTCTGTGCGGCGGAGGTCGAAAAAGGCCCCGCAGTGGGTGATCCGCAGTGAACGTGTTAATGAGATGATGAAGCGTGTGTAATCAAAGAAGTAATCAAAACGGACAAACGGCACGCGAGAGCTTATCCATATGACACCAACTTAAAACACGTTACGGATAAAACAGTACATTATATTCGGACACGTCGCTTGTTAGACAAACACGGTGAGATCCCGCCGATATCTCAGAACGGGTGGGTGCGACTGCACTCGAAAAAACTTATGCATCTCAAGTTCAGCTCAAGATGAACACACTGTTTTAAGTCCACGACTCATGGCATTGTGTTGCTGTACTATGTGAAGGATTGTACGGTTTTAGAGACATTATACGCGTACGTTTTACAGCGATACAAAAAAGTTTTACTTTATAAGATCGTGAAAGTACATTGTCCTTACTAAAAATTGATAAGCTGTATTAAGCGTGTAAGATCATTTAAGTTCTCGTTTAGTTGACATATAATGGATTTTAAACAAAATACAAGGCCCGTAATGTTTCCTTATCTTTATTTGTAATTTATATGTCAGTGCTGACCCAGACTGGTTAATAGATAACCTTGTAAAATAAAAATGTACATCCGTCGTTCTCTTAGTATAACTCATACTTCGTCTGTTTTAACGTATTTTATGCATTTTACTATCGTAACGACTAAATAAAAATGGTCGTTGGGTATCATCGTCAGTCGTGGTCGTAAAGAGCAAATGGTTACCGTAACAATAGGCATGACTTATGCTACCCCATACAGCTCAAAAGACAAATTAGTGATCAGATGAGACCGCAGATTTGAACTAACAAGGCGAGTCCTGCAGCCATTGTCAAAATGTGGTATTATGAACTACTGATTAAGGGTCTTGCTCTGGTCTTTAAGTAACGATGATTCATCTCAGTCATAAGGAAGACGGGGTTCAAAAAATCTGTATTTCGTAAGTATCACACAGATTCCCAAGATTTCTTTGATTAGTTTATTAAATTTCAATGCATTCTTTAGTCCCATTGAAAACACCGGTTAGATCATCTGTAGTCTTGTATTGCAATTACCATGCTTTGAGAGTGAATTACCAAGTTTTAGGGACGTAGACAGTGGTGAAAATTATGAAGTGGCCTATTTGCCAGTTTGTCAACTTAAAATATGTATAAATCAGAGCTCAAAATTAAAAATATCTTTCCATGTCTGTATAAAATGTTAAAGCGTATTAAATGTTACAGCATTTAAATTTAACATAAACTACATCTGCTTACGAACCTTTCATACATTTACAAAGACAAATTATAGATTAGATGAACACGCAGATTCAAGAGCCAGGGCAGCCTCAAGTCCATTGTCAGATACATCGCGAAGTATGAATTTACTCATTGCATTGTTCACTTTATGAGTGTCATGACAGTAATACATTGTTGTTTTAATAATAATTGTTTCGACATACATATTCTATATTAGGATCATTTTAATAACGACAATAAAATAGTGATGTCCCGTTAGATTTAAGCCTCGGAATTCAATTACTTTGAATGTTTTGAGATGAAACTGTAAGCTATGTCGTATCTTATATAATGAGAATATAAGAAGTATCATGGAAACAGTAATGTAGTAGAGAAGAAAGCTTTATCTTACAATGCCAGACTTAAAGTAGTCCGTAAGTAGGAATATCATAGTGTATTAATTGTTAGTGAGTAAATTTAAAACGACGCATGAAGTAACTTCAACGAATACCTACTTAAAAAATATAACGAGCTATAAAAAAGCAACTAAACTAACCCAAACTTACAGTAATATGTGAGAAGTATAATATACAATCTCTGCTTGAATTAACCCAAACATCAAGCGTGTATTTCCTCGAAGGAGTACGTACCAAGAATCGAAGATATAGTCCTAAAATCAATTAATCCCTACAGCATAACAACAACGGAAGTATCTAATACACTTTATCAAGTACTTACTCCCAGGATCTTTGAATTACATCCTATTGGGACCAATGAGAAAATGTACCTCTAACTAAATGGAACAGTAAATTTGGTTAAGAAGGTATTGAGAGGATTTGGGAATCTCGTTTCTGCACCTTCAGTTTCTCAGTAACATTGTTAGGGAACTTTTGACCCTTATTAGGTAAGCTAATGTTTCCGATCCATTCTTTGATTTCGACTCACAGATTTTTATGCTATCATTACAAACCTATTTAGGGATAGGTTCATCATTCAATCTTTATTTGGTAGGTACAATATTTTCATCCCAAGAAAAGTTATTTTAAAATAATCGTTATTGTGTTCTTAATTAATTAATTTGGATAAGTTTTTAATTATTTATTTGTTTATTTATATTACATCGTTATTGGCGTTTTACTTAGATCTTTTCTTACATTCTTTACAGTTTAAAATAGGTTTTATTTTCTATTACATTGTGAGATTTTTGATGACGAATTTAATATTTAATTGATGAAAAATAATAATGCAATGAATTATAAGAAGAATTTTAAATTTAAAATAAGTGAGAAATTTAATTTTACAGCATAACTTAAAACGACTTAGCCAACACCATTAATAAAAATAATCTTCCCTAACTTTATAATCGATCGTTTAATATAAGCTATTAGTAAATGACGCATACGTAAAAACCCTCTGAAATCCATTAGTGTTATTTAACATCTAGTCATTATCAATAAATTCCGATCAAACAATGCCAATCAAGACGAACGTTTGACCAACACAAAGATGAACATTCGACACCTATACGAAGGGGCGTTCCTAAAATTACATGAACATGAGCGTGGAATGTTGACAAGAAATACAGATATAAACTAGCGCTCTGCCCGCGGCCTCGGTCGCGTTTTCCGGGACATTAAGTACCCTATATCTTATTCCAGATCATAGACTAACTGTGTGCTAAATTTCATGAACATCCATTCAGTAGTTTTTAGGGTTCCGTAGCCGAATGGCAAAAAACGGAACCCTTATGGATTCGTCATGTCTGTCTGTCTGTCTGTCTGTCTGTCTGTCTGTCTGTCTGTCTGTCTGTCTGTCTGTCTGTCCGTCCGTATGTCACAGCCACTTTTTTCCGAAACTATAAGAGCTATACCATTGAAACTTGGTAAGTAGATGTATTCTGTGAACCGCATTAAGATTTTCACACAAAAATAGCAAAAAAACAATAAATTTTGGGGGTTCCCCATACTTAGAACTAAAACTGAAAAATGTTTTTTTCATCAAACCCATACGTGTGGGGTGTATCTATGGATAGGTCTTCAAAAATGATATTAAGGTTTCTAATATCATTTTTTTCTAAACTGAATAGTTTGCGCGAGAGACACTTCCAAAGTGGTGAAATGTGTGTCCCCCCCCCTGTAACTTCTAAAATAAGGGAATGATAAAACTAAAAAAAATATATGATGTACATTACCAAGCAAACTTCCAACGAAAATTGGTTTGAATGAGATCTAGTAAGTAGTTTTTTTTAATACGTCATAAATCGTAAAACGCATAAAACATTGATCAAAGTTACAACGAACTACAAGAACTTTTATATTATGCTACTTGCTGCTACGGAACCCTTCATGGGCGAGTCCGACTCGCACTTGGCCGCTTTTTACCTGAACAAGTTACAAACCTCCATACAAACTTTCACATATATAATACTCGTATTAGCAGGATTAAAGTTTAAACACTCGAGATAATTTTAGTATTGCAATTTACGCCAAATATATTAATATCAAAGGCTAGATCTCTAAAATTAGATTAATGTTGTCTGAGAAGAGTGAACACCTTTCTGTAACATATAATACATGTTTAAATCTCAACATTACAAAACTTTTACGAGTATCTTATTAACCCCCGAAACAAAGAGAGGGGTGTTATAATAAGTTTAACGTGTCTCTGTATCGGTGGATCTGTAGATATTGTCTGTCTGTGGCATCGTAGCTCCCAAACGGATGAACCGATTTTGATGTAGTATTTTTAGCTATGTTTAATGTAAATAAAACTGTTGGGGGATTGTTTATGAAAAATTTGTAGTTGTGATCAATATGAATTGCGTAAACTATAGAGCAATATTCGAAACTGAAATCAATATACACAAAACATTTCATAATTGATTTTTAGAAGTGTTGGTAGTTAGTCATATTATCCATCAATCAACTAGCCTTTGGAGGCCGACACCACTTAGGCCTGCCTAAGTGAATTTTCTGAATCATAAATAATATTAATTCGAATAAAAAACATCTATAACTTACATAAAATAGTAATTATTTTTCCTGAACCATTAAATATGTAAGTGTGACTTTGACGAATGTTATAAAATAAATAATAATAAATGTGTGAAAGGAACATTAAGATCACAAATAAACATATGTATAAGGTAAATCAAGCAAACATTAAGAAAAAATACGATCGATAAGAGATATTGACGTAACGACTTTAGTCCCAGATGTTACATAAGGTCTGCTTGCTGGAATGTGTAAAAACGCACTTTAAGGTTCAAGTTGTCCGTGTGCACACACCTTTAAAACTTTTTGTACTCATTTGTTTGCGCTTAGTCATCGCCGTTTAATATTCAACATACCTTAAAGAGATACCGTCTGCGATCAATCAAATAATACGGTATTGAGGCCAATCGAATTTAGATCTTAAAACGTTTAGCTTCAAGACTTATTTTGAAGGGAGCAGGCCGGAAAAAATTAAAGAGGTGGTTTGTTTAAGGAAACATCTTCGAACATAAAAAGCAAATATATCATATTGTACAATATAATAAGCTTGGTAAACTGATCGTGGACGGTAAAGATTTCTGTTTGAAGACAGTTCTGTTGTTATTTAATTTTGTATTAACACACGTTATTGATAACAAATTGTTTAATAAACCAACTGATGATATTTTAGTATTTAATTATTTTATTTTTATTGTTTTATCTCGTCTAGAGAATTATTATTTTTAGATAAAAGAATAAGTTTTATAACATATGATGTTAAATGGTCACCGGTGTTAATGGACAGTATGGACACCCCACACACAAAAAATATCACCATCAGTGATGACACTGGCAACCAGCGGGGTTGCCGGCCGTAGCCATAGGAGCGCTGCGCGTCAATAAACATAAAGCTAGCTTCAACCCATTAATGGCCCACTACTGGGCACTTCATTGCCAACAACCAACATGGCTTAACGACTGTTATCTTACTACGAGTATAACAACCGGAAACGATGACTTTACGTGCCTCGCGAAGCACGGAAGCGCTCAAGTAATTTTTCTGCTAGCGGTCAACCATCCAACTACCGATAAAAGCAACAGCAGACGCTTGCTGCTTAATTTGGTCATCACGTAGGATGGACACAAGCCGCCGGGCTATGAGCGCGTACAGCGTAAAATACGAGTATGTAGTTCCTTTAATTTTGAGGAAACCTGTATCTTACTTGAGACGATTTGTAAAGTGACGATTTCTCATTTATACACGATAAGATCATTTACACATGAATGACTTGATTGAATTAAATTTATTGCATATTATATCAATGTTAACGATCTCCTTATTGCTGACATTATATCAACGTATCATCTCACGTCGTTGCTTCTTGTTTAATGAATATTGTTTATGGTTTTTGTTTGTTTGTTTCAAACGACAACACAGCATAATGTTGATGTCATAGCTAGAAAAATAATTAATATCGGTTAAATATTTAATATTCCCAAAATTAGATATTTTGATTAAAATGTCGATATTTCAATGACTTATAATAACGCTACACTTTAACCATGTACCTAAGTCTGATGTCGCAAGTCACTTGCTTGTGTTTTTTTTAACTAAAACTTTGAAGTAATAATGGAGAGTCAATTTTAAAAAGTGTCTCTTAGATAAAATATGTAGGTGTAAAAACGTGTTTGGTTTCATATAGCACAAGCTAGACTAACAAGCGGAGGTATGTGCATGCTAGTAAACTAAAATCAAATTACTTCAGAAATCTAGGCCATCTCGTGACTCTAGTGCCTACCTCTGTTGTTAGTGGTCATTTATCTCTCAGAGATATTGAGTTGAGAAGGATGTCCTATCGCTGAGTGATTAATTGAAAGGATAGATCTTACAATAACATTTTGTACCCGTATGCAAATCATTTAAAACGTTATAGATGTAACTGTTCAAACAATATTTTGTTCAAAATGAAAAAAATATATAACTCAGTTAAGCTATTACATCAAATTTTATTCAAAGAAAATTGCCACTATCAATTTAATAATCTAAATTTTACTAACAAAAAATAACCGACTTCAAAATTACTCAAAAAACTACTTGTCACATCTCTTTCAAATTTATGTGGGACCACATGACAAGCACCTGCTTTCGATTAAAAAAAGAATCGTCGAAATCGGTTAGCGTGATATTGAGTTATTCGTCCATTTGTTGCGCACATACTTAATGCAAATTTAAGACTTATATGATTTTCTCATGGATGCCATTGTCAGATCTCAATAAAATTTAAGTGGGACCACATGACAAGCACCAGCTTTCGTTTAAAAAAACAATCATCAAAATCAGTTCACCCAGTCGAAAGTTCTGAGGTAACAAACATAAAAAAAAAACAAAATACAGTCGAATTGAGAACCTCCTCCTTTTTTTGAAGTCGGTTAAAAAACAAATTTTTACTTATGAGCTATGAGTTTATCATAATAAAATGAAGAACTAAAATAGGTACCTAGTACTGTAGGTATTGCTAGTAGTAAAACTGTTAAAAAAATCTTCTCTAATCTAAGTCTTCAAACATAATTCAGCAGAAAAACTGCATGTAAAAGTCCTCAAACTTCTACGGAAAACATAATTGTAAATGAAAATTTGAAATCTTTTATCACATTTGAAGTTGACATAATATCCTTTCTGACACCATTGACTTTAGTAACTGAGTTAAATTGAACTACATTTACACACCTTGTTTAGTTAAGAAGATTGCTAGAACCCTTCGACACAACTTACATACCTAGACCATTACCGAACAAATGAAAATTATCTAAACCAGAGCCCATCATATATCTTCATAACGTGTTACATTCACTAATGAAGATTAGTAACAGAAGGTGTATAACCGTTGTCCCGTTGTAATAGATCGTTCGTCCAATTCAAACGCAAGCAACAGATTAATGACCATTGGATGGTCAGGTCGGCTGTAGATAATATATCTGATCATCGTACCATCAATCCTCTATGGTTACTTAACTCGATCGACAAAGGGTTACAGATTGATCATTATAAAATTTTACGAATTTAAAACAATGTATTTCTGTCATATTTATTGAAGATTGAATTGACGCACAACTGAGCAATTCAGTAAACAAATGACCTTACTGATTTTCTGAGCACGATAGGATACACTTGCGGTGTAAGGGGATCTATTCATATGGGGAGACCTCCATTATTTATGGCTCTATGATATTGCGTTCAAAACTCCTAAAACAATTCACGGTCGATTTTCAACGACAGGTGGTAGTTAGCCAGGTTGCCTACCGTGCCAATAAATCCTACCTACTAAGATACTCTATCATAACGCATTTTTTTATGGAAATAGCCGGCAAACGAGCTGAAGATCCACCTGATGGTAAGTGGCTATCGTCGCCCATGAACATCAGCAACACCAAAGGCATCTCCGATGCGTTGCCGGCCAAGAAAAAGAGAAGTAAAAGGAAGAAAGCATGAGTCAACTTAAACTGTATGGTCTCCAGTAGGAGGGACCGTTCATCATAGAAGGTAGTTCATCATAGGACGAGCCTATATTAGCTAGTGATATCATTCATTTTAATGGCTCTAAGAAATGTTCGTTTTTTTTGTGTTTATTTTGCGTCTATAGTGAGAGAAAACATCAACGAGAAATAATAATAAAATAGACACTTTATATTATCATACAGGTATTTTATAATTATGCTATTTTAATATAGCCCATCTCACGTGAACGTGGCAGCCCTAATGCGTATAGTCTATCGGTTTACGTAAACCTTCGTTAGTCCCGATAAAGTCTGAAATAATTAAGGCCCTATTGATCGGCGAAACTCAGTTGCGTCCGTTTATGTTATGGTGTATAAATATACCACTAAGGTCCTGCTTTATCACAGCCAGTAAACTGTAAACTAACATATAAGGCTATTACGGTCTTTTAACTCATCTCCACTTAAAAAATATTTCCTAGTATCATCATTGCTGCGTCAGAAACAACTCTATACACCTAAAACTTTTTCAAGAATCGAAGTTTTACGCCACAACTCAGAGTCACTAACGGTTATTTTAATCGCTCCTTAGTAAAGAATCACCATACAGTTTCTGTACTTAAGAGTGACTTAAGTAGCCGTTAGTGAGTCTGAGTTAAGGCGTTAGAGATCACTTTTAAGGGGACATAAAACATATTTCTACTACTTCCTTCTTATAGAAATCTTGCGCACATGATTATTTTCATAATCATAATCATTATCATAACTCACACCGGGTGGTGATGATGATGATACCCATACCTCTCCCACTACCGGGATCGGATCTCATCACACAATGTGCAGGGCACAGGTCATACTCTACCATCCTTGCAAAGTGAGGTTTGGCAGATTTCACATAACTTACAGGTTTCCCCACCATGTTTTCTCGTATGTACTCTGTTAATCTATAAATTACTATATTTTTATTTCTGTATATGAACACTTTTATGTTAAGCAATCCTTCAATAATGTAATCGTAATAAAATACTGTTCTATCTTCAACAAAAAAGGTTATTAGTATCGCTTATTCGTTTCAATACAACAAGCCCGCAACATAATTTGAAATTGGTCGCTAATTGTCGTATTTCAATCTTCATTAACATCATCCATTGCTTCATATTAAGGCGCATGTGATTTAAATTGCAATTTATTGATGTTAGTTGACTTTGTGATTGCTTTCAATGGACTGAGCCGGCGAATTATTCGCTGCCTATTTAGTTTGTAGGTCAATAATTATACGTAATACTTTTTTTATAATTTTAGTAACTACATAACGGTTACTTCGATGATGATTTGTTTTGATATCATGACGAAGTTAGTGCGATAATGCATTTTAGCCATTATAATCATTGCTTAATTTTAAAACAGCTAATGTTGTTTGAACGGATTTTTTGTAAGTGGATAAATCGTTTTCAATGCGTCACGTTCGTGGTTTCAATTTTGTTGGTAGAAGATCCAAGTATACCTAAATGCTACATATAGTATATTTATATTTTATCCATTATGAGTGTTTTACAAATTAAATTTATCATATAGGTTTCATATCGTATCAGTTTTTGCCTCCGAAAACACCAAAACTTGAAACTTGCACAACTCATCTCACAATTTTCTTAAATGTGTGAACTCTGTTTAGCTCTTTCTTGCCAGCCAAAGCTCCGATAAGTCATCGGTTTGATAATATTATGGGCTGTGAATGTTGTGATGATACGTAACGCTGTTTAAGCACAATCCGTTGCGATCATCGTTTAAGTGGGTACTAAACTAAAACTACTTGACTATATGTCCACTTTGTTTCCCGGATAAAAAGTAAATAAAGTAAGTAATTAAATAAATAAAATGAGCAGTTTTATTAATATTAAAAACTGTAATGGGTTTCAGCTGATAGTTTATTATAAGAAATGAATATATGTTTGCTATTATAAAAAAGACAAGAACCCTGTAAGCTGGCACAGAAATGTCAACTTATTAATGTAGCGTTGTAACTTGCATATAAAGCAGTGACATCATGAGAGAAAAAGAATAAACTTGCACAATATTAAAAACTTAATTTCCTTGTGAAGCGTAGCAATCCTAAACTCCTAACATTCCCAGACGATCCTCGTACAAACACTAATGATTATTTTAATAAAGGCTCAGTCACATAAGGATGTCCACCCCGCTACGTAGTCGCATGTCCCTGTTAGCATATACGAGTATTTACGACGCGCAGCATATAGGCAGATGCCGCACATGCTCTGCCTTCATTCGAATAGATGGGTTATAGGGCTGCAACTGTTTGGAACGATTATTTTCAATTACAAATAATTTGGCTTGACATTTTTATTTTTCCAGCCTGTGTTTTTTCATCCAACACGTTGTCTTAAACAATTAATAACGCTTGATGAATCATTAATTTTATTGGAAAAAGTTAAACAGGATAGACGTCACTTCCAAATTACTTGCCTAGTCGTAATTTGGATGTAAATTTAGGAAAAAAAAATATAATTTAAAAATATGTACACAGCAACAATATTTATAATTTACTGATGGAAATGTTCTTTACTCCGATTTACATCGATTTATTTATCAAAAGGTTATTTACGATTAATAGAAGAATTCAATTTGACCTCCAGTTAATTAAACAGGCATACAACTTACCTCACACATGCATCTATTCAAGGTGAATATAATTATGTTATCAGATGATTTATTGTAATCGAGACAACGAATCATGACAGCCACCGACCGGCATTGACTTTCGAATTTTGTCATCGATCGTCGTAGATAGTAATATCGAATCAGGCATAGTAAAAAGCTTCAAGACATGCGTATAATGCAGGTTGGAGATAATTTACAATGTTAGTGGACAGTTTGTGACGATACGATTGTGCTGCGACAGTGTTTATACGGAAGAGTAATATGTTTTTTAAAGGAATGTTTTTTAATGTGAGACAACAGCTGAGAAATTACACCGGTCAAGTTTTGTGTAAGATAGAGTAGTACACATTACTATATACGTTGTACATATTATTTCCTATAAGAGAATTCTCTGTATTGTAGTAATCAAACAAACAAAGATACAGACAGAATGACAAAGAAAAAAATATTAATCATCGTTAACAAAAAAAGTATCTACTTTTAACTTAGTTAAGAGTCAATATGAGATTTTTTCCAAAAAATTAATCTCGTAATATCGGCGATAAGTAAAAGCTGCATTTTTCTTCATTACGAAAGAATTGTCACAGATTGTTACATTTATATATTTTTTTCACTTTTGCACTAAAAAACATTAAGAAATACTATTTAATTTTAATATCGTATTTCTATGCTTTTAGCAGCCCTACCGTTAAAATTCATATTAATGCTTGCTAACAAGAACAGAGCGGGCTATTGGCGATATTGATATAAATTGATTACAACTCGTCGCGACACACATTAATATGCTTCGACGCAAATATCTTATCTATTGCGTTCATTATATGTAATGATAGGGATCGTGGGTTTGTTAATCTTAAACGTTTTGATATGATTTATGGGAGGGAATACTGTTATGTGGGAACCAAATGAGAGCGTAAGTGTAACACTTGTGATTAACTTTCAGATTTGTAGTTGGCCTTGTGTTCAGTAACAGACACTGTGACGTTTTTTGTGGCTTTAATTTGGTCTTTCAAACTATCTCTGGTTTTGAGTACTTGGTTTGGAATGAAGAAATAATGTTTTTTTTTATTAAATTGAACTGACAAACTTGCAGACGATCTCCTAGATGATAAGTGGTCATCGATGCCCATGGACATCGGCAACGAAAGAAGAAAGAAAGAAAGTTCTGGTTCTCTGGTACTCGCCTGGAGCACAATGAGTTGTTTGGCGGTTAATAATAATTTGGTGTAGCAGGAAGTGAGGGCACGGTAGGTAGGTAGTTGGATGGATGACTTTCAGTGGCTAAGATTTCTTGACCACTTTCGACTCTTGGAAGACACGTAAAGCCATTAGTCCCGATTGTTATCGTAATATAGAAGTCACTAACCCCTCCCCCATTCAGCATCGTGGTGGAATATGATATTCGCCTCCTCAAGAAGAGAGTACTCAGAAGTGGCCCATCGATGGGTCAAAACCTATGGGCAAAACCGATATTGGGGAGTAGAATCAAGTGTAGGTAATTGTATTGAATGCCAGACTCGAAAGTAAACCAAAATTTAGGGTGATAAAATCAAATCTATGTCTAAATAATCTTTAAACGCTTTTTTAATATTTTACGTATCAGTAAGCTAGAAAACATATTTCAAAATATAATAATATAAGTGTGGGAATATTTAAGTTATTGAAAACACACGTGTCAGTAAAACGACGATGTGAGAATACAAAGTTGGCCTTACAAAGATCAGATTTCAAACTATACCCGATTTTCTAGGAAACCTTGCTGTTACTGATATTTTAGTTTATAAAATTTTCTTAGTACAAAATAGACAATGTTATAGAATAGTATTGTTGAGATAAATGTACTCAAAAGTAACTCTGTAAAAGGAACACGCGTTTGAATTTATTTTATGTACGTATATTTGAAAAAAAATATAATCTGAATTTTACCGAGAAAAAAATAATCGAATTCAAAATAACTCAAAAACTACTCCTCAGATCTAGCTAAAATTTAAGTGGGACCACATGACAAGCACCAGCTTTCGATTTAAAAAAAAGAATCATTAAAAAAAATCATCAAAATCGGTTCACCCAGTCGAAAATTCTGAGGTAACAAACATAAAAAAATAGTCAAATTGAATACCTCCTCCTTTTTTGAAGTCGGTTCAAAAGAAGCTTACGATCCACCTGATGGTAAGTTATCACTGTCGCTATGGCAATCAGTACCAGCATCATTGATGCGTTACTGAACAAGAAAAAGAAAGATACCCCCACGACAGAACACGACAATTTATTTGGCGGTTGACTTAACTATTTTTTTATATAAAAAGTACGCTGTAGTTTAGGTAGTAATAGTAGGAGGTTTTAGTAAATAGAACCCTGTCACATAAAATTACAATTTTAGACCTTTTATTTATTTATTTATTCTTTATTGAACCTTACACAAGTAATGGAACAAAAGGCGGACTTAATGTTAAAAGCATTCTCTGCCATTCAACCTTTGAGCAGTGGGAGAACAACGAAGGCGGTAACAACAGAGAAGGGAGTTAAATTAAATGAAGTTTAAACGATATAATACATATTTATATAAATAAGTTAGTATAGTAATATATTATTTTTAGTACCTTTATAGACCATAAAAATACCTGAGGTAATGTTATGACGTAACATAATGGTTTACGTTGAGCGTTGAATTTCATGTTGAGTTCATTACTAACCTTTATTGATTGAAAGTGAAGAGATGCAATTAGAAGTGGTGCCGTCACAAAGACAATAACTTTCTCCATACAATATCATAACAATTACCATCAAACCAATGTTATGGAAATATTTATCTCATAGTTATTTAAGTAACAACAATAAATAAAAAAGTGAGAAACACTCTCACTTTTATACACATGGGTGGTAAGAAATGAGACTTTATTACTTACTAGAAGAAATTCAATAAAATTTAATATTCTAGAATGGAACATAAAAGAATAACCTTCGAAAACATTAGAAAGTAAAAAATCTATACTATAATAATATAATAATGATTGTGTTTATAACTGACGAAACGCACAAACTGCTGAATGTATTTCCATGAAATTGAGCACACAGGTAGATTAAGATTTGGAATAAAATCTAGGGATATTATTCTGGAAAACGTGGGCAAAGCCGCCAGCAGAGTGTTAGTTTTAGAATAATTATATGATTTTATTTTCGGCATAAGACTTTGGTTAATTCAACCCTTAATCGGGTATAAATAAATGCTATCTTCTTCCCAAGTCTAGACTGTGTTATAAATATCATTGCATAATGCATATCAAGCCAAAGTAATATTATGCTATTCACAAGAGAAACTGCAACCATGACTAGTCTCCGCGATCTCTGAGTGTATCTGAGGCCAATAAATCAGTCATTGGCCTCGATTAATTCCTATCAGATTGAACAACTACGACCAAGATTGGAGTTGTGTCAAACGATGATTGGTTGCATCACTGCTAACCATGATCAAATCTAGGAGTGTCCACCCCTGTGGGCCTTTTTGTTTATCTAACAGTTCGGAAAATTATTAACAAGTTTGAAATATTTTATTATCATATACCTATGTCAATGACCTAGTCGTTCAAATAGGTTATGCACATTGCACACTAACACGCACCTCTAATTTTTCAAAGTAATTGTTTATTAAAAGATTAATATTACTTATTTTAGTGCTAGAATAAAACATGAGGAACCTGCCTTTGTTTTTTTGGTACTCGTAATGTTTCATGATCTAAAATAACATTAAGCAATTGAATTGACCACACTCAGTTGATATTGAGGGTACTGGCGTTCCTTCGTCTCTAACTCTGCTCAGTACCCAATGAAACACGATGTATACGAGCAATTATTTCAAAAGGATGGAGTATATAAATAAGAGTCATTACATTAATGGAAGAAAATTTATACGATCAATCGAGCAATCCCCTGGCTGTATGAAGCGTATTGGCTGAATGGTTTTTCGTCACGTTTCAATGTGGTAAGCGTCATTTTGAATATTGAATGGATGTGAAATCATTATTACTCTCTTTTAACTAGATACATGTTATGTTTTAGATACTTAATTTATATGACGACTTCCTACAGGTAGTTTGTCGTTGTGGGGCTCAGCTTCAGATATTGAATCAATCTTTGTATGTATTACAGAAAAGCCCTAGAGAGATTGTTTGAAGAAATGAATATAATTACTAACTCTTAATTAAAATTACATTTTGGAAAATATTATTTAAGTTAAAAATAGTCGGATAGTTATTATGATAATCAAAATCTTCAACTATCATTAAATCATAACTTACCTAAGACTATATTGAAATAATTTTCTAGAAGTTTATATAACAATTATTATAATTATTATTATTATTCTAAATATTATTAACATTTTACATACACTATTAGTTCAATAGGCAGCATAATTGCAAGTACTTTGCTCTTTGTTTCGCACACGTCGCGGGCCCATCTATCAATGTTTAGCGTACGCCAATTTGTTACTCTACAATTTATTCCCGTACACCCCGTGTCGGCTCGGAATGCTAGCAAAAAGATTTCACGGCCATGAGACAGATCTTCGCTATTCGAATTATTCGATGTATTTTATTAGACTGCTCTTCCCAGTTTCAGTTTATCAACCTATCTTAGAATTCTAAAATGCTTATATAGAAAAGATTCTGCTAAACACAAAAAATATGACAACATTTTCTGGGGGCACGGCAGTGCCCCCGCCAAGTCGAGCAAAAAAGCGGCACGGCCGTACCATCCTTTTCTCGAAGCAATTCAGGCCATTTTCGACCCCCTATAACTTCGTTGTGGATAAAGCTAGAAGCCTGAATTTTTAGTAACCAAGCAGGCATTGTATAAACACGGTAAATTTCAAATTTCATTCAATTTGAACCAGTAGTTTAAGAATTATAACTAGTCAAAGTTTCTTAATTTCGTCACTCACTGACTGACTGACCGATCATCAAAACGCTAAGGCACTTCTAGCAGACATAGAAACTTCAAATTTGGAACACAATTAGTGTTTAGTGTATAGATCAAGGAAAAACTAAAATATTTTGCAATTTCGGTCTAGTTTTCTAGATACATCAACTACATAAATAACTTTGTAATCCCATATAAATATATAGGATTACAAAGTTACATTTGCAGTTAGTGAATCGCTGTACCTGTATAACAAAGTAACATTTGCAGTGAATGAATCAGTGTACCTGTCTATATATATAAAATTGAAAAACGACACACCGCTGATTAAACAAAAAATCTCAGAAACTGCCGAACCGATTGAGATGAAATTTGGCAGGTAGATAGTTTATACTAAGGAGACGTCCACTAAGAACGGATTTTTGGAAATTAATCCCCTAAGAGGTAAAAATACGGGTTAGAAGTCACTTTCATACAAACCAACTTTGTCAGTTTTAGATTTATAAATTTGAAATTTTTTATGTAAGTTTATAGTAATAAACAAAAGTTAACTTTAACACATTTTTTTGGAAAATCATCCCTTAAATGGTTAATTTCTTCAATTTAACTTAGTACGCAACTTCGTTATTTTTGAAGTTAAAAACATGAAAATTTGTGTATTAGTTCACGATTAGAAACAAAATTTAAAAGTTATGTGTTTTTTGGAAAATCAACCCCTAAAGGGTTGAATAAGGTTGTGCAATTTAGTATGGGAACTTCGTCAGTTTTGAAGTAAGAAGAGTGAAAATTTGTATATAAGCTTATAATTAGACACAAAAAATAACTGAATCACTGTTTTCTCGAAATTCATCCCCTAAAAATAGGGTTTGAAATTCTTTTACATATAAATCAGCTTCGTCAGTTTTAGAGTTATAAATATGATTTTTTTTATGTATATTTATAGTAATAAACAAAAGTTAACTTCAACAAATTTTTTTAGAAAATCATCCCCTAAAGGGTTAATTTCTTGGATGGAACTTAGTACGCAACTTCGTCATTTTTGAAGTTAAAAACATGAAAATTTATATATTAGTTCAAAATTAGAAACAAAATTTAGAGGTTATGTGTTTTTGGGAAAATCAACCCCTAAAGGGTTGAATAAGGTTGTGGAAGTTAGTATGGGAACTTCGTCAGTTTTGAAGTAAGAAGGGTGAAAATTTGTATATAAGCTTATAGTTAGACACAAAAAATTACTGTATCACAGTTTTGTTAAAATTCATCCCCTAAAAATAGGGGTTGGAATTCATTTACATACAAATCAACTTCGTCAGTTTTAGAGTTATAAATATGAAATTTTGTATGTAAGTTTATTGTTATGAACAAAAGTTTAAATTTAGCTGAAAATCATCCCTTTTTGTGTTAATTTAGGGGATGGAACTTACTACGCAACTTCGTAATTTTTGAAGTTAAAAACATAAAAATTTATAAATTAGCTCAAGATTACAAACAATCAGTAATGTGTTTTTTTTTTGAAAAATCCTCCCCTGAAGGGTTAATTAATTAAGGGAGTGCAAGTTCGTATGGCAACTTCGTCAGTTTTGAAGTAAAAAGGATGAAAATTTGTATATAAGCTTATACTTAGACACAAAAAATAACTGTATCACGGTTTTCTCGAAATTCATCCCCATAAGGGGTAATACTAAGGGGTTGTAAATATTTAAGAAACTACGTCATTTTTATACTCAGTAATGTGAAATTTTATATGTTAACTTATAATTAGAAACAAAAATTAATTGTAACAGGTTTTTTGGAATATCATCCCCTAAGAGGTAAATAAAGAGGTTGCAAAATTTTCCAGAACTTTGTCATTTTCAAACTCAGAAATATGAAAATTAATATGTAAGCTTATAGTGAGAAACAAATAATTTGTGGAGAGGACTTTACGGACGAGAGGGGGAGGAGAGAGGGACAGGAAGCGAGAGAGGGACCGGGAATGGGAGAGGGAGAAGGACAGGGAGCGGGAAAGGGAGAGAGAGGGAAAGGGCAGGAAGCGGGAGAGGGAGGGGGAGTGGGATAGAAAGCGGGAGAGGGACCGAGTGCGAGAGAGGAACTGGGAGCGAGAGAGGGAGAAGGAGAGGGAGAAGGAGAGAGAAAAGGAGAGAGAGGAGAGGGAGAAGGAGAGAGAGAGAAGGAGAGAGAGAAGGAGAGAGAGAGTGTTCATGTTGATATCGCAAAACCAGTTAATCATTGATCCATTTAGGATCTGGTGGTGTTACTTGGAGACAAGATACGTAACTCCTGGATGGATGGAAATAACGGAACCTTTTTGTTTTTTTTTAATAAAACCCAAGAGCCAGTTTATTGGTATTTACTGTACATTAAATATTTTTTCAAAATTTCTGTTAGGGGCACTTCAATAACGTGTTAGAGCGCCAAACAGACAAAAATTTGTTTTTAAAATTATTGTCTGTTTGTCTATCTGTTTGTCTGTCCGGGCATCACATGAAAACCCTTGAACTGACTTCAACGGAAATTAGTTAAGTTGTTCCTTAAGCTCTGGATCACGTTTTAAAAACCTTTTCGTTAAGATACAATTAAAAGTTTTCCCCGGAAACAAGATGAAACTTAATATGGAATATTTTTAAAATATCAACGATTTGCTTTAAATTTGCAACAAACATTCCTCATTTAATTGATGGAATACATGTTTTCGAGTTTTTCAAAATTTTTCATGAAAAAAAACATGAAATTAATGTTAATGTTGTTTATTTTTCAAAATCCGTTTCCTGAGGAATGATTTGTGATTGTATCGTAGATTTCAGTATATAAATTCCTTATTAAATAAGTACTTCAATATAAATTAACCTGTTTTTAAATTTTCTTCCGCAAGGGTACAAATATGATAAGCATAATTTCCGCATGCGAAGCTGCGGGCAACAGCTAGTATATAATATAATGGAATTATAGGTGTAGATAGGTACCTAGATATAATTATATTCAAAGGTAACTTGTAAAAGGAAAAAAGTAGAACTATCTATAAAAAGAAATGAGATGCCATCAAAAACAAAACTTGTAAAAAAAACCAAGTCTCGCAACTCAGTTCTTCTACCGTAAAAAGTTGTGAGATCCATGTAATGCCAAGTCGGTTAATTTATTCAGTTCCTACTTAAGGGTCCTTCTGTTTTAAGTTATTACTTAATTAGCTAACCTAACAAGTAACAACATCTTATATTGACCATATTATCAATATTAAAAATCTTTTATGTTTTAAATAAATAGATTGACTTGGCAATCGCATGAAAACACACCTACACACCTACAAATAATATGTAGGTATTACTTGTGAGATACATTATGTTTTCATGCGATGGTCAAGTCGATCTATTTATTTAAAACATAAAAGGTTTTTAATATTGATAATATGGTCACTATAAGATGTTGTTACTTGTTAGGTTAGCTAATTACGTAATAACTTAAAACAGAAGGACCCTTAAGTAGGAAATGAATAAATTAACCGACTTGGTATTACATGGATCTCACAACTTTTTACGGTTTTGTTTTTGATGGCATATATAGTACTATGAAAACGATGTAAAGGGTGCATGTAAACAAATATAAAAAAGGGTGCGTGTACTTTTGTACGCGCGTGAAAAGTTATACTTCTTTCACATAATTAAATTAATATTTTAATTTAATAACGTGTATCAGTTTTAATTAACTTTCAAAAACTATTTTTGTACTAAATAAAAATAAATAAAATATTACTTGTGTACTACCTATGTTTACACAAGTACAAACTAGATGGCGTTGTTCACGAACCTGAATCACGGTTTTGAGACTCTGTGAGATTTGTATAAGTAATAACATTAAATTTTAAAAGAGGTACAGCTAAAAAGCTAGGGCCATCTATTCAGTGCTTTCATACCTGTTTCATACATGGTAGCGCAAACTTTTAACGCAACCTTTCCGCAAGTCGCATAAGAAGTATAACTTCAAACAAAAAATAAAATGATGTAAAAATCTGTAACGGACACAAACCTTGGTAATATATATGTTACCGGCAAAACCCGATTTCAGGTCAAACTAGTTTGGCCTAGGCCAGACTAGTTTGTCCCGACACGATTAGGCAAAACTAGTTTCTTGTCAGGCTAATCGTTAGTTAGAGTAATATTCATTTAGTTGCATATTGTTTACCAAAATGATGTAGTAAGGTTTCGGACCAATTTTATAAAGAAAACGACAAATCATTATAATTATTACAAAGTTGCATTGTATGCACTTTTAGGGAGAATTCAGGGGTTTTTGATACACAAACAGGTTCCAAACGTCTCCGGCGCTGCGGGAAATGCAGCCCCTCCGCCCTTGCGTAACAAACTGATGGCACTCCATGCTCACCTACGCAGCTTCGGCTTTTTGGTTGCCTGCGGCGACCAGCCTCAGCCGCTTCGGCTCACATGGTGCCTGCAGTTTGTTACAGCGGGCGGGGGCTTCTCTCCCTCCGCGCCTTCGGGGTTTACATTCACTCTAGGGGTAGGGCAGACTAGTACCACGTGGGGTCGGGGTTGACTAAGTCGGTTCTCTCACCAATTTTGAAAAATAGATAAAACAATTAATAAAGGAAACCTTTACCAACGAGGGGGAAATAGAAAATATATTAACAGGTGCCCCACCAGAACCCAAGAAAAAAAAGTACTTGGACAAAGAAGAAAGAAGAAAGAATCAACAAAACTCTTTTGAACACAAATCTTCATATTCAGAGGAAAAATTATTAATGTGCATTGCTACGAATTTTATGTGTTAAGGTTTTTTTGTAATTCTTAAATAAAAATTGCATGTAAAAATTAGTTTTTTTTTATCATAATATAAATGTACGAATAGGGAACTGTTACACAGACGAAACGTTATTATTCGTGTAATAGTTGTCTGGCCTAGTGAAGGATTTGACAAATGATAAGTGCTCTGAACGTGTTGTGTCATCATAATAATCAGCTCCATTAATTCTACCAAATCAAACGTTGTCATACAAAAATTTGACAATCGTTAGTTGTCAACGTGAAAAATAGGCGAACCGTTGGTTGGCAAGTGATAATCGGCCAAACAATTTTCGGCGAGAAGGCAGGATCCCGTTTTAAGCACAAAGCTTTGTCAAATAAATATAAATCCGTAACAATTCGGTTCTAATCAGTTTTAGACTGACGAGAAACTAGTTTTCCCTAATTGTGTCGGGACAAATTAGTCTGGCCTAGGCCCAACTAGTTTAGACTAGGCCAAACTGGTTTAACCTGAAATCGGGTTTTGCCGGTAACATATACATTTTTATCTCCGGACTAAACAGCAATGGTATCTGAAATTAAGGATGCTATATTTTCAACGTCCACGTGTCCATGATCCTTTTAAGTAAGTTCATAAATTCATGTCTCCGATTGAACGATTTTATTTACGTGAAAGCTTTAGTAAGTAATAAAGTTTTTATTGCCATTCATCCAGCAAACACTTACAGTTAGGGAAAAGTTAGTTAACGATGTGTTCCACCAAAACGTTATAGACTACAAGCCATAAGCTATCGAGGGCCGTTCCACTAGTCTCATGATGTTGCCACATGATGGTAGGGAATTGGTGAAATATATTTTTCTTATTAATTAATTCCCAATACTTTTTATGCTCTGAAAAGCATCAATATGCGTATGTACATACGTCATTATTATAGAAGCCAATCCAGTGTAGCAGATAGCTATCTGATCATAAGATGCAGCTGTAATTTAAATCGCATTAAGTCATTCCTGTATAGATAGCAATTAAACAATGATAAAGCTAAAAGAAAATTGTATTTTACATTACATTTTACACATTATGTGTAGCATGGTACATGTATAGTACATGTATATACTTGTAGTTCTAACAGTTGTTGTTATTGTGTACTGTAAAATACACTAGTGGTTGTTTATTTTAGGCCAAACAAATATTCATTCACAACGGTAGAATAACTTTATTTGCGAATTTTATTTCCCTAAGGGTCTGTTATTGATTTAACTTGAAACTGATGTACGCTACATCCCCTTTATAAAACAAGACGCTTTAGCATTTCTAGTAAACTACCTAAAATATTGTAATCAGAATATATGTAAAGAGACCATCTCTTTGCTAGGTTTCATCTTTTGCTGTAATCTAATTAGGTATACGAAAAAAATGTAATTGTTGACCAATAAATCGGTTTGCATCGAATAAAACTCGTAATGATGAATTTATGTTTAATTTAAAATAAGGTATACCTATTATTATTATTAGTATTAAAAATAAATTATTTTATGATCGTTATTGTAAAATTGCATGCAGCATGCTGCGAGAACACTAAATATTGGTTATGTTGATAATTATTATGTTATTGTCTTCATTGGAAGCTGCGATGAGTTCAATGTCGGTGAAATTCAGGTTCAAATCCCACGAAACTTTAGTTTGGCTTATAAATAGGATACTCCTTAACAGTAATGTCACATTTTTTACTATTAACTTGTTTAAGGTTATGTTGTCATAATAAGTATACATAATATAACACAGACATACAGAGATAAATAGAGATTCAGTTAAGTAATTAATGTTAATTAAGTTTAAGTGAACTATGTTGTCGTCAAGTGGTATAACAAGTACCTTAGACGAGTGGTCATACGTACGGGATCGTGTCAGCTTTGATCGGGCACTGTCTTGATTTATGAGTTAGGGATATGAATTGTAAGAGTACTACTCGTAGGTTCATGTTTGGCATCCGTCATGCAGGCGGATAGTAAATTTGCCGTGAGTTTTGTTTTTCCAACGATCAACGATTTTAATGAGCAAAGGCAGGTCATGTATTCTGCCATCAGGTAAATTTTTAATAGTGCTTTTTGTGGGCAAAGATTAAGTTTACAAAAGAAGCTCGACGTTGAGATTTGCCCACCGTGATCATAGTTGGTCAGTGTAACATCCTTTATTATTCTAGGAGATAGATAATTATTTAAATGCTTTCTATTATTTAATTTTATTCTATAAATAACCCTTCTAAAGAATTTTAATAGTTTGTTAATATTAATTTACTGATAAGATAGGTAATTTTTACAGTTTTCAACTTAGAATAAACAAAAAAAAAGAAAAACTAATATGTACTAACAAAATGCTTTCTTAATATTTTGAGTTATTTATGAAATCATTTAGATATTTTACTTTCATTCTCTTTGAGACATTTAAATTATTTAAGTTTGGCACGCAATATGTCTTGATTGAATCAGTGAGAATAAAGTGTATATCATTTTCTTAAGTAATCGGTTAGTTAACTGGTTTTATCATTAAGGTTTAGTTTTAGTCTAGGTTAAGGTTTAGTTTAGCATTAATTCGTGATTATCATTAATAATATTAGTTAAATAGATTAACTGTCAATTTACAATAGTCAATAAGATGTCCAATTATAATTCGAAATACAATTAATAATAATGACTTTAGTTAGATAGCGATAAAACATAGGTATAAGATAGAGTTTTTTATTACTGTAATAATGAGGTATGTAAGTACATAAAGAAGAACGTAAGTACAAAGAAAGAAAACTATAACTACTGTGTTTGAACATTTTAAAAAATAAAATATATGTCGGAAATCAGTGATATCAAATCATAAAATGGAACGTCAAGCTGGAACTAGCTTGGGTGTATTCGGAAGTTGAAGATGGCAGCACCGTACAAATTGTCTGCTGTCATTTGAGTACACGCGGTGGCGGGGGTCACAGAGGACAGCTATTGACTTTCCAACCGCCAGCGGTCACTCTTTAGACAGCCTCCGAGCTGAGCGGACGCTAAAGTAGAACGTCGTTATTATGGCCGAGTTTAATTTGCATTAGCATTGCACAACGTTTACTTTATGGAGAGCACAACTGGGTACAGTGTGTACTGATGGACTGCGATCGAGCAGGTATTGCGTGTGTTGACCAGTCAGTAGCGCGTTATGCCGGAGCCAGCGAGAAGTGCACGTGGACTGTTTTCTATGCACAGTCATACCCTTTGCGAAGAGTAGCACCCATGCGGCTGTGATGGTTCGCTTCTGATGAGATAGGTCATGGTGCCAGCGATTGGCGGATTGATGACGCGGGTTTTAGTAAGCGCAGGAAGCGCGGGCAAGTTGTGGAGCCGGGAGTGTGCAATGCGACGTGTGAATTATGGTTGGTTACCCTGAATGCCGCACCGCGATGTAAATCCGACTTCACCGCGTTCCATTAGCGATTGGTTATGTTATTCGAGCGACATAGTAATCTGTTCAGAGCCATGTGTATCAGTAGTAATTGCCTACTATATTAGTAGCAAGTGTAAAACATGTGTTTCAATGGGTTTCTAAGTAAAATGATGAAAACGCCCACAGTTTATTATTTTCTGGACCACCTATCTGCGACATCAGATCGTGGGATAATGAATCCGAATTTCAGGTTTTTCAGATGGATATCTTGATATGATATTACAAACAGTGGACGGCAAACATGCCAAATAAGGATTCGTTTGAGGTTATAAACGTAAGGAAAGTAAGACAGCGATTCGGTATGGCATTTTTTATTTCATTATTATTATTATTGGTAAGCTCCTGCAGCCAGCATGTATATCTCGTAGCGAACAGAGCTAGAGCTCTTCATTTATCACAAACAGATGCTTGATGAACATCCTCGTTGACTGACGCGTTGGCAACAGCTTTCCTTATTATCTGCCTGAACTCCTGGCCAACACTGGTCTCAGTGTCCAGGCAACGCCTGGTTGTCATATCCGTGGCGTCTTTGTGGCGCGTTACATAGCACCAGGATCATACGTTTCTTTTGCTGAGTATGGTGCCGAGTTACCGAGTAACCGGGTATATTAAAAGAAAAGTTATTTTCTAAACGGCGCACACTTTAAAAAAAATAGTTACCTTAGGTGAAAGAGGTAACAAGCTATTGCGATAGTGCGATCCCCCACATGGATGGCATGTTTGTTCTCATTTGTTTAATTTAATTACCCTTACTGAATTACATTTTATTTTAATTTCTATTCGACGACTGCAAGCGACAAAATAATAAATGGTATCACTAAGCAGAATCGGAACATCCGATAGTATTTTTGTGTAATATCTTGACTTCCAGTGTAAATGGTGCCGTCATCTTGAACTGTAAAAACACTTGACAGAATATTCAAAGTTAAGATCTCGTGAATTTGATTTTTTAATAAAAATATTGTGCTTCTTGTAGCATCTAGGTTTTCCTGAAAATAGGACTGATCGGAAAGAGCTGTTTAAAGTGGAGGTTTGCGTAAACAACAAATCGTTTCGCTTTATTTGTGCTTGATTCAACGAAGTGTTATAAAGTCTTTGCACAGTATCTTTCATCGTAGTTGTTATTAATTTGCGCTAACAGAGTTATTCAAAATCAGTGCAAGTATATTGTTTTGTGAAACCAGAAGCGTTCTGTAAATGAGATAAAGAATTTTCTATTTTCTAACATCTTGTTATTATTTATTTTATCGGCTACCCTCAGTTCAGAAAAATAACATTTAGAAATTTCGTGTGTCTTGTCGTTGTTTTTTTTGTGTGTTTCAGATAAACTAAGTGACAGTGACTGTTGTATGGACATGCAAGCTTGGAAATAACCAAGAGGCGATCATTGCGATTGCGGCGTAATGATACCGGGCATCAATGCAGGTAGTGTTTGTTGATAGTGATACTGTTGGGAGCGCATCCGGCTTCTTGGACTATGGCTTGCAATGACCATCATAGACGATGACATGATTATAACAGGTGATCTGTATTGTTTCTTTTCTTTGTGGCTTAAGTAAACAATAATTATTCCTTGTCGAGTTTGTGATAATTATGCGATTTCGCATTTGATATTTGATAGTTACCTGGGTTTGGATACTTGACGATTTCTGGTAACAAAGGATCTGGTAACAAAGGTCACTGGTCTTTGCTCACCCAACATTGAGTAACTGGCACCAAATGAGTGAAGAATAGACGTTTTGTTACTTACAAGAAACGTCTAAAGATAATTATCACTTTACTGAAGAGTTGTGCTGTTTTTGAATTATCCTTAAGACAGACAGGATGACATAGTGAGAAAATTTAATAGGTGCAGTTTTTTTTATTTTAAAATATTGCTTAAGATACCTAACCTCGTCAAAGTAGAAACGTACCATGGCTAGTTGCCAGTTCCGTCAGATGCACCATGATCTTTGTGTGTGATAATTATATTAGGTAAAAGTTAAAGTGCTTAAATATTACTAAAATTTACACATCTTTTCTTAGTGACGATATCAAATTATAGTATGCACTTTATGATAGATAAGGAATTAAATAAAGAAACCCTTTTCTCAATCTTCACTGCTACTGAAACCTGTAATTGCTGACAGATTAAACATTTTTACCATCACACGGGGTCATTGATAGCTTAGTCAATTGATTGACGTGATATAAAATGTACCCATCGCAAAGTAACTCAATTAAGGTGACTTACAAAATTCATTAACAGCTATGCTGCAGTAAGCTGGTTCTTTGGCAAGGGAATATTATTGTGGTCGTATCACATATTATCATGGGGAACGTCATAATAGCTGTCACTACCTTCTCAGCTAGTTCAGAAAGACTGTTTGAAACAAGTGATCTGCATTTCACAGTAATTGCGTTTTACTTCAGCAGGTAGGTACTCTTTTGCCGCAGTGTTACGCTTAAACGGGCTACCTACGTAATTTTCTTAGAAAAAATAATAATTTCGAGTAAACACTCGTAAAGGTGGTGAAGGTACACGTATATTGGTCGCGTAATGTCTAGTTTTTTTTATTTTTTTATTATGTAGTCAATTTCAGTGTACAAACCAAATTGGACAATAATAATTTGTTGGTTGTATCCTGGAGATGCCTTTCACTTTCTTCGACAAATGATTTGTTGGTTTACCATATAGTGAGAGGTCACAGTAATAGCAATCAATCGGTATTGAGTTCTAGAATTCATAGAGTTACTATTTGAACGAATCTTATTGAAATTAATTGTTGCTTTGTTGAATTTCATCTAATGTAAGCATTCGATGGTAATGCGAAAAGCAAGCTACCTATTTTTTAGTTGCGGAAATTATTAATTGTCCTGGGGAACGCGGTACGCAGTCAACTCTGATGGGAGTTTGATTTTAGAGGAAACCAGAGAATTTATCTGGGGGAATTACAACATTGAATTTTATGTTTTGGAATTACCATGTTACTTCGTCGTTCTTTGACCACGACTATGAAGTACCTGCGTCACGTGTAAATGTTGAATATTAGATCAATGCTGAAATAATGTTTGGTGGAAAAAATACCTTAGTCAATTTAGTCATACAAGGTGAAAACAACTTGACAAAGTGACATTGTTTTCGGTTGGTTTTTAATGATGCGTGGAACGAAATGTTTGAATTGCAGACATAATAATTGACATCATAAATTATTCAATTAGACACGCAAGTTTTACGAATTACCCTTATTTTTTTTTTTGCAAACTACCTTCAATATTTGCAAACTCCTTTCAATTTTGGTGAAGTACCCTAAATAATTACTAGATAAGCTAACGAAGTATCGGCCGTGTAAATGATGAGGGGCCGACAATCTACAGCCGATACCTGGGGTATATCGTTACAATGAGTATAGCGTTGTCACCGTGCGCGGGTTAGCTAAAAGCGCTAACTATGACATCCTGTGGCGGCTGAATGGTAGCGATCCTTTAAGTTCAGTGAATGAGTTGACCGAGAGATGCTAAAAGACGATTACGTTCTACTCTGATCAGGGGCTAGGGTCAATGCTGACCCTCAACAACAATAGAAATTTTATGCCTCATTGAGCTTTCCAATAGATCAGGAAAGGCCGAGCTTAAGAGATACTTTTGTTTGTTTTCTGGTTACAGGTAAACCATGATAGTGAAGTTACTCCATGATGTATACGGCGTTCAGATTCAAGAGCTCACAAGCTTTTTCATGGTTTATACACCATCGCATGGGATCATAAAGCACCCACGAGGACGTGGGGTCTGTCATGATGGCCGTGTCGGAAATCAGTGATATCAAATCATAAAATGGAACGTCAAGCTGGAACTAGCTTGGGTGTATTCGGAAGTTGAAGATGGCAGCACCGTACAAATTGTCTGCTGTCATTTGAGTACACGCGGTGGCGGGGGTCACAGAGGACAGCTATTGACTTTCCAACCGCCAGCGGTCACTCTTTAGACAGCCTCCGAGCTGAGCGGACGCTAAAGTAGAACGTCGTTATTATGGCCGAGTTTAATTTGCATTAGCATTGCACAACGTTTACTTTATGGAGAGCACAACTGGGTACAGTGTGTACTGATGGACTGCGATCGAGCAGGTATTGCGTGTGTTGACCAGTCAGTAGCGCGTTATGCCGGAGCCAGCGAGAAGTGCACGTGGACTGTTTTCTATGCACAGTCATACCCTTTGCGAAGAGTAGCACCCATGCGGCTGTGATGGTTCGCTTCTGATGAGATAGGTCATGGTGCCAGCGATTGGCGGATTGATGACGCGGGTTTTAGTAAGCGCAGGAAGCGCGGGCAAGTTGTGGAGCCGGGAGTGTGCAATGCGACGTGTGAATTATGGTTGGTTACCCTGAATGCCGCACCGCGATGTAAATCCGACTTCACCGCGTTCCATTAGCGATTGGTTATGTTATTCGAGCGACATAGTAATCTGTTCAGAGCCATGTGTATCAGTAGTAATTGCCTACTATATTAGTAGCAAGTGTAAAACATGTGTTTCAATGGGTTTCTAAGTAAAATGATGAAAACGCCCACAGTTTATTATTTTCTGGACCACCTATCTGCGACATATAGATATAATAAAAATAAAAATAAAATTGTATTAAAATATTGTAAAGTACAGAATAATTATTTTCAGAATTAGTATTTAAATCATAATACTGTTAGTCAGCTAATATAATAATGAACTTTGCAAAGAAAAATCACGTTAGTTCACGACATCCCTAATGAGTCTACATGTATGAAACAGAATGGGGCTTGTAGCATCTCTGCATAGGTAATTTATTACAAACTCTGTCGCTACTAACTGATTAAAGAGCTTCCTTTCGTGGGCGATCTAATTACCGACAAACCGAGAACAACAATATGTAATCTGAATATTTATGAAGGTGTACCTTACATCGTCCGTGGATTTGATATACCCATACTTCTGTTTATCTTGAACGAAAATTGACTGTGTGCAATGAATAATTTATTGTGAGCAACCGGCACTGACGTTTGCCATATTTTAATATAAATCCATCTACCATATTGTATGCAAAATGCCATTGAATGCAGTGCAAGGCGGGATCATTATTTCAATATACGGCCGCGATATTCATCACACGGCCTGTGGTTGCAGCATTTTAAACAAATCATCTTTATACGCAGCCCTTCTCGACGAGCGGTCGTCGCGACTGCCTCGCGGAATCGATTTTAATAATGTCCATTTCTCAGTTTTTACATTTTATTATAATTTTTTCGTTACGTCCGTATATTTTAGCGTACATAAGGCATTTATGGCATATTATTGCGGAGCTCGTGAATTGTGCATTGAAGCACTTCAATTGTAAATTGTGTATCATTGTTATTGTAATGGGCTACTTGTATTAAGACCTTGTTATATTCTTGGCCAATGACCAACTGTAAGACAATACAATGCGTTGCCCTAAGGCCTAAGTAGTGTAGTATTGATTAAGTTTCGCTTATTAAACAATTGGCACAGCTTGCTTTTGTACTCCAGGATGTGGTACTTCGCATAATAATATTATTATGCATGAACACCTAAGATTCATTTCATTTTACTTATTTCAATCAGCCAGAAAATAATATATTTGAGATGTCTTTAATTAACGTGACTTTTCAATGTAATATAACACAATGAACCAAATGTACTTACTATTTTTAATGTACCCAATTGAGTTGTTCATTTAAAAAAATATATATATTTTTTAAATGTATTTTAAATCTTTAACACAAATTATATTAATTGGCATTGTTAAAAACGCTTAAAAACTATTTTAATATTAATAATAATGAATTCAAAATTGATAAAAGTTCAAAAAGAATCACGTGACTACAAACGCGCCAGATTTGGTCGCCATGTTAGTGACGTCATTTTGTTAAAGCAATTACACAGTGTTAGAAGCTTCTACGTGAATTGAGTAAAAATATCCGAAATTTAGTGCAAAAAGATATTCATACCACGTAATTTTATTGTAAATTTAAATGTTAAATGATTTATTCTTCATTAAATATTATAATAAAACTCTCTATTGATTGTACACACTAAATAAATTTAGATAAGGTGACACTGGTAACTGGTAAATCGTGTCTGGGAGAAATCAGGGCAGGGTGTTAGGGGTATAAATCAGGGTTGTATGATAAAATTATATTTCATTTATCATACAACTAGGTTCTACCCGCGACTTCGTCTACCTAAATTCCAGATATGGATCCTGAGAGAAGTGAAGAATGTGATTAATAAAAAAATGCACAATGCAATACAACAGAAATTCTATGCTAGTAGTAGGTACATACATATGATGACCCTATAGCCTAGTTGATAGCGATTCGATCCAGCCTGCGAAGTGAGGGTCCCAGGTTCAATTCCCGGCCATATCTAATAAAATGTGACAAATAATTATTTGTACTCGGGTCTTGGGTGTTATAGTGACGTGTTATTTGTGTTGACCATGCCACCCGCGACACAGGAAAACCTACTGCGGTGGTATGGGTCTGTACGCGCTTTATACATAAAACTGGTACAATATATATATTTTTTTGTCTCCGAAATACGCCAAGTTGGTCAATGATCACGACTCGTGTGGCGAATCGTTACCACTCCAGATCGCTAAGTCAAGGGTCCTGGTTTCGATTCGATGCGAGGTGGATGCTGCGAGATGGTTTGAATGATTAGTTTGTATTTCTGTTCTTGGTCTGAGTGTGTGTCCTTGTGTTGTCTATGGCACCCACGACACTGGGTATCCTAGTATGGGGCTATGAGTGTGAAGCGTTTATTTATTTATTTATGTACCTACTGGTTTTACAATGTTAACGATAATATTATTATCTAATATCTTCAAACACGGTTCCGTTTTACTCTACCTACCATTGTTCTACGACGTGTTCCACTTTGTAGCCCCAGGACCCATCATCAGATCCTCATTGAATTTGAGTAGGATCAACGTTGCAAAATTCCTAACCTAATAAAATAAAACCATGAGTTGTTTTATAAAAAAACGGGCATGTGCGTGTCAGGCCACGGGCAATGTAAGGTTCCGAAGTAGTAAGTTTATCGACTATGACTCATACTTATGTTAACATAGCAGTGATAGTTTTCCTTGTAAATTCATCATATAAGTACCCTATTTTTGAGAATTTTTTCACTTGTCTAATCCAACCGTTTAGTCAACAGTTGGGGACGACACTTGACTGTAACCAAAATTAGCACTTTAAAGCCAAACATTTTGCAAACGGACCCCTAATTCTAAAAATGGTCATACAAGACCCATAATATCTTTGGAAGACCTTTTCAACGATACTCCACAATATAGGGTAGGCGACGAATAAAAAAATCATCCTCACGTTGTCTGTAGGGGAGGTACCCTGAAAAAAAATGTTTTTCAATATTTAATTCTACGATTCTGGAGTTTTAATAAATATGTATATCCATGCCAAATTACAGCTTTCTAGCAGTAAGGGTCTGCCCGCTTTGCTTCGGACAGACGGACGGACGGATGGACGGACAGACGGACAGACGGACAGACAGACAGACGGACAGACGGACGGACGGACATGACGAAACTATAAGGATTCCGATTTTACTTCGGAACCCTAAAAGCGAATCTATGAACGAAAACTAAAATTTTACCTCTTACGCTTCCCGCCCACGTCCGATAATCGGTGACCGCTTTTTTTGTAGGAGAAAAATAGAACGTACTGATAGCAATGGTCGGTCAAAAAGTCGGTCAGAAATAATATGAAAGAAAAAATCGGCCCGGTTATCGGTCCTACAAAAAGACTGACGTGGGCGGGAAGCGTTTTTCCTCGGGAAAAGGTCACAGGTACACATTTAACATTATCTTTGGGGTGTTTTTTTGTAGTTTTCACACGTAATGGTACAAAACAAGCACGATAACTTTTAAGGTTTAGCATTTTTGATATATTTATCAATATATTGACGATAATATCAAGATTTTATCAGTTAAAAGTCAAATCACAGTATCAGCTGTATGCTGCAATGAATAGCAATTAACAAAGTGACGTCACACGCGCGCTCGGTTCTATTCGGGAATTGTCGGCGTGTTTTCGGTACTGGATTCAAAAACGTATTTTTGATTTGATGTAACTTTTAAATTATAGCGAATAAAAAAAAACTAAAATAACTTTGTTATAAAACTTATATATGAACTTTCCATTTATAACAAAAAAAAATTTTAGGAAACAACTCAATTAAAATTGCACTAGTCAAAGTCATAGCCAAGCTCAGTTGGTATATAATCAATCTAACAATGCTGCAATCTTTAAGTCCTTGTTACTTATAAGGAACAGCGGTCGGCAAGTGCCGCTAATGGCAAAAAATCTTTAGCATTTCCGTGTTCTACAGAGCACGTAAAGCCCGGTTGTTATTCTAAGGTAACAGCCGTTATGTCGGGTGCCTTCGGCATGAAAACTACTGACACTTTTGGGCTCTAACCCAGAGATTTAAAAACGTTTAACCTCTCCACCAATCCATAACGTGGTGGTGTATGCTCTAGGCCTCCGCATGCGGAGAAATCCGTACTCAGCAGTGGGCGATCAATGGGTTGAAGCCTAGGTATAGATAGGTTGATTGAGGAAGTGTATTTGGCTTAAACATTAGAGGATAGAAAATGAAATACATAATGAAAAAACTGTTCATTTAACGTTGCGGTTGCTATTTGTGAAAGTAACGTTAACCGGAGTAAATTGCGCAACAAGTTTTAACTAACAAGCCTTGTTATTTAATATGTTATTTTCCTATCTTCATTAAACTAGTGAAACTGTCAGGTTAACCTAATTCGGTTTCGTTGAACATGCTGAATTAGCCGTCGTTAGTGTAACGACCGTCCTAGATAGCTGTTACAATAAATTTCTTAATTGCCCTTCGTCGACGGATAGCGGAGATTCTTAGACGGTGATGCAAATGTGATCTCATTTTGTTTACATAATTTATCAAATGACGAGATAATGAGTTTTTTTTTTGTATAAAATGTATTGTAAGAACAGAGTGTTTATTTTTTTACTTCTCTAATCTTTCAGCGTTTGATTCATAGGCAGGGACACTACAACAGGGTCGTCGAAAAAAAATATTTAGCGTGTTTTATATTCAAAGCTTTTTATTTATATACCAAAACTTTTAGTTTATTTTTCCTTTGTTTATTTTTTAGGTGAATAGCCGATACCCGAACAAACGAGCCTCTTGATGGTAAGTGGTCACTATCGCTCATTGACATCAGTAACTCAAGGCATCACCGTCATTGCCGGCAAAAAATGAGAAGAAATAAATAAAGTACTAGCTCTCAGGCCAAAACATACCCAAATCCGACATGGACATAGGTTTTTCTTTCCACATTTTTCATCTTCAAAGCAATTGTCAACAGTATTGTTTCACATAATATGAAATATGAAAGAACCCAAGGTAGCTAATGCCGCGAGGGTAGGTAACAAAAGGGTCTCGGAACGTCGGGAACGCAAACAACTGTGATGGAATAAAAAATCTGTTTGTGCTGCAATCAATCAAACAAAGCCAGCAAGCTCCCAGCTCCAAAGCTAACTTTCCGAATGGCCTGCTATTATTTAGTATTGATTTCTGACTATTTTTATTGGTTGCCGATTCAATGTTTACAGAGATTTGCGACGGCTCTTTGGCTGTGATTCGCGTTGATTGGATTGGGGGTTATATTTATTTAATGGATAGCTTTTAGCTTTCTCCAAGAAATGTTTGTAATTTTGCAAGTTTCTAAATTGAGTGATTTGATATTTTATAATATTTTATGCGAATTAATAAAGAATACACCGCTTAAAATATATCGGTATTGTTATATTATGTAGAAAATTTTTACGCATATTTCAGAGTTTAAAATTGTAATCTACATGAAACTAAATTACTGTCACTTACATTTGTAAGATATTTAATGATTAAACGAACTTACCTGTAAGTGAAGTTCTATCATAATTATGTGAGGTGTTTCGTTCGAAGAGATTAGATAATACACATGTAGTACTGAGGAGAAGTATTCTTCCTACACCCATTCATATCAGGTTGGCTTCATTATCAGAAAATACAAATTATGATACATGCTTAAGAAAAATTTACCTTTTCTGTTAAAGCGACAACATTAACATGTATGAGGCCTTTATACCAAAAGTATTTTTTCTTACTGATTTATTTGTAGCTGGTACGCAATATGGAATGCGTTTTCATAATTGGAAATCAAGTAACGATGTAGATATCGGATTCAAAAATCATTAAAGTTGATTCTTTGATTTAGACTTCGCCCATCTAGTTGGGCACCCCAACGGTCTTTTAACAGTAGATAAAATTTAAAAAAAACGGTCGTTTTACTTGCACTGACATGACAGCTATTAGTATTTCACCTAATACATATTATAATACCTAACAGTTGAGGTTCTTGATTTAATTAAAACATCCAGTTTAAAATCAAAACAACTTATACTTGTATAACCATACTTTCAGGAAAGACCCGAAATATACTCTGTTAAATCATTTATTGATTTTTTATATTAGACTGAATCATTATGTAACAGTCACATCTTTCTTTTATTTATTGCCAAGAAACCAGTGTTATTGATATTCTTGAGTTTTTTCTCCGCTCATGATAGTGCTTCGCAAGCTCATAAAGGGATGTCAATGCCGACACTTCCAAAAAATTTGAATATTTTTCTAATAGACTTATATCAACTGACACTAGAGACCTATTTGCCAAGTGTGCCTATTTTTAATTGATGATAATTGATAAATCACTAATATTATTTTTTGAAATTATCTATTCTAGATAAAATTATGCCCAAAATTTCATTATTAAGACAAATTTGAACACAATAATTAAAAGTTATTTGTCAACAAATGTTCCTACCTGTTGTCGTTATAAATCATTAGTGTATCATATAGGTACCCTAATTGTTTCATTTCACAAATATCTCTCAATATCTACATGTGTATTATCTAATCTCGAGAACGAAACACTGAAGCATAATTAATGATTAAACGAACTTACCTGTAAGTGAAGTTCTATCATAATTATGTGAGGTGTTTCGTTCGAAGAGATTAGATTTCCGCCCTCCCTAATCAAACCCCCAAGAATTTGTGAAATGAATATTATAATTTTTTATCTCTGAACTAAATGACAATCTGAGCACAGTTAACCTATAGAGAACTGTCTGTCACATTATTTATTTTTTATTTTTTGACTTTCAACTTAAGTGCATAATGGCGACATTGTATGTGAGACTATATTTATATATTTCAGAATCACTTGATACTTCAGAATAAAAATCGGGCGAGTTGGGTAATAAACTAAGTTTACAGGTACTTTAAAGCCAAGTATTTCGCAAACGGACCCCTAATTCCAAAAATGGTTTTAAAAGACCCATAATACTTTTAATAGAACTTTACAACGATACCCCACACTATAGGGTACGTGACGAATAAAAAATTCATCCTCACGTTACCTGTTGGGGAGGTAACCTGAAAAATTTTTTTTTTCAATATTTTATTCTACGAATCTAGAGTTTTCATAAATATGTATATCCATGCCAAATTACAGTTTTCTAGCACTAAGGGTCTCGCCGCTCTGCTTCGGACGGATGGACGGACGGACAGACAGACGGACATGACTATAATAACTATAAGGGTTCCGAATTAAATTCGGAACCCTAAAAAACTACATTCCATGTTTTTAAGCAAGGTGTTATTAGGTGTTTCAATACAAAACAATGTAACTACTAATTTACGCCTCAAGAGAGACGGCGCAGACAAGAGTAATATAATTAATGGTTTATTCATGACAACTCTATTGTACAACTAATCATGAACTGAGAAACAAGTTTTGAAGAAGATATTAAATAGAAAGGGTCAATGAACAGGAAGAGAATCAACTAATTTATCGATGTAGAATCAGCAAGATTGAAGGTGGTCAAAAATGATGGATAGCAAATTGTGCTACAAGTCTTAAGCTTTTAAAAATATTTTAGAGAAGATACAAAATAAAAGGTCAAGTCACTTAGTTTATCGTTTGAATCGGCTTGGATAGATTAGAATCAGTCAACAGATTACCAATATCAAACCGATTATTTATCACTCAAACATCTAAAAAAAACTTTATTGAAAACCAAAAATCCATTGAATACAGGTACTGTTTTTAAACATACTTCAACATTCAATATAAATAATTTGCAACTGCAGCCGTGTCAGTGTAATAAGAATGATTTATTGATTTTCTCGTATACATTACTTCCACTTACAATTTTACTCATAGCCAACAAGAACGGGAAGCGAAAAAGTTAATGAAAATTAACCTTAAAAATATACGCGAATTTTGGCTATAGTTACTGATAACAATATGACATCATTATTAACTGAATTTCAGCTTATTATTAATCCGTATTCATTAAAACAATATTTATATTTATTTAATAACAACATCAAGTACAGTTTTAAACTTTTCGAAGAACGCTATTTCTCTTAGTGTTACCATTATAGTAACTTTAAACGCTTGCTTTACTGTGCTCGCTCATCAAACTATCTAGCCGTATGTCACCATACATAGACAAGAAAGGAACACAATACAGTCTTGTTTAAGAATTAACTTTGAAGACGGCCAATCAAGCAGGCCATCGGTTAGCTGATCAAACATAATAAAAAGCCCACACTCAATCATGACGAATCTTCTGAGATGCTAAGACGATGCTATCAATCATCTGTGAGAAATGTTCTCAAAGTTCTACAGCTACTAGTGTAATCATCATACGTATATCTATACTTCTATACTAATATATAAAGAGGAAAGATTTGATTTTTTGTTTGCATTGAATAGGCTCCGAAACTACTGAACCGATTTCAAAAATTCTTTCACTGTTGGGAAACTAAACTATCCCCGGGTAACATAGGCTATATTATATTTTCAAAAAATTAGGGATCCTTAATAAAACTCCAATAATGTAACCCAAGGTGTAAAAAAATAAGAAAACCGAAGCAAAGCGAGGGCGGTTACTCGTGTATAATAAGACTGTAACTATTCGATTCCTGTACATGAAAAATATATTGGCGAAAAATGGCTTTTGCTAGAATTTGTTTTTGTTTTGAAATTTTGGCTGGATTTACTATGCTTTTATTCCAGCTAATCTCAGTACTAGCTTACCTGATTTCTATGCAATTCATTGATGGATTTTGAAAATCTTAAAATGAGTACATGATTTAAAAATTATTAATATAATGTCAAAATTTTAATAACGAGTAACGAAAATACCAGAAATATATAGTAACACACGAATGGTAAACAAACAGTTCTATTTTGCTCATTGTAAGAGCATTGGTAAAATTTGTACGTAATGCAGATGTACAAGTTTCTGTTTATTTATTACGAGTAACCGCCCTCGCTTTGCTTCGGTTTTCTTATTTTTTTTTAAACCGTGGGTTACATTATTGGAGTTTTATTAAGGATCCCCGGGAATAGTGTAGCTTCCCAACAGTGAAATCATTTTTCAAATCGGTTAAGTAGTTTTGGAGCCTATTCAATGCAAAGAAACAATCAAATCTTTCCTTTTTATAATATTAGTATAGATGGACACATATGAAAACTTTGAACAACACTGCACAGTAAGGGACGCGGTTCGTTATCCACTAGTTGGAACAGAGCCAAAACTGTAATAAAGACTTTCTCGTTAAGTCTTTGATGGGCCTGCCTCTATTAAGATGTTCACTCCTAATAAATTTAAAAATAATGTTCGATTCATTTTTGTTATTTCAGAAGTCGAAAAATATTCCTCACTTCCTCTACAGCGAATTCGTTTTAAGAGGAAACGCTACAAAGAATTTAATTATGATGTTCCAAGGTATGATTTATTTGTCCACGTGGAAATCATAAATATGTGACATAATATTTACTGATATTTATACGTGGCTTTACCTCATAATTACTCTTAAGTCATTTATAACAACTCCAAGACTGACTTGATAAGAACAATTGCCGCGGCTTACGCATATCTTTTCATAAATAAATAGCCGACAAGGAGAAGACGAGTCATCTAATGGCGAGTCACTGTTGCCTCTAATAACCCGAAGGACATCAACAATGCGTTGCCGGCTGTAATGGTTGCCGACACCTATTATTGTCTTGCGATTCTAATTAATACAATCTTCCGGAATGTGATACTCCAAGACTGACTTGACAAGAACAATTGCCGCGGATTACGCATATCTTTTCTTAAATAAATAGCCGACAAGGAGAAGACGAGTCATCTGATGGCGAGTCACTGTTGCCTCTAATAACCCGAAGGACATCAACAATGCGTTGCCGGCTGTAAAGGTTGCCGACACCCATTATTGTCTTGCGATTCTAATTAATACAATCTTCCGGAATGTGATTTTTCTTTGTACTTAAATTATGTTAACAGTATATTGTGCAGTCAGATAAATATCTTCCTACATACAGAATAGGTGTAAACGTTTCTACATCTTATACTAAATGTTCATTCTACAAATGACTAGTCGATAACCGAGCAAAACAAAGCAATAACCTAGTCAATCTCCTTTCTATGTTTATGGTCCTCATCAATATCCCATCGTATTCAAAATGTCGGTAAACAAACCTATGATCGGGTTTCCACAAGCAGTATCTAATTAAGGAGCCTTAATAAACTTTGTAAGGCTGTCAAACGAACCTGAAACTTCGAGCATAAAATCCTTTGCCTCATGTTATCGTGCCTCCTTAGAAGGTAAAAATGTGTTCCGATACCAAGACTGCACTTTCTTTCGTTATAAAGTAGAAACTGAATTGCGTTTTAACGCATACTAACCTATTTAATAGAGAAAGTGTTTTTAGAAAAATAGAAAATATGCTCTGAAGACTGACGTTAACACAATATCTCTGAAGAGGTTTTCAGGACACGGGTGTGTTTTTGTAACTAAAGAAACTTAGCCTTTACATTTATCCAAAGTACGATAGAAGGATATAGTAGGATTATGATATTAATTAAATTTGTGTATATTTTACGTACTTGCACTGGCACTAATATGCAACAACACGTATGTATTATTATGCAAGTGTTTTAGCACTTAAATGGTTCAGACATTGATTCACAGATGTCGCTAGAATATTTCGTTTCTTAATTTATAATTCTTGTACAATTAATATATACCTACATAATATTATTACTTCTATAATAGTTCGGCCGTGACCATGATCAATAAAACTGAGTTCAAATATAGCCATCGAATATACAAATCGTGATTACTCGCAATAAATAGGTTACAATTTATGGGTTCATTTAAAGGTCGTAACGATAAGTTTTAGAGTCGAAATCATCGACAGTTCACGTGAAGTTACGTGGTCATTGCATACATCCTGTATTTGTAAAAATCAAGAGAGTTCTGATACTATATTCATTCCTCTGAGGAGATGTGTAGTCACACGATGACTTCTGTGGCGTAATGATTACCATGCCAGAATGCCATGCCGTTTGAAAGGTTCTGGTTCTGATTCTGATTCCAGTTCCTTCAAGATAGAAATTTAAATGAAGTTTGAATTTCTGTTTTCAATTTTAATGTATTGTGTACGATTTGGGTAAAGATACTCGTGATTCATATTGTACGGTGTCAAGGTATGTAAGGTTGTCTTTGGTGCCTGAGACACAAGGAATCCTAGCGTGAGGCTTGGACTGTGTAGCGTTATATTGGCCTTAAATTATTCGAACCAAAGCGCAAGCAGGTAGATAGATGATGCTAATTGAAGCAATGTTAAAAATATCTGGCATCGTTAATGAACAGGATTTACGCACGATAGACCCATTGAAGTACCATACTTCTCACATTTAACAGGTAAGATGCAAATTGGTGGAAGGGCTAGTAGCAAGTGTTGACGATGTCAAAGTTCTCATGGACGAAAGCATGGCGTATGAAGCATGGCTACTACTATCTCGTTGAAGCCACCGAAATCGATGTTTTATCGTGTACTGCACAACGGTTCAGGAATTTTCCTACTAGCGGTCAACCATTCAACTTAAAACCGCGCCTGATGAAGAACTCATTATCCCAACATCAAAAGTACCTCATACTCGCAATATGGTTACGTTGCCCACTGTCTTAGTGAATTCAAATTTATAGGGGTTATGAAAGTGAAGTTTAAAGCCACGTTTAAAATTTTGCGAATATGAAACATTTTTATTCGTTCATAAACGCATTTAAATCGACAGAAAGGAAATAAAAAGACAATACGGAAGTTTGTCGTATGAACTGTCAGTTAATAAAACAGACTAGGAACTATGAAACTCAAAATAACTAAATTGAAAAAACCAGAGCTGCATGCTCAAAATAAAGTTCCGTGCAAGTCTTTTGTATATTTTGTATACCTTTAGATAAATCCAAAGAAATAGCTAAAAATTGTTTAATCTAAAACTTTAAAAAATCTTTTTTATCAACCTCGCTGTACAAAGAAAAAAATATATAAAAATATAACTATAAAACATCGTAGGTAATCTCAAATCCAATTAGTACAATCCATTTAGTACAAGCAAATCAAAATGCTTATCGATATATCACAACACTGTTTTTATTTACTAATCAAGAATGGAATGGTTGATTCATCTGATATAAAATCTAGGGAACCCTTTCTGTGTACCGGAAATTAAATCAGCTAGGATGTCACTTTTAGAAGAGACAAATATCAACTTTAAAAAATAAAACCCAATTCGTGCTAGCAATCAAATCCAATCAAATAGTTTTTATATTTTTGGCATTTTTTTTCTCTGTCAACTGAACAAAAATATTAAACAAAAATGTAAAGCGCTATATTAATGTACAGATATTGTATAAAAAAATAAATCATTAAATATTATAATTTAAATCGTCAATAATAAATCCTAAAATTGCTACGGAATTCTAATTAAAGGGTTTGCCGTTTAAGGCCTTCTGCTAAACTAAACAAACCATGCAGATTGGAATGAGAGAGATGACATCAAATCAAACATTGCGCGTATTTTTCATTTCGCATAATCTTCTGCAACTCTAGCAAATTACAAGTTTAAACAATTAAGGAACTAATCAAGTAAAAAAGCCTTTGAAATTATTTTAGACAAATTATGCTTACATTTTGTTGTACCTCGAGATGGAAAACTAAATGTGTTAAAATGACCTAATAGAGCTCTCTCTTCTTGCGATGTAGAGTAGTGTTCAAAACCTTTTAAAAATTTACATGTGTCCATAAAACCAAATTAAACAAAGGTAAGTAACAATTATGATAATAGGTATATACTTAGAATACTCAGTTATTTTAGAAAATTTATTGGACAAGAATTTTGTGATGCATGAAATTATACATGCTGTAAAGATCTTTGATCAAATTCTAGCAAATACAAGTACGATATTAGCATCCAATGAAAACAGGGTAACCACAAAGAGAAGCGAAAACAGAAATCATAATCTTCCTAAACAAAAAAAAAACCAGCCAAGTGCATGTCAGGCCACACACATTGTGTGGTTCCGTAGTTCATTGACTATTTATTATGAGGAATAAATAATGAGTCAATACAGTGAGTTAATACGATACAATAAGTTAACTACAGACACTTTTAATATACCCTAGCCGTAAGGCAGTTTTCTTTTAAAATTCATTATTTTATATGCTACTATCATGAATATTTTCACATGTCCAACACAACACACATGTATTGTACACCTTTGATAAATAAAAATATGTATGTTCATGCCCAATTACATTTGCGCTATGCTGTGGACGGTAGAATTGACGGATGGACATGACGAAACTATAAGGGTTCCGTCTTGTCTATGGAACCTTAAAGCGAATAAACCTAAAACCCTCTCCAAATGCAAACAGTACAGAATAGGTACACTAACGAAAACTGTGTATTCATGGTACCTACGCGACTTGCATTATTACAGAGTTTTTATGTTTGTCTGACCGTTTGCCCATGCTGATCACAGAAACGACTTAACTGATTTGGATAAGGTTTTCAGTAATGTATTGCCATAAACTAGCAATAAAATTGAGTGTTATTTGTTTTATTTCAATCGATTCACAAATTAACCCCGTTATTCGTAAATACAAAAAAGTTATACAAAGTTTATAAATTGTTTTGTTTCTTTCACTCTTATGAAAAACGATAAAGATAAAACATAATATAACAGTGCAATAGCTAAAATAGGTTTGATAAGAGAGGCCGTGAGGAGATAGGTAGGTATTTAATTAATAATTTCTTACGCCCCAACTCAGAGTCACTAACGGTTACTTTAATCGCTCCTTAGTAAAGAATCATCATACAAATTCTGTACTAAGGAGCGATTTAAGTAACCGTTAGTGACTCTGAGTTGGGGCGTTAGAGTGTGAGTTTTAAGGCATAGCTTTTCCGAAGCGAAGCGTGGGCGGTTATAAGTTCAAAAATAAACAAGGTAGGTATAATGTTATTTTTTCTACTTAACGCTCACACTGAAAACATCGCTGAAAAGTTAATTCTGTTCTCATCATGTCTGTAGGTATGTTATGTTTAATGTTTAGTTTAAGTTTAAAAAATTACGTTTTTGTGTTAGTTCATTATAATTCTTTTTTTTTCGCAGTACGAGTAGGTCTTAGAAAACCAAGAAGGTAGACTTGAAAAAGAATCAACTCACTTACCTATAGGGGAGGTTCTCTGTCTTTTTTTTAAATATATTTTTATTTAATGACTTTGTAGTTTTAGTAAATATGTATAACCATGCCACTTTGTAGCTTTCAAGTACTAAGTGTCTCCGCGCTATGCTGCAATCAGATGAACAAACCGAACAAAACGAACAAAACGAACAAAACGAACATGATGAAACTACAAGGATACCTACGTTTTGGCTACGGAACCCTAAAATGGTATAATAGTCATAAATGATTATAATTTAATGAATTACAATAAAATAATTCTTAGAATGTAATATTTTTACTGCATTTTCATTTTCCTTTTCTGCTAATAGATCTAATAATTAACCTGTTAGTAACCTGTTAACCACATTTTCTGTTAAAAGATCTATAAAGTAATATTATGTAACACATTAAGATAGAAGATAGATATATCATAAACAGGTGACAATGTATGCGTGCTTATTTATTTAACCGTGCATTGCCCGTCGTATTGCAACGCTTATTTACCGGCGGCTTATAAAAAGTCTGACTCAGACCTCAGTCGTTGCGTCAATGAAGCGGTCTAGGGCTACGCAAATATTTACCGCCGCGCATTATTACTGCACCGCCCTTGCAATGAACCGGGAGTTACCTGCCGTTGGTTTAGTCGGGTACAGTACTGGCGCCAGTTACTGGTACTGGAAGTGGTTAGGAAGTAGTATCATCTATAAGCTAAAGAGTTTTATGTTTGTTTGTTCGAACGCGCTAATCTCTGAAATTGGCTGTCGGATTTTAAAAAAATATTTTTGTGTATGATTGCCAGATTCAGAAAGGAGGCTTTAGGCTATAAGGCAATAAGGAGTTGCTTCATCGGTACGCGGGATCTAATGCGAAGTGAGAGTGGGTTACCTTATAAGTATTTAGTACTGGCGTACACGCAATTTATCTGATTGTACGAAGCTATTGCGGGTACTCGAATATCAGTGACCAAATTAAATAGAGCCATAAAAACATAAAAACAAAGTAAAAGCAGGGTTACAAAACTAATTCACCATTACAAATTACGACTCACTATTAATTTTTACTCTAGGTAGGTATCTACATATACCCACAACGGCTCGCTTCCGAGGCCTCGTGTTTGACAACAACTGCGAGCTTCTTACCAAGAAACTGTGTATGGAAATAAACGATGAAAATTGCGACTTGGTAACCGTTTTTATCACCACATCTAATAACTTAAAACGAGCAATTCTTATTTGGGTGAATATCAGAAACGTGCATTTTTTTTCAATTTTGGTGGCGAAATTTTCTCTTCAGTTTTCGTGAAAAATGAGGACCTGGTATAAGAATAGAAAGTCTAAGCTACAGGAACCTTCAAGAGGTATGAGAATATGTCGATAACTTTTTGAGATATTTAAGTTCAAAGACTAGTGTGGCCACCAGAATTGAAAATCGCCCACCAAAATCGAAAGTACCCACCAAAATTGAAAATCAGTGACACCAAAATTGGATTTTTCTGCAATATAAGCTCTAAAATCAATGAAGTAAAGCTCAAAGTGGCTAATATCACGAATTCTCGGGAATTATCAATAACTTTCATCGTTTTATAAAACTCTCTATTGTTAAAAACATAGATATTATTATTTAACATCTATCAATCCATCAGCCCTCGGAGATCCACTGCTCGACACAGGCCTCCCCTAACTTGCGCCACTCTGACCAGCCCTGTGCCTTCTGAATCCAGCGGGTGCCTGCTGTCTTCTTCAGGTCGTCAGTCCACCTGGTTGGGGGGTTTCCAATGCTCGTTTTTCCAAGACGTGGGCGCCACTCGAGGACCTATTCCCCAATGGTCATCGGTCCTTCGAATTATGTGGTCAGCCCATTGCCACTTCAGCCGGCGTACTCGATGAGCTATGTCGGTTATTCTTGTTCGTCTACATCATTTCTGATTCGTTCACGTACAGAAATACCAAGCATAGCTCTCTCCATCCGCTCTCTCTCTCTCCGTAGTCTGTGTGACTTTGAACTTATAAATAAGTCCAATAGTAATAAAGCACAACGTCTCGGAGCCGTATGTCATCACTGGCAACACACACTGCTTGAATACCTTCGACTTCAGGCACTGAGATAGTGTTTTGGCCGACAAGATATGATGCAGTTTCCCGAACGCAGCCCAATCGAGTTGAATTCTACGAGTGACTTATTTCTCGAAGTTGAACATACATACGTATATGATATGGACATTGGACATGATTTTCATCTTGTCCATGTTAAGACCCACCGATTATGGCGCTATTCAAGTCCCCTATCATTTTACCAAGTTCCTCCAGGGATCTTGCCAGAATGACTATATCATCGGCATATCGCAAGTGTGTGATGTCTCTGTTGACCACGATGATACCACGTTGTTTCCATTCCATCAGCTTGAACACGTCTTCCAACGCAGCAGTTAACAGTTTAGGAGATATGACGTCCCCTTCCCTGACACCTCTCTGCAGTTGAATAGGGTTCGCAGCTGTGTCGGAAATGGTACCTGATAATTACAAACACTTCAACACCTCAATATGAGAATTAAGTACCGATACTGATACCGATAGAATCAAAGTCTTTCTCATAGTCTATATAAGCAACACGTAACAACAGATTATACTCCTTGGTCTTTTGTATAATCTGCCTCATGTGTGTATATTATGGTCCTTGGTTCTGTGGCCTTTCGGAATCCTGCTTGTTCGGGAGGCTGGAAGTCATCAAACCTGCCATGCGATTTGTGAGCACCCTCGCAAACGGCTTACAAACGTGGTTCAGAAATGCAATAGGACTTTAGTTCTTCAAAAGGGCTTTTTGGCTCTTCTTGAAGAACAGAGTCACCACAGTTCTGCTGCACGCTTCCAGGGTAGTTCCAGTATTGATAACGGAAACGAACAGCTATTGGACTGTCACTAGTAGAGGTTTCCCATCAGCTGTTGTGAATCCGTCATTTCCCGGAGCGTTTTTCTTTTTAAGCTGTTTGAGAGCCTGTCTTATCTTATAGGTACTAGTACAGGCGGCGTCCGGGATATCCTGTGTGTAGTGTCGGGTCAGTTTAGCTTGCTTATTATTGTCCTCGCAGGCAGCTGGAGCTTGAGAGGAGGCATAGGAACGTCTCTCAGAACTTCAGATTTTGGCGAAACCATGGTGCTGGACTCGGTCTTCAAACTCGTAAGCTGATTTTGCCTAATAAACAGATCCCTGGCGAACAATTTGAAGTCCTAGTTTCGCTCAAGTGGCTCGTTTTAAATTTTGGTCACGCATAAACGCCACCAAAGCCACCAAAATTGAGCCACCAAACTTGGAACCATGCATAAAAAAATCTTTAAAAATAGGGGTTTTAAGTTACAATTAAATGTATATAACTGTTTTATGCGTAATCCAAATCACTACCTTTAACGTGTAGCTTACTATAAAAGCACTTTAAAATAAACAGCAAATCGATCCACCAAAAATTGAACAATTCTTGTCCCCCTGTGCCACCCAAGCGGGTACTTTTGTTTTAGAGGGAAGTCACAGCTCTAATCACATACCCGTTACACTAAAACGTTACCACACAACTGTGCCATGCGAAATAATAAAACTTAAATGATCGCATACGCAAGAAAGTTCATATTTTAGTAAGTTGAATAAGTGCACTAAAGATTTTGGTTTTTTCTTGGACAAACTTTGATCGAGTATCCTGTGATGTTAAATAAGATTTTATAATATGGTTTAGTTATTTTTAGATAATGTGTCTTATCCGTATACTAACGAAATTATATATTTTTTATTTTAACTTCAATTGTCATTGTGGTGAATGAAATTATATCAAAAAATGGAGCTGGGACATACCACCAAACTTGAATTTTAAGGCATTTTTTTTACCCTGATTTTTTATATACACATATATTTAAAAAAAACAATGTGGCCCCAATTAAAAGAAATTACGTAGTTTACTATATAAAAAAATTAGAAACATTCTATCATTTTGCACCTCGATTCTCAACCTGGACACGTAAAATTTGCCGATTTGATATTCACCCATTTATGTAATGTACATATCAGTGGCGGGCACAGGTCTTGGCTTGAGGGTAGGCACAAAAAAAATCAAAAAAATCAAAAGAGTACCAACGGTCTCAAGCGTCGCGCCCAATCGCGGAAGCTGTTGTCATCATCAGTGAGTTACCTAACACCACCCGCCGCAGCTTATCTGACGGACTTATCGGTGAACAAGACTGGACCTCGCGTAGAACACCTAACGGGTTGAGTACCTACTCGAGAGTGTGATCTGATACCTACTAACTTTATTACTAGAAATCTTAAGTAACCTAAGCTAAGTTACCTTCACAATACCTACCTAAATTAATTACGTATGCTGTGTTTGCCTGTTATTGGTTTTTCATGTAGCTTATGACATTATGACTGTTTACTTAAGTTTAGTGTATTTTACCATGTTAAAACTGTTGGTGAACCTATTAATTAAAATAAATAAATAAATGCGTCATATGAATCTGATGCTATAGTAATACTATTATACATCCCTACTAACTAAAATATAAATTGATAATTTCACCTGGATTCAGTGTTGCCAATGAAAATTTTTGGAAGGCCGTGTACATGAGATAAAAAAGCCGTATTTCTATGGAAAAAGATCAACTGTGGGCCGTGTCCACAGCTACCAATATATTATGCTATCCAATTATGCCAATATATACCATCGGTTCAGCGCTCGGACTAAAAAAAAAAAAAAAGGTCGTCGACAGTGAATTTGATGTCCACAAAACAAGGAACACTTTTCATTGGCGCTGTTTTAAGGGTTTTAACATTCGTTAAATGTCTGCAAAAATAATAAATAACAAAAAGATCGTAGAATTTGCGAAAAGCCGTAGAATTTGCTACGGCCCTAAGGTTCGGGCCGTAGACCGTAGATTTTGTGATTTTTTGGCCTGAAAGCCGTAGAACACGGTAATTGCCGTAGCATTGGCAACACTGCCTGGATTTTGACTTGCATTGGCCGTCTTGATCGCCGCCGCGCCGCGGCGCCGGCGCCGTGTTGTTTTCGTCTGACCACGTCAAATATCCAGTAATTGATTGATAGAAGACAAGTCAATTAAAGGATATCCAAAGTGGCCTTCAGTCTAATTAAGTCTAATTTTGGTACACACACACCTTTATTCCTCAGATGAAAGAATTTCATCTGAGCTTTACTAATAATTTTCATTCATTCAAAAGACGCTTTTGAAAATGTATCATGTAAATTCACTAAACACACAGAGTCTTTACAAACATCACAAGAATCCGTAATCACAATATTGCTCACAATTACTCACTAATCTATTTAATTTATTTAAAACACGAATTTTATTGAGATGACACTTCACAAAGTAAAACAAAACAAACATGGCATGGCGTGTTTCGTGAACTTTCGTGTTCCGAACTCCTTCGGCCTCCAACGTACGTAAATTTTGCAAGGTGTGAGCGAGTCAGCGAGCAAGCTGCGAAGAGTAGAGTAGATCGTCGGCTGCTAATATTGCTAGAGCGCATTATTGAAATAAGTATGTAAATCGAGTAATTTAATTCAATTTTAAAGAAAATCCATACAATATTACTTAATTTAAAATTGTTTTCATTTAATAAATTGTAAAACTTTTATTCAAGAAGTTTGGAAGAATATTTTAACTTTTTTATTTAACTGGCCACCCTAGGCAATGCCTGTATAGCCAGATTAGCCAGCCTGTTAGACTGAATGAAATTCCGTTGCGTCGAGAGATAATTCTTATTATTACCAAATCCCCAATCCGTGGCCCTATGGCCACGTTTAGTTCCGGCCTTTACCGCACCGCAGCATGGCGGCGCTGTGTGTATGATCAATTATAAATGAATTTTATTATTAATTAGCATACGATTTGTGTAATGTACGAGTATATAATAGTGTGTTGTTATTACGTAGTGATATTCACATACTAGATATTTTACTACCTAATTTTAATGTAATGTTGTAAGCGTAAAGAATTTCCGACTGGGTCCTGGGCCTCGAGACCAGGGTAGGCAGTGCCTATGTGCCTATATTGAAAAACCGCCCCTGGTACATATATGTAATCTGAATCTCGGAATTTAGTATGCAGGTGGTTTCGGGGGCAATAAATCGATCTAGCTAGAATTAATTTTTAGAAAATGTCATTTTATCCGTGTTTTCGAGCAATGAAAAACTGCTACAATAGACTCTTCCTGACATCTACTGGCGAGTAGCAACACTAAAGCTACTTCAGTAGATGGCGGTTTTTGCTAAAAACAATACCGAGCAAAGCTCGGTCATCGGGGTACTGTACTATATGTCTTCTGTATTACAAGATAATACTACCAATTCTAGCTGAATATGTTTCATTTTAATAATAAACTATACTTACTTAAAAAATACTTAAAAATAAAAACTCTTATCTGAAAATTTAAAAAAGTTTTGAAATATTCTACGAACGAGGTACTACTACTTACAGTTTTTGTATTTCTTGTGAATTTTGTAAAAGATCTGTCAGTTATTAAAAGCAGTAGTAATAACAGCATTATTTGTAATCTAAATTGTAATGTAATAAAAAGGGATGCCATAGTAGTTTTTATTAAATAGGCCTACTATTGTGTTGGTTTGAAAAAACTAATTAAAAACTTTGTATGATAATTTAAAATTCTTGTAAATATAAACGAAAATAATGCTTACTGTCAGAAATAAGGACGACGTTTATAGAAAATTGCAACAGTGGTGAGTAAACTCCCTAACCTGTGTTATTCTAGTCATTTTACTTTTATTCTTCATTTATTCATCTACATTCTGCTTATTTTTTACTCCATCTGCAATTAAATAGGGATTATGTGACTGTATTGTTTAAATGAGAGGCAAGAGTTTGTTGTTTTATTTTAAAGCACAGATTACACCCTATTTACAAGTAACTTATGCCAAGTAATGCTAAAAATTATTACCTACTAAGAGTATAATAGTTAATATGTTAGATATTACTTATTACCTGTACAGATTTGCTACACAGATGAAAATAGCTGGCAAAAGAGCTGACGATCCGCCTGATGGTAAGGGGCGATCGTCACCCATGGACATCAGCAACACTAAAGGCATCACTGGAACGGCATTACAGCCAAGAATGGAGAAGAAAAATAAACTTGACAAGTGCGAGTTAAACTCGCTTAGAGAGGGTTCCGTACGTTGATTATGAATTATTATCGTTATTTTTCTATCTTTTTTACCGTTTTTAAGGTTATAGACTTCTTATAGGTTTTCCTGTAATATTTATGTAAAGAACTATTCTATGTATTTTTTCAAAATTAAGTTTTAGTCAGTAGTTTTGGAGATCAGGGGGGTGGGGGGCATAGTCAATTTTTGACTTTAATTTTCATTCTTTCTTCAATAATTTTGAAACTGTCTATTGTAGAACATAACAAAAATATATTTGAGATCCTTTCATTTGACATACCACGCGATACGGTTTGCAAAACAGTTTTTGTTTAATTTTGATTTCGTTATTTTGTTTTTTAATTCGGTTGTTTACTTCATACCTTCTTCTTTTGGTCACAATAAAGTAGATGAGTACCAAACAACTCAGCGGCGGCGCCCAGATGCACAAGTGATCCTATAAATAAGGGTTTCGTTTTTCGTTTTTTCGTTCGGAACCCTAAAATGGAAGTTCAATGAAGACAAGTGTATACCGGATTTTTCTTAATTTCAGGTACTTTTAGGGTATTTCCTTTTCTATTAAGTAATGAAATCGCGTCAAATTTTTAAATCTACGGGAGCCTTCGTAGCTGTGAGCAGTTGCTAGTCTTATGTACTAACTGTCATCTAAATCGTATTATACATAGTATTCGGTCAGTCTCATCAATAAATGCTTAATTTATGGAACACCGCAACATCAAAGGTTCGACTAGTAACAAATTGCAAAATTAGACATTATGTTCAAACAATGTTCACACGGCAATGAGACCTCGTTTCCATTGTTCTGTTTGATCTACAATTAACCGGAGCATGTTGCATCCCACAATGCTCATTAGGGCATTGATAATGACGTCGTTACAACGGTTTGACCATTTAGCAGCCGGTTTTTATGCTTTTTGGTTTTAATTAGGTGTTAGTGCGAACGCCCTTCGGTAAAGTACCACAACTAACCGTACTTTGTATTTAGTGTTCGTTAAAATATATTTTTTATTATGTACGTCGTACGTTAAATATAATGCAATTAATTTTAGTCACAGTGAGTAGACATTTTATATACCATAGAACTTTGGACTGGGCGAACCGATTTTGATGATTCTTTTTTTAATCGAAAGCTATTGGCTGTCATGTAGTCCCATATAAATTTTATTGAGATCTGACAATGGCATCCATGATAAAACCATATAAGTCTTAAATTTGTGTTAAGTAAGCGCGACAAATGGACGAATAACTCCATATCACGCCAACCGATTTCGATGATTCTTTTTTAATCGAAAGCAGGTGCTTGTCACATAATCCCACATAAATTTGAACGAGATCTGACAAGTAGTTTTAGAGTAACTTTGAAGTCGGTTATTTTTTGTTAGTAAAATTTAGATTATTGCGTAGCTACTCGGACACATTAAGGCGGTGTTTGACGCCGTACATTTTTCCATGAAATTTATTATATTTTCTATTCAGTGTGTAACCGCAGCAATAAAGTATGCATCGTAAAACAAATGTAGTGTTATTGATTTATATCCCTCCCTACGTTGCCGCGTTGTAAGTATATGAAATCAACATTTTTCAGCGACTCCTCAACAATATGAGTATTGTTTATTGCAATACACTGTGCATATCGTAGTTTCATCATGGTTTCAGGGCCAACTTTTGTTCAGGCTAATACGCGTGTCGTCTGCCTTTTGTTCAGGCTAATACGCGTGTCGTCTGCCTTTTGTCCAGGCTAATACGCGTGTCGTCTGCCTTTTGTCCAGGCTAATACGCGTGTCGTCTGCCTTTTGTCCAGGCTAATACGCGTGTCGTCTGCCTTTTGTCCAGACTAATACGCGTGTCGTCTGCCTTTTCTAATCTTTACATAATATTGGAAACCCTTTTCAACTGTTATTACAGCAAGCATTACCAAATGCGTAAGAAATATTAGAGTCTTTAGGTATTGATGTATAAATAGGTACGAAATAAACGATGCTAGGCAATTCAAGCAAGCTAAGAATCTTTCTCAAGAACTTTTTGGGTTAAACTAAATGGTCCACAGAACTGAGACCTTCCACGGGGATATAGAACAAGAGAAACAGAGAATAAGCCACACACGATCGATATTATTTGCATCTGTTAATCAAGATGTGCGGACAACATTTATCATTTATCTATTAGCTAAAAAACAGTTGATCATAGTCACCCGGTGAATGCACATACCAATGTATTACCAAATGGAATGTAGGCCGAATGCTGATTGCACAGACACTCTGCTCATATCGAATTCTCTTTTTTCCGCCAAACGATCTCGCTCGCGCGAAAAATTTCATATCTCCGCGAGTTTTGCAAGTAAAATCAGATAACTTTTGACACTTCAATTACGTAGTGATGGCCGCCTCTAATTTTTTTTCTACGCAAAAAAGCGGAAAACATGTGTCACGGGCACACAGCCCAAAGTTGTGAGAACAAAATAAAAGTTCCGGCACAGATTCGCTCGAGCTGAAGATTACTAATAAGAAAACATACCTACGCTTGAAAGATCTGAACATCAAACGTGAATTTTCTGAAAACGGGTTGGCTATAGATCTAAGGTACCTGAATTTGATATTGGTGTGAGTTGAGAGATGTAGCTAGGGTTTAGTGTGAACGTTTAAAACTATTTTTAGGTTCCGGAGATGCGTTTTGAATTAATTACGACAAAAATAAGTTTAACAAAAATTGCGTATTATGAAAGACAATTCTTGTCAATTTGGTCTACAGTTAGAGGGTATTTGGTCAAAAACGAGTGAAATGGAAGGTAGCACAAAACTTATTGCACTGTCAATGTTGTGTTCAGTTATTCCGTTACTCTTCGTATTACGTGAATGTGCTTTCTTGTTTCTTTTAGATTTTCGACGATCTCTGTGTTATTGGACTGATTTGATTTCTTCTCATACGTTACTTAGCTTACCCCTACTCCACGCAGTCTTATTTGCCCTACCCCTAGAGTGTTTTTTAGAAGCCGGAGGCGTGGAGGGAGAGTAGTCCCCGCCCGCTGTAACAAAGCACAGGCACCCGGGCGAGCCGGAGCGGCTGAGGCTGGTCGCTTGTGTTTGTTTTGGATTTTTAAAAATTTCCAGATGTAAGTCGAAATGGTTACAAAACCGACTTAGTCAACCCCGACCCCACGTGGTACTAGTCTGCCCTACCCCTAGAGTGAATGTAAACCCCGGAGGCGCGGAGGGAGAGCAGCCCCCGCCCGCTGTAACAAACTGCAGGCAGCATGGAGTGCCTGCAGTTTGTTACGCAAGGGCGGAGGGGCTGCACTTCCCGCAGCGCCGGAGACGTTTGGAAGCCTGTTTGTTTATCAAAAACCCCTAAATTCTCCCTAAAAGTGCATATAATGTAATTTTGTAATTATAGTGATTTGTGTCATTATTTTTCCAAAATAATAGTAGAAGTGGTGTAGTGTATCCCCATACGGAGGTCGAAATTTTGCTTCTTCCTCCATAACCTAACAGTAATTTACACTAGTTTATGATAAATATTAAGCAGTTTTCACAGATTTATCCTCAAAATAAAAATAAAAAAAAACTCAAAAACTATATGTTTCCTCACGTATTACCTTTAAGGGGGGGGGGGGGTGTCATTACCCCAACCCCTCCCTTCCCCCCAACTCCACCCCCCTTCCACTGATACTAAAGAAATACTCAAGGTTTTTCCTATGTATTATGATTTTACAAAAAAAATCATAACTCGAAAACTATACCTTTCCGGTACATAAAAATTGTAGTGGGGGGCTCCCCTTTACCCCCCCTTCCCATCCCCCCCACTCCCCACCCCGAACGCAGGTACCTTAGATCTATAGTTTTACCAAATTATGTATTTATTTAATGAAACCCTATTAATGAATTACAAAACACGCATTTATCGTATTATTATGAGCGAGATTAACAATATTTTGATAAAATAAAACTACAAAATACGGCAAGCCGCCATGTTAGCTTGAACGCCAATCAATCTCAATTAGCGCGAATTACGTCACACTTCTTTAAACAAATGAATATCACCATACTGATAATGACGTCTTGTCTATTATTTTCCTGAAGAGTGACGTCACATCTACGCCATGACAGTTTGAAGCGTTTTGGTGCGAATTTTAAACTTATAAATTTAAATGTATTTATTTTATACTTAACCTTATTTTTTTGCGGAAATATGATACACGTTGTAATTAAAATATATTTCCCAACAATATAGAACAGTATTTCAAAATCTCTCATCATGCCTATTAGACATGGGTTGTTGAAGGTCACTTATCCCGGTACTAGTTTCGCTACTCATACATGGTGGTAAGCCGTAATAAGCGAGTCCTCCGCTATGGTGTTGATGATACCTAAGGTATTTCGGATCCATAAGTAACGGAAAGCAATGAGAATCAAGTGTTCCGTTTGCTCGTTTATCAGTTGAAAAAACTCTGAACGCTAGGGTTACTTTATGAAGCAAAGCTAGTATAAAGATACTAGCCATGACATAATAGAAGCTCGGTCAAGTAGATGTTTAGGTTTACAATAATTCGCATGGATCTGGAACTTGATGTTCATGTTTGGAACACCATAATGAATAAAATGTGAAAATTCTATGTGTAACCTATAAAACGACAAATCTTAACATGAATCTGCTTATTTACTCACAAGTGTAAATCTAAAGAAACGAGGTTCATTAGATAAGTGACTAGACTAGTGAACCAGAACAAAAAAACTGTGGAAATGAAACAAATATAAGTATAAAAGAGATAACAATATAGATATAATTATTAAGATAGTATTCTTTGTGTCTGGAGAATGTCACCATTATTCAGGTAATGGGTAATATTATGTTTTCAAAATATTTTTAATATTCCACATGATGGTAAGTGGCCACTGTCTCTCATAAAAATACCAACGATATCAAATATGTGATATGCTCAATAAAACTGGGCAAGTGCTTAACAGGCCACGCGCAATGTAGGGTTCCGAAGTAGTAAGTTTATCGACTATTACTCATTAACTACTTATGCTAACATAGATGTGATAATTTTCCTTGTAAATTCATCATAATAATATAACCTTTTTAGGGTTCCGTAGCCGAATGGCAAAAAACGGAACCCTTATAGATTCGTCATGTCTGTCTGTCTGTCTGTCTGTCTGTCTGTCCGTCCGTATGTCACAGCCACTTTTTTCCGAAACTATAAGAGCTATATTGTTGAAATTTGGTGAGTAGATGTATTCTGTGAACCGCATTAAGATTTTCATACAAAAATAGAAAAAAAACAATAAATTTTGGGGGTTCCCCATACTTAGAACTGAAACTCAAAAATGTTTTTTTCATCAAACCCATACGTGTGGGGTATCTATGGATTGGTCTTCAAAAATGATATTGAGGTTTCTAATATCATTTTTTTCTAAACTGAATAGTTTGCGCGAGAGATACTTCCAAAGTGGTAAAATGTGTGTCCCCCCCCCTGTAACTTCTAAATAAGATAATAATAAAACTTGTAAATAAGAGAATAATAAAACTAAAAAAAATATATGATGTACATTACCATGAAAACTTCCAACGAAAATTAGTTTGAATAAGATCTGGTAAGTAGTTTTTTTTTAATACGTCATAAATCGTAAACCGCAAAAAACATTGATCAAAGTTACAACGAACTACAAAAATTTTTATATTGTGTTACTTGCTGCTACGGAACCCTTCATGGGCGAGTCCGACTCGCACTTGGCCGCTTTTTTTTTGAAAATTTTTCACTTGTCCAACTCCAACCGTTTAGCCGGCAGTTACACTTGACTCAAACCAAAATTAGCAATTTGAAGCCAAATATTTCGCAAACGCACCCCTAAATTACAAAAATGGTCTTAGAAGGCCCATAATATTTTTGAAAGACCTTTTCAACGATATCCCATGTGGGATACGCATACGCGTGGAATAAAAAAATCATCCTTACGTTACCTGTAGGGGAGGTACCCTAAAAAAAATAAATCATTTTTCAATATTTTATTCTACGATTCTAGAGTTTTAATAAATATGTACCTACTTATATCCATGCCAAATTACAGCTTTTTTAGCATTAATGATCTCGGCGCTTTGTTTCGTCCAGACAGACGGACGGACGGACATTGTATGACGAAACTATAAGGGTACCGATTTTACTTCGGAACTCTAAAAAAGATGAGAGAGGAAGTAAGAAAAGAAAATGAAAAACAATGATTAAAATTTAAGTTTAAATTTAAAAGTTATTAAACTTTATAATATGGTTTTCATAAAACATATTATATAAGGGCACGTTGGTAAAATTCGATAACGATAATATCATTTAATATGAAAATTAAATTATCACTTCACTCCATGGCTTTCGCAAACATTTTAGTATTAATCCGTCTCCCATGTTAAAAATAAATGGAATCGTTATTAAAGAAATCTTCGGTAGCGGAATTCATGTGAAAATATTTTTAGGTGGGATTTATTTTCGACTGACGGTTTAGAGTCCACTTTTGAGTAAATAAAATTCAAATTTGGTTTCACTGAGTTTTAATGAACAATTATTTATGGGGTCTCGCACACAAATTTGTCGCGTTTATGGCCTTTTCGGTTGGATTCCGGGAGTTGGGATATGTCTGGAATCGCAGTAGCTTGTTACCATGGCTTCTGTTTTGGTTTGTGCAAGCTCGTATAAGTATCTTGGACATTTATGCTTGAGTATAAAATTATTTTTAATGCCTTGATCTATTTTAAATAAACCTTCCACAAAAGTCTTAGTAATTAACCTACCTATTGCAGAAATTATGAATAATAGCTTTAATATACCTGATTATCTTCAAATTTGTAATAATTACGCTTCTGAAAAAAGAAGTACACCACATAATTTTACAATACCTGCTTTTACTCTTTGATTTTGCCCTAATATTTTTTTTTAATTTTAATTTATTACATTGGCGAACCTAATTGCGTTACTCTCATCTCGAGTCCACCAATAAGTAAATCCTAATTTTAGAATTTACTCACTAAAATATTCAAAGATTATATTTTGATAACTTCCAAATAACGGAATTTTAATACATTCATCTTAAAACGTTCTCACATCAAAATTGCTTTAATTATTACTTAAGCAGACTGCAGAACCAATGTGTATGTATTTAAAATAATGTTTGCGACGAATAACATTTTAACGACAGCATTAAAATTCGTTGAAATAACGCAACATATATAACAAGTTATTTATGTTCTACAGTTAATCTGCGAAAGTGAAATATTAATATAACAGCTAGTCGATTTATCACTTAATCTTGGATATGTTGATTCATTATAATGATTCATCCTTCACAAGGATTTATAACAAGTTACAGAGTTAGGTATGTGACAAAATGAGCCATTAGTTTTTAGGGAATGGTTTGTAAACAAGATCGTCCGTCAGTTGGCTTGTTCACAAGAAACTGTCGTGGACTGTTTTAGAAATAAAGAAAAATAAGACCGCAGTAAGGTGATGAGCGGCACTGCGATGGATGAATATAGCTACTATTTCCTGTAATACAAGTTTGGTTTACAACGAATTATGAGTTTATCCTTAAAAGGTACATTAATGGTAAGTACATAGAAATTGTAGAAAATATATAAAGTAATGTACGTACCTTCCTAAAGAAAAAATCTTAAATTTTTTCATGTTTTATTTTCGCCTGAAAAATGTAAATAAACATTAAACGAATAATAATGTAATATGTAAAATGAGGTAATGAGGCAAAGTATAATGAGGTGAAAACTCTTGACAGACAAAATAATGGTCTTGACGTAAAGTAATCTACTTGTTGTTTCCTTAAGTTATTTTTTTAAGTTCTTGTTGTAGGTTTTTTGATGATTAATGAATAATATTTTAAATGAATTTTGATTCCATGCTTGACCTTTGAGTTTTTCCTTGCCACCGCACCTAATCTGTTACGATGATTCACATATTGTTGGTCATAATGATGTACAAAATTGTAGGAACCCATTACAGTTAAAAAGCGTGTAATTTTGTTATATTGCTTTCCGCTGTACACTGTGGTCTAACCTTTATCATGTTTAAACGTTGCGAGTAACAAGCGGAACAACTGCAGTTTTTATGAACTTTTTACAACCATAGTATCTAAACATAGTATCGAACGATGTATCGCTTTTTTCAAATATTACGAACTGGAGACAATGTTAGAATAGATGAAATTGGCAGCAATCGAATGCTACTTGGATATGGAGAACATTTTCAAAGTAATATTTTTCGGGTATTGCATTTTATCAGTATCTTTTTATAATATCTTATGAAGTAACATATTAATATATTTTTGCAATTAACGTTTTTCTTGTGCGAAAATGTAAAATAAAAAAATCATGATCATGTCATCATCATTAGTCAGATACTCTCAAAGTTTCTGTCGGTAACGATCGGTTTAAACCGATGTTTTTTTAAATATCTATAACATCATGATTATCCTTTTCAAGTCTTGCTACAATAATTTAACTATTTACAGCTCATCTCTTGTACAACTCGGCAATTTGGCGTGTTTGCTACGCCAGTTGTAATATTCATTATTCGTTTGGCTTGAGCGACTTTAAATGGTACATATACTCTGTTTTTATTTTTCCCTTTATTTATTCTCGCCTCGATTGTTGCCAGAGAGCGCTCATAAAACTATAGAGAGTCTTGTTTTACACATTCTTTTATATTTCAACGTCTATTTCCGAGGGAAAAGAGAAGAGTCTGCAACTGTCTCCGAGCTTTGGGAATTTTATAACGCTATATTTTTATTACGTTTTAAAGTTAATAGAATTTTTAATAAGTACTTTTTCATGAAATTTATCGCGGATGGGAATTTAACTAAACGCATGCTTTAGGGATAATGTGCTTATTAGTATCTGTTTTAATATTCTGTAATATATTCTTAATAAATTCCATTATAATATCAGATTTAGTTAGGAGTTGAGATTACTGGGTAGAGTGAGGCAATATATAAAATAAAACGCTAACACACTAATACCTCCGCAGTAGGTTTTTACCTGTGTCGCGGGTGGCATGGACGACACATATAACAAATCACAATAACACCCATGACCCGAGTACAAATATTTATCTGTCACATAAATATCTGCCCCAGCCGGGAATCGAACCCAGGACCCCTCGCTTCGCAAGCAGGGTCTCTACCAATTAGGCTACAGGATCGTCGAATTTTTATAAATATTTTTTATAAATATTTTTATAAATATTTTTCATAAATATTTTTTATTAATATCTGTTGGTTCAGTAACAAGAAGTTGATTTCGGTTGAAAGACCTCATAGCCCGTTGACTTGTGTTGATTGTAACTGATCGACCCAGTTAAGAAACAGGGACTGTCGGATGTTGGATGGGTGGCCGTTAGTGGCAAAAATTTCTAGTGTACTTCCATGCTACATAGTTTTCCGTTCCGGTCGTTTGAAACCTTTCGACACGTGGGTTGGCCACTAACACCTCCATCTATCCGCATGGAAGCAGCGCAGCGTGGTGGAGAACATAATTATAGGTGTCAAAGAAAAAATATCAACGATATGTGAAATAAATAATAGTTAAAAAAAAACTAAAAAACACGCTTTTATACAAAATCCAACTACAAAATAGAAAATTAATTTGAATAAGAATCGTGAATTAAAAGCGTGGGGTGCTTTTAAAGATATTATCCCTTCTACTCATTGACACCATGCACCCCACGCTTTTAATTCACGATTCTTAATTCTATATTTTAGATGGATTTTGTATAAAAGCGTGTTTTTTAGTTTTTTTAACTATTATTTATTTTTTCATTTTTTAGTTAGATTTTTTGAAATTAAATTTAGGTTTTTTTCCTTGAAATTAAATTTTGGTCATCGGTCCTCTGAAGAAGAAATCTGACCGTTTGAAGTGGGTCAAAATCCAGTCCAAAGGAGTCGGTTACAAGTTACAAACATACATACAGGTGAAGCTAATATAAAGCGTGTAAAATAGTATCAATCGTGGACTATGGCTTAACTACTCTCAAAATGTTCAAACTAGTATTGTCCACCAAAATGGATGAGAAGGATTCATTGCAAATTATAATTCCATGAATTTCTATTAGGCTCGTCATTTCGAATATTCCCAGACTCATCTAGAATTTCAACCCGTATCATTTCAGAATGATACTGAAATTCAAACCCATCCTACTCTTTCACTTCTCTTCAGAAATAACTGTAATAAACAAGTGCATATGAAACACTTTGAAGCGAGTATACTTAAAGTAATATTCAGTCTTCCTCTATAAAACGGCTATAAAGATGTTCCAGCGAAATCAAGTATGTGAATGTTCTCATACAAGTAGACAAGTGCTTTAGTGCAGTGAGAAATAGATGCTGAAGATAACGAAAAGATTTTCTCGTTTCAAAATAAGGTTTTATTATCTGTTGATATTTCTTGACGGTGTAAGCTGCTGAAGTTTAAATCTGGTTAGTTAGATAAAATAAATCATACCTTTGAAAGATCATATTATGCTAACTTATACGATAGTTATGGTTACTTCTTTAATTAAAGCGCGAAGCACAAAATAGATATTTTGCAATTTTTCGCAAATTGCTTCTTTGTTCTACATCTTAAGCTGATGAAAATAAAATCTGTGTAGCCGACAAATAATCAGTTGGGTCACTTGATGATTAGAGGCAATCTTCGCTCAAGGACAGTAACATCGAAAGCATCGACGAAAGATTTGACGACCCTGTAGCTTAGTTGGTAGCGACCCTGTCTGCGAAGTTATTATTCATTATTAGTTATTATTCGACGCGGCGACGTTATCTCACGTGGTTCGTAAGAGAGAAAGAGAGAAAGAGAGAGAGGGAGAAAGAAAGAGAGTGTTATCTTAAAGCTGTTGTTAATTATAAGTTAATTACAAGTTTATTATAAGTTTATTATAGAAGTAAAACTTCCATTTTCCATTATAACGATAGTATTAGTTTCCAATGACCAAATCCTGTCAACCCAATTACGACCGACGTGGAAATAATCCGCAAAAATGATAAAAAGTCACCTTCATACGTCACAGCGTCGCATTGAATACGAAGCCAAATGATATAGACAGATTCGGCTAAATAAAAATATCACTACCGAATAATGATTAAATAGGTTTATATTAATTTACCTAAATACCTAACTATTAATGTGTACCTTAATAGGTTAAAGGTAGATTAATAGGTAAAATATATGTGGGATTGGTATTTTAAGATGTAAAGAATGTGAGATGCATGGAAGGGAACGTAATGAGTGAGTGTGAATGTAGAATTAGGCTGAACGACGGTTTGCTAAGACGAATGGAATGAAAGGAAAAATGACGGAGTTGTGGACGGAACATTGTGAGAGACAGGTGTGTTAAGACGAAGACGAATTGTAACGGTTGATTTTCTTGTAAATCGTGTATTCTGCAAGAAATAAAGAGTTGTGGTGTCGAAGACGTCGTTTCATTGAAGACACCACCACATATATACCTAATCATAATTTATTTTATAGCTAACGACCTGATCACCGACGCGTTGTTGCCCGTGAAAGCGGCAGGGAGAATCTTTATATTCTTCTACATTCCAGTCCATAACATTAGAATCGAAACAGAAAAAGGGTGCGTTTAGTTTTGTACGCGCGTGAGAAGTTATACTTCTTCAATATTTAAGTCACTAATATAATAAAATATTACTTTTTTACTACCTATGTTTCCATCCATCCATCCATTCATCAGCCCTTAGAGGTCCACTGCTGGACATAGGCCTCCCCTAACTTGCGCCACTCTGACCGGTCCTGAGCCTTCTGAATCCAGCGGATGCCCGCTGTCTTCTTCAGGTCGTCAGTCCACCTGGTCGGGAAGCGTCCTATGCTCCTTTTTCCGAGACGTGGGCGCCATTCGAGGACCTTTCTTCCCCAACGGTTATCGGTCCTTCGCACTATGTGGCCAGCCCATTGCCACTTCAGCCGGCTAATTCTTTGAGCTATGTCGGTTACCCTTGTTCGTCTACGGATCTCCTCATTTCTGATGCGATCACGTAGAGATATACCGAGCATAGCCCTCTCCATAGCCTGCTGCGCAACTCTGAGCTTGTGGATCAGGCCAATAGTAAAGCACCACGTCTCGGATCCGTATGTTATCACTTGCAACACACACTGCTCGAACACCTTCGACTTCAGGCACTGAGGTAGTGTTTTGGACGACAAGATATGACGCAGTTTCCCGAAGGCAGCCCATCCGAGTTGGATTCTACGAGTGATTTCTTTCTCGAAGTTGGACTTACCCAGCTGGATCACTTGTCCCAGGTAATTGTATTCGTCTACAACTTCAAGAGCAGCGCCGTCAACAACAACCGGTACGGGTGTGACATGGACATTTGACATGATTTTGTACCAAGTTCTTCCAGGGAACCCGCCAGGATGACTATATCATCGGCATATCGCAGGTGTGTGATGTATTTGCCATTGATGTTAATGCCACGTCGTTTCCACTCCATCAGCTTAAACACGTCTTCCAACGCAGCGGTGAACAGTTTTGGGGATATGAAATCCCCTTGCCTGACACCTCTCTACAGTTGGATGGGGTTCGTTGCTGTGTCGTGTACTCTGACGGACATGGTGGCAGATGAGTACAAACACTTCAACACCTCGATATACCCGGTAGTCGATCCGGCACCGCTGGAGAGAATTTAGTACCGCCAGGTCTCGATAGAATCAAAGGCTTTCTCATAGTCCACATAGGCAACACACAACGGCAGATTATACTCCTCGGTGTTTTGTATAATCTGCCGCAGTGTGTGTATATGGTCTATGGTGCTGTAGCCTTTTCGGAATCCTGCTTGTTCGGGAGGCTGGAAGTCGTCAAGCCTGCGTGCAATGCGATTTGTGAGCACTCTCGAAAACAGCTTATGAACGTGGCTCAGAAGTGCAATGGGCCTGTAGTTCTTCAAAAGGGCTTTATCGCCCTTCTTGAAGAACAGCGTCACCACACTTCTGCCCCACGCTTCCGGGGTAGTTCCAGTGTTAATGACGGAATCGAACAGTTTTTGGAGCGCCACTAGAAGGGGTTTCCCTCCAGCTCTTAGAAGCTCGGTTGTGATTCCGTCATCTCCCGGTGCCTTGTTGTTTTTAAGCTGTTTGAGAGCCTCTCTAATACTACCTATGTTTACCTACACAAGTACAAACTAGATGGTGTTGTTCAGGAACCTGAGGAAGCTGTTGAGACTCTGTGAGATTTGTATAAGTAATAACATTAAATTTTAAAAGAGATAAAGATAATAAGAAGCTAGGGCCATCTATCCAGTGCTTTCATACCCCCTCCATGGTAGCGCAAACGTTTAACGCAATATTTTTGCAAGTCGCATAAGAAGTATAACTTCAAAAAAATCAATGTGATTATAGAAGGACAGTGGATAAGCCAGGTTAAAAATTTTACCACTGGATAAACACCGTAAAATAAAGTAGAATCATACATAGCCAAATGACCAACAGATTCTTAAACATGCAATTACCCGCGGTCTTATATATAAACTTAGTTAATTTAGTATCTGTTCACACGTTTGACGTTTACGTGCGAACATTGTCGCTGTGCAACATTTTGATGCACGTGGGAAATAACTGAATTTTCATACAAATTTTCACCCGTTAAAGTCACCGTGCGACATTTTGTCGCGGAGTTGCGACACATATAAATATCCACTTACAATTAGATTCATTGAGCCGCCTCTTGAATAACAAGTCCGTATAACGTATCCCTAGTTACAGACGGATGTGTAAATTGGAATCAAACATTGAAATATTTACGCCACCTACTTCGCGCGCATTTGTTTCAATAACAGCATCCATACATCGTTAACACAACAGATCGTACCCGCAGGAATACTGAAATAAACATATCACTCAACCGGGATAATAATTCTGTCAAGCTTCGCAGGTTATTACATTGCATTTCAGAAAGTCCTGTTATATAACCTTTATGACCTAGTTACTAAAGTTTATAATAGAAGACAATAAAATTAAGATTGGTTTCCATTAGTACAGTTGTCATGACTGGAAATATTTAGTTCGTAGGTACATTTTCCATAATCGATATTATTACTAACGATATACTACAAAAGGTGCCTATAAAGAAAATATCATAAAAATAACAATAGTAGATTCAAAAAACAGAATGAGTAACAACATTTTGTTTCATAAAATGATAGTTAACCTAATGAATACGATAAATGTATAACTGTCAAAGCGTATTTATAATTAAATATCGAAAAATTTATAACAGAAATGTTAAGATTTCTGAATTACAAAATGTCATTGATTTGATAAAGAAAATGATTACCTTCCTTAAAAGCCCACGTAAAATGAAGGCAAGAAGTTGATATGAGTATAAACATAATATTTACGCGGACGAAGTCACGGGCACCAGATCAGATAAAAATCTAATGAGGCCACGACAATGTCTAAAGTCTATCAGTCAAATTTTAGCATGACCCCATTAATTCAAACCTTATTACTCGTAATTGAAACCTCAATCATTGCTCTTATAAGAAATCTATTAGTTCAGATTCTGCAGATGACGTAACACACGTCTTTGCCTTGTTAAAAAATTGTTTTAAATAGAATATTCCAATGCAGCAATGTTTAGTTAGTTCCTATGATTTACCGCTACTTATTAACAAGTGTAAAGGAATTTTCTAAACAGTGACTCATTCTGACACACGATTATTTATTGGTTTCCAAACACATCTATGTGTATTTGTGTAAGAGATTCTTTACGGCTTTCCATTTCATAGTTATTACATTTCATAGAATCATGGCCTTCAATGAATTTTCAATATTCATATCTCCATATTATTTTAGGTATGCACAAACCTTGAGTAACGCGTTTATGTGAAATGAAACCACATTGTTAAAACTATTCTGTTATAAGATTTACGGTATGCATGTTCATATTTGAAGCTTTCACATATAACAGTTTGCTATTATAATAGAACTATATGGATATTTTATGTTTGTTGAACTGCAACTATCTTGAGTAAATCGCAAAATATTTTTATGCATTTCGGTTTCCGTGTCAAAGAGGCGTTTTCAAAAGGGTTTCGGATCTTTCTTGTTGGCTTGCACAATAGTAAACTGTTACAGCTTTATGTCCACAGGTAAACGACCTATTACCCATCATTTTGATTCGTCTTCTAATTTGTTGACTGGATTAAGCTAGGTGCTAGAGTCCAGCAACTTCCACCAGAAGAGCTTCCACCTGATGGTTGAATCTTTTACCTCGACCAGTGTTCTATAAAGTCTAATGAGCAGGGAAAATTCATCGAGTCTGAAGGATGTTTCTATATGAAGAAGATAGGTCCATATAAATTCCAAAATTAAAACATTTTTTTTATTTAAGTCGTAGTAGCCGACAATTATACCAATGAAAGACCTGATGGTAAATGGTCATAGACAAAAATCATCTTAAAAGTAACGTTCAATTTTAACGCATACTTGTTACCACGTGTTTATTACTCTACGAGCTCAAAGTCGTATCCAAGGTGAAGTTTGTTCCGTATAAATATTCGAACTGTTCTAAATGCGATTTCGAATGTTTCGAGATCACGATCCTGTTTTCTTTTAACTAGGTTTAAATAGGTCGACGTACAAAAGGATAAGTTAATGGATGGTTTACTACTTCGTTTGAACAGCGACCTCGTAAAGAAATAATACTCGTAGGAACTTAGGTTTGAACAAATAGTTTGTGGTTCGCGGCTTCACGCAGTCTTTTATCTTGTTTCGTTTGTTTGCAACATAAAATCCTGTGATGTTAATGGGCAATTAACCTTGGATATATTCATTAAAACTACTTATAGATGGAGATTTTTTTGTAGTTTTATTTACGATGGGACAGAAAAGATATCAACAATCAATCTTGTGATTGTTTATAAAGTGCAACGAAATATTAACTGGAGGGCTATTCTGTTTTGTAACTTGACAGCGGAATCCGCGATGAGTTTCAAAATTGAAGTTCGAGTCCGAGATCTTGATATGTAATTCTCTAATCATCTGGTACGCACTTGCGAAGTGAAGGGAGTCTCGAACTCTAACTTCAATTTAGAAACCCATCGTGGATTCCGCTGTCAAGTTACAAAACAAAAGTGAACTTGCATCATATTGACATGTCATTATCTAATCATCTAGAAGTGATCCTAGAACTCGAACGTCAATTTTGAAACTCCGCTGTCAAGTTACAAAACAGAATAGCCGTCCTGCACTTAATTTTGCTGGAGAAGACATCATCCGTCATTACCATAACGAAATCCAAACAAACGGTTCATATCGTTATCATATCGTCATATCTGACTATCATTAGTCAGATATAACATTTTATTCATAGGATAACACTTAATTCAAGTTTAGTCGAATCCGCCATAAATTGCCATTTTAATTTCGGTCTCATGGTAGGGTTAGATATGTACCTACTTACAACTGACTGAACTACGGTGTTATTAATCAGATATTATGTATTTTATTTCTGTAAAATGGTTACATCTGAAAAAGTGAAGATTCCGGTCCAAATTCATTTCGTAAAATTTGAATGATTTCTGATCCAAGGAAATAATTATCTTTTTATCAATTGCCAGATGTGTCAAGTTGACATCTGCCTTCGCTCCCGAATTTAATGGTCCCCAAAGGCGCAATATACTAAACAGCGAACATGTTCTAAATTTAAAGAAGCAAATCGCTCGATACATTCAAACGGAAATAGAAGACACATGATCCCGCGGGAAGTCAAAGAAAAAACGTAAAGGAGAAACACATGACCTCATTTGTCGAGGCGTTGGAATTATTTATTACGTTTGATACTTCGCGTCGGTCCGCTCTTTGTCTTTTGTGATTTTAATATTGCCTTCCTAAGTCTCTTTTAAGGGGATCCGTTGTTTTATTGCCAATCCGAAAAAGGCTTAATTTGTCGCTGAGGAATTGTGATTTATTAATGAGTGCTCCGGTTGTTTCGCAATCCTTTGTAGTAACCAAAGTGGCTCAGCTTTAAAATTCTTTGAAGGAATTGGCACTGACATAATTTTTTATATTTACATTTAAAACTTCGTCGTAATGGTTTTTGTTAATCACTGTAATTTGGTGCCATAGTAGGCACATACAATCTCTTTGATAGTTCCTAAATCAACTTGTCCTAAATTACAATGACAAATTGCAAAGTATTTTTTTCTTCTTAACAAAATACAATAAAATATTACTAGTTAATTAAGTAATAATGAGAAGAAAAGTATAACGACAATGACTTATACCTTAACGACCTAAATATTTATTAATGTACCTACTTTTTTATTAATGTTCATAAAGAATCTTAGTAAACAAAGTAATATGTAATATTTCTCAAAAGTCACGTCATCACTTCAGGAGATACTGTCCTACCAAGAGTAATACAAGTAGCGATATACGTATATACTCGTACAAGTGACAACATCCACGACTAATGACTGTTAGGCGACGATGTAAACACTCGGCGGTGACTGGAAAGATTATCAGGATTCCCCGAAACACAGACAGATTATTTGTTTACATTCGCAGCGTGGGTTCACAGTTTTTTTTTTTTTATTAAAATAGCAGTATTGAGGTCAATTCAGGCCACCTGGCGTTAAAGGCATCATACATAAGTGTTAATATCGTAATCTTTAATATCTACTATTTAGTAAGTTTTGACTTAATCTATTTAGTAACACCGTTACAGATAGACTAAACTAAAAGGAAACAGTCAAGTATTTGGTAGATGTTAATATTAGGAACGTTAATATTACTGGTACTATTATCTTTTTGTGAAGCCTGATAGCTACCACAGTGCTTGACTCAGTTGTCAAACGACACGTCGCGTTCCGGCCACAGCTGGAACCCTGAAAGACTCCAGTCTTGGGAGCTTTTTCTATCTCCTTTTTTGCCTAATGCCTTTGCTGTTATTAATGTCTATGGACGTCGGTGGCCACTTACCATCAGGTGGATAATGGAAAATGAAAAAAGCGGCCAAGTGCGAGTCGGACTCGCCCATGAAGGGTTCCGTAGCAGCAAGTAACATAATATAAAAGTTCTTGTAGTTCGTTGTAACTTTGATCAATGTTTTTTGCGATTTACGATTTATGACGTATTAAAAAAAACTACTTACTAGATCTCATTCAAACCAATTTTCGTTGGAAGTTTGCATGGTAATGTACATCATATATTTTTTTTAGTTTTATCATTCTCTTATTTTAGAAGTTACAGGGGGGGGGGGACATACATTTTACCACTTTGGAAGTGTCTCTCGCACAACCTATTCAGTTTAGAAAAAAATGATATTAAAAACCTCAATATCATTTTTGAAGACCTATCCATAGATACCCCACACGTATGGGTTTGATGAAAAAAACATTTTTAAGTTTCAGTTCTAAGTATGGGGAACCCCCAAAATTTATTGTTTTTTTTTCTATTTTTGTGTGAAAATCTTAATGCGGTTCACAGAATACATCTACTTACCAAGTTTCAACAGTATAGTTCTTATAGTTTCGGAAAAAAATGGCTGTGACATACGGACGGACAGACAGACAGACAGACAGACAGACAGACAGACAGACATGACGAATTTATAAGGGTTCCGTTTTTTGCCATTCGGCTACGGAACCCTAAAAATGAAGAAAGTTTGTTTCGCACTTTGTAAGTATCTTCGCTCAAAAAAAGGTTTGAAGACAACTACAAATAATACAATTGTCACATAATTATTTTGTAACATAGTAACAGTCACTTATCTAGCAAAACATTTTATCGAACTATGGATAAGAGACATTTCGCTAAAATGCCACGAACAAAAGAAACCCCGTAACTCGATACGAGACTTTTGCTACTGACTGTTTGCCAACGCTTTATGTTTAGCGAAATCAAACACGAATTGAGTGGCGTTCCACAAAACAAGAGGTGGGGTAGTAGGGGAATTTGACGTAAGGCAACAGTTCTACTGTCGCCGATAAAATGGAAAATACTTTAAAAGGTTCGATGGGCCTCAGAGTTTGTTATAAAGAATCGTGTCTTAATAAAGGAAATTCAGAAAAAATTGTTTTGCATTCGGATTTCCGATATCTGTTGAAGATTCACCTTTTTTGTGGAAGTAGTGTAAAAATTACTAAACTTTTATGTTAATATAAAAATTTGATTTTTTTTTACTAGAATACAAAAATAAATAGCATTTTTAATTACATTATCTATAAATTATATATTCATTAATTCACGACAGATACGTATCAAAAATAGCTTTCCAACATATTTACCAATTTTTTATTCATCTCCAAATCGTTGTTCGCTTTAAATTCTCTTGAAATAAAACTGATGCATAAACAATAGCATAAAGTCGAGCCAAGATTATTGGAGAATTTGTTTTAAGCCACTTGAGGAACTCGTAAATATTTACTAAGCTTTTCTAAGGCTATGTCTACTGTTTTACCTGTCTGCTGGAGGTACGTGAAGTTTGTTTATCTTGCTAATGTTACAAGTGCTACAAAAGCTGACAGAAATTTCGAAAAATAAAAGCGGCCAAGTGCGAGTCGGACTCGCCCATGAAGGGTTCCGTAGCAGCAAGTAACATAATATAAAAGTTCTTGTACTTCATTGTAACTTTGATCGATGTTTTTTGCGGTTTACGATTTATGACGTATTAAAAAAAACTACTTACTAGATCTCATTCAAACCAATTTTCGTTGGAAGTTTGCATGGTAATGTACATCATATATTTTTTTTAGTTTTATCATTCTCTTATTTTAGAAGTTACAGGGGGGGGGGGACATACATTTTACCACTTTGGAAGTGTCTCTCGCACAACCTATTCAGTTTAGAAAAAAATGATATTAAAAACCTCAATATCATTTTTGAAGACCTATCCATAGATACCCCACACGTATGGGTTTGATGAAAAAAACATTTTTAAGTTTCAGTTCTAAGTATGGGGAACCCCCAAAATTTATTGTTTTTTTTTCTATTTTTGTGTGAAAATCTTAATGCGGTTCACAGAATACATCTACTTACCAAGTTTCAACAGTATAGTTCTTATAGTTTCGGAAAAAAATGGCTGTGACATACGGACGGACAGACAGACAGACAGACAGACAGACAGACAGACAGACAGACAGACAGACATGACGAATTTATAAGGGTTCCGTTTTTTGCCATTCGGCTACGGAACCCTAAAAATGAAGAAAGTTTGTTTCGCACTTTGTAAGTATCTTCGCTCAAAAAAAGGTTTGAAGACAACTACAAATAATACAATTGTCACATAATTATTTTGTAACATAGTAACAGTCACTTATCTAGCAAAACATTTTATCGAACTATGGATAAGAGACATTTCGCTAAAATGCCACGAACAAAAGAAACCCCGTAACTCGATACGAGACTTTTGCTACTGACTGTTTGCCAACGCTTTATGTTTAGCGAAATCAAACACGAATTGAGTGGCGTTCCACAAAACAAGAGGTGGGGTAGTAGGGGAATTTGACGTAAGGCAACAGTTCTACTGTCGCCGATAAAATGGAAAATACTTTAAAAGGTTCGATGGGCCTCAGAGTTTGTTATAAAGAATCGTGTCTTAATAAAGGAAATTCAGAAAAAATTGTTTTGCATTCGGATTTCCGATATCTGTTGAAGATTCACCTTTTTTGTGGAAGTAGTGTAAAAATTACTAAACTTTTATGTTAATATAAAAATTTGATTTTTTTTTACTAGAATACAAAAATAAATAGCATTTTTAATTACATTATCTATAAATTATATATTCATTAATTCACGACAGATACGTATCAAAAATAGCTTTCCAACATATTTACCAATTTTTTAATCATCTCCAAATCGTTGTTCGCTTTAAATTCTCTTGAAATAAAACTGATGCATAAACAATAGCATAAAGTCGAGCCAAGATTATTGGAGAATTTGTTTTAAGCCACTTGAGGAACTCGTAAATATTTACTAAGCTTTTCTAAGGCTATGTCTACTGTTTTACCTGTCTGCTGGAGGTACGTGAAGTTTGTTTATCTTGCTAATGTTACAAGTGCTACAAAAGCTGACAGAAATTTCGAAAAATAAAAGCGGCCAAGTGCGAGTCGGACTCGCCCATGAAGGGTTCCGTAGCAGCAAGTAACATAATATAAAAGTTCTTGTACTTCATTGTAACTTTGATCGATGTTTTTTGCGGTTTACGATTTATGACGTATTAAAAAAAATTGTTACTAGATCTCGTTCAAATTAATTTTCGTTGGAAGTTTGCATGGTAATGTACATCATATATTTTTTTTAGTTTTATCATTCTCTTATTTTAGAAGTTACAGGGGGGGGACACACATTTTACCACTTTGGAAGTGTCTCTCGCGCAAACTATTCAATTTAGAAAAAAATGATGTCAGAAACCTCAATATCATTTTTGAAGACCTATCCATAGATACCCCACACGTATGGGTTTGATGAAAAAAACAATTTTTGAGTTTCAGTTCTATGTATGGGGAACCCCGAAAAATTATTGTTTTTCTTCAATTTTTGTATGAAAATCTTAACGCGGTTTACGGTATACATCTACTGACCAAGTTTCAACAGTATAGTTCTTATAGTTTCGGAGAAAAGTGGCTGTGACATACGGACGGACAGACAGACAGACAGACAGACAGACAGACAGACAGACAGATAGACAGACATGACGAATTTATAAGGGTTCCGTTTTTTGCCATTTGGCTACGGAACCCTAAAAAAGCTACAGTATAGAAGTATATTGTCGATAAAGTAATTATTATGTGAACTTTTATTACTCGTATGTACCCACGGACCTAAAAAAAGACGGACGTAATCCCAACAACGAATTCAGTGAAGCACCCATAGTAATACCAACTCTCTATTCGTACAAGTATACACACCCACACATTGACAACATGCTGCTTCAATCGCGAATCAAAAATTACGCACACATGATAAGCGGGCGGCCATTGCTATGCTTCACTCTTGATTAGACGAGGTTACGTCCGTCTTTTTTTCAGGTTCGTGTATTACCATGACAAGAATAGATGCTGCACAACCAAGTCTTGAAATCAAGAACTCATGGCGGAAGCATAAACATTTAGAATTGACGCCCGTATTGGGGCGGCTTAGATACTAACCCCAATCCCACGCCGGATGGGTGTCGTAAAAGGCTACTAAATCCGGCCCGTTGGTGGTAGGGCCCCTCGATGAATTATATTGGTAATGTTGATTTTAATTGTTAATTAATACCATTATTACTATTATTATTTCTCCATGGGGTTCGCCTAGATAGCTACCACCCTTGAGCATGAGTCAACCGCCAAACGACTCGTCGTGTTCCGGCTGGGGGCTTGAGAGCCAGTTTTTTCTTTCTTTTTCTTATCTCTTTCTTGGCTAGCAACTCATTGGTGATGCCTTTGGTGTTGCTGATGTCTATGAGCGACGATAGCCACTTACCATCAGGTGGATCATCAGCTCGTTTGCCGGCTATGTCCATAACAAAAATTCATATTTATTAGTATTGTACAGTAAAGAGCAATATAATTCAAAGGATCTTCATTAACATACATGAAATAAAACTGTTACTGATCTATATCTGTAGGTACATGGAAGATATTTGAGAAAAACTTTTACCAAGTATAATATTTATTATCGCAATAACAAAGATATTTAATTTTTGTTTGTATTTATTATATCTGCGTTTTTTCCAAATAATCCTGTTAAATTAAATAAACCCGTCTACATTTTCTCAATGTGTTCCATCTTTGCACTAAAGTCTGGTAACAAAATTTTAAGTGGAAAATTTTTAGTGCGCGTCCAAACCTAATAATTTAGTAAAGCCCTTTAGTTCATACAATCATTCACAACCTACTTAATTACATTAGCATTTTACTAAATTTTAACTAAAAAGCGCCTATCCAAATATGTTAAGTGATATGCCCCACCCACCTACTTAACAGAAAAATAGAAAAATTTCTAAATTACTTGTTTACTTGCGCACTAAATTTTAACTACTGAATTGTCATTTTACACGTATTAATTTACTTAAAATTTAGTTATCTACTTAACTTCTAAATACGTGTAAATCGAACATTAGACAGGTTTTAGTTGAACGATAAAATTCAGAAAGCTACAACATACAACAAAACACCACACTATTAACAAATATTGTTTACCTATTTTTGTATAATTAACATTCAGTAATGAATTTCCACAATACAATCGCAATGTATACTAATGAACATGGAGTACGATGTACCATTTCCCGTGAATACAATTCGGTCCACGAAACACCTGTAATCAGGGAGAGTTCGCAGCTGAGGCTCTAATATCGTCAGCGCATATTCGGTTTATTGGTCAATCGCTTCAACCGCCGTTTCGTGTAAATGGAATTGGACAGACATGGACAGTTGTACATGTACAATTAATGTTAATCTGTGTTAACGAATAGAATTAAATTAGATAAGATGAAACATTATCGCAAATAACTTACTACACATATATTTAACAATAACATATGATTGTTATAATCAAGCGGAAGTTTACAACGTCTGTGATATTAAACGATTTTACCTAACCTGACCCAGTATAAATAGTTTAATTTCTGATGTTATAATAACTTTTTCCATTGAAACGATTTTTATGAAAATTTGCATGAAGTCCCTTTTATTAGATGGTTATTGGTGTCCAAAAGAATAATAAACAGTCAGTATTAATTAATTATACATTTTAACCAAAGCTTATTAAAGAACCATCTTTTTGTGACAATTGATAGTGTTGTAATCATACACGTTAAAATAAAATTTAGAAAATAAATAACATTCAAAAATAATATAGACGTGTTACAAGTTAACGGATTGATGGCAGAGTGTACACGTGTTATCAATCGAAACAACGTCGGCGTTTTGGTTCCCTTTATGACAGACAGACAGTCGTAAAACTGTTGATGGGGCTGATTAAATCCACGTTGGGGACTGGTGACCTAACCAAACGTATGAGTTTCATTTTAATTAGAGGAAATGCGAAGGTACAAAGGATATGAATGCAGTGTGCCGATAAATGACTGGTTCGAATAGAACTGATACTTGGTATTTATTGTGATTAACATGTTCAATTTGTATGAATTGTCATAGCACATCATGAACTAAACCCGTTCGTAGGTCACACTTTTCCGTGCGTAATACAGCTCTTTTTTATATGGCGTTAAAACTCGATGCCATCGCTACTTGGGCTCTTACTTTACCGTCTCGTAATTGTCTAATCCTTTTATGTAATAGGTACATTTTATGAATAACGATTTTTTTATTACTGCAATCTGGGGGCACGGCAGTGCCCCCGCCAAGTCGAGCAAAAAAGCGGCACGGCCGTACCATCCTTTTCTCGAAGCAATTCTGGCCATTTTCGACTCCCTATAACTTCGTTGTGGATAAAGCTAGAAGCCTGAATTTTTAGTAATCAAGAAGGCATTGTATAAACACGGTATATTTCAAATTTAATTCAATTTGAACTAGTAGTTTATGAATTATAACTAGTCAAAGTTTCTTAATTTCGTCACTCACTGACTGACTGACCGATCATCAAAACTCTAAGGCACTTCTAGCAGACATAGAAGCTTCAAATTTGGAACACAATTAGTGTTTAGTGTATAGATCAAGAAAAAACTAAAATATTTTGCTATTTCGGTCCAGTTTTCTAGATACATCAACTGCATAAATAACTTTGTAATCCCATATAAATATATAGGATTACAAAGTTACATTTGCAGTTAATGAATTACTGTACCTGTATAACAAAGTAACATTTGCAGTGAATGAATTAGTGTACCTGTATATAATATAATGAAATAATAGGTGTAGATAGGTACCTAGATATAATTATGTTCAAAGGTAACTTGTAAAAGGAAAAAAAGTAGAACTATCTACAAAAAGAAATGAGATGCCATCAAAAACAAAACTTGTAAAAAAAAAACCAAGTCTCGCAACTCAGTTCTTCTACCGTAAAAAGTTGTGAGATCCATGTAATACCAAGTCGGTTAATTTATTCAGTTCCTACTTAAGGGTCCTTCTGTCTTAAGTTATTACGTAATTAGCTAACCTAACAAGTAACAACATCTTATAGTGACCATATTATCAATATTAAAAATCTTTTATGTTTTAAATAAATAGATTGACTTGGCAATCGCACTAAACAATCAAATTTAATATAATATGTAGGTATTACTTGTGAGATACATTGTGTTTTCATGCGATGGTCAAGTCGATCTATTTATTTGAAACATAAAAGATTTTTAATATTGATAATATGGTCACTTTAAGATGTTGTTACTTGTTAGGTTAGCTAGTTACGTAATAACTTAAGACAGAAGGACCCTTAAGTAGGAACTGAATAAATTAACCGACTTGGTATTACATGGATCTTACAACTTTTTACGGTAGAAGAACTGAGTTGCGAGACTTGGTTTTTTTTTACAAGTTTTGTTTTTGATGGCATTTTTATTATATTAGCTCATGGTCATTAAGTTTCTTACAGAATAATCGAGGTGGTAATTCGAGGAAAAAAATTTGGTAATTTCAAATAATTTACCATAAATGCTAGAATGTATTCGTAAATATCCCTATTTACTGAATAATTATCATAAATGTAGACTTTCTCTTCGGACGACATGTCAAGAACCTGTATTATGTTGGCAATAATAAGTTATCCTTTCTTCGATACGATTGCCGTATTATTAACGTCAGAACATTGATACAACACGCCGCCACTTTCCGCGGGCATGTCTTCAGACCGCACGCAGCAATCATCATTACGAGACAATCGACGAAAGGCAGATGTGTAACTGTTACACTTCATCATTTGACCCTCCAATCCAGAAATGAAACATCACAAAATTAACCTCCTTGTTTTTTTATCAATCTTCATGATTGGAGACAAGGTTTAATTTCGTGTAGCGAAATTTTCGTTACAGTAGATACAGAGCACAGGGGTAAAACTAAACTGGCTATCTCGACGTCATTCTGTGGATACGTATATTTAGAATGTCACTTAATAACGGACAATTTTGTCGGCAATAGCATCGATTGTGTAGGTGAATTCAGAGGAAAGTGCTCGGTGGAATGGAAAATTTGTCGTGGCCATTATTCGCACTGGCGCTTTGGACGATTAAATTCGATATTCGAGTGAGTTTAGCACACGACGCGAGCACAACTGGTTTCCATCACACCCGTAATGGCGCAATTGTGCATCAACTTTGTAAACGGGTTTTTCTTTACTGTTTTATCACTTTTTACATTCAAAAATATTTGTTTTTGTAATATTGTTGTTTTATGTTCCGTTGACCATCTTAATGGGTTTACTTGTATGTTTGAGTGTTAGCACAGAAGAAATAATAGTACTTATGTGTTAGATAAAAATGTTAAGCAAAGCTAAAAATTAAACGTTGGTTATGTCAGTAAATTATGCTTATGAGTATCATCAGTGAAATATATTTTCGCTTGTTTTCATAAATATAGCATAGACATAATAATATATCACAGCGTGCTGTGGTACTCATGCAAGTGGTGTTTGCAGGAAATGTGTGAGTTTTTTTAAAAGCAATATTTTTAAAATATCGACGGTTTCAAATAAACAATTACTAAATTTCAGCTAAATAAATTAGCTGCAAATTCCATAAACGGGAATACGATATTAAAATCAAATTCAAAGTAGCATAATAAAACAATTTGTCATCCATGATAACGTTGTTTGAAAACAGTAAAGTCGATGAATAAAATAATCTCTGCTTTTCGAACAAGATTTCCGAGTCTCGATTCGATTTGTTCCTTTACGGGATTGTAACTTAATTCTTAAACGCCGCGGTGGCACATTTTGAAATCGTTTTGGAGATATCACCATTGCCTGTCATAATGACAAAGTGTTAACTGAGCGGCACCTTTCGTGTTTGGTTTTATATCAGACCTTTTGTTTTAAACTTCACATCTTAATTCTTTTGCTGGCTCATTTAGTACGTATCTGTGTATTCAAATTAGTCTCAATAGCTAATTAACCCGTAATAATTATATCTCGAGATATCTCAATGTATGTAAATGTATCCTTAGTGTTATTTTCTACGGCTTTTAAGATAGTTTATCAGACTTCGTAAACACAATTTTTTTCTTCGTTACCTTAATTAGGTTCCCATTCTCGTAGCTTATCATCAGATAGGAAAATAGTAATTACTTTATCTTAATTTAGTACCTCTTAACTGTAGATAATGGATTTAAACTATTAGCTTCTTTCTTATCAACAGAAGGAAACCAGTGCTACTTATATTTTAGTTGTTTTAGTAATCAAAATAAATACTATAATTTAATAGTTTATCAGTCCGTCTGCCTCGAAACAAAATTATTGGGTCAGTAACAAAACTGGCAGTAAATAAAAAGATTACGAGACAGACCGCGGCTTACGCTGCTGTGTACCTTTTTTATCCATCAGACAATATCCGACTTAGTCCAGCACGGTACACATTGCAGGAATCCGTAGTTATTCCAAAAACGTAAAGTAGATAAGCCGAAAAGAAAAATCCCTTTTAGATTCGTCTGTAATCTCATTTGTCTTTCCTTTTATTGTTTCTCGCGTACGATAATGAATTAGTTCGACTTCCTCTTTTACGTTATTTGCTTAGGCTGGGGTCATTTTGTTTGTTCTCGAGCAACTGCATAAAGGAAGAATTTGTAGGGTTAGCTAAATCAATGCGGTGGGCGTTACAGAAGGGTATTCCTAGATTTATCGACCTTTGTCGTGTTTCCGTGTTTTTATTTGGCTACCCAAAAGAATATAAATTTTCTTCGTACGAGTCTTTGAAAGAATTTCATCGAGACAATCTCGTTATACAACTACTTTGATGTGTCGAAAAGGAAAAGTTTGAAGAGAGACATTTTATATTAGCGTTTCACGCGGTGTTCGCAGCCATTTTGATCACTAACAGGATGATTCCCGGAAGCTATAAAAGTCTCTTTTATGAAACTAGGTTGATACATCATCTATAAACTAAAAATTATATAATTATAACTTTATCTTCTGTCATAGTCTTATTAAAATTAAGTCACATAAGCTAAAATTGGCATATAAAACTAATTTATATGTACAAAGACCATTCTTAATTTAACACAAAGAAAAATATTTGTTTAAACTACAATTATGGGAAAAATAATATGCCAATTATTTGTAACACTATATCTAAAAATCCTTCCACAACCATTTAATTCGTTCACAATAGTTTTGCACTTTGAATGTTAAGATAATCGCATTACAGTCGCCTGCGGTGAACGAATGCTCAAAATTAATTGTAAGAAGATTGTCGTTGTCATCCACTAGAACAGAAATAATTTAATTATGAACCGTAGTCTGGTCTGTACGTAAAACTGGAAAAAACATTTCTTGTAATCGTAGTCTATTTAAGATAAATGACAATATTATTAATTATTTAATTAATATAATATTAATTAATTCATCGTAGTTGCGGCAAAACAATTAACAGGCTTAAATCATGACATTTTATAACCTGATTCATTGAAATGCCATCAAAATTATTGAAAGTAACTGGATAATTCTTACACTTCTTCCCATTATTATATATTAATCTTAATCGTTTGTTTCTGTCTTGTTTTACAGATTATATTTGCAACGAGATTAATATAAAAAATACATGAAATCTTTAACTTTGTTTATTCTGATGTTACTTTTTGTTGATAATTCTTTTCCATACTATAGTTTATTAGACATTTTCCATATGATACTTAAATCATTATATCATGTTTTTATTGATTATTAACTTCGTGTGTGATATGTGTTACCTGTTGGTTTAACTGGCATCAAGTGTAATATTATGTGTTGAAACACGTTTATGTAATACAAAAACTGTTGATTGCGTGGACATTGAACCTGAACCCATCGTATAGCATGCCCGTCTTCCATTCGTTGTCATATTATGGTCATATTAAAACATTAACATTACGGACAAATATAGTCTCAGATGTAGACTATATGATTTTAGCATAATGTTATACAACCATTCTATTGACTTAAATAACTTTGCTTTTTGCATTGCTACATACTGCAGTGTCAAGAATTTATTTCCAAAAGGACAAAATTCCCCTAAAGAGCATAACCGGACATACAATTTACTATACAAATTTTACAATCAAATCAAAAGAATTCATAATCTGTTATTTGAATATTTTTTTTCCTTCAGAAGCCTCATAATAAATATAAATGATAGCTAATATAATACTATAAGTTCAACTTAAAAAACTAATGAGATATTCATCTTACAAATAAATTATTATGTAATCACAATATGTTATGAAACTGCTTTAATAATTAAAGCATACTTTAAGTATTATTACAATACATCTAATAGGGAGATATAAATTACGAATCTATCTGTGCTATGTCAATTGCAATAATTGGGACGTGAACTTATTCGAGTTTTGGACTTTTCCCTTCGCGTCCAATAATTTTGTCATGTTTAACATTATGCCAACTATCTTGTGTTCGCTTATTAGTGTCGCTCGATGTAATAACCTAAAGTTATTAATAAATTACTTGTAGTGGAATGAAAATTAACTTTTACTATTATAAAGATACTATGGATATTTAATCTCCACCAATCCGCACTGGAGCAGCGTGGTGGAGTATGCTCTACGCCTCGTCAAGAGGAGAGACCCGTGCTCAGTAGTGGGCCGTTAATGGGTTGAAGCCAGCCAGCCATGGATATTTAATCTTAAGTGTACGCGATAGTTTTTATGGAAAGTGTTTATTATCTTATCCGCGTGCAAATCAGTAATATCAAAGAGAATTACAGACATTGCCTGCCGAGGGAAGAGTCCCGGGTTCGACTGCCATTTATGTTACATATTAATTGTGTTTGTACTCGGGTCGTGGATGTTTATAATGTGTCATTTGTGTATCCATACTACCCGCAACTCGGAGAATTTTACTTCAAAGGTACATGTGAGCGTATATTAAAATAAAATGTAAGTGAGCATTGTTGCATCCAATTATCCTTTCTTGATTTTAATTAACTTGTTAAATTTATATCTAATTGAGTCCGCTATCTAATTCCGTATCTAAGTCCGCTGGCAAACATAGACTCTGAATCCTGTAGTTTTCTGCTGTTTTCTTTATCGTCATCATCAGTCATCAGTCCACCCGGTTGGGAAGTGATCTATATTTTTTTTACCAAGTTACCATTTGAAGTTTATTTTACATCATCGTAATTTAATTAATTAATTTAATTTTATACTATTTATCAATGTTATTCATTAACTGATAAAATAAGGGTATGATATCAGTAAAGCCTCGTTATTTATATGCAGCCGGGGCTGGGAGCTGTAATGTGAAGCTACGGCACTGTGTTACCGTCTACAGCAGTGGTTAGAGCTACATATAGTGGAAGCGGCTTTAGTTTGCTTAATTTAACTTAGTATAACTAAGCATCCATCTTACTAATATTATAAATGTGATAGTTGTATGGAAGTTTGTTATTCTTTCTCGCAAAAAACTAGTGAACGGATTTTCATGATGTTTAAGACACAGGTAGACCATGATCAGGAATAAGACATAGGATAGGTTACACATAGGATAGGTTAGACATAGGATAGGTTGGACATAGGATAGGTTGGACATAGGATAGTTTAGACATAGGATAGGTTAGGCATAGGATAGGTTAGACATAGGATAGGTTAAGCATAGGATGGGTTAGACATAGGATAGGTTAGACATATGCGCTAGTAAGATAATATGTAAGTTACTGACTTCATCAACAATGACTAGAATAGGGAATGGGTCTCTACAAAACTATTAATGAAACTGAATGTAGTCGGAAACATGAAAGACCAACATGAGTTTAGAGTTTCTTGTAGGTTTTTTCGTAGATTACACCAACTTGATGTCAATTCTACTCCGACTCGACTCATAGAAAAGCAGTAAAATATTAATTTTGTGTCGTATTCCGTGCGTATCATGTTTATATGCTGTGTTTATAAGTTTTGCCTCTACCACACCTGCGTTCTAAGTCTAAAATATTAAGAATGACATTACGCAAGTTTGACCAATAGTTAGCGCGCTAAAAGGAACGTGGCCTTGTTAGGGTGACGGTTTTTTCATTACATAAAAGGAATTAAACGCGTTAAAATTCATGGTATTTTTGGCCACATCTAAGGCCTAACGCGCTAAGTAAGGTATTCCACAAAAAGATGTCCAGTTCCGTACTTACCTATCTCTTTCTTCAACGACTGCATCTACGTAGTAAATATCATACACTGGCTTGGTTTGTGACAATATTATGAACAAAGTAAATTATATTTTTAAGCAGTTAACGCCTTAATGGCTTGAGTAGCAGTGAATATATTTTATTAATGTACCTGCAGTATCTTTGTTGAATATGTTTTAGAATATTATCCAATGTTTTAATGTGCCTTAGAACAATTAACGAGGCTCTGTTATAACGAGAATATTATGTTATAAACTATTTGCCCTATACTTTTACTAATAATTTTCTTATAGAAATGCGATTTTCTGTCACTTTTAATCCCACTAAATTTTAATCTCACTTTTTGTCTCGTACAAATAACGCGAATTAATGATTTTTTTTGAGTCTTCTATTTTAAAACCTAAGAATAAGGAGATTTTTTGTATGCCTACAAAAGTATAACAAAAGTTCACCGTAACTAAAAATAACTCTCCATCGGTAGAAATAGAATTAATTCTTAGGTTGGATCAATCAGCTGACAGGTAACCAAATTATAATTATTGAATGAATGAAACGAATCACCGCTTTTGACGAGATAATCATTAAATGAAATTATTCTTTCGTCACGAACGAACTTGTCTTTTGTTGAAGAAGACCTTTTTTAAGTTTCCGTATTATATTTTTGTAACTGTCCGTATGGGCTGCAAGAAATTAAATTTTAGACGGACTGATGATAGAAAGAAAATTAAAGAATTTCCTTATTTGAACATTACAAAGAAATTCCTTTTACGTATGGTACATGTCATGTTTTGCATCATGATATTTGAAGAAAGTAAATAACTCAATAATCTAAAGTTTGTACATACATAAGTACCTATGCATAAAAATATTTTTGTAATGTAGCATCTATTGACATAGTAACAAATACCCTACATCGAGAAAATCAAGCCAATCAGTCAATCAAATCAAGTCAATCTTAGCCGTATTGGGGCGGCTTAGAATACTAACCCCAATCCCACGCCGGATGGGTGGCGTAAGAGGCGACTAAATCCGGCATGCTGGTGGTAGGGCCCATCGAAGGATTATATTGGTAATATTGATTTTAATTGTTAATCAATACCATTATTACCATTATTATTTCTCCATGGGGTTCGCCTGGATAGCTACCACCCTTGAGCATGAGTCAGCCGCCAACCGACTCGTCGTGTACCGGCTGGGGGCTTCAGAGCCCCCAGCCGGTACACGACTTTCGTTCTTTCTTTCGTTCTTTCTTTCTTTCTTTCTTTCTTTTTCTTCTCTCTTTCTTGGCCGGCAACGCATCAGTGATGACTTGGTGTTGCTAATGTTCATGGGCGACGATAGCCACTTACCATCAGGTGGATCGTCAGCTCGTTTGCCGGCTATTTCCATAAAAAAACTGTAGATTAGATACTTTGAATCTTTCTGCTTGTCATTGAATATGGAAAAGTATAACTTTCCAAAAGTCTAACGTGTTAAGGCCAAAGAAATGTTAAGAACGAAGAAAGGAAGATATGTATTAATTGTGTAGCTGAAATAGCGGATAATAGAGACTTATCGGATAATAGATATCGAAATTCAAATTCCAATAAACCTTTAGTAGGGTCCTGGCATTCATGGTGAATTTCCCATGTTAGATGAAAGATATATTACCTCCCCAACTCCCAAACATGCACGTCATGATGATACAAACAATGTTCTAGTTTCCCTTTTGTGCGAAATAAATGTCAAAATAGGAATTCTAGTCGGACACATCGATGATTTGTCGGCGTGATAAATGAATCGACGAGTGGTTTATATCAATTATCCGAGTTTCTGTTCGATTGATTTCTTCCTTGATTCATTGGCTGGGATTTTAATAGGTGCAGTAGGAATTATCGAGTGGAAACTGGTGTAAATATAGTGACGTCGTAAATAATAGCTATGAACAGATGGTTAAATTCATTGTTTGAAAATTTGTGTGCGTTCAAAATTGCAAACTCCTGATTCATTTATCATTTAGATAATTATACACCTTATCTACAAACCTATTACTAGTTAATTAATAGTGAGAGTGAACTAAATAAAAAGAACAGTATAGGATAAAAACTTGTATCTTTTTTCATGATAGATTTTAGAAATAAATTAGCTAGAACAAAATTGTTCTGTACGATTTAAAAAAGCAGGGGTTTCAAGTTAGCTTTTGTGCATTCATGTTTAAGCTACAAAGGCCATGAATAGCATCGCTACCAATCGGCCTGAAAGCCGCTGCATCGTGCTGAACGGTCTTAGTTCTGTTAAATAAAGTCTAACGGAACACGTGGTCTGAAAGCATACGCTAGAGTAAAGGAGCCTTTTATTTTGTTTTTCAATCAGGCTTTCTCAGGCTCAGTATGGGTTAGTTTGCGAGCACTTGGGTTTTGTTATTTGTTATGCATTTTACGTGAAAAAAAAATATAACAATTAGAAGGTATTATTATCTTCAATTGTGCAGAGATACAACTGTTGAATATGTATTAGAATGATGAAAAAAAATTTTTGTAACAGTAGATTAGCAATTATTAAGTTGACGACCCTGTAGTCTAATTGGTAGCGACCCTGCCTGCGAAGCGAAGGGTTTCGGGTTCGATTCCCAACCGGGGCAGATATTTATATGACAGATAAATATTTGTACTCGGGTCATGGGTGTGATTGTGATGTCTTATAATTTATGTGTCGTCCATGTCACCGTATGCGTATGTAAGCGTTTATTTTTAAATATATTTTAAGGAACAACAAAAAAATTATGTTGTGTTACCGACTGCTTACGTGCTTCAGAGAGCACATTACGCAAAGAGCAGCAGAGGGCTATCCACCGTAGTGAAGTACGCTCTAGGTTTCCTCAATTATAAAGAGAGTCCAGTGACTTGTGGCGAACAGGCGCTGTATTCTTTTCTTGCATAATATTATTATTTGCTTATAATTATTAACAAACACTGAATTGGCATTTAATTTTTTGGGTTGTATTCCTACTATATCTACTCTTACATAACTTTGCGCAAGTTCTAACAAAATTCGTAACAAAGTTTCAATGCATTTCACACTTGTCCATGCAAATTAGAGTCCGATTGGAAAATAATATTTGCTAGCGAAGTTATATAACTCCGACTGAATTGGGAGTTCGTTGCGTGAATTTATTTACACGTTCTGTATGAAGATTGTAATGCAATCCACATATAATATTATAATATTTGTAGCACTACAAGATGATAGAGGTCTTGGCCAAGCCGCACTGGAGCAGCGTGGTGGAATATGCTATAGGTTTCCTCATAAGGAGAGACCCATGCTCAGTAGTAGGCCCTTAATGTGTTAAATCCAAACGTTTCCTAGACACATAGACTCTAATGAAAAGCTGGATCCCACTTACAAATGGTTGGTGAAACAAACACATAAATTATGAGATCATCGGTTCACAACGTCCTGTTTTTCTTTATTTCACCGAGTCCGCGAAAATCTGTCAAGGACCATTTATTGCGTAGTTCACGCCTCATAAATCTCGCATGTGTGAAGGGTTGCGATAGTTCGGGTGTGAGTTTACATATCGTCAGAGTAATAATGCGGCATCGGTTTCTACTCGTATTAGTCGGATTACTTTATAGAGTTAAAATAGTCTTACAGATCTTATTTGACTTTTTGCATGCATCGTATGTGAACAAATAGGTAGCTATTTCTACTCGTTGACATTTGCAACGATGAAAGTCCACATATAGTTCATATAAGTCTGCTTTATGGAGCTTCAGTAATAATAATATTATAAAACAATACCAACCAATGTTATTGAATTGTTGTTGAATGCTGGTTTCGATTCTTCTCTAATCACAAAGAACTCGTGCATAATCTTATACATATTAATATTTTACATATGGAACAAAAATTTTCCCGTCGATTTGACGCTGATATCGGCCTAATCATCGACGCATGTTACACAGATGACTGCTTCGGCAATTACCCGCTCCGCTAAACAACCAGACCGTACCCACGTTTCATTATAATATAGCAGAACAATATGTAATTTGGCACACTTCCTCTAAAGGGAGCTGTAAATAAAGTACAACTGAATGTAAGAATAAATAAATAACGCTACACACTCATAGCCCCACACCAGGATTATCTACGTCGTGCCGACAACACACAAAGATAAGCACACGTACCCAGACTAAGGACATTTTAAAGTAATCATTCAAATTTCAGCATCGTTGTTATTCAAACCCAGGACCCTTCCAACATCGGTGCGGCAAGGTAACAAATTGCTTCTAAAGCCCCACAGAATAAAAATATGTAATTAATAAAAGAAACAAGAATTATGCTTTTTTAAATATCATAATCTTTATTCTGTTAATGTTCACCTATGTTCAGTAGAAGACCTTGAATTATTAATCCAGAAACTGACGTTTCTGAATAAATAAATAAGGGCATGATATTCTAATACATATGTAAATAAGTATGTAATCTTTATAACCCTTTTAAAAATTCGTCATCATTTCAATTTCCTTCATAAATATTTGTTGCTACGTAAAGTTTTGTAACAATATATTTTCGTTGGAATGAAGTCAACATCATCCTAATAATCTATACAATAATAAATCTATATAATAAATATTCCAGATATAAAATCCCTAAGGAACTTAATTTTGTGTTCGGGACAGTAGCTCCGGGCGAGGAAGAAAACCAACTGCCGTGAATTCCAAAAGAAAATTAATTAAAAACTTAATTTCGCAATATTGGATTTAGGATATTACCTTGTTTCTGAAATATTTCATTAATACTTGTGTTTTCATTTTTTTACTGACTTAAAAACCTTGATTTAGAAGATCCTTAAATTACAGCCGTAACTTTTTTATAGGATGATAGCTTCGTCCCAAGGGAATTTAAATTATTTCACTACAAAACAAAATTTTGAAAAATCTTCATAAAAACGATAATAAGTCTAAAAATTTTAAGTAATAAAATCACAAAGAACATTTCAGACCAAGACAAAATTTTGTATGTTTTTAACAAGAGAGTTAATTGAGCAAACTTGATTTAAAAATTATATTATCAAAAGAGTTTAGAATGAAACGAAATGAGAGAATGACTTTTGCACTTTTAATATGCCAAAAGCAAACTACAGACGTTCTTCGTCAGGTTGAAGAGAATTGAACAGAACAAATATTTAGTTCCTTGCATTTTCAGGATAAATATTCATTGAAATAGTCGACTTGGTCAAAATAGGGAAACCGGTAAACAGGAATACTGGTACTGAAATAATTGTTGCAAGGATCGCGGAAGTTGAGCCAGCGCTATCCCATTAAACTTTCCGTTCAGAAACGCTCTTTGCAGTCGGATAATTTGCATGTGCATTGTCAAACCGTATCGGGCCTTCGGAATGGGACTGGCCAGTGGCTGAGTACGGAATAAAGTTTCCCCATTCCTGCATTTTGCATATTCCAATTGCGATATAAGGCACGCAGAAAAATTCTGTCGCAAGTCGATCGTACGGCATGCTTTGTAATTTTACGCGCGGCTTTGAATTCTCTGCAACGATTCTGTTTTGAAAATGAAAATCTTTCTCTTGATTGCAAATGTCAGTAGTTTTGAAAGTCAAATAAACTTTTGTGACTGACTGAATGTTCTTTGGTTTGGGATGGTTTGTTCGCATTTTTATGCTCATGATTTGTTCCATGTGAAAGAAGTAAAGAGTCGCTATTAGGGTCTTATAAGTACGTTTATTTTGTCTGTCTAGTGTCGTCAGTCCTTTGACCAGGACTTCAGTGCGTTCTGCAAACACGTCTTGTGCTAATGAATTAATTTCTATCCAAGCTTGTGGTTCGTCAAAAAGCACACAAATTAACGAACAATAACTGAAATATTGCTGATTATTAAACATAGTTGATTAAAGTTATCAATACCTATCAGGTGGATGTAGGCATCCTATTCTTTAGTCTCCATTAGTACTCCATTACTCCATTTCGTCATATTTTTGGGACTGAACCAGAAGTTAGTGTCAGTGAAGTATTTTGGATTTAACATTTTACGAAGCGATGGAAAGTCCATAGCAAAAGCAGTGTCTATTATTGAATATAAGCATCAAATTTTCTCGCAACCTCATAATAGAACATGTATCCCGAAGCACAGCGGGTGGTGAAATTAAAAATTCCTTCAAAAGAATTTATTTTAGAAAATTGCCGCCACGGACGTGTCGATAATTGCAATAACCACAAAGGAGATGGGATTTTTTTTATGCAAGTTTTTCCCAGTTATAAAGTGTCATGTGCAGTAGAATTATTGACTCCAACTTGCTTTTGTTCTTTAATTTTATAACGTAGAAAATGGTCACATATCCAAACGGACAATCAGGGAATTCCAATAACATTTGGGTTTGGATTCTTGTTTTAATCTACTCAATGTAGGTACTAAGCTTAAGGTAGGCTTGAAGCTTCAGTATTGACAGCACCAATACTCTAGTTCATTAATGACTCTTATAACTAAACTGAATCTATTTAATATAAATAGAAATATAATAATATTATGGAAATACATACAAATAGAATGGTGTTCAAAATGTGAATTATAACGTCATTATGACTAAGATGTCTTCTTCTTCATTTCATTTGACAAATTCCAATACCGTACATTAAAGTTATACAACAAATCTTCAAATGGAACATATTATACAACATTAACATATACAATATTAACAATTTACTCCCTTATTTCCTATAAACGACACCTCATTAACGGAAAGAACAAAATTATTGCGGGTGTTTCTCAATTAAAATGCAATATAAAATATTAAAAACTGCGCACCGAGTTGAAAGGACTTGGAAAATGTTTTTCCAATCGGAGCACTTTGGGTCGTTGCTGATTTGAATGCAAAATTAAGTGAGTTCATTAAATACTCCACGATATAGGAAACGTAACATTGTTCCCATTTCATTTGGGTTCACTCTAAAAACTGTTACAGACGAGTGATTCGATTCGAAAGTCACAACAGGAAAGATATACATAAATTGTATCCAACATGTCATGTGCATTTTTAGGGTTCGGTAGTCAAAACAAAACCCTTATTGTTTTGACATGTCCTCCGACCGTCCGTTCGTCCATCCGCAGCATAGCATATCAAAGCTGTTTGGCATGGATATACAAAGTCGTAAATCTACAGAGTCGTAGAAAAAATCTTAAAAAAATTTTTTCAGGGTAGGTACCTCATCTACTGGTAAAGTAGGTTCGATTTTTAAATGGTTTTATTTTTTTTCAATTTGAATTTTATTAACTCCTTCATAATTGTCATCGTCGAAAGGGTCTTTCATAAATCATATGGGTCTGCAAATACCATTTTTGGATTCAGTCTGTTTGCAAAATAAAATGGTAGCCTTATACTACGCTTAGGGTTAGCTGCAGAAGAGGAAACTTCTCTACAGATAACATTTCATGTCTCTAAATATGAGATACGAATTATGATAGTTCGTTCTAAACTCTATAATAACCTAACTGCCTGCTCAGGGATGGCTCCACCAGAAACCTCCTCAGCAGAAACAGTTTTAAAAGTTAGTTTAAAAATAATTTTATACCATTAATTTTATTTTTGCTTCTACTATTGACTTGAATTGGTTTTAAATTTAGATTTAATTCTGGGAGAACCAGATTTTTATATAAAATCAAAGTTGTATTTAAAGCGTAAAAAGTGTAAGCAATCAATGAACAAAAAATAAGTTCGAGCAAAGTCTAACATCGACGGCCGTTAATATTAAACTTGAGAAAACAATTCGTTTTAATAATGGAGCAAAAACCCCCGCGAGCGTGGAACAAAATAAAGTATCGAAAGTAGATCGAAGCACAATTATGATCGCAACTTTTACAGTACATTCTGTTTTTGACGATATTTATAAATGAAAATATAAGGTCCCTTTATTTTTAGAGTTCTAAGAATTTTTGTCTGCTTGGCTATGAAGTTTTGTTTCATTTGTTATAATTTAGAATGTTTATTCTGAGTCTTAGGATAATTATATTTCATATTAATTACTCCAAAGTTACTAGAGTTATAAATCGTTAAAATGGATTACTATTAAATTATTTACAGCCTACTCAAACCATCACAGTTGAAGATAATTACGCTGATTTTGAATAATAAGTAGATTTTTGGACATAATCTCAGAGAGACATATCAAAGGATAGGCTAATTAGTTACAGGTTAATTTTATTTTTGCTTCTGATTTCTGCACTTCACTTTTTCTTTTAGCTCCTTGTCGTATTCACAATAATTTTTTTGTCAATATCTTACCAGAGGACAATTTTTGAGATATCATTGAATTTAAAAACACAAGAATATAAAGTGAAACCGGTCCAGGAATCTCGTCACCTTTAAATATTTCGTTCCCATAATCTCGCCGCAGAACACGTAGCTATTTTATTATGCCCTAACACGACCTCCCTTTTTCAATATAAGGCTAAACCGTAAAATTTTATTTTATACCGGTTACTTTGTTCATTGAAGTACTCCTCGTGTTATGCTAATATTCGAGCATCACAAAGGCATGAGACTGTATTGTGGACTGGGCAACAAATTTGAATAAGTATTTACAGTAAACAGGGTAGAAAGCATTAACGTTGGCTTAAATTTTAAAAACGTCTCATAGAGTGTTATGTATGGCCTCTTAAAAGCGTCTCGAGATATCATTAGGGCAGTTGGAGTGAGCTCGTGGGCCAGATTAAGACGGTCTGTTTCTTAGCTCTCAGACCAGTAACAATGCCTTCTCCGTTGTGCGTAGTTTGTAGGAAATTAGTGCTTTGTTTCTGCCTAATGGAATTTAAAAGTAAAATTTTCTTTAGCGTTCATTGTTGGAAAATTTGTTTTTTGATAATATAATCTGATTCTGAGATTACTGTTGGCAAAGTTAGCAGATTATTAAGTGTACTAAGTGGATGACTACGTCATTGTTCAAGAAATTATTAACTTTTTCAACGTAACATTGAGTAACTTTTTTTTTACACAAATAAGTTAATGCTTGACCACAATCCCACCTGATGGTAATCTCCACTTACCATTAGTCCAAGGTGGTGAGCACATTAACTTAGTAAAAGCCTATTCACTCTTTTCTTGAAGACATCCACGTCATAGGCAGGCGAGAACGCCAACGCAGGCAAGTTATTCCAGTCCTTCGCGGTGCGTATAACGAATGACGAGGAAACCGCGTCGTCCGTACCGGCGGGATGTTCACGACAAAAGGATAGATACCCGCCGTGCGTCGTGTCTTTCGATGGAGAAACTTTACACAATAGGAGTACAAACCTGTATCAGTAAAACCAGGAGGGGCAACAAATAGTTAATTAGCCCTAGACGGATCTCAAGATTTAATGATTTCCTTGAATGTGCGAATAAATAAAATATTATACTGAAGAAACCTGCGATTATTATTATTATTATTATGAAATATTTGTCGCAAGCGTGGTCTGCCAATTAATATTTACAGCGTGAAGAACTATCTACCAGTTTCAATAAAACAAGATGAATTTTCATGTAACGGCTACTTCGATTAAAAAAATATGATACTTTACTACCAAACAAATTTGTTGTGTCAAAAATAGTTTGAAGGAACAACATAATAATAATTTATCTAAGCTTTACATTATAAACGGAACACAAACCTAGCTAAACTATTTAGGCTATTTACGAATGGAAATCTCAACTATTCAAGACGTACAGCCTGTGCTCTTAGCACTAATCTCAGCGAACAGTGCCACTGTTTATCTTGCCTAGAAATGTCTGGCTGGGAACATAATCCTCTATACAGAGCTGAACTATAAAAGGTATTAAAATACCCGACCATATTAACCGAGTTGTGCCATCGCGATCGATAAACGAAAAGCGATGATCTGTTCCATATAATAAATAACAATATTTAACCGTATAAAATTAATAACGAAAAATATGTACCTACTTATCAGGTATTTCAGCATCTTAATCTTTCTTTTCTTTAATTGCTGATATTCATTCTCTAGCTGCAGTATTAAATACAATGAGGCACTTTCATTTTACTCGTATATGAAATGTGATAATAATAAGCCTAAAATGTAAGTAATTATAATGGTTGGTTATAATGTTCCTCGGAAAGAAGGAAAGGAGATATATTGTTATTTAAATAATTAAATACGATTTATTAAGTTTTTGTCTACATTTATATACGTGAAACGTGAAACGTTGATACTCGATATAACTAGCGGTCTACTGGCTCTCGAAAAAGTTAAACAGTGGTAGATACTAATAAACAAACTTTGACGACCTGTGTGGCGCAATGGTTACCATACCGGACCGCCACACCGATTGTCCTGGGTTCGATTCCCAGTGAATGATGAATTTCAATTCCTGTTCTCGGTCTGGGTGAGAATGACCTTGTCTAGTGTGTTTTCCATGGCACCCACGACACAAGGAATCCTAGTGTGGTGCTATGAGTGTGAACCGTTATTAATATATTTATTTAAAACTTAGCTCGGTACTAGCTTCAAATACCGTTGTAGAACAAACACCTTCACACAGTAGGCGTTTTGCAAAGTGAGGAATGACTAATTTGTTGCTCTCATACAAGTCTGTATGATGAAGATTTTATTGTTACAATCCCGTAGGTGTGTAACAGTTTTCAATGGAACCTAACAAAAGGCACCACCCACGCAAATCCTTGCACTAAAGAGCTTTGTAGTAAACTGCATCGCGTTTAAACAAGTGGAACTAATTCCATTTGTAGTAAGTTGCTATTTGTGTAATAAGTAATGCAGTGGTTTATTATGACGTTCAAGATTCTAGATGAATGTGTTATTGGTTGCAAGGATACCAAATCTTGTTAACTATTTTGTAATCAGTATTTTGTTATGTCACAAATCTAGTAGCTCGGTAGTGCCAAGACGAACGGCATTTTTTTCTCGAAATGTATCGTCGTATTTTTAATCCCTCATGAATTAGGTCGAGATAATGCTAGAGAGCTCAATTGTTCAAAATATAATGTGATCAGCAAATATACAAGAATATATTATGTTAATTCGTTACGTATGAAAACTCTAGGATACTTCCCAAAGTCCTAGAAAGCTGTAATTTAATCTGAAGGTTTAGAAAGTATCTTAAAAAGTTAAATTAATAAAAAAAGCAATATTGTGCGTTAACAATAATATTGTTTTAATTAAATGTTTTATGAAAACAATAACAGCTACTAAGCAGCTTTAACAAAGAAAGCTTAGTAACAAATTTTAATGTAATTAAAATGTCTGTAAATTTTATACCTTTTGCGTTTCTTTGTCATCTTTTAGAATTATTAAAAAATTAATTAAGAAAAAAGATAATCCAATGACGATAAAGGTTACACCTACTTTAATTAAAATGTTGTTTTGAGTATCTTTTTTATACAACAGAAAAAAATGGTATCTACTCCGTTCCTAACCATCTTCCAATTTGCACTAAAGCCGCGTGATGATGTATGCTCTAGGCATTAAAGCCAATATAAAATATTATGTAATTATGAAATTTATACTTTTAATATTGAAGATTTTAAATGTCTAGAGATTGTTGACTATGGACTCAGCTCTATCAGCGAGCAAGCTATTTCTGTTGTGAAGCAACACAATAGTGGAATTCCAAGAAGTTCGGAAACTGTACACCGATCAGTAAATACGACTTCTTGTTTACCGATAGTAAATTTGTTTGAAAACACCTAAAAGAAGTATAGTTATAGTATATCACCTTAATATATCACTAACATACTAAGTGTTTATACATATAATGCAGGTTGTTTCTTTTTCGCAATTTTTGGTGAAAAAGGGCCATTGGCCAAAACGTTGTCCTTAGGATGTAAGTAAAAATGAAAATAAAAATAGAAAATTTATAGGATTATATATATCTGTGGTAATATCGGAAATCTAATAAAACACATAATGCATAATTATGTCTAGTTAAGCTTGTAATAGACGTCCTATTAGGCTTCAGATTTCGTCATTACTGCAATGATGTTTTAAAATCGACTACATGCCTGGTATTTACACATGAATAAAAAACTAGTCGCCACATAGTCGTAGTAAATGCGGTTACGACACAGACCACTCTATCGGGCAGTTTAGAATATCACCAACAGAGCTCTCCCGTAGATGAGCTTGCGAAATAGCAATTCTAAATGCACGCTCCGTGTGTAGAAATTGCCTCTCGAGATTGCATACACGTTTGTGCTGGAAGGTGAATATTGAATCAAACAAATCTAGTTAATTCTCATTAATTTGAAATTGATTGTTATCATTATGTACTGGCTACTTTTTGAAGTTATACTTCTTATGCGACTTGCAAAAAGGTTGCGTTAAACGTTTGCGCTACCATGGCGGGCGTATGAAAGCACTGGATAGATGGCCTACTTATTATCTTTACCTCATTTAAAATTTAGTGTTATCACAGAGTCTCAACAGCGTGATTCAGGTTCATGAACAATGCCATCTAGTTTGTACTTGTTTATTTTTATTTAGTACAACAGTTTTTGAAAGATATGACGGCGCATTCGAAACACCATCTACCAGAATACGCTGGAACTAGATTTGACAGTTGTCATTTCTGGCGGAACGTCGTGTTGATGGTCAGCGCGGCCATGTTGGCGGGATTCAGTTGAGTCTCGTCATAACCGCCATCGCCTGCGCACCACTATTTCGACGGATCGCTCTTGTTCCGCTAAAGTGATTATACAATCAATTCCGGACTTTTATCTTGTTCTCCGCCTATACGCCCAAGTAAATAACTATGGCTGATCCTGAAGAACACTCTCATGTGCCTATAGATAATTAAAACTGATACACGTTATTAAATTAAATATTTATTTGTGTCAAAGAAGTGTAACTTCTCACGCGCGTACAAAAGTACGGGCACCCTTTTTTATCTTCTCTTCTTAGCAGGCAATGCATATGCGGTGTCTTTTGTGTTATTGGTATCCATGGACGTCAACCACTTGCCTTGCTAAGGTCTGCAACTTTGTTGGCCATTTCTTCAATAAATATTTAATTTTGAATAATATTATTTTAGTTAAGGAATATCATAAATAGTCCTATCAGAATCGAATATGTACAATTTATGAAGTAGCTAATTACGAGTATATAGCTGCCTTGTATATAGCCTTTGTATGTAGCTGCCGTATTTATACTTTATTCATCTAGTAAATTCGGAGAAAATATGGAAGGATTCAGGTCGAGAAACAAATATATGGCTTATCATAAGATAAAAAAGTAAAAGGAAAGATTTGCAGAAGATATTAAATAAAGTATTGTTACAGTGTTTTACCTAATGAGAAGGAAGGAATCTAATCATCATAAAAACACTCGAGCAATTGCACTATGCGACCGCACGCTCGGAAGTTCACGAGGAAAACAAACCAGACTAAGAAGGCAGAAGTTGCAATTGAAGTAATAGGTGGCCCGCAACTTGAACCATAACCGAGACCATAACAGTTCCGTACAAATTCTCTACCGTACGCATTAAAATAATATCTTAAAACCCGGATACCGGAATCGACCGCTAGATGACTCGCCCAGTCAAAGTTGAATTCCAACGATTAAGACTTCAGACATTACTTTCAACGGTTTCATATTTTCCAATGTTCTCCCGATAGCATCATTTATCGGTTATGCAATTACTAGTTGGATCATACTTTTATTAGTTTAGAGGGAATACTCAGGTTTAAAAGTTTTTATTTAGTAATAGTATGTATATCACAACTGTATGGATTAATAAGGCATGTGAGCAAAACCGAGTGTTTCATTGAGATTTTATAAAGATTAAAATAAAAAATGCATTTAAAATACAAGTCTTTGACAATTTAGTTAAATGTACGTCTTTAATATACTTGCAATAAAATAATATTGTTCTCATAAATGTAGGAATTCTAAGATAATAACCGTTCCTAAAACGCCTGAAGCCTAACTTTGTCCCCTCACGGCTCACTAATATGTTTGTATTTTAAATTATGCCTTCATGGTTTTGGGGAGATATGAAAGTAGCGCCGAAGGGCAATCTTAAGCAATCTTTGACCCGAGCACTAAGGGGCATTCAAATCTTTGTTGAGAGGCGAATTGCATTAAAATGCCTGCAAGGGCTTTACACAAAACAGGGTACGGGCAAGAGAAATTGTTTGTTGAATAACAACTTATTTAATCGTATTATATAATTAACGAAATACATTAACGAAATATATCTCATAATATAATAATATTGTAACAGACCGATTTCTGTAATTAGAAGATTTTTGAGAATAAATATTAATCGAGTTTTGAATTTTTTGCGTGTTTTTATATTCTATGACAATTAAACAGATTCAGTCTAAACAAATTTTGCGAGTAAAGGTTTCAAATGATAACATAAGTAATTAAACACATATAATGCATTAAGTACAAATGAGACTCTTATCTCTTTACGAAACAAATGACTTGCAATTTTATTGGCATTGCAAATCGCGTAATCCATACGTAGATTACGTGGTGGTCCTTCAATAATAAGTCCGGAGCGGCACGTGCCAATCACGTGACTTTCCGGATTAATTCAGTGAAGCTGGGATAAATTAACTCAACAAAATACCGGCTACCATGTATCAGCGATAGGGGTACAGAAGGACAAAAGGTACTTGAAGGGTATTGTCATGTATTCAAATGGAGAAGTGATTTAGTGGTAGCTATAAGCTTGGTAATTTTATGCGGATTTTAATTTATGATAATTTATTGAGTAAAGATAAAATTTTACGAAATAATTCACATTAAAGGCAAAAAATTGTGAATAAGATGGTATAACGGTTCCTTGAAAGTGAAAGCACGATGGTAATCATCGTATCGCCTCTGGTCTTATATCAGATCAGACCTGCCAGCTGAATGGTAGGATATGATATATAGGATGTTGGACAAGTGAAAAAATTCACCGCAGTAGTATGGTATATGATGATTTTTTATGAAAAAGCCGGCAAACGAGCTGACGATCTATCACGGCTAGGGTAGTTTTAATAGTTTATGTGTAATATAAAAAAAAATCAAATCTATTCTCAACCGTGATTTCTTTGAAAGTAGCAAAACAGAACAACAGCTGATTTATTTTACATTATTGTCAAAATTTTCTTCCTAAATTTGTAAAGGAGTTTTTTTATTGTCGTGTCAAATTGCTGAGCCCCTTGATTGTAACATAAGAAGGTTGTTAAACTCGAGTGTAAGGTAAATCCCTGATTGACAAAACTCTCTTGAATTTGTTCTACCGTTTGAGGGGAGGATAAACACTAAGCGACTCTTCAGGTGTCCCGTTGCGAAGTTGCTTTAAATGTTGACAATCTGACGTAACTTCAGAAATTTAATTTGTGTAGGAAAATAAGATTTCATGAGTTCTCTTTTGCGAGTATTAGATAAATAAGCACGATAAGTTCTTTTTTCTTTAAAATACCTAGAGTTCTTTTAGCTATCTATAGTTGAAGTCCAAGGACAGTCAATTTTATCTTAAGTTGTATTTCTATGAAACGAGTAATCGTATAATTAATGTAAAACGTTTCCATGTCCGTTCCTCCAGTTGTATAATAATGTAAGGTTTATGGTACGATCTGAAATATTAATTTGATAGGAATTGAACTGCTATCAAACATCAGCAACGCTCGGTCTTCCAGACATTGGTAATAAAAATAAGTGGATATCAAATTAGATAAACAGTATCAGTGATTTAATCATCACTAATCTTGAAAAGTTGAGAGATTTTAATTTGAGAGAAATTAAAATATTTAACTTAAAGTATACATTTTAAGTGGATAGACGCATTAATGATAAAATCGGTATAAATTCTTATTAGTCTCTAAAATTATTGTTTATAGTATAAATTAAATTATTGCGTGGTTACAGCACTTGACTAAAAATAAAATTCGATATATTTATCAACAAGGAACTAAAACTTACGGAAACGTTTGTACATAAAACAATAGAATTGTCCATAAAGATCCCGTGTGGACGAGGAGCACAGTTTAATCCTCGTACCGTTTACGCACCGTTTACGTTAACTATGGCTCGTTACTGCGGAATTGGGGCGTTTTTTGTTTTGTCTACTAAATATTGATGAGTCACTGAACTTACGTATAAAGCGCTAGCGCTCTTCCCGCGGCATTGCCCGCGTTTTTCGGGATAATAAGGGGCCATCCAAAAATTACGTCACACGTTAGGGGGAGGGGGGGGGGGTCGATGTAGTATGACATTTTGTGACACGGGTGGGAGGGGGTCCTAAACTTCGTGACATCACATTTCAAAATCGAATAATTGATATGTATAGGAAAATACTAAAAAACAATTAATGGAAATAAAACTTATTTCGGAACTGCTGTTTTAATTTAATAATTTCTAGGTGTAAAATTTCATAATATGTGACGTCACACTAGGGGGGGAGGTCTCACAAATGTGACCAACTGTGACAAGGAGGGTGGGAGGGGTCAAAAAGTCATGAAATTAGTGTGACGTAAGTTATGGATGGCCCCTAAGTACTCTATGTCCTATTTCAGTTCATGGTCTACCTGTGTGCTAAATTTCATCAACATCCGTTCAGTGCTTTTTGCGTGAAAGAGTAACAAAAATTCTTACAAACTTTGACATTTATATTATTATTAGGATATTAATATAGGCATTGTATTATCAAATTTACACTTACACGATAGAAGAAAAATAAACGAAGACCTGACCCCCCAGCCGGAACAAGATGAGTCGTTGGCGGTTTATTCAAACAAAAGGAGAAGCAGTGTCTGTATAGGTAAAAACGCTAAAAGCTGAAGCGTTAAATTTTTTAATAGTTTCTCTTACTTTTATAGTTTTTATAATCGCGAGTTGGAATTCCATGCTTTTAAATTTTGTCAGCTGATTAGAAATAATTTATTACTCACTTCGGTACTGACAAAAATCATAAAATGAGGTAAATTAAGTTATATTCGGTATGCATGGAATTCTCCATTCTCTGAACTATGAGTAAGAAAGATTCAATAAAAAATCTAAAAGTTTAAGTTGCTCTCAAAGGCCTATAACTAAAGCGCGTAAACTGTGCCTGAGCTTTTGTGAATCGTAAATCTGTAGGACAATTCATCTGGGAACTTCTTTGTACAGAAAAAGCAGTTAAAATTTGCAACGTTAGGAAGTAAAAAAATATGTGAAATAGAAATATTGTGAAATGTTTCGTATAACTATGTTGTGAAGGAAAAAATTTACAAATAATATTTTATAGTTTGACGTACAATCATAAACTCAGTTATGTTAAACGGCCTGCTGACAAAGATTATAAATGAATTCTTCGTTTCTTATGAATTCAATACAAAATACGTCTTACGACTTATGGAATAAGATTGATAATTGTGAATAGCGTGTCAGACAAAGTTTTTCATATCGCTCAGACGAAAACATTGGCAAAGCGCTTTACCCGTCATAAAGGGGGAAACTTTACAAATCTACGGATTTCTTACGCTTTTAGGGACACATAATATATTTATCTGCCCCTCGACACATAAACAAATGACTGGAGTTCGTCACATGAGGGATTTGAACTCAGTAATTTATTGTGTTAAGTATCAAATTATATTTTTATGTATATTGCTTTGCAGTAGGAATTGTTTGAAAGCCTGTAATTTTTTTTATAGCCTGAGGGATTGAAAAAGCAGACGAGCCACGAGATGGTAAGTGGTCACCGTCGCCTATGGACATGAGCAATACCACAGGAATCGCCAATGCATCGCCGGCCCTAATGGAGAAATCTTTTTACACATTTTTTAGAGAACCCCATGTCATAGCGATCCGGGGATACCTCAGAAGGAAACTCATTCCACAGATTGCAAGTACGTAGCAAAAAAGGACCGTAGAGGTTCTCCACGAATCCCATCTGTGTGGATGAAACTTCAGTCTTCAGCGAGTGGTGCAAAGATGGAAGGGTGAAGTAGGCATCAAGTCAAACAATTCCTCGGTGCACTCACCGTTGTAAAATCGGTAGAACACACAGAGAGAACCGATATCTCTTCTGAAGCTCAGGTGTTTTTCCTGTGAGTGACTCGTTGGTCCTTGACAACTCGGACCGCGCGTTTCTGTATGGCGTCAAATGGGTTAAGCTGTAATGAGGGTATTGCGGTGCCCCTGACCAGAGGTAGGCACATTACTCCATGTGAGGCCTGACTTGAGCTTTTTATAGCATAAGTAGGTGCCTCACAGTAAAGTACTGCTTAGCATGGTTCAAGACACCAAGCTTCTTGGAGGCCAGCTTAGCCTTGGCCTCTAAATGATACCGATGCTGCACATCAATCGAGATGTCAACTCCCAGAATCCCAACACTTTCACTCATGGTGAGCGCGGTACCCTGGAACTGAGGCGCTATGACAAATGGGGTTTTCTTAGCGGTAAACGTGCAAACTTATGTCTTCGTGAGGTTGAACTCGACCATATTAAGCCGAAAGGAATTGGCCGGGGTTGTGTAGTAGGCATCCCCTGTTCTATCATTTGCATTGAAATGGATGCAAATCGTCGTGTTATTTTTAGAAAACAACTGAGACCGACGGTTTTACGTGCCCTCCGAAGTACGGAAACACATAAGAACTTCTTTGCCACTAGCGGTCAACCATCCAACTACCAACCGCGCCCGCTGTTGTTTAACTGAACCCATCACTTAGGATTACAGGAAGGTTACGATTTCGGCGAGGTTCTGGGAAATTGTACGTTTATGGAAACATGTAGATGATGGCTACTGATAGCGATTTAAGAGTAAAAAGCCCTTGAGATATCAGAGGTTCTTTCCTTCCATATTTAATACTAAAGACTCAGGTTGTTTGTGCATCCCGAGATCAGTAGTGCGAATAGTATCTAATAGTATTGTCCGAACATTGTCAGTAATAAAATGCAATGCGCAATAATATTGCAAGGGTTAACAGAGGCGCCGCCGTCGTCTCGAAATAAACTCATAACACTTTTATGAGAGCCGTACCCACACGGACCGAAGATATGATGGCTATTAAAACCGCCGCCGACCGCGCAATCAGATCTTATATCACTGTCATCTTAATTAAAATCAACTGTTTATTTTTGTTATTTTACAACATTTTTATCACTTATTTTATGTGGTTTTGGGTTAGGTTCCTTCAAAACATCTAAACACGATCTGTGATTGATAAGTCACTGCTTTCAAGCTTTGTCATTTCAGTTTGCATATTTGATATTTGTGGGTCAATTCATTGGGTGTAGAATTGGGAATTCGTAATAGGCATTAATATGTATACGTCATACCATTCACTCTTTCATGCAAAAGCTACCGCATGGATTTTCATGATATTTAGCACACAGGTAGATCATTTTCTGGAATAAGATATAGGGTACTTATCATCCCGACAAACGCAGGTAGACCGCGGGCACAGCGCTAGTTCTAGACACTGGAACGTCAGATCTTTATGAAAACAATGTGTTTTTGCATATGGATGCGTAATATCAATAATTACGAATAGATTCATGTACATTGTGTCACTTGTCATTAGGTAACCTACAAGTTATGTAAGTCCATCACTCATGACGGTTTTAAGTGGTTTGTGTAGTTTCTAAGTGATTGGACCGACCTAAGAATCAGTGGACGCTGCGCTGTCGGTAGTCGGATGGTCGAATGGTAGTGACAATACATTCTTTAGCTTCTCCATGCTTCGGAGGGCACGGAAAACCGTCGATCCCGATTGTTATCGGAAGAGCGTCGCGTTGTTAAATCTGCACTATAGCAGCGTGGTACGTGGTACATACAGCATACTCTATGCTCTTGGCCTCCCCGAGAGGAGAGACCCGTGCTCAGTAGCGTAGCGTGGGGGGGGGGACTGGGGGGGTCATGGCCCCGGGCGGCACATGAAAAGAGGGCGGCAAGCCACTCGATTTTTAAATAAAAAAAATATGTATTAAAATTAATTATTTTATATTTTTAATGTAAAGTGTGTTATGAAAAAAACAAGAAAAGTGCATTTTTAATTAATAAAAAAATATTTCATTGAGGGGGGGGGGCAAATTTTCGGTCGGCCCCGGGCGGCGGGAGCCCACGCTACGCCACTGCCCGTGCTCAGTAGTAGACCATTATTGGATTCAAATGAAAGCAATTACTAATAACATAAACATAAAATTAACGCTCATAGAGCAGTATCCTTCTTCAATAATGCTGCATCTGCATATCAAACCCTTCCGCCATGTTAATATAGTAATAACAGCACGTATGTAGTCGTTTGTCGCTCATCTAGAAACGCAAACAGGAGAATAAACGCACTAAACACTTCATATAAACACGTTCTACTCTTCATTTACATCCGTATTCGTATCATATAAACGTTAAACACCTATTTGAAACGATGCCGCAGGCAGGGCGGACGCGTTAGTTTATGAATGTAATGAATACGACACATAATCATGGAATTATTTATGCTTAGATATTTATATATTTTATAATGTTCAGTCCAACTGGTTTTAGTATAAACTATTTACGAGATGAAGATTGCAATGCAACGTCTAAAATATTCTTAGGTAAGGTATCTTTATGTATAATTGTAGAAGAACACAATCAAGAAAATTGCTAGCTATTATTGAATTATAGGACATCCTCAGTTTATCCTGGAATATACATAATAATATAATGAATAGTAAATAATGTTATGTATTTTTAAAACACTGAAATAAAAAAGATTTAGAATTTTTATTAAGAAGCCGTAATTTATCTTAATAAATTGTTATTAAACAATTAGATCAATTAGATGGATCGCATAGATGGTGGCGCCCCATCGCGCTAGTTGTCGTCAACATTTCATTTTAATGGCAACGCCCCCTAGCGTTTGGCGTGGAAAAGCTGTGACTGTCGTTTGGGAAACAGTAATTTTTCACGTCACGCAGCGATAACACTGCGGTCAGGTGTTGGAATGATTTGTTACCTGCTCCTTTTTTTCTCTATATTTAAAGTTTTGTAAGTTCGACAATGCGATTTTATACTTTGATTTGTACATAGAAGGTGTCCCAGGATTTTATATATTACTAGCTGCCCGGTCAGACTTCGTTTTGTCAAAAGTTTTTTCTTCAATTAAAACTTTGCGTCTATGCTATCTTTCAAGTTGGATCAAACTGCACACGGTGTGCAAATTTCATTAAAATCCGTTAAGTAGTTTAGAAGTCCATCGCGGACAAACAACGGGACACGTAATTTATATATAATAAGATTATAGATTTTGGGACGTTTTTGTATTATGCCTTGCATACTTTACTCTTTTGCTGACTGTACAATCTGTCCATAATATACTACATAATATCCCACATGCAAGTCAATTTTGCAAGGTGCAAAAGTAAGCTGTTGCCTTTACCAGAACTTTCATCCCCCTAAGTAAACTGACCTAATATTTTACTTCAAAGCCAATACTATCAGTCTCTCACAATAGTAAAAGTTTAAACAGAGACCTCCTTTGTTTCTCAGATGGGAACAAAACGACAAGACAACATGCCCCTAGCTTCCGAACGCTATGTTACATGAAGCCTCACATTTCCGAACTCCTTTATATCATCTTCTTGTTCAAGCAACTCCTAACACCGTACGTATCTTGTGTCTTGACTTACGTAACCTTTTGCGAGCTACGTATCATGTTAAAGTAACGTATGAGAAACGTGTTGTTCGAAAACGGTTTGGGAAATCTAACGCACAGTAGGTATCTCTTACACCTCTTGGAGAAAATTTCGTGCAGCGCAAATTGTTATTAATATCAGAATATTATGAGAATGTTCCATCTTTAATTGCGATTTTAGCCGTCATTCGCTAACGGCATTTAAATATTTACTTATAGATGTTTGAATATAAATACGGGAATAACCGAATTGCTAACTAGTATTTTTATTATGTCCCTAATTATAATCTGTAAAGTGTAGTAAATTGACATTAAAAACCATTAGTTAGTTGCAAATAAAATAACTAATTAATCTTGTTACCATAGGTACTTCAATTCAATTAAATATTTACAATTCGTTTTCGGTTGTAACATAATTAGTTCGTAGAAGAGACTAGCACAGAATACTCAATAGTACCTATTGGTACATACCTCTAGGAGGATTATGTTTAACACAAGCGCCCATTTATAAATATTTAATAGCGTTTATTGATTAAGTTGATACGTTTTATAATCGATTACGGAATCAGGACTTGTAAAGGAATCAGGAAATTTTAAATGTATTTAAAATATAGACATATCTACATGCGATGGTGTTGTAAAGTTAGCTTTAAATACCCATGCAATAAATAATTTACTCTGTGTAAAACATTGTCCTTGTATTTATAAGACCAATTTTCTGACTCGCGTAGTAAACAATTCGCGTATAGAGAAAATGCGCGCAAAGTTGCTTCACGACCACTAAAACCAGTTTACAATCGCTGTAAAAACCGCTGTCAAACATGGCGGTAACAAAGCAAAGTGCAGTACGTAATAAACTAGTTCCTTACAGTCAAACGGTTGATTGTAGCACTTTTAATTGGGGGAGGGGATGGTGATTAATGCCATCTGATAAGCAGAAAGCCGCGCTAGCACGAAAAAGAAAGAAAGGTTTTGTGTACAAAAGCCACACATTAACCTAATTCGTTTTAATTGACCAAACTAATCATTCGTGAGGGCTTTTGAGTTACTAGACGTTTATTGTATATTTAGTAGGCGTTAATATATGCACTCGGATAAACATTCGGCCTCGGAACACGAGAGGTGAAACCCGAAGTTACTTGGTAATGCACACTGTCATGCGTGTGAAGGAATTAATGTTATATTTTACTTTTTCATATCAGGATCGAAATCCACCTCCTGAGTTGGAAAAACTTTGTCTCAAGGTTATCTTGTTAGAAAATAGTAACACTAGCAATATTTGTCACTATTATAGTTTATCATAATGTATTTTAACTAAATTACTCAGGCTTTTGATGCGTATTACAAGCGCTGAGGTTTAGTTAAGAGCATAACCATTATTATAGTGATAAAAACACAAATGAAATATTATGTGCTAGTGTATTTCCAATAAAAAAAAAAAACAAAAAACGATTGACGACAGATAATAATAAAAACAACTTTCTGAACTGATTATAGCGTGGAAACACTGAAAAATTACCACCTGATAATTAATGGTTAGCATGTACATATTTATGATCAAAAAGGAGAACCCGCATTATTACAATCATTCATACGATAACCCGTTAAATAATCCACAGATAATATAAATTATGCAACTCATAAATACATTTAAAACACGAATACATTGTTCAAACATTTTTAATATCCATATCGCGGTAATAAAAGTGAGTATTTAAGAGCTTTTTAACTTTTAACTAAAACATTTTTATAGAGTCCATTTCAGAAAAGCTTTCAAACGATTAAAATGTGTACTACTGTGAAAACCTTTTTATTGATTAAAATGCGCTAACGAGTAAAAGTGGTGAGTAGAGGAATGAATTGAACGAATAAAAAGTATTAAAATACGATAGGAAATACATAACATAACGTTGATTTCCTCTTGCTGTAGCTATCTATGGGTATGGGCATGTAATACAGAAATGTATGTAAGTGCTCATGACTGGCAGACAAAAGCTGTGAATCAAACATTTTCTCTAAATAGTCTTACCTAATTTTAAATGAAATGTGCTTTTATTTTAAGGCTTCAAGTTGCTGTTTTTGTAAGCCCTTTATATCACCGGTATCACTCTCATTGTTGGCAATCTGTGCGATGCATGTGCAGATATATCAGATGCTTTACCTAATTTATGTAAAGGCATATGTACTATCATGTCTTTTGTGGTAAAGATAACACATAGTCAAACCACTACACATTCTGTTTTTAATGGTTTTTAAGTTAAAGTTTTGAAAAGCCACTTTTAATGGTATCACTGCTAACAGTCTCATGTCTTGCAATTTGTGCATGCAGATGCATGTAAACCACATGGTTTACCTGGTTTAGGTAAACGTAACACATAGTCACATAGTCGCTCTACGAGGCTTTCGGTTTTAAAATATTGGGTTTTTTATCTTTTCTATCTATCTATATTATGACGCTGTGTACACATTATATAATAAATATTAGGGGTTTTTTAAGAATTAGGTTATACGAAGATTATCGTGACTATAATTCTGGCATGAGAACATATTGTTATTAAAGCTGTAGGTATGAAGTCTGATATGAAGTGCAACGTTCTATGGTCTTCTTTCCTTACAGTGTGAATAGTTTATCCTATGACCTTGATAGACATTTTGACCTAATTATTTTAATTCGGCCCGTAACACTTTGCTCTTTAACGTTAAATAAGCAAATATGCCATACGTCAACACATCGTTTAGTTAATGCCCCAAATGTTTTTATTTCATTACTGAGTTACGTATACACGCTTAATTTGTTTTTGTTATTATAATATAATATAGGTTAAGGGTCAGTTTTTTTAAAATACTGATAATATTTTTTATTACATTTTATGTTGAGGTTTTTAATTCAATTACTGAAAAATTGTTTTACTAACATATTCTTTAACGTCCTCTATCATACCTAATTATTTAAATGTTACATTATCTAATTTTAAGTAAATGACATTTCTAAAGTTTAGGTACTTTAAAGAGGCATTTTAAACGTGCATTTAGCATATTATTAGGCTTAATTGATTAATGAAATAATATTTGTAATAAGCCAAATTCAATTTTAACTAGATCAAGTTCGAATTTTTACTAATTATATCACATTTTACAATGAGGTTCCCCATACTACCTTTTCCTGGAAATTGATCCTGATAGCATCCTTTTCAATAGAAACTATGAATACGACATGAACTAAAAACTATTTTATTGCGCCATACTGACACAGAATGCGAAACGGGGAACTATTTCCTGATACCATTTGAGTTGTTCGAGGAACTCCTAGATTCTATCAAATAATATTTCGCAATACCGAAAATATTTTAAGCAGCATTGCTAGGTAACAAGCAAGGCTAGAAGTCACGAAAGCGAAGTAAAGCTGACTGTGAACTACACGACTTTAAAAGTTATCCTATCAAAATATACAAAGTTGAAGTAGTTGAAAAATATGTAAAAGTGACTTATAGTATCAGAAATCTTTTTCTGTAATTTTTTAAAATAGTTTTTGCTATGGATTTTTCAACATAGATTTTAATTGTGCTTAAAATATGATTCGATTATCCGATATTGGACAAGGATTAATTCGAGTTCTAAAGGTATATATATATACTAGCTGTTGCCCGCAGCTTCGCATGCGGAAATTATGCTTATCATATTTGTACCCCTTGCAGAAGAAAATTTAAAAACAGATTAATTTATATTGAAGTACTTATATTTAGGAATTTATATACTGAAACGTACGATATAATCACAAATCATTTCTCCGGGAATGAATTTTGAAAAATAAACAACATTAGATAACATTAGTTTTTTCTTTTTTTATGAAAAATTTTGAAAAACTCGAAAACATGTATTTAATCAATTAAATGAGGAAGGAATATGTTTGTTGCAAATTTAAAGAAAATCGTTTTTTAAACCGTGATCCAATGTATGAGGAACAACATAACTAATTTCCGTCGAAATCAGTTCAAGGGTTTTCATGTAATGCCCGAACAGACAAACAGATAGACAAACAGACAATAATTTTAAAAACAAATTTTTTGGTGTTCTAACACGTTATTGAAGTGTCCCTAACCGAAATTTTGAAAAATATTTAATGTACAGTAAAACTGGCTCTTGAGTTTCATTAAAAAAAAAAACAAAAAGGTTCCGTTAATTCCATTCATCCAGGAGTTACATATCTTGTCTCCAAGTAACACCACCAGATCCTAAACGGATCAATGATGAACTGGTTTTACGATGTCAACATGAACAGTACAAATATCTTTAAAAACGGTTCTGTTGTTTCCATCCGGGTACTTACACTCCCTCTCCCTCTCCCGCTCCCTGTCTCTTTCCTTCGCCCGTTCACGGTCCCTCTCCCGCTTCCAGTTCCTCTCTCGCATTCAGTCCCTCTCCCGCTTTCTGTCCCGCTCCCTCTCCCGCTTCCTGCCCCTGTCCCACTCATTCCTCTCCCGCTCCCGGACCCTCTCCCGTTTCCTGTCCCTCTCCCTCTCCCGCTCCCCGGCCCTCTTCCTCTCCCTGTCCCTCTCCCTCTCTCTCCCTCTCCCGCTACCTATTCCTCTCCCGTTCCCGGTCCCTCTCTCGCTTCCTGTCCCTCTCCCCTCCCCCTACCGTCCGTAAAGTCCTCTACACAATTGTTTTTTTTCTCACTATAAGCTTATATATTAATTTTCATACTTCTGAGTTTAAAAATGACAAAGTTCTGGAAAAACTTGCAAACTCTTTATTAACCTCTTAGGGGATGAAATTCCAAAAAACCTGTTACAGTTAATTTTTGATTTATTTTCACATTTTTGAGTTCGATATTGACGAAGTTTCGTACAAACTTACATCCCCTGGTTTTGCCCCTAAGTGGATGAATTTCTAAAAAAACCTGTTACAATTAATTTTTGTTTCTAATTATAAGTTAACGTATACATTTTCACATTACTGAGTTTAAAATGACGTAGTTTCTTAAATATTATAACCCCTTAGTATTGCCCTTTATGGGGATGAATTTCGAGAAAACCGTGATACAGTTAGTTTTTGTGTCTAACTATAAACTTACATACAAATTTTCATCCCTTTTTTTTCAAAAATGACGTAGATGCGTAGTAAGTTCCATCCCCTAAAGTAACCTTTTAAAGGATGATTTTCAGCTCAATTTTATCTTTTGTTTATAACAATAAACATACATTAAAATTTTCATATTCATAACTCTAAAACTGACGAAGCTGATTTATATGTAAAAGCCTTCCAACCCCTATTTTTAGGGGATGAATTTCGAGAAAACAGTGATGCAATTATTTTTTTTGTCTAACTATAAGCTTATATACAAATTTTCACCCTTCTTACTTCAAAACTGACGAAGTTCCCATACTAACTTCCACAACCTTGTTCAACCCTTTAGGGGTTGATTTTCCCAATAAACACATAACCTTTAAATTTTGTTTCTAATTTTGCACTAATATATATAAATTTTCATGTTTTTAACTTCAAAAATGACGAAGTTGCGTACTAAGTTCCATCCAAGAAATTAACCCTTTAAGGGATGATTTTCCAAAAAAAATTGTTGAAGTTAACTTTTGTTTATTACTATAAACATACATAAAAAATTTCGTATTTATAACTCTAAAACTGACGAAGCTGATTTATATGTAAAAACCTTCCAATCCCTATTTTTAGGGGATGAATTTCGAGAAAACAGTGATGCAGATATTTTTTTTGTCTAACTATAAGCTTATATACAAATTTTCACCCTTCTTACTTCAAAACTGACGAAGTTCCCATACTAAATTGCACAACCTTATTCAACCCTTTAGGGGTTGATTTTCCAAAAAAACACATAACTTTTAAATTTCGTTTCTAATCTTGAACTAATATATAAATTTTCTTGTTTTTAAATTCAAAAATGACGAAGTTGCGTACTAAGTTAAATTGAAGAAATTAACCCTTTAAGGGATGATTTTCCAAAAAAATGTGTTAAAGTTAACTTTTGTTTATTACTATAAACTTACATAAAAAATTTCAAATTTATAAATCTAAAACTGACAAAGTTGGTTTGTATAAAAGTGACTTCTAACCCGTATTTTTACCCCTTAGGGGATGAATTTCCAAAAATCCGTTCTTAGTGGACGTCTCCTTAGCAGAAACTATCTCCCTGCCAAATTTCATCTTAATCGGTTCGGTAGTTTCTGAGATTTTTTGTTTAATCAGCGGTGTGTCGCTTTTCAATTTTATATATATAGATAGGTATATCGTTTAACGGCCGAGTAGAACATTAACTAATCTATGTATATAAACAAAAATACCCAACTGCTCTTAAGCTGCTTGAAAATTGCGAACAAAGCTTCTGTACCTATATACAATTTTTCACTGGTAACTTATCAGGAAATAATCATTATTTTATCATTGCTAGCATACATTTTGTTACGTGTATTGAATTCTATGAATATTACCAGTATATTAGGGAAGAGAATCTGCGATTAAGTTTTCTTTTATAATGAAGCAATCGTCCGTGAATAGCCAGATATGTGCATGTGGACGGCTGGGACGCAAAAAGCGACATGTTTAATGACCACTGATACGAGTCACGTATACATTACGTCGATTGTACTGAGCACACATACATACCCTCGACTCGCTAATGCCCTCGGCGTTACAATTTAATGCTAAAGAGTCTTGTTTCATGTGTATGTATATAATATTATGTTTCATTATTTGTAAGCAACTATATATTTTTTCGCTGTACGTTATTTATAGCTGTGTAGCTTTTATATTTGTGTCTATAAATTATGTTTCAATAACATCATACCAACATTCTTCTTGTTAGTCATCGTACGTTTTTTTTCAGATTGGTTGATTTAGCTGATTGATTTAGTGATGATGGGAAACTGTTATTATTCTTATGGGTTGAGCGCTCCCATCTTGATCGCCATAATGATCTCATCCGTCAATTACTAAACGTAACGTATCCATGAAAATAATTTTCAGTGCGTATGCGTGCCTGAGTGAAAAAAAACTTAATTTAGATGGAAATATTTCATACATCAAAAGGAAATATTAGTGTAACTTGTGAATGGCAACACTTGTTCGTCCTGTGTACGCCCTTGCCTAGCCTGTAAAAACAATAGCGAGATGCTCAGTGAACGCTGACAGGCGTCATGTAATATGTGTTTCGCCAACTATACAATTATATTGTAGAGAGTTACAGATGGCAACAGGGAATGATAGCAATTTATTTTTCTGATGATTTTGACTAGTGTCGGAAAATTAAGTCTAGTATTTTTTGTTACTTTCTTTTAAAGAAGTAATTGTCATTCTTTCTTGATAATAATTAAGCGTAGTCCGTCGCAAAAATATTGTAATTATAATTTTATGTCTATGTTACATGCCCTCGGTTTGTAGGAATACTGCCTTACTAGTACCATTTAGAAAAACGATTCTGTAATATTGCACAAGGGTATATTAATAAACAGATAGAGGCTGTGTACAGAATTGTACAATAAGATAAAATTTATGTAACAATAAATACTGAGTTTATTGTATTGTAGGTACTCATAGTGATTCTATAGTGTATTTTATATCAAGAATTGATAAAAAACTACGGAGTCAATCTCTAGAAAAATAGTAAAAATGAACTAGTTATTTATGTTTCGTTTTGAAGTATCTATCTATTATCTCAAATTAAAATCAAGCCGTTTTGCTTAAAATGTATTCTTCTACATCTACCCTTAAATTTTACGTGAGCGACAAAAGACATGCTAAGAGCTTTAATGCTGCTTGAATTTGCTTAAACAAAGGTTTATGGCTTGTGTAGTGTAGTAACTGAATGCATATTACATTGCAGGCATTAAAAAGTGAAATTCAAATCACTGATCATGAAACTTACATTTTGAAATATCACTGCTTAGTTACACATTATTTTGTATAACCTAGAACACAAATGATAAGGTAGGTATGTATTTTTTTACAAATAAGGATTCATAATTAATTATGATGCTTGTATACGTACATACTGTACAAAGGATAAGTAAGAAATGTTGCTACATCGTGCATCGTATTATGATTAAGTTGTTTATGATTTTATATGCGAAAGGTATTTTAAGATTACAGTTAGATTGACAACAAAATAACGGTAGTAATCTGCGTTGATTTTAAAGTCAAAATGAATACTACATAAATAAATAATACTTCAAGATTTATCCACAAAACTGCACTTACACGGCCATATTAATAAACATAGACTAAAGCAAGAGTAACTTTAAAACTTGTCGTAAATAAGATTTAATTAAATTCAGTATTAATAAATATAGAGTAACGAAGAAGTAAGCTACTCCGAGTCTCATCTCAGAATCAAAGTTAGTCCATGTCGCTACATAGTTTAGCGACTGATTAGGCGTGGACTAGGCGTGCATTGACGACATTGACGTTGACTTGACGCATATCAAGAGTACTTCGTTGTTCTAACTAAACGTCATTCACATTGATATTTTCTTTGACCTTTTCTTCTTCATCCCAGTTAACTGAGCGAGCACGTTTTTGGTTCATGTAAATCAATTTTAAATTTAACAAGTAACCATAGCATGAAACAAACTGCGAGGAGCGAAATTAGGCGCTTGAAATTGAAAGCTGATCACGTCGTTTGAAGTTGTCAATCCCAAAATATTGTTGTCACTGTCATTTTAATGCATGAAGTCATTCACTGACTCACTCTTTTTACTTTTAAATTACAAAGGTTGCCATATTTTACTCGTTGAAACCGGACTAAGAAATGTATTGTTAGTTCGACGTTACTCCATATTTATTAATAACATTGCAATTACGAAGTTATTACTTAGTTAATCCAGAATTAACTAGTCCAAGTGTAGCTTCAGATGATGCTTGGATTAAGCGATTTTTATTAATAAGGGTGACAAAGTTTAACAAGCCTTATTAAATAACCCTGCAATATATCATTGTTCAATTTGCTAAAAGATTACCTCAATTAATCGAAGCGAACTCATCCGTGAAAACGCATCTGCTACGAACTGTATTATGTTGCGTAATGAATAAGCTGCCAATGATGCAATCGAATTACCATACGGCCAAATTACGCCACGGAAATATTATAATGTGACCACAGTATAACACAGAGAATTATTGGCACTGGTCGACAAGTAGTATCGATAATCTTAATACTACATCAACAGAACTCTGCTTTTTAGAGTTCCGAAAAAAAATCGGAACCCTTAAAGTTTCGTCATGTCCGTCCGTCCGTCTAAATTAAATAAAAAATCTAATTTTGGTTAGAGTCAAGTGTCCCTCCTGCTGGCTAAACGGTTGAAGTTGGACAAGTGAAAAAATTCTCAAAAATAGGTTATATGATGAATTTACAAGGAAAACTATCACGGCTATGTTAACATAAGTAGTTAATGATTGATGATAATTGCTTATTAGCTCACACCCATACAAAAATAAATTACCTTTTTAAAATTATTTGGTATCGTGATTTCTGCAACATAATGAGCCTAATTTAAATATCTTTGAAGTTATTTAGGACTTGCCTCCATTGCATGTTTTGTTGAGACTGCTGAAAGGAATTTCTTATGAAACGCTGCTTCATTAGAAAACAGAATTAGCCGCATTGTATTAATGAAGGCAGGTTAAATATTAGGAATCGACAAAAATGTTATATTTTTTGTAACATTTTTGTTTCCTAGGAATGTAAATAAAATAATTAACAAAATCTGTGTTAAAAATTATTTCGTACACGTACCTTCTACCACTAATCAAACGTGTTCAAAACACAGTTATTGCAGAAAATTAAAGTAGACTATTTTTTTAATATATAATGACAGTGTTTTTCCCTTTTCAGATTTATTTTTGTATTATTATTTTACCCATCAGATTTTAGAAAATTCTTAATTTTTTCGAATATGATAATCTATCCGGTACGATAAAAAAACAAAGGTTAACAGTTTCAATAATCTATACTAATATATAAAGAGGAAAGATTTGATTTTTTGTTTGCATTGAATAGGCTCCGAAACTACTGAACCGATTTCAAAAATTCTTTCACTGTTGGGAAGCTACACTATCACCGAGTAACATAGGCTATATTATATTTTCAAAAAAAAAAAATTAGGAATCCTTAATAAAACTCCGGTAGTGTAACCCAAGGTGTAAAAAAATAAGAAAACCGAAGCAAAGCGAGGGCGGTTACTCGTATTTGATAAAGTTATATAAGAATGTATAAATAAGACTCATGATTTGTGAATATTAAGGAATTATTCATTTAAAGTAGAGTAGTTTAAACAAACAATTCAAGAATCCTGCAATATTTGCTTACATTTCTCAAAATTAAACGCATATATGGGAAAGTCACATCAATTCACAAACTTTAACGGGAGCATATGTGACGTTTAATTATGTGGTATTATAAACTATGTTATTTTCATTTAATACACCATTTGTACCGTTAACGGTTAGTTAGTATTTTTTGTTCAAAGCAAGCCCATGGATAGATGTTAATTTTATCTATCATTCACTTCATTCAACCATTTCTATTGTAAACGGGTCTAACAAACAACATGTTTGGCTTGAGAATCAGCAAGGCTATTCTGTTTTGTAACTCGACAGCGGAATTCGCGATGAGTGTCAAAATCCTATGTTTAGTCGTTTGAAGTTTGACACTCATCGCGGATTCCGCTGTCGAGTTACAAAACAGAATAGCGTTGCTGTTCTGTCTTTAGTTTTCTATTTCTTCTCTGGCAACGCATGCCTTCGGTGTCGCTGATATCCATAGGTGACGATGGCCGGTGGCCATTTACCACCAGGCGGATCGTCAGCTCGTGCGTCGGCTACTTCCAAAAAATTTGACTAACTAATAATGATTTCATGAAATTGAGAATTTTTTTCACAAACTACGCCAAAAATCTGACTAAATGCTAATGACAAAGATTCTTCTCTTTCTTCTTTTTCTCACGACTAATTAACATGACTATAACATTAACGACTGATTATCCACAATATTTATGGTATCATTTTCCATGCTTTCCTGTGTTGTAAAAATCTAATCAAACCATACAAGTCTGTATTGTGCGCTAAGACTGTGCCTATCCACAGATTGGTACCGTCTTCTATTATTTCTATAGCTACTAATGTTTTCTAATTATTAGGACTCCTTCGCATTATTTGATAAAAGAAATATACCTTCTATATATGAGGTATACAGAAGTATATATGAGGTGTCTAAAACTTGTAAGTTATTTCACCATAGCCATTTGCTTTTTATTTCCTATGGGAAGGAGTAAGATATTTCTTTACATTACCCTTTCAGTCATTCTCTATAGGTGTTTGTTGAATTTTGTCGTTGGTCGTTCGCACGCAGCCCTCGGTCATAATTTACACGGTGGCTGTCTGTTTACTTTACATTTAATTAAAAATCCACTTTTATGGTTCCTCTATCAGCGTTTATTTCGTATTCCACACGTCCACTTGTCTATTTATTGTTTGCAGTTTATAAATTCTTTTAGCATATATCGGCCTGATGGCGACTGATACCGCACGTTTTTATTTTTACATTTAACGATCAAACCAATTTTGGAGCCTTGTTAAGTGAGTCAATATTATTTTATTATTATTTGGATTGATGTTAGCATTGTTTGTTATTTTTTGTTAAAAATATGAATTGAATGACCAATAAGTGATTTTTATTGTTATCGCACCAAAAAGCATTTCATTACTCTTTCAAAATTCCCAGTATAAGTTATTAGTCAGTAGGGAAATTGAGTAAACGCCACTAGGTAGCAAAATTATGATAAATTAACCGAGTTAGATTATTTATCATGGCAAATGACTGTCTTCCTTGACGTGTCCGTCAATGGCGAAAATCTGGCTAGTATTTTGAATACGTTAGTTTGGATGGGCATGATGGGAGCGAATATGACTTGCAAAACCAAATTTAGTTTTAAATGGTCTGTTGCATGGTTGGCAGTGCAACTGACCCAAGGAGTTTTATGTATAAATATATGTGTATTTGGGACGTGTCTTTCTAATAAAGCATTTTGCGTCGAGGTCCTGCAAACGATTTTTTTTCGTAGGTAGTAATAGTCCTATTAATTATCCAGCGCCATTTGGCTGAACCAAAGCACAAGTACGAACCAAATTGGTTCGTCTTGTGCCAATACTTCCCAGCTGCACGCGTTTTCACGCGGAGAGATGACGCTTCAGTATATCTCTGTAGCGTAGATATTGACCTCCGGGATTGCGCTTGCCCTCCTGCAATTGTGAGTAAAACACAGATTTAGGCAGCTTGGAGACAGCCATACGAACGAGATGTCCGCACCATGTGAGTTGGCCCTTAATAAGCATACACTCTATGCCAGACAGCTTGGTTCATCTAGGTATCTCTGAGTTTGGGATTCTGTCTCTCCATCTCACTCTAAGGATTTTACGTAGGCAACTCATGTGAAAAATATCTAGATGTTTTATATAAAGCGTCATGGCAAATAAGCAGAACAGTACCCTGATGCTAGTAAGTATCCCGGGAAGTTATCGATGCGTTTCCAACTAAAGCGAATCAATGTTCTTGGAAAGCGTGACATCTTTTATCTCTGAAAATTAAAAACCTGTGTATTTTTTTTAAATACCCAAGGTTGAAATATTCTTATTTCTAGCTTTAAGGTCATACTCAGTTAAAACAATATTACATAATTTGAAAGTAAAATAAAAGAACTCTTTAATTGCAAATAACAGAGAAGCTCCATTTGGTTATCTCACCGAAATCAAAATTCAAAATTCAACCCTTACAAACTGCGCTAGTATCGCAGTGAAAATCTAGACCTGTTATGTGCCTTCAAAAGTTCCTTTCATGAAGTTAATGGCTTTTGAGGTAAAAGCAGTTTAAATCAACCTGATAAGAAGTCGCAATATTTTGTCATTATGACCCTTCATTTTACGTTCATCGGAGTATTATGGGTTTGAATTTCTACAACTCAAGATTTGATATCTCGGTTTTAAAGTCTCAGGCTTAAAACTACAAGTGGGACTTAGACAAAATTTAATATCATAAAGTCTAGGTAGCTAAATTGTATTTTAGGATTTATGTTATTTATGTTAGTGTCTGTCTTGTAATAAATTAGGCTGTTTCATTAATTTTAATAGTGGCGTTTTATTGTAATTCGAGTAACCGCCCTCGAATTGCTTCGGTTTTCTTTTTTTTTACACCTTGGGTTACATTATTGCAATTTTATTAAGGATCCCTAATTTTTTTTTAAATATATGTAACATAGCCTATGTCACCCGGGGATAGTGTAGCTTTCCGACAGTGAAATAATCTTTCAAATCGGTTCAGTAGTTTCGGAGCTTAATTCAATGCAAACAAACAATCAAATCTTTATAATATTAGTAGGTATAGATTAACGGTAATCTTCTTTGCTAATGCAAACACACAAATAGAACAAACATAAGCTTTTGATTTTAAGTTTCAAGTTAGTCATACGAGTAAGTTGTTGCAGTATTAAAGGTTCCAAAATTATTTAACTGTTTTTTTTTAAAGTAGGTAATAAATATGTATTTATTTACTTTATGTAAAATCGTTTTAATTACATTACATAATATAACATACGTAATAAGGACCTCGCTACACGTCTTCGGACTTAGGTTATATCGTAACGATGATGAAACACGTGATGCCTATTTTTTGCCACATATATGTTACATATTTTATATTATAAATGTTTTTTAATTGTTAGAAGGAGCCCCATTCTTTCCCGTGCTACACATATCTACAATATTGGCAATACAGCATATTTCAAATACAAAGTCAGTGCACTCGTATGAGTCTATAAACTTCGCTCGTCTCCACATTGCCATGCAAGCTGTATTCTTTTTATGGCTTAATAGTGACCCTATATCGGATGACGACACTCTGACTTTATCTTTGTCTATGTTCGAACGCGATTTTCAAGTTTTCTATTGAAGGGACTAAAACATTTTAACGAATTCTTTTAAAGTTTTAAAAATCTTTGCATGTTCTGGTGCAAGATATCATTCTATTACTCTTCGAGGACTTTAAAACCTTTTCAGTATGTATTAACTAACCTATAATTTTAATCGATGAAGAATCGAATGGAACTCTACCTAAAACATCGTACATATTTTGTTCATCAGTTGGAATAAGCAAATAAAACACTGTTATCGCAATTTATTTATTTATCACTATAATAAACAAACGAATGTCCCATTCAAATACCCCAATATATGAATTCACGCATTGCGTTGTGGCTTACCCCATAAACAATTCACATTATTACCAAGATACGGAAAATACTACAAGGCCGAAAACGGTACTTGTCAAACTATTAAAGGACATACGTTTGCTAACTTTTAACGGAATGACTCTAGATTACATTGTAGTAGGGTACGCGTACCATAATTTTATACACTTTTTTGCAACCACAGCTTGCAACCTTTTAATGGAGCGCATCAAGATTACATTTATTTATATTGGTATGTTAACTATGTTACCTGCATACTTTTGGGTTTGGCAATTGGAGATCTCTCGTCAGGCGAGGTTGTAGCTAAATTTAATTATATTCTAATATGAAGATAATTTTAAAATATAAATGCTTGCAAAATTCAAATTAGGACGCCCGTGTGGGATACTCACTTTCAAATCACGACGCTTAACTCAGTGGCTTTAAAACAATTAATTCAAAAGAAAACTCAATTTAAATTGATAAATTTAGATACAGACCTCTTGATTTATGGGAGAGTACAGTTAGCCACTAAAGTTTCTTTTTACACCTTATAAATTAATGCTTCACTACAGTCTCACCTGAAGAGTAATTGGTGAGTATTTGAGGCCTTCGCTTGTCGCTTACCTGTTCGCATGAGGCAAGTGTAGGGAACATAGCGTGCGCCTGCAGATAAGGGGTGTCATAAGAACTGTCGTCACCCGGTCAACCCGCTCATTACTTTATTGTTCACTCGACCGTAGGATATAAAAAAGTTAAAGGTGGAATTCCCATCCCTGTTTTTTCAAATCTTTCCGAAATAGGTAAATGTCCCTTTACATTGTAAGAAATAAAAGCGTTTGATGATTTTGATTGCGCGTTAATATAAAAGATTTGCAAGTCTGTTGTTTTATATTAATTAATATGCTCGACAAATACGTATACTTGTTGATGGTGGTGCTTGGATCTTAGTTATTTGTTATATCTCCTATTAGGAACTTGCCCTGACTTCGCTTTGGTACCTAAGTCTGGAATTATATTAATAATATGAATGAATGTGGTTATCAAGAAAAAAGTTTTTTCAAAAACTGTAGTTACAGAGATTAGCACACAAATAAACACTCTTCAGTTATATTGTAATTAGTAATAGAGATTTATGTATGTTTTTAATCGACTTGAAAAAGGAGGAGGTATTTGTTATTTTTTTTAATTTTTTATGTTTGTTACCTCAGAACTTTCGACTGGGTGAACCAATTTTGATGATTCCGAAAGCTAGTGCTTCTCATGTGGTCCCATTTAAATTTAAGAGAGATTTGACGAATAGTTTTTGAGTTATCCCTAATTTTGAAGTCGCTTATTTTTTTAAATAGCTAATAATCAAGTATACGCCCTTGAAAGTCAATAACACCTTATGCTATCCTGCACGGCCATAGAAATATGGCTATGAAATTAATAAAACACCTGAAAAACATTTGATGGTCCGAACACACCAACTTAATATTGAAAGTTGGTCGCTAGCCAGGCAAGAAAAAAACACGAAGTAGACTGACTTGGACGCAAGTTTATGATGCTCCAAACAGAGTCCTAAATATGTCAAAATTTCACGACAAAGTTTTATAGAGCGTAACGGTGATAATTATTTATGTAGTCAGATGTCAATAGAATAAAGTTATTTCAATTTTCTTTTCGTCCCTAGAAATTACTCATTTTAATCATAATTAGTCGTAATACCAAAAAATATAGGTAGATTATGACTGAAACGTCTTCTTCATAAAAAAGTTCTAAGTTACTTTTTGATATCAAACGTCAAATTTATTCACGGCGCTTATTAAAACTCCATTAATTACAACCCTTAAGGCTTGTCCTTTGTATCTTTCATCTAAAATGAAAGTGTGAATTATTCATAAATGTTGTTGTAATTACTCAAGATTATCACCTCCCTCCAATATCATTGCGTGACATATTAACGCTCGCGATTGCGATAACAATTTTGTTTATAAACCCGGGCAAGTGCGTGTCAGGCCATGCGCAGTGTAGGGTTTCGAAGTAGTAAGTTTATCGACTATTAAGTTAACATAGCCGTGATAGTTTTCCTTGTAAATTCATGATAAACTATTTTTGAGAAATTTTTCACTTGTCGAACTCCAACCGTTTAGCCGGGACACTTGACTCTAACCAACATTAGCACCTTAAAGCGAAATATATCGTAAACGGACCTCTAATTCCAAAAATATTATTTTTGAAAGACATTTTCAACGATACCCTAAACTATTAAGGTACGCGACGAATAAAAATCATCCTTACGTTATCTGTAGGGGAGGTACCCTGAAAAAAAATGTTTTTCAATATTTGATTCAACGATTCTGTAGTAGCACTAAGGGTCTCAACGGTTTGCTTCGGATGGACGGATGGACGGACAGACGGACAGACGGACGGACGGACATGACGAAATAAAGCTTCCGATTTTACTTCGGAACCCTAAAAATGATAATGCATAGTAGGCAAATAAGTTTAACTGTTGTTTACACAGTTCATTGTACTTTTTGTGTATTTTTTTATAATTTTAGCTTAATTTTTTACATACATAATTTTTTTCATCAACGTTATAAAACTTATAAATTGTAGGTACGAGAATACTCATAAATGACGTTTTAGCTGACCATGTTGTATTCGTATTGAAGGCATAGTACTAATTACGTTTCCCATATAAACAAAAAAAATATTGATCTACCTAATCACATTGTGTCTCTCTGGCAAGTTGTTACTCCACAGCTGTAAAACAGTAATTAAGTAAAAATTTATAAACTAATAATAAATTGTTGAAGAGACTTCAACATTACCGATCATTGTTTCATGGCTTTCTCATAATTATTGTCTGGCGAGTATTACTTATTGGTGCTTGTATCATAAACTTTTAACAATATAAAAAACCTGATAGAAGTGAAACCTTCAAAAATTTTGGGTTCAAGATAATGAGACGAATGTAAAATTTCGGGAAGATGATAATTCTAGGTTTTAGTAATGATCATAGTGATGCAAAGAAAATAGTGGTATCTAACGCCATCTCTTAACAAAATATGAAGAGTAAAATGAGCAGCTAGCGCCATCTATCCAGCAATAAATCGAATCTTCTATCTTGTTCCGCGCGCCATCTATGAATAAAACTTAGCACTTTTTAAAGTAACAAGAAAATAATAAACACTCTATAATGCTTCCTATCTCATTTTCTCCCACGTTAAATCTTATGAATTTATGTGTCTGTCTCTTTTTACTGTCGCTTTTTCGTTTCATTGACTTTCAAATCTCAACGATGCTAAAGAAGTTTTCCCTTCAAAAAATAAAGTCACCTTTCACGTCCTTGTTTACCAATTTAGTGGTAATCGTGATTTGCTGGGTGTGGTGCTAAAACCATTTCATCGAAACTAAACACGCACGCACAGCTGAGAGAGAGACTTCTCTCTCACATACATAAAATAACTTAATAATGGAATTAAATAATATTGAAAAGTAAATATACACTGACCAGTGGTTTTGCTAGATGTTATATTCTTATTTTGAAATCGTATCATAAAAAAAATATCGTTTCATAATTACCGGAAAAAGCGTTTTAATTTACGTTAAAAGAGATGAGAAATTGAGAAGATCATAGCTAGCATTTCAACAAAATTGCTGTAACTCATTTATAAAGTAAATTAAAGGAAAACACTTAAATTCCCCGTAGCTTCGTTACAATTTCCAGCTTATAAACTGAAGTATAATAAACTGCGGCCTTTGAACATGATGACCGAACAAATGTTTAGGCAATTAACATTGAAGTAATCAATCATTTATGTTTACCCTTCATTAATGGAATATAAAATGAAGATCCCTGCTACGATCTATACATATTACTCTCTAAATGGAGAGTTTTTATATATTTCTCTATCTATTTTATGCAGCAATTTGGTGCTCATATTAGTACAAATAATTTCGTCTTTTTTATCCCATGACGATTTCATAATCAAGTGACAAAAACGAGATAGTGATCAACCTGTTCGTTGGCAAGATTTTTTAGCATAGTAGTGATAGTTGAAAGTTTGTCTTCCATACACGGAGGCCTGACTTCGCTTCCTTCGCTAAAGGAAAACACCGTAAGGAAATCTGAATACCTAAGAGTTGGACAAGCATGGTTAACTACGACCTGTACCCCTCACATTTAGCTAGCCATACACGATCAAGTGTACTTCTCAAGTTTGCAGTTTGACTTGATGCGGCATCCAGTTTGCATGAGATAGCTATATGGCCAGATAGCCAAGAAAATAAATTCAATCAATATAATTCGAAAATCACAAACAGAATTAACGAACGAAAAAATCTATTTGTTAGGGAATTTTTAATTGAGCTGAAGTTCAATTTCCTGTAGTGATTCCAAAAAGTAGGTACCGTTATAAAAGTTTAATTGAGTAAGCAGTTGGGTTTCAACGCGAATAAATTCTACAAACTAAGAAAGTTAGGCGCGAAGCTCGTTTAAAATTCACTCCAACAGCTGAACCTGTACAATATTTCTATCCTTTCAAAATTTGTATTGTGTTCGATTGCAAAAGCCCAATTTCCGTGGCGATCGGAATGAAAAAATAACAGCAAACTAATTGGAACTCTCCTGGTTAAGAAGCTTGTGATACCACCGGAATTTGAAATTTCTCTTTCTTTTTCATTGATTTACTACCTATTTAAAGATGTCTGGGAAAGTAATAGGACAAGAAAAGTAGTAAAAACTTACCCGGAAATAGAATAAGTAATAATTTTTTTAAATTATAATATAATGTATCTTAAAATAGTTTATTCCTTTGTTAACAAAAATTAGATACACTAAATACTTGTAAAGTTGTTCATCTCTTTTTTTATGCTGTTACATTAACTGTCTATGTCATATAAATCTACTAAAAACACTAAGTTATAACATGATAAAGTATTTTCTTTTAACATAATAATTGGGGGGATATATCTACGAGTATGATACTTCTTATTCGATAAAATGGATTAGTACTTGCTGGATTTGTATTTCTATTGTACTTATTTGTATTTGATTTTATTTGTATGCAATATCTCAATATGGAAGCTGGCTTAAGAGATTTTTTATAAAAAAATGTTAATAAGATATTTTCCAATGATAGTAATTCAAAATTGAACGCTTGATAAAAATGATTGTCTAATGATTTTTTCAGATATGAATGTTATCAGCAGGTAGCCTATTTATTAAATGCATAAGAATATAAAATATAATATTCAAATCTTTTATGTAGTGTAGTGTACCTACTACCATGTCATGTCATGCTATTCATTTGATCGTCTCCTGTCTTTGGTTTTGCGGTCGAACAAGTCAGTAAGCCCCTTTTAATTCAATTTCATCGATCCTAATTGTATCGGTTTGCTTCGGAAATTCTGGTTTCACTTGTAAGACATTATGAAGAAGGTTTTAGTAGTAAAGGGATAATCAAATTTCCGTTCTCTTTTATCTCAATAATGCTATTAAACAGTGGAAATTCAGAGAATACTCAGTAGAACCTTTGTGAGAGCTGCAGTGACAAATTGGTCTTCTTTATACAGTTAAAGTTTCAAGTTATATTTTACAAATTTTTTAGGGAGTGATTTTTGTGTCAATCTAGATACATTTTGCATTTAGGAAAATGCATTTAGAAAAAAATCTGGCGAATGACTTTATTTGCCATTGATGAATGATGATTGAAATGTATGTAGGTATACATTTGCTATGTTAAACAATAAAATATAGAACTAGCGAGCAAAAAGTCGTTCGTTTTCTTTGATCATCACCAACGCTTTCATATTTACAATTTTATCAAAAAACGTTGGCTTATAATTTGATAACATGAACGCAACTTTTCCATTTCTAGATTACGAATTAAAGAAATACAAAACGAGCGTGAGCTCAACGAATTCTAAAGGCAAAGTAAAGTAAAAACTATCTTGCAACGTAATAAAACCTGAAGTGGAGGTCGGATAAAATACGTTAACCATTTGTTATAATGCTGTTATCAAGAAGTTGACGTTTGACGGAGATTGCGTGTGGACGGCTCGCGAGACCTTAAAAGATTTAGTCGGAAAATAAATAAAGTATGGCGGAAAACTTTTCGGTAAATAATGGACGATATCACAATGATGGCGAAATTAATTTTTCGCTTTGGATACGGTACTTATGCGATCGATTAACATAAAGACATTCAAAGTTTAAGATTTTATATTGAAAACGAAATCACAAACAAACTACAGGAACGTCCAAATCATCTGAGGTTATATGGACTGTCTTTTTGTCAAATGTTCCCATATTTGAGTCAGATCGTGATTAAACGTCGTAAGAATGAAAATTTACAGTTATAAATTTGTGCATGTATAAATATTGTCATACACTAACAAATTGTTATAATTTCGATCCGGAAAATATAATGGTACATCTAAGAGAATGCGCCCTTACCCTCTTAAGATTTTTTCCTAGCTCCGAAACATTCATTGTCTAAGGCCCAGCTCAAGTTTGTCTTAATCAACCGGCAGCAAGCTGATTACAAGCCGAACATTTCTTTTGACGTCATTTAATGAGTTGACTTTTGAACTTGTTCCATATTCTAAGAACATTGTACGATTACATTCAAAGAGTTTTGTTCGTATTTGCGCAGAAAAGTTTGCAATACTTTGAATAATAAAATTATTTCTCATAAAGCAGCTTTAGACGTCAAAGAAGAATAAACGAAAATCTTTTACGTATATACATATTTATTTAGTAATAATTTACGTGAGTCATTTAATAAGCGAGCCTGACTATTTTTGATATTAACTTCTGCATTTTCTTTAGTACTATGATGAAAACTGTACCTTACTGTAGTACTGACTTACATAATTATGACATCACGAACGTTATGCATTTTTAAATGAAAACGGTACCTACAATTGCACCTCATACCATTATACAATAAGAAATTAAATTATTTACCTAAACGGTTTCGCCGTGGGCATAAATTTAACACAACCATAATATACATGGGTACATACTGTAAGTTCTAATGCGTTTAAAATTTAGTAAAACATATAGCATACGTAGTACATCATTACATATTCCGCATGTAGGTATACTCTTTAGTTTTAAACAAGTCTATTCTGTATAAACTTTGTTTTTCTCGACATTTAAATACACGCCACCAGGCAATCTACATTCGTAGTTAGCGTTGTTTACCGCAACTGCAAATGCACTCGTTTGACTATTCATTCTTAATCTCCGTTCTGCATTATCTTTTTGGCACCGCCACCTAATCTACTACGGAATGCCTCTTTTAAATTGCATACAGTTTCTAGTCATTACTCGCGGGATATTTGCATGCGAAAACAACAGACGTTGTATTTATTTTGTTTGCTGTTCCGCGTTTCTTGTAAAGCCTTTGAACTTTCCTAATAAGAAGAGTATTAAAAGGAAAATAATAAACAGTTTAAGTTTAAATTCTTGGAAAACTGAACACTGAGCAAGAAAAGTGGATGCTTTAATGTTACTTGTATTTAAAGTCCAACTTAGCATTTTTTTAATAATACATTTTAAAATAATAGCAACTGTATTATACAGTAATGTATGTGTATATAAAGAGATATTATCAAACAGAACCTCTACGCCGCTCTCTCATTCTCTGCTCGATACTTCTACTCGTACTAAAACAATAGACCTAATTAATCTACTAATGAGAAGCGAATGTACGAGTGGATCTATAAGTCGTAAAAGGTATAGGTAATTATAGGGGTCATTCAAATTTAAATTTTCGCTCGCTCGTACAAATCCCCCGGGAGAGGGCGCGCGCTACGAATAGGGGAGCAAGCGCTAATAAAGTAAATTAAAGATTAATAATATATTGTCTAAATATAGGTTCACGGGGTTCCACGTATGCAAATTTGTTTAAGCCCTCGATGAAATCTGATACAGCTGGGTCTAATTAAATTATGAATGACATTGACGTTGGTTACGATTGTGAAGTTTGCTGGCGGAAGTTTTTTACTCTTTATTGTGTGACATCAATACCTAGGGTATACAAAGTAGAATAGGATAGGCACATAAGAAAACAAATGACTAAAGAAAAAAAATAACAGCTGTATGGAAATTATTTATATTGTTACATACTTACAAAGTCCGGATGAGAACTTCAAATAATTTATTGGAAATTAAGATTTCTAACAAATAAAAAAAATATATGTTTATATTTATGGATGTATTTCGGATTCCAAATTCCAGCAGGAATGAAAATAAATAATTCACGATTCTTAAGATCCCCATTAAGGAACGTCAATACGTTAACCAGAGGTGAATCACTGAACAAACTAATCCCCAAACTGAAACTGCTAGTAACTTTGGTTTATCGACGAGCTCAGAGTTTCTTGACCGAAACCCTCAATATTCCAGAATGGAAGGCTACTTGCTAATATATTCCATTACTGACACTATCCATTTCATCGAAATTACTCTCCTCTTCTATTAATATTAACCGTTCTTAATTAAAGAATCGAGCTAACGAAAAAAACATTTTTATATCACTATACGTATACTTCACACTTTTTATTTCAACTATTATGTTTTTCATGGCCTGATCTTTTGTTTTATTTTCAGCCTTGGAAAGTTGGTTTAAGGTTTAAAATAGTAAAAACACTTTTGTGTCTTCCAGTGTGTTGACATGTCTGACCACCGGTGAACATTTCACCTGTAGAATGTGATATCGCGTCGAAAGATTCAAAAGCTCACGCCGTCTGTCGCTTACGGAAACCGAAAAAAATCAGGCGGCGTTATTTTAATTGACGTTGGTCGCCCATTAAAAGAACCTTTTCTGAATGAATTATTCGAAGGCTGCTACCGGAATGAAACCGCCTGGAATGCTCCATGTAAAGGTATGTATGGAAGGTATGCAAATAATTCGGTGTGACTTTTTCGAATTTATATCCAAAGGATTCGTAAATTCTATTTGAATATATTGTATTACTGTTTTTTCTAATATTTCATGTTTCTGTAATGTCTATTAATCACTCTAAAATACACTTATACTCTCACTTTATTTTCCGAAACGTGATTCTTGATTTCACGAATAAATAGCTACACCAAAATCAATTGTCAGTAATTATAGTCAGTCGCATGATCAGCTGAATATTTTTTTAATTCCCCCCCATATTTAAACTTCTTCTGAAATGACTTTTTCTCTTCTAATAAAATTCTGTGCAGTAGATTTTTCACACTGTGTAGAGATATTAGAAGAGTTACTGTTTTCTAAACAAGATATCAACAACTTCATGAAAATTGACAAAACTATGGATGATAATAATAAACTTGACTACCCCTGAAAGATATTATATTTCGATAGATCCAATACTATGATTCGACTTTATCGAGCAGAATTAATAAGCGAGCGTATTTTCTCAAAGTTTATGGCGCAACAAATAAAAGCAAATTGTCGTTTTTATTATTATTCGGGTATCTACCAGTCAAACATACGGGCTCTGTAATCTCGTGGAGGTATTAAGAAAGTTATACGAATCTTAAGCGCGGGGGAAACTAACTTCGTCGTGATATTAGTTCCACAAAAACTTTAAGGGCAATGATAAGTTTCACGTGTTTCATCATCCAGTGTTTGAGAGGATCGCCTTACTTTGTTTTTGTTATATCTTGATTACGGTACGCTTTTGGCAATATATCTCTTCATGTTTACTCATCTCTCTTATTTGAGGATATTTTTTCATTTCGGTTAGGCATACATCACTTTTGACATTTAATCTATCTACTATTTTTGATCAAAATACGTAAAGAATTTTGTGCTCATAATTCTTAAGCAAAATCTGAAACGTCCAACGCTTATTCTGGTAATGTAAATTTTGTACGCTAATTTAACGCTCCACATGCATTTGGTATCGTCGCTAACGTCCGTGAAGGTGTCAACTCAACACGCATTATGTGAAAAGTTAAGAATGTAGCGAAACTGATTAACGTTATGAAAAAAAATAAAAAATATGGTTCAGTTAATTTAATTTTGATTGATTCGTTTTTGGGAAACGCTTCCGGGACTTACGTTAATTAACGTTAATGTCAAATTTTAAAGGAACGTAAATAACGCCGGAGACAATCCTAAAGTTTTTTGTTGTAGGTACTTACTTGGTTTTTTTTTACTCGTAATACAGTTTTTAACCATATAACTAATTGAATGTTATTTTGGCGTCACAGTAGTAAGTGTCTACCTAATTGAATGGAAGCTGAGTCATATTAAAGTACGATGTTATCTTCAAAAAATTATAATATCAATTACTGATATTTATTATTATCTTTCTTCTTCATGGTTTCCTCATGATTGAGGGTCATAGTCGTTATCATTATTTAAGCGTATTATCTGTCTATAGCACAATTTCATTTCGTAGAATTATGAAGATAAATTGCCAGACAAAATACTGCAATTGGAATGGAATGAAGTAAAAATCACTGTTCGACGCTAACGGGAGCCGTGACTGAAATGCTGAATTAGTAATTCCAAGATTCCTCCGGATGCACCGGTAGTATTCGGGAGCATATCACCGTCTAATAGCACCGGGAACATTATAAAGACGATGTGTAATCGAGCTTACTTCCTATTGCAGAAACGAAATAATGTTCAAGCCGATATTTAGATTATATTATATTATTGGAACGAAGTTCCTTATCGCGCGTTGCGAAAGGGGGCTAGACGGAAAAAATTAAGAGGAAAAGTTGTAACGACACTTTTTGCCGTCGATTATTAATTAAAGCGAGTTACTAGGCAAATAGAAGTGTTCGAGGGTGCGATATCGGTGATACTTTGCAATCATAGTGTGTGGCTGTCTTATTTACTCTTCGGTATTTAGCATAGGCACAACGGGGATATCTATATTACGATCATGCACATTAAGTTATTATTGCTATATATCTTGTCATGCCAATTAATATGCGGAAGAGCGACAGGGATAGAATAAATCTATCACTGTCGCTCTGACAAGACACTTGTCACACGTGACCCTGCCTGCGAAGCTAGGGGTCTCGGCTTCGATTCCCGGCCGGGGCAGATATTTATGTGACAAATAATTAATATCTGTACTCGGGTCATGGATGTTGTTGTGATGTTATAATTTTATTATGTGTCATCCATGCCACCTGCGACACAGGTATTTACAATAACCTACTGCGGGGGTATGAGTGTGTAGGCGTTTGTTTGTTTGTTTTACATTGTTTGTTAATGTACATAGAGCTAAATATTTACTTAGTATAAAAGAAAAATAAGTTACTTATAAGTAAAATTAATGTAAAAATAAACGAATCTATAATTATAGATTCATTTTAAAATTAAGTTTGTGATACCACAACGCCTAATGGATTCCTCTGGTGAAAAACAGAAAAAGCAAAGGTTAGGTGATACAACTGCGCTATTCACAGAGTTCCTATTTATTAGGTTTATAGTTAAATTAAGGTTTATAATTACATATTCTAAGGAAATTAATTCAAAGAATACTGTCCGCGTTAAAGTGGTAATACTGCTTGGGCTAACTGTCTATTCGAAAAAAATAAAAGGACTAAAATAATTTCGGCTCATTTTTATTCCAATATATAAAACCTATTAACGTACTCTTGAAACCTACAAATAGATTCCCTGTATTGTGAGTTATAAGAATCATACATAAATCAAAGTATAAGCACTATTTTATAACACATAATAGTACTTATGTACTATTATGTCTTCTGTGATATAAGGCACTTATCACAAAAGACTAAGACCCGTATTAATAAACCGATTTCGGCTCAAAAGCACATTCTCAAATCTTAGAAATGTAATTTCTACACTCGCTTTGACATATTTCAGCATCTCAAAATAAATCTTGAGATCGCAGAGTTTTTGCAATCGGTTTATTAATACAGACTGTAAAATCTTAAATCTTTAATCTTATAAGATACGAGTAACCACCCTCGCTTTGCTTCGGTTTTCTTATTTTTTTTTACGCCTTGGGTTATATTATTGGACTTTTATTAAGGATCCCTAATTTTTTTTTGAGAATATAATATAGCCTGTGTTACCCGGGGAAAGTGTAGCTTCCCAACAGTGAAAGAATTTTTCAAATCGGTTCAGTAGTTTCAGAGCCTATTCATTGCAAACAAAAAATCAAATCTTTCCTCTTTATATATTAGTATAGATAAAAAAAAACTGATTTCAAACATTTAATTTTATTTGTTACAAAAATGTTGGTCGGAACTTGGACCGGGACCCCTCATCGAATGGAAACATTCCAATGGCGCCAGAGGGTTAAATTATGTTTTAATAAATATAAGGAAAAACCCGCGTTTCATCTATTGCTGGCAAAAACATAATATACATGATCGTGATGTCATCAGGTCAATTTTTTTAAATATACGGCACAGAGTATAAAATACAAGTTTGCACCACCTGTAACTAATTACAAACTATACAGATTACACCATTAGTTCCTTGTCATACAAACATCGTTACATTTAAAACCAATACATTTTGAATATGATAAATGTGGTCTTACCATCTGTTTGGAGACGAAGCAAATAGCGGAACAGATTGTCACGAAACTAACAAATTTTGTTACAAAAAATCGGTCTTGGGAGAGGAATGATTTATAATGTTATTTCGGATATGTTTGTTCAAGACGGTAGACGGATGGTGTCGTGTTACGCAAACCGTCAGTAGTACGTGTGATTTCTAATGCATTGCCTATCTCGTTTCTGGAACGTGTGGTGCATTTGAAAACTTGATTGTTATTTTAATTATTTATACTACATCTTCTTGAAAACCTCACGCGATTGTTTATTTCATGGAAGTAATTCGTTATGTATATGTTCGTGTATTATGCAGGAAAAGAAAGAAGTAGGTAAGAAAAGGTATCCATCATACATTTATCTGCACACCAGAATATAATAGTATATCTATGCCTATCTACTATTTTACTCATTATTGCCAAGTTTGTTATAAAATTCTATTATAAAGAAAGCGAGAAAATCAAAATTCCTCTCAGGGCATTAAAACGAGATAAAATTTTAATACTGGTGAATAAACTATCGTAATTTTCGCCCCAACTCAGAGTCACTAATGGTTACTTACATCGCTCGTTAGTACATAATTTGTATGGTGATTCTTTACTAAGGGTCGATTAAAGTAACCGTTAGTGACTCTGAGTTGGGGCGTTTGACCAAGAATCTTTAAATGCAGTTAATTTACAACCTGTTGTGTAATAAAAGTGTGAAATGAGAAATAAAAGGGTTCTTTGTCAATGTAAGTGGCAGCAATTTCGTGGTTTATGGTTACCGCCTCAGCATGACTCGGCTACTGAACTATCGAACGAAACGAGTAAGTATTGATACAATAAATTTAATGTTATAAAATAAAATTGTTATTTCTTATATATAAATGACAAAAATGAATAAACAAATTGTGTAGGTTTTATTCCCAACATTCAGGTACATTGACTCTAAATACACGCTCTGTATGGTCAATAAATCTTCGTTAACATTTATAACATCACTTACTTAAGATTATTCACATGATGTTCTTTTACAATACATTTCTTGTAGCCTAGTTGGTAGCGACCCTGCATGCGAGGCGGGTTACGGGTTCGATTCCTGGCCGAGGCAGATATTTCTTTCTTTTTCTTCTCTTTCTTGGCCGGCAACGCATGAGTGATGCTTTTGGTGTTGCTGATGTCTATGAGCGACGATATTCACCATCAGATGGGTTGTCAACCCGTTTGCCGGATATTTCCATAAAAAAAATTAAGACAGATAAATATTTGTACTCCGGTCATGTGTGTCGTCCATTCCACCCTCGACATAGGTAAAAACCTACTGGGGGGGGGAGGGGGTGTATGAGTGTGTAAGCTTTTATTTTTATCATTATTAATAAAATATCTATTTAACAAAACGCTAACGGTTATCGACTAACTGATATTGCACAACGTGGGAAAGGAATAAGAAAGTTTTATTGTATATTCATCTTTTAAAATAATTCATGCCCTAGAGGGGTAAAGTAAGGAATCATAACAATGTTATCGCAAATGAATTTGTGAATCCAGTTAGTAAATATATTATTACTTATTCCCCCGTATTCAAGAACAACACTGTGAGGTCTCACAGTGTTTGCGAGTGCATAGTGGCATTAAATTAATCATTTCGTAAACAATACTAGATTGAAGTCCTTCGCTGTGCGTTTGTCAAAATCGATAAAGTTGCTGCCGAGCTACTTTACCGAACGCATAGTGTTGGTTTGACTTCTATCAAAATTGAAAGAAAGGATCGATTGTTTGTATTGTTATCTTTGTCTTTTGCTTGTGTCAAATGACTAGAGTGAAGTTAGCCGCATCAAATGGACCAATAAGCGGCCTGTATACAGCCTGTGCGTCCGCACAGCCAAGTGATTCTTAAGGGTCGACTGTGAACAGAAGGGTTGCCATGACGAACGCACTGAGAAATGCCTTACTTCGCATAGTATTGCTTCTTTACTTAAACAAGTATTGTTCTTGAATACGGGGGTTATACTCCATATTAAGGTTACCTGAATACCTGGCTCACTCTTCTCCTCAAAAATTCGAATTCAGAACGTGTAGTTCAAGTGAAATAGTTCATGAATTTCTCTTTAAATTTTTGTGATATTATTGCATCATTCTGCGGTCCCTAACATTCAACTGGCTTAAAGGCTTACGAGAAATTTTCGTTTAAAGGTTAAAATTGAAAAGCTTGTTATTCGACCCAAATTGTATGCCAACTTTTAACGTACGTAGGCTGAAACTTCCGGCTTTTGATGCATAATTTGAAAAAGGTATACTGTAGTGACATTGGCTTAATAATTATGTTAATGAAACGATTAATAGGTAATTCAGTTTGATCCATAGATCATTGCTGTGAAGGTCTAGAACTCAGATAAAAATTAAAACAGGCATTATAAATCTCATGAATGAGAACTGTCAAGGCATTTTAGTTTTAACAGACGATTTCAATTAAATCTTTGTTATTCTCTGAAAATGCATATACCTAAGTGTGATGCATAGGTACATAAAAGACAAAGTTCTGCAAAAGTTCATCAATTTTTAACGGATTGTAACAATCTATTAAGGCGCGCTCGTAAATAATTCGGCCGATAAACAGAATCCAACATGTTTGTGTTATCAATTAATCACTCGGAAGATATTGAACCTAAACACTCCTAGGGCTTTCGTATTTGCATAATCATTAAGTATCGAACGCAACAGCCTGATCTCTACCTATCTACACTAAAATCGCTCTTTGACTATTAATTTTAAGGCTTAGATTTGCGTATCAAGTGATGCCTGAGGCAATATTTCGCATTTGTTCGAAGGCAAGCGACCGTTTCAGCAAATTGCCCTACTATATTCGAAAAGCGACCAAACTGATTTTCATTAGCTGCTTGGAGTTCGTCGTACGACAAAGGATGACTGGTCGCGTTGATATAGTCCATTTAGAGATTCTCTCTGTAAACTTAAACAGTACAGTACAGACTCATTCTATTCGGTGAGAAGAGAAAAAAGATCTGGTCTGGGAACTTGAGAATTGGACTTCGTGTTTAAGGTTAAATCACTATGATAGAAGAAATAATCCGACATCGACGCAAATTTTTTAATGATCGGACAAAAAAAAAACAAAATAAAGTGAGTAGACAAATGATGATTACGGTGATGATACTCTGCTTAGTTTAATAAAATTATGACTAATATAAACAACCTAACGATTTCGTATAACAACAAGACTCATAAACACAAGAATAAAATTCAAATTATTATCACAGAAGAAATAATAGTACTTATAATTATACTAATAACCATTTCACACTCCTCTTCGCCTTTTTAGGGTTCCGTAGCCGAATGGCAAAAAACGGAACCCTTATAGATTCGTCATGTCTGTCTGTCTGTCTGTCTGTCTGTCTGTCTGTCTGTCTGTCTGTCTGTCTGTCTGTCTGTCTGTCTGTCCGTCCGTCCGTCCGTCCGTCCGTCCGTCCGTCCGTCCGTCCGTCCGTCCGTCGGTCCGTCCGTCCGTCCGTCCGTCCGTCCGTCCGTCCGTCCGTCCGTCCGTCCGTCCGTCCGTCCGTCCGTCCGTCCGTCCGTCCGTATGTCACAGCCACTTTTTTCCGAAACTATAAGAGCTGTACTGTTGGAACTTGGTAAGTAAATGTATTCTATGAACCGCATTAAGATTTTCACACAAAAATAGAAAAAAAAAGCGGTCAAGTGCGAGTCGGACTCGCCCATGAAGGGTTCCGTAGCAGCAAGTAACATAATATAAAAGTTCTTGTAGTTCGTTGTAACTTTGATCAATGTTTTTTGCGGTTTACGATTTATGACGTATTAAAAAAAAACTACTTACTAGATCTCATTCAAACCAATTTTCGTTGGAAGTTTGCTTGGTAATGTACATCATATATTTTTTTTAGTTTTATCATTCCCTTATTTTAGAAGTTACAGGGGGGGGGGGACAAACATTTTACCACTTTGGAAGTGTCTCTCGCGCAAACTATTCAGTTTAGAAAAAAATGATATTAGAAACCTCAATATCATTTTTGAAGACCTATCCATAGATACCCCACACGTATGGTTTTGATGAAAAAAACATTTTTGAGTTTCAGTTCTAAGTATGGGGAACCCCGAAAATTTATTGTTTTTTTTCTATTTTTGTGTGAAAATCTTAATGCAGTTCACAGAATACATCTACTTACCAATTTTCAACAGTATAGGTCTTATAATTTCGGAAAAAAATGGCTGTGACATACGGACGGACAGACAGACAGACAGACAGACAGACAGACAGACAGACAGACAGACATGACGAATCTATAAGGGTTCCGTTTTTTGCCATTCGGCTACGGAACCCTAAAAAACACTAAATTTTGGGGGCTCCCCATACTTAGAACTGAAACTCAAAAATGTTTTTTTCATCAAACCCATACGTGTGGGGTATCTATGGATAGGTCTTCAAAAATGATATTGAGGTTTCTAATATCATTTTTTTCTAAACTGAATAGTTTGCGCGAGAGACACTTCCAAAGTGGTAAAATGTGTGTCCCCCCCCCCCCCCCTGTAACTTCTAAAATAAGAGAATGATAAAACTAAAAAAAATATATGATGTACATTACCATGAAAACTTCCAACGAAAATTGGTTTGAATGATATCTAGTAAGTAGTTTTTTTTTAATACGTCATAAATCGTAAACCGCAAAAAACAGTGATCAAAGTTACAACGAATTGCAAGAACTTTTATATTATGTTACTTGCTGCTACGGAACCCTTCATGAGCGAGTCCGACTCGCACTTGGCCGCTTTTAATTCCATCGCTTACATCCTTCTTAAATATGACTAGTCTTTATGTTTAAGACCTAGATAATCTTGGCAACAATCTTTTGATAAGAAGTTTTGAAGCGCCCATTAAAACGCCCCGTTAAAACTGGCCCAAACGACGCTTTATACGGTATATGTCTAAACTTGGATAATTGATACTATCTCGTATTACTGCTAAAACACTCAGGGTTTTAATTAACAAAATGAGGCTTGGGTATCCGACGCTTGCAGAGTGTTGACCGATACGTTTGCGTTCAAATTAGCGTTTAGTATTGAGCAAATATATAGCAGTGATAGCCTAGCGGTTAGAACGTTGGTCTCTCGAACAGAGGGGCCCGAGTTCAAATCCTGGCACGCACCTCTAATTTTCAAATATTATGTGCGTATTAGAAGTTAATTATCACTTGCTTCGGTGAAGGAAAACATCGTTAGGAAACCTGCACACCGGAGAGTTCTCCATAAAGTTCTCAAAGGTGTGTGAAGTCTACCAATCCGCACTTGGCCAGCGTGGTAGACTGTGGGCTGTACCCCTCACATTGTGAGAGGAGACCCCAAGCCCAGCAGTAGGACAATTATGGGTTGTTGCTTTGCTTTTATTGAGCAAATGATCCTTGCAATGCAAAAGTAGTCAAATCGGTTCAGTCGTTTGTGAAGTATTCATTACGGTATTTATTAGTAACAGATACTTATTTTTTTTTAATTTACAAATAATATAAGATTACTAGTTCGGCCTGCGGCTTCGCCCATGGAAAAGTGATTTTATATTTTATTTTTATTGATTTTCTTAAAATTCAATCCAGGGAAATGTCACTGGAATAAAATATATCCTATGTCAAAATTCTGGAGATGGTAGCTATTTGTGTGTCAAATTCTTTATAGAGATGGTCTGTCCGTGTGTTTCATCTTTATCTGATCAAAGCATGATGGAAATAAAGAAATCCAAACATCTTTACAAACCTTCACTTTATAGTATAAGTAGAATTAACATTGAATAGATATTTAGGTATGACTGATTCAGAGGTAACATAAAATATTAAACTTATGGTTTCACTTTAAAGTAATAGTTGAGAGTAAAATTTTATTATAATGTTTTGTTAGTGGTGTGGCCAGTTTACTTCTGCACCATTGGTTTTAATTATTTTTGTTCGAGGAAGTAATAATAGCTGAGCTTGGGTTATAGTGATATTGTTTAATGCTTTTGGCTATGAATTGGTATAAATTTTGTGGTAAATGGTTTAAGAGTTTATGGTAGGTACATATGGATTTTTTCAAAATTACGTGGTAAGGGCAAGTGTTGAGGTGAGAGGAAACTCATGTAATGAGACTTTTCTCGTTAGATTTCGTCTTTCACAGGTCCTAATGAAATATTAATTTGAGCCCTGTCTGATTATCTGCTATACAACTTTGGTGGTTACATTAAAAAAAGTGGTAATATCGGCAGTTTTAAAATAATATGCTTATAATAACATTACATCGATATAACTAATTCGGCGAAGTAAGACGCGCTTCCGATGTCACCCGGTGGCCATCGCAGAACTTTCGGAAAACGTCCCCCTTTGGCCACAACTCCTCCTTCAAGAACTTCCCAACCAGCTCCCGTTACTTCGTCTTCTTCTCCAAATACTTCACGACATTATAGACCTTCGGAGTTCATATTCTGAGCATATTCTATAAACAAAATTATACCTAATTTAAATCCGATCAACATTTAAAACGTATCATACACATAATATCATATACAGACAAGAGCTAAAGAGAGTTAATAAAAGCGTGGTAAAATATCCACATCGTTCCAAATGAGCCATCTGCCCCAAAACGCAATTTGTCACTTCATATTTTTATTATAAAAATATGGCATTATAAAAATATGAACCCGTGCCACAGATTCACATCCACTCTAACAGGATCATAGCCCCTGTGAAATTAAAAGGAACTGGTTTATTTTGTCGTGCACTCGAATGAGACTCGAGTATTTTATGTCACACCTTTCGTACTAATTTTGGGGTTAACACAACATGCTACAAGTAACCCCAGTAAAGTACCCCTAGTAATGAATGAACATGAGTTCCATTGAATGGGGATAGAACGACACTAAAGGGTCTCTTCTAAGGTACTAGTACTGGTCATTAGGGATTTATTAATATGCAATATTGTAAAACGACGCCCTGAATTTAGCAATTTAAACTTTTATTTGTTTACAATTTTCGATAATCCTAATTTCGTTTCATTTAATACTAGATACTAAACTTCAGGAAACCGATGCCCTGAAATTTGAATATTGAAGTAAAACAAAATGTCACTTTTATAATCATACAGGAGTAATAACCACACCCAAATAGGTTTAGCCACTTTTGAGACTGAATGAGATAAGCCGGAATAGTCGAAATAGCCCGAATAGAGAAAGTCATCGTCATCAGCCAACATCAGTCCACTACTCTACCCATTGTTCTTCCAATGTGCATCACTGAGTTTGATTTATTTTAAACCCTCCTCATCTAATAACTTCTACTTCTGCATAGACCGTCACGCCATCTATCGAGAAAATACCCTATAAATCAAGAAGCTACTCCCAGAACTTACCCAAACTGTATTTACATATCCAAACAATTCCAAACTTTCTCATGATAGTCCTAATTGTTTAAAAATTCAAATGTGAACCACGACAGATGTACTGGCAAGCTCTAGAAGCTCTCAACCGTATGTCACAAAAAACGCGAAAGGGACCACCAACTGAACTTGTAAATCAGCAAATCCCTCTTAATCCGAGCCTTGCGTATTATGATTGTCGGACTTAAGTTTCAGATACACTAATACCGAACATGTGGCATCGCTGACATCATGTTTAATAGATGATTCTGTATGTGGGGTAAAATTTAGGGAATTAGTCTTTGAATGGTAACATAGATAAGAAACAAACTATTAATAGGTACTATCAGTTCACACTTTCCCATCAAGCACCTTAATACAGAGTACAGAGAGTTTTTAACTTTCATTACTTATGTTTCAGATACGATGATAATAACATAATATATTCTGGATGCAGTGTTAGACAGACAATTAATAAGCAAGTTTCTCGCCTTTTTTTTGACCGGAATAGTTCGTTTCTTATTAGTGACCAATACTTCTGTACTGTTGTTTCTTTCTTACTTCTCGGCGTCGGTGGCCACTTATTTTCATGTGATCTACCGTTTAGTATAAATACTGACACTTTATGCCCTTGACTATCAATCCAAAATCCTCCTAGCTTGAAATTGATTAATTATTTAATGTCTGATTGTCTCGTCACTCCATTAATGACAACTTTGAAGTGAATAACTTGAGTATTGATTACATTAATATTGATGGATATACATACCTCCAATAATGCTCTAAGCTAACCTCTCAAAATATGATAAAATAGCTATGTTTATACAATATACATTTGAGTTTAGTTAAAAACACTAACGAGGAAACGTGTCGTGTTCCCATTTAAATGTAGCGTGTAAGTAATTTTATACCGAACATTCAAAACAGAAACATCGTTAATAATTATTGCAGCGAGTACTTTGTTGAACATTAATTGCGAACAATTCGAGGTCCAAACCTGTTACAACTCACGACTTGTTCCTAGTTGTTCTTGCAATAAATTTAATAACAATTTGACAGTAAAAAAAATTGTTTAAGTCACCAAAAATGCAGCTTTATAAAGTTTTAATAATATGTGGTTCACGTTTTAAATCTTTTTTAATCAATTTTATTCTGATATTATGTTCCAGTAATGTATTGACTTGACTTTCTTCCATGAAAAACGTGAAAAAATAAACCGAAATAATTTCACAAAAGAGTATTGCTTTGCAATCGACTTGGTATGGGCACTGCCATGTCTTTAAAGGCCCCAGATAATAAACAAATGATATAAGAGATAATAAAAAATGAGGTACAGTTAGCGACACTTAGGTACTACTTGACTACAAAGTCAGCTCATGACGTTTCTATACAATGACTCTCAGCAGCATCTTTGTTGTATCTAATCGTTAATTACATTTCGTAATTCTATAAATGTGTCTGAGTAAATTCGTGGCCGCCAAAACAGGCATTACTATGCGGAAAGTGTAGATCAATCTTGCAACTAGTAAATCGCATTTTGCCGAATTCACTAATCTACTTTTAAACTTAGCGCAAACCCCAAACGCCTGAGTACTTCCACACCAAATCAAGTTAAACTTTTCCAAACGGGTCTTTTCGTTGGAAATTCACAAAACCTAGGCGAGTTCTGTACAATTACTAAAAACAGCGAATTAAAGCTATTTATGCATTACGTATGCAGCTGTCTGCTTTGTTAATTCAACCTATGTTAAACCGGTCACCGGTTTCGAAACATTGCCTCCATAAAATTGACGAAACATACACCATTGTTTTGATTACCTTACAATTAAAAATATACATGTCTATTGACGTTATTTAATGAGAGAATGAATGAATGAGTACGGAAGATGTATACCGTGCCTAACTGGATATTATTTGAACAAACCCTTTCGAAGTTTGCGCAATGAAATTTATGCACCCTCCTGCCATTGCGCAGCAGCATCAATAATAAGTGTAGGTTACATGCCCCATTTGAATGCTTCCTGTTGATTTTGAACATAAAAGATATAATCTACCACACTGGTGTAAAATAACCGTATTTTTCTTTTGTGTTATGATTCGGAACTCACCCCTCTACGGCGCCCATTCAGATTTGTTCTCCGCACGAGTATTATATTTTAGTGTGGTTACTTTCTGTTTAATGAGCACTTACAGTCCGTAACTCTATACTTTAACATCAATTTATGAGGGAATTTAAAGTATGTAAACACCAATTTTCGTTGCTTCTCAATAGATGAATGTGGTTTGAAAGAATATTCATGCGCTGTTGCTATTTTTTTTGTATTCAGAACTTTTTAACCATGAAAAACTTTTTAAAAGACTAATGCGCGCTCTACACTCGCGCGAGAACCTCGCGAGAAGGCGAGAAAAACACGAGAAACGTGAGTGTGGAGCCGATTCACATAATCTTCGCAGGTTCTCGCGCGAGAACGCGAGAACTAACGCACAGAACACTTATACCCTAGAGGGAACTGACATAAATAAATAAATAAATAAAATAATCTTTATTGCCACACAAAAAATTAAGAAAAATAAACACTTAAATCTAACATAATAGGTAATATCCAATTATTGTGGGCAAAGGGAGAGTCTCAGCTTCTGCTAACACGAGGAACCTCGTGCAGCGCTGTTTTTCAGACTCTCCCTCTCCCTTAGGCGTCGTTTGGGAGTTAGTCAGGTAATTCCCGATCGCCGCTAGGCATTTTTCTACTGTATGCATTCGCGTGCGTCTCTCTCTCTCTCTCTCTGTGTGTGTGTGTGTGTGTGTGTGTGTGTGTGTGTGTGTGTGTGTGTGTGTGTGTGTGTGTGTGTGTGTGTGTGTGTGAGTGTGTGTGTGTGTGTGTTTGTGTGTGTGTGAATGCTTGTTTTTAGATGTGAATATGGTGAGTACTGTTATTATTACATCATTTGAAGAACTGTTTCAGATCTAAGCACTTCCAGTAAGCATGTCTCAGGTTCACAGAACTTGTATTGACTCCACACTCGCATGTTCACAGTAGCGAGCGACTCGCCGATTAGAAGAGTTGTCATTGTGGTATTTACTGAGCATAAATATTAGCCGGATTATTATATTTATATTATTATTTTTATTTATTTATTTAACTTTTTGCACCATATCTACAATTTGTTTAATAGCAAAGGCGGACTTAATGCATTAGCATTAAAGAATGCTTTTAAGCATTCTCTCCCAGTCAACCCTCGGATAGTGAGAACACAACGATATGGCGGTATATCTAGGTTGTAATAAAAAAACTACTTAGGATCAAAAAAAAATATATAGATACACTATAAACATACATACATACATACATACATACATAAATAAATACGTAACTTCATACATGAATAAACACATAAATACATAAAAAATACTGATAAACATGTCAGAAAAACCACATATTTATTATACCATATATATTTATATTATTCATATTTATATTATTATAATTATTAAAACGTAGTGATTAAGTACTCTGTGATAATTATAATAAGCAAAGATTCTTGCCGAGATTCTCGGCGAGAATCTCGCGTGAAGTGTGGAGCGCGCATAACATATTGTACGCTTTTGAATATCACTTTGTTTTAAATTGAATTAAAGTAGAATGTTATGGTATTATTAATTTCCTCAGCAGGATTTAGCTGAAAGGGATCTTTTTGTTCCTTTTACCAGCCTTTGTGTATCAACTTGAACGATAACAAAAGTAAAAAAAAAAAATTATGTATCTCTTTCTATACTTAAGTAAAATCGTTTTGTTTTTAATTCGGCACAAATTTCAGTATTAAATAAAAATTATGATATCCATTAATAAACAAGGAAATTGCAAACTATAATTTCCTCTTAATGTAAAAAACATTCTTCTTCACGTATCCATCAAAATATACATGTGTATTAGTGAAAATTATTTGATATCTCCATGTCAGTAGTAGCACGAACTAATTTAAGTTACTAATTTAACAATTTTTTGCCTTGCAAATACAATCAGTATTTCATATTGCCAGTCCATGAGTTATACATTTTATTTACCCTTTTCTTCACAAAATGGTCTGTTTTTTTAATTAACAGAAAATTAATTGGCAAGGCACTGATGGTAAGTGGTCACTGTAACCTATAAGCAAAGCAAAGCAACAACCCATAATTGTCCCACTGCTGGGCTCGGGGTCTCCTCTCACAATGTGAGGGGTACAGGCCATAGTCTACCACGCTGGCCAAGTGCGGATTGGTAGACTTCACACACCTTTGAGAACTTTATGGAGAACTCTCCGGTGTGCAGGTTTCCTCACGATGTTTTCCTTCACCGAAGCAAGTGATAATTAACTTCTAATAAGCACATAATATTTGAAAATCAGAGGTGCATGCCAGGATTTGAACTCGGGCCCCTCCGTTCGAGAGACCAACGTTCTAACCGCTAGGCTATCACTGTAACCTATGAACATCAGTAACACCTAAGGCATCATTTCTGGCTCTTCGACACTTTGACCGAATATGTAAAAGGTTTTAGAAAGGAGCTTTACAGGCGTGTAAAAATCCCTACCATCATGTTCCTAGGGGTACCTGAGTGGTATACCCTGCGACATCCGTAAGGAACAGTTCGCAATAATCTCGTCTATGTTTTACCAGGTGAACCGCGAACCGTAAAGTTTTGAACTAAAGGATGCGATGGAACAAAGACTTCTATGTATTATATTACACCTACTGTTCCATATTGCACACTATGGTACGGTCAATTCTCCATATCACATTTTGTATCTCGCTTACTCTTTCTAAATCTCTTTAAATTTACATTTCAATAGAAAATTTTCTGAGATGTAAATTATTTATATGACACGCACATCATTAGTAGTTTTCACATGGGCAGATATCCATTAAAGCCCCAACATAGAACATGTATCTCTCATTATTACTAACCAACTCTAGAGAATACATTCCGCCGCAACACAAATTGGTGAAGAAGGTATGTTTCTTACATCATAGTACAATAGATTTACTATGTAAACTAGGGCCTCAACTAATTAAGCAACATAAATTCATATCACGGCATAGTAGTTTAAAGCGCTTTAAAATAGACGTCTAAAGGACTAGTCTTACACCATTTGATTCAGAACAATACTACCCCAAAACCCATTTACATCAGCGCTGAGTGAATGCAGCGTAAAGTGCAAAGCAGCGCTTAGCCGATTATTGCGTGGAACACTCGCGACGAATTACAGTGTCTTGAAATGGCTCAGATACGCTTGAGATATACTCACACCCTGTCTATCGGCACTTAGTAAAGCTGGAAAAATATTGAAGGAACATTTTTTAAGAAATAAATAATGTATATTTGAAATTCTCACAGTCCTTGATCATGTATGTCGTAAACATACGAGGATTTATCGACAAAAACAAATATAAATAACAACATCAAATGCAGTTGGCAGATGGTTGACGGCTAGTGTTAAATTTTACGAACGCTCCCTTATTTCAGAATTTCGCTGATTTTCGTCGAGAACCTTCGTGCGACATAACTCAACTAAACCAGTTTAATCAAATTCTTAATAGAAAAGCATGAAAGACGACGCTACATCCTTGTCACGATAAGAGACACGTATTCTGTGATTGGCTGCTATGAGGCTGCTATTGGCGACGGTGACTATTTATAACCAGATGGTTCGTTTGTGGTTGTGACTCATTTAAAAAAAGCCTACAGCTTCTATTCATAAGACGGCCAAAGACAGTATGCAAGTACAGTGGTTACAACTGTACAATATTTAAATAGATTAAGCATTTAAAAAGTCTATGCCATACTATTCAAACCTGAAACGAAACGCCTGAGTGTGGTATAAGTAATTATTACACAATAACGTTCCCGGAATCTGTTCCAAGCTTCCTGTTCCTCTCGGGACGTTCAGCGTTCCAATGTGTTTATTACAAGTGGCTGCGACTCTTTGAAGCGTACGAAGCAAGAAATTTATTAGATGGGAAGTTGGTACAGGATTATTTCTAGGTAACTAATTCCACAAGCGAATATTGAACACGATTTTCCTCTTTTTTATCCTCAGTGACTTTTGTAATAACATGTATTGAAGGATAAATTTTTAAGTTTTCCATTCTTAATGGTAGCATGATGGCTATGTCGCAGTGTGTCGTGTCTGTCTCATAAACATACTGCAAACATACATTTTTTATTTACCAGTAATCAAACCCTAGATCTTTCACCAGTCAAAACGAACCCTATCAACTTAGCTGTAAGCGCTGTAAGAATTTGTATTAGAACGAAATAAAAATATATTTTTATATGAGTACGTACGTATGTCATAAAGTTGTTGAAATTCGATAAGCCACAAAACTTACCACATGGTACGAAACGGAAACACCACTCTAAAGGTGCGGATATTGGCGCATGCCAAATAAATATGCGTCAAAGTTAACATTCAAGTGGACAAAACTGTGAACCTTTGGCACATGTTCGTTGAAACACTTTAGTTTATTTTTTTCTATTCAAATTCAAATAATTTTGTCATACCCGTGCTAATCATGAGATTCATGAGTGGTGGTTTAAGCCAAAAAATACAAATGTATTAGATTATATATATTCCACTATGAAAGAAACTGACTCACTTAGATCAGATAGTAAAGTATAAAAGGGTACTTTGAGCACATGACAAGTTCTATTATACTGTAAACGTGCCACATAATATTTGCGAACTATTGTCTGAAATTTGCCTGATGTAATGAGTTTGTTATTAACTTATATAAAACCACTTCGAGTAAAGATTACGTATAGGTATATCGCTTATCGAGAAATTACTTTCGAAAATACACGAAAAGCAGTCAGATTTATTAATCATTTAATTCATCAATCATCAATACTAAAAACACAAGTTAACGAAAAAAATGCAAACTGATAAAATATTACCCATGTTTAAGACTGCTTTATCTACACAAAACATTTGTTACATATTGTCTTGTGATACAAAAATAAAACTCTTACATTACCTTTTTAATATCTTTGTGCGTTGATATAACTTTGCGAAAACATAAAGGCTCACGCATAGGTACACACCCGATACATATTTCACTGAAGCTGACTAAACAAACTTGGGCCTCGTCTATACCGAGGACGTTAGTATATGTATTGTCTTGTTTATTAAAACCGGACGCGCTCACGCCGGAGGCAAGGATTCAATATAATGGAATACTTCAACGTTATTTGCTGATACATGGGTACTTACCAGATTCGCCCGAGGCAAGTATTAACGTGAGGTATGCGCTTAAATCGTGTCGACACGACAGAGGTCGCCAATTCTAAGAGATTAACGCAAAGCAACGTTGTTTCCATATCCCCCTTTCTTTAGTGCGCTGTGCTTTGTGTTTCGTTTGTTTTTTTTTTTAATAAATTCGTGAGCCTCACAATACAGTTATTGTTTAAAAAGGGTCCTTGCGGCACAGTAGCTGTACGGAGCGTACATTGCAAATTCACCCTTTGGATGTGTACATTCGAATAAAAAATGTACACGGAAAAGGGATTGTTGATTTTAACAATTTTCAATAAAATTCTAAAGATTGCGTTGATATTTCTGTTACATACCCGTTTTGGGGCTTGCTATAGAAATACCATTGAATTTAATGTATTGTAAATAATAAGATTTTTATTACGTTACTCGTTCTTGTTCAAAAGTTTATCATTTTTAAAATTCAATAAGAAAATAATAATGTCTTCATTTACTACTATATTTGCGTACATTTAAATCGCTAACTAAGCAAAACAGACAACTACGTGGAATTAGTTCTTTGACTGGTCGACCACGATTCGCTCCCTGTACCGGAACATACCAGGCAACACACACAAAGGACAAATTACGACAGTTACTAATAAGTATTCATATGGAACTGAACTAGCACCGGCAGAATAATAGACAATCGTATCGGACATACGAGGTTACATTACTATCTTGAACATTGTAACTGCAATAGTATGAGAGCCGGCGTTACTTTTAGTACGCATACCTACTTGAACAAATAAATTCATTCATTCATTCATTCATAGTGATCGCTCCTTTATTAATAATGATTAAAGGACGTACATTTTATATAACCTCGAAATTTAAATTAATTAAATATTAAGTGTAGAATTTGCTCACAATTCACTGAAATGTCACCTATCGGAACTTAATATTGAAAAATCATAAATTTTTTAAACCCTAGTAATTACACTAGTAAGTGTACTATCTATATAAGATTTATTATTCACAATAGAAGATAAAAAGACGAAAACTAATTTTCTTCTAAGCCCTTTTTCATGTGAGATAATGAGTTACCCAAAATTGTCTGTTTGATAATGCCACAAAGTTTATGTGTACAACATAATAACTCAATGTTCAAGTAGCAGCCAGAATAGCCGCTGGCTCTTAAATTATAAAGGTTCCTTGTACCCGTCCATGTGGTCCGGCCGACTTTGTTAGTACACAGCGGTGCATAATTTTGTTATGCTTTCTCTGCTTCAAACTATTCTAGCGTCGAATACATTTTAAGCATCAAAGGATATGTTTGTTACCAAGGCACTAATTATATATCTATACATGTTGGGTATTTTGTATTTCGTAAAAAAGGCAGATGTTGAGACGTTTTACTCTTTAGCTCATATATTTCAAAGTTTAGCTTCTTAGTTTGCTTGTGAGTACTGACACAGAAGTCTTAATAGTACTTATAGTACTGAGTAAGTTTAGTTAAAGAAATTATGTGTCATTTATTTTTTCAATCAAAATTCAATATTGTAAAGCATAATTTAATCAAATTTACGCCATAATTGTATTAAAACTTGTTGTACTGTTCATTTTATAAAACTTTAACATTGCGTTTATTTTTATGTAGCAGCCTAAGCTTAGAAAATAGCAACGATGCTGTAAATATCTATATACAAGAATTATATTATAACCATGAAGGTTTATAAAAATATTAAAACATGTTTGTACATTTTCTTATCTAATTTAGTTAACGGACTTCTATAATTAATTTATATATCCGATCGTATACAAACTATTAAATACAATGTTTTAATGGTCCCAACTGTTAATCCTTGTGTAGTTGTTCAGTATTACTTTTAACAACATTCTAAAATACTGGGCTTGTTTTTTTCTTTTTAGATTTTATTACGCAATCGGGTTATTGTTTTTTTTTATTGTACATTATATCCTGTGAACTAATAGCAAAGAACTTTACGTTTTATGCTATGCACGAATTTTTAGGATATCAATTAAATATAATAATGATATTTACTCATATCTGTGCTGGAAATAACACATAAAATGTACCTAATATGTTTGCGAGCGATCTCTTTGGTTCTACAACGATTGGCCGATGTAGATGCTGTCACACAAGAAGAGTCATGGCTGGCTTCAATCCATTAATGGCCCACTACTGGGCACGGGTCTCTGCTCTTGAGGAGGCCTAGAGCATACTCCACAACGCTTGCTATAGTGTGGATTGGTGGAGATTGAAGGAGAAGAAGAGTCATGAAGAAAAACTAAATAATTATTTAGAATATGAAACATCTATTTGGAACATACGTAGGACATTCTATGGAATTCTATGAGTGATCACGTAGTAGAGATTGTTATTGATATGAACGTTAGGAAAACTGAAAATATTTATATTTCCATCGAGCAAAGTAAAAGGAATATTATTGAATATCCAATACCATACAATACACGTTCTGCTTCATATACATAGCGCTATAAAATTTCCCTTAATTTATTTATGTATGTGTACTAACTTGTACATAACAATATCATTTACAGTACATTTATTATACGATATTTAATATTCTATACTCACAAAAATCTTATTACATCCCGACATAATATTGCTATTATTACGAATATGAATACCTACGTCGTAATAATTGTACCTACGTATATTTTACGTTTAAAAGAAACTCATATCAAAGGATTTCGATTTCTTTGTAGGTGCGTAACAATATTTTTATGAAATCTTGAGTTTTTGATTCTATTTCCTTTTTATATAAACAGATATTATTTCAAGGCATCGTTATAAAATGTATGTATTCAAGATGATTGTTATAATGTCTACCAGATCTTTAAATAACAGTAAAATTAAGTAAGATTTATTTTGGATTTACAAGAAAGTACATTTTTGAAGTTATACTTCTTTAGGCGCGTTATGAAATAAATGGAAAAAATGATGAGAGTGAAAATTTAAGATTTGTGACAAAAAGGTGACGAAAAACGTCGATTTTTTAACGCACGTTTTAAAAAAATGATTATTATTATATTAATTTTTTTATATTTTTTTTAAATAGTTTTATCAATATTTTTTTTTAATTGTCTTTGAATTTTTTTTGATTTTTTTTTATTTTTTGTTAATTTTTTTTGATGCCAAAGAAGTATAGATTCTATAAAGCACATAGAATAAACTTGAATATGGAATTGAATTAAGGGCATATACATAATTATAGCGTCCAAAATAGTCGCCGCTCGATCAACCTAATGTTTGAAAAGGATGGTTCAATTAATATACATATACATAGGTAAATATTTAAAATATTGTATTGTACAACAATTAAAGCTGGAGGTGCTAGCATCTCTTTAGGTCTAAGAATATATAAAATTTCGATTCAGAAAGGTTAATGGTATCTGGTATTTATCTAATAAAGTAAAAAGCGGCCAAGTGCGAGTCGGACTCGCCCATGAAGGGTTCCGTAGCAGCAAGTAACATAATATAAAAGTTCTTGTACTTCATTGTAACTTTGATCGATGTTTTTTGCGGTTTACGATTTATGACGTATTAAAAAAAAACTACTTACTAGATCTCGTTCAAATCAATTTTCGTTGGAAGTTTGCACGGTAATGTACATCATATATTTTTTTTAGTTTTATCATTCTCTTATTTTAGAAGTTACGGGGGGGGGGGGGGACACACATTTTACCACTTTGGAAGTGTCTCTCGCGCAAACTATTCAATTTAGAAAAAAATGATATTAGAAACCTCAATATCATTTTTGAAGACCTATCCATAGATACCCCACACGTATGGGTTTGATGAAAAAAACATTTTTGAGTTTCAGTTCTATGTATGGGGAACCCCCAAAAATTATTGTTTTTCAATTTTTGTGTGAAAATCTTAACGCAGTTTACGGTATACATCTACTGACCAAGTTTCAACAGTATAGTTCTTATAGTTTCGGAGAAAAGTGGCTGTGACATACGGACGGACAGACAGACAGACAGACAGACATACATGACGAATTTATGAGGGTTCCGTTTTTTGCCATTTGGCTACGGAACCCTAAAAAGTTATGTTATCTAATTTGTAAGTAAAGATAATTATTGTTAACTTGTGTTTATTTCACATTGCTAGTTATGAATAATAAATTATATTTAATTTTGTTGTGGCTATTTGGCTATGGAAGACGGCTGCTAGTGTAGGTATTTGACGCAGGCTTGTAATAACTTAGCAGCCGTTACTACTGTGGACACTGGTTAGACTGAAGCTGTAGTGAATTTATATTACACGAGTAACCGCCCTCGCTTTGCTTCGGTTTTCTTATTTTTTTTACACCTTGGGTTACACTATTGGAGTTATTTTAAGGATCCCTATTTTTTTTGAAAATATAATATAGCCTATGTTACTCGGGGATAGTGTAGCTTCCCAACAGTGAAAGAATTTTTGAAATCGGTTTAGTAGTTTCGGAGCCTATTCAATGCAAACAAAAAATCAAATCTTTCCTCTTTATATATTAGTATAGATATTATTGCTATGAAAGGTAGAAACTAACTTAGAGGCTAACGTAGATACATACTTTACGGAGTGTATGTTTATTATGGTTTCTGCAAAATTTCAAAATAGATTTTTTTTAATGTAATTATACGATAAACGAACAGATGAGCCATCTGACTTTTGTTTGACTGTATTTGTATGTTTATTTGTATGTTAAGTAGTAGGTAAACTTACCTCCTTTTAGTTGTAGTTAAATAACAATTCGACATCATTATTTATGTAACTCTGTATATGCGCTAATTTAAAATATTACTTTATTTTTAAACCAAATGCACGGATTAAATAGATTGAGCTATTCATTTATCTCTGCTGTACCACCATGGCCAAAGCCTTATATTTGAATTCTATCATTATAAGCAGCTAACGGCCTCATTAGCGTCCATTAACATCTTAATAATATGACCAATGCAGTATCGTTTATTTACACTAATTGATACGTTGACGCGTTTCTAATTATAATGGCTAATTAAGACTTGAAACTTCGAATATCAGGGATTAAGGCTAACATTTATTGAAATTTATGAAACACTTGGGATAACTGATTAAATTTTATCTTGTTCTTTACATTATTACAATTTGTTAATTACTATCCTGCTGTGAAGGGACTGTCCATAGTGGCCATTTATAAAGTTAAAAGTTACCTATTAGTTTTAATTACTTATTCATAGAGATTTTCAGGTCATCGTTCCATAAGCTAATATTATTATTATCTTCACAAAATTTTATTTTATTACTTTACTCTGCTGAAGATTATTTTATAATAAGTAAATTAGATCAAGTCGAATAACATGCTTAATACATACTATCACGATGAGATTAATGTGACTATGCTGCTGTTCAAACGTATTCAGCTTACCACATTATTTTATCAGACTATCTGAAATTAAAATACTGTAACATTAAAAAAACCTCATGAAATAAGGTAGCCATTCCAGAACCAGACTAGTGTTTGTATCAAAACAATCTCATCTAACAGGAAGTATCTCGTTGTTATAAGCAATAAACAAGAACTATTCGCGCTGTACGAACGACGTACATCGGAGTATCTGAACGTGCTCATCTCATATCGCATTCATTAGATTTCATTTGTCAGCGCCGCGCCGTTTCTTTGATGAATTATTCAAAGCGCACGCAATCTGTACCTACATGCACAGAGCGAACTGTGAGCTACCTGTGATTTATCCAGATTTGCGTGTGAGATTAGAGGTAGAAAAATCTCAGCAACGTTTGGGGAAAGTTAAACTGCGATCAGATCAATCTTTTCATTCTATATTGAAGGAATCGCGATTCCAACGGCTTCAACTTAAAATCAATGCCATAGTACCGCTTAGCTACTGTCTTCTAGTGGGCATTATTACAAAGGTTAATCGCCAACCCAAATGTTGGTAGTTCTTATGCATTTTATGTGTTGTAGAAAAACCTCCGGTTACTTATATATCTACAAGACTTGACTGTTTTGAAGACAATAATAGAAATCGCCAGGTTATCGTGATTTTTGAACGACGAAAGGCGATAATTTTTGCCACAAGTTTTTATCCAGTTTCTCCCATGATACTGATTTTTCAGTGCCCGAGATCTTCATTACAAAGATTGACCTATTGAATTACATACCTGATTTCTTTTACGATATACGTACAGAAAATTGGGAAACTAAACAAACAAACATATTAAGTAAGTAACAATAAAGATAAACTGAATATGTGTTACAAAACATTATTACTTGTTTTTAACCGACTTCAAAAAAAGGAGGAGGTTCTCAATTCGACTGTATTTTTTTTAAAGCAAGTTTTGAAGGCAGGTGCTTGTCATGTGGTCCCAGATAAATTTGAACGAGATCTGAAAAGTAGTTTTTGAGACTTTGAAGTCGGTTATTTTTTGTTAGTAAAATTTATTATACTTCAAAAGAGAGTTAAGTTTGCTCAAGCATAAAATAAAAGGCAAAGAGACCCGATAGTAAAATTACCGAAAAAAAATGTCTTCTATTCCCAAAAATAAAAATCAGTAAAAGTAATTTTCCTGAATACTGAATTCAATTCTCAATGTACCTTAAACTACTATTTTAATAGTACTGTATAAATAAACATTACTATGAATAACAAATTAAATTACCACAGGTAAAAGAAGCCTGTATTACGTTTGGCTCTTTCATCTTTTACATAAAAGTAATCAATATGGACGTGCGTAGAAAGAAACAAAGACAATCCAGGAGGATTTCTTATTTTTGATCCCAATCGCGAGTTTCCATCAGCAGAAATAATGCCGGACAAGACCTCCTTTGTTCGCGTAAACTCCGTTATCAGGTAGGGAGAACTTTCAATAAACATTGACAGAATTCTTCAGCAGCCTTTCACACCTTTGTTCTAAATCTTTTGTATATTTTGATACGTATCTGTAAAATGTATTTATTGATTTACGTAATATATAAAAGATATACAGGAGATTTTTCTAATATTATAATTTTTATAGGGGAGTTCTTTAATCTTTCCCATATTTTTTCCACTTTCAGCTACAAACAGCGATTGTTCCTAAACACTATTCTACGCCCGAATCTATTTTTTTCTTATATTTTTTATATGTTTAAATCTTATATCACTTTTAAAGCCACTTAACACATGGAAAGTGTGAGATTTAACTTACATACTTAAATTATGGGACTTATAATTTATAATTAGATAAAAAAATATTTTCTTTTACAAATGTCATATATATGTATTTTTTTGAACGAAGAAACTCCGAAACTTCCGAACGGTCAAACTTATTTTTTTATTTATTACAGTTGATTTTGGCCACAAGCTATATTACATTACATGACATTAACTTATAACTTCAAATATCCCAAATTTCCGGTACATATTTATTAATACCATAGTAATCATGGCTTATAAGAAGCGCTCATAGCCCAGCGGCTTACGTCGATCCTAAGCGACAAAGTTAAGCAACAGCGGGCGCGGTCGGTAGTTAGATGGGTGACCGCTAGTGGCAAAAATTTCTTGAGCGATTCCGTCCTTCGGAGGGCACGTAAAGCTGACGGTCCCGGTTGTTATCGTAAGATAACAGTCGTTTCGTTACAGCCATGTCGGAGGCCCTCGGGCGGCACGAAAACTTCTGACAATTGGGTTGGCCACTAACCCCTCCACCAATCCGCACTGGAGCAGTGTGGTAGAGTATGCTTTAGGCCTCCTCAAGAGGAGAGACCTATGCTCAGTAGTGGGCCGTTAATGGGTTGAAGCCAATCATGGCTTCCAAGGAGGTTCATTGAATGGACTTTCCAGAAAAATCTACATTTGCTATACATCTGTAACGCAGCCCATAATTTTTTATCCATTTCTGTTTCAAAAAATGCGGATGTATTTCACGAACGTCACAAAATGGCGTTAGAAGTGAGCCTTTGGATATGAAAACGTAAATTGAACTCAATAACATATCAAAGGACTCGAGCCTCAAGATCCGTGAGCCTTCGTTCCGACCCACACGGCTTTATCCTGTAGACTCTGTAGAGCTTTAGGCAGATACAATATTTTTTCAGTCGAACCCGTCTTTTAGACGTATTCCATCTGTTTTACTATGTTCTTGTATATAAAACTGATCCATAAAAATTGACCCCGTAGTGATGAAAAGTTCTGTAGGTTCAAGGAAATACATCGGCTGATGAAAGATTAACGTCTCGGTTTTTTTACGTTGATAACTAGCAGACAAACGAGCAAAAAACTCCACTTGATAGACTTACTATCAAGTGGAGTTTTTTGATAGATTTACTATAAAGTGTAGTTTTTTGTCACCATCGCCTATGGACATCAGTAACACCAAAGCTGCAAAGGCATCACCGATGCGTTGCCGACGAACAAAGAAGAGAGAAAAGCAAATAATCACGTCTACGATATTCGTTACAGCTGTTTTTTTGTTTCTATAAACTTACTTAAATTTGCTAAGCGAAAGGCCTCTTCGTAGCAATAAATCACCATTACCAAGAAATTTATGTATCTTTGTATATTGAAACGCAAAAAAATCTACTATTACTAAACTATGGATGGATAATTATTGTTACCAGAACTGACATTATTGGTAAGGGACCGTTTCTCCAATGTAGCTATCTAAATCTGTATATATGTATAAAAGGCAAAAGTCATTGACTGATGTATCAACGCACAGGCCAAACTTAGGACTAGAAACTTAAAATTTCGCACACGTATTCCTTTTATGACGTAGGCATCCATTAAGGAAGGATTTTTCAAAATTCAACCCCCAAGGGGGTGAAATAGGTCGGGTCAGCTAGTGTTTTAATATTTATTTTCATTGTCTGTTAAAATTTATTTAAGCGAATTTTAAATAAGCATTCATAACACAACAATACAACATAGTAAGGATAGAAAATGCGGCACGATGCACGATGTGCGTCTACACGATTGATATGGACAATAAAATGTGTCCATATTAATAAAAGCTTTTGTTTTAATAATTTGATACCACGTAGATTTTATTAATTAAAAACATTGTGTACACTTTCGCTTACATTGTATGCTTAAATTTTCATGAATATTTATAACCCGATAAATGACACAGATTGTTTAAAAATGATATTTACATCCATACAAATTTCATTACTTTGCGGACTCTCGCCTCAATAAATTCGATAAGCAACAATAATTAAACATGGGCCGGCCGTTCCGGTATTTAACTGGTCAATTATATAAATCCGTAATTTGAAAATCATGAAACTGAACGTAGTAATAATGAACAGACGGTGAGCAGTAAACTATGTCGCTGTTGATATCAAGTGCGACTTATTGGTCATTAGGCTGGTCGTACACAGATGCGATGAATTGAACGACGACTCCTAAACTACCAATAAATAAAGCAGTGGACACATGCAGCTGCACTACAGCGGCTACGGCCTAGGTCGTACAGAGTAATAAAATACAGTTTGCTAAGTTATATTTAGCTCGCAATGTTGAGCACTGATGATGTGCAAAACATAGGGGAAATCTTGCGTGGAAAAATATTTTTTTTTTCTTTTCAAATAAATAAATAAATAGTAAAATTAATAGATTCCTTAAATTAACTACTTGTGAACCAATTGCGCGTGATTTCTGCCAATTTAAAGTACCTAATATATACCGCCCATATAATTATTATAGTTCAAAAGTTGAAATTCATTCAGGCAATATAAAAAAATAAAAACGGCCATTTGAGATTACTTGCCATTGGACCTATTCGCAAATTACCTCATAGTCATAAATAATAATCATACACGTTTACAAGAAATGGGATAACAGCTCAACAGTTTTCAGGTCATGAAAGGTAGAATAAAGAGTAATAGGTTAAATAACGCAGTAAATTGTTTTTGTGTACGAAAGCCTTAAGGTATTATCGGGCGCTCACTAAATAATACTGGGCATTGCCGTTAAACGTTCTCGAATTTAATTTAGTAGGGAATTATTAGGCAGTAAAAACTCCTAAATAATCCATTAAAATACAGCCTTCCATACAGTGAATGAATATTTATTACATTAAAACAACTCTAATGAAATTAAGTGTGATAGCTTAAACTTTAAACCATAAAATAACAAAATTTACGTGATCTTTGCTCTGACTTATTCTGTGGAAATAGTTTAACTTTTATATGCGAATAAAAAAGAAGTGTCGCAAATTCAATTAATTGTAAATAAAGTGTGTTTATGTGAGAATTATAAATTTTAAGCTTACAATTTTATTATGCCTAAAGTTATCTATCTAGACAAGATTATCTAGATAAGACTCAGTGGTCGGTTGCAAAAAATCTGGGTTATAATTACGGTCCTCTTTTGAAGGATATAGAGATTTTTTTATTTCATTTCACTTTCAAGCTCGTATCGAGTTTGCGTGGGATGGACTTTTTATGTGTGGGCATTTTTTTTTAAATTAAATACAACCCCACAGCTATGTGGAAGAAGGAAAACAGGCATACATTTCGAATTCTTTTGTACGATAGATACTACACTGCGATTTTTCCGCCAATTGAAGACCTCATTACATTTACCAAAGCCATCATGACGAGTCTCCATATCGGATATGTGCCCCAGAATGTATCTTTCTATTACAAGAAGAAATGGCATGCACCATGGGAAAAATGTGAATACAGCCAAATTAACTTGGCAACGCGAGTGGACTGCAGCCAAACTTCGCTTCAGGCCTAGAATGATGTAACCTTTCTAACCTATAAATTACAGTAGATAACAGGCGTGTACTGAATTAAGAGTTCGAAGTTTTATCCAAACTGTACCAAGATTTATATTGACAGGACATAGATTTGTGTAAATAGTACTTTTAATTCAGTGCGCATGAGTCTAGTTTGGAAGCTAAAAGTTGGTATTTACTTTTTTCATCAACGAAGCGGACGTAAGTTACTTGGCCTTTATTATTGTTAGTTTTTGAGTCTGTTTAGTCATGACTACTTTAGTCTAGTATAGTATAGTTTAGTTCAGTTTAAATGCCTGAACGTATGTATAAGTGACAAAGTTATTACATTACATAAGAGAAAAGCCTTGCCTTCTTGGACTTGGAAAACCTGTATAGGGCTAACGAAAATTACAATTTTGTTCGTAGTGGGTACCTACGTCACGTTTAGTGCAGCTTAGATATTTTTTGTATCTTGTTTTTGGAATTATTCTTAGTAGATCTACATAAGTAATCTTTATAAAATACCGTGACATTTTTTTACCTGTATTTTAGCTTTCTTTTGAGTTATGAATGGCTCTGATGTCTTTTGTATTACTGATGTCTAGGTATGGGTGATTAGTTAAATGATCAGTTTACCATCATGTGATACGTGAATCATCTGCTCGTATGTGTGCAATTTAATAAAAAAATAATCATTTTTAAAGAATGCAAACTTCATAAAAAGCGTCTATTCCTTAAGTTTTACGTTCCTCATTTTGATTCTAATCCTATCTTGTGATATGTCTTATATACTTATCTTCCTATATTCCTATCTATCCATCTAGTCTATTTCCACAACAAAACAATAACCGATAACAATAAGTCAACGAGCACCCAACTTTGAAACAAATTAAATTTAACCCACAATCCCTAACTGTAACGTCTCCCGTATATGGAAATGTCGCAGAGCCTAATGTATCTTCATAAAACTAGAGAATAACCTATGATAGTGTTAATATCCCGGGAAGCAAGACTTATTGGTCGTTTGCCGTTTGCACAGAATAAATGGGTGAGCCAGTAGAACACTGATACAGTACAATATGAACAGTAGGTTAGTCACAAAGGACCCTACTAAGCGGTGGTGAGGTTTGGGGAGCAACACTAGGATAGTTGAACAAATAAATTGAATTGAGTTCTTGAATTTCATTTTATACTATTTTGGCTTTAACTGTTTTTTTGTGCATTTTTCTTGTTTTTTTTTTTTTTTTTTAATTTTAAACAGATTTCTACAATAGGTTCAACCTATTAGCGTTTCTCTTGAGTTTTTACACGCTCTTCTTGAGAAGGCTTAAATTAGATCATACCCCATCACGCTACTCAATACAGATTGTTGAATTTCAAAAAAAAATCTCTGAATTGCAATTTTATCCAAAAAAAAATTTAATCGTTTTTCTGGTTCAAAATGCATAGAGCAAAGATACTTTTGTATATACTTGACATCAAGTTGAGTATTGCTTACACCGAATTTAATAAGGAAAGTGGCACAACCGTTGTCATATTGTTCTACTTTTACTGTTGCAGTACGCTGTTCATCAGGCTACAAGAGCCACTCTTTATTAACACTAAGGCGAAAATCGTAGTGTTTTAACGGAGATTTTATGTGAAACTGCGTCTCTTGTGTAAAATAAATGTACAATCTGAGAGTTAAGTGACGTTGGTAGGAAATAAACGCAATAGCGCGGTCTTTTTATTTTCCAATAAATAATAATGCAGTAGTTTGAAAAGGATTATCCATATGCATATAATTATGACAATCACGTAAGATTTATCACCACCGCCTATGTCTGTCTTAGAGCGCCTGTAAATCTAAGCAAAAACCATTGAAAAACATATTTACACTCAAACATAAATTAGAATGTTATTTCACTAGAAAAAATCCTGAAAATAATTACGTTTGTTATTTGTAACAAACATAATTATTTACCCTGTATTAAAAGTAAAAAATCGTGCTGATAAATCTAATCCCAATGTGCGCAACTACGCAAATAATGTTACTTTTAATGAACTCAAAAACTCCTAATCTAATTAGTAAAAATCGACAGCGCTGACGATAAACTCGAGCCCAGTCCGAGTGACCGGCCACAGATCCAATTGTATAATATTGAACAAGTTTTAATTAAAAAGCCCTCGTCGAAAGTTCGGACGCAATTAGCGGGATTGTCGCATGAATCCCACGACTCTCAGAGCTCGTGTCCTCGCACTCCTCACATTGTGTCTCGTGCGAACATAGACACTTGCTATTGATTTGTGTACATAGGATACGAGTACATGATATGGATAAAAAGTATTCATAAGAAAATAGTGTCTTTATTAATTAATAGTATAAAACATAACTCATATAATTGTTGTGTGTTGCTTCTTCTCCACAGCAAAAACACTTTTATTGGTTATAAAAATGAATGAAAAATATTTTTGAAACTTCTATATAGACGGGGTATTAGGATTTTTCTGTCACGAAAAAGCGTTACGGCTGCACGGATGGGGTAGACAATATATCGCGTGGTGAGAGGCGGCAGCAGCGGAGGGAGAGAAAAAAATATATTTTGGATTTTTCTATTGTTTTTTGAAATATATTTTTTTTGGAATGTTTTTCTTGAAATATTTTTTATGTAAATCATTTTTTAAACAAAATTTTATTGGATTAATTTTTCTTGTCCGTTGAAGTCTCACTTCTGATACTACATAGAACACTATATAGAACCTGCACACATGTTTTATATAGTAGCTATAACGCCGGGTGGTTATTTAATTCATTTAACATTAGTAAAATACATTCATGTAACGAAAATCATAGGAAATGATAACCTTGTGATTCTAAATATCGGGTTAATATTTTTATAGCTTTACATCATGTAGGTGAGAATAAAAATGATAGTACTCTGAAACAGCTTACGGCAAGTAATCTACTAAGTTAGGTGTGAACTAATTATAGGGGTTAAAATTACATTAAAATGTTATTAATATTAACAGAATAACCGGCAGAGAGAGTAAGGCATAAATAGCATTATGAAAGGAAGTAACAAAGGGATAGACATCCTTTGGCGGACGTGATAAAATTATTAATGTAAAATATTTTGTACTGGTGCCTAAAAACTAATTCCTTCTCATTTCATATCCTCGTATGTGTGACAAGTTGAGATATTTATAAATGGAGGCATCTTTAATTGGCTCTCGTGTGAAGTTTTATGTTATAAAAAGATTCGTGTCCTATGATTGTGCAAATGCAAAATTATACTTCTTCCTTCATAAATATTAAATATAACTCTGTATTGCTTTAATCATATACTGATTAAACCCTTTATGAAACACCAGTCCAATAACTGTCACTGATAATTATTCACATATTGTGTTTTACGGTATAAATATTTGATAACATTATTCCGCCACAAGGCCCTGGTTCACACGAAAAGGGTTGTTACAATATTAATTAATTAAGCTCATAAACGCAGAACGTAACATGAGGAGTTAACTTTACCGCCTTGAACGCGTTTAGTCGGGCGTCTAGAAATTTTATATGTTCACTAAAGATTTTATATTGAGTAGGTAATTTATGTACTTTGTTCGCGGTCCATTTAAACTAAAGGTTTTCGACAACTGCTCCTGTATATAGTACACCAGGTTCATGTTAGGCTAAATCATCAGGGTTTTTCTATTGAAGGTCGCTGGATTCTATTCCAGTTTTGGACCGATAGTAATTTATTTATTTATTTTTTATTTATTAAATATTACAAATTTAAAGATATCGTAACATTAGTGTGTCTACATCACATAATCATCAGTACTAGTAGCTATATACAATGAGGTATATTTACATGTTCTGTTTGACATTTTAATTAAAATAATAGAGCCAACTGATAGTAAGCAGTCGCCGTAGACCACGGCCACTGACGCCACTAACAGGAACCCCGATGCGTTGCCAGGCAAGAAAGTAGAGAAAAAAGAAAAACTGGAAAAAAAGAATATCTACTTTCCATGTTATTGAAGTTATCACCGTCATCATCATTGTCAATCATGCATCGGCGTCAGTCAATCTGATGTAGAATGATACGCACCATGTCAAACTTGTTCGTTGTTCATTGTTCGTTAGTAGATTGCAACTTAGGTGCTACTCACATCGAAGGGCACATTTGGATTAATCACTAATCCCTCTCCACGCGGAAACAGCGTGATAGAGTATGTAACATATTTCCTCAATTACAAAATTAAATAGAGGGAGTTAGTAAAAAACTAGAAAATTATATTATAGTATAGATATATTCATTTCTGAAGGTAGAAACTTCGTGCCCCTATTGAAGAAAAATGCACATCCATAGAAATCTGAGGTTTCGTATAGTTAAATTTTAGATGGAGAAGAAATGCATATATTTATATTTATAAAATAGAACACTAAAAATGTTAATGTGAAGTCACCCACATTAAATTATGACACTAACATTTGACACATTAAATTATGGTCGTTTGACCAAAATGTGGGTCTCTAGTTTATTTAAATAAGAATTTTAAATGGTGTACCAATAAAATTTCATCTAAATCTGCTAAGCGACCTATTTAAAATGTACAAAACAACTTAACCTGTAAATAGCAGTTAATTAAAATGCTGCATACCATTAAATCTCGAGCAAATTCAATTCTAAATCATAAATTCAGTGAATCTCCATAAAGTACGCATTATTCGGTGCTTAGTGCTAATTAAGATCTTCAAGACTAATTACTCGCCTTCAACTTGCTTGAATGCTGACATTCTTCAACTGCGGTGTTAGTACATTAATGTACGAATCAGTGTGCACTAAGACGTTCTGTTTTCTGTTACCTGATTAATTTATGATAGTAAATCTATACAAATAAATAAAATTGAAGTGTCTGTTTGTAATATTAAAATAACCGCTTTTTCTAAGTGCATTTGAAAGTACATGTACCAAAACAACATTTTTTACAATTTTTGTTTGTCTGTCTGTCTGTTTGTTCCGGCAAATCTCTGAAATGACTAGACCTATTTTAACGGAACTTTCACTGGCAGATAGCTGATGTAACAAAAAGTAACTTAGGCTACATATAACAATTAAATATCAAAAAAATGATATCGTCATCGGTTCCTGTACAATAGCAATTTTGCAGATTGATAGCTTTATGGGAGTAGTGTTTTGCAAAAACTACTGTACTTTAATTACTAATTACTATAAATTTAAATTAAAATTTAAACCAACTTATTTATGGTGATCTTCTTTCTTTTTTATTTTGAATGTGTACCAGGTATTAAGAATCAAGATAGAGTTTTGTTATGAAACTATTTTGCTTCTCTTATTTAATTCTTCTTTAGTAGTATAACTGCTATACGTTTATACAATAAGCTTGCAATTTATGAGCCGACGTATCAACCTCTGAATTAATGATGAGTATAAATCATCATGTAATGTTACTCAACCAATGAACCTTGCAAATACCAAAGTGAAACAATAATTCCGAACTGTCTAGTTGACATTTTAATATCTCTTGCATTTTATATGGATGTTTGGTTGTCGGTCAAGCGTATGAAAATGAGGAAGGTTTAAATCAACTCGGTTCATGCTTTAACCAAACTGCACATTAGGTATGTAACATAAAATATAAAACAAATTCAAAATAACATGTTATTTTAAAGTTATAACGGTAATTCTTCTTATTAGGGAATGATTTTACCCTTACACATTTTGCAGAAGCTACGAGTATTTTGACCTTGACATTTTTAAACTTGACTCTAACCAAAATTAGCACTTTAAAGCCAAATATTTCGTAATCGAACCCCTAAATCCAGAAATGGTCTTAGGAGACCCATCCGATAGATAGACGATATCCCACAATATGGAGTAGGCAACAAAACAAATCAACTTTATCTTACCTGTAGGGGAGGTATCTACCCTGAAAAAAAATATTCTACCATTTTGGAGTTTTCATAAATATGTATGTCGCAACTCGCAATCGATTTGTCACAATTGAATCGTTCTGAAACGCCAGCGCCATCTCTCGGCGCTCGCCGGAGTCAATGACTGATCGGCTGAGCGGCGCGTTCGTCAGTTCTCGAGCAGCAGCCGTCCAGTGCGGTCGAATATTGAAACCGACGCGCGTTCCTACAGTGTAGTTTATAGTAGTCTGTAGTTCTGTACCTACTGAATACGTGTTTGGACATTATAACGAAGTTGATTCAACTACTGTGTTTAACTTGCTTTGCTCCAACGTTACCCATCGACGCCCAGAACTTAGAATTCAAGAATTATGGATCGTACGGATGACGTTGAGCCTCCTCCTCCTCCGTCATCAGATGTGGGATCTCCGTTGGTGCAAAATGAAGAGAAGAACGAAGCGGATATTTGGCGTGCCATGTTCGAACAACAAAATCAGAACATGCGAGCGTTGATCGAAGCCCTGCAAGTGCCAAAGCCAGTCTACCGTGACAGTCTACCTACATTCGACCCGGACAAACAAGGTACAGATGCGAGATCGTGGTGTACAACAGCTAATTTGTGTTTTTCCGAAAATCCACCACGTGGCGGCCAACTTATACTAGCCGTCAGCAAGGCCCTCAAAGGTGAAGCATCGACGTGGCTATCTCAAATAGCGTACGAGGGAATCACATGGCAGGAGTTCAAGGTACTTTTCACCACGAGATTTATACAGACGGAAACGTTGGCGGGTAACCTCATTAAATTAAATGAAGAAAAACCTAGCGAAAAAGAATCTCTGCCAGCATATGCAAGCCGATTAATAGCCTCTTTGACGAATCGTTGGAAGGATGTAAATAAAGATGAGATCGCCGTAGCTACTGTACTCGCTCACTTATCACAGTTTGACCCGCGAATCCAACGTCTAGCGTTCACAACGAACATCAGTTCGCGAGAAAAATTACAACAAGAACTAAACGCATTCTCGCAATTGAAACGCAAGCTTAATACCGCCGGAGAGTCGTCGAATGCACCCGATTCCAAACGCGCAAAATTAACTGCTATGAAGTGCTTTAATTGCGGAAAGACGGGTCATAAGCGAGTGGATTGTCGAAGCAAGACGAGCGACGTGAGAGGACGATCTACTATGCCGAACCCAGGGACGCAGCAGCCAGCATCGAGGCCTTTGGTATGCTACAAATGCGGGAAAACGGGCCACATTGCTGTCCGGTGTTCCAGCGGCGGCGGCGGCAGCAGCAGCAGCCAGCCGAGCGACGGCGGTGTGGGCGCAGCACGTGGAGAGCGACGCGTTGATGTCTGCGTCGTGCAGTCCCCATCCGGCATATTAGAACATAAAGGTGAATTGATACGTTTTACTTATGATTCTGGCGCTGAATGCTCGTTAGTTAAAGAAAGTTTTTCAGCCAAATTTAGTGGCAAGCGTTTAAATAATGTTGTTACTATGACTGGTATTGGTCAAACACGAGTATTCAGCACAGAACAGATTCTGTCTTGTATTGTGATTAATGATCATTGTCTCGAAGTGTTGTTACATGTTTTACCCGATAATTTCCTACGAAGTGACGTCATGTTAGGTCGTGAGATTTTAAATCAGGGTTTTGCTATGAACATGACGGCGACGGAGCTTTGCTTAATAAAGATTCTTTGTGTAAATACGGTGAATAGCGATAAGGCGCGGAAATCGGATTTAACAGCTATTGCGACAGACATTGAAGGTAGTGATAGATCGAAACTTTTGCAAACGTTAGATCGGTTTTCTAATTTTTTTATCACAGGTTTACCTGTGACGCGTGTGAACACAGGCGAGCTTAAAGTTAGGTTAATAGATCCGAATCGCACGGTACAGCGACGACCATATCGTATGTCGGCGGACGAACGCAGCATCATTCGCGAACGTGTAAAAGAACTTTTAGAAGCAAATATTATCAGACCTAGTTGTTCTCCATTTGCCAGCCCAGCTTTACTAGTTAAGAAGCAAGACGGTTCAGACCGCATGTGTATTGATTATCGCGAACTTAACAGTAACACCGTCCCTGATCGTTATCCACTTTCTTTGATCTCTGATCAAATCTCGCGGCTTCACGGAGCTAGATTTTTCACAAAGCTAGACTGTGCTAGCGGTTTCCACTTAATTCCCGTATGTGAAGAGTCCATAGAGTGTACTGCTTTCATTACAAATGAGGGTCAATATGAATTTCTGACCATGCCATTTGGTTTGAAGAATGCAATTTCAGTATTTCAAAGGGCTATTATGAGCGCACTAGGTGATCTAGCCCATGATTACGTAATAGTTTATGTTGATGACATTTTAATTGTTTCTTCCGATGTTGAATCGGGCCTAGAGCGACTTAATACTGTGCTGCAAGCTCTGACCAAAGCTGGTTTTTCTTTAAACCTGAAGAAATGTTCCTTCCTTAAGACGAAGGTAGAGTTCTTGGGGTTCGAGGTAGAGTCCGGTCAAATTAGACCTAATGGCAGGAAAATAGAGGCTCTTGCGTCTCTACCACCTCCTAAAACTGTGACTCAATTGAGACAATTCATTGGATTGGCCTCCTATTTCCGTCAATTCGTGCAAGATTTCTCCAAAATAATGGCCCCCTTGTACCGATTAACCTTACTGAAAGGTGAGCTCACTTGGAAACCTGGGCACGAAGAGATTCGTCAGAGGATCATCTCGGCTTTGACAAATGACCCTGTATTGACAATCTATAACCCAGAGCTTTCGGTAGAGCTCCACACGGACGCTAGTAGCCTAGGTTATGGAGCAATCTTGTTCCAAGTCACGACTGATGGTAAGCGACGTGTGGTAGCCTACTATAGTAAGAGAACATCCCCTGCAGAGAGCAAGTACCACTCTTACGAGTTGGAAACTCTAGCGGTTGTCAACTCAATCAAACATTTCCGACAATATCTTCACGGTAAGAAGTTTACCGTCGTTACAGATTGTAACTCATTAAAATCCTCCCAAACAAAGAAAGAGCTGACCCCCCGAGCCCATAGGTGGTGGGCTTTTCTACAGTCATTTGACTTTGACGTCGTGTACAAAGAGGGAAAACGTATGTCGCATGTAGACTTCTTTTCACGAAACCCTATACCGTCAGACCCAAATCCAGTAGAATCGCGTGTAGTGTTGAAACGCATTGACGTTACTGAGCTTTCTCCCAACTGGCTTCAAGCAGAGCAGCAGCGCGATGTAGAGATCTCTAAAATTAAAACCGATTTAGATGAAGGTCGTTTAGATGAAAGCATAGCTAGGACCTATGTACTTCGATCGGGTATTATCTACCGTAAGATCCAACGTAATGGCAGGTCAAAATGCTTACCTTATTTACCTCGTGCTCTTCGATGGTCAGTAGTGAATAATTTCCACGACTCCATCGTTCATCTTGGTGCCGAAAGGACAACCGAAAAGCTATTCGACTTTTACTGGTTTCCAGGAATGTCACAATACGTTAAGAAGTTTGTAGATAACTGCGTTACATGTAAAGTTGCGAAATCTCACTCAGGTAAAGTTCAAGCCGAATTGCATCCTATACCTAAGATAACGACTCCGTGGCACACGGTACATATAGACGCGACGGGTAAGCTCAGCGGAAAGAACGATAAGAAAGAGTACGTTTTCGTTCTGATTGACGCGTTTACGAAGTACGTTCTTCTATTTCACACGACAAACATTGATTCCAAAAGTAGTATTAACGCAGTGACTCAAAGCGTAGCACTTTTTGGAGCCCCTACCCGGATAATTGCTGATCAAGGACGTTGTTTCGCGAGTAAAGGGTTCCGTGATTTTTGTGTGAGTAAGAACATCAATCTACATCTTATAGCGACCGGTTCGTCTCGTGCTAACGGGCAGGTAGAACGCGTTATGTCAGTCTTAAAATCGATGCTAACTGCGGTAGAGACTAGCGATAACAAATCGTGGCAAGATGCTATAGGCGAGGTTCAATTAGCGATAAACTGTACTATGAATCGAGTGACGAAAGCTTCGCCTCTAGAGCTTTTAATAGGTAAAGTCGCGAGACCTCTGTCAATGATGTGTAGTGATGTAGAAGTCGGTGTTGATGATATCGACAAGATTCGTGAAAGTGCGTCCGAGAATATTATGAAGTGTGCGGCTTATGATAAGTCTCGTTTTGACAAGACAAAGGCGAAAATTGATAATTTTTCGGTTGGTGACTTTGTGTTGTTAAAGAACGAAGAGCGTAATCAAACTAAATAAGATCCGAAGTTTAAAGGGCCGTTTAAAGTAGTAGAGGTATTAGATGGCGATCGTTACACATTAAAAGCTCTGAATTCAAATCGTATTTACAAATACGCGCATGATAGGCTAAGAAAAATGCCAGCAGGTCACGTATCAGACGAGATCGATGTAGATGAAGTTGATGATGATGTTCAAATTTAAGTAGTGGTGGAAACTCGAGTAAGGGGACTCTAGGGGCCATAGTTAGTGGTGTTTGACTGAACCAGTAGTTATTACGTAGTCGTAGCCCGTTAGAAATCGGTATCTCTCGGGGCAACTCGAGTAGTCCGTGGGTGCGCGGTGTGCGTTTAGCTCTGGCAGAGGTCGGGGTCTGTAGAGACCACACGTGTGGTTACCAGGTGGTGACACACGGGCGATCCAAAGGATCTGATCCATGCGCTGGATGTGAGCAATGCGATTGCTGGTCGGCTAGGTAGCCGGGGCACTAGATGTCTTACTCGGGAGTTGAGTCTGAATTTTGTATACAGTTGTACTGAGTAGTTTTGTGATTTAGTTCGAACTACTGTGATGCGTGACTGTGGCTATTAGCATAGTGAATTTTGTATCCCCTATTATCTAATTTGGTTAAATTTTGATTGAAATTAAAAACACAGTTAAAAGTTTTGATGTCTTTGTAGATTTCCCTAGAATATAGATTGTGGTCAGGAGTGACCGAGTGGAACAAGGTATTCTCGTGGATGTTTTGTTGCAGATTAACCATCACACTGGGACGTGTGCAAGCAGGATGGCCGTGTCGCAACTCGCAATCAATTTGTCACAATTGAATCGTTCTGAAACGCCAGCGCCATCTCTCGGCGCTCGCCGGAGTCAATGACTGATCGGCTGAGCGGCGCGTTCGTCAGTTCTCGAGCAGCAGCCGTCCAGTGCGGTCGAATATTGAAACCGACGCGCGTTCCTACAGTGTAGTTTATAGTAGTCTGTAGTTCTGTACCTACTGAATACGTGTTTGGACATTATAACGAAGTTGATTCAACTACTGTGTTTAACTTGCTTTGCTCCAACGTTACCCATCGACGCCCAGAACTTAGAATTCAAGAATTATGGATCGTACGGATGACGTTGAGCCTCCTCCTCCTCCGTCATGTATATCCATGCCAAATTACAGCTTTCTAGCACTAAGGGTCTCGGCGCTATGCCTCGGACAGACGGACGGACATGACGAAACTACAAGGGTTCCGATTTTACTTCGGAACCCTGAAAAGGGACAAATCTAAATTTACAACACAAATATAAATATACCGTATCAATTTATTCATACTTTCCTGTTTCATGTTTCTTGCGACCGCATCGGCAGCACTGCGAAACCGCAAAGCAGGTGAGACGGAGTTGCGGCAACGTCGAGGAGACGAAGAGAGGAGAGGAGACCGCGCCTGTTTATTAATTCTCTTCAATTTAATACTATGAAATTGCAAATTATTAGGGTAAAGTGCTACACCCTTGAACTGTAAAACTTTCGTTCGATTGACGAAATAATGGAAATGCTAACAGACGAAAAGTAAAAAATGGCAAAATTAAAAGAAAAATCTGTTTTAGAATAGGATTTACATAAAAGGAAGCGTCATTATTACCCATATACAAAAGAAATTGTTGGAGACTGTGACCTCAAGCAGGTGTCTTTATATGTATATAGTTCGCAATACAAAATTATTATTATTATATGCATCTAATACATAAACTGTGATGCTACGGAGTGGTAGGACACTGACAGGTGTTTTACTTTTGTTCATGCGGATAACAATCTTTAAATGATTTTTACGGATGGGCTTCGATATTCTTGTCAAGGATTACAAATTTGTTATCAGAATGAAAAAGATGATTAAAAGTTTTAGACTTTTAATTGGGAGAGCTTTTGAAAGCTTATTACGAATATTTGTTCCTTTGTTCCTTTACTGTCATTTAAAAAGAGCATTGATCTGCCTATAAGGAACTTATTTCAAACATTTTAAAAATGTTACAAGATATAATTATGTGAAGGAGAGTTCTTTTAAGCTTGAGAATTTACTTAGAAATAAATTATTATACATATATTTAGATAAGCACCTATTTATGGTGACAGAAAACATTGAAACGATGGAATGGGATTAGTCCCGCGGGATCTTAAGTTAAAAATAATGTTTATATGTAGATTTTGTTTTAAGGTTAATAAATAACATAGGTAATTTGTTTTTTTCCAACTCGCTTTAATATGGAAAAAATAATTATTTAAACTTAGTAGATACACCAGCGAAGAATTTGTTCTAGCACACTACACGTTACTCTGATATTTACGAAATAACCTTGACGCGTATCTCACAATATTAATATCATCACAAATAACATCAGACGACAACTAACCAATTAAAATAAACACGCATAGACACTTTTATGCAACTATCGTTTCTAACGTGTATTCCATGTGTTTACAAATTATCTAATTAACCGATCCGAGGGCCTTGCACCGACATTAATGTGCAAAGTGAGTCCCCTAATAGTTTCATTACAGTGGCGCCCCGGCGCGTGATTTGAAAGTAACTACGTCTCGTTGTAATAATCACCTTGGGACGAAGACGTCAGTGTGAGAGACATCTATATAAAAGGAGACAACGTCAACGTGTGAAGACTGAAGAATCTGAATGAATCTGATGAATATTTATAGTGAATATCAAATTAGTGATAGTGAACTCAATCGTAGCTCAAGTGATGATAACTGTGTAGAGTGTAGACTAATTATTGATTTTGACAGAGTTTTTTTTTTTGTATTGTAACTGAATTGAATAAATACAGGTAAAATGTACGACTAAAACTAGAACTGAAGTTCTAGGCTATCAAGAGGCTATCAGTTTCGACATATGCATCTCAGGTGTGCATATTATCAGTTTCTACGCCTATGTATTATGATCAGCGATCAAGCAAAATGTCTTGCGTTGTACATTATATGCTACTTCATGCTCAGAACGTAAGACAATAGAACCTGAACCGCTCCCTACGATATCAGCCTCCACGATACTATATTAACTTGACGGTAGATGGCAAAGGGACTGAAAACCCCTCCAATCATCTTTTTTATTGTACGTACCTAGTTTAATAATGTTTATGTTTATGTTTATATTAAGGTTAAACGTACATAGTTTAATAAGTACTGTTAATTAATATCTTGACATATAAATTTTGTTTTTATATTCGTAAAGATTAAGTGACATCACAGTTAAGATTATATAGCAGAGAGACAAATGAGAGGATGCCAACTAGAAAATACACAACTGCCTAGCCTCAAAGCTCTACTCCAGCAGAGAAGAGGGCGCAAGAGAGAGCGGGTTGAGATGTTTAAGGCGAGTATGGCACTGTATGGCTCCCAATAGTTTAACGTGGCGTGCCATGCTTGGAGCCATAGCACACGATAAGACAAATGTTGGCAGACCATTATTGCGGTTCGAGGGTTGTGTCAAGATAAGTTGCAAGGACTGGGACCATCTCACGGGGAATAATGTCATAGAAGACAGGGACAATCATAACAAAAGTAGTAATTATTATCAGACAGGAGAGTCAAGAAACAGAAATCACTTTCACACCTGTCGCGAATGCGAACCATAAATGGAGCTATAGAGCTTTTACGTAGTCTGTGGACTTTGGATCAATGTGTTTAAGCAGTCTGTGCTTGGGTTTTGACATATATTGTCAATAAGTTTTTCAGCAGACAGGAATGGAAATTTTCCACACACGAGGTTTTAAATGTGATAAATGTAAATCGTATTGTTTCGTAGCAGTTATATCAGTGCGCAAAATAATGGATTATTGAGATGGTTGTGTCTCAATTACCGAGGAGTCAGAAAGCATGTTTGCAAGTAGTATTCAGATACAGTTGCCGATGAGTCGGGCGGCTTGTGGGCAAACAATATTCAGAATAAGATAACAGACAGACCGGTAACAGAATCAGACTATGGGAACAATGGGAGGCTGGGAGCGGCTAGGAGGGGATATGGTGGAGGCCGCTTAAAGGTTGGAAACTCATAAATATCAGTATATCAGTTGTAAGCATCAGTATCAAAATGTTAGTTGGTACTCATAACTCATTTAACTTGTCATCACTGCGGTAGAATTATTTAGTTTGCAATAGATTACCTATTGATAGTCACCGTCGCTTAAAACATAATAATATAACAATACTTATAATACAAGAGATAATACGTAGCAGTATCATAGTAAACATAAAGTAATAAAAGAGCCCCATTATAATTTATCCATTAACTAAAAACAGGCAACGTTACAAGTAGCAAGTTGTTAGAGGTTATCAAAATTGTATTATAACTGCCTAGTGGTATGATCCGCGACCCGGCACTTGGAAGCTTCGCGGTGTGAAGAGTAAATAATTGTTAGAATTGGCGAGAACGATTAAAAGGCAAAATTTTACGCACAAGTATTAAGGGTACTTAGATTCAACGTCAAAAATTTAAGGTTTTAAAACTGAAGTTGCGAATTAGTTAACTTGTACAGCAAGCTTTGCTAAATAAATGGGATTTGTCGAAGAAAAAAAAGCAATTATACTGATAATATTATATTTAATATTTTTTTCTTGATTGTAAAACGTTAGTATAAAGTTACTAGCTGACCGGGCAAACGTTGTTCTGTCAAAATTTTTTTACGGGTAGGGGGATGAAAAATAGATGTTGTCCGATCCTCCACCCTAGCCGATATGCACGCAAAGATTCACGAAAATCGGTCGAGCCGTTTCGGAGGGGTTCAACTTCTAACACCGTGACACGAAAATTTTATATAAAGTTATACAATGGCCGGACTAATTGCCTAATGGCATTTTCAACCAGTCAACCCTTGGAGATAAATATATTAACCATAGTGACGTGTAGTTATAATATCACACTAGACAAGTATCACGTTTACGGCGAGATGAAATGACAGACAAGCTTTATTGCTTCATTATCGATTTTTTTTAATTAAGATAATCATCATTCACAAAAAAAAGAAACTACTCCTACTACTAGAGAATAAGATAAAATCAAAGAACACTTTATAATCCTTTGCCATAAATATAGAAATGTATAGAACACTTCTATACATTCCTATGTTTATGACAAAGGATTATAATGAAACGTCTGTAAGGAAGGTGTCTTATGAATACTGACTACACGCGCACCCCAGCGATTTAACTTGTCAACGAAATAACAAATGAACTAGCGGGATCATCCCTTCAACATTTAATTATGAAATTCATTAATTTGTACAATGATTCGCTGAAAACAAACCGATAATTAACCATTAATAATAAATTATATCATGTGAAAATTATTTCATGATGGATACTAAATTGGTTTTAATATCCGTATTAGATAATGATACGTTGATAGAAATAACCTCATAAATTAATAATTGAAATTGGTAATAGACAATTAAGTTTTCATTTCGATCTGACGTCCATTGGCAGTATCCCAATATAATTAATTTGTTCCTGTTTAATGTACGAAAATATGTATAAATATAAAAAGAAAAGTCGCCTTACCCTCCCAACGCCCAGCTACACCCCCTGAAACTGCAATGTATAGAGGACAAGTATTCAGATCGATTTTGCTAAATTGCTACGGGATAGGAATTTATTCCATATGTATGTTGATGTGTATCACTAATACGTATATGGTATATATAACTATGAACGTTGTAGATTTTATTTGAGAGAGAGTAAAATAATGATAATCCGAATGTAAATATCCTATTTCCATACGAAACGGAATTGATAGAACAATTGTGAGGTAACAAACAAATTAAAAAAAGCGGCCAAGTGCGAGTCGGACTCGCCCATGAAGGGTTCCGTAGCAGCAAGTAACATAATATAAAAGTTCTTGTAGTTCGTTGTAACTTTGACCAATGTTTTTTGCAGTTTACGATTTATGACGTATTAAAAAAAACTACTCACTAGATCTCATTCAAACCAATTTTCGTTGAAAGTTTGCTTGGTAATGTACATCATATATTTTTTTTAGTTTTATCATTCCCTTATTTTAGAAGTTACAGGGGGTCCTTAATGTGTGTCCCCCACATTTTACCATTTTGGAAGTGTCTCTCGTGCAAACTATTCAGTTTAGAAAAAAATGATATTAGAAACCTCAATATCATTTTTGAAGATCTATCCATAGATCACGTATGGGTTTGATAAAAAAAACATTTTTGAGTTTCAGTTTTAAGTATGGGGAACCCCCAAAATTTATTGCTTTCTTTCTATTTTTGTGTAAAAATTTTAATGAGGTTCACAGAATACATCTACCTACCAAGTTTCAATGGTATAGCTCTTATAGTTTCGGAAAAAAGTGGCTGTGACATACGGACAGACAGACAGACCTGTAACTTCTAAAATAAGAGAATGATAAAACTAAAAAAAAAATATATGATGTACTTTACCATGCAAACTTCCACTTAAAATTGGTTTGAACGAGATCTAGTAAGTAGTTTTTTTTTAATACGTCATAAATCGTAAACCGCAATTTACCTCGATCAAAGTTACAACTTACAACTATGTTACTTGCTGCTACGGAACCCTTCATGGGTGAGTCCGACTCGCACTTGGCCGCTTTTTACTAAGTGCATTTGGATGTATGTATAATAGGTATACACGGTACATATACCAAAACAACATTTTTTACATTTTTTGCCTGCCTGTCTATCTGTTTGTTCCGGCTAATCTCTGAAATGGCTGGACCGATTTTGACGATACTTTCACTGACAGATAGCTGATGTAACAAGGAGTAACTTAGGCTACTTTTATTTGAGAAAAAAAAATTGTTTGTTAAGCGATAGGAAGTTCGCCGGGTCAGCTAGTCTATCATAAAACATTTACGCCCCAGCTCAGAGTCACTAACGGTTACTTAAATCTCTCTTTAGTATAGAATCACCATAAAAATTATGTACTAAGGAGCGATTTAAGTAACCGCTAGTGACTCTGAGTTGGGACATTAAATCCTACCTGTTAAATGGAATTTTATAAAAGCGTTTTGAATTACAAAATGAAACTTAGCAACACTACTTTGAAATTAAATGTGTAGTGTAACAAATAATGTACTTAATATCCATCACAATCATGTTGTTGTGTATAAAACCAGGCAACGAACATCAGGCAGGTAATATGTGATCGTTTTGTGATGTCTTGGTAACCATAATGAATTCTCATCTAAATTAATGGCAGGCATACCTTCGCTAGATTAACGCGTTGCCTTATGATGTACCTTGGGTGCGTGCGGGATATTACTCAGCCGTCAACGCGGTTGGCACAAAAGATAGAATATTAGGCTCAGGGCTCACTTTACACATCTATATATTTTCAGTGCATATTTTCAAACTTTGTAGACTTATCGAGGATCGATGACAATTCAATATTTAAAGAAAAAAAGAAAGAAAGAAAAAAATAATTTCAAAAAATGAAACTAAAAAATGAAAAAAAGTTAAAAAAAAAACTAAAAAAACACACTTCTATAGAAAATCCAACTAAAAAAAAAATAGAAAATAAATTTGAATTAAAAAATCGTGTAATTGTAATAAAAGCGTGGAGTGCATGGTGTCAATGAGTAGAAGGGATAATAATATCTTTAAAAGCACCCCATGCTTTTTTTACAATTACACGATTTTTAATTGAAATTTATTTTCTATTTTTTAGTTGGATTTTCTATAAACGCGTGTTTTTTAGTTTTTTTTTCATAGGTAAAAGTGATAATCAAACAGTAACGGTGAATTTGTTTTTTTTTTAATTGGGAATATAATGTACCAAAACATATTATTTTTTATCTCTTGGTCTTTTAACGCGATAACACGCTGAAATTATAGAAAATTTTTAGATCATAATAGTGTAAAACCGCTCTAATCCCAGACAATCGCTATTATGCTATAAACGACGCGTCGTACGAATTGTCTGCTACAATTAACGATCTTGTTTTGTAATTATTACCAAATTCATAATTGATTAGGAATTAATTTATTTACCACATGTCCATGCGGTTTAATTTCGTATATTGCTCTGTAACAATGTAAAATCGCTATTGCCTATATTCGCATAAAATTAGATTTAACTGTCGTCCAATAGTGTTTAAACCTACTTGATGGATTTTAATATAATTTTCTGCACATTATTAGCTCGATACTTATTGTTCTTCATTATAATACATATATACTTGATTATAAAACTACTAGTAGTCTTGATAAATGTGTATCATTACCAGCACTTACTAAAAATATCCATGGTTTAAATAGAAGACTATTTTAACTTGGCCGTAAGGTATGCTTATACGAGTAGATGCAAAAAGTAACTTATCACAATACTATAGCTTCATGGTTAGATACATGTATTTATAAAATTATATAAAATACAATGTAACATGCAAATTTTCCGAGTGAGAGGCCGAAAGCTCCATTTCCGCCCCTATTATTTCCTTATTTGTTTTGCTTCGAATTTCAACGAATCATTACTTCGGTGAATCTTTTGTGAATGAGAGACGAGTGCGTTTGATCTCAGAGCGTTATCAAAGAACATTATTGTGAAAATCAACTTCAGGTTGAGCGTAGGATTTGGCCGTTTTGTTTAACATTTTAGATGTAAGACTAGCGAGCATGTTTATTTTTGAATTTATACTCCTTTGGGCGCGTTATGAAATAAATTGAAAAAATGATGAGAGTGAAATTTTAAAATTTGTGACACGTTGACGGTGACACAAAAGGTGACGAAAAACGTCACAGGTGATTTTTTAATGCGCGTTTTTAACGCGTTATGAAAAAAATGATTAATATTATATAGTTTAGGTTTTCATTAGAACATTATTGCCGAAGTTGGTTTGTTCACTAATCTATCTTTAATCTTACTGATCGATGTTTGTGGGAGATACCTAATAGAGAAAAACTATTATTGAGGCCGACGCAATAGATCATATAAAAATATTTTCTCTTAGAGATGGCTTACCAAATTTGGATGCAGTTTTCGCTGATTTATTGTAAAGAAAGATTGTATGCTTGTGTAACGGGCTACTACTGTAATGATGAAAATATTGACACATAATAATTAATCGAGAATAACAATTAAAGCTTATGTTGTTTTTTAATTCCGTTTGTCATACCTCATCCGAACCTCATTGCAGATGCCAATACACAATTTCAGCAAATTGTCATGTAAATTCGTCGAATTTGGACCCGTTGCGCAATTAATCCACAATTACGACATAGTATAGCGTTTAATTAAACTGACTGGTTTTGGCTACGCTTTAATTTTGTTTTGTACCGATTCTATTGAACCCTGACAAAGGTTTGTGTATTACCATAATTGGCTCAATATTAGTGGCTAGTTTACTCTCTGATGGGTAGTGTGCATTAAGTATTTTTGTTATGCGAACGACGGGCAAACAGGCATACGGCCCACCTGATGGTAAGTGGTCACCGTCGTCTATGGACACGTGCAGCATCAAGGGAGCTGCAAGTGCGTTGCCGGCCTTGAAGGATACGATATACACTCTTCTTAAAGAACCCCATATCATAGCGCGCAGGGAATGCCTCAGAAGGAAGTTTGTTCCAAGTAGATATTAAATAGGTAGACTTTCACAGTTTTTTCCCTTTTTCTCTCCTTTTTTTTTGATCGGCAACTCGTTATGTCTTTATTAGGCTGATGTCCATGGGCGATGCTGATCTCTTAGTGAGGCTTGTCTGTTCGATTGTAGCATTACATTATCGTGAAGTGTGCACATATAACTGTATGCCGGCATAGAATACATGATAGTACAGGAAACTGGTACTCAATTGCATACCAATTTTAGATGTAATGTAAATATCCGTGTATAAAATAAACATTGAGTGTACCCGTTTCACAGTAAAATTAATTTCTACGACTCATTTTATTTTTATGAGATTTTTTTTCATGTGATAGGTTAATGCTTGAGCTTGAATGTAATCGCTCCTGAAAGAAAGTAGTAAAGCCGATGATGGAAGACGCACTAACTTAGAAAATCTGTTCTCTCTTTTCTTGGAGAACATCGCACAGGCAAGCTGTTCCACTCCTTCGCGGTACGTCTTATCAGCGAGGATACACGGCGTCGTTCGTATCGGAGCGGGATGTTTACTACAAAAGGACTGACTGTCGCGGTACGTTGGGTCGTTCGATGGAGAAACTGGTAAATGTATAACTTAGTATCCTATTTACACTTATATATTGCACTTTAGAACATGGAACGTTTCCGATTAACACAAGTAGGTATTTAAACACTTTTACCTGAAGATAATTCGTGTTTTACACAAAAAGACAGCAATTTTCCGCTATAAGAGCGGAGATTAGAAATGCGTGTGAACTGGCGAAGCACTGTACATGTATAACTCAATATCCTATTTATTTTTACTATGTGTTATTTACTATAATAGCTATTACCTACCTCTAATTAAATTTAGTAATAACGATAAATATATTGTATATTAACACAATGATAAAGTAAATGATAATAAAATATGAACAATCCTATAACACAAACCAAAAATAATAACAAGCTAAGAAACGTCTATGAAGAAAGCATAATAATTCGTGTCTCAAAAAGAAGAAAATAGAAAGGCGTATCAGAGCAAGGAAGCATAAGATGAAACAGTCATATCCATGGCAACAAAACCCCAAATTATATTACAAATTCGCGGTGCACGGCAGTGGTTTTCGCATGTAAAAAACTAGAAGCCATTTTAATTTTCAATAGCCTGAAGGCGGAAATCCAATAAACATTGAGATACTATCTTAAATTCATATGTGAAATACATGACATTTGAATTGAAGTTAAAGGAGATGTCTTAGAAATGTATGGCACCTGGGCGGGTACACTGTACATTCGGTAGGAAGTAGCTCATATTATTTGAAAGCTTTCCATATTATCCAAATTCTAGATTTCAGCTTGGTTTGGCGACAATAATTCAATTTATAGTTATTATATTGTAACACTGAGACAATATGGTGGGCACAGCCACTGCGTATGACAGTTGTTAAACTTGTTCTTTAATGTCATATTATGAGTGTCAATGTCAAATACGTAGTCAAAATAAATGCACGATCTTTTTGGATTTGGTTTCTTGGATCTATCTTCTATTATTATTAAATCATATTGTGTGTTAATCTCTAAAGCGTATCTAAATAAACGATGCAATTTGTTGCGAGATCCAGGAGTCCCAAAAACAAAGCCGTAGGTAGGTATGCGCTTGATCACTATAACACTGATGTTGTTCACTCCAAAGAAACACTCGGAATGCCGAAAAAAATGTCACTTGCTTTGCTTGCTAAACTTCAAAGTTCATCATTCTACAGTACAGATAACTAATCACAGATAACAAAGAAGTCTAATATTTATTTTGACAGTTCTCTATTTCGCCGCCATGGAACCGCCAATGTTGTCGTGTATAAAAATAATTTATTGAAATTAATTTATCTGCAGAGAACCGCTCATTTAATATTTTTTTTTAATATTTTTCTGTGAATCAGTATATTTTTCTCATTGTATGCTGGAATGTACAAAAGTCCCGCCCAAAAAAACACATCTCCTTTATAAGTGATGGCGAAAATAAAACAATTATAAAAAAAATATCAAGTGGATTTATACATGATTTTAAACATAATAATGGATTGTACATAATTTACTACAGTTGTCTTAATAGGACGAAGGTACATTGTGTATGTTTCAAATTATGTATGTATGTATGTACATGTTTATTACAGAGAACAACCGAACTACTGCTATTAGACCCAGAACTTTGCTTCTGTACTGACGTGCCCTCTAAAGAAATTTTCGATTTCAGATTTTATTCTTTTGACATTTTCTTTATATAACGAAAGTACAAACTATGGATAGGTACTCTAAATTATAGGTACCTATATGAAAAATGAAAACAGAGAACACTAAAGAAAAAATATTAGTTCGATCGCCCATGCCTATAATTTAAACCAGTCCCATAGAAATAAAGAAAACAACGCTATTTTTCGATCCGAAACTAACTTTGAACATTTTTGAAGGTTTCTTCCTTTATAAGCTTAACTGTCCCACACCTGTTAGCTTGAGGGCATTGCCCTTTTGTACTCCGCCCGCTAATACAGTGGCAAATAAAGAGGCTTGCGGGTCCCAAAATCTGGCTCCTGCTCTGAACGCGAAATAAATGGTAGCGGTTTTGGGTTAGAAAAGAATACTTAATTTTACCGTTCAAAATTTTATGTTAAGTTAAGTTCAAAAGTTAAAAATTTATGTATGTTGACATAGTAATTGTTTTATATAGACTTATGGCAATGGCGCTGACACAACAAATGACCACAAAATTCTGCCCAGCGAGTTCTAGTGGGTACAAGTTCAAAAGGACCTTAATTTTCATTTTAATTCCTTCTTTGGCGTTTCATTGGATAGGTACTTACAATGGCCTCTAGAGTTGTTCTATTCTACTTGGTCATTCAATCACTTATCAAAAAATGACTTGTCTGTTTATTCGAAATTTGTTGCTATTAAAAATAAATCCAAAAACTAATCGCTCCACCATACTTTTTTAACCTTTTTCCGCCTCTTCAACTTCAAATGTTTTTTAACAAAATTATTTGTAAAACATTTTTATCCTCTTTGAAAACCCAGCGGTATCCCGGCTTTTGTTTTGATTAACCTAAAAACCATTACATTGGATTTTTCTGCGTATTTTAATAAAACCCTTTTTAACATTCTAAACGAAAAAACGTGTACCTTTAATTTTACCCTTTAAATTGAGTACCGCAATTAAGTGGAAATATGTTTGCGTAGAAAGTAAAATTAATATTGGTGTGTTCATAAAAAAGTATATGGAAATTAATTATGCAAGTAATATTTAGTAACGAAATATACTCCTTTGATCTTGCATTTCTCATTTTTTAGCAATACAATTGTGAAAGTTACATTTACGTTAGTAACGACACGGTAAAGATATCTAACGGCTAGTTAGTATGTACTCACCGCCTCCAAAAGAATATCTGCAAAAATAGTTAAAAAAAAAAAAAAAACTAAAAAACACGCTTTTCGGTAGCTTTATTACTATATTGGATTTTCTATAAAAGCGTGTTTTTTAATTTTTTTTTACTATTATTATTTTTTTCATTTTTTAGCTTGATTTTTAGGGTTCCGTAGCCGAATGGCAAAAAACGGAACCCTTATAGATTCGTCATGTCTGTCTGTCTGTCTGTCTGTCTGTCTGTCTGTCCGTCCGTATGTCACAGCCACTTTTTTCCGAAACTATAAGAGCTATACTGTTGAAACTTGGTGAGTAGATGTATTCTGTGAACCGCATTAAGATTTTTACACAAAAATAGAAAAAAAGCAATAAATTTTGGGGGTTCCCCATACTTAGAACTGAAACTCAAAAATGTTTTTTTCATCAAACCCATACGTGTGGGGTATCTATGGATAGGTCTTCAAAAATGATATTGAGGTTTCTAATATCATTTTTTTCTAAACTGAATAGTTTGCGCGAGAGACACTTCCAAAGTGGTAAAATGTGTGTCCCCCCCCCTGTAACTTCTAAAATAAGAGAATGATAAAACTAAAAAAAATATATGATGTACATTACCATGAAAACTTCCAACGAAAATTGGTTTGAATAAGATCTGGTAAGTAGTTTTTTTTTAATACGTCATAAATCGTAAACCGCAAAAAACATTGATCAAAGTTACAACGAACTACAAGAACTTTTATATTATGTTACTTGCTGCTACGGAACCCTTCATGGGCGAGTCCGACTCGCACTTGGCCGCTTTTTTGAATATTGAATTGTCATCGGTCCTCGATAAGTCTACGAAGTTTGAAAGAAATCTACTTTAAATCTAATAAAAATATACTTTTTAAATATATTACTTACTTTAGTTAAGATCTTTCTTTTTATTATTTTAAGTTATAGTAATTTATTTTTTTGTTAGTTTTAGTTCAATTAGTTTTAATAAAACTTATCTTATAAGAGAAGCGATATAAAGCGTATAAAAAGCATTACCGATGACTTTAAAAGACGTTTTCTACCCATGAGTATTTTACTTACTTATCCCTAGTATTTATAAATTATTTAACGACCATTTCGTAATAGCACCAGTTGATATATGATCGGCAATAATAGAATTACACCCTAGAGATTTGCGAGCAGCTTGCACAAAGAATTCTTTGGATGCATCGTATTTCTGAACAAGACTCGTGTACACAAAATTGGATTGTTTATATGCAAAAATAATAAAAATTGCTTTGTTTTCTCGAAATAAAAGGATTTAAAAAATAAGATTAAATCATTTTTTTTCGAAATTATTTCGATGGTTGGCTATTACAGAACAGATAATATTAAAAAAAATATGAAAAATTATGAAGGAAATGCGGCGACATATAAAATCTTGTACCATTGAAGATTTTGTAATCTAAGAACTAAGAGTCTTAGAAAGTCAACATATAACCTATATATAGTTAAAAATATTGATTCAACACAATAGTGCAGTTTTATAACTTCCATCCCGGGAAATTAAAGAATTCTGGCTAGATTAAATTTATAAAATTGATTGATTGATTGATGACGCCTTAAAGCTGATTTCGTCTACAGCAATATTTCAGTACTCCTCTTACAGATGTGAAATTGGATGATCAGTTTTGTGGTTTGCTTTCCAGTGACTTAGGTACCCAATTTTTACTTTAAACGTACGGCCGTATTGAGTACAGGTATGATTCTTCTTCTTCTTAGTCGTACACTCCTGGCGGAGTGGTCGTGGTCATGGATTGCCTGTCAGTTTGGAAGCAGCCTTTGCGACACTTCTCCATCTCTCCCTATTCATGGCACTCCGTGTACATTCTGTAAGGGTACACTTTGTGGCTGTTTTAATGATGTCAGTCCATCTTGTGGGCGATCAGCCACGAGGACAGGTATGATCGCCATTAAAATTACTCAGCCACTGGAATTTAAGAAAGAAAAACGAAACAATGAAGGACTCAAAGTAAGCAATTAACGGTTACGTTAAAATGCCTGCATTCCACCGACTGCTTCATATAAATCGTTTATCATTAAAATTAATTTAACTTCATGTTACTCGCTAAACGTTCCTTATTCATTTCGTTTCCTTAATTAAGCAATCTGTTTACAACGGAGCAATTAATTGGTATTTCCATTGTTCGAATCACAAGCGAATTTTAATAACCTCTCATGCTGAAAATGGTTGCGAGTATTTCGAATTTGGATTCCTGCGTTTATTAACGGTCACTGAGGTGAAAATATTCAATCAATCAACAATATCTATTACGAGTTGTATACGAGTCCTCGTCGAGGCAATTACAATTACAATGCGTAAAATGTTTTTAAAGTTGCTTTTTGTACTTATATGTTCTTTATACATGAATAATATGCTATGTAGGTATAAGAAGTAGGAACAAAAACATCACAATATTTTACTTACAAGGTTTTACTCCAGAATAATTTTAGAGGTATATTTTATTTGTAAATTGAATTCCATGAATAGGATTCAGTATGAAATGGTTTTCACAAAATGCCTTTATTTTTTTCCCAAACAAAATGTAAATGCTTACTCCATTTTCACGTTTTCTACCTTAAGCGCACTGACCCAACAATTTTTCGCTTTCCACTGAAGACCGTATTTTATTTAAAACAAAACCTTACCTCAAAACTAGTTCAAGAGGGTTGAACTGAGGAAAAAATAAAATTCTTTATTGAATGTCTTATCCGGCGCGGTTTTTCTATCTAAAGCCACGATTGCATGAGTTGGAGCAGTGAAAAGCCAGCGAGAGCCATTTTTGACCTTGAAAACCTGTCGATAACCAAGGCTCATAGCAACCGTAGCTAAAAATTATTCGAGTAATATTATCACGAATTACTAAGGGTAATATAATTTATGCATAATTATAATAAAACAATTTTACGTTTTTTTTTTCTAAATAAATAATAACGCTACACCCTGATAGCCCCTCACTAGGATTCCCCGACTCGTGGGTGCCATGGACAACATATAAAGACAAAAACACCCACTGAGAACATAAATTCAAACTCATTCAACTTTCCGCCTCACTGGGAATCGAACCCAAGAGCGTTGGCGTAGCGATCCGGCATGACAACCATATTGCGCCACAGGAGACGTCATGCATTGATATTTAAAAAATATATTACTATTGTCTTACAAACAATAATAGTAAATTAGTAGCGGAATCAGGAGAAATAGAAATAGGTACTTTCCACCGCTATAATAATAACAATAAATTTATTTATTTCAGGCAGTTTTAGCCCATGGAGTTATTAACAATTTACTTATAAACTATGTTAGTACAATACAATTTCATTCAAAATACATTACATTCTATTAATTACATTGAAATTTTAATTTACCCTTGGAGATCAAACAAGAATTTTATGGAACCTGAGTCTTATGTTTAAAGCACAAACTTTTTAAAACTTTTCAAGGGCTTTCATGCGAATACCTCAAAAAAGCATAATGTATTGTATAACTCATTTGTTTATTCGAGATGTTTTCCGAGTGGATTGCATGTGTGTCAGCCATTCATAATAATCAGGCGCCCCTAATAGAGCGTAGGCAGGCAAATTTGGAAGCGTTTATTTGCCTATTTGAACATTTAAGTTCTGAGGATATCTTAACGATTTCATTCATTAAATAATAAGGACAATTTTAGGTGCAGGGGGGCAAAAATGGCTGGCAATAGCAAGTTTGAATAAACTAGTATTCAAAGTAGATCTCTAAGACCTATATGGATCTATAAAGCGAATCAAAAAAATATTGATATTCACTGACGACTTTTTATTTTCGTACCCATAGAAACTTGAACTTGATGAATTTTCAAAAATCCTTAATTAGTCTCCCCATATTTACTAGTTATACAAGACAAAGTTACATGTTTTAAGTCCCGTGGCTTAGGTTATACGTTATCTGTCAGTTTAATTTGTATGATGATAATGATGTGATATAAAGAAATTGTTACATCATTTTTACAATGATGCTCTGGCTCACCGGCAACGAATCTAACAAAACTTTAAGATTTTTTACCCTATAAAGCCAGTAATAATGTACAAAAGTAACCTGGAAAAGTGAATATATTTTTTCCGGCCACAATGAACAGCGGTTGCATGCAAGCGAACCATTCATAAACCGGCGTCCAACCTTAATAGACTGCCGACAGCCAAATGTCACCGTGTTTATTTCCTTAAGCGGTTGAAGCTTCAATATATTATTCATGTGTTACTATTTTGCAAAATTTTAAACTGGGCTTCATTTATATCTGAAGTTATATCATTTGGTCGAGTCATGAATATCAGATGAGTTTGAATTTTTGAACGGTTTTATTTAGCTTACTCTGATTGTGTGGTTCAGATTTTGCAAGCCTAATTAGGCTTACTTCATTTTATCCTAAGGAGTTTAATATTTACATATCGCTTTAGTTCTGAAGACGAAACTGAGTTCTGATGATGAGGAAACTTAAATTAACAGCAGAATCACAATTTTATTTCTTTAATATGTTTATATTCGTTTTGAACTATGCAGGTAGGTATATGTTTTAATTATCTTTCTTTAAGTTTACAAAGTTGTAAGAAAATTGTCTTTAAAATAAAACACAGTAAAGTAACTTACGTTCCTGTAAAGCAAGTATATTCTGTCAGCGGCGCTCACTTTTATAGAAGACGCGTTTTTTTAAGAGAGATTTGCTCATTTCCTCGATGCTTTACTGGTTAGAAATTTTGTTGTTACTTAGACATTAGATAACTATATATTTTGTATAATAGTGTTACGTGTAAATAGACCACAGATGAGCAATACAGTATAATTGATGGTATAAGTGTTCATCATCCATACACATCTATCCGTACCATCAATAGAGTCACCGACCAAGTACGTGTGAAATCACTGGTCCCAGGTTTGATTCTGGGCCAAAACAGACATTAATATGATAGATTTATGTTGTAGGTAACTGTAATGTCTTATTAGTACCTATTTTGAATCTTTTTGATATAATATACCCCATATTAGAGGTAAGTATTTGTGTAGATTTTTATTTTCTACAGGTGAATTAAGTCTACTAAAAGAAGACCTGTGTGAATTAAGTCAACGGCACCATAAAGGAACTATACCTTTGCAATGTTTTAACTTCACATCTTATAATATGTATGTATATCGCAATCATTTTCTTCATCAAGTGTCGAATACTAAAACGTTGAAAAGGTCGCGTGTTAATGTTCGGTACATTTCACCTATAAACCGTACCTACCCACTCGTTAAGCCAATTACGGTGATCTACGACCATTGTTATAACTTATTTATAAATTAGCGACTCTTTTATTAAAAACCAAGCGTTATTAATGAAGTGAAAACAAATGTGCCTCATTCGCACCATTTGTGCCGTAATTGCATTGTTTATTAGACGCTTTGTTGTATGCTCGCTGGCTGTTTAGTAGCAATTTGTTTTGGCAATGTCATTCGTAGGTTATATAATATCGTATAGCTTTCCTGATAGGGATGTTTGGATGAAAATATGTACCAATTTATCTTCCATAGTTTGTTGAAATCCCGTATAACGAATATAAATTTATTTGTATATCCTATCTTCAAATTTTATTATTTTCTTTCACTTTTAACATGTAACACTTTTTTATTTCAGGCACAATACCTTATAACACACACACATAATAAGCATTCCTATAAATCTTGGTAAAAAAAAGTAAAACGGCTCCAATAGCAGGTAAAATCACAATTAATTTATTAATTGGGATGCCCTCAGCGCCCAAAAATGTTCTTAATTAAAAAGCTATCTTCCAAGAATTCTTTTGTTTTATAGTCAAAGAGTCCAATAACTCTTATGCCCATACCAAATCACCATCAAACGCATTTCAACGCATTGATGTGTAGTTTGATTCATAGTATGGATCAAAGTTTCCGGTCCCATCCGACTGTCTAAAGATACTCGGCGCCAGTTATATTAATATGGATTACACGTTTGCTTATTTAAGATTGCTTTCTTCATAAAATATTTACTTGGAATGCATTGAGACTCTAAAGTACCCTGTTTTTATGACTCTGAACGCTGTTAATCCAACGAAATACTTATGTTTGAGTTTCCATAACATTAATTAAGGACATGTGGGAATGGAAAGGGTAATTACAGAATTGGCATGATGTATTTAATGATAAAATTATTTATATAAAGCAATTTCATTATAAAGTAGTATATCGTATAAGAGATTAAGCTGTCACAAAATAAGTAAACATTCATAAAGAACAATTATTAAGAAGAATGTACTTATCACTATAATTAATTCTGTGTAAAAAACCGGAAGAATAAATTTTCACGTAGAAGAGATGAATCAATAACAATGAACCACGTATTTAGTAGTTTTTACTGTGATATGTCGATCAAAAAGTTAGGATTTGCTGCTAATAGAATTTGATTTAGTTTCTCTTCTCCTATTTCAAAGTTTTATTTTATCTATCTCATTGTACAGTCCTTTAACGGCAGAACGAATGTGGCGTGTGTAATTTAAGACAAATGTTGAAATCACATTAGCCCGATCAGATGAGATTTTGAATGGTCCAAGTGATAAACTTGGCTATCAATTCATTTTTATGTATTTTTCCTTAAAGCAGCATGTTGTTCAGTTTGAAACAATTATTGAATTTAAGTATGAAATTAAAAATTGCAATATTAGAACACTTTTCTCCCTTTTAATAATAATATATTTTAATTTTATTATTGTATTATATTTTTTAAGGTTTTTAGTTTTAGGTCCATTGTAAATAAATTATAACTTTGTTGTGACCACGCGGACGAAGTCGCGGGTAACAGCTAGTCTTTTATAAAGTTGTTACTAAGCTTGCAACTATGTGCGGACGATTTTGTAGTTAATGTAATGTTTTTAGTTGAAAATATCGCTAGGTGATTTAATAGTCGTTTTGTAAATATACCATTTGTACTTTTCTCCCTAATGCGGATATAATATTGTTTTATTTATTGTTTCAACGAGTTAATTGTTTGATTTACTATTTCCTGAAAACATTTTGAATGAGGCGCCCAAAACCTTTGTTAGCCTTTAATTGTGTCTTTATTATATTAATACAAATATAAAATCTCATTCACAAACAAAATTATTTCGGTATATTTCTAACCGTAAAACTTGAAAAGTAGTTGATGAATTGACTTGTAATTTTAACACATAATATTATTTTAAAGGAAACTTTGTCCTTTTAATTTATTGAAAATGTAAAAGTGTTTGAATTGATTTAGGTATAACTTGGCATCGTCGCTACTTGCTTTGCTTTGGTAACTGTTGCTATTAGTAGTTGGAGTTAGTTTCAGTTTACCTAGTAATATTAAAAGGAACAAAATTCAAAATTCGCTTCAGTTTATGACCTATACCAATATACTCCAGCACGACTCTACGTCTTTGCTGTCACCGAGTCAACAAAATTAATGTCAATCACTTTTATTAGAGGATGTGTAAAAACGGTAGCAGCGACTCCACGGTCGCGTCAAACTATAAATTCTTAGAAAAACTACAGATAGTTATCAACCTGAACTAACCTTAATTTACTACTTTGGTTACTCGACCCTTGGTTTTATAGTATTTTTAGCCTAATTAAAATATCTTCACCCATTCTCATACAGCTACTTTATTAAGTAGGAAGCATCAAAGGTTATAAGAACTTCTTGTTTTTAATAAGTATTCAGTATTTACTTTCTCATATTAAACTTTATAAACTTAGTGCATTCAGTAAGATACTTAAAAATGATATTTACAGTTTAACACCAACATGTATTGATTTTTGTTGCAATTTCGATTGGTATTATAAGTACTACAGTTGTAGTAAAAATGAGTACTAACTATCATACTATTTACAGCAAAATTTATACATAATTAAATCTTTACAGCATCTTAGAACTACATAGGTTTAGTTATCAATCATAAATTCCTTGGGATTTTAGAATTTTTAATTTTTATACATTTTAATCAATAACTTTACGGTGCGATAGACAAAAATATAAATTACTGTTAATTTTTTTTAAATATTAATATCTCCAAATTGAGGACAATTTTCGTGTAAAATCTCAAAACATATATAAATCAATTACATTTAAAATATCCGGGGAGTGTGAAACTATTTTAAGTAACGCTTAATACTTACTAAGTCCAGAACGATAGACCTCACATGTAAATCGTAAATATTTTAAAACCGTATCTGGGCAGCGACAAGCCGTTTATGTCTCTTAAATCAAGATTAAGTGCGACCATACGGGTTATTCCTCAAAACTTGTCGACGATAAATCAATGAGTTAATAAGAAATTCGCTTCGACTAATTCTAAGTGACTTCAAAGTTATACATATACCTAAGCTGGCTAGTATTTAAATGTGTAAAAACATCGATTAATTCGCTATAATGAACAGATGTTTCAAAATGTTTTACATCTGTAGTACCTACTACTATTTCCGTTTAAATACCTACGGCTATTTTATATACAACTTTAACTAAATATAATATTTAGGAGTGAAATTGCAGACATAGTCTACAGTCTAATGGCGGAACTGTGAAGTAATTGAAAACCTAAAAAAATATTTAAAGGTTTTTAGCAATTTTCTATTGAAGTCCCAGTTATGGGAAATCATAATTACTAAAATATCTTTGTATCTTGTTTTATTTGATTACGCTCAATACGCGTTCCCGGTCTTAGAACGTAAAATATACGTACAGTAATTTACATACCTGCAGAGAAAAGTAATCCATGTGTTACTGTGTGTTTATAAACAGATGGGTTACTTTTCTTTGCAGCTGACTGTACATTATCGATGCAACGTAATGAACTCATCTTATTCAAGTCGTTATAGTTACTTTAATATCTGTAAAGTCACCTAATTTCATCATAATCCATTGTATTCCAATCTTTGACGACCACACGCTCAACATTGGACGCGTACTCAATAGGTAAGGAATATTATTATGTTGAATTAATGTTAAAACTTTGAATAATATTTGACAGTTGGAAGTTGATTTTTTTAACACGAGTACCTCGCTGTTTAGATCGCTGTTTCCTGATGTACCAGCTATGTCCGCACAACTGGTGGTGTGGTACAACTAAGTGTTCCCATTGGCATATTTTGCAATTTTATTAGTATAGGTACTAGCTGACCGGGCAAACGTTGTTCTGCCAAAAAAATTTTAGGGGTGGGGGTTGAAAAATAGATGTTGTCCGATTCTCCACCCTAGCCGATATGCACTCAAAGATTCACGAAAATCGGTCGAGCCGTTTCGGAGGAGTTCAACTTCAAAAAAGCGTGACACGAGAATTTTATATGTTAGATGTATACGTATAGTGACAAAAATTATTTATTATATTAAATATTCTTATTAATGTCTAAAAAGAAAATATTCATTATGCAATACAATCTTACTTTAAAAATATTTTTATTGTTTTAAATTTATGCTTCATTGTTTCATTCTCGAAATTACACTCGTAGTTTCAAGTACCTTGTCAATTTTTTTATACGACTGTACGAAAATACGATTTTTTTACGATAAATTAAATACGTAAAGGATATAGAAATATATAAATAGAATAAATACGTAAAGAGCCGAAATTGATATCTACACTACATATTTAATGACGCATAAAAATCGATTCCATAAATAATGCTGTTGTTTGTACAATTTAACAGGGCCGAGTATCTTGTAATGGATCACTTAATTTCGATTACCGTAGGACGTGGGCCGAGAACAATACAGCGCCGGAAATTACTCGTTTTCGCTTTTTGATCGTTTTTCACTTTATTTTCGATACGAACTGGTGAGTCGATCTTAAACAAATAGTGATATGACCAGGATAACTAGACCTCCCATATTGTCTTTTTTCCCCTTTAATTTTCGTAATTGCAAAAGAAGCGAGGAGCGGGGAAGTCACAACTAAATTGGTTGTTATGCATTATTTACTGTAGAATACCCCTTCAGACGATGAAGCGTATCGCTCAAACTTGCAGCCATTATTTTAATGGCCAATCAATACATTCCCCGTAGTTACAGAACATATTTCATGTCGGTTCCTCCCAGGATAAACTAATTAAGTTTGTTTGAGCATTCGCTTTGTAAATTGTTTGGTTTGGATCATCATTAAGACGATGTTTAGGGTATTCAATTTTCCCATGCATATACATATATTGCCTCGGGTTCCGACTGTGGATTAAGCCCTTGACGAATTCACAAACTTAGTTTGTAATAAATCTAGTAAACAACTAAGTTACTGCTAATATTAATTTCCAACCTGAGGTTAATAAATATTTAATATTATTTAAGGATATGCTTCTCAAAACATGATAGTTTATTATTTTAAAGTGATTTTACAAAGGAATTATTTTAGCTACGGCAGCTAACAGAAACAATAGAGAAGTACAAAATGCAAGGAGAGAATACAATTATGAATTCACGTAGACAGAATGTCCCAAAATCTCACAAAGATTTCAAATGTAGCAAAAGAATTTATAATTAGACTTACGCTTATGAAATTATACTTTAATAAGTTCATAAAAAATAAACTCAACACGAATTTCTCAAAACAAGTTCTTACACAATACCAATGAATATTTATGACAAAGTATGTTTTAGGCGCCACGCGCCACATCGCATTTCAAAAGTTTTCCCAAAATTTCCTTAATATTAAGTAAAACCCCTACAGCCCTGTTGGATTATGAATAAACAAACCAGAGACCTTGGAGAAGTTTTTGTTGAACAAAAAATTGCTAATAAGTCAATTCGAAGTCGAAAAAAGCAACTTTTAAAAACTGTTTCTGTTCCTCCCCTTAAGAATTCATTTCTGGAATCGGGCTCAGATGCGCTATTAAAAATGTTTAAGTTTTCTAATAATATAAATGGACTTTTCCACTTGCCATTCCAGTAATAATATTATTGTATCCCCCTCTATTGGAGCGTCACTGCTGTCAACTAGCCAAAGTTTGGCTCGGATTTTATTTACGTATCTCACCAGAAAGGGATAAATACATTCCTTTTGATTTTATTTTTACGGTTTCAAATTCATCTTCATCTATCTGAATTCTATGACGATATTCTGTATCTACTGATTTGAATTTTACCAAGAATTTTAAAGGTTTTTATTAAGCTTGTTAGACCTACAGGAAGTAATTATGCTAAAAAGTTTAAATTTTCTACATTTTTGTAGTTTTGATGAAAATGCATTTTGTGATCGCATGAACTGATATTACAGTCATGTTGAAATCCAGACTTCATTTTTAAACTATTAACTAGTTAATAACGATTTACTACACATTTTAATAAGGTGTTCATAGAAACGAAATGTATAACCTTTTTACAGAATTTCAACCTCATGGTACAGGCATGCATACCTACATTGCTTTATACTCTGCTGAATGAAGTAGAATTCCAAATAGCACCCAAAAACTACACGATTACAACCCCTATGCAGAAAGCAATAAAACATCGTGTTCCATAAAGGGAACTTTGTTGGTATTGAGTTAGCAATGTCCAGCGTACGAGAGAAAAAAGTAAGAATCCACCATGTCTGACCATTTCCGACGGCTATTATTCTGTCTCCCTCTATATCCGCTTCCGGCTGTCGCGAAAACAAAATACCGCAGACAAAACGAGAAACCGACTGGTACTGGTATTAAAAACAATGATTCGCGATGAACAATAGCAGATCATGAGTTTACAAGTGGCTATTCAGATGGTTTATTGAACTAAACCTTTTTTTAAGAATCAAAGAAATAGTTCATACGGTCGTTCGGTGGACGAAGCCTTTCAATGTCAGTTTTGACGCTTTTATTTTTCAGTTTTCGAATGATTTTTTAAATCAAAATGCACACGAGCAAGAGCCTTTATAACCCAATTGTAATTCTTTTTTTTTCGGTTTTTTGGTAGTTTATCATGTTCCTATAGAATGTTAATTAGAAACTGAACTAATGTCAAAAGTAATAAATGTAACTCTTCTTGCGAGTTTATCAAATTTTGTAGCAATGGTATAAAAATTGAGACAAACACGATTTTTCAATTTTGAGTCACTTCCTCCTGGGCATTGGCAACAAACAACCAACTGTAAGTGAAAAGTTTGCTTTGAAATGTTAAGGAATCTTCCAACTTTACCAGACCAGATTTAAATCATAATTGATTTGTCAAAAAAATAGGATCATTTTAACTTTTATTTCATCATTGGTGATCAGATAAAAAATTTTTGAAGTCCGAGTATCTACAATGCTCAATAAAATTTCAAGTAAATTAAAAATCGTACAATTTTACGTAAAAACATACCCCTCCTCTACATTTTACTTCTTAAATTTATTATATTTATAAATAGTATTTAATAAGATAACTTGATCCCGCACAATGAGTAACACCTTAATATCTCTATACTCCATTGACATAATGGACTCATAATATAATTTTGTTTACCCATAAAATCGAGGTACTTGTAGCAAAAATTAGGGTGCGCACTCATAAATCACTTAAAGCCTAATAATGTATGTGGCTCATGAATTTATGGGCGAAACTTTTTTCTATCACGCCACCAAGTTGTCACGGAATAGGTATATCATGAGAAATTGTGAATATATTAATTTCTCACTAATTAATTAGAAAAAGTTATCGGAGTTACGATTAAGAAAACAGTTTAACGCTTTTATTATTTCAGTTTTATAATAATATTTTCGGCACGTAAAATGTAACGTAAAAATTAGAATTCATATTTTTTCAGGAAATAGAATTCTGGAACATTCTAAAGATGGCATTAATTACAACACAGTAATACATACAGTGGTAATCAGTTAAATTTATAGATTTTTTTATTGATTTTAATAATGATCCAATTAACTATAGAGTAGGTGTACGCTAATATAGCCGATTTTACTTCGGAACCCTAAAAATGTTACGAAGAATCTATCAACCCATCTGAGTAAAACGAATCTTAGATACTAAATCACTCTTATCTCCACAATTACCTAAGCATTTCTCTAATATTTGCATTCTCACAGAAATAAAATTTCAAAGGAACAAAACTTCCTAATTGTCACATAAAACAGTCTTCACCCTTTTAATCATATCGAAAGAGTAATCTTCCGGCCGGATGAACCAACGAGAACTCTGAATTATGTTCATTATACGCAATCTTAAGCCATTGCAATACGTTCGAGATTCCTATACTCTAACTTCAATCTGTTATCGGAGACCAATTTCGAAACTTTCACAAGTAACTTTCTATCATATTACAAATTCGTTTTTGGTTTCGGAAAATCTTATTCCGATGTTTTAATTTTTCACGGTTTTCGAGATGGCTTTAATCTTAATGTTGTATTAAATTTCAAGAGGCTCCATCGTAATTTTACTTTCATACAAATCATTAGTAAACGCACGCTTACATCATTCTTTATTAAATCATAATATCATCGATTATTTCAATTTTGGCAAGGAAAAAACTTAAAATCCCTACGATTGAAGATTTGGTAGTGCACATTTTTGGAATTATTAAAGGAATCGGCAAATGTTCGCACATCTTAGTCAAGTGAAGAATCAGAATTACTTACTCTGGGCTTTAGGCTCCTCAGTTGTTTTTTGAAAATCTCAAAGATTGTAATTTATAAAATACTAGCTGCCCGGACAGACTTTGTTCTGTCAAAAGTTTTTTTTTTATTATAACCTTCCGTGTGCTTTAAGGGAGATGTAAGCTATCCTATCTTTCAAGTTGGATCAAACTGCACACGGTGTGCAAATTTGGTCAAATTCTGTTAAGTAGTTCAGGAGTCCATCGCGGACAAACAACGTGACACGTAATTTATATACACATAATAATATTAAGATTATGGTAACAATTGGACAAGATGATTAACGTGGCTTCCAGAGCAAGATACTCAGGAATAGCGGTCACCTACACATTTTCTGACCCATAATTGTCTTGACTTGATCAACTAGAGGCGGAATTTTTTTTAAACATCTCTTTTCATTTTTTTTTTCGTTTGTCGCATTAAATTAATAACCAACCATGTTAATTTGCAATTAATAGTCAGTTATTTTAATCTTTGCAATAATGTAACAATATTGTGTCTATCAATATGAAAAAGTGTGCATAGTTTCTTATAGCATAGGTACATAAAAATATATGAATAGTTTATGAGTTTAAAAATATATTAGTAATATTTATACGAAACCCTTCATTGTTCCAGAAGATCCAGATTTGACGAACTTGAACAATACAAAACCGAAAACACTGACAAAAGTATAATGCTCAAACTAACAAAGATATTATTTTAAATATGACGGCAAGGAAAGAGGTTCCGTAAAATAACGATCCATCCAAACTAAGCATGGAAAGGAAGCAAGAAAACAATAAAAATAAAGGCTGAGTTTGTGAACTGATTTCAAAGGATCATAATCACAGACTGGCAAACTTAACTAACTTCCGCTGGAAGACGAAGATGTACTTTTAGCCGAGGAAATAATATACTTACCCATGAAATATAAATAGATCAACGAATGATAATCCTCTGGATCAAATAAACATGTAAATTAAATTTAGATACGGAAAGATTTACAAATTGTTCAATCTTATCTACTTAGAATTTTTGCAGATATGTAGCTACAATTCTTATCACTGACACGCTCGTAATGCATTGTATGATATTCATAGTGGCTCCTTGCCAGTAAGCAATAAATTTTAATATGAATTTGATCTCAAAATGTGATTTTTAAGTAAATATTACGTTATCTTTTATCTATTATATCCAAAGTTATCTTTTGACTATATTTCTCACGTTATTTCTGGTGTACCTACGACTTATTCAGCAGTCTTATAATCCTACAAAACCATCTGGAGTTAAAAAGACAAAAAGTATTAAAACAAACGATTTAACATCTCCATCCATGTGTTGAGTTATGGCAGAGAGGCGTCAGAAGATATGCAGATGTATCTTGTTATTTTGCCTTTTATTTTTCTTTGAAGAAAATCTACAAAGCGCTGACGATTTTATGCTAAAATATGGAGATAAAGTCATTAGCAATTTTACTTTAATGAGAAGTCACCCGAGACCAAATAACGGTCCTTTACGAATGGCCTGGTCAGCGTAATATTATCATAGAAATTTCATTAAAGCTATGGCGGAAACAATTTTTAAAGGATTTATTTTCTAGTAATAAAACAGACCTTCTACTGCGAAGTATTCTGTGCATAATTGAAAATATCTTAGACTATGAATTTCGTGAAATTTGTTAAAACCTAATATTCTTGATAAGTTATTTACAGTAAGTTGATTTTTTACAGTAAGTTGATTTTTAACACTAGTTCATAAGGATTTTATGTAATGTACTAGTACTCGTATATGTGCTCACTTTTACTCATAAACGAAAGCAATACCATTGTTGGCAAAAAATGCGGATGTGTTGAAGCAGAAACCACCATTGCCTTTTGTATAGCTGGGCTAACTTGAAGAAACTGAGATTCAATGTCTTTTTAACTCCTTAAATCTTTGTTGTTTTTCTAAAAAATCTGCCTTAATACCGTTAAAATTAAAGAACATACTCGTACCCTAACATAATAATAAAACATTTTATTTTAAAATTCAACATCATTCAAGGAAAAAACAGAAGTTTCTTCATTATTTAAACCAGGGGCAATCTTTCTCTCACGCGATCGTACGTAATAATATTATTTTCGTTCGTGTCACTTATGTCGAGGATATTTTTGGCGGCTCATTGTTATTGTAGCATCCCCGAAGCATGACGGCGTCCTCTTAATTTCCAGTAATCGAGGTGCTCTTTAGTGATGGCCTGCATCTGAATAAACATTGGACGTGATCTGATTAAGGGCATCTACAAACTTGCATCTAGACAGTTCAATTTGGTCAAGTGAAATTGCAAATTATAAAATCAATATCGAAGACAGACATAAATCCATTTATTTTTAACCGACTTCAAAAAAGGAGTAGGTATTCAATTCGACTGTATTTTTTATGTTTGTTACCTCAGAACTTTCGACTGGGTGAACTGATTTTGATGATTCTTTTTTTAATCTAGAGTTAGTGCTAGAGTTATTATGAAGTCGGTTATTTTTTTCTTGGTAAAATTCAGATTATTATTGTGGAAGTAATCAATAAAAGCATTTTTTTAACTTTTGGAATTTTTTATCTTAATTTTAGAAATTTCTTTCAAGTTCTTTCACTTTTAAATCGCAACGCAAAACATTTTTTTTACAACATAATCCTATTTTTTTTTTAATTCAGGGCTGTCGATGTAAAAAAAAATAACCACAAAAGCAATAATCTAAATATTTTCATAATAACTTAGTTGTGACAAAAAATTAACCTTGTAAAAAGCCTTATCAGAGTCAGTAGCGGTAATCTCGTCGATATATCAAGAGCATTGAGCTGTCCAAACTGGCTATCGTCAACTGGACGGGAAGTGAGTAATAAATGGTAAAATTATTTTGTGTCACACTTAAATTTAAGGCATCTGTTAATGCCATTGAATCAGGAGATGTAAAAATATTTGGGTTTTAGATGATAACGTAATTTTATGGAATAATATAAAAATAGTAACAAATTATTGAGCGATGGATAATCGTATGATTTTACTAGGTCATGAACTTATGAAAATCTTGAATCAAAGTGTTTAAAATACTATCGGAGTTATAAAAAATATGTTACTTCAATATCCGTTAAACAGCATAATTGGACAAAAATTTTAAAAACACGTGAGTAAGATTCCTACTTGAAATCTTTATTATAAAAGTGACATCGACACTAAATTCATCTTCTATTTACTTTCCTTGCTTTCAATTTTCTAATATTTTTGTTCTCAACTTAGAAAAATGAATGAACGTCTCATAACATATAGCTCACACGCGAGCTAAGAGAAACAACACTTAAATGGACCGATCCATTGGATATGTTATTCCACTGTCTAGTCCACTTGAACCATATTTCTTATTGTTCTTAAAGTCTACGAAGATTTGTAAAGAAAGTTCCAGAAGTTCCTAAATCAATTTTGAACCTGGAATATTTTATCTGCTGAATTATTTTGTAAACACATTCTTTGAACGAATGGAATAGCACGATATAGTTTGTTCAAACAGATTGAAGTCGAGTCGGGTTGATTTTCAAATAATCATCAATATTTTCATTCCGATAAAATAAAAGATTAAAGAAAACTCAAATTTGTCGTTAAGGACATTAACATTCTTACTCTTACTTACTTGTTTATAATGAAAAAAAAATAAGATATATAAGATAAATCTTCTCGGCAACTCGACGGGCCAATAACCTGAACACGCATAGTCTGTTTTCCAGTATGCATTTTGTCAACGAGATGACGAGCTATTTATTCATATAGTCGTCGCTTTTCACTTCACTAATTTGGAATTTCCTTACATTCAAACGCCGTGAAGCTTCAGACATTTCAAATTCTACAAGTGACAAACCAAGAAAATAATAAAACAGGCCAAGAGCGTACGACCGTAATAGGACTTCGAAATAATTGTATAAGTTTTGTATTAAGTCAATTAGAACACTAGTACAAGGATAATGTGAACGATTGATTGATTTTAATTGTTAATTAATATCATTATTTCTATTATTTTTTCTCCATGGGATTCGCCTGGACAGCTACCACCCTTGAACATGAGTCAGCCGCCAAAGACTCGTCGTGTTCCAGCTGGGGGCTTGTGAGCTAGTTCTTTTTTTCTTTCTTTTTCTTCTCTCTTTCTTGGCCGGCAACGCATCGGTGATGCTTTTGGTGTTGCTGATGTCCATGGACGACGATAGCCACTTACCATCAGGTAGATCGTCAGCTCGTTTGCCGGCTATAAAAAAAACGAGCTTATGACTCCTATACAAGACAAAATGGTCTTATGAAGCAATTAACTTACTTGATTAACTTCAATTTAAAGAAGTCTGCTTTAGTTATTGTCTAGAACACTGAACTAAGCTTTTCTTTACTGCATATCAAAACAATCCTACTTTTAACAGTATCACGAAGGAAGTCTCATTATCGACACACGCGGTAGTATTTCAGTGCACTCTATGGAGCTCTTAATGAAATCGGTCATTACCTAAAGTGCTGGTAAACTCTCATTCCTGGATAAGGAATACTTCCTCAGCGGCTATTTAAATAGGGTTGTCAAATCTTGTCAATACATTTTTATAAGCAAATATTACATTTTATGTAGGTTTGTAGTATGTGCGTGTATAAACTGTTAATGTCAAAATTATTACATACATAGGAACTTTTTTTTTCTTTTTACACATTTAGAAAGCCGGCTATTTCCGTACAAAATGCTTTGAACTTTCTATGACATATTAATTCAAAAGTTAGCTATGAAGTAGGGGCTGATTCAGGGTTCCTAGTATTGCGTTAAAATAACAATAATTGTTATCAAAACACGTGAAAGTCATTACTGTTACATATTAATTAACGTTATCCAAGGGTGTCCCTGTTGCGTACTTATTCAATACCCAATTACTGAGGTGTTTTTAGAATTCATATTTAATTTAGAAACACTCTATTTGTGTACTAACTATTATCTAAAGTGCAATTACCTAATTACAATGAAAAAAATAAGCATGTCTTTATCATGATCGCTTAAGGTACAATTTTTAAGGTCTTACGATTTTAATAACAAAAATATTTGAGTCATTTCTGATTTATAAACAAACTAAGGAAAATTTTGATTTAAAAGCTTGTATTTATTTATATGAAAAGTATTTATTTAACCAGTTAAAAATTTAGCATCGTGTATTACTATTTTCAATTTCTCACTATTATACAAAATCACTTTTGAAAATTTTGATTTTCAGTAGATTGATTACTTATATTTTGTAAAGCACTTGAGATAGCTGCTGCAATTTTCCATATTTACAAGAATACAATAAAAGGGTCAAAAAGTCATCGCATCCAAATTGTAATTCAGACTAAGCAGGCACTCATATAATGTAGAAGCTACTTCACAAGTTGACAGAAAGTCAGAAGACAAGAAGACAAGGAAAAGGACAAACAACAGTTAAATAACTGTTGTTTGTCCTTTTCGACAACCCTACGAACGATAACATAATTATCGGGTGACGAATAAGTGACTCATAACATAAGTTTGTTGTGTAAATGTGCGTGTTTAGATTAAGACATTGTTTATTGTAATGTATTGGGTCGTTATTTTGTCAACGGAACAGTAATAATCTGGCTCGATTAGATACGAGCAGAATACAAACGAAATATATAAACCAAATAGATACACACACAAATTCAGAACATACTTAGGTCTCTTTAGATTTTATCATTAATTTAAATTACTTTTAAATGTACCTACCACTTTCTTATTGTTTGGCTGGTAATGTGTTGGCTGGTGTCTTAAGAGAAACTAATATTTAATTATTTTCTTATAACACACTACCCAAACTTGCCAGTGAAAAATTCGTATAAAAAACATAGTGCAGTCATAATATCTCCAATCTCCATAGTTGTTTTGATACAATGGTATTTTTAATTAGTGTTAACTAAAAACAAACCTGAGCGCTTGATCGAAATTTTATATTGTTTTTATTCCAGTAAGACGTCCCTCACGGTGGCCTGACACTCCTGTAGCTCGAGCACGAATATTTGCGAGAAAGTATTCGTATGGTTAACGTAAGCAATTTGTATGACATTTTTTCAAAAGCGCCCCTATCGTACGTAAATAGTACTAAAATGCCATACAAATTTGACAAATTGCTTACGTTAACCATACGAATACTTTCTCGCAAATATTCGTGCTCGAGCTACTGATATGTAATTAGCGTGTATTTATTTTTAATTCCTTAAGCGTATAGACGCATACTTCTGAGTCTTCTGACAATAATAGACCTATTGCCATACGAGAACGCTTGCGACGACACGACCTAAAAGAAAGAACATGCTAAAATTAGTTTACGCATACGGATACGTTTACTCTTACTAAAAATAACAAAATTGTAAACCTAGTATAAAAATCTTAAACTAAAGTAAAAAAAAAAACCGACAGTTTTATTTACTCTAAATATAGCTAAGACCACTTGATTATATCACCTTTCAAACAAAAAAACTTGATCAAAATCGGTTCACCCGTTTGGGAGCTATGATGCCACAGATAGACATAAAATACACAGATACACAAACACACAGATACACAAAAACACAGATACACAAACACACAGATACACAAACACACAGATACATAAACACACAGATACACAGACACAGAGACTTTAAACTTATAACATCCCTCTTTTTTCGTGAAGTGACGTTTGTAAGATGTGAGTGTTAACAAAAGTTATTTAATGCCATATATAAGCATTTACTAAAATAATATTTAAACTGAAGGTCTGGAGTACGAAAATTAGGGGTCCAGCTAAGATGTTAGTGATATTGGAAGCCAGTCATATAAAAGTTATTAATTGTGATGAGCACTTACTAAAAAGGTCTAAAATAAATAACGGTATGTATTATTGTACTTGATTTAGAAGCCTACGAGCTCAGCCCAACCATGAGAAATACTGGAATACCGGCATGGAAAATGTTTCTCAATATGATGAACATAATATTCATACTAAAGGGAAAGGAACTTAACCGAAATTTTACAGGACAACGTCTGTCAGGTAAACTAAGTCAAAGAAAATTAGCCTTAAAACACTTGTTATTAGATTCTGCAATCCTAAAATCCCAATAGTCGATGTATATGATTATGTATGAATATCCCAGCAAGACTGCCGCTTAAACATCACAAACAACTTAAATATATTTCCGTTACATCGATTCCTTATTCGAAGCTAATTTCCGGTCAGCCACTAAACAAAGGGATCTAATAACCGCTCCAGTTGGAATTACTTGTAACAGCCCACTGTTATATTATACCGAACGAATTATCCCTTTATAAATTTTAATTAGGCTGTTTTAGAATACGTGTATAGAATATTATTTTACATGAATCTTTAAACAATACTTTTTCTATTAAAAAGCTAAGCTAAGCAACAACCCATAATTGTCCCACTGCTGGGCTCGGGGTCTCCTCTCACAATGTGAGGGGTACAGGCCATAGTCTACCACGCTGGCCAAGTGCGGATTGGTAGACTTCACACGCCTTTGAGAACTTTATGGAGAACTCTCCGGTGTGCAGGTTTCCTCACGATGTTTTCCTTCACCGAAGCAAGTGATAATTAACTTCTAATACGCACATAATATTTGAAAATCAGAGGTGCGTGCCAGGATTTGAACTCGGGCCCCACCGTTCGAGAGACCAACGTTCTAACCGCTAGGCTATCACTTTTTCTATTAATAAATTTAAAATTAAACATAAAAAATGTTAAGCATGACCAATATTTCGATTTACCTACCAAACATTTAAAAACATTTCCTAGGATCCAGTATTTATGGTTTATCCTTTGACGAACTAGTGTTACCGACAAAGATAAACTTTAGTCTTTAGGTCGTTAGTCCCTGTTAGGCGTAAAGTTACAGGCCAGCTGTAACTCATAGTAAAGTTAGTAGTCGTAGATTGAAGCAGCAACAGACAGGGAAAAATAGAATACCTGTAACTTAAAACAAAATATATTAAAAATAAGAACTTATGTCAATGTAATTCAGTTTTATCAATAAAAAATATTTTTAATATAAGGTAATTATTTTCATTTTTATTTTTAAATATTTAATTTTTTTTATTATTAATTTAATTATAGTGTATGACGTTCTTGGTACATTATTTATTGCCTTAATTAAACTACTGTTCACATTTTTGTTAAAATCTTAATCGATGGGAGCATTCTTAAAAAATAACTACCTAAATGTTTGTGTTTTTAAAAAAGTACCTGTATAAAATACAAAATGTATTGCTATGACTAGATAAAATAAAAACTCTTCCTTCCGCAAATAAACTGATCACAAAAAAGGAATAAAATCCTACCATACAATTACAAGCCGATAAAAGATTTATGTGTTTCTTTAAAACCCGTCTGATCTATTCGTGAGAGGCTTTTTAGTATAATATTTATGGCTCTAGATTAATACGTTACATCCAGTTATCTCCCCGAAGCCTTAACAAGGGAATTAGAGGTCATTTTGTTCAAAGTTCAAAAGCCCACCTACGGATTTGATGAACAGAATTGTCGGCCACCCGCGCTTTCGAATTGTTCTGTTGTAAACTTACGTCAGAACTCTAACGCACGGCAGAGGTAATAAACGTATAATTATTCGTGGAAAAAGCAAGAAGTTATTGGAGTGGAATTAAGTTAATTATTATATTTTATTCAATTTAGATGTTGGAACCCTCTTTCTGTTTTTTTTTTAATAAAAACCTACCTTAACTTTAAATGCACTCAAATGCGGGTAGTTGTACCTAATTGTGAACTAGTAAAACGAGAGATTGGCTATAACGCACGTTTTACAATTAGTATTTTTTATCAACTTTATTATTATATTTATATGTTTATTTATATGTGTCGTCCATGCCACCCGCAACACAGGTAACACAACACAGGACCTACTGCGGGGGTATGAGTGTGTTAGCGTTTAGTTTATTATTAACATGTTTTGTCTAATTATGCCCTAATTTATAAGAGTTTATTTGTATTTCTACAAAATAATTATGTGTACAATATACATAATTTATTAATTAGGAGAATACAAAACGAATAAAAAGATTTTTTTATTAAAGCACTCTCCTTTACCAACCGCCATTTTGTTTTTATTATTCGGAATAATATACTACTTACGTTTTGTTACACTCTTATGATCGTGTTTATATTGAATTAACTGGTGAAAGAAAATATAATTTTCTGACGGCCAGATTAACTCTATGATTTATAAACGGTTATACATATTTCTTTATTTGCTTAAGTCACGCTCGAGCACTCAACTCTTAAAATTGTAACGACTTTACTGTCAGAAAACTACCAATTAAACTTTATTGTCCTGTTTTTGTTACTCAATTAAAGACTTATTTAGGAGTACTATAAAATACCGAAGCAAAAATTTACGTAAATGAACACGGTAACCTACACGGAATAAATCTAGACACATGGCAGCGTGTCCAGCCAAAGTTCAAAAAAATAAAGAAATGATAACGCAGCGCCATGTGTACACAGTTGCGAGTTGGAAAAGTAAAAAAATTCTCAAAAATAGGCTACATGATGAATTTACCAGGAAAACTATCACGGCTATGTTAGCATATAAGTAGTTAATTATAGCTGATAAACTTACTACTTCGGAACTCTACATTGCGCGTGGCTTGACACGCACTTGTTATTTGTAAGCTATCAACGAAGAAAAGTAACACAGGTATTGTATCAACCTAACAGACTTAACGAAGGTAATAAAATTATACACATATAATATAGCCTGTAGGTACATGAAACCTAGCCATGTTAAATGTAGCCCTTCAATAACATATTCTTGTGACTAATATTTTAGGCTTTTCAACACAGAATTTGGCACCCATTTAAAACTCAACAGATTTTTTAACTTGGCTCTAATTTCATATGTATGTTTCTGATGAGATAGGTATTACAAACTGCTGTCCTTGTAGTTTAGTACTGACGTCTTACTACCGAAAGAATAGTTCCAAGTTCGAACCTGTTTGGGGTTTTATTTGTTTATGTCCAATTTTTATCTCCCTATCACCCGCAACGCATAGCATCTCATTGCGGAGGTGTTAGTGGGAAATTAAAAGAATACCAACTGATTAAGATTAACTTAGCTGATAGAGATATATGTTTTGCTAGAAGTTATAAAACAATAGCAAAGCATTAAATGTTACTGGGGGTCACATTTACTTCAATACTTCAATGAGAACTGCATCCAGATCGGCTAAAGCGATTAAAAGCTTAGCGGGATAAACAGACAAAAAATTGGAAAATCATTTATATTGCATTAAATACCCAAATAATAGTTTATCTGAAATATCTTTCATGTACAGACATCAATAAGTTACAATTAAATTAAATAAATACATATTAACTATATCTTTATTATTCTTCAATTTATGACATCGTCAATCGATTAAATTATCTATGACTGACGCGCTGCTGTTAATATTCCCTGCATGAACCCCTAACAAGTTTATAAAAACACAATTTGTTCGATAAGCCGCGATATCCACCAAGCTCCAATCTGATTTACCCCATGTAACTTAAGACACGTGACTCCAATCCCACCATAGCAGTGTCCAATCCACCAACACGACTTAAGTCTTTCGTCATAATTCAAGCAAAACACATCCTTAAACCGAAATGACGAGAGTTTTAAATAGCCTGCAATGGACGAACATACGTCACTCTGTGCCGAGTGATGCGATGACTCGTGACGTAAGTATATTGGGTTGGCAGGCAAGCTTGAAAGTTTTGATGTGGCGTATTAGCTTGCAAATATAGAACCCATACAAAACACTTATTGATCGAATGTTATACTGGTGCAAGTTGCAAACTGAAATTTATGAGCTCGAAGTAAGTAAGAGCTATTCGAGAATAACCGACTTCACTCCACTTCACTCGAGCGAGCTTTGTTTATTGCCCGGCTTCGCCTCAGAAACAGCATCTTGCTTATGAATATTGATAACGGAGTTGCTTTCCGCTTCAAGTTTTTAAAACAAAGAGATGTTAATATTGGATGGTTCGACCTCTTCACTGTTTCTTCGAAAGAAGCTTCCGGTTTTTAGGGAGCGAGTATATCCACCTTATTTAGAAGTTTAATGAGTTATGACGTCGTGCATTTTAGCATTATGCATTTTAGTAGTATCATCTCTTGAACTTTTGTGTTTTTCTTACTTTATTATCAAAGTTTCATTTAGTTTTAAATAAATTAATACTATGGGCAAATAATTATTAGAGTAAAACTGACGTCTGACATAGAGCTAAAAGTATTTAGAAGGCTAGGATTCCAGGTATACATTTGTACAGGGTTATTTAAAACTAAAGTTATTATTGTTATTTGACTAGATCAGTGGTAATCAACCACAAACACGTGTTAGTCATGCTGTCGCAGGCCGCAAAACAAAGAAATAAAAAAATGGTATTGATTTCTTAGGTTTTCGCGATTATTAGAAAATAAATAACCCCAGATGGGCCAACTACAAAAGCCTGGCGAGCCGAACGTTGAGTATAGCTGGACTAGATAATAAGTTTTACTATTTCTACATAATATCAGCTACATACATTAACGTCTACTTGCCTTCTCTGGCGTCAACTTTAAGGGTATTACGATGTATTTTAACAAGACTGACGCCAGGTACCTACCAGTTTCATACGCGACAGCTGGCTCATACATGTAATTTACTGATATTTAGGTCTATCAGAATCACAATATCCACAGAGCAATAACATTATTGATGCCATTTATTGGCCACTATACTAATACCGACGAATCTTTAGTGATAAACGAAGAAAATAAAGTAAGTACTTTCTGTTGTATAAAAGGTAAAACCTACGTATATAATGTCACTGGCTGAATCCTTCTTACAACGCATGTTTGAGGTATTTAAGGTTTTGTTTAAAAAAACTTATATTATTTCATTAAAACAAATAACCTTCAAAAACACATCAACATTTATAACCAATTTTCTATATATTTCCTATCTTTGAACAAACCATCAACAAAACCACGAGACCACAACAGCAACGCTTGCACTCCACTATGACGAAGATAAGCCACTTTTACTTTATCTAACACATCGCATAAAGTACTTTGATGCCGTTAACAAGACATCTGGATTCCGGCTGATGAAATCAACATAGATAGAACTAATCCTATCTATTGATCGACTCATAATATATTCTGTTACAAGCGCCCTTGTTAAACTCAGGAGATATCTGACTCCCTCTTGATACTCTTGATGTATCCCATAGCTATTTCATTTGATCTTGTTGGTCTCATCAAATATTTAAGGCGTTTAAACTTGAGTGAGAAGTACACGCTAGGCTGCATTGACTTTTAAACGTGAGTTGATCGCACTACGTGTTACTTTACTTATTCTCAACTTCCCATTTAATGTGATGAAACAGAATAGGGTATGCTCTGGTTTTAATATTGAAAAGATGAAGTTTCATATCCTTTTGAATGTGAATATTGTTGAAGACAACCTTTATTATTAACAAATCTGTTATCTGTGTTCGTACTGGATCAGCGTAATGGAATATGCTCTGGGCCTCATCTAGATGAAAGACCCGTGCTCAGTAGTGGGCCATTAATCTCTTGTTCACCAGAGTACACCATAAGCAGGTAAGAGTGGCTTTCAACACAAATTATATTAGTTGGATTAAAATATTTTCTGAATAATTTGTACAACCTTACATAGTTAAAAACAACAGTTTGAAGAACTATAATTGGTATTGATTTAATCAAAGGACATCTCATGCAGAATACCCCAATACGTACCTACAAGTATGAGTTAAGTTAACAAACGCGGCAATTATAGGCCTCTATCCCGCAGAATGTCAACACAATTACCGGCAGACTACCCGACAAGTTTCATAATCCCAGATCCTCAAACAGAAATCTTAAAAGGTTAAAGTGGACCGTCGGGCAAATTTGCTAAGCCGTTGTTAACCAAGCGGGTCATCGCGGTCTTTATTATCCTAATTGCTACATTTGCATAGTGCGATCCGTGTGAGGCCCAATTACGGTCTCATCAAGGCCTCAATTATGTTTTAAAACAAATAGAGGGCCCGGCCAATCTAGCCGCCGGCGCATTAAACCTGTTTTGGGTTGGTAAATTTCATGTAAGTTATTTTATATAATTTTCTAACTCTCCAACTTTTAACGACCGCTTCTATTTTCCATCAAGATGTAAGGCTTGACAAATCGATTACTATAAATTGGTATCCAATCAGAAAATGTTCAGTGTTGTTAATCGAAAATGAAGTTCGTTTTAACTAAATAAAAAGCCAATAAAGTGGTCTGAGCATAAAACTGTCAAATAGTGATTAAACGGACATTAAAAAGTTTTGGCATACCTTCATATTATGTTGAAATTGCTGAACAATTTCCAATAGTATCCCATATTTACCTTCCTGTTGCAAAATATTGATGGATTAAAAAAAAACAAAAATCCTTCTATCGCATGCTACGGACCCGTATGGGTACGTTTTAAAATTCACGTACATTACGCTTCAAAAGTGAATAAAAGGTGCAGCAGTGTTATTCAGTTACCTCATTAAAAATATCACACAGGGAATAAAAATAAGGTTGGTCCGTATAAATAACCACGGCCTCCACATAAATCTTGGTTAGCAGCCACTAGGGCTGACTTCATAAGACTTCTTACGTGTCATGTTTGTTCACTCTGTCCATTACACACACATCACATACATAACAAAAAACGCATACCTAAAATTGTAAACTTTTTAATCGGTACGAAGTATTCTTAATATCCAGAAAAAAATATTTTCCGATGCAATTTAAAAATGGATGCTGAGCGTAATTAAAACAGAACTGAACACTACGCGATAATGCAGCAAATTTAATTTGAGCTCGAAACTTATTTGAAAACAAAAATTTGCGGTTGAAAACTTCTAGTCGCCATCCCTTACTATTGGAGGCTACCCGCAATGAATACTCGAGTTTTCTGCCTCAACCGTGGGGTGGAAATGTACGGCAATATGGGAATAAAATCCTGGATTTAATCTCCGCACAAGTCGCCGTTTAATCTTGCAGGAGATATGGCAAGGGTAAATAATAAATGTATAATTCGCAATCACGTTAAATTGCATTGTGGGGTAAAGTTGAACCCGGTTGTGCATTTGAAGGTTATGCTAGTACGCTTTAAGCCTTCTCAACGTGAGAGCTTTAGCGAGAGTAATGCCGGATTTTAGGTGTTAAAGCATCATAGTAGTAATTAATGGATGAACTGATTCAAAGGCTTTAGTTAGCTAAATGAAATGTAGCATATTTTATATAACTAAGTAATCATGTTGCTACGGTACTTTGTATAATTTACTGGATTTGGTTTTACTGCTTTTGTGATTAAATATCTTAGAATATTTTATAAAATTTGTTATAATATAGGTGTAATGGTATAGTTGTAAAACATAGTATTTTGCTAAATTATTAATTTTATTCACCGAAAACAAAAAACATTTACTAGGAAAGAAAAAAAATTAAGTTGTTTTACTTGGCTGGAATTTGTGAACTTACTTCTTAGATTTCCTTCATTAAGACGCTAAGAGCTCATTATTTAGAGAAGTTAATAAGAATTCCGAAGTCGTATTTATGTCATGGGTAGACTTAAGATGCCGTTGGACATTAAGCTTACGAAAACCAGATTAGACCGAAATAATTGCACAAATGTATTTGCAGTGGGAGTATTATTTTGGATTGTACAACATTACTGATTTACAAATTAGGCACAAGAGATTGTATTACGATACGTTACAAAAGATGAACAGTTTTAATAAAACTTTTCGTACTTAATACATACTTATTTTTTAACCGACTTCCAAAACGGAGGAGGTTTTTAATTTTGTTGTTTTTTAGGGTTCCGTAGCCAAATGGCAAAAAACGGAACCCTTATAAATTCGTCATGTCTGTCTGTCTGTCTGTCTATCTGTCTGTCCGTCCGTATGTCACAGCCACTTTTCTCCGAAACTATAAGAACTATACTATGGGAGTTCCCCATACATAGAACTGAAACTCAAAAATTTTTTTTTTCATCAAACCCATACGTATGGGGTATCTATAGATAGGTCTTCAAAAATGATATTGAGGTTCCTAATATAATTTTTTTCTAAATTGAATAGTTTGCGCGAGAGACACTTCCAAAAGTGGTAAAAAGTGTGTCCCCCCCCTGTAACTTCTAAAATAAGAGAATGATAAAACTAAAAAAAATATATGATGTACATTACCGTGCAAACTTCCAACGAAAATTGATTTGAACGAGATCTAGTAAGTAGTTTTTTTTTAATAGGTCATAAATCGTAAACCGCAAAAAACATCGATCAAAGTTACAATGAAGTACAAGAACTTTTATATTATGTTACTGGCTGCTACGGAACCCTTCATGGGGGAGTCCGACTCGCACTTGGCCGCTTTTTATGTTAACATGACGGATTTGACACTTCAGAACTCTGTTTTTGAAGAATGTTTGCTACCCCAGAACCGCTTTCGATTTTTTGAAGTAAAACTTCTTTAGGCCCAACTCAAAAGTAACTCAGATTATTTTTCGGACGGAAGTATTCGGATGGAAGTATTCGGACGGAAATAAGGCTCTATGGTCTATTAAATGTGAAATCAAAACAAAACCATAAACAAAACTGAACTACCAATACATAATTTTATTCTATAAAGATTATATTGTACTATCTGTGACAAGTCTATAGATTAAATAAGTATCACGGGGTAACGAATAACGGTATTATTAACGGTAATTATAGCTTTATATTCCTTTGTGTAAAGTATATTGTTAATAAAATGAGTCAACTGTAGATATTTATTTTAAATTAAGTTTAATTTTTTTACATGTCACCAACGTTAAAGAAGTTTTACTTCGATCGCGCGTAAAGATTACACGCACACACTTTTTTATTTATCCCTTTTTAAATTACACCTTCTAGATCAATAAAGATCCATGAATTGCTTAAAGCAAATCAAATAATTACTTAGAGTATATTGCTTCTTGCGTGAATTCCTACAACTCAAAGAAAAAAATGTGTATATTGTATGATGACTTTTTGTCAAAATAAATCTTACTAAGCAGGTTTAAAAAATGCTCTGTTGTTGCCATATTTTGCAACTTTATGTTATTTTATGACAGTAATGAAAAGAATATCGATTTTGTTACTTAATTTACTTGATGACTTGATGATGACGCAGTACCTAGTGTTTACTACTACATACTCGTACATACTTACTTGCTTACTCTTTAAATAGAAACGATGGTGAACTGATTGCCAACTGCACCCACGTCTTTACAGACAATGCTCAATTAATTTACGACTTACTGTTTGATAATTGCTTTAGATCGAGGTGTAGATTTGTAGATTTCATAAAATTTCATTATGTTTATAATACGAATCCAAACAAGATGTGACACTTAAAACTTTAATAATCTTGCAATCGGATTTGCATCCCGATTTTAACGATTTTAATTGACAAAATTATGTACTTATTACTTTTTAATTTCTTCCACGGTGGACGCAAGTAAATGATCACTGATTGCATTACCATGCAATTGACACAATATTAAGAAGGTATAACTTTATTTGTATATTTTATCTGTGGCTTCGTAAATCCTAAACGGATTGTCCTTGGTTATATTTTTAATCCGTATTTGGGCGGCCTATAATACCTACTGACTCCAATTCTATACCGGCATACTAGGGTGTCGCAAAAGGCGAACGAAGCTGGCCTGCTTGGTGGTAAGCACGCATATTAGTATCATATATTGTGTCTTCAATGCTACAATAACATGGCAATCCTGACTTGATAGATATTGCAGTATCAACTGGAATGAGCAGCATACCTAATTCTTCCTCAACTACAGCAGAAGAAGACGTGTTTGAGCTTATTGAAATAGTCGCTCGAATAGGACAACTTTAATAAACAGACGCGAAGATTTTTTAAATGTTAAATGTATACCTGTGTTAACACTGAACATATGTATAGTATTAATAATGAAATAGTACAAATACTGTTTTAATTAAAACATACTGAAGCTACAAATAGTCATGTGATCCAAGATATATTCACTGATATAGGTTCAAAAAGAGATGTTGTTTCGTCTTGCTTAGATTTATCTCATCTCAGTTCTAAACTTGGATATGCGTTACAAGACTCTAAAAGCACATTGTGTGCGTTAAAAAACAACACAAAATTAAGGATCACATTACAAAATTCCATTAGGGCAGCCAATAAAAATAGATCCCATCTTTATGCTCAAATGGCTTTAAATCCAGTCGTACAAAAAATACGATAAGATGTAACCGATTTTAGTGATAAGCAAATGGATAAAACAGATAATGATTTATTAACCGTCGAACTTTTTGGATATTACTTTTGGATACTTTTGGATAAGCTTAGATTGACGAAGTAAAAGTTAACTATTATCAACATGCAATATCATGTGTTGAAGAAAATGGACTTAACATGAAACCTAGAATCTATCAGATCTAGATATTGTTCAAAATAGCCCAGGAATGAGATGACGAGCCACCAGATACTCCCTAAGTGGTCATCGTCGCCCTTCTATGCGTAAGATTTGGTTGGTATTTTCACCATTATCACTATATTATTATGTTCCGACTTAATTTTTCATATTTTTTTAATTTTTTACGATTAATATTATAAGGTCAAGGCTCTACTTGAGAAAAATCATTTAATTGAGTTATTACTAAGTTTTAAAGATTTCAGGTAGACAGTTTCATACTATTTTCTTTTAAAACAGCAATATAATGGTTGAGACAATCTGAATAACAGTAGCTGAGCATGAAACATTCATAAGGCATATAAAATATACATAATGTTCGTACAAGTCTTTATGTGGACATGTTGTCTTCGAATTTAAATCTGTAGTTTGCTACCGGTATGGTGTACCACCGGTATGTATGGAATTACCGGTATGTCAACATTTGATTCAGTAGAAACTTAAACGTCATTGTTTACTAATAATCGAAAAACGAGTAGCGAAATTAGCATTTACACGATTGTTTTGTTATTTAAAACAAAAAGTTAAAAAAACCCTCGTCATTTACGTGTGTGAATAATTATATAAACTAACTAGCTGATCGGGCAAACGTTGTTCTGCCAAAAATTTTTTAGGGGTAGGGGGATGAAAAATAGATGTTTTCCGATTCTCAATCCTAGCCGATATGCACGCAAAGGTTCACGAAAATCGGTCAAGCCGTTCAACTTCGTCAGAGGAGTTCAACTTCTAACACCGTGACACGAGAATTTTATATATAAGATATTATGCCCATGTGGCATTGCAATGGCTCTAGAAATGGTGATATCTTTAGTAATTTTATATTTATTTTTAACATAATAAGATTTAAATAAAATAAATAAAGAATTGCATTCTTATCTTATTTTTTTTTCTACATCAAATGCGAGGAACGCTTCAAGCTTATCATATACTAGTTTCCTAACGAACAAGTCGATTACAAGCGACGTGGAATGTATTGAAAAATGCTTGGAAACCGTACAAGGGATAAAACGGCCATTACTTAGCATTGTGTCAGAGTTGGAAATCTCGTAAACTTATTCTGAATAACTGTACGGAACGCTCTTGTTAGCTCGGATAGGAGTTAGGACATACATAAAAAAACATACTCATATCCCGCACTAGGATTATCTGTATCGCGGGCAGCAAAAGCAACACAAATAAGACATCGCTAACTAGACCAGTGCCGATAATTTTTGAAACAAAAAAAAATAATAGTAGGATGAAACCCATTGCAAAAGGAAGAGAATATAATGAAAATGAAAGGAAAAAAAATTACAGGCGATCTGAGGTCGGGAAGTTTTTTTTTGTTATATTCTCTTCCTTTTGCAATGGGTTTCATTCTACTATAATTTTTTTTTTCACTTTTTACTGTTTTTAAAGTTATCGGCACTGGTCTAAACACCCATGATACAAACATTTGTCGGGAATTGAATCCTGGACCCCGTATGACGCCCGTATGACGCCTTTAAATAAAAATATTTTCGTCGAATCAGTTATTACAAAAATAATATGGGATAGAAGATCGCTGGTGGCAGCAATACTTCCAAAGTACATGCTATCGTAGACTCAAGTTAAATTCAAATGTAATAATGTAAAAACATGTACAGTCTACATGACAAGCAATCACTCAGACCAACCTGATCGGAAGACATAACAGGTGAAATCTTAAGAACCAACATGGTAACGCCCACTTCTGTCGTAACCCAAACACGCACCAAACTTAAGGCTCTATATTAACCAAGACTTTTACGGACCATTTGTGAGTCGACTATGTCACGGACACAAGAACATACGAGTACAACATACTGTCTTACATTACCATACATTACCATATTGTGATATACCTAAATGGACAAAGGAATTCATCTTGTAATCATGATGATAGTTAACCAGCAGGGACGTATTAAGGCGGGTCTTGAGCAACAGTAGATTGAAGGCATGTATTTTATTGCTCTTTCCTTAAAATATTCCCATTTTCCATGAGTTTATTACTTCATGTACTTAATCTTAAATTAAAAAAAAAACGAAAATTTTATCTATATTCTATATATAAATAAATAAAATTGGAGTGTCTGTTTGTAATATTAAAATAACCGCTTTTTACTAAGTGCATTTGGATGTATAGACGGTACATATACCAAACCAACATTTTTTACAATTTTTGTCTGTCTGTCTGTCTGTCTGTTTGTTCCGGCTAATCTCTGAAATGACTAGATCGAATTTTGACGGGACTTTCACTAGCAGATAGCTGGCGTAACAAGGAGTAACTTAGGCTACTTTTATTTAAAAAAAATATAACACTCTCGATTAAGTCATTTTTCATACAAAAAAACGAGATCAAAATCGGTTTATCCGTTTGGGAGCCACAAACAGACACATAGATACACAGATAAACAAATACCTATACAGATATACAGACACACAGACACGTCAAACTTATAACACCCCTCTTTTTTCATCGGGGGTTAAAAGTACATCAATTTAAAAATATTTTGTAAAATTTATGAATCACCTAAAATTGTGTATTACATAATTTAACGTATTATGGAAGCATTTGAGTCTTTTATGGTAAAGCCGACAATCGAGCTGTCGATTCACCTGATGGTAAGATGTCGATGGTGGTTATCTTCGATCATGTACATTAACGACACCAAAGGCATCGCTGATGCGTTGCCGCCCAAGAAATATTATCTTATATTTTGTGCTATAGTAACAGCAATATAATTTTGTTTTGTTAAAGACCCAAACATTATAAATTATTTTATAACGCTTGTATAATACAAGTTAACATTTCAAACGGGTCATCTGGTTGATTGGTTGAAATAACAATAACAAATGAACGAAAATAACGATGCCTTCCCTTTAAACCGTTTGATATAACCGACGGAGCGGTAAAGTTAAAGGGCAAATTGGTAGAAAAATGTTTTATTATACAAGATGACTGATTCCTTTCCGCTTCGCTATTACAATTGAATATCTGATACCGTTTAAATGCTAATGATTGTTTTTATGTGAACAGTGAACACCCAAGTAATCATCTATGTACGTTTAATAATTTATTGATTGAAGGAGCCCTTTATTACTCTTTACAGTCAAAACATACAAGTTCTTTATACCTACAAAATTTAATTTAATTTTGTATTGTATTTAATCATTGTTTACCTACACGTCTATTTGGAAATCAGGAAATCAGACAGGGATCACTCTAAACTACGTTAAGAAAATACTTATTGCGTTTCATTGTAATATAGAATTAAGCAACATCGTTATTCTCTCTTGCACACAAAGAGTTAAAAACAAAGAAACTACGTTTTCATAACGTAATAAGGCAATTAACATGCGCGAGCGCATTAAACCGCAAGATGGCGTCGAGTGGGAGTGGTGACTCAATTGCTCTATACGGATTGGTGCTCGTGGTCTCTTAATTTATCGTTAATCATGATTGACGGTCAGTTACGGCTTTAAATATGATAATAAAATTTTATAGGGTCTTACGTTACTTCGTGTATTATATACCTAAGAAATTTATGTCAATGGCTGGTAAAAGAACAAATGAGCCATGTAGTGGTAAGTGGTCGCCGTTGCCCATGCACATAAGTAATACGAAGGGCAAAACCATTCATCCATGCCTTTGTAGGTCCACTGCTGGACATAGACCTCCCCTAACTTGCGCCACTCTGACCGGTTTTGAGCCTTCTGAATCCAGCGGATGCCCGCTGTCTTCTTCACGTCAGTCCAAAGGCAATACCGATGAAGAAATCGATCAAAAAAACACATCTCTAGACATGATGATATTTAAAGACTTGAAGTTATTATACGTACCTATCTTTAATAGCTAAAGTAAAAAACAAAAAATGCGCTCTTATACCCTTTGCTCTAGTTGAGAAAACCTGTGAAAATATTTTTTCATCTTAATATCATCCTCTTAATAATATTTTAGTAGATGTTGTTACTATTATTGATATTATTATATCTTCTTCTTGACTTCTTGAATATTATAGAGAAGTATTTGAACGTTAAATAATAATAATAATTATTATTATCTAAAAGATGAAATAATAGAATAAACATATTTATATTTTAATAAGATTTTAGTGCTCTAATACCGTTTTTGTCTTACATTTTCTTTGCTTAATGAAACTTCTAATTTAATGTATGCAGTTCCCATACTTCGATTCAAACTATTACTAATTATCGATACTTTCATCCATTGTTCAATTTGTCCGTCATTAGTATTATAATTACGTCTATTATTCGTGGAACTGCGCTTCGAATAAATATATGAACATTAACGACATGCGGAAGAGGTCGCGTCGTTACTGAGAAAGGGGACAAAGATAGTTTGTGTTTTTTTAGAGATAATTGCCATTGTTTCCATAAATTGTTTCCTTATAATATCCAAGAAAAAGTACACAGGTAGGCTTAGAACTCATTAAGATGTTCATCTTTGGGGTTTTATGGATGAATAACAAGTTTTGCTTCAACCAGATTTCAGCGTCAGCCTGTCATGGTTGTGATAAATCCTGCTGAAAAATACCATTATTATTTTACTGTTCATCTTAATACTTACGGTGCCGATACATTATTAAGTTAAATTTGCTTATATGTATCTATTATGAAAAATATATTCAGAAAAATAAATATATACAAGATGCCCGATCTGCAAAACAGATTATTATCAACTATTTGCCGATTGTAAAACGAATTCAATTCCATAGCGTGTTCGTCGCAAAATACTTGGCCAATTTGAACGCGATACGACTGAAAGTTAGTTTCCACCGTGGAAATATTTATGCAGTTCCGCGAACATACTTCGTTTAGTTTTCAAGTTGCCGACACGCAAGTAAGAATACCGCATAGTTTCTGTAGCGCATAACGATATTATAACCAATTTCAAATAGGTATACCTTATATGTTTAATACAAGATATTATAAAGTTTTTAAAAAAAATACTTACTACTGCTTTTTTAGACAATTTTTTAAATAAATTACTTAAATAACAAATATGATATCTAAGCGTATTGGGGCAGGTAAAGAAGCTGGTCCGCTTTGTACGATACGAGGTTTAAAATATCTTATGTTATTAAAATATATTGTTATTAAGTCATTAATATTATTTCTGCTATTATTTATCTTTTCGTCAAGCCTGTCTGTCTGTCTACCCTCTTGCTTCAGTCAGCCGCCAAACGATCTTGAATTCCGGCTGGGGTCTAGAGACTAAATAGCATATTTTATTTCTTTTTCTATCTCTTCTTTCTTGGCAAAGCATCATTGGTGTTCAGTGTTGTTAATGACTACTTACCATCAGGTGGATCGTCAATTCATTTGTCGGCTAGTTACATAAAAAATATGAATTCAAATATTTTCCCAGTTACAAAAGCGTAAATTTCCATTCAAATTTTCCTTCAAGTTTCCCATCGTAAAATGTTGACGATCAATATTTTGATTTACCTCGAGGCTTGAATCCTACAAACTCACGGGATTATCTTCTTAACCATCTTCATCGTGGGTACGAAAACGGTTTCAAATAGTAACTCAAATAACGATGACCGCCTTGTTACTTCCCAAAAACAAGGTTCAAACCCTCCGGGCGGAATTGATAATTTACTCGTTCGAAGGGCTATCATTAAGGTCGTTGAGTATGGGATGATTGCTACTCTCGTCCGTATATTTAGACCTTGCTCTGGACACGTCGGCGACTTGGTAGAAGAACAAACAATAGCTTAGCTTGTTGGGAAAGAAATTACGAATGCTTGTTATGATGTAATATTATCTTCCAGTCTCTTTCCGTTTCGTGTTTTTGGCGAATTTCGGGTATTAACACGTTCACTGCGTTAGACAAATTTGATGACTTTCAGTTGGTGCGGTATGGGGTCTATTATATCCGAAGCACGAATTGTTCCTGGTGCGTTGCTGGGTCGAAAAGATCCGTTTGACTTCCATCTGTTTAAGAGGATTTATCTTTATAGGTATAATGATTATAGTGTATTTTTTTGTAGCAATATATTGACCAATAAACACTCAATTAAAGGCTGAAATTGTAGGTAGATGCACTGAATGGTTTCTTTGTAAATAAAGGGATTGTCTGGCGGATCTTTACGACCCGTTCTCCGCACTGGTTAGTAAAATTGTCGATACATTTTTAGTGTTGAGCATGATAAAGAGACATCGATAGCGATAAAATAATGCAGTTTGTAGGATTTGTAATGTGTGACCAGTTGACGGGCTAGTATATACATTGATATATTCCACTTACCGATTATTATTTGTTTTGGGGAACCATCGCTTACTTAATTTTTCTTAGGTTTTTCACCGTTACATGACTTAAACAACATTTTTCTGGATAGCTTCATGTTACATACACAGACAGTGTTACATACACTGTACAATACAGCTGTATAATATAACTGTACAATATTCTTCTTATTTGCATAAAAACTCATCTAACCATACAGACCTCACTAGCTCAACTAGTATGTAATCTAGTGCGGCTATAGGGTCATCGGGCATCGGGTCGTTAAGAACCGATAAACGCACTAGATGTAAATTTTTTACGTTCAGTCGGTATCGGGTCGTAAGAACCCGATGCATTTTTTTTGTATTTACATTATCTATTTAACGAGGCAATTCCAAAACACTAACCATCTCATTCATAACCATAGGGAGACCAAAGATATCTGTCCCGCACCAGCGGTTGGCACAGTAATTTTTACCCCGCACCGGAGGAAAGTTGAGCATCGGATATAATCAACCCGCTACCGCACCGAACGTGTTAACATAATTATCCTTTGGTACTTTACAGACAGATAATAATTTCTAATTGTATGTTTATACGCTTTAATAAATTTTGCATTTTAATTAAAATGACAATTAAACATTCCAAATTATAATGCTTAGTTTTACTTGAGATTTCTGATATAGTTATGTTAATTTAGTTTTTGTGATTCATCACAAATAAAATATCAATTCTGAAGTTCTATTAAATCGTTTTTGAAAGATAGAAAAACCTGACATTAATATTGTAAAATAGAGCTGTATATTTTAAACACCATTATAGCTGATAACATCATTATTACGGTAATTTAAAAATAGAATGTGGCTCTATTCTAGGAGTCGTATTGCTCATTTCCTGCGATAACAGTTTATGATTGTTTTAAATACGACCCAAAGTTTCTTTGTTATCTTTTGCCTTTTATAATAAAAAAAAAACTTTTAATCAATGATGAAAAACCATAACTGTTTCATTGGAAGACTTATTTCTCCTTTCACAATGATTAAATCCACTATTTTAAGATGCTTGCCAAATGCTATTTTTATTATTGATCTTTAACTCTGCAAGTATCTACACACAGTTTTTCGTAATTAATTTTACAGCAATATTAGGTTAAAGTCGGAGGCCCTCGGGCGGCATGAAAACTTCCGACACTGGGGTTGGCCACTAACCCCTCCACCAATCCGTACTGGAACAGCGTAGTACAGTATGCTCTATACCTCCTCCCAAGGAGAGACCCGTGTCCAGTAGTGGGCCATTAATGGGTTGAAGCCATTTTCAAAACGACATATCTACATGTTCACTGGTGATTACTTGTATTTAATATCCGACGCGCGATGTCTCTATGAAAAGTAACTTACACTAAAACTCCCGTGTAGCAGACAAATATCCATCGTTGATTATGATCAATTGATCATTCCAGATTCAAGATGTTATAAGAATGCATCAGCTACCATTGTCACATTATTCCAAAATGAAACAAAAAGTATATGTTTTTGTTTAGGTTAATAATGAACAGCTAGAAGACTCAATCTCAACTATTTAAACTGGTAAAAAAAAACATACTGTATAAATAAAAAAAATCAAATAGGTTGTTCACAAAAGGATATTATTAAACTTTTGACAAAGCAACGTCGGAAATGGAGATAAATTTAATACCATCTACCTACAGCCACTAACAATATCCAAGTTTTTGTATCGCGCGATCATCTTCTGTCGTTTTGTGGTTGCACTTTTTTCTTCCGGTTTTAAGGAATCCTTTGATAAGTTAAAATGAACCTATTGATGTAGTGTTAAAGTCGATATTCGTTATTTTACGAATACGACAAATAATAATGACACAATTTAACCGCGGGTTTCCTGTAAAGTGAAACGGGGTGCGACCCCGCGTTGTTCAAGACATATCGAGTTGCTATCGAAACTTGATTAGCTTCTTAAAATATTCGTTATTATACTAATAGTATAGGTTTATTCTACTTACTAATAAGTGGGCATAGTTAGATAATTAATTATTTATTCTAATCCACTCAAAACATGATAAGTTTTAACAGTTGACCTATTTTCTGCATCGTTATAAATTTGAAACTAGGTAAATTTAGTAGTACTTACATTAAAAACAAAAAAAAGGGAAAAAGTGCATAAGACAATTTTAGTAAGAGAGTCGTTTTAAAAAGTGAGCATGAACATTTTTTAAAGAGAATTGTATTAAATGTATTTACAATGCAATACTTTCGTCAATTATATGGAGTTATTAAACGTTATAGGCGTTATACCCATGAATTCAGTCCACTAACTTACCACGGGTCTCTTGAATTGCCTAAGAGTATATATACTACACCACTCTGCTCGTTACTATTTAAACTAAATTTCATGTTCAATATATTGTAAAACAGCACATTTTTACATAATAATGTTCTTTATAAAAGAATATTAGGTACCTCAGACTTTCTTTGAAAGTTTTTAAAATCTTTAAAGTATCAAATGATAACTGTATAGGTAGTAAAGGATATTTTCACTACACCGTACACTCACTCAACTCACTAACTCAACTATTATTGTCAATTGGCATACCGCATAATAACATTGTATCTAAATAAATAGAGGTATTATCTATACAAATACACAAAATTGGATTGTCTGTTTGTAATATTTAAATAACCGCTTTTTACTAAGTGCTAAGTTTGGATGTATACACGGTACATATACCTAAACAACATTTTTTACAATTTTTGTCTATCTGTCTGTCTGTCTGTCTGTTTGTTCCGGTTAATCTCTGAAATGGCTGGACCGATTTTGACGGGACTTTCACTGGCAGGTAGCTGATGTAACAAGGAGTAACTTAGGCTACATTTATTTTAGAAAAAATAGTTTATTAGGCGATACGAAGTTCGCCGGGTCAGCTAGTCTAATACATATTTCTTAATTTCCCAGACTAAAACAAGTGTCTGAGGACAAAAGCATTTTATTGCAATTAATATTACCTTCTACGTTACTGAACTAACTTTCGATGACAAGTCTCGACAACTTGCCCCGTTATTGTTACTTATTATTCGATTGTTAAACCGCACTAAATAGCCACGATGTTCCACTTCTCAACACTCGACTCCATTCGAAACTAACCCTTATAACAACTCATTTTAAAGTTCATGATTAGCCCATTCAAGTAAAGTCTGGAACTTGGTTGAAAAGTTTACCGTCGAAGCAAAACCGTCGTGGTCTGAAGTGGTCATTCAATTATGTATTTCTCGTATTCCGGCCTGACGCGGTTGTAACTTATTCATTATTCTTTATTCGAATAATTAAATTTTCTACTTCGTTGAACAATAGATCTCGCTATGACTGTATTCGAAATGAAATCTAAGATATGCATGAGGAGTTTCATAGAGTTAGTCCGGAGTTAGCTTTTGATGTAACGTAATGCGACTGGCGAGTTTTGCAATTCATTGAAATAAATTAACTCCATTTAGCAGAAAAAGCTCAAAGCGTAAAAGTAACTAAGTAAGTAAATTTTGTTCAATATTTTATTCTACAATTCTGGAGTTTTAATAAATATGTATATCCATGCCAAATTACAGCTTTCTAGCACTAAGGGTCTCGGCGCTTTACTTCTGGGAGACGGACGAAGGGACGACGGACGGACGGACGGACAGACGGACGGATAGACGGACGACGGACATGACGAAACGGACATGACGAAACATGATGAAATAGCCTGCCTGCGTCCTTGTTCCCAACCGCCTGTGACGTGGATGTCTTCAAGAAAAGAGTGAACAGGCTTTTACTAAGTTGAGGTGGGATTGTGGTCAAGCTTTAACTTAATTTAAGTAAAAAAAAATATATAAGTGTTCCGATTTTACTTCGGAACCCTAAAAACGACTCGTAAGACACGGCACGACCGATCCACTGATTCCTCGACTAACAAATGACTTCACTGTTAATTATTGTTTTTTTTTTCTTTTTTAACCCTGAGCAGATTATTTACCTGAACATCTAATCATCACATCGAACATGGACATTAGCAACACTAGAAACAATTCACTGCTAGCCAAAAACACCACTTTCATAGAATAAACTAAACACTGAATAACGTAACTATAACAATATTTTGAAAGCCAGCTTAGCTTCAAAGTGCATTGCCCGGAATCGCACAATGTACGTCATTCACGGTGACAACTCACAAGCTTTATTGTTAGAAAACGGAAGTTGACATTATATCACGTGTTATCTTCGCATCACTCTTTGTTCCTTTGTAAAACTTCCTTGCGTGTAGGTAATGTTTAATCCAATTACTTTTAGAGTTTCGAACCCTTAGAGCAAAGATTTTGATAACCTACCAGATGGTTTCCTCGTTCTACTTACCTATAATTAAGCATGAAATGTGCTGGAAATGGAAGAGTATGTTATGTATAAAATGTCTGAAAAAGTGAGAATAACAATATAAAAGTGACAATGATATCACTAATATTTTATGTCAATTTATGCCAGAAAGTAAGAAACCATTTCGTGGAATGATAACTTAACGTCAAGGTGTTTTTTGTAATCAGCTTTTAAAATAGTATAATTATTTTATGCGGTACTAACTTTTGACAAGTCTACTTCGTTATGGATATTATAAGGAACGGCAAAATTAAAGAATTTACAATTAGACATAGAAAATGGGTTTCCAATGATTTATTCTTTTCCATAGTAAAATAAAAAATAAATCAATTGTGCTCTTCAAAATTTAACTTTAACATAACACTTAACAAACGAAACCAGTTAACAATACGCAACACGTGGCCACAAGTATTACACAATAGATACCAGAAAAAAGTCCTACACCTAGCAAAGTATACCTTATATCTTTAGAATAAGAGCTTATTAACCTCCGCTGAAATATACACAGTCATATACGGGTTCATCGTGATTCGTCGAGAGATTGTAGAGCATCGATCAAGTCCTCTGTCAAAACTAATACGGACTCAGTCCCGTGAGATATTCCCAATCCACTGGTAATTATGCGTTTCAATGCAGCGAACGTCATCCGATTAAAATTGGCAGGCGGGGAGTGATATTGAAGGATGGAGTTGATACATGTTCCGTATCAAACTTGAGTTAATAGAATGATGTGATAACATCGATAAAGAGTATTGTTAACAAATTCAATTAAGCTATATTTAATTGACTATATTGTTTCAGTTTCTATAATATAGTAGCTAGTACAAACAAATTTTTACACCGAAAGAGGGAATTGATTTACAAGAAGGACTTTTTATCAATATTATAGGGTATATTTTCATTTTCAAAAAATCCTTGTAGACATCAATACTAATATATAAAGAGGAAAGATTTGATTTTTGTTTGCATTAAATAGGCTCCGAAACTACTGAACCGATTTGAAAAATTCTTTCACTGTTGGGAAGCTACACTGTCCCCGAGTAACATAGGCTATATTATATTAAAAAAAAATACGGATCCTTAATAAAACTCCAATAATGTAACCCAAGGTGTTAAAAAATAAGTTCGTATATAAAGATATAGGTACATATTTTGTATTAGAACATAAAATGTATTAGAATATATTGTTTGTGTTCAGTGTAGTAGAGCCATATACGAACGTCATATCATAACGGTTAACTAAATGTTCACTTTATTAAAATACGAGTAACCGCCCTCGCTTTGCTTCGGTTTGCTTATTTTTTTACACCTTGGGTTACATTATTGGAGTTTTATTAAGGATCCCTATTTTTTTTGAAAATGTAATATAGCCTATGTTACTCGGGGATAGTGTAGCTTCCCAATACTGAAAGATTTTTTCAAATCGGTTCAGTAGTTTCGGAGCCTATTCAATGCAAACAAAAAATCAAATCTTTCCTCTTTATATATTAGTATAGATTAACTCATTTCTACATACCTACACCAAATCATGTTAGAAATAGTTACATTTGCCAAAGGCGTGATGCAGGAACTTGATATTTCGGGGAACTAAATGTATGTCATATTAATTTTCGCTTCCCATAGTTTCCTTGTTAGCGATACTTCATGAAGAGCTGGTGAAACAATTCTTGAGACACCCGTTTGTAGGCACCAAATTAGCAGTTTCGTGCTGATAGGTATGTAATAGGTATATGCGTGGGTTTTAATAATTCATTGCTAAAATAGAAAGCATAAATATTACTTGCAAATTTTAACACATTTAATTTTGAAACAGTAAACAGTGTTAAGTAAATTGCTTTTTTTATGTAGCTGCAGTCCTGAAATATATGTATTACAACTTATCTTAAATCTAACGAATAATGAGAAGAAAATCTAAAGAAGGCGCAAAAAATGTGCGAAAACTTTAATTTAAATAATTTCAATCGTTTTTTTAACGCACTTGCCAAAAAGTACCTCTCCTAATTGCTGCTTGTAATTAAAATCTTGAAAAAATGTATATTTCATTACTAAGTTTATTGTATTCGTATTTTAATAATTAAATGATATTTGAACCAGAACACTTGACTGAGTTCGTAAGTTGACAAATTAACTTCCAAATATTATAATAAACCTATATTATAAACCAAATATTGTAAATGAGTAACTATCAATACTACCGATAAATTACACTCATTATTGAAACTACAATAGGGATTCGCTGTCACGATAATATTATGATTAACTTAAGCCAATATTGACTCGTGGTCTATTCTAGTTTGATACTAACTCAAAGTTTCCACGTAGTTGTCGGAGTCATAACACCGCTATTCATTTGGTCTACTGATTCAATTGTTTGTTTAACTGGAAACCGTTAGATGGGCGATCCATCAGGCTCTGAATAAATCATGAAGTATGTCAAACTATTCTTTTACAATAATATGGAAATAACAACGCTTTATTTGAATGGCAATTTAAAATTAATTTTGGTGTCTTTATAAAGTAGTACTTTTTGACAAGGGATGTGATTGGTAATAGGCAAAACTGCGTTATGGAAATGTATTAATTTTCTGTTTTTGCGTCGATATTGTAATGCTAATAATTTTGTTATTCCTATAAGATTCCCGATCATTTTAATTAAATGATAATGTTCTTGTGAATTACTTCTTCTTTTCAAAATTATTTCGTTCATTATCAATAACGTCAATAACAAATCTTTATAATTAAGTTTAATATTCATTCAATAAGTTTCCTTTTTATCCCATGAATCATTTGTGTCATAAATATTTCTTATTGGAAATTTTCGTATAAATAGGAACGTTACAGGTAAATTATGTAAGGGGGCACTCACTTTTCCGAAATTTTTTTGTTCGAATTTCATTTTACCGAATATTATGGATGGACGTCTTTTTGGCTATATGCATTATTTGACATAATATTTTTAGAGCATCGACGTATCATGTAAATAGGTATTATTTTACCGAACTACTCGTATGTTTCGACGATTTACAAAATAACTTTTTGCTATTGGCCGTAACTTCGGTAAAAAGTTTTTCGACCCAATGAAACGTAAGTAATGGAGTAACGAAAAAAAATCGAATTGACAATAGGTCAACTGAAACAGTGGTAGAGGTGATTTCAATGAAGTAAAAAAAACCGAAACAATAATAGCTGAAAAGTTTTAGGTGAAATGGAATTCGATCAAATATTTTTCGAACTTATGATAGGTACCCATTATACAGTTATATACAGTTTCATGTTGGTGAATCGCTTTGTTTCAGTTTATTCCTTTTTAGAATATTCGGGTTATTCCCATTTGCCACCACTGGTGGCAAATACTGACTGTTCAAATTGGGAAATGCATTACAATAAACATCTTTACGACATTTATTAACTAAGTATATTATTTTATTTTACTAACAAGACGTTCCAATGTCTAATTAGTTTAATTAAAATTATTATATTAAGTGACCAGGGTTAAAATAGAGTCAAATGGACCCAGTAAATTCCGCTTTTGCATACATGTATTTAATGGTTTTACATTACTTCATCTAGGTGGAGAACATAGTGAAGCATAACCCCAGACCCCAAAAATCTAATAAGTGTATTTTACTTATTAGTAAATTTATTAATGTCTTAATAATAATAATTTCACCACTATCCTTTCACCCTCCCCTAAAAGTATATGCCAATATTTTGACATTTTTGTCCTACGCGTAGGTAAGGTCTATACTTTTATAGTCTATATACAGCGCTCTATAATACCTATAAAGAACTCATAAAACTCATGATCGACCGTGATAAAGCATCAGCGGGCGTGGTCAGTAGTTGGATGGGTGACCGCTGAACACAAGTGATATAATCATTTAAGCCTGTTTCTTATTTCCCACCTTCGTCCATGGGAGACGATAGCTACTTACCATTAGATGGATCGTCAGCTCGTTTGCCGGCTATTTCCATAAAAAAAAATCCAGAAATTACTTAATCTTAATTACTTAATATTTTAAACTGACGTTTGCGAGTTTTTGTAATTTGATATTTTTAAACTACCTATTGTTTACCTCCACTGATCTTCACTTTATTCATACAAGACCATTTTACTAAATGGAATAGGAAAAATTTGTAGTTGGCCATGTAGCCACGAATCAATCTGGAGCGTCCGAAAAAAATACAAAATAAAAAGTTTAAACTAATTTCGTTCACTGTTTAAATGGTATTGCTTTTTAGGGTTCCGAAGTAAAACCGGAACCCTTATAGTTTCGTCATGTCCGTCCGTCTGTCTGTCCGTCCGTTTGTCCATCCCTCTGTCCGTCTGTCTGTCCGTCCGTCTGTCCGTCTGCCTGTCCGAAGCAAAGCGCCGAGACCCTTAGTACTAAAAAGCTGTTATTTGGCATAGATATACATAGTTATTAAAACTCCAGAATCGTAGAATAAAATATTGAAAAACATTTGTTTTCAAGATACCGGGTTCCGTTAGAGGTAACGTGAGGATGAACTTTTTATTCGTCGCGTACCCTATAGTGTGGGGTATCGTTGAAAAGGACTTCCAAAAATATTATGGGTCTTTTAAGACCATTTTTTGGAATAAGGGGTCTGTTTGCGAAATATTTGGCTTTAAAGTGCTAATTTTGGTTAGAGTCAAGTGTCCCGTCCTGTCAGCTAAACGGATGGAGTTGGACAAATGAAAAAATTGTTAAAACTAGGATATATGACGAATTTACAAGAAAAACTATCACTGCTATGTTAGCATATAAGTAGTTAATGAGTAATAGTCGATAAACTTACTACTTCGGAACCCTACATTGCGCGACTCAAAAGTTCACAAAGTGTCGATTCCACGAGTATGTACCAGCATTTTATTTTAATTCATCTGAATTGAACTTTATTTAATTAGGTAAATCGCGTCGCAGCTTCGATTAAATATAAATTGCCTTTCGTGAGTATTGCCACCCTATCGATTTTATCTTATTGACATAACAATCAGCCAATTAGACCGCCCACAATGTATTGGCAATTATTATAACACAAGATACGTTAGTTTGGTCTGGACATTTGCAGTAAATGATCTTTAAGCAAATATTTAAACTTTTTACATCTTCAGCTAAAAACAAGTATAGCTGCTGGATTTATCTAAGTAACACGGATCAAACAGAAAATCAGCATAATCTTCTCAAGATTAAGTTAACTAATATTTACTCTCCTTGCTAATAATATAGAGATTTATTTAGTTATTGCCAACTTCAAATAAAGATTTCTTTTTAATTCATTTCTCACGTACTTATACATAAGTTACATCTTGATTTAACAAAAATTTCAATAAAATTAGATAGAGAGGAAAATATTTCATGGTTGATATATCGTTTTGGTTCTGGCGTATTTTGGAATACCTACTAATTTTAATGTTCGTATAATTAATATGATTAAACTTTTTAAATTAATTTTTATGTTCAAATTATGTAATTCTTGTTCCAAAATTACAAAGACCGTCCGAGAAAAATTATATTAAAAAGCAATTAATTAGGCAAATTTGCAACTCTAGGTTTGTTATTTTTAATCTTTGTGCGAAATTACTTTTCTAATTAAATAATCAAGACTTACGCTCAGATACCAAAGTAATTTGAATAAAAAACGTAGTGAGTATCAAAACGTCAGTATAATTTTATTACGGTTTCAAGATATTCTTTGTACATTTTATACAAAACAATAATTTTCATTAAGACTAATAATTACAATCCAAAAATTACATTTTATTTTCAAGTTTATAATTATTAAATCTAATATCACGATTTAGCTTAATCATATAATATAGTTACTAAAGCGATACATGTATGCTCAAAAACAATAAGTGCAAACATACAAATTATACACAAATTTATACACATTTCAATCACGACAAAAGCACATTGATACACATATTTACTCAATTTCTTTTACATAAAATATAATTTTATTGTAACACAAAATATATTATCGAATAACATAACATAAAAATTGTTTCATATAGTACATACATCTGAATCCATTTTCGTAAAATATTGTCTTATACTTTATACATAGATAAACATGAGTAGGCAATTAAGCGGTTCATAATAATAAATAAAGCTCTATAAGAAAGAAATTTGAATCTTATCTACTTAACCAATTTTGTGAATAAGACAATTTCTAGAGTTATTAACTTACGCTATTTGGTGTTGTTTTACAGTGAATGTTCCGTGAAAAATCTTCACATTAATAAAGTATGTAAATACACTTAAATAGATAATTTAATATCTGAATTTTACGTTATCAGACTCAACATTTTCATGTGAACTTTGTACAAAATATTGTTTCATTAAAATATTATCATGCTACACTTGACTCATACATAGACCGTATTAAGTATGTGAAAATTGACAAAACTGTACCTTATAAAGTTGATTGTATTTACAAAAATTACGATTAAAATCATGTTGAATGGTGCAATATTCTATTTAAATTAACTTGGGTAAGATGTAGGTGTAATGAGGTGAATTTTTACACAAAATATGTCCGTCCTTTAGCAGACACAGGCCCTGTTAAAGAACGTGGTGTTGTTGGAGAAATATCCTCTACTCTTGAGTATACGTGACCACTACTGGGTGATCGCCTGAGGTCATAATTAAACCGAGGACATGTCCTGTTGTCGATCGACATGTAGCTATTGTTGGAGTTGTTCCCCTCTCCGTACGTGTTGTTATCAGACGACGGCGAGCTTTCATTCTGCGACGACTCGCCTTCGTTTCTCCTACAATACTGAAGTGAATTCGTAAAATTCTGCTTTGAGCAACTATCGTTTGATACCGGCATTGTCGTGTACCTCAAAGTCGGGGTTTGACGTAGAGACTTCTTGAATACACTCTTTTCAGAGCCTTTCACTGTGATAATAGTGTCGGTTGAGTTGAGCAATAAAATAAAACGGTCCCAGAAACGTGGATCATTCCACGATATATTTTTAAATTTATCTAGCACAAAACCGAGCTCATCATTTATTTGGTTGTTATCTACCATCTTAATGAATATCACCTTATTTAAATCACTACGATTTAATGTCTTTAAGTAACTATAAAACATGTTTTTGAAATGAATGTCGCATAGATCGTTACAAATAAAATTTGTTGTCAACACGATAAGAAGTCGTTTAGACAACTTTGAAGACTTTGAAAAACTATCTAATGTCAAAATATTCAAAGGAGACTCGTTTATTGATGCTTTTTTGGCGGACATTTTTCTAAATTCTATTTCTGACATTATGTTATGATAAATAAAATTAGTATCTTTGGTATTGCATATCACGTAATATTCATACATGTGATTGGGATTACCGTCTAACACGTGGTCAACGTTAGGGCATGATTGTTCTTTGAACAAAGGCACACCGTAATTAGTGTACAACCAGTCACTGACGTCGTATCTGAAAGCATAGAATATAGCACCGATAAGACAGATTACTACCAAAATAATAATTATACCGCAAACAATGGCAAAATAATTGTCTGGCATAAAAACAGATTTTGAGACTATTTCATCCTTCAAAACTGTTGGGTCATTTTTGGACCCCATATATTCCTTACAGTGACTTAAAACAGATGCAATTGTTATTTTTGTGGGTTTGCCCTCGGAATCAGTGCAGAGCATTTTTTCGGGATCTCCCGGATCTCTTCTGAGCCATGAATCTAATTCGGCTATGCTTTTACAGTCACAAGAATATCTGTTACCTTCAAAAGAAACGTGTGCCAAACTTTTTGAAGAAGATGCTAATAATTTCCATGGATAAAAGTTTACTAATTTATTATCATCAATTCTTAATACTGAAAGAGATTTCAAGGAAGAAAAAGTATTGTTAGCCACATGAACGATGGCATTATGATCTAAATACAGTTCGTTCAAGTTGTTAAGGTGCATAAATTCATCTCCCTTTAGTTCAACAAGCTTGTTATTTTCCAAGTGCAATACCCTCAATGAATCTACCCCTTTGAATGTTTGGTTATTTACCTCTTTGAGTTTTGTATTATTGAGATATAATACTTGAAGTTTCTTTTTACCAATAAAAACATGGTTCCCCAAGTTAGTAATATGATTACCATCTAAATAAATTTCTGTGGCATCCATGGGAATTCTATCGGGTACTTCTGTGTAACCAGCGTTGGAACAATCCACAACGTTGGAATTCCAAGTGATGTCGTGATAACATCGACAATTGTTAGGACAAATCATTTCACAATCACAAGCTACAAAGTCACAGCAGTGACATAGGGCGAAACAATGACTTTCATATGGACAGAGAAAGTCCGAAGGTGACATATCTATTATCATTTTTTTCTCTTTGGCACGAGAATGAACCAACGAACAAAACGCTTTATCTAAATCTAACACTCGCGGGTATTGTCGGCTGTGACTTAAATAATTGATACGTTGAATCCATTCCATTGAACAATCACAAACAAATGGGTTTCCGCTTATAAAGAACTCGGGTAAGTCACTGTCTTCATCTATTTGATCTAGTCGAAATGAGTTCATGTCAAGCTGAACTAAATTGTTATTATTTAAGGTAACAGTTAAGAGTTTTTGTAACTTGGCAAATGTACCAACTTGAATGTTTTGTATTCGGTTATTATTTAAATACAGTTTTTCTACAGATTTAGGAATTGACGTAACTGTAAGCTGACTTATATTATTATAGCTTAAGTCTAATAATTTTATATTTACTTTTGAATATAAATCATTGTTGTGAAACGTTTCTATTTGATTCATGTGTAAGTCTAACCATTCCAAGCTGTCCGGAAAACTTTTGAAATCAAATGACACAATTTTATTTGCAGACATATTTAACCATACTAGACTATTTAGTGTCGTAAATATACCATCAAAATTAGTGATATCATTTCCATCCATTCGAAGCAGTTTTAAATTAATATTTTTGCGGAAACAACCGGCTGCAACATGTTTTATTTTGTTTGATGCTAAATTGAGTACTTGTAGTTGGGGCAAATGTTCAAAAGTGTCATCATTTAAATAAGTAACTTTGTTATCTACAAGACGTAAACCAAAAAGTTCGGTTAGACCGCGAAAGTTTTCGCGATTCAGATGAGTTATATTGTTGTTTCCTATATCTAACGACCTCAGGGACCGTAGTTTACGTATAGAGGTAGGAATAGAGGCTAAAAAATTGTCATTCAGACTTAAGTCCTCAATTGTTGTCATGTTGTCAAAAGCGGTATCGTCAATGTGTTTTATTTTATTATTATCCATAAATAATTCGTGTAAAACATGCAAGTCATTAAATAAATGTGTGTGAATATGTAAAAGCTTATTATTGGATAAGGTTAGTGAATGTAGATTTCTTAACTCCACAAATGCGTGATCATCAATATACGTTATTTCATTGTGCTCTAAATTTAATTTTTGTAAACTATACAAATCTTGAAATATGTACCGATCTACCTTACTTAACCTATTGTAAGAAAGGTTTAAAATTACCATTCGCAATAAACCAACAAAAGTGCCCTTATTTACCCACTGACTAGTAAGATCGTTATGCGAAAGGTCTAATATTTGGAGTTGTTCCAAACCCTCGAAGAGACCCGGTGGCAAAACATTTAACGTATTGTTACTTAAGTTTATTTCTTTTAATAATTTAGTGTCTGCAAAAATTGCAGGAGGAATAGTATTCATATAGTTACTTGATACATTTAAAACCTGTAAACTTAGTAATCCTCCCAAGGCACCATCTTCTATACTTGATATTGCATTATTTTGTAATAACAATCTTGTCAAAGAACGTAACTTGGACAAGCTGTTATCAGTTATAACAATCAAATCATTATAAGACATGTCCAGTGTTTCTAGTACTAAATTACAACTTTTAATGCTGAGGTTTTGTTCTCGTAGTGAATCCGAGAAACCGATAGTCTTAATATTTTGCAAATGATTACTTGTCAAATTCAAAGTCTTTAAGCTGTATAATGAACAAAACGTGTCCGTTTTAGTGCTCCAAATGTTGTTATCACTAAGTTCTAGTTCAATTAACTCACTTAACCCCAAAAACGCGTGTTCATGTAGCTCCATAGTCATAGCTGACCATTCGCTGTTGTGAGTCGTCACGTGTAATCGTTTCAAGTCTTTGAAGTTTTCAAACGCTCGTGCCGGTATCTGTCGTATCTTGCACTTGTCTATGATGAGATCTCGAAGTTTACCGAGGTTCCCATGTTTTCCTGACGTCTTCTCCGTCTGTGCGGCGAGCGTGCTTTCAAAGAAGAGTATCTCGCTGCATTGCACGTGCAGCGATATAACGTCATCGAAGTGCGTTTGACTGATGTTCTGTAACAGGTGGTCTAAGCTGCTTATCGTTCGGATTTTGCAGAAAAGTACAGCGGTCTCCGACGTTTCCGTCTCAGAACTGCGATAGGCGCACTCGTGCGGCATTTCCGCCGCGGTGCTCCTTTCAGCGACATAGCCGTAGAATAACACGTACACTAAAATGCAATTGAATTTTTGCGCGAGTCCATTCACGACAGTTTGTTTTATTGGCATCTTACGTTTGTATGCGAATTGCGGTGAGGCATTGAGGTCGGCAGTGCCATTTATAATGAGGCGAGATGGTTGATCGCGTCATAAATATTCACGGTGTGAGTATAACGACATCGCGAGTCGCGTGGCATGATAGCGGTGATCGCGTTTGCGGCGGGCGTAAGGCTCGTCCGGCGGCTGCCCACCGACTGAGCGACGCTCTAGCTCCGCCCTACGACGCCGACGCTCCGCCGCCGCCCCGCCGCCGCCGCCCGGCGTCCAAAGAAACTTCATCTCATAGGTAGTATCAAGGGTGCATAAGCCGTTGAATTATTCCCGTGCGGTCGTATCGAACGTTCATTATAAACAAAGACGTATTGAATGTGATTATGGACTTATTTCTCGTTTTTAAATTTTTAGTAAAGAAAAATTCAGACGGTAGCAAAAACGTATTGCGAATGTAAATGAATGTTCAAAATTATGTTTTGAAGTAGATGCCTTGCAATCAGTCATACGAAAATGATCAAATGGGTTAAGGTACGTCAAACACAGTTGGAAGTTCATTATGGAATCAAAAAAATCATAATTATGCGTTTCGGGCTTTGAATGATTACTGATCTAAATTATCCTTGAAAGAATAAATTTTATGATACAAACAAATTGGTATACCTACTTCACTAATAACGCAATACTTCGTAGAAGAAAGGGTTTTAGAAATTTTTCTTTAAATCAATTAGTAAAATAGTGAATGGGTCCTTAAATTTCCCTGATGAATTTATGAGGATTCAATATTAATCTGTATCTATCCTTTGTTTAAAAATTCAAGGTTTTAAGTTATTTAAGCCTTTATATAATTTCAAGCCCTAGAGATTAAAATAAGGAATGTTTGTATGAAGATTTTCTCAAACCTTTTAAATGGATTTCCAGTATTTGTATAACTCTTTGGGACAAATAATTATTCAGTGTTCATTAAGGATGTTCTAAATATGGATTGTTTACAATTTCACTGTAATTTTTTTGTTTTACATATCATACCGATCGTTAAAATATTTTTTGAAATACGATCCTTTGTAAACTAAGGGAGCAAATATTTACGTAAATCAGCAATTTTATCATTCGGTTAAAATTAAATAAACACTTTCTTTTGTTATACAAATTATCCTTTGTTAGCATTAATTTATAGTCGGGTTACAAGTATAAAAATATAAAACATTTGTTGATATTTTTATATTCATCTTTATTTATTTCATAATCTTATTTGTATCTTATTATTTCGTGTTTTTTTTTTCTTTTATTTTATCTTTTTTATTATTGTTCTTCTTAGAATACTTATTACTCGTATTTGTGTTTACGGGCCTATTTGTCTCAATGTTACTCGGTACCACAACAATACGTTAGTGTACTGTATGTACTTGTGTGTGTTTAATTGCGGCATTCATAACTTAGTAAGGTAATTTGGAATGGTTACCGATGATGCAAATATACCTTACATATCTTATATATCCTCAAAACTAAGAAAACCTGGTGAGTCAAACTGTGGGGAACTAATTTAATAGGAAGTATAGAGATGTGACTAAACCAAGTTTTTAATTTAATATGTTATCCGAGTCCGTTAAAATCCCTGAGGTAGGGGTTGACAACTGTTTTCTAGCAATCATTGGATCGTAATAAAACACGAAAGTGTGAAAGATATTTTGCTTACACGATGTTTGCAACTTATCATAATAGCACAACTGTCTTGACCAATCGTGTTCGATGCAATCTAAGTTGGTTAATTAACTGTTTACACAAATTAATGTGTGTTTCAAAAACCAAAACTTCTTGAAACACATAAATATCACAACATTTACAACACATTTCTTTCATCGTAATTCATTGTTGTACTAGCAGTACAGCATTGGAAATTTCATGGAGAATTCTGAGGTGTCACAATAATTTCTTTCACCGAATCAAGTGATAATTTTATAAATTTCTACTCTTATGGGTTTTGCTTTGACGATGAAGACGAGTGAGTTATAGAGAATTGAACCCAAATCCTATTGTGCGCAGAACCAACATTCAAACCAGTTAAGACTCAAACAAAGTCCTTACGGAATATATTTACGATATTTTAATCCTAACTTTTGCTTATCGTAAAAATAAAACAATGCCACACACTGCGTTAAAAATGTAACATCACTTTACACATGAATAACTTCGTCCTTGCTTCCGTAATAATGTTTGTTCTCAAAAAGAGGCTAATATCGTCATATCTTGGGCACCTGTTGTTGAAAAACTTTGTGAAACTTTTTACTTTCGCGAAAATGAGATAAAAGCCTTGCAAATAGTTCTCCGTGGCACCACATGTGATAAAGTTAACGACTCACTTATGTTACTGCGGGTCGGCGCTTAAAGTAACCTCGCGTGATACTTCCACCTATGGCTACTTTTAAACTTCTTTGTTGAATATTTATGTTTTTTTTTTTTTTGAAAAATTCAGGACATTAGGTTCATGATTCATGCCTACAACCAAATGACATCGCAGCGGCCAAGGTTGGTAAGCAGTGGTTAAATGTAGTTTTGAGTGACAGTTTTTTCTTTCTTTTCTTTTCTTTCTTGGCAATGCATCGATCGATGCCTTGGGTGATGCTGATGTCCATTTTCCATGGGCATCCACGATCACGCTTACAAGAACGTTGCGGCCTTTTGCGGCTGGCTAGTATCGCAAATATATCTGTAATACCAAAAGCGTCGAACCTTATCAGCCTTTTGGTTAACTCTACAATAATTAAAAAAAAAATAACAGACAAAATTAGGGATAACTCAAAATTAGGGATAACTCAAAAACTACTCGTCAGATCTCGCTCAAATTTAAGTGGGACCACATGACAAGTACTAACTTTTGATTAAAAAAAGAATCATTAAAATCGGTGCGTTCAGTCAAAAGTTCTGAGGTAACAAACATAAAAAATACAGTCGAATTGAATACCTCCTCCTTTTTTGAAGTCGGTTAAAAATACAACATGATTATCCGTTTTACAAAAAGTATACCGTCAAAAAATTATCTCATAGAGATTATCGACAATCCATGTAGGTACTCTATGGACCGGGTCCGGTATGATCGTCTAGCACTACCATTTCAACCTATAAATAATTCAATACGTCGTAAAAAACTCGCCTACAATGTAATTCAAACCTAACACGTAATTACTAAGAGCATACCTGAACTGACTGTGAATAGGGTTACCACACGAAAAAAGTACGAGGATTTGAAAAGTGGATTCTAGTTCTACCCTTGATAACGAATGTAAAATTTAACAGTTGTACGTTGTTCCTTGTTCATGCTAAACACATTTTACTAATTTGAAACTTTTTGTTTGACTGACAGATCGTTTAGTTTAGTATCTACTTTGTGTTTTTAGACAAGTTTGAATAACAGACAAATGACATATTAGTGGTAGAAAAGATTATACGTTATATCGATGCCTTCTATCATAGTAAAATTAAATAGCAATTATTTACATATCGTATAATTTTATTTGCCAACTCTCACTGTTTAAATAATAGTAGTAATAAATTCAATAATAATAAAAAAATAAGAAAATATAGCACAAGCATAATAAAATAACAAGAAAAAGGTGTAACAGCTAACATTAAATAAAATAAAAGTTAGGCTAGAATATAAATTATCATCATCTCCAAGATGTCCTGCTATAAACATCTTTATGGCAACCCCATAAACTGCTGGGAGAAGATTTTACGTAATAATCGGGCATGTGTAATTGAGCTATGTGGGCATGGGCAAACAAGTACACGGTAATTTGTGGTTAAGATACATTGACTCGGACCACCCAATGGACTGGACTTAAAGCTTCCAACTGATCGAAGTTCCAACGTTAGTTGTGAATATCAACAACTCATGTCGCATGCAATCTTCAATTCTTTTTGTTTGGTTCGATATTCAGTTAGATATTTAGTTCTGGAAGTGAATATCTATACGTGCACTGTCAATAGCTAAAACTTACTGTCAATTTTTATCAGTTCTTGTCTGCTGTACGGCTGCATCGACTGATTCGAATAATATTGACAAAATAAATTATGTTATTAACTAATAATTTGTTCAAAGAAACCCTAATATGTTGTAAAGACTATCTTTTATTATGTATAACAACATTTCTAAGAAAGTTGAATTTAAACAGAAATCCAGATTATTTTATTGTACTTTATTATTTAGTTAACATGATATTTCAAGTTCAATAGTAAAGTAATTCAAATCATACAGCAAATATGAAGCATATCTGGTCATTTCGCTGTCAAATATGGCGGTTTATGGCGGTACGCAAAAGGTTAAATATGTAAATTAATGATACACACACTGATTTGAAGACCGTGACGAGCCTAAATTCCTGTACCTCCCTCCGGAAAGAAAATTTTTACTATAAAGACAGAAGATGGTTATAATAAGTAAAACTGCACTGAACAATATTTCAGACATTCCAGTCACATTTATTTATTTATTTGTGAAATAACTTTATGCAACAGCCTTGTGGTGTTTAATCTATGCAGCTATTTATCTTTAATGATAGCAATAGACGATTAAGTGATGTACACCCAATTATTAAAAGTTATATCGTAGGTATAACACATGTATTATTGTACATTTATGTATAAAGCAAAAAAACGCCTTTTAGCTAAACGCGGGTTTTCAACAAAAAGATACACAAAAACTCTTACTGATTATAAAAATCAACGTCAAACGAGTATGTTTATTTCTGCTGTAACATTACCGAAGAAGCCTAACAAAAAAAGGCAAAGAGCTTTAATTTCTTATTTAAAACTCCTGAAACATTCAGCGTTTGTAAGCGAAGTTGCCGCCGTGTGTTGTCATTTTTTTGGTATGTTATTATATGCCCAAACTTTGATGCTACGACTCGTTACGTCACACCCTACTTAAGGTCCTACGGAAGTTTACGGAACAGTATGCATTTTTAAATACAGCGAAGGTTTATAAGGACGGAGATGTTTCTTTTTTCTAAGCAAAGATACAGTGTTTTCTCTCTTCAACGATGTTTTTCAAGTTTTTGGGCTAAGGTTACAGTTTGTTTCTGATATGACTTTGAATAAATAATTTAAGTAAACATGCGGAATGTGAAGTCGTGGTAGGTAAGTTTTCAGCAGATTTTAAAACGAGTCAGTTTAGATATTTATGGTGCATAAAATCAGAAGCTATTATCTCGATAGAGGATAGCTAAGTCTAGTAAGTCATTATTGACTGTATTTTAACATAGTGCAAAAAAACTGAACAAATCGTGGCTAAAAGTTTTTCTACTTTGTATTACATTTGTTCTACTTTTTAGGATTCCGAAATAAAATCGGAACCCAAAAAGAAACATCTCTGTTCCGAAGTAAAAGAACCTTTGCGAAATTTGCGAAATATTTGGATTTAAAGTGGTAATTTTGGTTAGAGTCAAGTAACCCCGCCCCCTGCACGGTAAACGGTTGGAGATAGATTAGTGAAAAAATTCTCAAAAATAGGTTATATTATGAATTTACAAGAAAAACTATCACAGCTATGTTAGCATAAGTAGTTAATGAGTAATAGTCGATAAACTTACTACTTCGGAACTCTACATTGCGCGTGGCGTGACACCCCCCTTGCCCGGTTTTGCTTATTAAGCCAAGAGTATCCACTCTTCTTTAGAAACTCTACTTAGAAATGGAGAATAAATGTAACAGCGTGCGAGGCAAGTACGTCATTTACATTAAGTTGCCTGTTACTGAGCAGTGACATCGTTTTAAAGAAACAAACACATTCCATCAAAATGAAAAATTAAATCGTGTGTCACTGAAATGACAGGCAACGTGTGAGGATCAAGCATTCGACAAATTAACACTGTACACAATCGTGCGTTACAAACTACTTAAGTCAATGGAATAAGGTCTAGTTTTTCATAGCACTCGCCATGAAAACAGCAAAAAGTTTTGTCGCAAGTTGAATAAACATAGTGTAAATTGGTGTAGGGAGACTTCGGTAATTAATGTTGAGAAGACGTGAACGAAATCCTCGGAGTTATTAGTCATGTGCTAACGATAATCTTCAAATAACATCGTATGTCGTTCGTCTAGTTTTAAGTTATCGTTTCAACTAAATATTTTTCTGGGAATTAGTTTAGTATCCTCAATAAATCACAGATGGTCTTCTGATGAGATCATTTTATATTATAAGGTAGTAACTTTAATAGATGTCCGTGATGTCTCTACAAATTGTTACTAGATCAGCATAAATGGATGCTCCAGGTTTTCCCAGTATTACCGCTAATATCAGACTTTTGAATTCCCTATTGGTATTTTGGATCGAAGAAGTCAATTCATTGGTAAAACTCATGCAATATAAAATACTTTTAAACCATTTAATTTTATATTGTTACAATTTAAATTGTCCCCGGAGTCCCAGTTCGACGATAACGTCAAATTAAATATTATGAGCTTATCTCGTTTTACCAACAACTCAATTATGATAGAGGTAATATGCAAGCCGTATTGTATTAATGTTATACTGATAAATAAGTAAACAGTGTCAATAAAAATTACCTTAAAAAATAGGAGCCTATTTTTCAAGTTCTTCATAATATTCTCAAAGTTTAATCTATCCTTATATGGACTGAAATCTATTCTGGTACACTTTCTTCTGAACCCCAGCCTCTAAACGAAATAAGAAATGAAATATCAACTTCATATAGAACTCATAGGAGTGGAACTTAAACTTCTAAGTTAAGTTTAATTCGTTTATGTTACTACTTCAAACGTTAGAATTGAATAAAATGTCACATGTATAAAATTCACCATTAATGTGAGTTTTCAGTAATAAAATTTGTTCTGAATTTGTGATCTTGTGCAATTCACATATTATTCTGTACCTGATAGATCAGTTGTTTTGAAATTTGTAAGTAGTCACAATGTAGAAATGTATTTTCATATAATGTTACATTTAAATTAGGTCATGTTTTATAGTAGTTCAACGTATACGTATTGCGTAATTGCAATTTGTGTATGAAAGATAACGGAAAAAAATGTATTGTAACCTTTTAAAGTAAGTATAATAAAATGAATTAAAATTTTCTTAACATCAATAGGCGACGCCCATCTGATAATCGAGTAATCTCAACCGATCATCGATATCAGTACTGACTACTTCCTAACGCGCCTAAGATTGTCCTAGTCAGTTTAATGTAAAGTGCCTCAAGAAACAATCTGTTACTCCTGGAATATCTAGATAAACAACAGATGAAGCAACGTCACCAGATCCCTTCCGTTACTGTTCCATCGGTCATTCTGAGTCTATACCAATTTATTCACGTTAGAACTCATGCATGGTAGTAGGTTTCTTTACGTAACTGTCTACCTACTGTCCTTTAAAAATCTGCTGTGATGACTATTATGTATTAGACGATTCAGTTGCTGCTAAGTTAGTTGACAAATGGCTTTATAAATCATAGCCAGCCAGTAATGCGTTTGTAACTTTTGAAGTTAAGTGTATGGTTGGCATTGAACATTTACCTATCTGTTATTATTATAGGCAACTTGTTCCTAATATTTATGAACAAAAAAAATTATCGAAGCTTGTACCTACGATATTCAAACTTTCCTATTCAATCCTTATTCAAATCAAGCTAAATAGCCGACTACACAGCAACACAATGAAATCGTTACCAACGCCGTAGTCTTAAATTAACGACATTAGAACAAGCTTCTCTCATTCAAGATAAGACCTTTGCAAGGGGAGAATAAATTGACCTGGATTATGCAACGGCGATACAGTTTTTAGTGTGATGCTCTGTATTGGTAAGTAGATAATGTAAATAAAATTGTTCTATTAGAAAAGGAAAACAGTTTAAGAATTTTACTTATGAAACTTAATCGGCCATATTAATAAACATAGACTAAAGCAAGAGTAACTTTAAAACTTGTCGTAAATAAGATTTAATAAATTCAGTATTAATAAACATAGAGTAACGAAGAAGTAAGCTACTCCGAGTCTAATCTCAGAATCAAAGTTAGTCCATGTCGCTACATAGTTTAGCGACATTGACGTTGACTTGACGCATATCAAGAGTATTTCGTTGTTCTAACTAAACGTCATTCACATTGATATTTTCTTTGACCTTTTCTTCTTCATCCCAGTTAACTGAGCGAGCACGTTTTTGGTTCATGTAAATCAATTTTAAATTTAACAAGTAACCATAGCATGAAACAAACTGCGAGGAGCGAAATTAGGCGCTTGAAATTGAAAGCTGATCACGTCGTTTGAAGTTGTCAATCCCAAAATATGTGTTGTCACTGTCATTTTAATGCATGAAGTCATTCACTGACTCACTCTTTTTACTTTTAAATTTTAAAGGTTGCCATATTTTACTCGTTGAAACCGGACTAAGAAATGTATTGTTAGTTCGAGGTTACTCCATATTTATTAATAACATTGCAATTACGAAGTTATTACTTAGTTAATCGAGAATTAACTAGTCCAAGTGTAGCTTCAGATGATGCTTGGATTAAGCGATTTTTATTAATAAGGGTGAAGTCGAACCGAAAATAGGATGAATTAGAGTTGGCATACTTTTTTCTGGTTTTTAGTTTTAATTATTAATATCACATTGCTTGTCTTAGTGATTTGTAGTTTTTTTTTTACTTTTGTATCATTTTGTTTGAATCTACTGGACGTAAAATGTTAAAATTTGCTTTATAGATTGATTATAAACTAAGGAGTCAAATGCTCAATGTTTAGGGTAATTAAAAATATTTCACAGCATGCAATGCATCGTATGATTACTTAGATAAAGAAGTATTAAGAAAAAATCCGTTTTTTTCTAAATAAACGACAAAAGGGCAAAGCCACCTAATGGCAAGCAGCCATCAATAATAATAACCGATGCGTTATCAAGAAGAAAAAACCAAGTACCTATTGGCTCTCAAGCCTAAATATTTCTTAAAATTAAAAAATATTTAAATGATAATTCAAAAATTTTCTGCCGAAAATTTGTTTAGCGAACTTAGTTGCTATAAGATTGTTATGCACTAGATGCTTTTCTTTCTAAGATTTACGATCCAGTCCAATAACTGGGCGCAATTCTAGAAAACTTGTTACATAAAACCATCCACATTGTTGGTGTATGATATTCCTAAGGTCCTTACAAAATTGCCCTCTAACTTGAGTCACGTTCCGGCTATTAGTCCACGGTACTTATATTAAAGTTTCATCGAAACGATCAATGGACCACTTTACCGTTTCGCTTGGAAATATTTTATGGACGAGGCAAGTCAGCCGTGACTTCTGTGGTCCAGACAGGTGGCTTGTGCAGATGGCCATTCAACTCTGTGTATATCTCAAATGGCTACTCGACCAGTAGGTACTTTGATACGAGTCTTAGCAGTAATACTCTGTTCAACGCTTGAAACCCTATCGAAAGACTAGATATCTGACAGTTTATTGTTCCACTTTGAGTAACTGTTCCACTTTTTCTCTTACAATTTCTTGAGTCATATTATTTCTGCTAAAGTCTAATATAGTACTACAAAATCATGTCATGCAACAAATACTAGGTGGCAAATGGGAATAAAACAAACGATCAGGAAGTTAATACCTTTTGTGTATTGGGGTTATTTATTTTTAATATTTTAAAACGCTATAGACTAAATCTTTACAAAATGAGGATTTCTACATGCTGTTTTACTGCTACTAAAACTTACTTACTATTATTTACTTAATATTACTATTAAAATATGGCTACTTTTAAATGCTATTTGCATAAACAAATTAATTACTAAACGTGACCGAAACTCGAAATCATTTCGCCGTACGCTCGGAAGGGTATGGGTAGTGAGTAGTTAAACAGTGCCGAGATCGCTCAAAAGGCTTTATCTGGATCAAGTCCATAACAAATCTCTCGTTAATGGAGGATATTCACTCCAATTACATGTTCCCATCCGACCCGCTTTCTGTTACAACGTAGACAGAAATATATTATTGATTCATTTCTCGTTCTAGTGAGATATTATTGTGAATCAATCAACATTTTTTTATTTAACACAAAAATAATCTTCTTGCTGTACTAATACTGGACACTGGACTCCTCACACAATAATAGGAATTAAGTTCGAAATGCCTTTTAAGAACATCAAATATTACTCAAAAATAGAAGCTTGTTGAAAACACTTACTAGGTATTTTAATTTTTAAAAATATACTGAATTTATCTTTCATAATTTGATGCGTAAAAATAAAAGTTACAGAGCCATTAAATATAGTGTTCAGAGTTCGGCACTCCTGAAGGGGACTTATAACAACAAAGTGAAATATTTTTATGATTCGCCAGTCATTTTGAAAGCATCATAACTATTGTTTACTCTGCATGTTCTTTTAAGTGTAAAATTTTATTGACATCGGGCGACTGCGTGAGCAACGCGAAAAACAACACCATTTCCGCCACGCAAAAATCTCCGTAAAAGGCACGAAAATGGAATCCCCTTAAAAAATATTCTGTTTTTATATCTCCCACTTGTATTCCTTTTTATGGTGCATCTGATGCCCCTCTTCCCTTTGGATCCCTTAAGTTCGTGCACCCTAGTCTTTTACTGATTCAAGTACTTATAAGATATACCTATTTGCATATTTCTTAATGTACTTATAACGAAAATAAAGTCATGTTTTCTTTGAGTTTCTGTAAATTTTTAAGTCCAGATTTTTTATTATTTGGAAACAAATAAAATGAAATTCTAATATTTATTTGTTACACAATGAAATTCTAATATTTGTTTGAACACTTACCAATTAAACTGATATACACCAATGTTTATTTTATATATTATGCCGTTTAATAAACAAAGTATTATAATTTTAATTTGTAAGTGTCTCTTGAGTTTTTAATTTAATACATATCACTACTTAAAATGGCTTCCAACAGAAACGGCTTTACACAGAACTTTAGTCTTTAAAGCCCCAACTCAGAGTCACTACCGGTAACTTAAATCGCTTCTTAATTAAGAAGCACCATACAAATTCTTTACTAAGGAGCGATTAAAGTAACAGTTAGTGACTCTGAGTTGGGGCGTAACATTGATTTAATTATTCATCATAATATTATTAGTGAAGTGAATACGTTAATAAAGTATGCACTTAAGTAAGCAAAGTAAAATATAACTTAAATATACGCAGTAGCATATTCCTGCTGGGGGTACTTCTACAAGATAGGCCATAATCAGTCGTCACTTTTCATGACAGCTTTCCACGGATGTGCAATTTGCGAGAAAAGGAATAAAAAAATAAGGGTGACATCGCCTGAAGCAAGACACTTAGGGTGACGTTCCCCTGAATAGATGGATAAGTTTATGCGACAGTCTAATACACATTCATAAAGGGAATCAGCCATCTTTAGGTTAATTGCTGAAGCGTTTATGGATATAGCCATCCATGGGGCGTTTATGTTGTTGGTGTTTTTGTCGTACTGTCAACGGCATTGTCTGTTTGTCTATGTAGATTTCTATGGCTTATCACACGGTTGGTTTGTGCAGTTGCACTACACCCTATATCTTTGTAGTTGTCGATATCATGGCGTTTGGTTTTGATGTAAAGATCTACACTACAGTATGCAGTCTGGCATACGCCTCGGTTGAAAGGTTTTTAAATTGATTTTCACTGAATTTCGCTACCATTTGTAAATACGTATTTGGATTTTCAATTGGGTCACTACTTACATTTTAATTGAAGTGCTAGTACATTTTATTTAAATTGATTCCTTCAAAATATGTATTAAATTAAATGAAACAGCATAAGCTAATTAGGTGTAAATCCATTTTAATACTTGGGATTACCTATTAATTACAATTTATTTTTCAAACCAAGGAAAAAAATACTAGCTACTACTCTTATTTCTACTTCATTTGTTATTATTAATATATTTTCCGAACACAGCCTACAAAGTATCTGTGTATAAAACTACTTTATGAATGAAAAGTTTTTTAAAGACACTTAAGGCTTCTACATGAAATCGTTTGCAGCTTGCTAAGGGTTGTTACTTCTTGTTAGCATCTCTAGCAATATTCAATCATAGACAAACACGCTGCAATAGGTACTGCTAAGAATCATATTTTTCTCATAATATTTTCTGAAGATTCTTTCATTATTTACAGCTTATAAATTATAACGAGCATACCCGACACTGGTTTATTTTGTAGATAATGGATATTGTGTATGTATTTGCTAATTATTTATGGTACCAATTTCTACTTTCGTTTCGTTCACATTATCAACAAAATATTATCAATGAGGTGTACCTATACTGTACGGATATTATATAAATGAAGTGTCTTATGACTTGCAATACTAAATAATATCTAGATACCTTCTTATACCATTTTATAAACGTTTAGGTATTTATTAAAATACTTTCGCGTCAAAGATATTAATTTAAGAAAATCTAGATAAATAAAATCGTATTTCATATTTGCCCTAGGCATCCTTAAGCATGCCTTATGAAGTTTATCCTGTGATGCATCAAGAGACTAAAGAAATGGCCCTAGACTGAAGGATCGTTTCGCTCCAGCAATAAGAGCGACCCTCTCACACTAAGATCAAAAGCCTGGAAATACAGATAATTAATCCAAATAATTTAATCGGCACGTTCCTTTTCAGATTCGTTGTATTTTTGCTTGAAAAAGTAAAGAGAGACAACTTTATGTAGTCTTGTTTTGTCGTAGATACTTTTTATTGTCGCATGATAAAGTTATTACACGCTTTTATTTTTAGGGTTCCGAAGTAAAATAGGAAACCTTATAGTTTCTTCATGTCCATCCATCCGTCTGCCCATCTGTCCGTCTGTCCGTCCGTCCGTCCGTTTGTCTGTCCGAAGCAAACCGCCGAGACCCTTAGTGCTAGAAAGCTATAATTTGGCATGGATATATTAAAGTAACAAAATTTTTTTACAAAATATCTTAATTTATACAAAAGGTGCGGACAATATCGCTAAGAGTGATCTCTTCCAGGCTACCAAGTCTTGTGAAGTTTAACGTAGAAAAGGAAGTCAATACGTCTTTATATAGGTATTTTCAACTGCATTATGCATATGTAGAAATATAGCTCAAAGAACAGAAAATAACGACGTATAAACTACTACTATCGTAGTGTATTAAACCTGTTTACTAATAATTTTTGAAGATCGCGACACAACGCGCGTTCCGGTCGCTTATCATTGTTGGTCCCTTAAGCGTAAAATAATAGAATTGCCTTTTCCTGACGGTATTGCGGCGCACTCCTCTAATTGTTTTAGATAAATTAACGAAGTAGTTTCAAAGAGTGGCATCCCTAGGGAGACAGTTTAATTGTATACAACGTGGCCTTTGTCTCTGTTATATCCAATTGATAGAGGACAATTAGGTAATTATTTTTCTCTTATTCTAACTTTCAAACAGAGCCATTTGCTGTTGTTATTAGATGTCAAGGATATATTTTAATTTATTAATGTTTTGATTTGAATATCGTTTAATTATAATAATTATTTGGATATTTAATTAATGTACATGCGGTGGTGAATTATTATGTTTCCAGTTTTTAACCCTTGATAATGTGACATTATCAATTTAATTATTAAATTGTCAAGTGCCATGTTTAATATTGGCGCCAACCAGCTCATACTCGTACACTTTATTCAAACTGCATCCGAATTAAAGTTGTTGTAGCAACCACTTACAAGCAGATACATGGAAGATACATGGATTTTTTGTATGAAACGCACAAATTAATAGACCCAAAATTCTACAAATTATAATTATTATTTTAGGATACGATTTTTCTTGTATTATTGTTTTACATGTTATTTTAATTTACATTAGTTTTCCTTGAATATTCTCCATGTGGAGACAAACATCAATCAGTTACAGTTTTACGATGATGTAATTACGATATTATTATGATTCATATGGCCTTGCACACAGCACACATTCTAGTTGTTATAATATTTGATTACTTAGGTATAATTGCTCATGGATACGCAGATTTTGCACACTTTTCAAAACAAAACATTATGTTCATTTTCGTTCCATTATAATATCTTGCTGTCTTTCTTCTTAAACTTCTATAACGTAATGAGTTTTTTAGGTTAAAATGTTTTCGTACTTATATCACGAAAACAGTTTACTCTAACTAGGATGCATATACCTACACTCAATTAAGAACTTCTATTAAAAGCTTGCGAATAAAAATGTTCAATTGAATAAGTTTAGTGGTTATTCAGACTAAACATTAGGAACACTCTAAATTTGAATAGATCAAGCGAGAACAAAACTAATTTGTGAACCCGGGACTCGTGAAATCCGGGAAGCGGGAATGTAACGTCGTTTGGGAATTTTCTAATTACGTTTTCAAAGACACCTCGTTTGTTGAACATGTGACATCCGAATGAAAAAGGTCACGTCCGCCAAATTGGAAATTTCAGAACTCGCCGAAGGACGTTTTGACCAGAGTTTGCCTTTTAATTTTCGTATCAACCGATTTCATTAAATGTTTGTCAGGAATCACTCGGCTCTTATTACTGTCCTAATTCACAGCATAGCTGAGTCATACAATGTGCCGACGATGTTATACATAAAAATTAAATATTCGATTACAAATTATGATTGTAATTATAGAACGTAGGATATTGGCGTGAGCTGTAATAGATATTATACCATACTACTTCAAATATACTAAATGTATGGCACATTTTTTAAAGCAACATAAATTAACTTTATATCTGGAAATTAATTAACTTATACCTTTGCAAGATTTTAAACTTATAAAAAATATTATAATAATAACTTATAAAAATATAATAACTTATAAAATTAATTAAAAATTAATTAATTATTATAAAATATTATAACTTATAAAAATATTATACCTTTGCATTGTGTATAGGTATGCAGTTCAACATGAAAATGTGGAGTACAATTACTTTAGCATTTATCCGTCCATCAGCCTTTACAAATCCACTGCTAACGCACGGAAATCTGACCTTTGGAACCCTGAATTACCTGCTGTCTTCTTCAGGTTGCAGACCGCCTGGTTGGTCCTATAATGCTTTATTTGTGATTGTTGTGTGCGGGAGCGACATAACTTCCTAGTGTCAGACTGGTTTCACTTCCCTCCAAGAACAACGAGTTATTTTAAACAGAAGACAAGAAAAAGATATTTAGCTTATATGGCGTCGTCGCCATTAACCTGATAATATTTTTAATCTCAAAATTCGTTGATATCATTGTTATATCTTCAACATTTCAGTTTGCCATTAAACACCTTCCGCTTGAAAACTCTTAATTAATTCTGCACCTAACTTCAAAGAAAACAGCGTCATCAATATTTTATTCACACGGCACGACAATTTAATTATAAATTTCGGTACAAAGTTTGTCCCTCGGAATTTTCTTCGAAACCTAATTTAGGGATGAGCATCTGCGCAACCCTATTCGAAAATAATTACAGCAAAGTAAGTTATGCACCCTTTAAACTGCATCAAATTTGAGCAAATAAAGTCGCGTTAAAGTATATATTAAGGAAATGAGCTAGTGATGTTCCTTGTTTATACCTTGGTTTTTCGATAAAAATAAAAATATTATTAAACAAATATTTTTTCCTCTTTATAATATTAGTATTACTAGTATATATTGTATTCTGAACCCGTCACTCTTATATTATTCACCTTCTTATAAAAGTCATCGGAGCGGAATCCGTTTCTTATGTTTTTTTTTTCAGTAACATTAAATACACAAAATCATAATTTCCTACACATCAATTAGCTCGTATACCTCGTATGCTCGTATAGTAACGACTTTTATGAAAAAATAATTTAAACGTATCAGTTTATTCAGAAACTGATTCAGTTGTTTATTTGCATTATGTAAATATCCTTTGTAAACGAACCGTGTGGCTGACCATTACGTTACCATGCTAGACCGCCCGCGCCAAGGGTCCTGGGTTCGATTCCCAGTGATGCGAAAAGTTGAATGAGGAGTATCAATTTCTGTTCTCGGTTTGGGGGTGAGTGTCCTTGTCTTTGTGTGTGTGTGTCCATCGGAACCACAACACAGGAAATTCTAGTATGGAGCTAAGAGTGTGTCGCACCATTTATTTATTAGGTATCTTTCGAACTTACACTTTAAAGAAAGAAAAAGAAAGTAAAAAGAAAAATATTAATCATATCAATATTAATAATTTTACCTGGTCTAATTTAATCTCCATGATTCCGTAGGTACATTTTGGTAATGAAGGATTATCAAAAATTATTTTCGAGTCGATATATCGGGTTTTTCAGTTATTTTTACATACCCATCTCTAGTGCGAGCCACATGGCGAATGTAGAAAAGACAATAATTTCCTATGAGTGCATTGTGCTCTGCGGCGTGGGGGAAGAAAAATATGATATTGCACTGCGCTTTGCAACTACAGTCTTTATTACGTGAACTCATAGACGCGGAAAATGTATTGAAATTGGCACTGGAATCGGCTTAAATTTAGAGCAACCATCGAGAATTTGAAAAAATATTAACAGCCCAGCTCTATGTGGTTTAAATGTAATTGATAAGTAAACATCTGAATTATTATGTGTTAGCCAAATTATTAAAGATACTTGCATGTAAAATAAAATAAAAATTATTTCAGCAGTTTTTTTTGGATGTCTCTTGTAGGGTAACCGGAACTGACGAGTCAACTATTTAAGACTTTTTCATAGATACGTATGGACTGTTACGTCTACGGACATAGATTACGTCTAAATTTTTTTATATAGTTTAATACATAAAAATAATTACATACTTCAACGTGTTCCGGCTTGGCTTGGGAGCCAGTTCTTTCTTTCTTTTTTCTCACTTTCTTAACCGGCAACGCATCAGATCACTGATGCATCAGGCTTTGGTTTCATTTTCAGTAAAAAAAAATTCTGTTTGTGTCTGTTTTTTCTCGAACGAAAATATCGAAATGCTGATATTATTATCGATGCAATTATTGACGCAGTAAATTTTTCATTCCTAGCACTCGTAATTGTCAACGAAAACACTCTAGTCGCCACGCGCCGCCATTGTCGAATGATACAATTTCGCGGAAGCTAAAGGGCCGTAGGTTAAAAAAAATAAAGAAATATTTATTCACTGAACACAATTGCCCCCAAAACGATTAGCTATTCTACGGTCGGTACGTAACTTCTATTGAATATTGACAGTTACTATGAATGTCTGAGTTCTGTAAATGTCAGCTGTTGTGAAAGAGCGGGAATAAAAAATCTTTTCTAGAAAAAATATTAGTTCTACCTTCGAATGAAATCTAACATTATTATTTTCAAATATTTAAACTTATTTGAGGTTCCGTCGACTTTATTCACCTGAGTTAATTCACCCAGGTTTCTTAAATCTACTTTGTGTAATTTATTCACCTATACACCCAGGTGATTTAAGTCTACTAATTGAGGTGAATTTAATTAGGTAGACTTAATTAGTTTTATTCATAGATATTGAAACTTATCTAGAATATTTATTTAGTTCACTCAACTAACGAGATAAGATGTTTTTATTCGTTAAAATAGAATAGGTATAAGAATAATTTTGTACCTAGGTTCTCGTAACATATCGTGATGAATAATTATTTTTAATATAATATCTAAGATTATATATCTAAGATAAGATATTATCTAAGATATCTATTGTCTAAGATTTATCTAAGATGAAAATTTAAATCAGTAGCAAAACAAAACTAAAATTTGGAAAGCTATTTTAATAATTATGAGGTACTCCGATGGTACAATACCTTCATTGTTATCGTTTTACTACCTTACCAAATTACATCAATTTATGTGTTCTTAATCCAAACGGTTCTTAGCTATTTTGTAGTCATATTTCTTACCTAAACAATTTCAGAGAGGTCGGTTTCTTATTTCTTACTTTCTTACCTACCCTCATATAACTTCACGCACTCAAGTTGCAATGCGAACTAAATCGATTGAACCAATTACTTTCCTTTTAGGCAAATTAACAGGCTCAAACATGGCTCAAACCGTGGAAATTCAATCCAACCAAATCTGTATGTAAATGTATTGTAATTGCGGACCCGATATTCGTATTACAATTTCTATGTTGATTAGCCGTGTAAGGTCGAAATTTATGTTCGCTTCTCCAACACTGTTTCTCCAGTATAATTTTGTTTATGTGTTTCGATTGGAAGGGTTGATAGAATCCGATAGAGTAAGTTTCTGTACATGTATTTTGAAGTAAATACGCGTATAATTGCAAGCACCCTTATATCGAATTTGATATTTGATAAGTCTAGAGACTCACACGTTCACACGTTTCTCTATAACGAACTTTAAATCAGATGTAGATATTATAGTCTAGTAGATACTTAATGTATACTTAATATAATACAATTACCTGGGACAAGTGATCCAGATGGGTAAGTCCAACTTCGAGAAAGATGTCACTCGTAGAATCCAACTCGGATGGGCTGCGTTCGGGAAACTGCGTCATATCTTGTCGTCCAAAATACTACCTCAGTGCCTGAAGTTGAAGGTGTTCGAGCAGTGTGTGTTGCCAGTGATGACATACGGATCCGAGACGTGGTGCTTTACTATTGGCCTAATCCACAAGCTCAGAGTTGCGCAGCGGGCTATGGAGAGGGCTATGCTCGGTATTTCTCTACGTGATCGCATCAGAAATGAGGAGATCCGTAGACGAACAAGGGTAACCGACATAGCTCAAAGAATTTGCCGGCTGAAGTGGCAATGGGCTGGCCACATAGTTCGAAGGACCGATAACCGTTGGTGAAGAAAGGTCCTCGAATGGCGCCCACGTCTCGGAAAAAGGAGCATAGGACGCTCCTCCGACCAGGTGGACTGACGACCTGAAGAAGACGCTGGATTCAGAAGGCTCAGGACCGGTCAGAGTGGCGCAAGTTACGGGAGGCCTATGTCCAGCAGTGGACCTCTAAGGGCTGATGGATGGATGGATGGATGGAGATACTTAATACAAAACAGTGACAAGACAATTAATCAACAACACGATAAACATAGCTCGAAAACTCGAGCTTACCAACCTTTTCAAAGATTGAACTTGAAACTCACTCATCGACAAATAGGCTTTACCTAATGATAAAGGATAATAATAATAAAGATTAAATAAAACATTCGGGATGTATTATAAAACATGAATGTTTCTGCCGAACTGTCTACTCGTTTTCCTTACCTTTACATGAGTTTTGCACCAAAAAAATGAGTCTGTTACAAGCTGAAACAAAAACCCGTTCTTGTCCGACGAAAGCCGACCCAGTATAATCGTTGCAAGTTAAACTGGTCGGCTGTCACACTTAAAATAAATTACACCCCTCGCGCAATTTCACACCCCTAGCAGAGCCACTAATTGAACCAAAATACACTTAAATTTTCTTTGTGTCTAGTGTAATTTTAGCCCAGATAGGGTCACCCGACCCAAAGACAATTAATGTGTGGAGGATTCAGATAGTTGGTTCAAATTGCAGTTCCGTGGTGGAATTCGAGAGATAAAATCTTTGTCTGTAAAAGTTAAAGGGTTCGTTGACTATCGGAATTTTCACAATATTTATTGATTTTTTCGATTTTCAGACTGTGCAAGCATTAATCTTCAAAGTAATATCAATGTATTTTACAATGTGATAAAATACACGAATGTTTTCGGAGATGTTATAACTTAATTGAATTAGCACAAATCGTCTACTTTAAAAATTAACACGCCCCCGAATGTTATTGTTACAAACTGCAAGTGGAAATATTTATCTCATTATCACAGAAGAAATAATAGTACTTATAATCTATATATATAAAAGAAAGTTGTGTTAGTTACACTATTTATAACTCAAGAACGGCTGAACCGATTCCGAAGTTCGCCGGGTCAGCTAGTCTAATATATAAAAATCTCGTGTCACGGTGTTATAAATTGAACTCCTCCGAAACGGCTCGACCGATTTTCGTGAATCTTAGCGTGCATATCGGCTAGGGTGGAGAATCGGACAACATCTATGGTTCATCCCTCTAAATGTTAAGGGTGGTCCACCCCTAAATTTTATTTTTTTAAACTTTTGACAGAACAAAGTCTGTCCGGGCAGCTATTCTAATATATAAAAATCTCGTGTCACTGTGTTTGTGGTCGTACTCCTCCGAAACGGCTCAACCGATTTTTATGATTTTTTTGTATATATTTGGTAGATATGAGAATAGGTCGTAAAGTATTATATATTTAATTCCGCTAGGTGATTGGGGTGTCCCTATCCAATTTTTTTTGGCAGAACAACGTTTGCCAAGTCAACTAGTTTATTATTATAATGTTTCCTAAAAATTGCTACTTACAAGTTCTAATAATAAGTCAAAAAGTAGATGATATATAAGGTTTAACGAACTTTAATTTTAGTATTTTAACACTTCTAGCTAATGTATAATCTAAGATGTATAATCTTCTCTCAGTAAAAGTGCGTTGCATTATGTCTCCTAACATCCTCATTGGTCATTCTCACTTCGTCAGAAAATAAGATGGGAGTAACGAGGAAATTAACATGTAAAACTCTGTGAGATGGAAGTTTGAATAAATGCAAGTTGAACCTCAACACGTATGCGGACTGATGCCCCGTTTTGTAATCGTTCTGCAAATGTGAATCTTCCGGCTAGGGTTGTTCGACTCGTGTCGGCTTTTGTGGGATATTCGACTTTAAAAATCAAGAGTCACCGAATACTCTTTGTGTTTTTAACCGACTTCAAAAAAAGGAGGAGGTTCTCAATTCGACTGTATTTTTTTTTATGTTTGTTACCTCAGAATTTTCGACTGGGTAAACCGATTTTGATGATTGTTTTTTAAACGAAAGCTGGTGCTTGTCATGTGGTTCCACTTAAATTTTATTGAGATCTGACTATGGCATCCATAAGAAAACCATATAAGTCTTAAATTTGTATTAAGTATGTGAGCGACAAATGGACGAATAATTCGATATCACGCCAACCGATTTCGATGATTCTTTTTTTAGTCGAAAGCAGGTGCTTGTCATGTGGTCTCACATAAATTTCAATGAGATCTGACAAGTAGTTTTTGAGTAATTTTGAAGTCGGTTATTTTTTGTTAGTAAAACTTAGATTGTTGTCAAAAAGTATTTATCGTATTTATTATCTACGACTAACTACCCTCGCTTTGCTTCGGTTTTCTTAGTTTTTTACACCTTGGGTTACATTATTGGAGTTTTATTAAGGATTCCTATTTTTTTAATATAATATAGCCTATGTCATTCAAGGATAGTGTAGCTTCCCAACAGTGAAAGAATTTTTCAAATCGGTGCAGTATTTCGGAGCCTATTCAATGCAAACAAACAATTAAATCTTTCCTCTTTATAATATTAATATAGATTACGTTTACTTACACTTTTATACATTGTAATATTGTCACTGCGTTTCATGTTAAAAAATATTTTAAACTAGAAAAAAAAAACATTTTGATGATTTGAGTAATGAGTGAAAAATATTTTTTTCATTTGACCACAGAAATCTTAAATCAGATTAATTATAAAAACTGCAACTATGAAAATCAACATTGTCAAGTCATGTTGGTTTTAAGACGGTAATTATTTTGGCATCCGTTACTTTAATGAAATGAAATGAAATGAAATGAAATGAAATGAAATGAAATAATCTTTTATTCATGTAGGTATCACTGATACACTTATGCACGTCATTTTTTTAATTTACCAGCTTTTCGCAAAGGTGCTTTGTCATGGAGGAGAAGAAAAGCCGTAAAGAAACTCCTCAGCACATCTTTTAAAAATAAAACTTATATTTATTACAAAAATAGGTATTCTCTAACCTGAGCAGAACTGGTTGCCTAGCTGGTCATTTCCAAGCATCTTTATCATTTAAATAATCATCTATGTTATAATAACCCTTGCCTACTAGTTGAATTTTTACACGTTTCTTAAAAGATTCCACCGGTAAGTCACGAATTGGCTTTGGGACTTTATTATAGAATTTTACACCGAGTCCCATAAAAGAACGCTGTACTTTAGCAAGACGGTACGAAGAGGTAGCCAATTGATGCATCCTTCTTGTTTGTCGATTTGATAAGTCACAATTTTGTTTATATGCAGTTATGTTTTTCCTTATAAAGACTAAATTACTATAAATATATTGGGAAGCTACTGTAAGTATAACTATTTCTTTAAATTTGACACGCAAGGACTCCCTTGATTTTAGTTTATAAATAGCTCTAATGGCTCTTTTCTGTAGTACTAAAATTTGTTGTATATCGGCTGCTTTGCCCCACAGCAAAATGCCATAAGACATAACACTATGGAAATATGCAAAATAAACAAGCCTAGCAGTGTCGACGTCAGTGAGTTGTCTTATTTTTCTAACAGCATAAGCAGCCCTAGCGAGTTTAGTTGTGAGAGATGCTACGTGCGGGCCCCATTGTAGTTTACTATCTAAGGTTACCCCTAAAAAGACTGTGGATTCCTCTATATTTAATGTTTCATTATTTAATTTAAGAGATTTATGGACTTTTTTTACATTTGGTAGCACGAATTCTAAGCATTTGGTTTTTTTTTGCATTTAAAAGTAAATTATTTATAGTGAACCAATGTGAGACATGCGACAGAGCACTATTAACATCGTCAAAATTATTTTTATTCCTATCAGTCTTAAATATTAATGATGTATCATCTGCAAACAGCACAATGTTCGCATGGTTATTTACATAATATGGTAAATCATTTATATACACAAGGAAAAGAAAAGGGCCTAAGATCGAGCCTTGCGGTACACCCATAACAGTAGATGACCCTGATGACTTTTCATCGTTTATATTAACCCTTTGTGAATTTGTAATGAAGAAAAAAGCTTCACATTTACTCGTGTTGATTTCCATATAGCTACCATTCGTTCGAATGTTCAATAAAAATGAGCAAAAGATGGAGAACTTTCCTATTGTATTATGTAAATTTAAATATTTAAATGGGTTGTTAGCTTTACCCGCCAAAGAATAGCTCAATGGTCACTGACCAAATGTAAATGGTAATTCTGTTTTATGCAATGTTAGTTGAAGAAGTTTATTAACACCAATGAGAATTTTAATGAATAGATTTAATACGAAACTAATGCATGGCAATTATACTAAAAGTATTCAACATACGTTACAATTTTAAGTAAATAATATTTTTCTTTACTCATCGATCAATAACGTTAAGATTGAACATTGCACTATTTAAAAATGTTAAAATGAATTTATGAAAATTCATGCCTTAAATGCCGCACTGGAGCAGCGTGGTGGATGGTATGCTTTAGGCCTCCTCAAGAGGACAGACCCGTGCCAGTAGTGCGCCATTAATGAGTTAAAGCCATACATGCCTTAAAAGTAAAATCGCGTACATAAGCTAACACTATATAGAATCTTTACTAAAAAATACGTATCGTCTTACTCGTATAACTGTAGACAGTTGGCAACACTAGATCGATCCAGATGCATATATTCATATTGTCGGTGACAATTATACGCCGCGTTATTTTCTACGGGACGCGTCCGATTTGGAATTTCCCGCTCAGATCTTTTGGCGACGTCTGAACTGTCTTAATTTAATAGAGATCTTATTACTTTGTGGAAACACTTTTGCTCGTAATGGTGAAACTAATACCTTGATAGTATATTGAGAGTATGAAATAGTTCGTTAGTTCGGATGATTCTAAGAATGAATAAAATATCTCTTGTATATAAAAAAAAAACATAAACGTGTACTTATGTACGCGCGTGAGAATTTATACTTCTTTGGCATCATTAAATAAATATTTAACATTAATAATTTTAATAATATTTAGTATTCGTTACATTAAATAATTATATTTTAATTTATATCAATAAATAACACATGACTAATAGAAGTTCTATTTCTATTTTGTTGGCAGCTTTTTGCAGGCAACTTCACAGTGATGCGCGCGCATCTTTTTGCGGGCAACTTCATCCTGTTACTTTTGTGTTAGAAATCTTAAAATTTCACTCTCATTTTTTTATAATGCGCCTAAAGAAGTATAACTTCAAAAAAATTGGGATACCTTTCGCCTGGATTGAAGAGTCAGCTTGAATCTTAGTGCTACCGGCATTGCATCACTGCTACAATAGTAATATTCATCGCGATAAAGTTTTTTAGGGAACTGATAACAGTAAAATAAAGTATTGAGTCAAACATCTTGATCGGCTACGAATCGGTGATGCCTTTGGTTTCTTATATCCCTGGACAACGGAACCACTAACCATGGCTACTTTGACAGATAGACGGAAAGGTTTCGTGTTTTTCTTTTGAGATAGGGAACCCTAGAAACATTTCACTATAGTTATAATATTTTTAGGTAGATTAAAACAATCATTAAACTTAAACCACTCTTCAATTAAAATCAATCAAATTCATTCGATTCGCTTTTCTATATATTTTAATTTAAATCCTACAAAAACAAAAAAATAAATAAAAAACATTACTTTATTTAGAGTAGAATTAAATAAACATTTATAACATTTTATCTGTGGTCATCGGGAAGACACCATACACTGGTATTAACCTCTTGATGCCATTGTATTGTAACTGTGAGGCTTTAATTGAATTTAAAGCGTAATTACTATTCACATTACCCCGGCAGAATTCATTATCTAATTTACTTAATTTTGCACTTGCACACTAGGCCTGTAATAAAAACTACCTTCCGCCTATTTATTTAGTTACTTAGTGTCGCTTTCAATAAGGTCGCCTTTTTGTTAATTTTTTGTTAACAAATAAGTTTATATTAAAAACTGGTTAAGTTGTAAGTATAAAATATCTTGAAAAAAACAATATATTGATAATCTCCTCCTTTTTTAAGTCGGTTTAAAATAAATAATAACTAACATTATATTTTTTACCAGATAAATTAAACCATAACACCACATTACACAGTACTTAAGATTCCACTGTATAAATATTCAAAGCTCGATAAAGTTGCCTAAATATCCGCCTACCTTTATCCCACCTACCTTTTTAAAATCACCAGATTTCAAAAGTTTTTAACTAGAATCCAAAGGTCCTTGCCAAGGCTTAACGACTTCTGTCTAATCGAACAATCGGGCAAAGCCTTAACGTGTTTACCGAACGTGCTTTCCTAGAATTTACTTAGACTCAGTCCTCACGATAGCAATGTCTATGCGGTTTTGATAGAACTGCAGTCGCGTTTTAGTTAGATTATATGGACTGCAGTGACCACTAAATTGTAAAAGGACTGCAAGCCCGTTGCACGCATCAAAATCCATAGCTATTGCAAAATTGCAGGTAGGTTGTAGTTGCAAAAAACATATTTTAACAGTTGAGACACTTAAGTTGCGATTCAATGATACTTCTCATAAATAATAATTATGATTTTTGATAATCTTTTCTGTTAACGTCAAGCAACAAAATGCTGACTGATTTTGGTGAAATTATCTCCAAAGTAAATTTCTTTAATGTAAATTATTGTGAATTACATTTAAATTCTGTATGATTTTTTTTTTGTATGATAAAACATTAATTCATAAACATACTATCATATGAAAAGATAAATCTGATGTAACGCATACGTAACACAGCATAAATATGAAATCGTCCTCTCCTTAACGAAGTCGGTAAATGTACCAATAAAATGTACCAAAAAACTAACGAATAACACAAAGGTCATAAGGTCAGTAAGGTCACCCAGTACAGAGTATTGGGCAACGCATAAATTTAGGAATTTTAATAACCGCCGTTGTATGTGCGTGAATTAAAAACAAACACATTTACACATCCAAGCCATATACAATCACGGCAGTCTAGATTTAATATTGCAACGCAGCTGGTCGGTTTAACCATAACACGCACACACGCACATAAATTATTATATAACACCTCGTAAACACACTGATATAAATTTGCAGGAAATGGCCTATTGTAAGAAAAAAAAATTACCGCATAAGAATAGTTAATATTCTTTTTTGCGCATGCAAAGAAGCAGTAACATCAACTTTCATTTTATGAATATGCTGAAGCAGAGGAGGCAGTAGGTCGTGTGCATCTGGATTGAGGGCCCACTTTTTTTTTTCTTGGTGTAACAAATTGAAATTTATAGGTAATTTAGTTAAAATTAGTTAATACGGCAAGAAAAAAAAGTGGGCCCTCCGTCCAGATGCACACGGTATTGTCGCTAGACAGCAATTTCGTCCAGACAACCTTGAGGCATAAAAAGAATAAAAATACAATTTATTTACTAAGATCATAAATACTTCATACTATTATAATATTTTTGGTAATGTTACCTACCAAAAAAATCCATTACCGCTATTTAATATTCCCGGCTCAAAGAAAAAAAAATTGTGGATTTTTTATCCAAATTTACTTGACATTTTTAAGTCAAGCTACATTTTTATGTCGTAGTTGTAAGTCAACAAGTCAGAGAGATTTTTCCTACTCACAATTATAAATGAGGAATAGGCATGATGATTGATTTTGAAATACTGTTCTATATTGTTGGGAAATATATTATAATTACAACGTATATCATATTTCCGCAAAAAATAAGGTTTAGTATAAAATAAATATATTTCAAATTATAAGTTTAAAATTCGCACCAAAACGCTTCAAACTGTCATGGCGTAGTTGTGACGTCAGTCCTCAGGAAAACAAAAGACAATACGTCATTGTTAGTATGGTAATATTCATTTGTTTTAAGAAGTGTGACGTAATTCGCGCTAATTGAGACTGACTAGCGTTTTAGCTAAGATGGCGGCTTGCCGTATTTTGTATTTTTATTTTATCAAAAATATCGTTTATTTCGTTAATAATAATGCGATAATGCGTGTTTTGTAATCCATTAATAGGGTTTCATTAAATAAATACATAATTTTAGTGATTTTTAGGGTTCCGTAGCCGAATGGCAAAAAACGGAACCCTTATGGATTCGTCATGTCTGTCTGTCTGTCTGTCTGTCTGTCTGTCTGTCTGTCTGTCTGTCTGTCCGTCCGTATGTCACAGCCACTTTTTTCCGAAACTATAAGAGCTATACCATTGAAACTTAGTAAATAGATGTATTCTGTGAACTGCATTAAGATTTTCACACAAAAATAGAAAAAAAAACAATAAATTTTGGGGGTTCCCCATACTTAGAACTGAAACTCAAAAATGTTTTTTTCATCAAACCCATACGTGTGGGGTATCTATGGATAGGTCTTTAAAAATGATATTGAGGTTTCTAATATCATTTTTTTCTAAACTGAATAGTTTGCGCGAGAGACACTTCCAAAGTGGTAAAATGTGTGTCCCCCCCCTTGTAACTTCTAAAATAAGGGAATGATAAAACTAAAAAAAATATATGATGTACATTACCAAGCAAACTTCCAACGAAAATTGGTTTGAATGAGATCTAGTAAGTAGTTTTTTTTTAATACGTCATAAATCGTAAACCGCAAAAAACATTGATCAAAGTTACAACGAACTACAAAAACTTTTATATTATGTTACTTGCTGCTACGGAACCCTTCATGGGCGAGTTCGACTCGCGCTTGGCCGCTTTTCCTTACTGTCATCATGCCTATTATGAGCGTGGTTGAGTGTATAAAAGATAGCTCTTCCAGTCCAACTCAATGCAGTACTAACCGCGGCAACACGCTGCCGTTACGCCCTCAAATTGAACATAGCGTAATGCGCATACACTGACCCAGAGTTTAATATCTGCTAGTAGTAAACTTCAAAATTGCAAGCTTTTAGGCCAGTTTTAAGTTAACACTTTAAAAAAGATTGGTATCTCTATTGAATTCAAGTTAGCCTCAACAAATATAGAAGTTTTTGTAACTTCAAATTAAAAAAGTACTATTTGTAAAAAATAGGCGTAATATAATACCGATTAAGAAGTATTACCTCCACCAATCCGCACTAGAGCAGCGTGGTGGAGTATACTCTAGGCCCCCTCACGAGGAGAGACCCGTGCCCAGTAGTGGGCCATTAATGGGTTGAAGCCAAGAAGTATTGTAAAAGTGTAGTATTAACTCCTTGTGTAAACTTTTCAGTTATATGCTGGATTTTTATAGTAAGCATGTAAAATCTATGTAGTACATATAAGAAAGTTGTGTTAGTTACACTATTTATAACTCAAGAACGGCTGAACCGATTTGGCTGAAAATTGGTGAGGAGGTAGCTTAGAATCATGAGACGGACATAGGATACTTTTTATCCCGGAAAATAGACCTGATCCTGTGGGATAAGGTAAAATTTTGTTATATGTAGTTGATAGAAAAAAATCGTCGTAGACGTCAGACGTCATAGTGGTGCCTCCTGTTTTAAATTAATTTTAATATTCATTTCTTATAAATAATCACAGTATAAAATATACTGCCAAATTTTCTGCCAAATTTTAATATGCTTTCTGTAAATGAAGCGTAGTGCTATCATTTAAATTGCTTTTCTTCATTGAAAGAATACGAGTATAATTCTTGTTTGTTTACCTTTATTGGCAAGGACGCTGTTGCCATGGTTTTCCGATGATGCTTTATTATGTGACGTGAATAATAACAGAAAATATTATAATTAAATTATTATTAAACGCATCCCAAGGGCAGCCCGTGCAACTGTGGCTCAGTGTCTGTCTGATTGTGTAGCTAGTGTAGTATCTGAAAATACTTCTAAAACTTGGATAAATTTGCTTACTTTCTCATATAAATCTTTAAATTTAAAAAATAAATATCTGAACAAAAATGTCACGAATATAGTTAAAAGTAATGCCGTTGCAGGTAATCTCCCAACCATTGAAATTAAACACTCTAAAATTAAATATAATGTAATCACGAATATTGAAAATAAAATTTCAGATGGCAACTTGAAAAATGCGGCTAACCTTTTATTTTCAGATGACTCATTAGCTGCACCGACATCAGAAACCCTAACAGTTCTCCGTGATAAACATCCCACGATTAATAATAACACACAGCCTTTTGACATTCAGAATTTCTCTCAGAGTCAGCCTCTAACGGTAAGTGAGAACGATGTATTAAATGCCATTAGTACTTTTCCTAATGGCTCAGCTAGCGGTTTAGATGCCATCTCTCCGCAACATTTAAAAGATCTCACAAATCCGTTGGTGGGTGAAGCTGGGAGAAAGCTTTTAACTCAATTGACAGCTTTAATAAATTTAATGTTAGCCGGAAAAGTACCGGAAACAATAATTCCTATCCTTTACGGTGCTAATCTTATAGCTCTGAAGAAAAAAGATGGAGGCATTCGTCCAATTGCAGTAGGAAGTACGCTCAGACGAATAGCTTCCAAAGTATGCTGTCAAAAGTTTCGCCCTAGGCTAACAAATCATTTTAAACCTCGGCAGCTTGGTTTTGGAGTTAAAAGCGGCTGTGAGGCGGCTGTACATGCAGCTCGTACTTTTATTAATGGAGTTGATTTCAACATTCTTTTAAAATTATACATCAAAAATGCTTTTAATTCTGTTCACAGGAGTGCTTTTTTATCTGAAATTCAAAAAGAAGCTCCTGAAATTTTTGATTATGTCTGGCAATTTTTTTGGCACTCCTTCAAAATTAATGTTTGGTAATAATGAAATCGACTCCGCCGTGGGATGTCAACAAGGTGACCCTCTTGGACCTGTTCTTTTCAGTTTGGCTATTAATCCGGTTATTACTCAGTTAAATTCAAAATTTAACGTTTGGTACCTGGATGATGGTACTTTAGGTGGAACTGTATCCTCAGTTTTTAATGATTTCAAAACTGTCATCGATCAATTTAATACAATAGGACTTCAGATCAATGACAAAAAATGTGAATTATATATTTCAGAGGACATCACAGACATACAACGTGCCGAAATTATACATAAATTTAATACAATAACTCCTGAAATATCCATCAAATCCAAAATGAATTTAAATCTATTAGGCGCTCCCATTTTCGAAGATGCAGTTACACATATGGTAAATTCAAAATTAGATTTGTTTAATAAATTTTCTGATCGTCTTTTTGAAATTAAACCACATATGGCAATATATTTCCTTCGGCTTTGCTTATTCACCCCAAAATTTATGTATCTACTTCGTTGTTGTCCTGTTTGGAAATTCCCTTTGGTTACAGAACTTATCGACACAGCCTTAAAACAAACTGTTTCTAAAATTTTAAATTTAAATTTCGAATATAATTCTTGGAGACAGGCATGCCTACCTATTAAATTAGGTGGGTTAGGTATTCGTTCCACCGCAAGTGTGGCTCTTCCGGCTTTTTTAGCCTCGACTCACAGTTCGATCACCCTCATCAGCGATATTTTAAATTTAAACCAAGCTGATGTTCGGGTGGCAGGCTTGAGTCAGGCTTTGAGTGCTTGGAGGGCCATTTTTCCGTTGGAAAGTATCCCCGTCGACAGTTCAAAACAAAAATTTTGGGACATGCCCGGAATCAAGTCGACGTTTGCCTCTCTCCTTGATCAGACAGTGGACAACACGGACAGGGCGAGACTATTAGCGGTTTCTGATGAGAATTCAAGTTACTGATTGCACGCTCTGCCTTCACACAATCTTGGCACTATCTTAGATGCTTCGATCCTACGCATCTCCATATGTCTCCGGCTCGGTGCCAAAGTCTGTGAACCTCACATTTGCATTTGTGGCCAAAATGTGGATCAGTTGGGTCGACATGGTCTATCCTGCGCTAAGAGTGCTGGCCGATTGTATCGCCATGGCACAATTAATGATTTGATCCGTAGGGCTCTTGTCACCGTGTCTGTACCTGCTACGCTAGAACCATGCGGTATGTGCAGAGACGATGGTAAGAGACCCGACGGTGCAACTCTTGTGCCATGGAGATTAGGTCGCACCTTGGTGTGGGATGTAACATGTGTTGACACTTTGGCCCCATCTTATGTGCATGACACCTGCACTAAAGCTGGGGCCGCAGCCGATCGCGCCCAGTTTCTGAAGCGTCGCAAATACTCTTCTGTTACAGAAGACTATGAGTTTGCGGCGCTTGCAATGGAAACTTTGGGTACGTGGTCGGAAGACATGAAGTGTTTCATGAAAGACATGTCGAAACGACTGGTCCGCACTTCTGGAGACCTGAAGGCTGGCAGCTATTTTGCTCAAAGAATTAGTTTGGCAATACAGCGGGGCAATGCTGCCAGCGTTCTGGGTACAATGCCTAATTTGGGAATTTTGGATGACATTTATCTCTTGTAAATATACTTTTTTTTAAATATTACTTACTTTAGTTAACATATTTCTTTTTATTATTTTAAGTTATAGTAATTTATTTTTCTGTTAGTTTGAGATATCTGTAAATTAATTGAATATAAAAAAGTTGATAGATTAGTTATTTATACAGATATAAAATAGAGCTCGGGGATGGATATAGGATACTTTTTATCCCGGAAAATAGACCTGTTCCTATGGGATAAGGTAAAATTTTCGGGAGCGGGAGCGTGAGAGGGAGAGGGAGAGGGAGAGGGAGAGGGAGAGGGAGAGGGAGAGGGAGAGGGAGAGGGAGAGGGAGAGGGAGAGGGAGAGGGAGAGGGAGAGGGAGAGGGAGAGGGAGAGGGAGAGGGAGAGGGAGAGGGAGAGGGAGAGGGAGAGGGAGAGGGAGAGGGAGAGGGAGAGGGAGAGGGAGAGGGAGAGGGAGAGGGAGAGGGAGAGGGAGAGGGAGAGGGAGAGGGAGAGGGAGAGGGAGAGGGAGAGGGAGAGGGAGAGGGAGAGGGAGAGGGAGAGGGAGAGGGAGAGGGAGAGGGAGAGGGAGGAGCACACAGAAACTGTAACGGCTAAGAACGGCTGTATTTTAATGATTTCTGATTTGTTACATTCTTAGGCGATACGAAGTTCGCCGGGTCAGCTAGTTTTGTATAAAAATACTTTATAAAAACCAAAAAGACAATTACGAGTATATCGCATCCTTTATAAGGACGGAAGTTAATAAGTGACTTAAAACGATCCTCGCCTAAAATTGTATATGCCGTTTAAGTCTATACATTAACTTATCAATCAAGTATGAAGTTTTGTCCAATTAATAACACGCAAATTATAATTAATTAAATGGCGGTATTATATGAATGTGTTCACCTCAACGAAATAAATTAATCGGTGAATTCAGATGTACTTTGCACCACCGGCGGCTGAAATTAATGTTTTGATCAACAACCATCACTTGGGTTGTATCAATCAATTTAATTGGCTTACAACGCGTCGGTAAGGTAAATGTTTCATAGCAAGCGAAAACGATAATATCGTTTCACGAAATAAATACACCAAGTTGACATCAACTTTACTCTGACTTGACTCAAAGAAATTTATTGAAATATGAGCTTTATGTCGTATTCTTTACGGTTGGATAAGGTTGAATACGTACTACAAAAACTTGCATTAGTGTGAATCGGTAGAGAGGGCTACTACTCAAACTAAATTCAAATTCATTTACCTAATCATATAGGGATCATCATTTATCAACATAAGAACATTTTTTTTATATTACCACCATTTCGGAGAAGTGCTTTTTGCATAGAGGAAAAAAATTCACGAAAAATCTCCCAAATTTCGAGAGTTTTTATGCCTTATATTTTTATGCTCAATTTATACGAATATAACAACAAGACAAGTGTTGTTGTTAACGAGTTTCTGTGCGTTCCGACTTTCGATATATGGAAGCGTTTAACAAACGTTTGACTCGTGTGGCGCAATGGTTACCATGCCAGATCACCGCGCTAAGGGTCCTGGCTTCGATTCCCAGCGAGGCGGATCATTCAAAATGATGAGTTTGAATTTCTATTCTCGGTCTGGGTGTGAATGTCCTTTGTGTGTTGTCCATGGCACCCACAACACAGGGAATCCCAGTGTGGAGCTATGAGTGTTAAGCATTAATTATTTATTTTTAAATATTATCTCTCGTGGTAATCCATTCAGCTATAAACAGGGCATAATTTACACATAGCTCGAATTTCAATGTACAATAAGCTGTTATTTGGCAACAAACTTACAAAAATAACTTTAAGTATTGCTAGAAAAGAACTGTTAAATGTATATACATGTATTAATAATTCTAAGGAATACTTATTTAAACTTACAGGTACATTTTTAAAAAACAAAATTATTTCAAATATTTTTACGGCTAAGTAAAAATTTAACTACGTTAACTTACGTATTCTGCATTGCCTGCCAATTCTATACTGAACAAATATTCACTCGCTAATCTTTATTATGAAGCGATCTGACAGGTGACTAAGCGCAGTAGCACGAGTACGTTGAATAGTCGAGAAAAATTGCAGTTATTTAAATGTTTTCAATAACCCTTTTGTTTTCATTTTGGCTGCGATGGCGTTTCACACTGAAGGGCGTGAATGGTAATAGCGAAACTTTTATGTCTGTAGCGTTTTAATCTTTTATATTGTCTGCGAAACAAATACTTAATTGCTCTTTTAATTTATTTACACTTACAACCCTTTGCCGCTTTGTTTTGAAAATAGTTTCGTTGATTCATAACTGTGGAATTAGAAACAGAGTAACGAGAAAATGTCTTCTAAATATTCATATTCTTAGCCAGAAATAGCATAACCCAATATGATCTTGTAAACATTATGTACACGCTAGAAGCATCGAGGAATTTTCAGGGAATGTAATTGGCCTAAATATCCTAGTTATGTTTTAAACACACCCATAATAATATCTTCTTTTTATTCCACTTGTAAAAAATAAGGATGCGTCTTTCTGGTATCCTTTCTACACTATATTCACATTCGAATCAGAATTTACATAAGCACTGTGTTGCCTAGCAACCACAAACAAACAGGTGCATGAAACTTTTGGTCGTATAAAGTACTTTTGAACTAAATCTGGAGTTCGCAAGTCGCGTTCCGTTCCACTCTTTATAATTTAATTTTATTTTTAAACATAATATTTATTTTGCAAAAGTTTAAAATAACACGGAATAGTTACGTATAAAGTCGATATAGACTGTTTTAAAATACATAAACATAAATATAAAATGTTATTCGGCTTTGTTTAATGAAATTTAACTTATAAATAATTTTATACTCATGCATATTGAGTGGAATGAAATATCTGTATAATCTGTACAGTGCCATCTCTCAAGAACTTATTTGTGACGTGGCGAAAATTGGAACTAATGCCATCCCATTCATAAATTACTACTATGCGCACTATGATTGGTCCAATGCGTCCGGCAGCGCCCTCCTTATAGTCACAGATAAGTTGATTTCACTGTATTTCGAAATATAATACGACCAAGTTGCAAAGCATGTAAGCGCCATTATAGCTGTGAGGTTTTCGTAGTCATTTCTATTTATAGTCATAGGTAGGCCGGCCTCAAAACAATAAGTTTCTACAAAGGTTTGAAGTCGCTTCACGAAATTAAGGATGTGCGAGCGTGAGTTATTCATGACGAAAATTGTTTTAAGATGTTGGTTTTTACGTCGTTTTCTCTTAGTGTGTTGTTGTTATAGGTCAATAATAAAATAATGAAGTTGTCACAAACGTTATAATGATTATTTCGTTCTTTAATAGTTATTTGGTGTGCGAAATACAAATCAGTTTGTGAAAACCCTATAAAGGAATTTTTACGATTTGTTGACAAGTATTCTGATACGAGTTTGACTCAAGTATAATTAGTTTATCAGCCTTTGCGTAGAAGTATTAGTTCGTTTACCTGTCGAAATATAATTATCTGTATACAATAGTGAAGCACCAAAGTTAGAGTGCATAATACTATAGTATTAGTCTAGTACTGTAATAAACTATACATTATATGTACATATATACTATACGTGCTATACATGGAAGTCAAATTCATTAGCATAATGTAGACAAGCCTCCGGTTTGGTAATTCACATTTTTTTATACCCAAGATGACAAAAAGTTTAAATTCATAATTAGTACAAAAATCGACTAATCCCCCAAAACATTATTTATCACTATTTTATATACAGTAAAATCCAAAACCCTGTTCCATATTCAAGCTACTTTTGTATTCTGATTCACAAAAATCTTTCATTCGACACTCATTCACTCATAAAAGTTTCAACGTTGTTTCAAACGAATGATATTCACATATCGCGTTCGTTCACGAAGCTAACAAACGTAACCATTTCACGTATCGTCATAAAGGCTATTTTTATTGCTCACTGTTAACATAAACTCTATCCAGTTTCATCCCCTAACGTTTCTAAATGCAATCCAAACGCAGTAGAAGCAGGAATTATACCAGCATTTACTTTCAACGATGCACTCAAGATATTTTCAAGAGTAGCGCGTGAGTTAAAATGCCGGATTATTTTTATTTAATAGCAGTTTAAAACGATTCCGATTCGTACAGCGAGTGTGTTTAAACCGCTTTAATTCTAACCTAGTGCTTTCTGTGTTATTCGCAATACTCATAGTAAACACATATTATAAGCTAATCCTAGCTACTGTATCTGACACATTTATTCCAGACTTTCTTTTTAAATCTTTGTTGGTATAACAAAGATATTTTTTTGGTGAGATCAGTAAATATTGTGCTAGAAATTATCTGATGGTGTAGTAGGTAACAATTTGATGATGCAAAGAGCACTTGTAATTAACATCGCACAGGCGATACGGGATTTCATCCAGTACGAATCTATTTTATATAAGTAATGTATAATTAGTATGCAGTGATAGCCTAGCGGTTAGAACATAGATTAGAACGTTGGTCTCTCGAAAGGTGGGGCCCGAGTTCAAATCCTGGCACGCACTTCTGATTTTCAAATATTATGTGCGTATTAGAAGTTAATTATCACTTGCTTCGGTGAAGGAAAACATCGCGAGGAAACCTGCACACCGGAGAGTTCTCCATAAAGTTCTATAAGGCGTGTGAAGTCTACCAATCCGCACTTGGCCAGCGTGGTAGACTATGGCCTGTACCCCTCACATTGTGAGAGGAGACCCCGAGCCCAGCAGTGGGACAATTATGGGTTGTTGCTTAGCTTTATAATTAGTATAAAATTTGATTAAAGAAAAGGAATGAATTGATTAATCAATTAATTTTGAGTTTTAGTCTACTACTAGTGGGTACCCGGCGTCCACTACGCGAAAAATGTTGGATGGAAAAATCGAAAATCGAAATGTTCATTAGTGGTCTCAAACCATCTTCGCATTATTGCCTTTCCAATTAAACTAGTTTGAGGCATATCGGTTGGATGATTTCAAGGTCTATAGAGGACATCCGTACAAACATTTTTGGTATTTTTTTTATATATTTAAAAGATTGAGAGCAATCGCGGTACTCAAAAAAATTCTCTTGGTATCAAAGTATTAAAATACAATGATAATAATTATATGCTTACAAGTATCGCTGATATCAAATTTTTACCTGTTAAGCCAAACAATTTGTGAGATTTTGATTGGATGCAAAATTACATATCTATTAATAATATATTATAAAAGTAATTTCTTTAAAGAATACATAAAACCAAACAGAATACTTAAAAAGGTAGCTACGTAACCTGATTTAAAATCGCACATCAAATAAAACCCCTCCCGTACCGAGATAAAAAGCTTGAAGGAAGCTAAAATTATTTGCTGTAAATGGATAATTTATATGCCAATCCCGTACCTTTGACCGTCTACTCGTTTCACTTATTTCGATATTGGACCCCACTAATTTTGTTTACTTATTCATTAAAGGAAAGATGTTGGGTAACGAAATGTTCTTTTACTGCATTTTTATGGAAAACTGGAGTTGTGAGCTGAGTTTTAAAAAATCTTCCATGGAGCTCGTTGTAAAACTGTACAAGGTTGGATTATTTTATCCTAATTTTTTTCTATTTAAAGGATTATTTCAAGGTTTGAGAGATAAATATTTTTTATTTTCATTATCTTTGATGGGTGCTGTTGTGCATATTTATTTAGTTTATTATAAACAAGCATAGATAATTTAATTCCATAATTTATAAAATAATTTCACATAACACTTAATTACATTAATAATTATAAACTTTTTATTTGTTACTAGTTGACCCGGCGAACTTCGTATCGCCTAACAAACTATTTTTTTTTTCTAAAATAAAAGTAGCCTAAGTTACTCCTTGTTACATCAGATACCCGCGAGTGAAAGTCCCGTCAAAATCGGTCCAGCCATTTCAGAGATTAGCCGGAACAAACAAACAGACAGACAGACAGACAGACAGACAGACAGACAAAAATTGTAAATGTTGTTTTGGTATATGTACCGTGTATAAATCCAAATTTACTTAGTAAAAAGCGGTTATTTTAATATTAAAAACAGACACTCCAATTTTATTTATTTGTTTTGATAGATTTACTCTTCATCTACAATAGTTTTTTAATTTCCTTATTATTATTCCTAGATCCGATTTTCAGACAGATACACGGCAATGATTTCACCGTATACTAATACAATAATCTATAATTAACTACTTTATTTAATAGGATGATATTTTTTTTTATTAAAAGTTCATTATAATTTGGACAACAACATCAGGTAATTAACAAATAGTATTTAATACTAAAAAGGAATCCAAATTAATTAATACAAAATACCGGGTCAGTTCTGACCACAAGGCAATACAACAGCAAAATATGGTTCTACCAAAAAGTAAGGCTGTTAACGACACTTAAATTAATTAGTAGTCTCATCTAAACAAATGAATAATGTGTATCTATGTTTGTTTGTAGAAAAGAACGATCGACCCTGTAGCCTAGTTGGTAGCGACCCTGCCTGCGAAGCGAGGGGTCTCGGGTTCGATTCCCGGCCGGGGCAGATATTTATGTGGCAGATAAATATTTGTACTCGGGTCATGGGTGTTATTGTGATGTGTTATGTGTAGTCCATGCCACCCGCGACACAGGTAATAACCTACTGCGGGGGTAGGAGTGTGTTAGCGTTTATTTATTTATTTATTATATTTAAACCAACTGAAAATATGAAGATTTATTAGAGTAGCGAAATGAAATTAGAAATTACTTGTATGGAAACTACTTGTATGGATAGAATATAATTATAGAATTAGGTACAATAGCAGTGCAATTATTTAACTTAAATAAATTGAATTAAGAAAAGAAACGATTTAACTCGATAAACTGATTTATGTCAACGTTTTGATTAATGATGACGACAATATGATGACATGATGATTGACAATAAGTTTATCTAAGGGCTTATTTCACAATCTTCAAGTAGAGTCCTGATTAAGCTATTCGCCGGTTAAAGTGACGTTAAAGTGTCATTTTACATACACGAAATGTCAACTTAACCAACGAATAGCTTACTTCGGACTTACTTGAAGATTGTGAAACAAGCCCTAAGACTTTTAAACTTAATTCTCAATTTATTTTCCAAAATCTTCTTAATTTCGTCAAGCGTTTTGGATGTTATAAAATATTATGTAAACCCAAATACAAACAAAGCCACGGTCGTAGCATCTAGTGAGAAATAAAAACAGGATCTTCAAATTAAATAACCGGTCCCGCGCATTGTCGTAAGAGGTATCACTTTTTAGATCATTAGCAACCTCGGGGGTGACATAGCTACCACGTAGTTCGGAACTCTTATCGATGATATTTATCTTAATTACAGAGTTAAATACGCAATTTAGATTCTAAGAAGCTCTAACGAAGCGTCTTGTGATGCCACCGTCGGCGCTAAATATCACCAACGAAATTCCTTACAGACGCGATTCGTGGCAATCAAACAATGGAATATCACGCATCAAAAATATTCTATTGTTATTAACAAAGAGGCAAATACAAAGTTTAGGGTGACATGGTCGAAGAACGATCACAATGCTTTCAAAACACTTTAGTTTTCATAATACGACTACAAAACAAACCATTTTGAATTATAATTCGGTATGTCATAAAAACATGGCGGTGTTGTAAACGTATGTTTGCTTGCGCTTGGAATCGATATTCGATGGTGAATATTTCTGAACTCTTTTTCGAGTAATTGTTGAAAATGGAATGTTATGCAGGCTAACAGACGGCAGCCATTTGTCTTCGCAAACGAACCGATTTGTGCGTCGGCGAATGGTAACGGATGTTGCGAGGCACGTGTCTGAGCTGACTTATTGGCGGACTCACTCGTTAGAGCTCATTGGGTCTATTAGTTGATTGCATTATGCTATTAATCAATGTCGCAGGTTGGTTACACGTATAATAGAATACCAATGTTTTATTGATTAGGAATGAACATTATGTACTTAAATGCAGAATTTACTTACTAAGGTAGTATACTTAGGGCTTGTTTCACAATCATCAAGTAGAGTCCAAGCTATTCGCCGGTTAAAGTGACGTTCAAGTGTCATTTTACATACACGAAATGTCAACTTAACCAACGAATAGCTTACTTCGAACTTACTTGAAGATTGTGAAACAAGCCCTTAGTCAAATTCAAACAACGTCTATGAGTCAATGCTATTACAGTGATAAGCGGATGTCATGCGTCCTTCCTGAGTGGTAAAACATTTAATGCCATAGCTTATGTTCATAAGTATCTGTGATCAAGTCGTTTCATCTATGCAGTGCCTACGTGTGTGTAAAGTGCCTATAGACCTATACATTAAGAGTTTCTTCTTAAATAATTAGATTACCAATATTTAAATCATTTTGGTTGACTTTAATTTGTTTTAAAACTTTTGTTATATTAAACTAAAATGGTTACATGAAATAAATACTAATCACTACCAACCAAACCGAATAACCGGAGACCAAAAGCGCAACGCAAAACAAACTTTGCACGAAGTTATTCAAACGTCGAGGAAGTAAAATTTCATAAACTATAAAACAAAGCAATATTCGAAGGGGCGGCTGGGAAACGGCGAAGTTTTGGGAGTAACAAATGAATAATTCAAAATGCGAATCGGCAGTCCGTCAAACCGGCCTGGGGCATTGCATTTTGTACGTAAATCCGGTGTAATATCTAAGAATATTGTACTTATGCAGTGTTCATGGACAGTGTTCTTGATATCGACGCTTGAAAGGCAAAAATTACCAAGCGAAATGTTGACAACTTTACACTAGAGCATTTTAAAGTTTTTATTTTAGAAAAAAAATCATAAAAGCCTAAGCCTTTTAACTGCATGTAAAATTCATTGGAATCAAGTAGTTGTGACTAATAGGCGATTTTTTTTACGATTTCTTTTCTAAAATTTTAACTTTAAAATGCTCTAGTGTAAAGTTGTCAACATGTCGCTTGGTAATTTTTGCCTTTGAAGCGTCGATATTATTCTATTGAAGGTGTGATTTTTTTTACACAAATAAGTTAATGCTTGACCACAATCCCACCTGATGGTAAGTGGAGATGTGGTCCAAGGTGGTGAGCACATTAACTTATTAAAAGCCTATTTAGTCTTTTCTTGAAGACATCCACGTCATAGGCAGGCGGGAACGCCGACGCAGGCAAGTTATTCTAGCCGTTCACGGTGCGTATAACAAGTGACGAGGCAAACCGCGTCGCGATTACTACTATATTATTGTACTCGACTGTGACTCTAGTAGAGAATATGGTAGCATCTCAGCATTGCACTTTACAAATATTAGCAGCTGAAGTTTGCTTTATTTGGGGATATTTTAAATTAAAATATGCGATTTTTGGGTCCTCCATTTCAGTTGTGTTAAATGAAATTTTATTATTCTTATTATAATAATAACTTTTAATAAAATAATTAAGGAATCCGCTCCTACTTGCATGATTATTTCCAGCATACTAGGGAAACTTAAATACAGAAAACAAAATCGGCCCTAAAAATCGTTTAAAATTTTAAGCTGGCATAAGTTTCCTTTAGTGCTTTCTTGAAAATAAAAATTATTTAATATTTTAAGTTTTCAAATTCCATAAGTCCTTGTATAACAAAACTGTTAGATGTATAGTGAACCTATATTATGCGGTTTGTGAAATTTCAGGTTTTTTAACATAGCCTGAGCAGCTAGTATACGCAAATATTTTCCACTTCCAACAAAAATCACTTGCTAACGAAATAAATAACTATTATATGGAGGATGTTAAAATGTGGACATGTCTCTAGTTATATTAACCATTATTATTTCTTTCTTTCTTTTATTTAATTTCTTGGCTGGCAACGCAACGTCATTGACGTCCATGAAGGCGACAATGACTACGAGTATTTGCTATCTGGTGACTTATCTATTCGTTATTCAACGTTTATTTCTTACATTTTTTGTATAGCTTAATTTTCATATAGCTTATGCCCCAACTCAGAGTCACTAACGGTTACTTTAATCGCTCCTTAGTATAGAATTACCATACAAATTATGTACTAAGGAGCGATTTAAGTAACCTTAACTGACTCTGAGTTGGGGCGTTAATTACTTAAAACAGGACACCCATTAAAATAACCTGGGTTTAATTATTATATACACTTATTATAAAAACCATTCAGTTATTCAAATACAATTCCATCTACATACAAAACAGTTTACCGTAGTCTCAAAAGTATAGGAAGCTGAGTGTTTCTACATTAATTTTAAGCTCTGTATTAATACCTATTTTTCTGAACTTGTACGTATAAGGCTAGTTGATAATATTAATTAACATCTAACTAACTAATCTTAACTTCATGATATATTAATAGTGCATTTTTATTGGTATGTCCATAACACGACCGTCGAAATAACCCGTACCTATCTAAATCTTAACTTTTGTTTCGAATTTCGGAATATAAAATTGTTTTAGTGTCGTTACACACGTAGCTGCGTATCGAAGGCTTTTTACAAATCTGTTTCATCTTAAACCTTAAAGTCAATGAATTTTCAACCTTATCTCCTAGTACTTAAAGACCGTGAAATGTTTTCTTCATGTGGAAATCGAGTCTGATTTATATGTCTGGCTTCAGATGTTTACTTGTTTTAGACGGAGTTGTAAGGTCATATAAATAAGACTAAATACTAAGTTGATTAGCCAAAAGTTACGAGTTACTTACGCATTTGTGTAACGTGAATTCAAATTACTTGTTTTGTGTGAGTTTAACAAAATTAGTTACCAGTTCGGATTCAGGCCTCAAGAACACTGATTATTAAAGGATTTTAAGAGGGTTGCGATTTCTTTTGCAACTGAATATCGCTGATGTAGTGAAATTGCTTTTTCTTTTATGTATAGCCGATAATATATTATTAGCACAAAATAAAAAAAAAATGATATAATTTCATGGTAAAGTTTAGCAAAGTTGCCTTCACTAAATCCAAAATGTCTGTCCAACTGCACTAAAAATAAAGACCCTTAACAAAACATAATTCTTTTATATCTTTAACTTTATTTAAATTTATGCGAGATTTATTAACCACTGATATGTTAAAACGACTATTAAACTCATTTGATTCCACAGACAGCCACGTATTGGTTTTGAATGAGATTTATTAGGCGTACACTTCGCGTTTACTACCGACTTTGAGTTTACTACCGACGACATTCCTTCGTTTTGGTTTTATGCGTGTATAGTACAGTAACAAAGATAATTTAAAGTAAACTTGATTAAGGTTATAAATGGCTGATAATGATTTCCAATTTTTTTAGATATGGTTTCAAAATGCAGTGTCATTTTGAAATATTTTATAGGTATTTCTTCTCCTTTTTAAATATATTGCAATACGAGTTTATCTAATAATTATTTTGAAAGACAAGGGATTCATTATTAACATGAGGAATTTCTTTACAGGTTAGGTTTATTTAATTTTTATTCAATCCACATCATCAGATTTTTTCATAAATTGTATGTATCCGACATATTCTGTATGTCTACATACAGATTTCAAGTAAATAAACGTCTGCTACGAAATTCTTCTACGAATCTCTATAAAATCTTCTATAAAATCTTTTCAGCGCTCATTTTTCAATCCGCAACAATTAATATTACTTATTGCTATCAACAATCAGTAATCCGCCACCAATCCAACCCAGAATCGAAATAATATACCAATACGGTGTTGGTATAAAGTTATAATTCCAGAGAAAACCGTAATTCCAACCAAATCCAACAACACGCGATTTCATAGCATTCATTGTCAACTTTTATAAGTGACAAAACCACAATGGAATCAAAACGTTGACATAAATCAGTTTATCGAGTTAAATCGTTTCGTGTGTAACTGTACTTTGGCACAGTACCAATAACGGTGTGGTTTACAGCAAAACCAGCCGTGTTTTTATGTTGAAAACGCACGATTTTGCGATTAAATCGTTAATAATCGATAACAGCTCTGATGTTACTTAGATAACAAGTTGTCAAACACATGTTATAATAATCAGTACCCGGATGACCGAGTTTTGCTCGGTATGTTTTTTAGCAAACAATGCCATCTACTGAAGTAGTTTTAATGTTGCTACTCGCCAATAGATGTCAGGACGTGTCTATCGTAGCAGTTTTTTATTGCCTGAAAACACGGACGACATTTTCTAAAAATGAATCTTAGCTAAATCGATTTATCAACCCCGAAACCCCCTGCATACTAAATTTCATGAAAATCGTTGGAGCTGTTTCCAAGACTCAAGAATATATATATAAAATAATTGCTACATTAATAACTTTGTTTTTTTTTCTTTGTCTAATGTTAGCTGGGTGTGTCTAATGCTAAGTGCAAAGATTATAATTATCTGAAACATAGAATAGTCAAAAAGTCTATAGTGATAATAATTATGTATAGTGATATAAGGCAGAACGACGAGTCTTTATGGTTTAAGAACTTTATTCTCACTACGAATTATTACAATTCATTTACATGAGAACTTACAAACTACATAATGGTTAAAATACAGTTTATGCGTACAGATTTTATTTATTTATTTAGGTGACTTACTCAAAATACTAGCATGATTTTAATGGAAATAGCCGGCAAACGAGCTGACGATCCACCTGATGGTAAGTGGCTATCGTCGCCCATGGACATCAGCAACACCAAAGGCATCCCTGATGCGTTGCCGGCCAAGAAGGAAAGAAGAAAAAGAAAGAAATACAATAGTAGCAGTATAATTATCTATTGGTGATATAAAACTCGATGCTGCTTCCTTCTCAATACTGCTTACAGTACTTACACACCTTATAACAGCTGATAGTTATCTAGAATATTTATCGTACACGTATCTAAAAGCTTTCAAACAATTTGTTGGCGGTATTTCATGTCTGCTATTTCAGTGCTAGTGGTATTTTTTTATTAGTTGTTACTTACGTTTACTAGCCATAACTTTTTATGCATAGTCTGTGCTATGGTATAAAAATATTTTATTACTCACGTTGCAATTGAATTTGGAACGGTGCGCAAATAAAAAGTACCTATAGTTGTAAAAACGCATAGCTACATATTTAGTTTAGGAAACATAGAAAACATCCCATTATTGTAAACATAATTATAAGTCGTCAGTAAGACTGTTTTTTTTTGAAAGCACAAGCTGCTATTTGCTTAATTGCTTGCTTAATTTATAATATACATAGGTCTTTGAGTCACCTAGCAGGAAGCACTTTTATGTAAAAAAATAGAAAGGTGATTTAAATTTTGTGTGAAGTTTTACTATTATAAAATGTTAATATAAAATTATCAAAAGTAATAAAAATATAAATCAAGATTAGTAGCAATTCATGTCACCTATCAAGTTTAAATTTGAACCCTTGGCCTCTCCCGCACCGTTAAAGAATCAAGCTCAAACGGATTCGTCACACTGTCACGAATCCGTTGCTTCACGATATTGATAGAATAGGGCTGTCACTCACAGTTATCGATTGTTGCCGATAATCACAATATAATTACGGAATACGTATAAAACGCTATGCAGCAGTGATAGCCTAGCGGTTAGAACATTGGTCTCCGGAACGAAGGCGCCGAATCCTGGCACGCACCTTTAATTTTCAAATATTGTGTGCGTATTAGAAGTTATTATCACTTGCTACGGTGAAGGAAAACTTCGTGAGGAAACCTGCACACCGGAGAGTTCTCCATAAAGTTCTCAAAAGTGTGTGAAGTCTACCAATTCGCAGTTGGCCAGCGTGATAGACTATGGCCTATACCCCTCACATTGTGAGAGAAGACCACAAGCCCAGCAGTGGGACATTATTATGGGTTGTTGTTTTGCTTTTTTATGAAACACTTTTTTTCAATATTCCATTTAATAAACAATTTTGATCTTATACGTAATGGAAAAGGAATTTTTAAGGATTTTCAAAACTATATTTTGTTTTGATTTATTATCAACTAACTGACCCGGCGAACTTCGTATCACCTAACAAACTTTTTTTTTTCTAAAATAAAAGTAGCCTAAGTTACTCCTTGTTATATCAGCTATCTGCCACTGTCAGTCAAAGTCAAAGTCCCTTCAAAATCGGTCCAGCCATTTCAGAGATTAGCCGGAACAAACAGACAGTCAGACAGACAGACAGACAGACAGAAGACAAAAATGTAAAAAATGTTGTTTTGGTATATGTATCGTGTATACATCCAAATGCACTTAGTAAAAAGCGGTTATTTTAATATTAATTTTAATATTAAAATATTTTAATTTAACAAACAGACACTCCAATTTCATTTATTTGTATAGATATAGATGAACGTAATCTGTTTAATAACACAATTTAGAAAGATATAGACGATCAGCATATAAATGCACAGAAAACATCACAGTTTTCTTAGAGACACGTTTCAGGAGCCAAATGTGCTATTGTTATTTAATTTTAATAAAAACAAAGTATAAATCTAACTTCAATAGAAATTTCAGCTATCTTGTTTTGCAACCATCTTCTAAAATTTAATTTAAGTTAGCATATCTAGAGAACTCACCTCTTGTTTTGTTGATTAAAGAAAGCTTTATTTTTTACCGTTATATTTTTTCAGGCGAAAATGTATAAAATTAAATTTCAGTATCGTGTAAACGAATTTTTGAAATGATTTTTATCGATTTCATCGACATTATTCGTTTAAATTAAATGTAACAACACTGAACACGCTTGAACCAATCAAAGAACAATGATTTTGAAGATACGTGGTCACATTTTAAACTTTTAATTTACGGCGTTTAAATTTATCCAATTTAGTATTAAATTAAACACCTACACACATAAGACCTGCTTTTTATCCCCAGATAAATTTATGGGATGGTAAACTGTGAAATGTAAATTGTGTTATTCTTCACTACACATTACATGACTCGTTAAAGCAAAAAACAACGCTTTTTTAAAGCATTTTTTATTACTCACATCTACGTTACACCAACCCGTAATATACGTTGATATACCTACCCAAGTTTGTAAAACAGAAAAACGTAGCCAAGTAAAACAAGAATAGGCCATTATTTTATATTAAAAGCAAACGGAGATAACATACGACTATCGCATTAATATATTTATGGTGTCTGTCAGACAGGTAATGGGATGAAAACACCGTGGAAAATGTTGCGCTGGCCGCAAAGAAAAACACAAACAATATAATAAGTACAGGGGGCCTTCCCTGAGAGCTTCTGCATAAAATAAGAGGTTTGTAAAGATGCAATGCGTGAAAGTCTGTTCCAAAAAATTAGATTATTTTTGTATTTGTCAAATAAGAAATGTGAGGGGAATGATTTTTTACAAGAAAATACTTAGAATTCATAAAGAAAATAATTAAATAATTATTTTATTTATTTACGTGATATATCTGATGCTATTTTATTAATTTATTATTCTATGATAATACCTATTTAATAATAGTTGTCATGTATGTACGTAATTCATGCGCATTTTTCCCAAATGGTTCTGATCTTGTACATTTTATACATTTCCTCAAGAGTTGACTTAAGAAGCTGAAAAATGAATATGTTACAACAAAATTTGGGAAAAAATTGTTTTTTATTAGTTTTTTAAGGAAATATCATGAGTATGAAAAGACAACATGAAACAACTTATGAAATTATGTACAAATTTCCAAATCCTTAATACGCAGAATATCTGCTTATAAATACAGATCGAATGACTAGTTTCCAACGTGTATAACACAATAAAATAAATTGGGCTTGAATTTTACACTGAGAATAAACGCAAAATTTACCGAATTTGTCTCCATACATTGTAATTCCGGGCGCAACCAATACCTACATTCTTCATTACTTATCTTCACACGCATCGATACGCAACATTTATTACGGCTGTACTAAGCAAATATTATTGTGCAGGGATTTTTCATTTTCAAATCTCTGCCACATTGGTATAGAGTTTAATTTCGAACGGCAGCTTTAAGCAGCTGTATCAGTAAGTTGGTTTATGAAAGTCTAGAGCATTTCTATCGCGTCAAAACAAGAGGAGGGTAAAATGTATTGCAGTCGGCAATCTAAATGCCCTTTCCACAATATCTTTACTGACGCCCCTCGATATGAATAATGTGTCATTCGATCTCATGCTTACGAGAGCTGGAGGAAGTTTGAAAGTCGCAAGCAACTATAGTGTTATGTTATCTTGTTTGCCGATATCCATAAATCAAATTGACGAAGATGGTTGTAAAATGTATAGATCTTCTAGTATCTCGTGGTAGAAACTCGTCTTGTAGAGCCTGTATTCTAATGATATTATGAAATTATTTTTCATCAAATATATTTTTATTTTTAGTAAGGAGTAAAGATTGTAAAGTAAGGACTTGTTGAGTTAGAAGCTTCCGTCTACATAAGATTTGATAACTTTTTGACAGAACAATATGGCGAACAATATGGTTTCGCCTTGGCAACATTTTACATGAAAATATTTTTGGTAGAATATTCCTTTCTATTACCTTCGTAAAAATAGAGAATTGCCTACGACAACAATTTCTCTCACATTACGTAGATATCTATCAATGTATTGCTCCTATGGGTCCAATATAAATGTAATAACATAACCGATAACAATGATACGAAGTTCATAAAATAATTCAAAAGCAATTGTGATACAATTCAATAACGGAATTAATTTAGCCCAATTTTATTGTGAACGAGTAACCGCCCTCGCTTTGCTTCGGTTTTCTTATTTTTTTTACACTTTATTGGAGTTTTATTAAGGATCCCTAATTTTTTTGAAAAATAATATAGCCTATGTTACTCGGGGTTAGTGTAGCTTCCCAACAGTGAAAGAATTTTTGAAATCGGTTCAGTAGTTTCGGAGCCTATTCAATGCAAACAAAAAATCAAATCTTTCCTCTTTATATAATAGTATAGACAATGATAAAATTACTTGTTACATACCACTTACCTACATTGTGTGTATGTTTTTCATATACTCGTAGTAGCTGTTGCCATTGTAAAAAATATTATAGTAACGATTGGTAGAAAATACCAATGTGGCACGGTTTATGCTACGATAGAATATATCAAACTCTCCCCATCTTTCGGTATATTGCATGTAGATTTTCTATACTCACCTAAAATATTTGAAATCAGCAAGCCAATAGTAGGACATTTAACTATAATACGAATACTCACGATATTTATTTTGTATTCCGATATTTCGACCCAGTTGCATGGATCGTGGTCACGGATGCAACTGGGTCAAAATATCGGAGTACAAAATAAATATCGTGGGTCCTCGTATTATAGTAAAATGTGTTTAGTCCACGACGAGTTAAGTTGAAAGTCCAACAGTAGGACTCGAGTATAGCATAATAATAATTATTATGATTATTTTTCCGACCCAAATATCGACCAATAGAATTGCACCATTCGACGTCACGTGGTACAACCTACATGGTATTATACTGATAATTTTTTGAAAATTTTCTCTGGTCGTTGCTATATATAAAAAACAAATCATGATCCAGTCAAATTAACCACACGTCAAACTGACAGGTTGAATTCAATTGTGAAAATTGGAGATTTTGCATGAAAATGAGTCGATTTGGAGTTTGTTCTCTGTCCACCATCGATAAAAAAGTCAAAGGAAATGTTCCCATTGTACATTTCGTCTCATGGTGCAATTCTATTGGCCGACATTTGGGACGGAAAAATAATCCCCCGAATACCACACGAGCTTCAAAATTATCTGGCATTTCCCTCAAGGTTCCCTGCAAACAAATAAAATCGTCAAGTTTTTCAGGAAAAATCACGAGCGCTTAGCGCTCGTGATTTTTTAACCTGAAAAACTTAACTCCTTCATTTGTTTGCAACGAACCTATCGGGAAAAATACCCGATAATTTTGAAGCTCTTGTGGTATTATAAGTGACAATTATGTCTCACGCACGTAGAATCTTGTATGAATATTTTTAATGTAAGTAATTTATAAACTCCTTCTAATTATTACCGTAGAATATTATAACCATATCTTATAACCTGAACGAATACACGTTTTGGATATTACTATTACGGCATATTTAAATGAACATTCACCCTTAGAAAAAAAGTGAGTACAAATACTTGTATTATTTCTGTGGGGGTGACTCTTGTGAGGGAAAAGCCAATGTTTTGGCTCAGTGGCGAAAAAAAAATGCATGGGCTCAATGCAATATTTTAATATTAACTGTATTATGGGGTGCAGGAGATGCATGCCGGAGATTATTGTAAAGAATGTTGGGATTAGTATGGATGCGGCTACTGGCTTATGATATGGCTTATGATACCGGGGGTTATAAGAATTTGTTATGCTTAAAGGAAAAGGTAGAGCGAGAAAATGCAATTGAGGAACTTTGCTGTGAATAATAAATTTAAGTTTTTTTTTAATAGTTAACAAATGAGTAAATGGGAAAGTAAGCAATTGGTGCCTAATTTCAATAACCTATAGGCATCGCTATAATGATCGACACGTATGACATATATTTAATGAGTTCCCTCATTAAATATATGTTCTATTATGAGATCTACTTATAAAAATAAGTATTAATCAATCAAGAATCATGTAAGAATCAAGATTAAAAAATTAATCTTGATTTTAAAAACTTGTTATGTATAAATTGTAAATTTTATATTACCAGAGCTTTGAGGTAACAAACGTTAAAAAACAAACGAATTGAGAATCACCTCCTTTTTAAGTTAGTTAAAAAAGTTTAATTACGCATACATCTTACGCACGGTCCTTTTACAAACAGGACCGTCCTGTTATATTTAACTCAAATGTAACTTTTGCACATTGTCTTTTACCCACTAGGTAACTTAGCTTTAAGCAGTGATAAAAAACGACATTTTAATTGTTAAGTAATCAAACATCCAAACCAATGAAATCCACATCTACAATTTCTTTCATAAACCGCATATCAAAACATAAAAAACTACCCACGCACTATGAGGGTAACATTGGTTTGCACTCGCTCATATTACCTAATATTCGGCTACCCTCTTATTAAAAAACCAAGGGCCATTTGTATATATTTATAGTCCAACAAAGGCCCCTGTCAACGTTATTGAATGGTTCATCCCCGAAGGTTAATTTCGGTAAAACATTCCATCTATAAATTTCTATACAAAAAATTTAAAAGCAGAGTCAATTTCGTTTTTTAGAATCAATGAAACATTTTCTTTTCATGTGTAGAAAACTTTTTAATTATGTAAATTGGTCGTTGGTCGTGTTTTAGTCATATGAATTTATTGTGATTGAAATACTAGGATCTAATAGATCCGGAAAACTTTAGAGAGATGGAGAGACCTGTATATACGAACGATTTCTTCATTCTACTAAAAGTTTATATCAAGTCAATATGACTTTAAAACCTTGGTAACATAAGAGAAAACAGTTCAATCTAACTTGGTTTAATTTTATGCAAGAGACTAAAGTAAAAATTAGAGGGCGAAAAAATTTTTATGCATACCAGTAATAATTAAAATATGTATTAGGCTTATTTATAAGTGAAGTATTTGGTGGAAATGCGGGGCAGTCTTTGCAGGCTGGCTACTGGTTCATGCGATCGTTTTACAGAGAAACTCGAATAATGGACTACAGATTTCGTGTGGAAGAAGTCAGGGGTTTTTTGAAGGGTTGGCAAGCACCAGGTTAGTGTGCCAAGTTAGTGTATCTGTAGGGCTGATATGGTATTAGCTGCGTCAATGGCTAGGCGGCTGCTAAAATCTTTCTTTCTTCTTGACTCCTTATTAGGTATACGGTATAGCATATATGGTTGATTGGGGTCACTATTACAATTCACAGTAATTGTTCTACCTGGGTTACTCCGCCTTTTCATCATTGCATGATTTGCCGAAGATTGAAGTAGGATCCACGCCGATTGAACTCGAGAACCTCTACGGTCCCTTTCTCATGATCCCTTTTGCCACGTGCATACTTTGGTATGGTTCCTTCTGAGGTATTAAAAGGTGAAAAAAGATTCTTCTGGTTGTTTATCTCCATTGCAGACGGCAGGGACCACTTACCATGAGGTGGCCTGTCTGCTTTTTGTCAACCCTTTAGGTAATAAAAGAAACCTTTGGTAAATATATTCATGATCTTCGTTTAACATCGTTTGTCATCAAGGAAACTGATATTTTATTTTGTGTTATACCATTTTTAGCCAATGGTAATCAAAGAATCACAAGTCTGACACCATTGATATAAATAAACAAATAAGAGTAAGGTTAATTAATACTTGACTACTGTTGTATTTATTAGCAAATCTCCAAATATACTAAAGATTAAGAGATCAATAGGGTTTTACAGCTAACAGTACCTAAATGAAGCCGCGGAAACATGTTTAGTTGTGAACCAGAGTTCAGAAAGCAAATAAATTTTTACGAAGTGAAAAAGTGGATAAAAAAGTTTCAACTTTTTTGGTGTTTATCGATAGCTGCCGACTATAAAACGCCCCTTAGCGGTAACACAACAATATAATGACGTAGCCATCCAGACACAATTTGTCACGGGAAATCTCCCACAAATGAATATGAACGGCGCAGCCAACGCCGGGGGAAACGGCTATCGTAACATAAAATGTCTCGTAGCGTTTTATTGCGATCGCACTTCGCGAGATATTACTATCTGAGCTCTATAAATAATACAGTCGTGTTTTGTTGAAGTTTTAAAGGTTGGTTGCGATGGGACGGACTACAGTGATCTTTACAGACTATTTAGGGTTTCGGATGTTGAAAGAACTAAACCCTCATGGGATCAATCGCGCAAAAATCTGTTTGTCACACTGGATTTTCTTCAAACCACTTGTATCTTGAAAATACTGTCCAGTTCGTACCAATATCAATTTTCACTTTATGATTTTTCCTATTGATTTTTGGAACGAAGTTCCTTATCGCGCGTTGCGAAAGGGGGCTAGGCGGAAAAATTGGGACGAAAAGTTGTAACGACACTTTTTGCCGTCGTTTATTAAATAAAGCGAGTTACTAGGCGACCAGAAGTCGCTTAGTATTAATCGAAAGGAACTTCGTTCCATCCGGGTGTCCCTTGAAACCTCTCATTTTTTTTTATTTCACATTTATTTTATTGGGAACTTACTTTTTAAGTAAGTAATAAACACTTTTTGAGTGTAGATTTTTGGAGTTTATTAGAGTTCACTTCTTAAGAATCATTTTCATATTTTGTACTGTATTTTGATGAATATAAATTATATAATTAATATAAATAAATGTATCAAGCATGCTTTCAGTAATATAAAAAATACGTTCATTTACCCTCATTTACTAATTTATATACTCGTATTTTATAATCGTTCATAAGGAGTTCATAAACTCCACTCGTGCTTCGGAGCTGATACACACTATTTTTTTGCTCTTCATAAAAATGTTGTTTCAATTTATCTGAAACTACTACCTATATACAAACTACTATGCACTATAATGTATTTTAGATTTTAGGAAAAACTTAAGCTACAAAATTCGTATATTGCTCGTAAGCAGTAAAAGGTCGATCCGCTCATAGCCCGGCGGCTTGCGTCGATCCTATGCGATCGACAAAGTTAAGCAACAGCGGGCGCGGTCGGTAGTTGGATGGGTGACCGCTAGTGGCAAACATTTCTTGAGCGTTTCCGTGCTTCAGTTGTTATCATAAGATAACAGTCGTTAAGCCATGTCGGAGAGGGCGGTTTAAAAACTTCCGACACTCGGGTTGGCCACTAACCCCTCCACCAATCCGCACTGGAGCAGCGTGGTGGAGTATGCTCTAGGCCTCCTCAAGAGGAGAGACCCGTGCCCAGTACTGGGCCATTAATGGGTTGAAGCCAGTAAAAGGTTGGTTGGTCTTAAACCGCAACCGCACGCCGCAGCCGCACGCCGCAGCCGCATGCCACAGCCGCAGGCATATGCCGCAGCCGGATACAAAAATTTTATGCACATACACGTTGGCATTGTTTGAACAAGATCTCTATTGTAGGTTTGTGGTCTCATAATTCTGGGTTAACATGTAATACCTAAATTGTGATGCAAATTTAGCAATACTATTCAAATGTTCAGTAAGCAGATATTAATTTATTTCTTTTTTAACAAATTACAAAAAAGAAGAGTCTTTCTATGATTTATAATAATAAAGTTTCTTTATGGAATACAGGCAGTCCTCGTACTTACGGCATGTTAGGTTCTCGAAATACGCGACGTAAATCGAAACGACGTAAGTCGAGACATATTTTTTCATATTATGTTTACATGTAAAACTCAAGGGTTAGGATGCACACGAAATTAAAAAAAAACTGCATTTATTAGGATTTATAAGGATATACATACTTTATTATCAAAAGTAAGTTCTTAAAATAATTATATATGCACTTATGAAATTGCTAGTTATTTTTCCTATGCCGGAAATCGAAACAAATGACGTATGTTTGCGGAATAGTGTCAAAACATTGTTGGACGTAACTTGAAACGACGTAAATCGAAACGACGTAAGTCGAGGACTGCCTGTAGTTATGTATGTATGCTGTATATAATTATGTATCTATAGTGGACTGAACACTTTAAACAGAGGGTAGGTTAAAGGGATAAACGGATGAACGATAATATTTATAATTAATAATTATGTGAATAGAGCAGAAGAGTCTCTTGATGAACCGTCATCGCCCAAATTACTGATGTAGTATTACCACAAAAGGTACAAAACAACCAAAGGTATCATCGTCTAATGATCATAAGATAATGTTCGAAATCTAGGTATTTTTTTCAAGGATATTCAACTAATTAATAGAAAAGAAGTTTCGTATTTCTAGAAATGGGATGCTTTTATTCTAGGAAAGCTCATGTTGCCGCCCTGTGTGCTATTAATGTAGCAAAGTTATTATTTTAAAGAAACAATTATTGCACAGACTTGTCTAGTTTAAAACAAGAACGAGACTCGCGAGTCTCATCCACAGAACGTGACCAGGGGCAGCGCTGCTCAAACTTATACATTGCGTTTTTTATTTACTATTGCAATTCCCACATGACTGAGTAAAGTTTGGCTTAAACTATAATATATATTACTAAAATCGAACTATTTAAAGTTTATTAAAAATATATTTACGCACGCCGATGCCCTCTATGTTTTTCTTATGTATCCTTCTTTTAGGTTGCCTGGAAGAAATCGCTATGTAGCGATAAAGCAGGCGGCTTTATCTTATATTTATATATTGTTTTGTACTTCCATCTTTACTGTTATTCTTGTACTATTGTATAATATGCGGTGTGCAAACAATAAAGAGTTATCTATCTATCTATCTATCTAAAACTGTATTTTCATTTTTTTCATAATACACTTCAGTAATATGACGTAGATTTGCCAAGCCATAAATAAGTAGTTTAAGTAGATAAAATTAACGTACAAATACAAAGAAATCATAATTGAAAAAAAGTTGCTTCAATATTTTCCCTAAATAAAGCAAAGCAAAGCAAAGCAACAACCCATAATTGTCCCACTGCTGGGCTCGGGGTCTCCTCTCACAATGTGAGGGGTGTTAGGCCGTAGTCTACCACGCTGGCCAAGTGCGGATTGGTAGACTTCACACACCTTTGAGAACTTTATGGAGAACTCTCCGGTGTGCAGGTTTCCTCACGATGTTTTCCTTCACCGAAGCAAGTGATAATTAACTTGTAATACGCACATAATATTTGAAAATTAGAGGTGCGTGCCAGGATTTGAACTCGGGCCCCTTCGTTCGGGAGACCAACGTTCTAACCACTAGGCTATCACTGCTTTTTCCCTAAATAATATTCTTTAAAAATTACGTTACCTACAATAAATTAAGTTATCTATTTTACTATGTATGACATTGAAGTATTATTTATTATAAGTACTATTATTTCTTCTGTGGTATTATTATTCGCGTATACATATACGTATGTATGTCATTCTACTTCAATGTGTGTAGATAATAATTATTTTCTGCAAAAAAAAAGCTATGAAGACGTACCTACCACAAAGATAATTATTAATTATCTTTTTACGTTTAAACAATCACTTAAAACAAGGTACCTAAAATTACCAGTTCAAACCTTCATCTATCAAAAAAATTAATAAACCCTAAAAAGGAAAAGAGAGAAATCTTGAAAAACAATCAAAAGGCAGTTAACGCGTTAGCTGCTGACAAATTAGCCAATTATTCCGCTGCGAAGAAAGGTTTTCCATAACCTGTCCAACTTATTACAGCATCCGGTTCGTATTGACTTTAATTTTCTACTCTGTTGACGTTTCCAATGATATATATCTCAGGAACGGCAGAAATAGGGTCCCGCTTTTTCAAATAACAGACACCCCATCAATCGTTCCAGTCACTCATTTGCACTGGCCGCGATTTTGAAATATTAGAGTTATCTATCGGGAAAATCACGCCTGCAAAAACTATTCGGACGTCCGAAAACAATCTTTCACTTTGATTATTTTTCTATTGTAAATAATAGAGGGAGGTTATGAGAGGTGGTTATTGTTTGAGGACAAACACTGGGACGCGTCTGCGTCAGGGTTTTTATATAGTTTATTTTAGGTCAAACGTAATATTTTGATTTGGTTGGCAACTGATATACAGATTTAGCTGGTGGGTAGATAAGAGATTGTATGGCATGACATATTGTGGTTTAGATCTCTATTCCCTGTGAAATTATTTTTGCGCGGCTTTTGTCATTTATGGTTGATGTTGTGGCTATAAAAATCATTACGCTATAAAATATATCATAATAACCGATTAAAATAAATCTAATAGAATGCATTTGCACAATAATTAAACGTATTCACAGACTTAAAACACCTGGGTGGATTAACTTATGTGAATAAAGTTGACGGCATCAAAGTTTACCGTAACAGGGTTGTACAGTGTAAGGGTTTTCGGGTACCTACCTACCGTATAACAGTCAACGTAGATCACTCAGACCAAAAGGTAACAAACGATTGCGGTCAAAATTACGTACGCCATTAATAAGGACGTCTCTGTTGCACAGGAATTACAGGGCCCCACAATGCATGCCGGTGGATATTGATGTGCCCTACACATCGCCTTTTATCCTTTAACTAATGTAATAAGATTACAAAGGGGTGCTGCAGACACATCAGGGATGGACTTGATTGCGATCAAACCCACCATTTTAGATTTTGTATCGAGATCAAAGGAATGGCTAAATTAATTGAGATGTGTTGGAAATTGGAACTGTTTGGTTGAGTCCAAAATCTGACCCTTATGTGTACAATTGAATAATAGGTATTTTGAATAATCAGTGTACAGGTTTGAACGTTGTCTTTCTGCCCAGGACTTTGGACTTCGAACCCAGAGTGGACCTTTATTTTTCTGAATTGTGACGTGATTTCTTTTTGGAAAACCAGAGCGTCAGAAGATTTAATCGTCAGCAATATTTTGTCTCAGAAAACATCAGAAATAAACATACTTAGGTATATACTGATAATATTCTGGAAGAGGATGTAACATAAAATATAACTAGATATGATCACTTTTGCGGAACACATTATTATGCAAGCATGGGTTGTAAATATCTAATGATCAAATATTTTTTTACGTCAGTTCTTAAATTTTTTAGACAATCATTCGAATTGCATGCAAATCAGTAAGTCGAATTCGGCCCTGCACCCGCGTAACGAATCACCACTGACGTTTTCGCAAGCGTTAACTGCGAACGAGAAGGGTTGGGGCGCTATATTATAGTCATTATAGACAATCGTTTAGTCGACAAACAAAATACAGCGATAGAGACAGAGGTTCGAATACTCGAACGGATGAAACGATGCGTCATGGACGCCTGCTGCGTTTAGGCGCGACTGATAAATTATAGTTCGGGCTTTTCAAAACAAATTTTCAACAACTGTTTAAAGATAGGGTCGTAGCCTCGTAAGCATTTGAGTTTCGCAAGCAGTGGAAATAATCGTTTAAGCTATCAAACCACAGCGAGTCAGATATCAAAATATTTTAATCTGAAACCAACACTGTTAATCAGATTTCTATTGTTTGATCCACAAGTCCACACTCTCACATCCTCGCAATTCCCTGTGTTTTTAAGGTTCCAAAGTAAAATCGGAACCCTTATATTTTCGTCATGTCCGTTCATCCGTCTGTCCGTCCGTCTGTCCGTCTGACCATCTGTCCGAAGCAAAGCGCCAAGATCCTTAGTGCTAGAAAGTTGTAATTTGGAATGGATATAATCGTAGAATAAAATATTGAAAAACATTTTTTTTTCAGGGTACCTCCCCTACAGGTAACGTGAATCACCTTACATTTTTGGAATTAGGGGTCCGTTTGCGAAATATTTGGCTTCAATGTGCTAATTTTGGTTAGTCAAGGACCTTGCTGGCTAGTCGATAAACTTACCTACTACTTCGGACCCCTACATTGCGCGTGGCCTGACATGCACTTGCCCGGTTTTAATTTTAAGCTAAATAATAGCTAACAATAGCAAACCAGCAATAACCTAGCACAGAGACCCGAGAAAAAAAATTCTGCTCGCCCAAGGAACTGAATCTGGCAATTCTGGGATCCCTCCGACCGTTTTTGCACACAATTAATTTTGATGTTTTGTGAGTAGTCATGGAATTTCTATGTCTTACCAGTAACAGGCAATACGACAAATTCTGCTCCCCGGGCAAAACAATTTTGATTTGACCCTGCTTTACTTTCATTTTTAATTTATTTCACAAAAAAGTTTACAATAGTAAATAAATAAAGTAAAGCGTCATCTGTACAATAAATAAGGAGTTTATTGAGTACTACCAGCGTCCTCTGTACAACACATACGTACTTTTTTAGAACCTCATCTCCCATCACTGCAATTAATAGCAATGACATCTACCGAAATAATTTTGAACTTTAAGTAAGTTAGCGCCATCTCCTAAAATATTTGTAAACTTTTACAACCCTACGCTCAGCTCACAGCGTTTTAGTTCTGATATATTTTAATAGATGGCAGGGTAAATAGAATGACTTATAATTAATATAGAAATGTATCGCTAGATGGCGCTGATGCACGTTTTGTTTTCACGCTTGAAATACTTTTTTTGAAGATTACATATTTATATTAAAAAAATAATAATGGTCTTTGAAAATTATGTACGAATACTTTACGATACTACTACATAATAATATGGTGCTTTATAAAATTTGTTATTTTGGTTGTTCCCACCTACGATACAAACTTTAGAAGCCTTTTTATAATTTTAATAACATATTTAGGTTAAGTAATTAAAGTGTTTTAGCCATACATAAATAAATAAATACGGTAGTGGCTTACAATTATTATAATACTCATCGCAATCCCACGCTTGATGGGTCAGATGGGTGTCGTAAGAAGCGACTAAATTCGGCCCGCTGGTGGTAGGGCCCTTCAGAGGGATTGGTAATATTGATTTTAATATCTCATTATTACCATTATTATTTCTCCATGGGGTCCGCGAGCTACCACCCTCTTGCCTGAGCCAGCCGCTAAACGATACGTCCCTTTCCGACTAAGGGCTTGAGAGCCAGTTCTTTCTTTCTTATTCTTCTCTCTTTCTTAGCCGGCAACGCATCAGTGACGCCTTTGGTGTTGCTGAAGTCTTTAAGGACGTCGATACCCATTTACCATCAAGTGGATCGTCAGTATAAATATTGTATTTGAAGGTAGGAAGATTTTTCTACTTACTATCTACCATTATTGTAATAAATAAGTCAAGAATGCTGTCAATAATCTAGCCTAACATTGTATGCCCACGCTATAAAAGTTTACCACCTATAACTAAGGCTTCACCAACCAACATTGGCTCTATTCTTAAAACCCTCGTAATCCACCTAATACCATTCGCGTGGTACGCAAGCGTTCATTCCTTCAGACCCTCAGTCCCTATTTAATTAACGATATTGTAAACAACATTAAGGTCGACCACAAAAGGCCCAGCTCCCGTCTTGGGTACGTGACGCTTGTTTAAGATTAACTAACTAATATCTGAGGGCACGCTTGAAAAGATATTGACTGAAATTCAAGGCGAGTAACCAAGTAACTAAACAGGTAATGACCACAAATATACTAGTTAAAAGTAATAGACAAGGTACATTAAATTTTATTAATTAGTGTAGTTGAATTTTTGCCTTTTACTATTCTCTGTACATCCTGAAGGTTGACTGTAAGAGAATGCTATTTAGCATTAAGTCCGCCAGTTGTACCACTTTTTGGGGTTCAATAAAGTTTAAATAAATAAATAAATTAATATTTTTTTTTATTTTAATGGGCATAAAATTAATTAAGGGTATTAAGAGATCCGTTTTGACTACCGAAACGTAAAAAAAGGATGTGTGGTAGGTACAAACTTTTTACTACTTTTTTGAATGAAAAAAATATTTTTATGCCACTTGTCACCTCAATCTAAATAACTCTTGGCAAAGGTTATTGGGGTTATTTTAACCATCGATGTCTTCGCGGTATGCCTAGTTATTACTACATTAATCCAGCATAAAACCACAAGTTTTAAGTGACAAAATTATAAGTGATTTCGATGCAGATTTTCAAAAACAGATAATTATTTTCTAAAATATGTTTGGTTTTATTTGAATTTTTATAATACATATCTATATTATCTATACTTACTAACTAATCCAATTAGTTACCGTAAAAGCTGAGGGCCCATTCTTCAAGGGTGTGTCACGAGAAAGTTTGCTTAGTTTAATACAAAGCAAAGAAACAGCACGGAATAAATTTTGACTAATTTGCATTTCGTTGAGAAAGTAGATCGATCTACAGACAGACGCTCCTTCAAGAATTTATTATATCTTTGTAGATGCAAATTACTAAGTTTCTGCTTAAAATTAAGTTTATGCCTCGAGAGATGCCTTGAGTGCTCTTGGGTTGCTATTTAGGTACTACAAGTTGCATTTCAAGTCATTTCAATTTTGTCTTAATGTTTAATTTTTTATATACAGATGTCAAGACAGAATTTGCAATGCAGTTCAGTTAACACCGTAAAATGCCTGGGATTAAGAGTTCGTAATAGGCCCATAGATCTCGTCTCCTCTAGAATTAAAATATTTAATTTGGACTTCATGAACTGGATTGATAACAGGTTCATATTTCACAAGACTTGTCTCATGCCAAGGCTCGTTCGGCAGTCACCAATCAAACATGCCATGAGCTCTTCCAGATTTTAATATAGACTGATGTAGATTTTATCATCTCAACAATATGTCATCAATAAAACTTAACGTATTTCTTACTCCTGGACTCACTCTTGTCTACTCTACTGTCCACTCCTGAAAGCATGGTAGTGAAGACAGAGCATATTGGAGTATACTCCTTATCTATCGATTTCATATTTTAGCCCGCGGTATGAGATTTTATGGGGAGTAAAATATTTTTTTTCCGTTGCGTCATGCGTAGTGTGTTATGCTTGTAATTAGTAACACAGAATCTAGATGGCGTTGGATGGCTTATCAATAACAACGCCATCTAATGATAATAATAATCTTGGTACATCGTATTCTAATATTGTGAAACACCATCATCATCATTATCACCATCACCATGGCGTTAAACTCTAGTCATACGTCGGAGCTGACACACATTTTTTTTCATTTATAAATTTTAAAAATTCCTACTACTTAGAGAACTTTCAACTCCAAGTATCCAGATTTCTTGAAGATAATAATATTTTCCTTCATCGATGTAAGTTAATTATTAAAATACAGTAGTAAAAATATGCAAAACCAGTATATTTTTACAAAATAAAAATTTTCACCTTAGTTTTCTTTCGTTTTCTGCAAAGCAGTGATAAACCAGTATTCAAATGATTTCAGTGGGCAAGTCCAAGTGACAGATGCGCATAAAATACCGTTTCCATTTTGCGAGGAGAGAGCGGTCTTACATTTTCTCCTTCGAGACGCCTCATTTACCTTTGTTCTTCTCCATTTCGAGATAAAGGTCTGGTTCCACTGACAATGACTGACGAGATAAAATTTCTAACAATAACTTCAGTAGCACTTTTAGCAGTTCTGTACTATCACTGTCACCAGACGAAGTCCGAGCCATTTAATTTACTATCGAATATTTTTATATTGAACATCTAACATACTTCGTTCATAATGCACTTAGCACGATTACAGCGATCAAAATTAATAACCTTTTGTTTTTAAATGTTTAGCAGAAAGCAATCATTTTCATAACTGTAGCAATGGCCCAAATAAAAAATTATATCAATCATTGTAATAAGTAATTATGTACTTCAATTATAAGTAGTATAGGTACTAGAAGCAATATTAATTCAAAATTCTACTATTCATCGCCAATTCTATTGTACATTGTTATCGTCTCAATGCTTTCTACTACAATATTAAATGCAGGTATCTACTAGATCCTCAATATTACGATCCAATAATCAATGTCAGTCGCATTAGGTTATATGATTATGTATAATATAAATTCTATTTTCCATAGCCTTAGCGCAGTAATATCGCTCATACCAGCCTACATGCGGTAAGACGCATTCTATTTTCAAAAGAATAAAACGGCGAAAATTCGCACAAAGTGATAAGGTGCTGAGTAATTTTTATGGGCTTTGCCGTAACAATAATAACAACTCGTAACTAATTAAAAGTGGGACGACGACTCTGGGGAAGCTTCCTTACCTTACCTTGATAATGTGTAGTTGGCAAAAAAGTTTTTCAATTTCAAAAACTTGTATCTCTATTTTGAACATATTTTCGACAAAGCATAGATTCAGTTTAAGTTTGTGCTTTCTTCTCATAAAAGGGTTGTACTTATTTAATGTCCTTTACTAATTCGTATGTTTTGATTAAGCTATTTTATTACATACATACTATAACCGATTAGAACCAAAATTATACCGAACTGATAAAAGATGCGTGTATTTGCATCACCATGCCAATTATAATCTAAATTTTACTAACAAAAAATAACCGACTTCAAAGTTACTCTAAAACTACTTGTCAGATCTCGTTCAAATTTATGTGGGATTACGTGACAAGTACCTGCTTTCGATTAAAAAAAGAATCATCGAAATCGGCTGGCGTGATATTGAGTTATTCGTCCATTTGTCGCGCTTACTTAATACAAATTTAAGACTTATATCGTTTTATCATGGATGCCAATAAATCTCAATAAAATTTATATGGGACCACATGACAGCCACCAGCTTTCGACTAAAAAAAGAATCATCAAAATCGGTTCAGCCAGTCCAAAGTTCTGAGGTAACAAACATAAAAATAAAAAAATACAGTCAAATTGAGAACCTCCTCCTTTTTTTGAAGTCGGTTAAAAATAAAAACAAGTTATACAAATTGTAAATGTTTATTTCTAGAAATGTATAAACATTTTCTTGTTTTTAATTTCAATGATGTAGATTGAAATTAAAAACTAGAAAATGATTTGCTGGCTAATGGCATAAACGGAAATACGGTAACGATGAAATTTTCACTCGTCGTAACAGTTTTATGATATCTTGTTAGCAGCTTTACAGGAGTTAATCACAATAACAAATGTATTTAAAAAATCTTGTAATTAGCTAGGGGAGCATGTAGTGCAGAAATATTTAGTAGGTTCATTATTTTTATACCTCCTTTTCTGCTGACGGTCCTGAAAGACGGCTTCTAATTAGCAAGTTGAGAGCTAAATATTACATTTATGATATGTAAATTTTAGTGAGCGCGGCAGCAGAGTTAATCTGAACTTTATATAACATTATTTAGAGTATACATTTTGTTGCCCGACTACAAATATTAAGTTTACTTCCTTGTAAGACGGAACCTTTTAAGCAGTAGGTAGTCATTTTATTAGCTACGCGTTATGTACTTTCTTGACACTTGTTTTGACTTTAGTATGTTAGCATTTAGACAAATGAAAATGGGATTAACGTGCCTTTATTATCCCATTTGCGGTCTCTATGGGGCACACGGCTCACCTCATAATTAAGGAAACCTAGAACATCGAGTAGGCAATGATATTATAATGTAAAAAGAGGTAGATATGTCACTAGTGCGCCGACGATGAAGAGTGTAAGAACAGGCAATTGACCGTTCGGCTCGTAGTCGCTCTGTCAATACAAGACGTTACGCACGCTTTTGTTGTTGTCAGAAGTGCTTGACATTTGATATACAGCCTGCCTTCATGTATTATACCAATGCGATTGGTGCAGTGAAACAAAAGATAAACGTGTGTGTGTTGTAGCTCTTTTCGGAACAGATTTTTTGGTTGATTTGTAAGAGAATAACGTATCTATATTTTTTAAAATATCATTGCGAGTAAGTATATTATTACTAGCAATCTTCCCGTGACTTTGTCTACGTGTTCCGGAATAATGAGTACTCGATCATGGTCATAAGTAGACCATGAAATTCCATGAAAAAACTACTGAACGAGTAGTTTTTGCGTGAAAGAAACATCTTCCCAAACTTCCCCATTTATTATAGATATTTCTTAGTAGGAATACGTTGCTCTTGCGAGGATTTGTGTATTGCTCCCACCAATTTTTAAATTATTTCTAGGATGGTTGTGTAATTGACTTCGAATCCATTCAGGTAGTTTTCTGATCCTAACATACTATCATCCGCTTCAAATCCCATTATAAATCAAGCAAAAATATTTTATTTACTTCTAATTTAAAATTTGTTTTAACAGCTCTCCATTAAGGTGATGGTAAAGTTTCCTCAAGTTTATTGTCAGACGCATCATATAAAACCGTCGATTAACGATCCCAAGAGGTTCCGAGTTCTGTGCAACAACAGCGATCCAACTTGGGCACTTGCCTTTTGGATCTTAGACCGAAGTTTAAAAGCATTTTACCATTACGGTGAATTTTTAAAACTTTTTATGGTTTTCAACTTAGAGTGGCATGGTCCCTTCTGTATTAGATATCCATGTAAGCGGAGTTGGTGCTCTTATGGTTCTTTTTGACAGTTTAGAAGCCTAAGGTCTTACGGAAGTTCAGAAAGTTTTTTTAATGCAAACTAGGTACTGACTTATTTCATGATAATAGCTTTGGTTATATATCCTTTTCCGTTGTTAGGCAGATTCTATCACAAGCAGGGGAGGCTGACTTAGATTCAGGAATAGAGGAATCCCTTAACACTCCAAAATCTCTGAGGTTACTTAAAATTATTCCCTAAAAGAAAAACACTTTTCAGCTTGTAACCATTTAAAAAAAAATATTCTTCACGAAGACTTCAACAAATAAAGATTTAACGTGGCTTCTCCGAAGGCACCCGCAATAAGCTAACAAATTATTTATTTATAGCAAACGACCATCTACTCCAGTACCTTTCCGCTTTTATTACAGCACGTATTTTAAATCTAGTGGCTACTGCGAACAACATTTTTCATACCTTGAGAAGTCTCTTAAATATTAAGGGTTTAGAAATGTTTCATAACCCACGAGCGGTCTCTTTACGAGTCTATTATTGTTATGTCACTGTTTTAATAGCACATGAGAGAAAATAGCTCGTTATGAGACTCAACTCAAATCTCGATTCATATAAAATGAGTGCCACGTGCAGTGTTTCCTTCTTTTTATCTATTCACTAATATGGCAGATAAATAATTTTTTCTGGAACATTGCATCTACCTAAGTTAGTTGCTTACACTCAGTTACACTTTGTTTTTAACTATGACATTTAGTTATGACTGAAAAACTCGAAAAGTATCTACTGATGAATGAAAAAAAGATTTTTAATACTAAGTCCTTATAATATAATGACAAGCGTTTTCACATCAAATCAATATTATATCATATAACTAGCTGCCCCGACAGACTTCATTCTGTCAAAAGTTTTTTTTTATTAAAACCTTCCGTCTATCCTATCTTTGAAGTTGGATCAAACTGCACACGATGTGCAAATTTGATAAATATCGGTTATAGTCACCGCGAACTAAGAAGCCCAATTTGTCGTTTGCCATCACAGTGACATTAGAGATGTACAAAATAATCGGTTCACGAAAGAAACCAATTTTTACAACAAATCGATTCAAAATTATAAGACCTTCTAATCGATTCGATAATTAAATTTTAAACTAAAAACCGTAATATTTAGGTACCTACACTTGAGTCAAACTCGTATCATAATACTTGTCAACAAATCATAAAAATTCCTTTATAGGGTTTTCACAAACTGATTTGTATTTCGCACACCAAATAACTATTAAAGAACTAAACAATCATTATAACGTTTGTGACATCTTCATTATTTTACTATTGACCTATAACAACAACACACTAAGAGAAAACGACGTAAAAACCAACATCTTAAAACAATTTTCATCATTGAATAACTCACGCTCGCACATCCTTAATTTCGTGAAGCGACTTGTAACCTTTGCAAAAAATTATTATTTACGGTCCGCATGCCTATGACTATAAATAGAAATGACTACGAAAACCTCACAGCTATAATGGCGCTTACATGCTTTGCAACTTGGTCGTATTATATTTCGAAATACAGTGAAATCAACTTATCTGTGACCTTAAGGAGGGCGCTGCCGGACGCATGGACCAATCATAGTGCGGCTATTATTAAATTATGAATGGGATGGCATTAGTTCCAATTTTCGCCACGGCACAAATAAGTTCTTCAGAGATGGCACTGTACAGATTATACAGATATTTCATTCCACTCAATATGCATGAGCATAAAGTTATTTATAAGTTAAATTTCATTAAACAAAGCCGAATAACATTTTATATTTATGTTTATGTATTTTAAAACAGTCTATATCGATTTTATGCGTAACTATTTCGTGTTATTTTAAACTTTTGCAAAATAAATATTATGTTTAAAAAGAAATTAAATTATAAAGAGTGGAATGGAACGCGACTTGCGAACTCCAGATTTAGTTCAAACGCACTTTATACGACCAAAAGTTTCATGCACCTGTTTGTTTGTGGTTGCTAGGCAACACAGTGATCATCCGCGATCCCGCCGGCGGCAGCCGCCCACTAGCGGCTCCACCGCAAAAGCCCGAAGGCCCTCCACGATGGGCGCACCAGATGTTAAGGTGCGCCTCCCTCCTCGGCCTCCACCAGTACTGTAGCAGACTCCCCCCGAGTCTACTACTAGGAGGCCGTGGGTACCAGATAACTGGTACCCGGTGGAAGATAAGGTCTGTGGTTCTTCCACCGACCACAACTCGGCCGCAGAGGATAGGGCAAGCGGCGCACCGCAATACCGACATGCCTCTTCCTCTGCGGCCCCACCAGTGCCGTTTCGGCGGAACGGCCCCGCCAGCTCGTAGGGGGTAGGGAGAGTGGCGCACCGTAATACCAACACGCCTCTCCCCCTGCGATCCCTCCACGGCCGCAGAAGATAGGGAGAACGGCGCACCGTAATACCGGCACTCCCCTTCTTCTGCGGTCCCACCTCCACGCCCGTCCGCAGCGGACTGATTCAGCCCGCTGGGAGCGCGTCCTCCTCGGGCCAGCCGGCGATCCAAACAGGCCGGCCCTGGTTGCCTCTTAGCTTCACCGTGGGTGACCAGTCCACGGTTACTAAGCCCTCCCGCCACGACAAGGCGGGCAACCCCCGGGGGGGGACTAGTTACCTATCTACTACTCGATTGAGCTATCTCGTACCGCGTATTCTTAATATGTACCTATTTACGACTTCAATAAAATATTTTTTTTATCCATTCGCCCATGAACATCAACAACACCAAAAGCATCACTGGTGCGTTGCCGGCCAAGAACAGAGAAGAAAAAGAAAGAAAGATAGATCATGATAGAATGAAAGTCCCGCTCAGTTTCATAATAATATTTTGACATAATATTATATTATGAGCGTCAGGAAAAAACTACAGTGAATAAATTCTTGCTTATTTCGTAAGACACATTCATGTATACATAATTATTATTTTATTGAAAAAAAAAAAATGTTTACCGCAACCTTAAATACATAATTACATATAACATTTTATCTGCAGTTACTGTCCATGGCTGGCGAAGTGCCCATACATATGGAAAATGTCCTTTGTTAGCATCCAATTCATCGTGGTATTATTGGGTACCTAATTTTAAAATCAAATGCAAGCAAATCATTTTTAATAATGTAATTAAATTAATCAATTTTCATTTTTAAATTTCGATTATAGTAATGTATCGATTATGACTGGTTTTATAAACGGTTTCAAGACGTCACATCACTCTACGTCAGATTAGATTTAGGCTTCTTCATATAAGATTGTTTCGACGTCATATATTTTTATTAAATTTTGCATAAATTATGATGTGATGGGATTTTTACTACATTTTAACGTATAATATGATTTATAATTAACGCCAATGAAAATGAGTAAGGGATTTTTAACAAATTTTGGCAAATTCCTTTGTCCGTTAGTATTCAACTATTCATGTCAAGTAAATGAATATTCCATTTCGCTCAAAGACACCCATACAAGGTTAGTTCATATTAATAAATAGCAGCTATAAATATGGGCATCTTAGATAATTTTGACTATAAATAGTTTAGGAGTCCATCGCGGACCAAAACCGTGATACATAATTTATACATAGGTATATTATGATATTCAAATCAATACATTAAATCCATTATTGAGTTTGAGTCTTACTATAAAACTATCTTCCTAACACGTCGTAAGAATTGACTAACTTTCAAACCGTGGAATACATTGAGAATGACTCAACTGAAATTCTGAGTGATTCTGAGTTAATAAGGTCTACGAAGTTATGTTGTCTCATTAGCCATTTAGAGGATATTTCGTCCAATTAGGAACAAGGTTTATTTCCTTCGTTATTGTTTTTATTCCATTAAACAGTCATGCTGCCTTGGTTAGTCATAATTTCCCTTCCCAAATTCTTAAGAAGTCATTTCCGTCCAAGAATAACGTAGGTACATATATTGTAAAATGTGATATTAACTATATTAGAAAGAATAGAATATAAGAATAGAACCAAATTTTATCAAGTTTTTGCGGCCAAGAACTAAAATATTCTGATTCTTTAAACAATATCATATGAAAACTGAAGGATTAATTAAAAAAGAGTGTAACTGAGAATTCAGTCGTTAAGGTTAACTCATCATATCAATTGCATGGATATTGCTTTTTTAAAACTTTTTGAGACCTTTATGTTATACTTACAGGCTATATTGAATTAGTATAAGAAGAAAATGATTAGCCACTTTTGTCTCCGTACACACGTTAATCTAAGGGGCCATTCATAAATCACGTCACACTAATTTCATGACTTTTTGACCCCTCCCCCCCTCCTTGTCACAGCTGGTCACATTTGTGAGACCTCCCCTCTCTAGTATGACGTCACATATTGTGAAATTTTACACCTAAAAATTATTAAATTTAACCAGCAGTTCCGAAATAAGTTTTATTTCTATTAATTGTTTTTTAATATTTACCTATACATACCAATTTTTCGATTTTGAAATGTGACGTCACGAAATTTAGGACCCTCTCCCATCCCTTGTCACACAATGTCACACTAAATCGATCCCCCCCCCCCCCCCCTAACTTGTGACGTAATTTAAGGATGGCCCCTAAGGGTAAAAAGCTAAATAGATACGAATTTTCAGTATAAAGGTATACACGCAATATACTTGTAACTTGTAAGTATTCATTCATACCTCTACCTTTCCCAGATTTCGATACGGCTTTCCCGTATCTCGTCATCAATAGTTCGCGTTGGTATTTTAACAATACATATTTCCCTTATGAATACGCGATAAAACTCGCGACCGATTCACACATTAACATTACTTATTCTGAAAAATTCTCATTAAAATACTTCGTCTATTACCAGGAATTCCGGGATCGTTTTCTTTTTACGGTGACTGCGTTTTGTGGGCTAAAAAGTAACAAGACCAGACTACACTAATTGCATGACTCATACGTTAGGATAAAATGAATCTTACGCCTCTAAACCCAAGGTTCAAGTGTAACAGAGCTTAAAGGATCCATTAAGTAGCATATTTTAACCTCAGGGAACTTTTTGTATCTATAAAGTGACATCACACAGGAAAAAACTGAACTCCAAGAATACTATCTTTGTAACGATCGACGCTTACAAGTGGAGGCATCCAGAACAATTAAACTTATCACCGAGAGCATTCATTAATAACATTTTGGGGCAAAAAATGGATATTTTGTTTACATTTATTAGTGAAGTGGCGAAGGCTCATCCATCAAGTCTTGGAAGACGAATTGGGGGCGAACAAAGCTTGAGGCCGCCGATGGCATTGTTTTAGTTTAACGGCATTTGTTCTGCGGAACGTTAAGAAGTCATTCGTTTGTGTTCGAATAAAGTATTAATTACATACTTCTTTATAATATACTTAATACATTGCTTTTTACTTTGCAATATCACTTGGCCAATGGAAGTCTGTTTGTCTTTGTATTCGGTTTTTTGGCAGTTTTCTTTAGCGTTTTAATTTCTATGGCTTCACTAATATTGTTATCTTCTTCCTTTCCTTTTAAACATAATTAACAACTTAAAGTAACGTAGTAAGTTAATCATTTACGGTTTTAAACGTTACATAATACGAGTATTCTAATAAATGGTCTAATGCATAGGTCAGTGTTGAGGGTAGGTACACGTATTCTGATTTTAAAAAGTATTTTAAAATACATAAAACACTTTTCTTCATTTATGATTTCACTATTACATTATTTATTGACTATATAAGTTATATTCTTAAATAAAAAGTTACAAATAAGGTATTAATTTAAAAATATTTATTTTGCGCATTCTAATTACATTTCAAGAAGTAGCCTGTACTCAATAAGAAGTACGGCAACAAATATAATTGTAGGTCTGGCTTCAGACTCTGAGGGCTTAATTGAAATTTATTTTTGAAAAGTTTTAAGAAGATGTTCAGTATCTTCTGAGCTACGGATAATTGATAAAATTCTTACTAAAGTCGACTACTAAAACAGATTTTGGGTAGTGATTAACGATTATTGCAGTTGAATGGCAATTTAGCGTTAATTATGATCTTTATTTCACCGATAGCAGTAATAAATCTAAGGAAAAATGCACATTAACCCTTTGTGGTGTGTTGTTTGTTTTGAATTAACAAAACAAAACAAACATTTCAAAGTGTTGTCCTTCTACAAACATTAAAGGAAAATTGGGTTGACATAACAACGACATTGGATTTAATTTAAATTTATTGTTAGAGATTTGGATACACTCATCAAAATAACGAAGTTTAATACACAGAATGTAAATAGCAGTGATACCTATATTATGATTTTAAATTTTTAACATACGATCGTGAGCATCAATCAATAGGTACCTACTATCAGCATGGGGAGAAACGTAAAAGTTCTCAATATTCGGAGTTTAAATTAAATGGGTCTCAATCCGTCATTAAAACCGAGCTACCAAGTTCGTGATGGCTATGGCGCCAGGATTCTACTATTGGACACCCTATTAGTCACTGAGCTTGAAGCCAGTCTGTTTACCCAACTGTCAGGAAGGGTTATGTTGTTAGGTGTTGGGAATCTTGTATGTATGTATGTATGTATGTATGTATGTATGTATGTATGTATGTATGTATGTATGTATGTATGTATGTATGTATGTATGTATGTATGTATGTATGTATGTGTGTATGTTTGTATTTTTGTATCTTTATTATATCATATCTTCCAAATCGCTGAACAGATTTATATAATTAAGATATCGTTAGATTTGTCTTGATAACCCAAGTGTTCTTAGATGAGTGACATTAAAAAAACAAATATGGCGGCTGTGAGATGCCATTATTTGAAGTATCAAAAAATAAAAATAAATCGAATGACGTAATGGGTTACAAATTAAAGAGCTCACCATAAGGATTTAAAAAAGGTATATCATGATCGCTTTTTTTATAGCAGGCGGATTTCTTTTAAATTTTTAAATGTAAACTAATTTTACTTGCAATACTATTTTAATTGTTAATTAATACCATTATTACTATCATTATTCCTCCATGGGGTTCGCCTGGATAACTACCACCCTTGAGCATGAGTCAGCCGCGAAACAACTCGTCGTATTCCGGCTGGGGGCTTGAGAGCCAGTTCTTTCTTTTTTTTTCTTCTCTCTTGCTTGGTCGGCAACGATAGCCACTTACCATCAGGTGGATCGTCAGCTCGTTTGCCGGTTCTTTCCATAAAAAAATACTAGTTATAATCTTACGAGTAAATACCTTCTAGAATAACCGTAACTTTGCGTCTTTTAGGAGTCTCATTTAGTAAATGTATGACAGCACATACATAGTTGTGAGATTTCGCTCACGAAGTTATGTTGTTATCGGAAGTTTTGCTACATCATTACTTGCAGGTGCTGTGGTAAGTACCCAATTATAACATCCGTTGATAGTTTCCTAACACCCCAGTATCGGAAAACAAGAGTCACATTTCTGGCGTATCACACTTACATTTCATTAGGGCACATGCTCCTTCTAAAAAATAACACATTTTGTATCACAAAAAGTGCCAAATTAACTTTTTTAAAGGAAACAGTCTGTTTTTGGGGCTGCCACGTGTGACAACGTTGAGTTGGCGTCAATTTCTATTTACGAGAAGATGCCACATGGCACTCTCGTGAAACGTATTTTGTCGTCGAATGTCCCTCATCATTGGGGATGTGTATTTTTAGCCATCCTTGGATTGATGATGCCAACTCCCAACGCTTAACTTGACTTTAATACCCTCATGATATATTAACCGTCGTTACGAAGATGACACGTTGAAATGAATATTGCTTTTGAATTATTCCACCCGGGATCCCTTATAAAAATCTTCCATTGCTCACGTAACAAAGTTATCGTTATAAAAACACAAAGGGAACAGTCAAATTTGAAAATATAACGCCTCAATCTGTATTTCATTTCACAGGCAAATGTATTCAATAGACGGAATAGGAAAGACAAAACAGTGTTTTTTGTTTCTTTTACAAGATCCCCTCGAGGAAATTCGTGGAAATATCATTCGCGCTCAGAAATAGAGTAAGAAAAAATTTATACACAAGAGTATAGATGTACATTCAGATAAAGAAAAAAGGCACGTTCTTAACTGGTTCTGGCATTATATTCGCATTTGAAGATCAAAGAGCATGTTGTGACATAGAAGCAAGAAAAACTTTGGGACGCGGCAGAGAAGTGTACGTGGCCGGAGGGCTCTCAACTAACACCATCCTTGAGGGAGCTAGGCTTTGAAACAAAATGCGTTTGCATACATTAAACTATAAGAATGTAGGAGATGGGAGGGTGGGTAATACCGCCGGGTCTCTTGGGAGTGTGTTTCGGCGATTACGCGAAAGGAATTTCCCAACTGTAACTTGCCTTCTTGCCGAGATAGTTTGCACGTAACACTAGCCTCTTTGCGTATTTTCACAGTCAAAGCGTTCTCGGCAAACTTGAGTGAATGTTGGCAAGTATTTGAAAGGCAAATTAGGTATCGTTGTGTGAGCTTCATGTAGCAGTGTAAATGTTTGAATATGTCGCTGTAATTAGACCGCAGCTTGTAACTATCATAGTGTTTTCCGCAAGTGTTGTTTAGTTAATGAAAGTGGAATGTATACAAAGTTTAGGTCACGCTAAGTTTGATACGGTTCGCAAACAAATTGGATACAATGTGTGAAAACATGGAGAATACGCACAATTTCGCAGCTACTAAAACTCCTGTGGAAAACGTCTGTGACGTAATTCTCGTATGTTGTTTCAAGTTTCAAGTTATGAAATGAAACTTTGATTAAATTCTGCAGCATCAGTGTCATAATATGTTTTATGTCTGTGAATTTAGCAGAGTGGACAAGTTAAGTGCAGAACAGTAAAAGCTATTAAGAAATTAATTTCTTCAAGCTTAAAATTTCTTTGTTATGTAATTTAATATTTCACACTATGAAAATTTTATCTCACACGATTTCCTCTCGCAGACTCTGGCCCAGTGGCTGTAGGGGCTCTCGGAGAGATTCTATCTATAGGTAATATAAGTACGTGTCTTGTGGAAACAATATAAAAAGCTCTACAACACAAATAATTAAGCTCTAACTAGTTGAAATATTTCTATGATTTCATAAATTAATGACAGATATAGATAAATAATATGGCACAAAAACTGTTAGACCTCATCTCGACAAGGACCTTAATGCCGACGAGATATTAGTCTGGAAAGATAACTGATACTTGTCTCCTCAGCTCACGTATCAGCCATTTAATTTCTCGAATGGTTATTAGTATCACCGGGGGTGACTTTACGTAGCGTTTCATGCGCAATAGCCGAACGCAATAACTACTCTAAGTAGATTGCCATAATCTAGTGCATTGATACAGGACAATCCTAACAATGATTTCACGCCATAAATATTTAAAAAAAAAAGGATTGGAGTATTATTATGAGTATTGTATAATTATGTAAAATTTAAAATAAACATGCCTGTTTCTTTTTACTTATTGACTGTTAAATTATTATTTAAAGTAATAGCACCGCTTAATGATTTAAGTATGCGTTGTTTATCAATCGCTGTCTCTTTACAATAAGACCGTTATAGGTTAAAATAAATTATAAGGTAATAATATGGCATAAGGTCTTATAATTTTAGCCGTATTGATCAGTAGATCAATATATGCCGCACATTATTAAAAAAATATTTTCGAATGAGCAGACTTCACGCGGACCAACCGGGAACTGTCCTCAAGTACTCAAAAGTATGCGGTCTCCACTGAGTCACAATGGTTATAAACTTGGCCGCATCGCAGGACAAAGGATTTCGAGCGGCCAATGAAGACACGTTCATTGTCAGGGCTGGGAAACAATTGGTTTTGTTTTTGTTCATTTTATAATTTAACTTTGTCAATTACAAATGTCTTACAGTTTTGTTGACAGTATGTACTTTTAGATATTAATTTAGGTAGGCAATGATTTGTTTGATGAATCTTCATTAACCCTTAAAAATGTGCATACGTAATTATTAATAAGTTATCGTAAGTCGTAAGGAATAACTACTCCTACTTCGGCGGGTGCAAAGTAAAAAACTTTATCTGCAATTTTGCGATTTTCTTTTTATTGCGGTAACTTACTTAAAATATTACATTCCACAACGTGGCAAAAAGAATTACAGAGTTCGCCTTATTTTTTCCACTTTTAATAAATATAAACAAACAACTACTGCTGTTTTGTAAAATTGCATGAAGTATGTATATGCGTATATCTACCGCTGGCCGTGTGTGCGCGACGCGCGAGTTGTACGTGGACAGTCGTAAAGTGTTACAAGTCAGACGACACGTTCTTCGCCGGCCGCAATCTGAATCGTTTGGTTTTACTTGTATAGTGTAGAAAAAGACATATGCCCAATAGGCATGATGACTGATTTTGAAATACTGTTCTATATTGTTGGGAAATATATTATAATTACAACGTATATCATATTTCCCCAAAAAAATAAGGTTTAGTATAAAATGAATACATTTCAAATTATAAGTTTAAAATTCGCACCAAAATGCTTCAAACTGTCATGGCGTGGTTGTGACGTCATGCCTCAGGAAAAAAAAGACGATACGTAATTTTTAGTATGGTGATATTCATTTGTTTTAAGACGAGTGACGTAATTTGCGCTTATTGAGACTGACTGGCGTTTTAGCCCAGATGGCGGCTTGCCGTATTTTGTAGTTTTATTTTATCAATAATATTGTTTATCTCGCTAATAATAATACGATAAATGCGTGTTTTGTAATCCATTAATAGGGTTTCATTAAATAAATACATAATTTTAGTGATTTTTACTTACTGTCATCATGCCTATTATGTTACGAACATGGTCATAGTCATAGTCAAGAACAAAATTGTATGTAAATGACTTGTTTTTAGTATTTATTGAAAGTTTTCAACAATTTTTCCCGTAATCTATATTATTAAATTGCAATGTAGAAACGGCTAAGTGGTAGTTAACACAGTTGCCACATTTTAAAGTACGATGTGTATGCAGAAAACTGCAATAATAATATATCGTCAAGTAGACATAATTAATTAGTAAAAATTTAAAGTTTATTTGGATGTCTCATTCAATAATAAAGTGCTGATAAAAATTTCAACAAACTTGGTTTGAAAGTTACAAAATTTTTATATTATGCATTCTCCTGAAAGGTAGCTGTTTTGGATATAACTCCTTTTACTTTGCACCCGTCAACTTTTCATTAAAGACATCATTAAACTTATCGAGTGACCTACGTATCAGCTTCCGCCTCAACATTTTATGATGTGATATTTAAATACAACATAAATAATATGTTAGTACAATAGACTCATAATTGTCAAAACCTGTATGCATTACTTAGTAATATGTTCCGCTGGTTGCAAACAATATAAGTTTCCAAGAAACTTTAAAAACACATTTATTTACAAGAAAATTTTAACAATTTATGATACCTAACATGTGCGTTACCTAACGCAAAGTTAAAAGTTACTTAGTACAAAGTTTTACATCGTTCACCCGAGAGAGCGTATTTAAAACTTGGAAGTAGAAAGTTGACAGCCCTGCCCGAACCAATTTAATGCTGTAAATCCACAGGGTACACTTACCTCCCTTCAAACTCATGCGATATTGCGTTTTTTCTAAACCACAGACGGGGGCTCGTTCCTACGGGTTTTATGTAGTCACGGAAATAATATTCGCTACAAAATGATGCCGATGATTTTTCGGCTACTTTTGAAGCTAATTCCATTATATTTAGTGTGGTATTTTTTATTATGCATGTGGTTACTTTTTAGTATGTTTCTCTATCTGTACGTTTGACTGGGCAACACGCAAAAAACTTAACAAAATCAGAGGCGGTTCAGAATTGTAGTGCTGTACGTTTAACTTAAAATCTGATGCATGTTTTATTTGCGTCGCTTAGCAGCTGCATATTATTGAAATGTCAACATTCCACGCGTACGAAGTCGCAAAAGCTACTATAAAGTATGTATATAATAAAATGCAAGTAGAGTGCATTATAAAATGCTAGTAGAAATTGGGCAAGTAGGTCAAGTAAAATTAAATAGCCACTGCAATTCATTGCTACACCTGAAATTCTTTAACTTCAACATGATATCGACAGAGCTAATGTTCGGTTTAGACGTAATAAGTAGTTAAGTAAATTTTAAGTGAATAATGTTTAGTGTCCGTCCGCACGTAATAATTTAGTAAAGCTCTTTAGTTCATACAATTCTACTTAACTACTTAAGCATTTTACTAAATTACTTAATTACCTAAGCATTTTACTAAATTTTAACTAAATTTTAACTTAAAAGTGCCTGTCCAAACGTGTTAAGTGATAAGCCCCGCCCACCTACTTAACAGTAAATAGAAAAATTTCTAAATTACCTATCTAACACGTATTAATTTACTTAAAATTTAGTTAACTACTTAACTACTTAATACGTGTAAACCGAACATAAGGGACGGACTGCAGAATTTAACTACTCATGTCAATAATAGAATTACTCCTGTTTTCTTTCGCACCGATACACAAAAATACGTGACTTAATAAACAATCATAGAAACGTCAACGTTATTACATAGTATCAAAAACAATGGCCGACAGATGGCAGTATAAAAAGCACAAAAATGTCATCATTCCCAACCCCTACTATTGTGAGACCCACACCAAAAGAAAACCCTACTAATACATAGTTATCATGCGCGAACGCATTTCTGCACGACGACTATCATTTAATCAAACAATATAAAAATATCATTCCCATGGGAATTTTCAATGCACATTTCTTGTAAAACCATAACAAATTTCAAGATTGCCAGATCGTAGTGAGATACTTGGGGTTCTCCCTTAGTCTAACTATTCCTTTATTGCTTGCTGCCCTCCGCTTAGTTATCGAAAATATAATCCCTCTTACCCACAGAAACTTCCACAGCTGATTACTACTTGGACCTGATAAGATTCCGTAAGACTTGTATGGATAAGACTTTTTAATTTTGTTGTAATTATAAGATGGTGAATACATTTTCCATCCATCAATAACTAACTTTAAAAAATAAGTTTTATACTCCACTGTTTCACATATGCATGGTCTACCTATAGGTACATTAAATTTTAAGGTAACACCAAATTGTAACATGTGAAGGTGAAAGAAAATTATTAGTAGTAATAATTAGTAATCTTTGTTTTATCAGTCATTATCAAATGATAAAATTATAGTGAATTACAACTTTACTTTTAATAATATAAAAATGTATTTGGTTTGTTTTTGGAGAGTCGTTTAATAAATAATTCACATTGAAGGATACTATAATAACGTTTCGAAAGTCGTGTCCAGTGGAAATAGTAAAGGAATATCCATAACACGGTTAACGCGGACTATAATCTGGGGTTATTTTCGAAGTTCCGAGTTGCGGGTAGAAGAATAAAATCCAAGCACAATCCCCACGGGATTAATATTATTTTATCGCCAACGATAAATAACGAGAGAATTCAATAGCCCAACTGTAAGCGGAATTATAAGTTTTTTGACACAGTAGTAGAAACTTCCTCCGGATTCAATCTTGCGGGGATTTGCTTCAATCGCTTTATATTCCGTCCCTCCTGAGGACGGAGGGTTCCGCGGACTCTTACTACTTTATTGTTGAACAAACTAAAGGTAAATTTGAAAACAACTCATAGTTTTCATGGAAACTTAGTTGGGAAGGCGGAATAAAGTTAACGTTATTCCTTCTTTACGTATGTAAGCGTATTGCTTAAACAACTTTTGTATGGGCAACGCTAAAGTTAAATGCAGTACAACATACAATATTCTTTCCTGTATTCTAAAGAAATTAAAATCAAACTAAAGGAAAATACAGCCAAATTCTCCCAAAATGTGGATTGCGCCAACAAAGCATTTTTATTACAGCTGGTACGAACTCACCATTCAAATTTAATTTTTTTTTAAATTATCTGATTCGAGAAATTTTAAACTATTTATCTAATACCCTTTTGATCTTTTGAGATTTATAATTTAAAAACTTGTAAATGTAAAAAAAGGGATTTCATCTTATTTCCAGAAGTCAAAATTCTCAATACGAATGAGCTTGAGAAAAAATCTCACATTATGTTAGAATTTCATTTTTAATAGAATTAAGGCATCAAATTATTTAGTATTTGAAAATTTATTCGCAGGCTTCTATTACGTTCATACATTTGAAAGTATTATACAGCGTGTAATAAATAATTAAGTAGGTAAAATATTGTATTGATTCGCATCATCGGTTCGCAAGATGCCTGTATTGCGATCTATGTATTTTGTTTTTTCAGAGAAGAGCGATTCACCAAAACACAGCTGTATAACAATGTTATAGTGAGTTGTATAATACCTATAATGAGTTATATAATAATGCAGTATAACGGTCCATTTCCAGTGGACTAGTCAATGCTACAATAAATAAAAGTAAGCCAGTGCACACTATATTATTCACTTAGCTTCTCTATACTGACAGCACGAATGATAATAACGATTTATTACTGGCGTTTCAAATTCGCGTTCGAAAAGTCATAACAGAATCGGAAATGCTAAAGTTCATTGAAATACTAAATTCCGTTGGATTCGACCACATTAATTTTTCCCTATTCGTAAAGCATTGCTGTCTTTTCGATAAAATTCTAATGGTGGTTCTAAGACAGGATTTTTCAGAATGAGAGCATGAGATAACAGAGCATGAGAGAAATGAGAGGACTTGGTTATGTTCAGATTTGTAAACTTTACAGACCTTTCACATTGATACTTTTGGGGAGTAGGTATACAAGAGGAGAATTAATGGAAGAGAATCGTGGTAAGATAAATAATATTTTAGACAATTTACATCCGTCATGGTTTGGATTATTCTTAGAATGTGTTTGTTTATACATGTACCTGCCTTATGTCGTAGCGTTCTGTAAATATCTAACAAATGTATAACAGAAACTGTTTCTATAACAAAGAGTAATTTGTAGAATCTCATATTTATACCTATTATGCTCTGGGCTTGTCTTCGCCTCATATCAGTAACGCTTGAAGTGGCAATGCGTTGTCGCCATGCACTGCGATGTTCACTTTGCAGTCCCCTAAATACATGCAAGTGACACAATCATTCGCAGTGCAGCATAAGTGTACTCCAGTGCGCTCGTGTTAAGTAATTATATAGTAACATTCAGTTGGATTTACTTGGTAGAATTAAGGAGAATGTACCTATGCTACAGGGTCTTAGATTAAGCTTAAATTCAGCACTAATTTTCTCTGGAGCTGCGCTTCAATTAGGTTTAACTGTTGTTTGTACATGATAGTTGGTTGTTTGAATAAACAAAACATTTATTAATTCAAGTATAGAAACAATGGTGGTTTTTTAAATGATTAAAAAATTTACCGAAACATTAAACGTCTTCACAGAATTTTTTTTTGGAAAAACAAAACTGCAATAAATTGCTCATGAACATACGTATATCTAAATTGCCATGCATAGCTATGATATTTAAGGCAATCTCTTAATCTCTTATGGATGCCACCATCAAAACTGAATTTTGATAAAATATGCCATCAAACTTAAAACTAAATTAAAATAAACCGAATAGAACCGTGATATTTTTGGAGTTGGTTAATATTTGACAAACTGGCCTTGGTAACGTAACCTTAAAAAATAAAATACTCTTTACATTTTTCCAATTTTAACAACGATGAAAATTTTACTTAGATTTCCTAGGGCTCCTAACTATCCCAAAATTTTAATTAGTAACAAAAAAATGGAACATGAGTAATAAGTGTTACATTTTTAAAATCGCTGGTTATTTGAAACGATGTCAAAGGTTCCTAAATAATATACCGTAAAATCCCAGCTTTCCCAGCAGGACTTACGGGAGGAAAAATGTGTCATCATTCATAGCCGACTTTATTATGAAGAATTGGCAATTTTCACGCATGCCCATTTCATATTTGAGTAAGGCTGGTCCATTACTTACAAGTTAGGTTTGAAGATGTCTTCTTTGCGAGAATTGAAACGTTTTGTTTCCATTTTGTAAAATTGCCTCATGCAATATGAAAGTATGACAGAAATAGGTAGTCACAAGATAAGGATATAATATATCATGTAAGTCCCTTGCTTCATTTCTTTATCTGTAAACGTACACTTAAATTAACTTAAACACATTAAACAAATACATTAACTATTTACCAATTTATATCAAAGACTAGCTTTTGCCCGCAGCTTCGCCCGCGGCAGAGATCGATTTTTTAGAAATCCTGCTTACTTACTTTTACTTAGTTAGACTTAGTTGCCTATGACTTAAGTAATTTACATGACTGTATCATTTGATAGCGTGAAATGCAAATGAATTTTACTAACGCCATCTATTAACAACATCCGGAACTAAATATCTAGCAACTAACAAAATATCGATCTTCCCATGGGGATGTTTTACCGCGGTAAAAAGTAGCCTACGTTACTCTCCACCCTCCTCACTATCTCCACACACAAAAACCATACCATATAACAGCTTCGTTGCGACGTGAAAGACGGACAAACAAACAAACAAACACACTTTCACATTTGTAATATTAAGTATGGAAGTATGGAAGTATGGATATCGATAGTATGGATGTCGTGTTTTAGCTCATTGGAATAGTCTGTATTATTAACTCAGAGTCACTAACGGTTACTTTAATCGCTCCTTAGTAAAATATCACCATACAAATTCTGTACTGAAGAGCTATTTAAGTAATCGTTAGTGAATCTGAGTTGGGACGTAAAGTCGTTACATGTTTTACAAGAAACGTTTGTTACATGTTTTACCCACGCCTGGGATCGAAGCTGGGACTCATCGTTTCACAGGCAGCTTTATAATTAACTGGACCACGGAGTCGCCAAATAAAATCGATGCCAAGAATTATTAGGGGCTATCATAATATTAAGGTCATGTATGAGTTCTGTTATAATCATAAGTCACAATTAAGTGTAACAAGACATACCAATTTTGTAAACAGGAAATAAGATACACTGTTGTTTATTTTGGTACATAATTGGTACATAATTTACCTTCTCCATTTCTCACTAACCCCATGACTTGTAATTATCCAAAGTTGTAATTAATAGACCTTTCCACAAATTGCTAGGTTCTTCCATTACGCCAGTAATTACAATATTATTAGGAAATTATAATCGTGAGACGACTAATATCAAAGCATCTACGGGGTTACTATCATTGTTTGACGTCGGTGTAATGTGTGTACATTTTGTCTATGTTGACAGCGACGAATATTGCCGATGGGTACTAATATTATAGGTATGTAGACGCAATGTAAATAGCAATTATGACTTGAACTGATTAGGGTTTGTGTTATAAGAGAAACTGAGATATTAAATGAAAGGTTGAGGTTCACAGACGGTTATTACTAAAATTATTAAAAAAGGATAACGTTATCAATTTTCAGACCCCTACATTATTAGGAATAAAATGGAGCGTTATTTTACAACCTGTATTGCGCAATGGTTACCATGTAGGGTCGCCGCGCCTAGGGGTCCTGGGTTCAATTCCCTGCGAGGCGGAAGTTTCAATAATGAGTTTGAATTTTTGTTCTCGGTCTGGGTGTGAGTGTTATTGTCTCCATGTGTTGTCTATGGCATCCATGACACAGGGAATCCGAGTGCGGGGCTATGAGTGAGAAACGTTATTTATTTATTTACTAGCTGACCCGGCGAACTCAGTATCGCCTAACTAAAATAAAAGTAGCCTAAGCTACTCCTTGTTACATCAGCTATCTGCCAGTGAAAGTCCCGTCAAAATCGGTCCAGCCCTTTCACAGATTAGCCGGAACAAACAGACAGACACACAGACAGATAGACAAAAATTGTAAAAAAATGTTGTTTTGGTATATGTACCATGTATAAATCCAAATGTAATTAGTAAAAACCGGTTATTTTAGTATTACAAATAGACACTGCAATTTTATTTATTTATAGATATGTAGAAATTTTACCACAAATTTAATTGTATACGTAACTAATAACTGTTTACGTTTTGTGTTGCGTTACTTTCTAAACAGAAATAAAAAATGGTGATTCGTAATAAGAAGTTATTTCTATATCCCTATCTGAAAGATTGTACAAATGTACTGAACAGAGCAAATATGAAGTTCGTTCCCCCCAAACTCGTATAAATATGACATGCACCCTCACAAGGACAAATTATTTCATTTCCCCGCCCAAAGGGACCTCATACGTGACTCCTAGCCACCATCAATTGTAACTCGGAGATGTAATACGATAACTTATTGTAACGACGGTAATGATAACAAGTTGTTTAACTCTCAAGCTGCTTCGGGCCTGTCCACATCTCCACGTCACGACGTCGTCAACGTGGAACGGTGCGGTAACGTGCCACGTTACGTTGCCGCAACGTGCAAGTTTACGTTGACGTAACGTAAAAATGCACGTCACGGCGCAGCAACGTTACACGTCGCCGTGGCTTGTAAAATTCTGGTACATTCTTTAATAGGGTTACGCTAAATTTCAAAAGTATCGATACTTTACTCGATACCAGTATCATATCAAAAGTATCAATACCAAAAAAGTATCGAAACAAAAGTATCGATACCTCCAGGTATCGAGTACTTTTTAATACATTTATAATTGTCAGAAAATATTTATCAGAAAATAATTTATCGTAGTGGAACATGATTAGAAGAATAAAATTATCACTTCGCCAGGATTTGAACTCAGGTTATAGTTCCGACAATATCCCAATAAAATAGCTCACCGTTTCTTGTTTTGAAGTTTCGAATTTGTCGTACCCTATGCTACAGCCTATCAAACCAAGTTGATTTATGATTACTTACATTGTGTTATTATATTTTTTTTCATATTGCCGGCAATGCGTCGCCACGGCCTATATCACCATGCCAAAAATCAGGTTTACCCCTCGCGTAAAGATGTTTCACAACAAAATATCGATATATATATCGAAAATCCGATATGTTAAAAAACATCTACAGCCCTCACTGAGCAAGCGCATCGTGCTACGTCGGACGACGGTGCGACGGCCGACGCGTCGTCCCACTGCGACGTCGCCGTAACGTGCACTAGCACGTTGCGGCAACGTAACGTTGTACGTTGCCGCACAGTTCCACGTTGACGACGTCGTGACGTGGAGATGTGGACAAGCTCTTCCAAGTTCCGTGGCTAATTGAGTGTACTTGATAAGATTGAAGACTCCATGACAACCTTAGAGATAATGTATGAAGAAATATGGGAAGTATGTTTGCGTAGAAGTTATAATATGCTTATGGTATATATTGCACACAGGTTAGTCTGAGTTTGAAATCTTAATCTTAATTTATTTACTGTGTAGTATTTACTATTTCAACTTGGTATACCTTCTTCTACTCATCCGTTTCTTCATCTTTACTTCATTTCTTTCATCATCTTTATCTTTGTTTATTTCTTATAGTTCTATACACTTTATATGTTTCTTTACCATTTTAGTGATTTTGTTGGCTGTAAATTGTAAATTAGAGTTAAACATTTATCCGTATCCTTTTGGTTTACTAATTCAAAATTTTAATTTTAAAATCAAAAATTCAAAATTTTAAAAAGATAAAAATGATGAAAGAAATCAAGTAAAGATGAAGGAACGAATGAGTAGAAGAAGGTATACCAAGTTGAAATAGTAAATACTACAACTATATACATTTTCCGAAGTCAGTTCATCATACCAATTTTAATTGTGTTAAGTGAGTGACTGATTTAGAGTTTTACGTCATGTTCTCCTTAGGTTCAGACTAATAAGAAGTGACAACTGATGAAAACAGGAGATTTTCCATATTCATAAAAAGCAGCAAAGGAATATTTTTTATGTATGTATAGCATCTACCCAGATGATTAGGTATCATCAAGTGTAACAAGATACCTGCTTTATGTCCTCTAATATACTGCTTACAGTGTCAACTACAACGAGTATCAGATTCTTAATAAGCTATATAGGATGTTTAAATGGTATTGGGAGAGAATAATTATGTCACTGATTCAGAAAATCACTGCATAATTATTGTGTACATCATAAAGAGATACTTTAAAATTATGATAAGGAAAGGAAAAGCAAAAGTAGAGAAAATTCAAATATTTAACATTAATTAAGACAAATAGTCAACCGTAATGAGCAGCAATGAAGAACCTCGGTTTTATATATTCAGTGCCCATAAAGTTGCTGCTGAAACTACGCCAGAAAATTAAACAAGAGACAGCGAGCATATAAGAAGCTAGTCTATTTGTCAGAGTTACGAGCAAAATTCGCATTACTCTCAGTACTAATAAGCCCACCTCTAAATACGAGTACATGAAATTGTTTCTCTTCAACCGTACACACTTTGTCATAGTCAACCTGAATACGTCCAGGAAAATTGGGCCCGAGTTCAAGCGGGCCTATAATTAGGACTGGCTAATGTCGTGGAAAAACAATTTCATAAAACATCTCGTTTCTACAAGGTCCGCATAAAAAGAAATAAGACACTAAATAAACGTCTACTTTCACGGTTGGCTTCAGCTTTATACCGCGACGTTGCAGTTATCCCTTTGTCGCAGTGACGTCGACAGGAACATTCCGTTTTGCGTGAAAGTACAATTTGCGTGAAGCGTGGACGTGGATTAAAATTGCCGGAGGGCGCTAACTCACAGTATTGCGATTCCGGCGTAGATTAATGTGCAATCGGATCCTATCCTATTTCAATGTAATAAAGACTACAATGAAGTAATTGCCGACAATTCAATTATACGGTTTAAATTCGTTACCGCTTCACATGTTTTGAATGATAGAAAAGCTTTTGTGGAAAATCCAGAGCGTCCCTCGCCGGAAAACCAGTACAGTCTACTGCGCAGTTTTAGTCGAATGTAAAATGAACGAAATTTATCATTTGTCGCATGTTGTCATTAAATGTGTGATATAGGAGTTTAAATCGAAAAAAGCAAGTAGTAAGAACAAGTTCCAATCGCCAAACAGATCAATTACGAACATTGTATGAAGAAGTAATGCCGACACTGGCTTATAATTATTTTTATATCTTGTGTCTTAATACAATGCAATAAATAAACGTAAGTACTAACTTTTACATAGAGGGTAATAAAAAGTAGATTGTTCAACTACGCCCGGGATGCTTTCTTAGTAAACAGTCTAATTTCATGGTTCATTCTAGAAATAGTTGGTAACAGTAACAGATTCAAAATTCTAGCATACAGATTGAGCACTGTTGGGATAAAACTGGATACAAGCCCAGCAACAAAATAAAATTCTTAAATAAATCCCTCTTATTTAGCGCAAATTAGTTTTGTCTTTTGTAGAGGAATATGCATGAGCAATAGTGTGCCTTGACCTCAAGGAACTTTATATTCATCATTAAATTTTATTTCCATGGGTAATAATAATCGAGTACATTAATTATTTGCATTTTAGACGAACGAAGTTTTGCCTTACCGAAACTTTGCTGGCTTTCAAATGGCCAGGAAAATGCACTTTCGGAAATAGCACTTGAGGATCCTTAAATTCCCATTTACGATTCCGAAATTCAAAAGTTCTTGAATTCCCATTTTTATGGATATTAAAGAGAACATTAAAAGTCTAGACGCTGAAATGTAAGTTCAGTCGATAAAGTATTACATTAAGTACTTCTCGAAGAAGCTTGATATTGATGCTTTCCTTAATACCAAGTGATAGTAGCATTGTGGAGGTCGTAAATTCATATGTTTAAGTTCCTTACTTTCATATTATATCTGAGTTATCTGATTTCTCTTCTCATTTGTGTGATGACATTTAAGGAACTGCAGGGCTATTCTGTTTTGTAACTTGACAGCGGAATCCGCGATGACTTTAAAAATTGAAGTTAAAGCTCGAGACTCACTTCACTTCGCAAGTGCGTACTAGATGATTAGAGAATGACATAATGCCGAGACCATCTTTAGTCGTTTGACGTTCGAGTTCAAGACTCACTTCACTTCGCAAGTGCGTACTAGGTGATTAGAGAATGACATATCGAGATCTCGAACTCGAACTTCAATTTTGAAAGTCATCGCGGATTCCGCTGTCGAGTTACAAAACAGAATAGCCTTGCAGTAGCCTTTGTAATTCCAAAATTGACCGTCAACCGCCGGTTAGGCTTTTTTAGGGTTCCGAACGAAAAATCGAAAATGGAACCCTTATAGGATCACTCGTGCGTCTGGGCGACCGCCCATCACTGAAACTACTGGATCAGAAAGACTGAAGAAAGACGGAAGAATAAAAAACCAATGAATTAAAAAAATTAACGAAATCAAAATTAAAAAAAAAAACCGTTTTGCAAACAATATAGTGTGGCAAGTAAAAAGAAGGGGCTTATTGTAAGGATCTTACAGTAGTATATTAGTTCATTGGGATCTTAAATATATGTATGTTCTGCAACTACTGATGCCAGAATTTTGAAAAAAAAAATACAAAAAAATAGTTCTTTAGTTATTTATTACAGGAAAACCTTTAAGATTAGGTTTATGGTGTTAAAAAAAGGGAAAAAATAAGTAAAATAGAAAAATGACTGTAAATACATAATCAACGTACGAACCCTCTCCAAGGGAGTTTAACTCGCACTTATCAAGATTATTTTAATGTAAATAACTGATAAGCTAGCAAATGAACCAGCACCTATCAAGGTGAAGTATTCCGTATGAGCATTACACGTCTGTTTTATTACTCTCAAATCAACCTTAACAGCAAAATTGCACCACAATTATTCAGGATAACTTGCCCAACATTTTGATAAGGCTTCCCACCCACGTCAGTCTTTTTGTAGGACCGATAATCGGGCCAATTTTTCCTGCCAAATTATTTCTGATCGACTTTTTGTAGGACGTGTGCGTTGCACTATTGCTATTAGTACGTTCTATTTTTCGCCTACAAGAAATCGGTCACCGATTATCGGACGTGGGCGGGAAGCGTTAACCAAACAAACATATCCAGAAAACAAATATTATGCACGTATCTTCGCAAACTGCACTCCATTTTATGCGTAATAGATTCGATAAGATTATTTTTATTAGTATTATTATCGTATGGGGAATCCTTAACCTATCACAGGAGTATTATCTCAGAGAGATTATTAAGATAAGCATTCACGAATAAAGGCCGTTTCTCTTATTGGTCGGAACGGATAAATTAGGTACTGGGCCATTATCAATACAGTGATGGACAGACCTAGATTACGCTTAATCGTGTAAATGAATTAACGTGTGCCCTTCAGTATCTTTATCTCTGACGCTTTCGCTTTTATTAAAAGCATTGAAAGAGCTATCTTTTAATCTTTGTTTATAGAGATTACTTACGTTATCGATGTTTTTTTAATCAGGTATTATGGGTTCTTTTTTGCTTAAAATGCGTGTAATACTATTTATAATTTAAACCATAGATTATAAAATACATTTACTATTTCGATTGTTCTTGTTGACAGTGTATTGAAAGTATATAAGGCAAGGCAAGACAAGGTAAGGCATGTAAGGTAAGTGAGAAACTGTGATGAATTCTTGCTCCTGCTGATTTGGGTGGTATGCAGTCAGTCTTGAAAATAGTCTTAAAATTAGTCATTGCGTCTGTGACTTCCAGCAGTTGACCTCCGAAGGTTAGTGGATAGATAGCTGTTGATTACTCTTTATTGAATCGAGTACCCAGGCTTTGGGAACCTGTACAATCAAACAAGTCTACAATCAAAGATGCGTTCATTACGCGACGAAAAGGAACGGATTCGTTTCGCTCGACGAATGCTTTCGTCAAACAATGCATTTTACCGTCGCAAACGTCTCTCAATTATTCATTCGGTTGCACAATTAAAACCGTTTACAGTTAAATCCGTGACTAAAGCTGAAATATACGAGCGTCACGGCTGGTGCCCCTAGATCTACTTGTATATTGCTTTACGTAATATAAAAGTTACCGACCTATAAGTTTGAACTGTATAATCGTTTTTATTTTCGCTTTGTTTAAAATCATCGGTGTGAAATGGAAAAGAGAGATAAATGCAGAATTTATCGCATGCAGTAATTGGTCTTCTGACTTGTGTATTGTATCTTCTGACTTGTTTGTCTTGAAGATGACCTGTTATCCTTTTGTGGTTGAGTTCGTCGAGTACCATCATTTTGAGGATCCACATCTTAGTTTGGGTTTCTTGTCAGAATAAGAAGAGTGGTACTAACAAGGACCTTGTACCCTGTAGAGGGCAAGTGATGGATTAAATCATTATGATAATTAAATGAATCCTACTATTGTATCCTACTAATTTATAAATTAGAATCTTTATGGGGATGTTTGTACTATTTCACGCAAAACTACTGAACGGATTTTCGTGAAATTTAGCACACTGTTAGACCATAATATTCAGTAGGACATAGACTACTTATTATCCCTAAAAACATGGCCAATACCGCGGTCCGAGTACTGGTTAGAAATATCGGAGGTACTGTGCAGGACATATAGAGCCGTTGGCAACTTCAAGAGTCACAATTGAAATAATACGTGCAAGAAAAATCTCATTATAAACAAAGCTAACATACCGTCACGTTATTCGTTTTATTACGACCATCGAAAGTTTCAATTCGTCTCGCCCGCCAATGAACGTTGAACACGAGTCAGCCCTGCACGGGAAATAAATTACGCAAACAATTAAATATCGGCAATAATAGGGACGTGGGGTGCGACAATTTGTCTAGACCAAACCGGTAGGGTCCTGCACTATACAGCCTGCTCCAAAATTGGAAAAGAAAACATATTTTGTAACTATAGTCAAAATTATCTAAGATGCCCATAATGATAGCTGCTATTTATTAATATGAACTAACCTTGTATGGGTGTCTATGAGCGAAATGGAATATTTATTTACTTTACATGAATAGTTGAATACTTACGGACAAAGGATTTTGCCAAAATTAGTTAAAAATCCCTACTCATTTTCATTGGCGTTGATTATAAATCATATTATACGTTAAAATCTAGTAAAAATCTCATCACATCATAGTATATGCAAAATTTAATAAAAATATATGACGTCGAAACAATCTTATATGAAGAAGCCTAAATCTAATCTGACGTAGGGTGATGTGACGGCTTGAAACCGTTTATAAAACTAATCATAATCGATACATTACTATAATCGAAATTTAAAAATGAAAATTGATTACTTTAATTACATTGTTAATAATGATTTGCTTGCATTTGAATTTAAAATTAGGTACCCAATAATACTACGACGAATTGGATGCTAACAAAGGACATTTTCCATTATGTATGGGCACTTCGCCATCCATGGACAGTAACTGCAGATACTATGTTATATGTAATTATGTATTTAAGGTTGCGGTAAACATTTTTTTTTTCAACAAAATAATAATTATGTATACATGAATGTGTCTTACGAAATAAGCAAGATTTTATTCACTGTAGTTTTTTCCTGACGCTCATAATATAATATTATGTCAAAATATTATTATGAAACTGAGCGGGACTTTCATTCTATCATGATCAATCTTTCTTTCTTTTTCTTCTCTCTTTCTTGGCCGGCAACGCACCAGCGATACTTTTGGTGTTGTTGATGTTCATGGGCGAATGGATAAAATAATATTTTATTGAAGTCGTAAATAGGTACATATTGAGAGTACACGGTACGAGATAGCTCAATCGAGGTAGTCGATTGTGTGTGATAATCGAGTAGGTAGGTAGGTAGGTAACTAGGTAGCTAAATATTACGGTTTTTAGTTTAAAATTTAATTATCGAATCGATTAAAAGGTCTTATAATTTTGAATCGATTTGTTGTAAAAATTGGTTTCTTTCGTGAACCGATTTTTTTGTACATCTCTAATGTCACTGTGATGGCAAACGACAAATTGGGCTTCTTAGTTCGCGGTGACTATATATGAGTACTTGTTAGACAAAGTAGAATTAAATTGTACGAATCTATGTTGTTTTATTGTTGGTTTTATTCGCCCAGTTATCTATTAGGAACCAGGATTCCAGTATGTTGATGGAAATAGCGATTATAATGTAAGTGTCTTCAAGGCAAGAGTGAATAGGCTTTTACTAAGTTAATGCGTTTTACCACCCATGACTACATCGCCACTTATTTATTTAACACTTTATTTTTTACACCATAAAATAATATACATAAGAGCACAAGAAAAGAATACAAAACAAACGGGCGACCTTATCGCTTTAAAGCGATTTCTTCCAGGCAACCCAGTAGCGGAAAGAAAATAGCAAGAAAATGAATTGGGTACAGGCGTACCTACATAAGGTAAAGAATAGATATTACAATGTGAAAAAGGTGAAGTAAAGGAGTAAAAAAAGTATTATCCAATGACAAACATACCAATAAAAAAGAGCAGTGATTAAGAGTTAATGAAAGCCAAGAAAAGGAAAAAAAGGAAGATGACACTTACCATCAGACGGGATTATGGTTTTTATAGTCAAATTTCAAATAAAAAAATAGGAACACCCTCTGTAATGTAGTGATATGGACGCGGTACTTATGTAATTATGAGGCCGTAATATAAACGACACTGACTTGTTGCGATTAAGGAATTGTCTACCGAACAGAGATTGGCAACGTTTGGCATACACAAAGTTTTTTTTTTCTGTAAAAATACTGCTGCAGAAATTCAAGAGGTCGTTGGTAGTTGAACAATATATTATGTATCAATATTTTCATTACCATCATTCATAATATATATCCCATTAGTAGGTTCTGGTGTCCACTCATAATAACTTAAGGTTAATATCTGGCATACAGCATACTAGCCAAATGCAGACTGATAAACTTCATATTCCTTTAAGAACATTTAGGAAAACACTGATGTGGTCTGCACTCCGCAGTGCACTGAAATAAGATAATTGATTTTATAAAAAAAATAAGCCCTGTTTTTCAGAATGTTTTTAAAAAATATTGAACAACTACACCATAGAAGGATTAACAGTCGGGACCCATTTAAATTTTACAGGGTTGCTGGGGAAAAAACAAGCAAGATTTGATTGGTTGAAGAATGGGTCCCAACTGTTAATCCTTCTATGGTTTAGTTGTTCAGTATTACTTTAAATAACATTCTGAACTACTGGGCTTATTTTTTTCTTTTTAGTTTTTTTACGCACTCAGGTTTTTGTCTTTTAGCTTTTAATAAAACCCTTTGATGTTGAGGTATAATAAGAGATATTTTTAAATACCTGTTTGTCAGCTACTCCTTTTATCCATCCTGAAGAAACATAATATTATAGGAGTTATTATTGGATAATTTAAAACATTCACTAATAACCCTTTTATTTTTAGTCGACAACGTATAGTTAGTTGACAACGTATTGGAAACGTCTTGGGCGTTTCAAATATCTCTAGACAACATTAATCACTAGAACTAAAATAACAAGGTAGCCTGTTTTACTTTTTTTTCATATCAATATATGAAATTTCATTAATAGCACAAAAGTTTACCAAATGTTTACGACTCAGGTCGCATACTGCAACCAACAGCTTGTAATCATTGTAAAAGTTAATGCAACTCACCCTTAGTACGCAATTCACATAGTCAACTTCCCTTTGTTAAAAAAATTAATTTGCAAGAATGCACTTAAAGGAACGAAACATTTTTAATACACACTTTAAAACACGAAATACAAAATTATGAAGCAAGCGGGCGAGATAACTAGACTACAAGTGACAATTGTATACGCTTAACAGTAGGTAATAGTAATTACGATACTAAAATTATAACTCTCTCTTTCTTTTATAATCATAATACTAGTAAATATAGGTACTGAAATCTCACAATCAAAAGCAGAAGGTGTATCATCCATCCTTAAGACACAAAGATACAGTCCACAACGCATCAATGTGAAGCAAAGATCTCATAATAACTAGAAACATTTATTGGCCATTTATATACGACAGCAACCAAAATATGAATAGTTTCAGTACGAAGGAAATTTAGGCTAGTAGTTGAAGCATTGATTTTAGGAACTAGAAACAAAAAACCCAAAGGAATGTGCACTGAATTGTTAAAAATAAATTAATATTATTTTATGAATTTAATTTCACGGAATGAATGAGATTTTTGAGATATGATTGTCTTAAAAGATGGTGTAAGACCCAGTGACCAGCCACTGAGATCTTTCGCCACAACCTTTTTGCAGTGAGCTTGCAGTGCCAGTATCACCAGCGACACCAGCCCTGGACATCTGTAACATACCTCGATTTGGACTGTACGAGGGACTTAAGTCAGATGGTAAGTTGTATTAGTATTAGGTGTTAATACGAATATTAATTAGGTATTATTCGTTTGTAAGAGAACTTTGGAAGCTAGGACTGCTAAGTTATTATATTAATTTAAGCTCTATATAATATTTTAATGTCACAATTTCCAAATTATAAGCGCTCCGGACATTTAAGTAGGAATTCTAACTAAATAATTCTAACTTCACTTATCATTTCAATGTCACAAATTTAGATTAAGATAAGGGTTCAAAGCACGTACAAGTTAACCTATATAGGAAATAATGTGTCTAAAATCTTAGGGTTTTCAAATGCAAATAAGCATGCAGCGTAAAGTTGAAAATTCATTAAACATTTACTGGAGCTCAATTTTGAAATGTACTTGGTACGTTAACATTTCATCATCATTAAGTTAATGTTCACCGAATGGGTCATAAATTTTATAGCATGTATCGTTTGCGGTCACAATATAAGATTAGATGTAGGAATAGAAGATTATAGGTTAACAATTTAATTATTTGGCTGATGTATCAATATTATATCGCATTCTTTATTTATTTTTTAATCACTATGTATGTACTAGGTAGGTATATGTGAAACACTCATGTGTTATGTATTATGTTACGCTAATGTGCTCATCCTAACTGATCGGCTGAGTGAAGCAACAGCGGGCGGGGTCCGTTGCTGGATGGTTGACCGGTAGTGGCAAAGATTTCTTCAACGTTTCCATGATTACCGTCCTGGTTGGAGCCTGTCGGGAAGCATTAAAACTTACGACACTTGGGTTGGCCACTAACCCCTCCGCCAATTTGCAATGCACTGCACTGGCATATGCTTTAAGCCTCAATAATAAGAGAGATTTTGGTACTCTAAGAATTCTAGGAGGCTCAAAAGTAGCTGTTAGTGTTAGTGTTTGGGAAGCTACCGCTGCTCAACCTTCAGACAGAGCCGCAGTTGAGGTTCCTGAGGCTTCGTGATATAACACTCGGAAGCGTCTTAAGCCAAGTTTTGTAAATAGAGAAGTAACAAAAATCTTGGAGTACTTCCCCTAACAAGTAGCTAGAATGAAACACAGGTAAGTCATTCATAAAAGAAGTCATATAGAATGGTATGGAAAAAATTAAGACTGAATGGACCCAAGGATTATGCTATAAAAGCAAAATTCTCGTAAAGTATGTGGCTGAATTCCTAGCAAAGAACCAGCTGATATACGTTTTGGGTTAGATAGCTACAACTAAGTTACTAATGAAACAACGAACAAAATAGCCTCCGAACCATTAAGATAAGGGTATATAGATGTCCATTTCCACAAATTTAGTAACTTGATCTAGCAGTATCACAATCGTACAGGGCTGGACGGTTTCGTTATTAATTGGTCTACTCTTGTAAATAATAGCCCGCTGCACCGAAACCATTACGGCGCGGTTATATAACGCGGCCTAAATGCACCAAGGACGATAATTTTGTAATTGTACCACTTTGTTAGCGGTGGCAAGGTAACGTAGGCATGACGACATTATGTACTTAATAATAGAGGAAGATTGTACAAATAAAATACTGACGCTTATTACATCCGAGCAATATCAAACAAAGAAGATAAGGTTGAGGGTCACCGCATACAACCATGAGTGCTCCAAATGGCTCCGATCCAACATCAAAATGAGGAGGAAGACAACGAGTTCGGCAGGTCAACACCGAGTTTAATATGACGAAAGATCGCTATTGACCAAAATTCGATGATCATCATCATGTTGATAAACTAAGCGGTAGATTTTTAGGGTTCCGTAGCCGAATGGCAAAAAACGGAACCCTTATGGATTCGTCATGTCTGTCTGTCTGTCTGTCTGTCTGTCTGTCCGTCCGTATGTCACAGCCACTTTTTTCCGAAACTATAAGAGCTATACCATTGAAACTTGGTAAGTAGATGTATTCTGTGAAAATAGCAAAAGAACAATAAATTTTGGGGGTTCCCCATACTTAGAACTGAAACTCAAAAATGTTTTTTTCATCAAACCCATACGTGTGGGGTATCTATGGATAGGTCTTCAAAAATGATATTGAGGTTTCTAATATCATTTTTTTCTAAACTGAATAGTTTGCGCGAGAGACACTTCCAAAGTGGTGAAATGTGTGTCCCCCCCCTGTAACTTCTAAAATAAGGGAATGATAAAACTAAAAAAAATATATGATGTACATTACCAAGCAAACTTCCAACGAAAATTGGTTTGAATGAGATCTAGTAAGTAGTTTTTTTTTAATACGTCATAAATCGTAAAACGCATAAAACATTGATCAAAGTTACAACGAACTACAAGAAATTTTATATTATGTTACTTGCTGCTACGGAACCCTTCATGGGCGAGTCCGACTCGCACTTTGCCGCTTTTAAACAATTCCAGTATATTACTGAACGGTGCTCATCTCCTAGAAAGTAATAAAAACATAATCTCAGATCCCAACCACATTGCGAGTAATATCGCTGCAGCGACAGTATCGTCGACTGCACTAACCACAACTTGGCACATCCTAACACACGGCGTACCCAAACTCGTAACGCTCCAGCAACCAAGTTTCACAATCATGGTTCGTGCCAAACGTTCCCTAGCTCCAGGTACTAACATAACGAAAAGCCCCGGAATTAAATTGATGATTCAAATTCAGTGCATTAGGGTTTTGTCGCAAATCCGCCGCGGGCGTACAACACGTGTCGTTGAGTGCGACAGTGTTCGCCACCCTTTAGTCTCCCCGCTTCGTTTTTGAACTCTGATGTTATGGAAATCTCGTTGGGCTTAAAATTAAGTTTCAAGTGCACATACGATATGTATTTTGATTGTATAAAATTTATTGCTTTGGTTAAAAGTTAATAATCTAAATTTTACTAACAAAAAATAACCGACTTCAAAGTTACTCTAAAATCACTTGTCAGATCTCGTTTAAATTTATGTGGAATTACGTGACAAGCACCTGCTTTCGATTAAAAAAAGAATCATCGAAATCGGTTGGCGTGATATTGAGTTATTCGTCCATTTGTTGCGCTTACTTAATACAAATTTAAGACTTATATGGTTTTATCATGGATGCCATTGTCAGATCTCAATAAAATGTATATAGGACCACATGACAGCTACCAGCTTTCGATTTAAAAAAGAATCATCAAAATCGGTTCGCCCAGTCCAAAGTTCTGAGGTAACGAACATAAAAAAAATACAGTCGAATTGAGAACTTCCTCCTTTTTTTGAAGTCAGTTAAAAAATGATTAAAACTTTTCGATTTTAAACGTGTCTAAAGGATTGTTATGAGCTTTGTTAGTGCATCTGTATTGTTCTGCTAGATTTGGATAATTTAACATCAAACTAAATAATAACAGCTTTAAAAAATATTATTAAGACAGTGTTCTAAAGTATAAAATTGTTTTTTTTTTGATGTTCAATATTACTTGATAATAACTATAATGATAATGAAGTGCGACATAGATATTTCCATGTATTTACTCGTATGTAAAAGACAACACCAACTTTAAGCGGCAATCGACATCAAAATGAGATGCGTAGTTCTTTGCTCCCCAATCCGCGTCTGACAGAACCGAGAGAGGGATGAGAATTTTATGCAATCCTGATCTTAGATAAAGTCCCGGGAAGGGTACGCTGGCAGATAGTTCCTTTATTTTAATAAAAACCGACAACAAATAACGAATAAATATTCTCCTTTTTATTGTTGAGCTGTGACGCGAACACTTTGATTTAGGGAGCAATCGTAGGGGTAACGACGGAGTTTGGTCAAAATAATTTGAGATAACATTGGGATATATATCACCCGCTGTCAGTTAACCGAGAGGCATCAAGTTTCGCTAATATTTGTGGGGCGTCGACCTAGGGATTTCAGACACTCGGATTTTGAAAATTACAACGGGAGTGCAATGACTGGTATTTGTTATTCGATTCTCCGAAATTGTTAAGCAATAACCTGATAGGATTACACTCGATTCGATTTATGAGATTTCGAATTATTCAACAAGGATTATGGACTGAATCGGATTTTTGGTCAGTTTTAAAATATTTAAGCAACGTGATAAATATTTTTATTTTTTCTGCTTTTGTGTTATGATTCAAGCGTTCCCTACTGCTATATTCCAATGGAATTTCGTACAGGTGTCTCAAATAGATTCGAAGTTTAAGACTCCGGTTCACAGAATCTAGTGGCTATAAAAACAATCAGTTCCATTTCTAGTTCGCGTGGAAGAAATAAGAAATAGACGGGCCGGTGTTGCAGTGAGGGTTACGGGAGAACTTCACTTTTTATAGGGCTTAAAATTTATGTTCCAGTGATATATGGAGACAATTCTGCTCTTGGAATTTAAACGCCCGTTTTCGTAAAGGCTACTTACAGTAGGGCGTGAGTGCGACCCCTAATAAATTCAATGTAAGAAGGATTGTTGGAATTATTTCGTTTATTTTATTACTTATTGCGAAACTCGATAAATTATTTGTTAGATGTGGCGTGTGGAGCTTATTAATTTTATTCAAACAGAATAATACTGCATGTTGTTAATTTATAATCTAAATAAACCTATTTATTAATCATTCACCGTTGATTTGAAGTGCCTTCGTCGATCTTTCATTATTAACACAAGCCTTTTTTAGGTTTCCGTAATCCAATCAGTCCGTCCGTCCGTCCGTAGCTAACATTTAAGTTTAACCACAGAAGACAATAATATTATATTTACTACTACGATTTAATTATAAATTTCTGTATAACAAAAATACCGTGAGAAGTTTCGGAAGAAGTGCACTACCAAGGAGTTTTTTAACCGACTTCAAAAAAAGGCGGAGGTTCTCAATTCGACTGTATTTTTTTTTTCTTTTATGTTTGTTACCTCAGAACTTTCGACTGGGTGAACCGATTTTGATGATTGTTTTTTTAAACGAAAGCTGGTGCTTGTCACGTAATGTCATGTGGTCCCACTTAAATTTTATTGAGATCTGACAATGGCATCCATGAGAAAACCATATAAGTCTTAAATTTTCATTAATTATGTGCGCGACAAAAGGACGAACAACTCAATATCACGCCAACCGATTTCGATGTTTCTTTTTTTAATCGAAAGCAGGTGCTTGTCATGTGGTCCCACATAAATTTGAACGAGATCTGACAAGTAGTTTTTGAGTAATTTTGAAGTCGGTTGTTTTTTGTTAGTAAAATTTAGATTATTCCTACTTCGAACTACAGACAAAAGTTACTATTATTTATGAAAATTGTAACTATAACTTAAATACTTTAGTTATGTAAGTAGTTAGTAGGTATATGTTTATTTAAATTTCATTAATTTTGTAATTATTGTGTTTGGCTTGTAGTGCGCGTTGACTTTGTCTGTTAGCACTACAAGCATCTAATAAATAAATAAATAAGGTGTCGATACCAATCGTTTATCAAGTCAGATTCCGCGTGAATATAATCTAAGGTTAGATACCAATTCACACCGGATCTGCGTGAATAGTGCTTAGACATAGGCTAAACCGTTCCCTGCAGTATCTTTAGTATCTTTGAACATGTACAACCTTTATCATGTATTTGGATTTCTATTGATGAACAATGTAAATGTAATGACAATAAAAGCAGAGTGTATCTGAGAGCATCTGGGTCTCGAGAGCATCGTAGATCGCACGACTGATGCTACGCGCGTCGCTCTGACCCTACCTTGTACGTTACTGCTGGAGCATGGGATACTTTTGGGATAATTTTGCATAGGATTTTGTATATTTGTCCATATTTTGATATGTTGTAAATTAATTTATTCCTTTCAAAAATCTGTTATTTTTATTTTTATATATTCTATATATAATCTGATAATAATTATATAATCTGATTTTATTTTTATAATTAATTATGTTACATTGTTTAAAAGTAAATCTGTTTGTAAGTGTAATTGGTAACCGTACCGTTCTAATAAACAATAGATAAATATATATAGGAAATAATTACGTCTATTATTCAACACTCCATATTATTAAGTAAAACTCTCTCTAAGTACTTTGTCATCTTCTGTAAATCGTGACAAAACTCTGAATATGCTCGTACATGATTAAGTGGTAGTTACGACTATTAATACAAGAACCACATAATATTTTTATTAAAGTTATTTAGTCTAGTAAAAAGTCTAGAGACGTTTTTTTATAAATACTTACTTAGGCTTTACTTCCCAAAAAATCTTTGACAGTGAATTGGTACATATTAAGTCATATTTCCTATTTCAATTTTTTTTACCCTTTATTTCCGTACTATTTGTTCCGTTAGCGAAACACATGTCACGTCTCGGACGCTAGCGACAGTCCACTAATGCAAAACTCAGTCTGCGAATTTGTCGAATGTCTCTAATAGAGAAATTCCATTTAAAGTTTCCCTGGGGGGTTGCTTCGGCGTGCCTTATTTTTTAATGTTGCGGAAAACTTTGTTTTGCTGAGCGTCATACTTTAACGTATTGATTGGCTTCAACCACAGATACATGTTTATATTGAAAACCAAGTACATTCACTGGATTTTTTCACAATAAATTAATAGTAAACAGTTAAATAGTAAACAGACACGCACTTTGCCGGTTTTATTATTTATACTTACCTATTGCGTAAGTCGTATCGTGTTATACATATCTGGGGGCACGGCAGTGCCCCCGCCAAGTCGAGCAAAAAAGCGGCACGGCCGTACCATACTTTTCTCGAAGCAATTCAGGCCATTTTCGACCCCCTATAACTTCGTTGTGGATAAAGCTAAAAGCCTGAATTTTTAGTAACCAAGCAGGCATTGTATAAACACGTTATATTTCAAATTTCATTCGATTTGAACCAGTAGTTTAAGAATTATAACTAGTCAAAGTTTCTTAATTTCGTCACTCACTGACTGACTGACCGATCATCAAAACTCTAAGGACACTTCTAGCAGACATAGAAGCTTCAAATTTAGAACACAATTAGTGTTTAGTGTATAGATCAAGGAAAAACTAAAACATTTTGCAATTTCGGTCTAGTTTTCTAGATACAATAACTGCATAAATAACTTTGTAATCCCATATAAATATATAGGATTACAAAGTTACATTTGCAGTTAATGAATTACTGTACCTGTATAACAAAGTAACATTTGCAGTGAATGAATCAGTGTACCTGTATATAATATAATGGAATAATAGGTGTAGATAGGTACCTAGATATAATTATGTTCAAAGGTAACTTGTAAAAGGAAAAAAAGTAGAACTATCTACAAAAAGAAATGAGATGCCATCAAAAACAAAACTTGTAAAAAAAACCAAGTCTCGCAACTCAGTTCTTCTACCGTAAAAAGTTGTGAGATCAGTGTAATACCAAGTCGGTTAATTTATTCAGTTCCTACTTAAGGGTCCTTCTGTCTTAAGTTATCACGTAATTAGCTAACCTAACAAGTAACAACATCTTATAGTGACCATATTATCAATATTAAAAATCTTTTATGTTTTAAATAAATAGATTGACTTGGCAATCGCACTAAACAATCAAATTTAATATAATATGTAGGTATTACTTGTGAGATATATTGTGTTTTCATGCGATGGCCAAGTCGATCTATTTATTTAAAACATAAAAAAATTTTAATATTGATAATATGGTCACTATAAGATGTTGTTACTTGTTAGGTTAGCTAATTACGTGATAACTTAAGACAGAAGGACCCTTAAGTAGGAACTGAATAAATTAACCGACTTGGTATTACATTGATCTCACAACTTTTTACGGTAGAAGAACTGAGTTGCGAGACTTGGTTTTTTTTACAAGTTTTGTTTTTGATGGCATTATAATATGCTCTATTTAACTTCTTATTTCCCCTTTTAGAATCGTTAAAAACAAGAAAAGTTTAATATTAGTTTAACGTACATGAGTATTAAAATCCAAATGGGTAGATAAGGCAAAAGGGATTTGCTGTTTTACTTTTTTTTTCAAAAACTACATTATTGAAGTCAAACTGTATGAAACTGCATAATATTTTTATAACTAATATTAGTTATTTACTTTAACCAATGAAGAAGCAAGTCATCGGAGAGCAAGCCAATTTTAATTTTTTAAACACTACTTCACTTAATATTTAAAACCCCTACAGCGTTTAAAACAAGTAAAAACAAATGAAATTCTTAGTAATTTTATTTCACATGTGAGATAAGAATATAGACTTTTTATAAATGCATTTTTTTCTATAGAAGGAAGAATTTGACACGTGAGTTATGAATATCAAAACACTTTATAAATGCAATTTTTTTGTTTTGTAAGTAAAATAAACTATATACCACATCTGAATTTACTTCATCCACGTCTCTTGCATCCCTCTAAGGACCCCGGACTCCCCGGTCCTTAACTCCAGAAATACCCCGTGTCTTCACAGAATGTATGTAAATTGGTAAATGTAATAAATTGCATCTATTTATCTGGTAATGGACTCGTAAAGTGTGGGGTGGATCCTTTGGTGGGGTGCATGGATTTCCTTTCATAATCTAAACTGAGTTTCTGTCGTCAACGTTTCTGGGCCAATGTAAATTTAAAGCACTGACAACTTTTTTCAAACAGTTAATTCAATAGAACATTATGATATAGTAAACTAAATAATATCAAAATGATTTAATTTTGATTCTTAAAAGGTCCTAAGAAACGATATTTGGATTTTCAACTTCTTGGTGAGTCAATTTAAGGGTATTGATAATTATGAGAAAAAAAACTGCTGAAAATTAACTGATGTATCATGAGTTTTAAAATTTTTTACACAACAAGAATATTAGGACTAAAATATACTTTGTCATTTTAATAATTTTAGACCAGAAAAGTCGGCAACCTACTATAACATCAAACACTACGAGTATCTATTGCCCTGTAAATATCTCTGATTGTTGTTATTTGAATGTTGATTTGTGCTGTTGTTGTAAATATTGCAATTGTGTTCATTTGATTTTGTGATAAAGTTGATAACTTTAACCACATCACCCGGTTATTAAAGATAGTCTCGATATGCAATCAAATCATCTCTCATTCATGTCGGTAAAATGCACATTGCATGCGGGTGTTTTGAGCCCGTAGCTCGCATGTTATCTGCTGTTTATTATCAATGGGGGAAAGAAATTGTAAAGAATGATAATAATACTGTAATATTACAAGACTAGTACTCCAACCGCGGCTTCGCCCAAGTTTTCCGGGACAATAACTTTTTTTATTAATTATTTATTACACTTTACCACAGCTGTAACATATGATCTACTTTCGAAATGTGTGTCTAATAGTTTACTTTATTCTGTTAAATGCGAAAATTTTTAAATGGCCTTCACGCTAGTAATAACCTAATAAAGATTATTATTAAATGTAATTTTAATTGTAAGTTTTCCAAAAAGTAAAAAATAAAATAAATAAAATAAAAATACCTACCTAAGTATTTTTTCCAAATCGTGGACTACCTGTGTGCAAAATTTCATGAAAATCCGTTCAGTAGTTGATAGAGTAACAAGCACCCATACATCACAAACTTTCATATTTATAATATTAGCTAGGATTTTACTCTGTCAAATGAAATTAACACTTAACACCACTCAAGATCCAAAAAAAAAAATCCTGACAAACACGATATACGCTAGTGTTTTAATAAAAGTGAGAAAACTTTATTTCGCTTTTATTGGATGTATGGAACTCCAAATAAAACAACCTGTTTTGATGAATGTCTCATAGAATTGCAGTAATTGTACGTGGAGAAAAATATGGAACTATAAAATAAAGCAGAATTTTCACCCTAAAGAGCACCAATTTAGTTTGCGACACGTCAATAAAACGAAGAAGGGCGCATGATCTTTGTCTCCCTTTAAATATTGAATTTGTCACAATTTATTTGGTCATGAATTTCGTTAAAGAGTGAACAAAAGCTGCATCGTTTGAAGATTTTGCATTTTCTGTTTTGTACAGAAGATCTAATTGCATTTAGAGAGTAACTGAATTTCACAAATAATCCTTTTAAGCATCCTTGAACACCTCGCAGAAAGTTCTTTTTCCTTCTTTCCTTCTTTCCGTTCTCTTTTCTCCTTTCTCTTGACATTTTAAGGAAATTGTACCTATGTTCTCCGCTTCGTTCATGGCTGTCAACGAATTGGTGATGCCATTGATATTAACGGTTTTCTTCTACGGTGGCAATTAACATTTTTTTCTGTAAAAAGCCGGAAAACGTTCAGAAAAGCCTCCTTGATAAGTAGTCATTGCCGCCCCATGGACCCAGTAACATATTAGGTATCACCGAGTCGTTGTGGGCCGAGTAAGAAAAGAGAAGAAAGAAAGGTAGAAGGAACTCAATTCCCCACCCGAAACACGACGAGTCGTTTGGCGGCTGAATCAAATAAGACTGTTAGAAGTTTCTTCGGCTCTTTGTCAGCCACTGATAAAATTATGTGTCCGTCTCTTTTTACTGTCGCTTTTTCGTTTCATCGACTTTAAAATCACAACGATGCTAAAAAAGTTTTCACTTCAAAAGAACATTTATTATTTACTATGTCATTTTCATTAATTTGGACTAAACACACCAACGAATAACATGCTAGGGCGGCAGCGTGACAGCTAAATAACAGCTTTTATAAAGCCATCTTTCGAAAGTAAGCGTACTACGGAAACGGGTCGGCACGCTCCCATTCATACTGTGGACAGTAATAATAATGATTCGTCTTCCTGTCGCCGCTTCCAATGTTCGTATCGGAAGCATTTCACCATTGATTTTTCCGCAAATAATATAGTGTCTCCCAATTCGTTTTATTCTATTTCATTGTTTCGTTCCCCATTTGCCCCAACGTTCGGTGTCGTATGGTTTTGAGTGCATTAGATTCGCTCAAATTCGTACGTCGCTGTCGGTTTCCTGGACGTTGGTTGACACGTGACTCCAAATATAAAAGAGTTCACGCCTGATCGACTCGTCAGAAATGTGAATAGAATTGCCCGTATTGTATAATATACGTATTAGACTAGGGAGCCACACTTATTTAGCGAGTGAAAGAACGAACGTGAACATTGATTGTCATTATAATTAGCTGTGATGAAAATCTGTCAGGCTTGCATAAGTTTGTTAATTTGATTTTATTATTAGAAATTAGTTACTATGCAATTAGCAGGTAGCGCTCATAGCAAGGCAGCTTGCGTCGATCCTATGTGATCGACAAAGTTAAGCAACAGCGGGCGCGGTTGGTAGTTGGATGGGTGACCGCTAGTGGCAAAAAATTCTTGAGCGTTTCCGTGCTTCGGAGGGCACGTAAAGCCGTCAGTCCCGGTTTTTATCATAAGATAACAGTCGTTAAGCTATGTCGGAGGCCCTTGGGCGGTTTGAAAACTTCCGACACTTGGGTTGGCCACTAATACCTCCACCAATCCGCACTGCAGCAGCGTCGTTGAGTATGCTCTAGGTCTCCTCAAGGGGAGAGATCAGAGCCCAGTAGTGGGCTATTAATGGTTGAAGCCATACAAATGGTACTATGGGTGGTTGCTTATATTGTAGCATATTGTAAAGCACGTCTTTTCTTAAGATGGAAGTCGGTTGGTATCTAAGTGTTATGTAATTTAAAGCATAAAATAAAATACCCATTGCAACTAGGTATAACCTACAATTATAATTTATTTATTGAAAAATACACGATATTGAAATTTTCAAGTATACTTAATCAACTTTGACGGTTTATGCAAATCTGTTTCGTCCTTTTTTATCTCGAGCTCTTTCATTGTACGTAATGTGATTAGGTGAGGGCCCGATAGGACCCTCTTTTGGGAGGGTGCTAAATAAGATGCGACGTTTTCCGCCTTAGGCACCTTTGATAGTACTTTTTAAAGCTGTGTCAGGAATTCCGAACCTCTCTTTTATTGGTCGCCATTATGATAATTGCATTAAGGGCCGGCCGCTGCCGATACTCCATCTTTCGAATTTGTTCTGTTGTTACGGTAAGACGTTTGCCTCTTGAATATTGATCAGCTCATTTACGAAAATCGCACCTATTCCCTACGTGACACTTTTCCTCCACGAACTTTCACCCGCACTAAGTTACTTTGGATCAAATTAAATTATACGAAATTTGAAATGTGTTCACGTAATTGTCTTCTAGTCAAATAAAAAAGGATGGTTGAAAGAACTGAATTAAAATGGCTTAAATTAAAATCGTATTTTTTTTTTGGTTTCTTTCTTTATTGTAGCATTATTGTAGTTCCTATCTACATATCTAGAAGTAAAAAAAGAGAATAAACGAGATAGTGCACGGGTCCTTCTTCGTAGTAGAAGTCGATCGAGAGTAATCGAGACTGATCGCCTGAGGTTGCACCTATAATAGGAACTACCTGGTAAGATATCCTTCAAGTAATAAGGAAATTATTGAAAGGAGGGACATGTACCGGTCGCACAAGCAAATATTAGTTAGATTTTGAATAATAATATCAACATATTTGTACGATAGCGAAGGATTGATGAACTAAAGGCCAGACTGTAAAGAAAAGATTTTTGTAACCAAAAAATATCCCGTAAATATTCTTCAAAACTTTTAAAACCTGTACGTGAGAAAGGAAAGCTTTCACTTTAAAACTTCTTGTCTGGATTTATTCGGTCATCAATTCCGTTTCAAACTGGATAGAAAATTAGAGCACAATTTCTCGGAGCAGGCAGATTCAATTGTAGCAGCTATGAAAACGATGTTGTCCAAATTAAATTCCGTTTGCTTGTTCGCTATGGCTTAAACGTTTTTCATTCGCGGAATAAACAGATTTTGTTTATTTAAAACGTTAAAAAAGCTCGGCGACCGCTCGACTGTTTTCATTCACCGATTGTTCCAAGTTTGGTCGTTTCCAGCGTAGTCTATATTGGATTTTTAGTCGGAATAGACTCCCATGTTTCGCGCTAAAATTAAAATCTAAGTTTAGCCGACAAACAAAATGCGAATCGGCATGGATATGTTATGTTTGTTCTAGAGAATCGGTTTTTGGTTCAATTTGTTCTGTTCTCATATTTTTTGGAAATTATTTTGATTTTAGAAAAGAAAACTACCAGTCTCTACTTTTATTCTATAACACCCTTATTAATAAAAATCGCTTATTCCAAGCATCATCTGAAGCTACACTTGGACTAGTTAATTTTCGATTAACTAAGTAATAACTTCGTAATTGCAATGATATTAATAAACCTGGAGTAACCTCGGACTAACAATACATTTCTTAGTCCGGTTTCAACGAGTAAAATATGGCACCTTTTAAAATTTAAAAGTATAAAGAGTGAGTCAGTGAATGACTTCATGCATTAAAATGACAGTGACAACACATATTTTGGGATTGACAACTTCAAACGACGTGATCAGCTTTCAATTTCAAGCGCCTAACTTCGCTCCTCGCAGTTTGTTTCATGCTATGGTTACTTTTTAAATTTAAAAATTGATTTACATGAACCAAAAACGTGCTCGCTCAGTTAACGAGGATGAAGAAGAAAAGGTCAAAGAAAATATCAATGTGAATGACGTTTAGTTAGAACAACGAAGTACTCTTGTTATGCGTCAAGTCAACGTCAATATCGTCAATGCACGCCTAGTCCACGCCTAATCGGTCGCTAAACTATGTAGCGACATGGACTAACTTTGATTCTGAGATTAGATTCGGAGTAGCTTACTTCTTCGTTACTCTATGTTTATTAATACTGAATTTAATTAAATCTTATTTACGACAAGTTTTAAAGTTACTCTTGCTTTAGTCTATGTTAATTAATATGGCCGTAAGAGTATAATAATGTTAAAGAAAGCAGTGGTGAATTCACTTACGCTGACTCTGCAATAAACTCGTAGTTATAATTTTTTTCACCATTGATAAGTGATCAGATAAGAAGTACTTAATAGTAAAGTGGTGAACACGTAGCCAGGGAGGTACAGAATCTTTTTTTTGTTGTGTTCGTTATTGTCAGAAGGTTCTTATGTAAGAAAAAAATGAGAAAGTTGCGCAAACAATTAGAAAATTTAATGAAACTTAACGACCGTTTTAATTTTTCTAATATATTTTTTCTATTTTATGTCATGGCATCACGCGTGAACGGCTAGACCGATTTCGCTAATTCTTTCTTTGTCGTGTTCATTATTGTCACGAGAAGGTTCTTATGTAAGAAAAAATTAAGAAAGTTGCGCAGAATATTATAAAATTTAAGAAAACTTAACGACCATATTAACTTTTCTAATGTTACCTTATCAACATAATTTTTCTATTTTATAACAGTCAGTCGTTTGGCAGTTGGTGTGATTGACAGAGAGATTGATAGGCAGTACAAAGTTTGCCGGGTCAGCTAGTATTTCTATAATTATATCTATAGTATAAATTTTATAATTTAATCGTGATGGTAGTAACGGAGGTTTGCTTATTTCAAGGAAGAAGCCGCTTACGTCCCAAAATTACCTATTGTTTTATGGGTACATGAATACGAAAAATTTCAATTGTGCGTAAAGGTAATTGTATCATTCAATCTTTTTTACGAATCGTTAAACCCCTGTTTGTGCAAACTTACGACACGGACTAACATCATCTCGAAATTGGACAAAAACGTTAAAAGGGCTCCTGGATCCCTTTTAAAGCGCTATTTTCTTTTTATATCCAATGAACCGCGAAAATGTGGGCGAGTATAGGCTCGGATTGAGTTAGCGCCATATTGGAACCAAACTGTGAAATATCGTATTTTCGATGGAGAAGCACAAGAACAAAGAGGGATGGAATGTCATTTTAATTCAATTTAATCTGGGAATTTATACAATATATGAGATAATGCCAAAAAAATTATATCTGTTCTGTTATTTCTTTACTACTGGTAGGATTTTAATGTTCACCTTCGCTCATGGTTATCGCCAACACCAAAAGCAAAATTAATTATTAACGGAGGCTTCTAAAATCTACCGTAAAATATACGTATAATGTTCGTGAAATGTTTCAGTCATAGTGTCAAGTCATTTGTAATGTCATTTGCTGTTCGTACATCGAGCACTAAATACACCTCAAACTCATTCTTAAATCGTTGTTTGGCTGCTTGCAACAGGGAAATCGGTCATATCGGTTCTTTTTGTAATTCTATATCAAAAATATAATAAAAAGTTATGCAATTGTTATTTAAAAAAAATTAGTATACCTTCTTGTAGTATGAAACTACTTTTAATCTAATAACATTAAACACTTATTTGTATTAGTAAAACTGCTATTATAAGTACTATTATATCTTCTGTGGTAAAACCTAAATTTACTTAAACTCGAAGTATCACTTGTCTTATTGTATCAAGATTACATAAAAGATTACATAGATTATATAGATTACATAAAAAACAGTATTATATAAATAAGTGTTGGCACTCAATGTCTGTAACTAAACATAGTTTTTTGTAACATATGAAATCTTATATGACTGTCTGTGTCCAAAATAAAATAAAATAAATAAATAAATAAGAAACTTAACATCAAAAAATAATAATAAGTAAAATACAAACACAAAGCATTATTATGTGTGCCTGAGTAGATTCTATGTGCGTGAATGTAACGTGTTTAAATTTTTCAGATAGCAATAGACAGTAAATAGTTTTACTACCTTATAGTAATTTTGTAATTTTGTTTGATAGCCAATTTCTTAATCCACCCTATGACCTACCTAACTTTATTAGTCCCTTATGATTCCAGACATCAATTTCAAATGGGAAAGTTTAAGTATTTTTTGTAGCAATAAAATATTACACAATATTCTTATGCTCTAGAAATTCTATTTTTCGAAGCTTTACAGCTTGAGTTATTTAAATAAACATAATATCCGAGATTTTCAATTTGTGTAAAATGCGTCGTGAAACATTTAAAATCGTTGTAAAAGCAGTAAATACACAGCACTTCAACTGAACTATATTTAAAGAAAGACCCAGTTTTAAAATATTCTTTTTCTGTGTACAGAAGGGAAAATTGTTAGTTTCCGTTTTACTCTGTATTTTGAGGAGTTATTAAAAAATCTATACATACCTATTTTATCAACAAATCTACACTTTAATATTCCTTTCCCTATGTAAATGTGAGTCTGTAAGTATCTAGAAGGTAATCTCCGGAGTTACGGGACCTATTTGGAAAATCTAACACCCATAGTTTGCTTGTACAGTCAGCATCAGAAGTAGCTTAACATTTTAGTACCTTGTCACATTACATTTCTTGAATTTGTCATAGATGTTGTTAGGAAACCGTCGAAACAGTTACTATTACAAAGTACTAAAATGTTAAGCTACTTCTAATGCTGACTGTACTACCGCTTCAGAACTGACATACGAAAAAGAACAAGAAACGACGGAAACAATCCATAACATATTGTATTTCAAAAAACAATAGCTAGCTATGTTCACTATTTACAAAATCATTTTGCATAACTAAATGTAGCGAAATCGGATTCAGCGTTACTTATTTTCAGGCGTCCTTGTTATATCATGATGTTTTTTTTGTCTCGTTTATTTATTTGTGTTAGATAATTGTAGCCGTCACAGCCGCCGAATAAGCTACTCGTCTTGTTACTAGGCAACATTGGGTGCGATGATGCAGACTTGTGTTCCAACTCTTGGGTTGGCACTCACTCCATTAGACTGCACTGGAACGGTGTGGTGGAATATGCTCTAAGTCTCCGCAGTTTTAACGTCATGCCCCGTGATGATGCACATTACGATCCCAGATTCGAATTTGAGGTAAATTTTTTAATGACTGTGAAGTGGATATTGACCTCAGTTTAGTAGAGAAGAGGCATCAAAAACTTTGTTATTTTATTTACCTTTATGTAAAACCTAAATTCATGAGTTATTATTATTATTATTATTTAACAGTACAGACTCATCCTAACTAATTTACCTAATCAAACTTTACTTGGCGCTCCTATTTTAAACATGAAAGAAATTTAGTTCACAAATAAATTTGCTATTATCAAGAAAGTTTATGTTTTGCCTGGGTATTGTAGAACAGGAAAAGAACACTAACTCGAAATTTTCTTTTGATTTAATATTAAAGTTTTAACAATACAAACACACAACTAATAAGCAAACCAATGTTATTTCCACAATGCGGGCAAGACAGTAAAAATCTTGGCGTAAAAGAAGCGACTTCCAATTTAAAAGGCGACCGAACTTATTATTCCTTATTCCTTCCTATTTTCCTCAACAAGAGAAACTAATCTAAAGAAAATTTTCGAGTCCTGTGAAGAAAATAAGCTTATAAGGAAGCGCAGTTTGCTCGCACGAATACCGCCTAGAAATAGCGGCAACAAACTTTAAATTAAAGTATTTCACTGAAATAAGATTTTTCCCATTCACATCCAGTTCCGGATAAATAATTAAGTTTCGGTATAAAGTATCAAAGTTCAATTATATTTTCCAAGTAGTGATTTAATTTGAATGGATGGAAGTAAATTCATTTCTGTTGTTAATGAATAGCGCAGAATCGAGTTATTGATTCATGCGGCTTAAACATTTTTCTTTTCGTTTCAATAAATTTTTTTTAATGGAAATAGCTGGCAAACGAACTGACGATCCACCTGATCAGCAACACCAAAGGCATCATTGATTCGTTGCTGGCCAAGAAAGAGAGAAGAAAAAGAAAGAAAGAACTGGCTCTCAATTCCCCAGCCAGAACACGACGAGTCGTTTGGCAGTTGACTCATGCTTAAGGGTGGTAGCTATCCAGGCGAAGCCCAAGGAGAAATAATAACAGTAATAATAATAATAATATCAAAGTATTGTCAATGGGATACAATTTCATTTTCAATTGCGTTGCTTCGGGCAGTATTGGATGACGATTCATAGCTCAGTTAGTGAGCAATTGGTCTAGAGTTTGATTCCCGACCAGACATTTAAATGTCAGATAAATGTGTATATTTGTGAGTATTCATCGTATATACAAAGCCACGGACTAATCTAGTTCGAGGATATGTATGTCTGAAAATTTTCTTAATTATTTTAAAGGCTATCGAAACTCGAGGTGTCCATTCTTCTATTAAATCAGGACTAGATAAGCGTGGTTGAATATGCTTTAGCAATTCTATTAATAAATGAAAGTGGTCCTCTGCAGTGGCCCCTAGATTGAAGGTAAGCAGTCAACATAGCTTCCTATGTAATATGCTACTTTGTGAACGAACTTTTGTTTAATGAACTGCGAAGAACTTCAGTAGCTCTCACGGACAACTTACTTTGATATAACGTATCGTATCCTACAAACTTGAGCGTACGTTCAACATTTTAGTACATATCATTATAATTCTTCATGTTGTAATGCAGGTAACATTTCTAATTCTCAACAAATTCTGCTGGAAAATTTAATAAAGTACTGATTACTAGAACTATATTATGTAGGTATAATATTTAAAGCAAAAAAATAGTAAACAAAAGAGAATTCCGAGTTAGTCGCGCATAAGAGAAAAATAAAAACATAAATATTGAACATTATAGACGACTTAATGATAATAATGTTTGTTTTTTGTTTTCGTTCAAAAGAAAAATTCTTTGTCATTTCTTTAAAAAGTCATCTGGAAGATAACATAGCCTTTTTGTACACACCTGATACACTCCGTGTAGTTGAAACGAACTGAGTACACAATCCTCGATAATACCTATAATTATCTGTTATTTATGACCAATTAAAAACTCGACATGTAACTAAAAGAAATTCTTCACTAAACTAAAAAAAAACGTTAATACACTTACACAATACAGCCAACTCGAATATCACGAAGCATAAAACTTTTCCGACAGGAATACGAAATCTTTTGATATAAAATTACATAGGTTTTCGATTTGCATTGCCAGAGATCCAATATGTTTAATAGCACTTCAATAGGAAACCGAATAAAAGTAACATGCAACTCGCACTGAATCATACCCATAAAAGTTACTCGTCATAACTAATAGAGCAAAATGCCCAGATCACACTTTTCATGCACCGTTGAATGCTATCGGCTGGTAATGCATCTCCCTATCGCAGCGATTCTCAACTTCAGTTTGAGTTTTATTTCGAATTTCATCAGTTCGTATCTTGCCCTGACACTGATATTCAAACATTTCAAAGATATTAAGAACAGTCGAATAAAATGAAATGTTAAAATGTATTTTTAGTTATTTGTATTTGTTTTTGTAATTTTCAGGCTGTAGAATATCGATTAAACTTTTGAGGTCAGAAACAGCTATTTCGATACAATTGCACTTAAATAAGTGTATGAAATTATTTCTATTTATTGTGAATAATTACGATTAATGAGTGGAGCTAAAATTATTTTTTATCTTTCTGTTAATTAAACATTTTAAGGCAAATATTCTAAAATATTTTTATTTAAAAATGTAATTCATAAAAGTTAGAGTTGGTTTTACACAAGGATTCACACAGAATAAAAGTTGAGTATCACTGGCAGATCGCAATGTTCTGCTATAATACATTAAGTTTAATGGATTGGCCATTTTGTGTTATTGCGCATTTCTATAAATTATTTCGAAAATTTGTCTGTATACATAAAAAAGGAAAATAAAAGACTATATTATATGAAAAATACTACTGTTATTAAGATATACCTACGTATAAGTATCAAAATAAATAGATATACTACGTATGAAAATAAATAGACAACATAAATAAATACTTTTCCATAAAAATATATTCATTAAGTATTACGTAAGGTCAGGTTAGCTCAAATATATTATTTATTTTAGCAATACGATCTTAAAAGGAAAAAAAGTGATTACCGATACGAAATTCACTACGAATTCGACGGGCGACGACTTCGCTCAAAGAGTTCGTTGCCAGCATTATGGGTACCGTGCCCAACTTAGGAATTTTGGATGATATATTATTTTATGTAAATATACACGATATATTATTATAGTTAATTTGTTAAGATTTCTTTGAAAAATATATGTTATAAGTTTGTTTATTATCTATAGTTGTATGTACTTACCTATAGGTACTTAATGATGAAACTAAATCGTAACTATAATTATTTTCAAAGTGTAACAACAAGATTATGACTTATCATTTTAATAACATCACCAAATAATTTAACAATACGACAAGTACTCAAACTAATTTTAAACAGGCATAAGATAGAGAGAAGAGGAAGGAAAATTCTGTCCAGAAGATAAATTTCGTCAAGGAATCCGGTCGTCACCAATAAGCGCTAATTTACAAATACAAAGAGAAAATTGAGGGGTAGATAAAACGTATCCGAAGTCCTTGTTATCTGTAATTTGGCTTATAGTTGTCCTTTGTGTAATCATTCGGCGATATCTCTTCGGAATTTGTTAGACAACTTTTTGTATTGTTGACAAGTGTTTTGTTTGCGAGGATCGAATGGAATTAGAATGGATTGTTCTAATTCTCCTTAAATTAAATTACTTTCTCCTTCAGTCCAAAATATCTTCAAGTGCGGCAGTGCATAATAATTGACAAAAATTATGGAATTAAAATTATAAACGTGTACTTATGTACGCGTGTGAGAAGTTATACTTACTTGGCATAAAAAATAAACAATTAAAAAAAATAACAAATTAAAAAAAAAACAATATTCAAAAAAATCATATTTAAAGAATATTAAAAAAAGAATATAATAATAATCATTTTTTCATAACGCGCCTAAAGAAGTATAACTTAAAAAAACATTTGTTTTTCAACTAAATATTTCAAATAATTTAGTACCTGCTAACGACAGCGCTTCTTACTAAATCAAAATAATTATTGTCATTTTCTTATTTAACAGCGTAAAATAGCGTCTAGCGTTTTGGTCGTCTACAACACTTATAAAAAAATTCCCAATACATTTATAAGTTTAATGCGTAAAGAGGAAAGACTAGTTTTTTTGTTTGTTATACTTAAAGGAAACAGCGTAAAAATATACCAGGGAATAGGGAACTATTTGTTTGTGACGCGAAAATAAAACAAAAGCAATTGTTGATAAAACAATTTGTAGACGTTGTACGCGTTCTACATTCTTGTACCTCATGGGAAATTATGGAAATATATGCGAAACATACTAAATAGCCTTCTTCATATATTATTTTATCAATATCACGTTACGCAGATGGCGCAGAATTTAATAAAATGTTGAGGGATGACGAAATAAGAATATTATGTTTATCCACAAAATATTTTGGAGTTCTCATAGTTGGGTTTTTGCTATTTTTACGCATATCATGTTAATAATATTTACCGATCTAAATTTAGAGATATTCAAGTAAAAATAATTATGTTGTATTTCATGAAGTATTCTCAAATGAACTCAATCAAATCCCTGTTAACTAACAATTACAAAGTTGAGATTAATTTTAAGAATAAACCTAAACTTAATATATAATTAAAGATTAACTTCTTCCTCTTCTTTTATATATTGGTTATAGCTAGGTATTAACGTATACCGAGCACTCTAGTTTTGATACGCCTTTTTATCACATCGTTTTCAAAATAAAACACGTTCTGGCGCTAAATTTTCAATCCGGGCCATTTAGCGGTAGCGAATCGCACTCACCGTACATTTTACAAGCCCTGTGCATTATTGAAGTAACAACCTCCGTATACAGAAACATTGAATCTCTATACACTCACTAAATAATTTGTACACTTTACATTTGGGACTAGAAAGTGCTTGTAATTTGACGTAGGTAAAGCGCTCAATCGCTTGATTTGAAAGTGACCTCTGAGTTTCGTCTTACGATTTGGACCAAATTAAGTTTAAAATAAATAATAGTTAAAAAAAAAACTAAAAACACGCTTTTATAGAAAATCCAAGTAAAAAAAAATAGAAAATAATTTTGAATTAAAAATCGTGTAATTGTAAAAAAAAGCGTGTAATTATATGAATAAGTAAATAAGTATAAGTCCGGTCGGAAAATGGATGCGTGATGGGAGAAAATGTAACAACGTGATTTGATGGAAACTTGAATTATCTTGTAAAGCTATAAATATTTCTATGTTTAGTTAAAGTCAACAGTTTATGTATCATACATTAAGATTCCACTACTAGTCCTTAGCTATGCTTTAATTTCTTTTTTTGGAATAATTTCACATAAAAAATGTTATACCTACATACATGCCTGTATTCCATCAATGCCTGTTATTCCAGTTAAAGAAACTATAAGCAATCAAATCGAGAAAACATAACGTGTAGTAGAATATTCATTTTACAAAAAGTTACTTATACAAAAAGACCTACGAGGAGGTTTGTGAGAATCCAAAAAAAAGGTACATTTAGTACAATATTACATTTTAGCTTTCTAGGTAACGTTGAAACTCTAATTAAATGAAGCTTTGAAGTATTAGAAAGAATAAAATACGGGCCTTTGTTTCGTTGTGGTCTAAAACCTACATAGTTACACGGAAGGCTAATTAATGTTTGCTTCTTTTTACAAAAAATACATAGTCCTTAACAAGCTGTAATCACGAGGTTCAGAATTTCCTGAATTCTCAGCTTCAAGCAATCAAATATTATTATTATTTTAAAACAGTGCACACGCAATTCCATGAGGCACGCCATAGATGTTTCTACATTCTCTCACGAAAACAGTTTCAGTACAAAATTCTTTCAAAGTACAACAGTTCGATAATATACACGTTTGTAAGCTAATTAACTCGTTATAGTCCTGCCTAACCAAACAGTGAAAAATCTAGTAATAGTGCCTAAGGCACAGGTTTTCCGGAGCAAACTAAGAGCTGGTTAACAGTCATATAAATCAATTTATACAAACCTTTTATTTTATTACTATTACGTACAGTCACCTGCAGAGAAAAATAACCCATCTGTTACTGTGTGTATAAACAGATGAATTACTGTAGCTCGAGCACGAATATTTGCGAGAAAGTATTCGTATGGTTAACGTAAGCAATTTTTCAAAAGCGCCCCTATCGTACGTAAATGGTACTAAAATGCCATACAAATTTGACAAATTGCTTACGTTAACCATACGAATACTTTCTCGCAAATATGCGTGCTCGAGCTACAGTACTAGGTTTGTATAAACACACATAATGAATTATTAATACATTACACATAATGAATTATTAATATGTAATGTATGTGAATGCATATGCATATTAATAATTCATTTTTATTTGTACTCGATTATAACAAAACATGAAATGTTACCTCAATCGAAAAACCCCTGTTTTGTAAATTTCAATATTTGATCCACATATTTCTACATCATATCAGAATATAAGATAATATGATTCAAAATAAGTACAAAGGGAGATAGGACCTTGATATTGTCATCATGACGGACCCATCATACCCCTGGTCATACCCTTGGTGGTAGGGTGGGTACTTTTAATAACAAAAACTCTTTTTTGGGATATAATAATATGAAATTACTTCACTTTGAACAGCGATATTATATCGAAGCATTTTAAGCGTGATCAAAAATGTTGCCATGGTAACACCGCTCATTATATCTGATACATTATCAACACAAGGCTTCATTATTTGTTGATTCATAAATTCGCAGTATTAAAATTTACAAATAAAATATAACTGTCACTGATCGATGTCTATTTACATGAAATATATTCTGAAAAACTAACCATTTTTCCAAGTTAACGCAATAAATCCCATAACATAAATAGTGCCTAGCCTAATTAATATGTAATTAATTAGGCTAGGCACTTAATTATTATTCATGTTTTGATTGCTTTTATCAGAGGCTTTAATGTATTTACGAGCATCTACTTTTACATTTTTAGCCTATTATTTTTACTCAACACTGTGTTCCATGCAGACAAAGTCACCGGCAGATGTAAGTCGATAGTATATGTAAAGTAAGGATTGAAAGAGACCGATGATACTCCACGTTTATTAATACGCGCATTAGCATATTAGGCGCGGTGGTTTAACCCTGAAATATACCAGGAATACAGCTCTTAAAAGATTGAAACTTTGCATTCAGAGCTCCATTACCGGTTCAGCTTCGGTTAGGCCCGCTTGGTTCGAAGCCAATCTAATATTTCAGAGTAATCCAACGTCTGGCTCAGTTGCGTGGTCATAATCTCAAGTGGAAAGTTAGTCCAACAGCTAGCTTATCAAGTTTAACTACAGCTAATAATGTGTAATATTTTATTATAATGTATTATTTTTTTTACGCAGAATTTATAATATTTTATTGTTATTCATTATTTTATTTTAGCTGAAAGTGACCCTGCCTGCGAAGCAAGGATTTTTTCTGGTAATATAGTGTTTATGATGTTTTTGGTTTTCTCCGTACCACTCACGACACAACGAATCCTAATTCTGATGTTACTTATATAGGCTTTTAAGAAATGATTTAGTATTCTCATGAACACCGTTTGGAAGGTGTACTTTAATCGTAGGTATAAGATGGGCCGTTTATCCTTCAGTCCAAGCCAATGGATGAGGACGAGGCTCTATTAGATTTGGACGTACATATTGAAATCGCTGAGCTATATACCACTTAGCATAATCCCGATGGCACGCATGGTGGTAGGCTTTATTATTTGCTTGGCTTAATACAAATTCATTATTATGTGTGGTCAGTAATGATCATTAACAATTTGGTAGCTCGCCTACTCGTTTTTAGGATTCCGTAAGAAAAAACGCAAAACGGAACCCTTATGAGATCACTCGTTCGTCTGGACGACCGCCGTTCACAGCCAATTTACTCCGAAACTACTGGACCAAATGAGTTGAAATTTGGTACTCATGTACTTTTTTGTGACCCAAAGACGAAGGTGTAAAATAAACAACTGAATTTTGAAAAAAAAAAATGTTTTTAACGAAATCAATCGTGTGGTATGTCAAATGAAAGGGCTTGTTGTAATGATCTCAAATATATAATAGAAAAGGGGGGGCTTATCTCCGAAACTATTGACTCCTAGAATTTTGAAAAAAATACAGAGGATTAGTTTTTTACTTAAATATTACAGGAAACCTAATACATAATCAACGTACGGAACCCTCTCCAAGCGAGTTTAACTCGCACTTGTCAAGTTTTTGTGATACATTATTATTTCTACTTGTTTTTTATTATTATATTACACTGCGTGTTTATTTTTTACATTTAGGTACCTTCTTAAATATGAAACAAGTATAAAATCTAGTAATTCAATAAGAAATTCCTGAACATAAATATTTTTACTTTCCTACTACCCTGGAAAGTAATTGCGTGATGATGTAATCATGACTTTTAACACAATTTCAAGCGGATATTTTAATGGTCACGCAATGTCACATGAAATTAACTATACGTGACCACTTAGTCGTTTTACTTGATCAATCATAGATTTTCGCATGTGATAAATTATGTTAAGTGTTCGGATAATATTAATGAAAATGTAATACTATATCCATATCTGTTTACCTACTATCCTAATACTTTTGGAGGAATCGTATGTATTACAACAATATGAAAGTCCTTCCGAATTAATTTGCTACCAATTCATAAAGGGATTCATGATGGATAAAATTTGAGGGACATAAAAAAATTTAATATTCCAATAACAAACATTGAGGAAAAAAGATAATATAATCCATAACTTCCTTGTTTAAAACACATAAAAACCTACGTTTCAAGTAAGGAATAAGAATAAAATAATTGTAACTCCCGAATTCTCTTTGTTTAAAGAATGGTAAAATTCAGAGTCAAGTTTCACAAATGCCTATATTTTATTCATGTTTCATCTAGCAATAGCCATTCGATTGTTAAAAAACGATTATTTTTTCTTTTATTCACCCACAGTTGGAATGTGTCCAACGATGTTCTTAGCTTTTTGTACTTCACTATACGCATATAAATAACGTAGATTGCTTTTTGATACGTGAGCGTAAGATGACTTTCAAATCTTTTATCAGAGTGAAATAATTCGATCCTACATCCAAATGCTAAGACGAACTAAAGGAAAAAATACCATTTATTACAAAAATTGATAACGGACTGTTTTGTGAAGTTATACTTATAAAAGAAATAACAAATCGCGGGATGCAATTTCCTAACAGTATTTACCTGAGTAACTTCATCTAAGTTTTTGCTAACGTCTTATTATTGACGATTAATGAGTTACGGTATAAGTATTTCGAACCTACATTATTCTGATACATTCGCCATTTTATTATACCGGACTTTGAAAAGGCTTATTTTATCCTATGACTTATTTTTCATTCAGCAAAATTTTTGCAGGGTTTCATCATTCGTTTGGTCGATTGCTTTCGCAAAAACGGTTGTATAAGTATGGCTTAAAGTAAACAGCTCAGGATGACAATTTTAATTTTTGAGCAAGGTGTTTTTTTTATAATAAAAATGACATCAAATTTATGTATAATCTGTTTATTTTTCAACAGTGTTGACAGGCCATAATCCCACAACTCACGGTACTGCTCCCTAACTGTCTTCGAAGGTTTTCCTAAACGAGCAGCTTCAAGGGAGCTGCGATGCGTTGCCAATTGAAATAAATTTTGAAAACTTACTAAAGCATAGAACGCTAAGAATACCTCAGATGAAAGCTATTATTATTTAGCTATACAATAAGCTTTGCATAAAAAAATGTTACCTTAAGTCAATCGTCAATTTTAGTAAGTCGCTTAACTCGCTAGTTTTAATCGCCGTCTGTAAAAAATCACCCGTGGTCTACGCACGAGTATGATGAACTTCGCGTAAACTATTCGACAACAGTAAAAGGAAGTCATGTTAATGTTGCCCACAACTTTCTATTACTATGGAATATGACGTTAAGTACAAGCAAGCCCACACTTACACTGTAGTAATAGCTTTTGTTGGCTAAGGACACCGTGATGTAAAACGCCGTGATATTGTGAGTAAAATAAAATCACGTTAATGGTAAGCGTCTCGAGTAATTCTGAATTTAATATTGGATGTCGTCTGCTTCCGCCATTAGAGTGGATTAGAGAACAAACTTCATACAATAACGTACGAGTTCGCTTGTGTTTTTTTTATTTTAGCCGCTAACTTTTACGGGTATAGTGCACCATGCCATCTGCATTGTCTACAACTTTCATTATTCAGGTGTGTTTGACGAAATAATGAAGAACCAGACATCATTTTGTTGATTCTGTTTATCCAAGTTTATTTTGTTGAACCTTAGTACGGGTATTTCAAAGCAAAATTTCTTGTTTTATTTTCATTAATAAAGGTTATCTCTCGGTAATAATTCAATCTAAAATGTTATCTCTGGAATAATACTGTAAAAATCTTCACGACGATAACACGTTCTTACTTTACAGTATACCGACCCAAAAAAACCTTTCTGTGAACCATTTTCATTAAAAAGTAATTGATTGACACAGGATAGCTACGTTTGCAGATCAGCGCGTCTGTAAAAATATCTGTAAAAATACCTATTTTCACACTACCGTACAGACTGAACTTTTCCAATCAGAAACAGGGAGGAATTTAAATATAAATTGAGTTACCAAACGCAGGTCCAACAAAAACGGTCAGTAATGAAAATCGACATACATAACATAAGTAAATTCCGCTACTAAGTTTGGCTGTACTTTATTACTGAATTTTAAATAAATAAATAAATAAACGCTTACACATTCACACCCCCACAGTAGGTTTTTACCTGTGTCGCGGGTCACCCATGACCCGAGTACAAATATTTATCTGTCATATATCGATGCCCCGGCCGGGAATCGAACCCGGGACCCTTCGCTTCGCAAGCAGGATCGGTACCAAGTAGGCTACAGGGTGGAAAATTATGTAATAATTTTTGCTTCTACTTACTTTTCTCATATAATCAAAAATTTATTCAACTCTCAGTAAGATTCTTAAGTAATATTCTACTAAATTGGTTATTTCCGCTACGGTTACCCTGTGTAATATCATCTAAATGTAGTGTGGAGTATTTGGTGTTATTTGTCCACGACTTGTATTTCAAACGTCTTCGCCATTTTGTCATTTGAATGGGATGAAAAAGTTCCACGACGATATCAAATTATTTAGCAGACTAGTTTAACATTCGCATTGTTTTATATAAGCCCGTCTTGAGACCCTCTTGATATTGGTTTCAACGTATTCAAAGTAATGTTTATCATAATTAAACTTAGGAAAAATGTTAAACACAAAAATAAATTTAGACACATCTATATTTTTTTAAATAGCCGAAAAACACGAAAATGTGTCACAAATGTAAAAAAAAAGAAAAAAAAACATTTGCTTCAATATGAAGCCATCGTTGTAATTTTCTACTATAAAATACCTAGAAACCCAGACAGCATTGCTAGAAAAGTAAAATTAAAAGAAACGCTTTTTATGGAAAAAGAACATTGTTCCGGAAAATAGCCTCGTGTCGAAATCAGTGACGATAAAAACTTTGAGAAACCGGGTCAACTGCACCGACAAGTTAAATTTACTTAAATGAATGAGCAGGAAATAAAGAGCATTAAAAACCTACTTGGATCGCCTCCAAGTGGCGTCGATTTTGGTTAAGAGGAAGGTCGTAAATTAGTATTTAATGAACTTCGCTTAAGAAGAAGAAAGGAAAAGTGGGGAGAAAGAAACTTCTTATAATGTGCGACAAAATTTCTCGCTAAATATTAAGAAATTTGTCGCTAAATATTAAGTTTTGGTGAAGACAGTATCATCGGATTGAATGCACTTTCATTTTTAATTTTGTCTTCTTATAGTTCAGAGCGAGCAGGAACTGGTCAGCAACTAGAAAAAATTGTCTCTAGCTGCTTATTCAACAACATTGTAAAAGTAATTTTATACCTAGCTTTTAGTTGCATTTATGTTATTTCTATCGTGAATTTGATTGAAAGTAATTTTATAGTGTCATAAGTTATTTCCCGAAGTAAAGCGAGATAGCATTACCTAGTAAATTAATGATACAATGACATGATGACAATATCTATAGTTGTTTAAATGGAAGATATTACTTTTTATAATTTTTTTATATTGAATAAAAATTATACTTTCTAGATCTGGTTGCTATCAGACTTAAAATATGAGTGGAGCATAAAAAGAACCAACAAAGTAAAATCAGAAATTTCATATGGTAAGACTCATCAGGTCGACAAATAGCGCGCGTCTAGTAACGGACTCGGCGTATATGTACCAAGACTCAAGGGAAATAATTGTTCGCGCCTGATTGCAGCTTTCTCCTTATGAAATTTTTCGCATGTACCTACTCGTGTTATACAAATTCACAAAATGAAAGAAACAATCTTCATGGGAACCTTTAGTAATATTAGCTGCTGTAGAATTGCGTGGGTAGGACAAAATAAGCTTCTATTTGAATGGAAACAAAATATTGTAAACACAATTTGCAATTTTGTTTAATTTTTGATGGTCTAATATTTTGTCAGCATCTAAATTAAAAAGGTGTCAAGCAAAATTGTAACCGAAATCCGAAAGTCGAATAAGTCATAATCAGACTAGCATTGAATAAGAGATAAAGGAGTATACACTGTAAAACGGAATATAGGTACGACCTAAATGTATGACAAAATCTTTTAATCCAATTTCTATTTCTTTTTAAAAATATAAGGGTCAATAGTTCAAATACTGTTCTAAACTTTGATGAACCTGTTTAGCCCAAAAGGTTATCATGCCGGATCGCCGTGCCTAGGGTCCTGGGTTCGATTCCTAGCGAGGAGGAAATTTGAATGATGAGTTTAAATTTCTGACATCAAATGTTTTTGCTTATTTTTTGCATTATTTTTTCCAAATTAGAAAGCTTGGCTCGATTCATATGTCCGGGATATACCTATGCGATGGATGACTAAGTACTGAAATATTAGAATGTAACGATACCCTAGTTTCCCTGGGTCTAAGTCTAGTCACCGTATAACGTTGATTGATTGGATAATAACCGCAATTGACGTTACAAATTGTTCCTCCAGGCTCCAACTGTCCGAAAATGATGTATTACACTTCGCAGTTTTGCAAGGATAGCTTAGCTTGGCACAGTTTTCTGAATTCAGAGTTAAAATCATCAACAAAGATTGATCTTTTTCTAGAAGTTCTTCTTGTTATTTCGTCAAAAGTGCCATTTATTTTGGGTTAGCAATGTTACCATTATTTTTGGTACAGGCGTACTTCACAATCTATCTTTAATAAATAGAACCAGATCAGATCTAAAACATGAAAAATTCCATCTTTGGCAGCGATCTAGATAGTCCCAAGAATTCCCACGTCTTATTCTGGAATCTTTTCTAAACATAAGATTGAAGTTCAATTCAAGTGATCGAAAAGAATCAATTGAAGAATGCAACCCAATTCTGTAAAGGTAAATTGAATTATATAATACATAGTTTCCATCTGAGCATTCAGCGTAGGTTCTTCTACGCCTCAGCGTCTTTTTAAAGTTGCAACAAGACACTTTAATTTCCCCGGGGTAGTCGCCGAGGGTAGCTCATAATTCATGCCGAGTTAACATTTTGTCAGTTTGTATTTGTTGCTCAAGAACGCATGCTTCCCGTGAACTTTGTTCCGTTTCTCGAAAGCATTTCTGTGCTTCCATAATTAAACGCCTATGTGAAGTTAGACTATGCATCTTTCTGAATTCTGATTTATTATGAACATTCTCAACAAATTTTGGGCAAAGTTTTACTTCATACAAATGCAGAAGCACTATTCTATTATTTAAGTAGTGCGAAAGTACCACAATGAAAAATTGATTGGTAATGAATATAAGACAAACTCAGTACCAATTATGTATAAGAAGTCACAACAAAAGTTTTAAGAACTTGGGTGTAATGAACAAAATTATTTAAGAAGGAGCAAAGACGTTAGTGTCTTAACAACAAGACCCGAAGAAACTGTCTTATTTAAGGCAACAATAGAAACTACTGTTTCACTCATTTCATTTGTTCCAATCAGTCCCTAAGCAGTATTGTCTGCAGTTTATGCTGAACTTTACCAAACGAGAGTACGAGTAATGCGCTAACAGTGGGCATTCGCAAATATGTGCACAGGTAAATTAGTGTACTCAAGCTGCATCGCCGGCGTAGGATGAGTATTTGGTCCCTAAATTTTAATGATTTGCTGTGACCCCTATGCGTCAGTTCATTATTTATTGATGTTGCTAATCAGACAAATGGCTAATCCATTAAGTACACAGGCCACTGGCACTAAATTATGTGACGAGTACACGGAAATAGAATCCAAATGGAAGTGTCACTCAGAGGACATTTCCAACAGTGTGATCGCCAATATTGTGACAGAAATCTAAATGTGACGAAAATGAAGTGAAAATTAGTCGATAGTAATACCAAACTATACATCAAAATTACAACATGTTTAAACCCGTGAATGAAATGGTCTCAAAGAAAAAATATTTTGAATGCCTTTGGCTTAGATCATGTTCAATAATTGTCGGCAATGATTACCACTTACCATCAGGTTAACTTTGACGTCAAATTATTTTCTTCCACTCCACAACGAACTTTCATCCCCTACACAAACTAAAAATCAAAAACAAAAATATCCAAAGTAGATGCTATTTCCTAGGGTTTCCTGATAGATTGGCACTAAATTACATATCTATATACTGGTACTGTAGAACAACTATTTGAGAGTACGTGGACTAAAAATAATCAATGTTTCTGTTCAGTTGTGGATTCAGAAATAACAAGTAGGGTAATGGAGTCGAATTTCAGAAAATTTATACAAAGGTCAAGAGCTCGAAAACTGTGTACGTTTTACAAAAGTATTTTTGACATCTGGTAGGTCATCGCCCAAGCTCTTTTCCCTTTCAGTTTGTTGAACTACTTTTGGGACACCCTATATATACATTACTAATCGAATTAAAGTTATCGTGCCGTACTATCGGTTATCTAACAAAATCACAACTGCACATAATTCGCTCTTGGCGGAATTCATTCAATCATTTTGAAATGTAGGAGTTTTAATTTGATTGTTTAATTCTAAGTGATTTTTGAAAATTATTTTTACCAACATTTCATACACGAGTAGCCATATCGATATTCAACACTGAATTCGCTCAAATCACTGTCAAGAGCGCAGACAAAGGATTAAATTGCTGGACTCGCTAATTAATAAATCAGAACTCGTCTGGGCAAACACATTTCAACTTAATTCCCCCATTTCACTGTTTGAGTTCCTGATTTATTACATTCATAATAATTACTTAAGTTCTCTTTGCTTACGTTGCTTTTCTTCCCCTTATGTGTTTAACTTATTGTTAGATACATAGATACTCATACATCCATAACTTAACTGAAATAATACAAGTTTTATTTTACTTTAATTTTACGTTTCGGTTTCGTACCAGTTAGTTTATTTTATTACCAGTACAAGAAACAGTTCAACAAGCTTGTAATTAAAGTGCGAGATGGACTACTAATTTGATCAACACACTACACTCTGCACTACGGGGGGATGGAACGCTGAGCCGAGTAGGAAGAGAGTTGGAGAGGTACATGGTGAGCCAAGACCACAACCAATAATCCCTTTAGTCCGCCGCATTATCTTAATATATATAAATTACGTGTCACGTTGTTTGTCCACGATGGACCCCTATATTACATAACGGATTTTAATCAAATTCGCACACCGTGTGCAGTTTGATCCAATTTGACAGACAACGAGACAGAAGGTTTTAATAAAAAAAAAATTGACAGAACGAAGTCTGTCCGGGCAGCTTGTATGTTTATACATATATGAATGATGATGTGTTATGTAGATGAAGACTATCAGGTGGATCGTCAGCTCGTTTGCCAGTTATTACCATAAAAAATATAATACTCTAATATAGTTCGCAAAAATTCAAAGTCTCTAGATACCGTCCCATTCTCTTTTTAAGTAATTTCATTGTAGACCACCAATTTCTTTGCGTACGAGTGAGCTGTAGCCTTCTTGGATATTCGCAATAAATGACCACGAGATGCATTGCTACATATTCGTAGCTACTAGCAACAGTCAAATGGTTTTAATTCATTAGTAACTTTGAAAACCTGAGCTTTGTCTATTTACTAATCATCCTGATCATGATTTGTTCTTTGATTGCTTCGTAATGATTAGTCATTAAAACTAATTGTTGACCATTCATAACCAAATTAACACAAGCCTAGTACACAACTTTTTCAATCATATTTTACTAAATATCGTTCTATTTGTTTATCTTCGTCAGCATCTTGAGATCTTTCATATATTTCACTACAATACTTGTAATTGACAAACAAAAATAAATATACCAAACGGCCAGTTAGCACAGAAAATTCCGTATTTAATAAAATGCGAATCAAAATACAACTTTCTCTTTTATTAAGTCAGTTTAAAATCAGTCTCGTCCAATTAATATTTTGGGGAAGAAACGGAGTCAATATTAGCCAAATGTTAAAAATATTTTCGCGAGTTTTTCATGGCGGTTCCATCCTTCAAATTAACGTCCCGTGGGGTCCAGGCGGTGCTTCCAAATATCAATTATGTCGACGCTGGCCTTGTCTTCTAGTGATTAATTAATTAGGGGTTGACTGCAATTATGTCTTCTTTGGAGACGCTCCATGATATTGTCCGGGGCAACTTTGAACAAGCGATACTTTAATATAAAAATGTATAACTTAACGAATTATATTGTTTATGTATAACACATGACATAGGCAATTACGGTTCCTGCAAAGAAATTTAGTATTAAAATATACGTATTACTTGTTTGTGACATAATCACTTTACTAATGAAGCAGATGCTAATTCATCAAATGTCAGTCGAATCAAATCAATGAAATTATGAGTGAACAGTGTAATTATTGAGTGTACAACCTTATATCACTACGCGGTACCACCTGATAATAACATCGTGAAGTAAGTTGCTTTAAAATATATTGGTTTAAGTTTGAAGAGTTAGAATCTTCTAATTGAGTCGTTTCATCTCTGTACTATGTAGGACCTAGCAACGCATTCGTGGCCGACTTTAAATATGACTATGAATTATGCCACAATTATGAATATGACTGTATTTATTTTTGTTAACTGTGTGATAAGACACTGCTTATTGAAAAACATGATTTCAAAAGTTCTAGGTCAACAGGAAGTATCCTATTTTTGATTCCCTTGCTCAAAAATACGACAAAAACGGCCCTATTTTTTGATTAAATTGACTTAGAAGCTTGATTTTTCACATCTGCGAGGGAATGCAGACTTGAATATTACATACTAACTTCAACTTGATACTTCCACGCATTCTTGAGAAAATAGGGTTGACAAATAGACAGGTGGATAGACACACATAATTATAGAAAACAAAGTTATACTAAGGGTTTCGTTTATTCCTTTTAAGATACGGAACCCTAAAAACAACAAAAAAATACAATTGGATTGAAGTTGATTAAAAATGTTTCTATTAATAGTTTTGTTCAATAAAATTGAAAATGAAAATCCTATTTTGAAATCAAACTTGAGCCAATCGTCCAAATAACGATTGAGATCGAAGAAAGTACTTCCAACGAAATGAAATAATCGTAAAGTGAAATCCTTTAACGCTTTTCTATCTCAAGTGAAACCACTCAAAGTCAAACGTATCCAATATAATATTGAAAACTTTTTGCAGACGCTTTATATGATGAATTGAGTTCTAAGCGGGACAGAAGAAATAATCTGGTATGAAGTATGAAAGCTTGGCGATTAAGTTAAAAGTAACTTCATTTTATAGAAATACTATAAAAACATTATCATCATTATTTTAAATTGATAACCCGTGTGGCGCTATGGTTATTATACCAGACCGGCATTCAAGGGGTCCTGGGTTCAATTCCCAGCGAGGCCAGAATGTGAATGATGAAGTTAAATTTCTATTCCAGGTCTGGGTATGTGTGTTTTTGTGTTTGTATGTAGCTCATGGCACCTACGACACGGAGAATATTATAGACTATTAGTACAAAAGTCAGCCGGCAATATGATTTCTGATAAAAAGCTGAAACTTACATTTGGAAGATTTATTTGGACAAAATAAATAATTTCAATCTTATTCACGTACATCCTCTGCGTTACTAATACTGCAATACTTTAGATCCTCCATGATCTTCCAATGATCTTAGATACTAAAATATTAAAAATTACACGACAAATTATCACTGCCCGCTTAAACGCTATGACTTAATAGTTGCAACTGGAGAGTGTCTGAGAGAAAAAAAATCTTATCCATCAAACGCAGCTTTGAAAATTCCCTGCAGATTTTGTAACTAGAAATGTTTTAGCTGTCATCGAGCCCAGCCGTTTATTGGTCGCAGAGATAGACAAAATTGAAGCAATCGCCACAACAGTGATAACAAAATTTCGTGGTGATTTTGTGCTGCGAATTAAGTCATGTTAAGCCCTAACATTTGGTAACGGAGCGTGTAGAGTGAGTCATAAATTTTCTGCCAATAGGTTTTTTCTTCCACTCAAATATTAAGATATTTACTAGTGGTCTCGTGCTACATGGTAGGATCAATATTTCTGAAGAATACAAAATAAATAAGACGCCTTTAAATGTAGTAAGTTCCCGCATGTCTCAGAGAAATATCGAAAAGATAAAAATGTTGTCAGTTTTTAATAAGTCCTGAACTTTAACTTACCTATACAATCATCAATAAATTGTAGTAGCTATTATAAAAGTAATGGTACAATTCGAGACATATTTGATTCAAAACTGATTCGAAATAAATCTAAGAAATAAAAGAAGAAAATACCATTTACGAACCCATTACCTACTAATCGTCACGAAATTGATCAATTTGGGCTCATTGCTACAGACGTGACGGGCCCTTCTGAGTGATTAGTGCATTGTGACAAAATTGCACCTTTCCCCTCATGTTACACTAATACATCCCACACTCAACGTCCTTTGCAAGAGCCGTGTGTATGACAGGATAATAAGCTCACACCCTATTGAAATTGGAATTATCACTGTTATTTCTTTCTGCTGCTATATTTCTGAAATACGATATTATCGCTCCCTGCTCGGATTTAAAACAAGAGTAAACGATATTCTACCCACGCAACACAAATGGTTTTGTAAGTTGATTTTATGTATTTCTTTATGTAAAGACAGAGAATACATAATGGTAAGGATTATAAAATTATTACGGTCATGCTAGTTGCAATGACATTGTATGTATAAAATGTATAAAAATAAGCGGTCATGACACATCGATCTGTATGTGATTAACTAAACAGTTAAACAGTAGTCCAGTGCCGATAGCTCTAAAAACGGTAAAAATTGGAAGAAAATTATAGTAGAATGAAACCTATTGCAAAAGGAAGAGAATATAACAAAAATAAAAGTAAAAATAAATTACGGGCGATCTCAGGTCGGGAAGTGGGAGGGGGAGGGGGGGTTTAAGGGAAAAAACGGTTTATCTTGATTTCTGGAAAAACCACAAGTCCCCTTTGAAAAAAGTTAAATGGCAAAGTTGTAGGTAATAAAAAGATCTACAACTTTTGTATTTACACTTTTTTATATAACCTCAAAATTTATGTGAAAAATTCAAAAAACCACATTTTTGGTTTTTTTATTTTTATCTATTACAAACAAAAAATTTTTTTCACGAAATTTGGTGAAAACTTACCTTTAAATGTCCTTAACATACTGTAATTGTTTTGATTCAAAAATATACTTTTTTTCACCTTATTTTGACCTTATATCGAAAAAGCACCCTTATTTTCAGTCGAAAAATCTCACGTCAAAAAATCAGATTTTTGACAAAATTCGGTGGTCTTTTTGTTCGTTGGAATCTCTACTTTCTAACGGTATATAAAAAACTATACACTACTATGGTAAATGTTCTCAGAAAATGCAATGAAACGACAACTATTTTCAAGGCTACAGAAATAGACAATATTGTGCTGTTTTTGGGTGCTTTAATTCGACATTAAGTCACCCAGGAATATCATTTTTTACGTTACCTGGAGACTCCGAAAGGTAAGACACTATTTTTATACACCTACCTACAAGTACGTATTATATAGTATATATAATACTACATAATATAATATATTTTTTATTTTATTTTATTTTATTTTATTTTATTTTGGACACAGACAGTCACATAAGATTTCATATGTTACAAGAAACTATGTTTAGTTACAGACATTGAGTGCCAACACTTATTTATATAATAATGTTTTTTGTTTATGTAATCTATATAATCTATGTAATCTTTTATGTAATCTTGATACAATAAGACAAGTGATACTTCGAGTTTAAGTAAATTTAGGTTTTACCACAGAAGATATAATAGTAATTATAATAGCAGTTTTACTAATACAATTATGTGTTTAATGTTATTAGATTAATAAAAGGTTCATACTACAAGAAGATATACTAAATTTTTTCAAATAACAGTTGCATAACTTTTTCTTTAAATTTAGATATAGAATTACAAAAAGGATCGATATGACCGATTTCCCTGTTGCAAGCAGCCAAACAACGATTGAAGAATGAGTTTGAGGTGTATTTAGTGCTCGATTGACGAACAGCAAATAAATTATTGGGTCTGCGAATACTTTTGAGGGGTACTTTAAGGTGTATTTTTTCTAAAAGGTCAGGGGAGTCAATGAAGTTATTCAAGATTTTGTACAAGAACATATAGTCACGATGTCGCCGTCGTAGGTATAGGGGTAAAATATTATATTTTTTTAGTGCGGTACTGTACGATACATTCCGGGACCCAACTCTGTATTCTAGAATCCTTAAGAAGGTTTTTTGAATTCTCTCAATTCTATTAATATGACATGCATGATAAGGATTCCAGACCACAGAGCCGAAGTCCAGTAAGGATCGCACCAATGAAAAGTATAAAGTTTTATAGGTGACTGTGCTTTTAAAAGGTTTACATGCTCTAAGTAGGAACCCTAGTTGCCGGTTCGATCGTTGAATTATATAATCGTAATGATTTTTAAATGACAATTTAGAATCTAATATAACACCCAGATCTCTAATTGAATTTACTCTGGAAAGGGTATTATTATTCAAAGTGTAGGTGTAGTTAATAACATCGTGGTTACGTGTGTAGGTTATAACCGAGCACTTATCGAGGTTTAAGAATAATTGATTTTGAGAACAATAGTTAGCCAAAGAATTGAGATCTTGTTGAAGTGTAGCACAGTCACTTTCATTTGTAATTACTCTGAAAATTTTTGCATCATCAGCATAAAGAAGTATGTTACTAGAGATACAGTTTTCAATATCATTAATATATAAATTAAAGAGCAATGGTCCTAGGTGAGAGCCCTGTGGCACGCCAGAGGGCACAGTTTTAAAATCTGATATAAATCCCCTGATAGATACAGCCTGAGATCTATTACTAATATAAGATTTTATCCAACGGAATAGGTCTCCATGAATGCCGGAACTCCAAAGTTTATTTAACAGGGCAAAATGATTAATTTTATCAAAGGCCTTAGAAAAATCTGAATATATAACGTCTATTTGTAATTTATTGTTCATTGCACACATTAAATAGTCTGTAAATGTTACCAGATTAGTATCAACAGATCTACCACGAAAGAATCCGTGCTGGTTACGTGAAATACAACTGCGAATAAAATAGGATAATTGGTCAGTTACTATTTTTTCTAGAATCTTGCCAAGAACGCACAGTTTTGAAATTGGTCTGTATTGAGTGATATCATTGGTATTGTTATTTTTAGGTATAGGTGTAATAAGAGCCCTTTTCCAAAGTTCGGGAAAGGTACCCGACTTAAGTGACTTTGCAAAGATGTATGTAACTGGGACCGTTAACGTATCTGCACATTTAGATAAGAATAAAGGGTGAATACCATCATAGCCTGCACCTTTATTTATATTGACACATTTCAACTCTTTTTTAACTAAATTTTGATCTATTTTGATTGTATTAATATCGAGTGACGCGGGTGTGTGTTGTGTGCTTGGATTAAAATCTAAATTTGAGTTATAATCGCTGACTATCGGCTGAATGAAAACGGAATTAAAGTAGCTATTGAAAAGATTACAAATTTCTGTACCGTCACTGGAGGTAATATTCTTGTAAGTTAAATTTTGGGGTATAACATTGTGTCCTATTTTAGATTTCACGTAAGTCCAGAAATACTTCGGATTTCTTTTAATTTTATCCTCGGTAATATTTTTATATGTCTCGAAACAATGTTTTTCAAGTTTTTGTGCCCTAGCTCTCAAAAGCGAAAATGTAATATAGTCGATAGGATCTTCGTAACGTTTCCATTTACGATGGTATTTACGTTTTTCGTTAAGTAATTTTATGAGTGGACGAGTATACCAAGGAGCGTGAGTTGAAGTGAAAGTTGTATTGCTTAACGGCACGTATTTATCTATTAGTTTGTTTAAGACGGAGTAAAAGAAGTTCACAACAGAATCTAAGTCGCAACGATACTGAAATTCTTCATGCCAATTTATTTTACGCAGTTCTAAATTTATTGCTTCGTAGTTTGCACGATGAAAAGAGGGTTTACGTGATTGAGGATTACCTAAGAATGGTTTTATATGTTCTATATTTATATCTATGTCAATAGCGGGGTGATGTACATCTTCAGACGTTAACGGATTAGTATTACGAGATACTTCAAGACCATAATTGCAAAACACAAGATCTAGTAGTCTTAAGTTCACATTCTGGATTGAGTTATATTGTTTTAGTTGAGCTAAATTCATGAAATCAGTGGTTAAACAGGCTAGTTCGTCATCATTGCTAGTAATTGACATACTGTTTGAATCCGAATTGTATTCCCAAACAGCATTGGTAAGATTAAAATCGCCTAGTATTATAAACATATCATCTGGATAAGAAGCCATAAAATTGTAAACGTTGTCGAAAAAAGAATTTAGCCTGTTTGCATGTTGCGGCCCATGTGGAATATAAGTACAGATTAAATGCAACATGCTCGGTTCGTTTCGGAGCATCGGTGTGACATCACGGGTGATACGGGTGTGAGCAGCGCCGCAGCTCAGTCGTGAGCGTGCCGGCGCGCGCGTCGCATAAGCTGGTCTACACGGAATGCTAACCCATAGCTCATCTGTGCCGGGTAACGCCGGAGGTGCGCCAGCCGTCGGCGACGAACCAAGTTTCTGGCGCACTGCAATCGCTACGCCGCCCCCCCGCGTCCGACCCGTTGCCGCTTCATCCCTGTCTTTACGATAGATTACAAAGTCTTCACTGAAAAATTCATTACTGTAAAAGGATTCATTAAGCCATGTTTCTGTTAAACACACAACATCATATGAACACAAAATTGTTTTTGACAAAAATTCGTTAGATTTAGTACGCAGACCCCTGACATTTTGATATGCGATATTAAGTTTTATATTGGCCATTTTTTATAATAAAGATCATGTATTCGCCCCCAATAAATACGTTGCGATTTTATAATGAAATTAAAGCAATTACTCGTATAATATAATGTAAATTTAGAATGTTGTTTGGCTGCTACAAGAACAAAATATAATTTTACAAGTGACACAAAACATCTTACAGATTTTATGTATAAAAGATACTTTAAATACAATGTTTTAATGAAATCAATTTTATACACGGGTATGTTCGTTGTTTGTATATCAATATAGCGTGTTAAATAAATACAAAAAAGATCATACCCGCCAAAAAATGATATGCACATATTCAGACTTACGCAGTTATACACAGAGATGCAAGTATTACAAGTATTACATACGTGAGCCGAATAACAAATATAAAATAGTCATGTTATTTTAGGTAAATCAGTCATATCGGAAATGTAAATAATTTTACTTGTTTCGCTTTTACGTACAAAGATTTTACAATCTTTTATCCAAATGAATCTATAGCTCAATTCCTTCCCTATCTCTCTGACCTTCTTCAAAAGTAATTTATTACGTGGCGTTAGGTGTTCGTTAACGAACACAGGTTTAGATGGTCCGTTAATTCCTAGATCTGAGGTGGTAACAGTGCGTCGTAACTTGTAGGCGGCCAGGAATTCATTTTTACGTCTACGCTGAGTGAAGTGTATAATGATATTAGGTGGAGCATCGGTGTGATTTTTTACGGTGGTCGTCGGAAATTTCCTCACTCTGTGAATTAGGTCTATATCTCCAGGGACCAAAGTGACACCAATTTTTATACACAGGGACTCGATAATTTGGTATAAGTTTTCACTTTTGTTGATCGGTACACCAGTGATCTCCAGATTGTTCAACCGTTCGCGTTGGTCTTTCTCATCAGTGTGGTGTTGCAAAGAGTGTAAGGTGACGGTTAAATTTTTAAGCTGACTCTCTAATTGCACATTCTTCTCATTCAAACTCTTCAATTTATTTTCTTGTTTTTTAGTGCTATCTGATAAATCTTGTTGTTTATTCTTCAAATCTATAAATTTAGTATCCATATCTTCGATTAATTTTTCAGATTCCAAGTTTTTTATTTTCATTTCAAGTATGTCACTTTTGATTTCGCTAATATCTGATTTTATCTGAACGTAATTGGTTTCTTGCTCTTCTTTCATCGTAGTTAATAAATTGTGCATAGATTTTAATTCTTCGCGGAATGCGTTTAACGTTTCGTTTATGTTGCCTAGAGGCGAATGGCGAGAACTTTTATACCTTCTTGTAGTGCGTGAAGTCTGTGAGTTATCACTATCGGAGTCTTCCATATCTTCCCGTTTCTTCTTGTGTAGCCGTGAACTAATCCAACTTTTATCAGGTGCAGAATGGATGTTAGAATCTGATCTAGATTGAGAACTGCCGGGCGGTGAGCTCTCCATGATGTTTAATGCGCGCGCGCAGTTATTGACGTTAGGCCTATTTGAATAGATGTACTTAGGACGATTCACCCGGCGATAAGTTGTTATTCACGTGCGGTGCAGGTGCATGCGGGGTGCGGCGCGCGGGCGACGGGTGCGACGTGTCCCCACTGCGCTTCTTATTGTTTCACGACCAGCCAATAAACACAAGTCTTGCTAGTTCAACTTGCAATGATTATTTAGCGTCACAACTGAGAAAGATACACTTATCTTGTTCTGATGTATAGCAGTGTCCTTGTCTTATGGTATCAAGCACAATAATAACCGTGTACACGTCCGCTCATTAGAGCGATCCCAACAAGACTCTATAATAGTCTATATAATATCTATAATAGTCTATGTATAATAGACTCTATAATAGACCTAAGAATATATAATATGTACTTGTAGGTAGGTATATATAATTATTGTAGGTAAGTAACTTAGGTAGTAGGTATTGTATAATTATTGCGTTATTGATTAATATTAACTTTATTATTGTATTGTAATTATTAATAAGAAATCAAATTATTGTATTCAAGGTCTTCGGTCCTGCCGAAGGAGATCAGTGCATGTAGGATAAATAAATAAAATAAATAAAAACAAGTACGTATTGCAATAAGTAGGTACCTAAATTGTTTATTTTTCATAAGTCCACCGAGTAAAATGCCTAGATTTATAAATAAGGGGCTAAAAAAAATCAAATGGTTGATTATTATTACTTTTGTCGTATTGGGGCGGCTTAGAATACTAACCCCAATCCCATGCCGGATGGGTGTCGTAAAAGGCGACTAAACGCTGGTGGTAGGGCCCCTCGAGGGATTATATTGGTAATATGGATTTTAATTGTTAATTAATACCATTATTAGGTACTATTATTATTATTTAACTTACCCTGCCCTAATAGTCTCTTTCTCTAATACAATACTGAAGGCTTACGAACCTTCACAGTACTAATAAAAACACAACATAGATTTTTATGGAACACTTCCTTTTTATTCACAATGAATTGCATTTATTAAAATAGAAAATATAACATTTATAAATACAAAACTACAAAGAAACTCAAGTCGTTTGATAAAATTAAAATACTGTCGGCGGACAGCCCTAGCGCGCGGCTACAAGTAGGCAAGTTTTTCGAGAATCGGGCCGAGTAACGTTACTGTTTAGATTTCTTTACTGTGGTATTACTATGGGTGCTTCACTGAATTTGTTGTTGGGATTACGTCCGTCTTTTTTAGGTCCGTGATGTATAATTATTATTTTGATTAAGAAATAATTTGTATCATAATTTTGTCTTCACAGAAGACTTAATTTTACTTGATGTTTGGATTTCATTTACATACTATCCAGTGATCACTATAAAGAAAGGCGCACAGTAAAGTGGATGCCAAAGAAATGTTGACTTTATCTTGAAGTCGATTTAATAAAATGCTCCACAACCGTTTTCTTCTAGGGAATATTCCGATAAGTTTCGATAAAGGCTTCGAAGGCGCGGATTCTGATTTCCTTTCATTTCCTTTTAGGAAACTTAAATAGAACTGAGACTTCCCTGACGACGGGGCACCGAATCAATTATTTGTGTTACGAAACTTTTCTTCGATTTGCTCCGTATAATTGTGCTAGTTTTTCTTATCCGTCGTAATGCGTTACGTCACTTTATGTTGTGATCTTTTCATTTGAGTTTTAGAAGATTTCTTTTTTGCAGAATCATATCACATTTCAATGTATTTTAGAAATTATATTATGGTGTTGACTTAGATGAACTGTGTGTGTGTGTTGACTTAGGTATCAAATGAACTCTATCAAAAGCTAATGGAGCTAAATGGAGATTTTTTTATCTTCTCGAAGTATTTTAGAATAAACACCACTTGATCTAGCTATTACGTCTTTATGAAATGAGAATTATATGTTTTCCGTGACAATGTAATAGACGCCTAACGACATGAAAACAATGTTAGGGAGCCGTGGCCTTGACCTACCCGATGGAATTTAATGTAAATATTGTTATTTTTTACCCGGTAAACTTTGTACCGCCTAACAACCCCCACTTTCCCTCTCCCTACCCCTTCCCCTCTCTCTCTCCCTCTCCCTCGACAGCTAGGAACATTTTGTATGGAAAAATTAAATGGTAGTTTTTAGTATTTTCCGTTACTTATTATTTATTTTTCTCATCGTATAAACTTTCCCTGAAGTTCCACAAATATTTTAAGATCAAAATTAGCCAAATCGGTAAACATATTTTACCTAGAACAGGGCAAATAAAAATTATGTCTTATGTAGTAAAGTAAGAAAATAGTTATATAAATAACTCGTAAATAAAAAACTTAAATATATGTATCCCTTACGTTTGGTGTTTTTAACATTTCATAACTTTTTGTGGAAAAATATTTTCAAACTAAATGTGTCACGTATTGACTGGATGTTTTTTAAAATCATAAATTTTTATTTGTTAAAATTTTCCATTCTGAAAATCCTTAGTTAGCTGAAATGTTTAGAAGATCCAGTATCTAGCTACTAGATAATAATTGTTATATTTAAAAAATTGGGAATAACGTGCGTAAAAAAATATTTCTATTTCTGGCGTTACTGACAAAATATTTTTTTTTAAAACACGAAAAAATCTAGTTGGAAAACTGTTCTTACTGTTTTATGATTAATTTGATATAGTTGGTCATGTCCAATGCAATTCAAATAACAATAGCATAATATTGTGTGTGGTAACTTCACTGAAATTGCACAACTAACAATATATTTTTTTAATTTCAATCCTGTCTTAATTTTCTTTTGAATAAATGCTAGAATACAAAACTGTCAGCTAAAAGCGCTTTTACAAAAAGTTACAATTCGTGCAATTGAGTAATAGGCGAGCTTTCATCTGAGTAGGCGAGCAATATTACTGTTATCAATTTTGTGTGAATGAACTATACCTATCACAATCATTATATTTCTCACTAGCAATTGCCCTCGCTTCGCTTCGGAAAAAATAATATATATTTTAGTTAACTTACAAAACATACTCTTAAAGCAGCATGATTGATCATTAGAACCGCACTACAATGAACAGTCAATACACGACATAATGTTTCGATATTTTCAGGGTTCTTTACCTCAAAAGACCGTTCCCTTAAGATCACTCACCCCATTGTCCTTCTGTTTATCCGTCTGTCTGTACAGACCTTTTATCTCAGAAACACGTGAAGGTAAAAAAAGCAGTCAAGTGCGAGTCGGACTCGCCCATGAAGGGTTCCATAGCAGCAAGTAACATACTATAAAAGTTCTTGTAGTTTGTTGTAACTTTGATCGATGTTTTTTGCGTTTTACGATTTATGACGTATTAAAAAAAACTACTTACCTACTAGATTTCGTTCAAATCAATTTTCGTTGGAAGTTTGCATAGTAGTGTACATCATATATTTTTTTTAGTTTTATCATTCTCTTATTTTAGAAGTTACAGAGGGGGGACACACATTTTACCACTTTGAAAGTGTCTCTCGCGCAAAATATTCAATTTAGAAAAAAATTATATTAGAAACCTCAATATCATTTTTGAAGACTTATCCATAGATACCCCCACACGTATGTTTTTGATGATAAAAATTTTTTTGAGTTTCAGTTCTATGTATGGGGAACCCCCAAAATTTATTGTTTTTTTTTTCTATTTTTGTGTGACAATCTTAACGCGGTTTACAGAATACATCTACTTACCCAGTTTCAACAGTATAGTTCTTATAGTTTCGGAGAAAAGTGGCTGTGACATACGGACGGACAGACAGACAGACAGACATGACGAATTTATAAGGGTTCCGTTTTTTGCCATTTGGCTACGGAACCCTAAAAATTAAAGATAATATCCATTTCTCATTAAACGTAGCAAATTTTCCTTTGCATAAATGCTAGGATATAAAACTCTTAGCTGAAAGCGCTTTGTAAATACGACATAGGTTTTCAACATACTTTATTGTTTGAGGATCGTGCTTTCACCAACAATCGTTTGAGTGAGAGCGTGCAATTCAAACCAGAGCAGAGATTACGCTTTACTTAATATACGAGTAAAATAATGAATTAAATACAGTTTGTATATAATGTAACGTGCAAATATTTTCACCATTTAGTGTTTCATATTCATCGTACCGTAATATTTGAACTCGTACTGAGTTTCTTAATATGTTAGGCTTTTACATTTTCGATAAAAATGAATTATTTCAATAAAACCACAAACTCGTTTCGAAAAGAACAAAAAATTGAGCAGCTAGCTTAGTGAATGTTAACATATACCAGTGACTGTGTATCTTATGACAAACTGCGCTTAAGACATCCACAGTGCTTAACACTGCACATGTCACATCGTATGTACTTCCGCATTGTCATTTACAAATAATTTAATAAATTTACTTAATATACAAAGGTAACATATAGAAAAGTACTATGTACAAGTTATTTTCAACATCCAACTCGATTACTGATGGAAGTTTAAAGTGTAGTGAATATAGTTAGACACATGCAAAACGAAGTAGACAAACTAGTAAATAAAATCAAATAAGAATTCGCTGAAAAGTGTTTTAGTGACAAAAAAGGCCGAGTTACGTCAAAATTTTGCACACAAGTTCCGAGTGGCTCGTCAGCAAATTATAGTCTAACTTGTGTATTGCCGTGGAGACACAACTTTGGAGAGTAAAGCTAAACTTTTCGTGATACAGACTTATAACTTTCATTACATTTTACTCGTATCTTTGAGATTTTACTTTCTTGATTAAAAATTATTGACTGTCGTAGAAGCGCAGCTTTCTGGAGATCGCAGTTCTGGAAATAGTTTCGAGAGCTTTTGGTAACTTCATAAAGTTATAACTATGCAAACGACAGATGGAGCTTTAAAATATTTTTAATAAATATACGAACAGTAACATTTCCGTTTTCTCTGCAGGTGACTGTACTAAAAATAACAAGTTCACCATGTAAGATATTAACGGATCCACAGAAGTTTTGTCCACCTAACACCGGTAGTTACCACAAAACCTGTTTCCTAAAGAAACAACTTCATTCCAATACAATTAAAAGATATAAATTGCGAAGTTAACATCCACAGTCGCGTGACCCTTCTCATAAAGGTTCCAGAATATGTTGTATGCGGGAAAAGGGACAAATTTATGTAGCTTGGACACAAAAACCAACCGTCGCCTCCAATGATATACTTGCGAAGCATGGAGTTAGACATCGGCGTGAATACGGTTTATTTATTGGGAAAGTTACTGGCTTCGGGCAGACAGTAAATCAGAAACATGGCGAAGCAACAACCAAATATTACGTGCTGTAATAATATTGTAGACATTTCATTACCTTCCTGATTGTTAAGTTAATAAACATAAACTTAAATTAAAATTTAAAAACCCCCCGACTGTTTTATTTATACTATACATAGCTAAGAAAACCCTCGATTATGTCACCTTTTAGACAAAAAAACTAGATCAAAATTGGTTCATCCATTTGGGAGCTACGATGCCACAGACAGACATATAGATACACACACATAGATACACAGATACGCAGACACGTCAAACTTATAACATCCCCCCCCCCCCTTTGTTTTTTATTTTGTTTGAAATGTTTAAGTTTAGGAATTAAACTTCTCCGTAAAGATCTTACACATATCCTTAATTTGTTTCTTAAATTAGTTTCAATTTTACTTACTTTTTGCTTATACACATAAAGCACCAACTGACATAATTTTGGGTTTTAGTGACTTTAGCTAAAAATAAAGAAGATCAACATGATGTAGCTCTTGAAAACTCTATCGCCCCAACTCATATTCACTAACGGTTACTTAAATCGCTATAGTATAGAATTTGTATGATGAATCTTCACTAAGGAGCGATTTAAGTAACCGTTAGTAACTCTGAATAGGGGCGTGACGTATAAAGCTTAATCAACCTTTGCATCTGTATAGGGTTAGTCCATAAGGAAAGCCCTATAAGCTTGTTAGATAAGTAAATACCTGAATGTATTCAGTAGGTAATTGAACATCTTAACCTGGAAATGCTAACGGCCGCTATCTGTAACAACCGGGGTTGATTGCCACTTAGAATCACCCGAGTAATGAAATTTTATCACTTTAAAATATGGCCCATAACCAAACCATAAAATTAATTATGTTTTCATATAGACCCTTAAAGCAGAGAGTTTCAGTTGGTCCCTTCCATCACGACAAGTAACGTCTCTAGTGTTGTGGATGTTCATAGACGTTCATCACTTATCATCATCACCGATCTTTTATAATTACTAACTGGATGATTACTAAAATATATTAAACTTACCAACAGGACTAACTTACACTGGTAGTCCTAACTTTCATAGTCTTCTTACTAACGAATCTCTGAATAACTAGCTGATTTTCTTATTAACTTTATCAAAATACTAACAGGACGTCTAACTACAGTCACTCCTACAGCCCCATTCAAGGTTTCCCAAAGATGTCCGTGGGAGACAGGTGGTGTTGTGGCACTACAAGCTCTTTTAATATCGTTATCACATAAAAATATACATACATAAAAAGTTTTGTATGTAGAAGCTAGCTTGCCTTGTCCTGTAACTCGCTCCGATATATCTAAGGACAATAGGAATCTAGAGAGCAGCAAATGTGGGTGTCTTCAAGTCAAGAGTGAATAGGCTTATACTAACTTAGTGCGCTACCATCCATAACTTCATTACCGCTTACCATCGGGTGGTTTTTTAGAAGCAATAGCTAATTTAGCATAAAAAAAATCCTAATACCCACAGTACTTGATACCCACAACAATCTTGAAATCCTAGTTTAAGATATAGTGCAAATAATGAAGGAAATATACTAAGTAGTCCCAAATTATAAGGTCAGAAGCGTACAGTAACGAAAACGTTACTTTATATAAACATACCTTAAATGTTTACTAGCTTATACTTTGATATTTACAAAAATCTATTATGATCAGCAACCCCAATATAGTAAGTCCTCAAAGGAGCTCTTTATAGCTCTGTTGGCTGTGTATTCGAATCAAATGGGCCACCTCACGGTCGTATGCTTTTATGTACATTACAAACGACGGATTTTACTACGAACCGTTAAGGGTTCACCCATTCAATGGCTGTTTAATGTGACAAAACTTACAGCGTAATAGATTATGTTGACCTAAATGTATTCAAAGACGAAACAGCAGGAGACGCACAAGTTTATGATCGGAATCAAATCAAGTATAATACCGCGGTTTTACCTGTCGTTTATGCTAAACCAACTCTGTATGAAGTAGGAGAACTTAGAAATTTACCCATAAAAGCTAATTATGATATGACCTTGTTAAGATTGCTAAACAACTTCTTTAAGAAGTAGATAATTAATAATGGGTAAGAAAGTTCTGGAAATATAATATTATTTAACGTCATTTATTTAAGAAAAAAAAAAACGTCTGAATTTAGTTAAAACAATATCGTATGAAATAAACTGTGATAGCCGAAAATCAAATAAAAAATATAGTAGATTTGGATTACGACTAAAATAAAAATAAAGCGCTCACAGCCCGGTAGTTTCTGTCGATCCTGTCTGATCGGCCGAATTGAGGAACAGCAGGCGTGGTCGGTAGTTGAATGGGTGATCGCTAGTGGCAAAAATATCTGGAGCGTTTCCGTGCTTCCGAGGGCAGGTAAAGCTGTCGGTGCTGGTTAGGGTCAAATAACAGTCGTTAAGCCATGTCGGAGGCCTTCAGGTGGCGTGAAAATTTCCTACACTTTGGTTGGGCACTAACCCTCCACCAAACCGCACTGGTGAGTGGTGTATGCTTTAGGCCTCCTCAAGAGTAGATATTTGTGCTTAGTAGTAGGCCAACAATAGATTAAAGCCATTAGAATAAGCATTGCAAACAAATCTTCACATAAATGGAATCACCTTTTTATATACGGAGAAGAGGTTCCAACTCATATTGATCACAGTCACAAGATGAAGCGCGTAATAGTCAATTTGGAACGCTGTGTCGTATTTTTAAAACGAAACAATGACATCTAAGCGTAGATAACTGTACAAAACCATGAGATTTTATATGACTTTTATTGAACATCACAAACACCCGGGGATTGTCATGAAACAGCGAGAAACGAAAATTATAGTCGTTTCGGATGTTTTTCGCATTCATTACCTTCGACGTCTAGCTCAAATTGGATATTTTAAAAACAAAATTTGTTATAAATGAAACAATATAGCAATAGGGTGCCGTTGGATGATGTCATTAGAACATTTTATTTCAAAGGGAAAAGATAAAAGCCCGAGTTATTTAAATTGAATTGTATCCAAATTCAATGTGATAAACATTGAATTTATCTTATATTTTATTGTGGTTCCTTTCTTCGTTTGGAATAGTTACTCAAAGGATTTTAAAACTAGATTTATAAATGCTTTTACATTTATAAACCAAGTTACAAATCTCTATCTTTTATCATTACAAATCTTTTATACATTCAAATTAAATGACTTTTAGTAGGTACATACTTGCTTTAGGTACTAAATTTTATCAATTGTAAACTAAAATGAGAATTTTAGCTAATTGTTTTCACTGAGTTCAACATACGTCATGTAAAATTTTAATGGTATCTTAGATATTTTACAATAAGTATATTCTGTATGTTACCTTAGTTTTTTATTCATTATTCGTAGGTTGTCGAATCTGTGTGATACTTTAAATCGTAGTTTATCTAAATTTTAAAGTGATAATATTATTTAATTTGAAACTGCATGTTACGCTTTCCATTATTAAGGACTTGTATATCGCATTAGAATGTCTATTAATAATATATCTATCCAGTGAGAATGAATTAATTGAAGGGTTTCAACAATAAACAGCTTTATTAACAATGTATTATGGTGGATGGATATACACGACATTTGGGTCAAGACAGGTTAGTAATTCAACCTTTAATTAATTAACAAAGGCAGCTTGTCCTATGCACTTACGTCCTTTCTCCCTTAATTATACTTAACTAGAAACAACCATTCATATCAATTACGACCAGCGTTTAATTTGGGTAAATACCAATTTTATGGGCACTCTTGGTTGTTGCGGCCGAGATAGAGTAAAGGGCCTAAAGGGTTTGAAATTTAATAGGTCGGTGTCAGACGAATACTCTAGAAGAACGATCTCGAATGACCTTTTGATGAAAATTTATCGGTCTTGCTCGAATGTGGCGTGGGATGTGTTTGGAACAAAATAAATTTATTTTTTGTCTGGGTATAGGTACATACGGGAAAAATAAAACGAAATAAGTTTTCTCGTTTGAAATTTTACTGCTTAATATTTTCGTAAGTCCTATTTACTTCACGGTATAGGTTAATGGTTTTTATATTACATGAAGATTTCGTAGATGATTCTACATCAAATTCAATTAATAATGCAACATCATGCACAGATCTTAAAAACGAAACATGACATGGCTTAACATTATCGAAAGCTCCATCGAGGTGGAATAAATTGGCTTTTAAAATACGGGCGCACCAATATTATTGACAATAAGTTCGAATGTATATCAATAAGGGTTTCGCCCACCTCATCAACATAATATGTGTTTACACAAAGGCAAGGAATGCATCGATATATTACCATACCGATGTGTGGTGGACCCGATAGCATTGTCGTTACGATTCATCGACGTATGCCTTTGATACCGATCGCCAAGAAAAAAGGTCGCCTGACCCAAACACCTATTTGACTTTTACTTCTCATTTATAGAGAGCATTAAATTTTGAACTCTATATTAGGGGAGGAAAGACATACAGTTTTACAATAGGTACAGAATGTAAAATGGTTCAAGTAGGAGCTTATTTCATTTAAAATCACTGGTGACTCATTCAGTTTCAACTATTTTTTTCATTGCCGCATAGAATCAGATTTTTGTAAGTAGTTGTTTAACAATTGAATTTAAATATTGCTTACTAAATTGACGTTTCGATCAAGGTCTTCCGTTTATTTTGTCCTCATAACAGGGGCTAGTGAGCAATTTAAGTTTCATGTTCCGATAAATTTACAGCTAAATGACTATAAAAGACATCTAAATTCGAGGATTCCTTTATGTTTATACATAAAGAACAAAATAGTGTTATACCGACCTACAACAAAAGTCAAAAAATTTGGGAACAAATGGATTTTCACACAGACTTTATGACGCAACTAAAACAGACTTTTATTGAAATTATTGAAAATGGAAAAGTTCTTGCTTCCGAGAGAGGTTATTGGAATATCTGGAACTTTTAATAAACTTATAAATACACACACATGTCATTACGATGTTTTAATACAATATTTAATTTGTAGGTATATTGCGTCTACACAACAATTACCTTAATCGTGGTAGAAATAAACCGTCGGGGCTTCACTACTGAACGCTTAGCAATAAATAAAAATCTTATAATAAAGTCATAATACCATTTACGTGTCAATCGGTGTCCGAGTAATCGACTTCTGTGTAATCGGATACCGTAAGCCGCTTAGCCGATAAGTGGTTTATCGCGACACCTTTACAAAACGTGAAAGGAAAATGGGCGTAAAATATCATTTTCCGTTTCGTTTAGTATACCTACTTGTGTGTTTGACAGTAAAGTAGCAGTGAAAGATAGTTGAGGATCTAAATTCTAATGCTCTAGTGGTAGTAGAACTCATATTTTGTTACTGCTGCACACTGCCTAATGGGTTGAAGCTAAACATTTATACTATTTCCAACTCATCTACATTACATCTGTATGATTTGTGTTATAAATAAAAAAATAGATTTTTTGTATTATTTTCTAACTTATTCAGAGAAAATGGATAGGTAGGTTATTAAATCTCATTCATTATTAATGATCATTCATTATTAATGTTCATTAATGATCTATTTTATACACTACCTGAATTTAAATTTCTACCTGAATTTTAATTTATACAGTCCACATGGTTAAAAATATTTGCAAATAAATATAGGCAGGTTTTAACCCATCCAGCTAGTAGCTAAATTATTTAAAACCAGTATCATAATTTTTACTTATATGTACACCCATAAACTCGTGTCTAAACTTTTATAACTAATAAGTTGAACTTATATTACAAACTATTGATACACAGAATATAATGGTTTTTAAATCCAATAGGAATGTATCATACAGATACGGCTAATTTTAATCTTGTAGTAACTTGTGTAGACTTGATATTGCCTAACATAATAATATGTAAGTGTGAATTTATTAGAAGGATGTAATAATATTAACAAGAATAACGCTACATTCATAGCCCCACATTAGGATCTCTTGTGTCATGGGTGTCATGGACAACACACAAAGACAACAGACAAACGCCCAGACCAAGAACAGAAACTCAAACTCGTCATTCAAATTTCCGCCTGGAATCGAACTTAGGACCCTTGCCGCGGCGATACGGCATTGTAATCATTGCGCCACACGGGTCGTCAATCGTAATGAATCTTCATTGATCATTCTTATTTACTACGGGAATTGAAGCAATTAAGTAAGTAACTCATTAGTTTTATTAGATGAATGCACGAGCATTGCTAAACAATACACGTCGGATGTGTTGATAAAAGTTGTTAAAAAACGTGTGCCTACCTAATAAGGTTCCTAAAAAGTGCCTGAAACTTTATAGAACATATTTTTATTACAAATAATACGTTTTTTTAGTAAAAAGTAAAAAAGTATTTTATTTACGGTTTTGTAAGAAAAAATAAGCATTATTGCTAACAATGTACGCGGTACACGGTACAACGTACTCGCATTGATCAGTTATAAGTACTTTCATTACATGTAGGTTCGAATTAAAGATAACTTTTATTACATTATGTATCGAAAGCTAAAGAAAAACTAATAAGTCGCAGTGTGTCCACCACTAATTATATTATAAATACTTGACCAATTAGTGAAATTACAGAAACGTGCCCGAAGCAACTTCTTTTTCATGCAATGAACTGGCCAGGGGCAATAGAAACGGAGAGAAACTAACAATGAGGCAATTACTGTGTGTGGAATGGTCGCCAAATAATTAGGCAATATTGATAAAATTAAGATAAGTATGTCATTAGGAGGAATCATTGTACTTCGTATTCAAGACGCAGGAGACAGAATTCGAATAAATGGGTTCGTAGTGTTATGGGCTTTTTATAGTGTCATTATTACGTGTGTGCAATGTTATTATTTGCTAATTTTACATCTACTTAATAGCAAATTAATTTTATAATTTTTTTATACGTAAAATCGGAATTCTGAAAATTGAATTCCTTTAGATAGGTATAAG